>JAUMJM010000005.1:95962500-97345000 GCA_033558235.1 Neomorphus geoffroyi | reverse complement strand
CACCTCTAGTGCCTTGCATCAGCTGCAGCACTCAGACTACAGGCTAACAAAAACAGCCATACCCGCTAAGAGCATCAGCCCTGTGTACCTAACGCTGTCGTGTCTCTGCACAAAATGTGGGATAGCAGCCTCCAGGTCTCCCAGGGCTTTTCAGGGAGCAGCTGGTACCATCAGGGATGTTTTGTTCAGCATCTCTCCCCTTCTGGTTCCCTCATTTTTTTAAAATTTTTTTGTTAATTTAGTTATTCACCTCTTTTCTCATTAGATTCCTAAGTTCTGTGCTTTTTTCCTCTCTCCACCCCACACAAATATTTCTTTTTTCCGGGAAAGGTTTCAGGTTCCTTAAGGCTGACCTCAGCCTTTGCTCAGCCAGTCTTTGCTGCGGAAACATGCAAGAGCAGTTTCCTGTGACAAGACTAAAACTAAGAACTGAAGACTGGCACGCATACTTCCCCTCTGTATACTCTCCATTTTCTTCACCTCACAGACAGACATCCTGAATCGCAGGCTATTTCATTGTGTTTAATACTACTAAATTGGTTTTTCATACCCTCATCTGCCTTTTAAGCTCACTGTATTTTGGCATCAATGGTCTGTAGCTGTAATTTCTGATTCATGCACAGATTGAAAAGTTATTCCCTTCTGTTTGTCATAAACTTGTTACCTGTTAATTTTGTTTGATGCCCACGAGTTCCCACAGTGAGAAATAATGAGGGCTGTGAACCATTTATGGTTATACAGAGCTGTGGAGCATTCCCTGGGCAGACTGATATTATTTTGTCTCAAGAAAACACAGGAAAATATTAGTCTATTTAGTCTTTCTTCATATGAAGCTGTTTCAGGCTTCAGATCATCCTTACTGATTTTGTCTGTTGCCTTTTCTGTTGTTTTTGAGGTGAGGAATGGATAAATCAGGATATTTGGTACAGCTAGGGTTTGCACAGTGGCATGGAGGTATTTCCGTTTTGCTATCTGTTATATAGTCTGCTGTATTTTCCTGAAGGCTTTTCCTGACAGCCACTAAGCATTACACTCATCTTCTCATAAAACTGTTCACAGTAACTCCAGAATCTCTTTCTTGAGTGATAAATGGCTCGTTCAGAAACTACTGCTGTGTTTGCATAGTTTGGTATGCATTTTCTCTGCTCATAGTGTTAAATAACACTGAATTTACTCTGACTTTTTAATGCTCAGTCATTTAGTGTAATTAGACAATTCTGGAACTCTGCAGTGGCACTTGCTTTTACTGCCCAGAGTAATCTAATACAGAATTTTGCCAAAAGCTTTTTAAAACTCCAGAAACACTCTATCAACCCTTTTCCATGTAATCAGTCATTTCTCAAAAGCATTCAAGTTGATTTGAAACATGAATTCTTGCTAAATAAATCATGCTGATTTCTCCCATTTTAGCAGAATTACTCATGTTGTTACGAGGTTGGATGGGGAAGATGGCATCAATGTAGTATAACAATGGATGGAAGTTTGGGTCCAAAAGCAGAAACTTTTTTGTCTATGCATAAACCCTGTTTAGTTAGGACAAAAGAAGGCCTGTTGTAGAGGTCTGTTCATCACCTTTGGCATACACTAGGTTGTGCCTGCTGCATCTAGATAATGGGATATGTGTTTCTAGAGCTTTAGCCCACCTTTTAGCGGCTAGAGAACATCTTCCTTCATCCAGATGCTGATTTTCACCAAATATGTCACAAGCTAATGTCTTTGAAACATACTCCCCTTATTTGATTGGAGTTAACCAGCGGATTAAAATTTGGAGAAAGATACAGGAAGCTGACAGGCAGGTGGACACAGTGAGTGCATAAATATTGATTCTTCAGGAAAGAATTGTTACTTTTATCAGCTTACTCCTACCACTACAAGTTCCTGCACCAGAGAACTATGAATAGAGAATAGAAAGACCATGTGAAACCATCTGAGAGTTTTCATATGTCATGATATAGACAATATCTATGGACTTACTGTCTTTCACACTTGCTTTCATTTTGACTTGGCAATAAGAGCATATCAGCATGTTTTTATTGTTATTACTAATTTACCATTTAATTTTCTAGCAGAAGTAATAACTCAATGTACCAATTTAAGGAGGCAATATTATGGGAATTTAGAGTAAATGTTTGGAACAGACTATTCACTTTATCGGAGAATGTCTGCATTCATATGACAATATTTATTGCTAAATCTAAGAAGCTGTTCCGACTCCCCACTCCATTGACACCAGTTGCTTGGCCATCACTGATTCTCAGCTCTCTCTGTAATAACAGCAGATTGCTCATTTTATTTATTTCAACACAAGCTGTAACATAAGTTTTTTAAGTTATCCAGTTACAAGAATTGAAGTGGTAATCAGTTCAGCAAGACTTGACTGAAATACTGGATGACACAGGCTGCACTAATACATTCCAATATTCTGAAATACTAATTAGGGTTTCTTTTTGTTGCTTTTGAGAAGAAATAGTGAGCTAGTGCACTTAATGAGAATGAATCAAAGAGTTTCACAGAACTGCAAAGTTTAATAGCTGTCAACCCACTTCCATTCTAAACAATTCCTTTACCAACCCACACTCTTTTGTGCTTTCTTAGATCTTTTATGGAGCCCTAAATCCTCCACAAAATCTGACATAATTTTTCTAGTGCCTGTGGGAAGGGTGATGTTTAAATTTCCCATATTTCAATGGGAATAAAGAACTAACTGCCTTAAAGGACCACATCTCCTCCTTCTCCTCCTCAGTGTGTTGCATAAGAAGAGAAAAAACCATCGGCAGCATCTCAATCAATGTTTTCCCCAAATTTTAATGTGTTTTCTGTGAATGGATATTTCATAAATAAAACATCAGATAAATCTCCTGCTTTCCTATCAAACCATGTGACTGAGACTCCCATGCTCTCTAAGTGTAAGAGGATGGCCTGGGATCTCCCATTTCACCAGGACACAATCCTTTCCCACTTTCTCTCTTGCTCTTTGGATCTCACGGATGTCTCCAGTAAAACCTCAGGAAGCATGACATTTCAAATCATTGAATAATGATACAGGTAAAACAGAGATCACAAAGATAACACGAAAAGAACAGCTTGCTAAGTTGAAGAACTCTAACATTTTGTTTGCAGGCAGAATAAACATTTCCTGAAAAACATTGCTTTTATATGTTTGTTAGTTTAGAATCTAATCTAATTCACATAAAATTCCTAGGTCTTGGATTCACAAAATTAAAATATTATTATAGTTAAATTGTTCCTTTGCTCACAAACTAACTGCTTATAAAGTCAGGTTGTACTTATCTTCTCCGATGAAATTATACCCAGTGAATTTATACCCTTGTAGGCATGATAGTAGGTGGGTTTTTGTTTAGATTTATTCATCAAGCCAAGACTTGCTAGATCCATCACACCACCATAGGACTGATGGACTTAACCTCAAATTGCACCCTCTGATTTTTATGCTTTAGAGCTCAATAGTAGAACATCACCAGTCACATTTTTGTTTGAGATGGAATTTTTTTTGCTATAGGACACATCAACTCATATTCTCATGCTTTATTTACCAACACTTCATGATTTAAGAGAACTTTGCAATGATGATGCAAGTTTTCAGGGCAGATTTCCTCACACTAAGCATGTATTTTTACCTGATGCTTTAGTTCCTTATTATGTTTTCAGATTAAAATTTTTACTACTATTAACTTGAACATATTTACCTGACGATTCTTTTTATGTATCAGTGAAAAGACTTTTTGAAGATTTATTTAGACTGGAAAATCTGACCTTTGTTTCATGTGTTTTGTTGGTGGAGGTTTAGTGGTTTATTGCCTTAGATCTTTATGTGGAGGAGTGTTAAGCAAACTAAAGACTTTGATATGACAAATGGTAAAAAAAAATTAAGAAGCAGACAGATGTTTAGTTTCAAATATTCATATATAGATATGATGTAAAAATTCTCAGGCTCCGAGTAGCATCACAAGCAAAAGAACTCTGGGGATTGCTGCTTTAATTTAAAAAAATAAAAACTTGTTTCAGAGGAAAAAACCCCTGTTGATAGGTCTTCATGTCCTAGAGAGACTCAGGATGTAGTGAGCTAGGGCTTTAATAAAATAAGAAGTCTTCCATGCAATTTGCTGTACAAGAACACAGTTGTTTTACATGTAGGACCTCAGAATAACTTCAAAAACCCACAAAGTAACACAAAATCTACACAATATGGTCTAGCCACAGTAAAATAACAGCTTCACAATTTTGTATTTGTCACTGTAAAATTTCTGTTACTTTATGTAAGCAGCCCATGATATTAGACTATGAGAGGGACAAATTTAGGTCCCATCTACACAAAGTTTGGCTGCAGTCCTGTAATCTGATCTGTGTAGGCATGACCCTTCCTCTGCACAACACTCCACTTGCTTAAAAAGGCCTCTACACAGGTGTGTGGGTCCTCCCACATGGATCAGATTGCAGGATTTGGATCTTGCATTATAAATGGATCAGGAGACAAGTGGTGTAACCAGGTCACTTGCCTGTGCTATGGATATAAATGTAGGTTAATCTACAACATACAACCACCAAGAAAATACTTTAGCAATTGTTATTTTTGTTCATGCATTATTGCTTCAACAATCTTTCTATTTTTTTCCATAAGGATAATCAAATTCTCTTTCAAAACTGAACACAGTACTTTTTTTCAAGGTTTTTTTCTAGGTTATGCAGTAATGATTGCAATAAAAGTACCCAGGTAGATTCTCCTCAAAGATTTTATGAAATTTATATGCTTGAATTTCAAGTTCTGCAGTTCTACAGTACAAAGTAATTCTTGTTTCCTTTAGCTGCATCATCAACAAGTTTCCTCCTATGTAATTCTCTTTCAAAATGAGACTTCATTTTTGCCAAATGCTACTTTATTTTTTTGGCATGTTAACTTAAAACCAGATGCTCTCCCTTAACAGACACCCTCTTTTAACTTTTCTTTACAGAGTGCTTAGACTCTCCATGGTATATAAATATATCATGAGAGGTACATAAAGCCTAAATCTTTACTTCAGCTGACACTTTTACACCATTCCGCTTGCTTTACATTTCTCTAAATAAGCTGACTTGTGGCTACTGGAAATGGTATTAGCAAAACCTTTACAAGCTAGGAATGCTTCATTGCCTTGTGCTAAATCTTATGGAATAAAATATGTTTTGTGTTTATTTCTGCATAGTTGCAACATTTCTGTTCAGTAATGTTGCAACATTTCTGTTCAGTAATTCTGCAACAAGTTATTATTTTAAATTTTATACAGAAGAAAGCAGACTAAGGCTCTTCAAGAATCCCAGTGTGTGCCTGTCCTGTTCTGCAGGCTTCAAAATCTGATATTTAGTGCTTAAGAGAAGAAGACAGCTACTGATGACCAGAGATCTGCAGAAAGATGAAAAAAACAGGATAAAGTAAGGCCATGATTTATTTCACAACATTAAGCCTTCAAGTAATTTTTGGTGTATTTAGATGATATACAATAAGGACTATAAAATAAAGATTCTGAACAAGTGAAGTCTGCAAAGCTGAAAGTCCTATTATTTTATATTCAGAAATGAAGTAATGATAGTAAATGCAATTTACAAGAAGAAAATGCCATAAAGGAACAAAGAAAAGGAGAAAACTACTGAAAAAGTAAGAAAATGTATAATTTTTGTTGAAAGAAGTAGACACAAAAGAAGGGCAAGGCATTTTTTTTAAGAACAAGGCAGAGAGATATTAATATACACTGTATCTGACAGAAAAAAAATGCCCTCAAACAAACAACAAAAATAAAAAGCTAGAAAGGATAAGCTAACTTACATAGGTTCTAACCTTCATCCTGGGTACTCAGTGCTCCCTAGCTAACAGCAACAGCCTAGCAACAAGAGCAGTAGCTTCTTTTATCTCTAGGGGGTTTGGTATCCTTTGGGAAACTACTCATCAAAATCAGCTGGGGGCTCTTTGCCAGTGAGTCAGGTTTAGAGTTTTGTTCAGATAAAGAGAGTGATGAAACAGAGTTGCACAAATATTAAAAAATCTAAAGAAAATTTATACTAAAGGTGTCAGCTGGCAAGTCAATGCCCAAGAGAGAGGCGTGAACTCCAAAAGTCAGGAATGTTAATAGTTTGCAGATTGTGTAAGAAACTCTACAAAGCGCTAGTAGGAGAGCAGAAATCCAGAAATCATGGACAGGTCTGAGGAGCCATATTAATTAATAGGGTGCAGAAAAATAGCAACATAGTTACAAGTTGAAAGATAATTGAAAGAGCAAAGTGGGAGGTTATATGCTTGATGGAACATCTGTGTGAACTCCAAAGAGTAATTTGAGTGGAAAACATCAGGTATATGCAGTGGTCTGAGGATATACAAACACATAGTGGAAAAGTAGGAGCAGTGGGTATTGATAGAGAAAAAGGTTTTAATCACTTTCCAACTATTCTGTTCCAGAGGTGAACAAACAGAATAAATAATGGAGCTACAACTTTCAGAATAATTTTGATTTAACAACCAAAACAAAAGCTTAATAAATAAAAGATTTTTTTTAATCAAAAACTTTATTGATAGTGGCCAGTGTTAATGGCATCATTAGGTCCTGACCAGCCTCACCTGAGACCAAACCACAGCCCTCTTCTCCTTGGTCCAGGAGTTCCATTGAAGCTCAGGGCTGAGCAAATCCATTCCCCCTAAGTCACAGGCAGACTAGTTTTCAGTCCTATCTTTAGCCTTGTCTTTTAGATGTACTTTACCTCTATATTGTAGCTGTGTTTCCAGTCTAGTATTTTATTGTTCCTGGATGGATCCTGCTGTTACTCCTTGGCTCTTCCTGTCCTATTCAGGTACTGTGGGACTGTGTTGCTTAAGTGCTAGGGTCACTGTTAGCTCCTTGTGTAGCCATGCTTGTGTTCTTCTCTGATGGGCTGCAATGACATCATTACAGGTTTTTGGTGTTTTCCACTAATTATATTATTTACTATACCCTTTATTTATGCTATGTTTAAAAATGGGACAGTGGAAAAATTTTATGCACTTAAAGTACTGGAAGGACTGTTTAAAGGCTTAATGCTCAGAGCAGAGGTAGATGATCTAGTGGTAACACTAGACCTATCTGCAATAGAGTCTTCACCAGTTGTGAAAATCTTGCTAAGTAAAGCACCTTTCAGAATAAAGAAACCTTTCTGTACAAGCTTAAATTGCAATTACAGTTGTTCTTAGATGATACTGTGCTGGGAGTGAAAGTTGATCTGTGTATCAGAAGTGAGAATACAAAACAATGCCTTCTGAAAGAGACAGAGGAATAAAAGCTGGCTAGCACATATTTGAGTTAACATGGGTAGGTAGTGATCAGAAGAGAAAAGATGAAATTAATACAGTGAAATAGGAGAGGAATCTTAAAACAGCAACTGCTCTGAGCATAGCAAAGGCCCGGACAAACTGACACCATAATGATCATCACTGGTATCCACTGCAGCCTGATGGAATTTCTCATGCAGATACTAATTGTGACTGTTGCTACTTTGTTGTAGTTATAAAAAGATCACCCTTATTTACTGAGTAGCAAACTGAATCCAACATGTGGTAACAGCTGAGCTGGCAGCAGTATGAAAGGTTCCGTATTTTATCCCCAGACGACCTGCAGATATTACGGCATTGTTTTCTCTTCCTCCTCAAGCTCATCCTAAAGATACAACAATTTGTTTGTTGCAGGAAATTATCAGTCATGTGCATTCCTCTGCAGTCTAATAAAGGAATAGATCTTAAGCCTTAATAGACGTAGAGTGTTTAGTGCTTTTTACAACTGGCTGTAGCTTTAGGAAGTGCAGCCAGTAGATTCTTCTTTGGCCAATGTCACCGCCCTAGAGTGAAAGGCTGAAAGGGAAGGAAATGTGGAAATTCATTGACTTCATACTGACTGTCTATATTTCTTGGTAGCATGTGCTAAAGCTCTCTTACTAATTAGTGTATGTGAATACTGTCCAAATACTGATATTGCTTACTTGACTGTTAAATATTAGGTGTTTCGTGGTACCATCTTCTGGAGTTCTTCAGGCTCTGTATGGTATCTCTGCTACTTCTCATTAACTAATGAGGAACTCAGGTTTATTTAGGGAAAAAATGGCAAGATGCTCTTACGGCAAATTAAAAAAATATCTTAAACAGACTTTTTGAAAAAAAGGTAACAGCAGTAGGAACACGGGAGATGACAGTATGTCTCTCAAGGACAGCGACAGGGAATGTATGGAAATGTGCGGACAGCAAAGCCTAATCAGTACCAGAATAAGTTCTGATTTCCAGGCTTGTGTTACAATGCTTCATACCATAAACAGGTGGCTATTGTAAATTTGTTACCTGTCTTGCTCTTCACTGCTGATAGATGGCAGCAAATGACAATAGATTTTCAGTCTGTGCTATATCCTGGTCCTCTTTCTGTAGAATGTTTTTAAAAACAAAATGGTGCTGAGTCCATACTAGCAAAATCTTTGACGCCTGTAAAAGGCAAGGGTTTGTTTTAATGTTATATAGTTAAAGTAAATGATGAAATTTTGCCTTTTGTGTTTCCATTCCCTTTGATACTGGGAGTTTTCTAATTCTATGTGACTATTTTTATTTGGCACTGAATTGAATGGTTGCTTCTCTCGTTACTTGATGTGTCATGGAAAGGCAATTTAATTTTTTTCTAAATCTATTTTTAACTTCCCCTAGTCTTGAGATCCAAACATGTAAACAACTCAGGTTATGCTGCATTACTGTTAGGACCTAAAGTAGTGTGTGGAAGGGACTTGCCTAACAGGGAGAGCAAATAAAATTATTATTTTGATTTTTATTGTAAAGTCACTGTTAACTTGGCTTTATGTCTTGGTGAGTAAGAGAAGGCTGAGCTTATCTTCTGAGGTTGCTTCTGTGTTGTTTCTAGTGTAGAATTCTGCCTGAAGACATTTTTTTTTTAGAAAAAACAAATAGAGAGTGGAGAGTCAAACTGCAAGCAAACACAAAATCTTTGTTATGTTTGGCTGGAAACTCAGCCTACTAAACAACCAATTTCTGGTCTGCATTTTTACACATGTAGCATCTAAATAAAAGAAATTATATGCAAACATTTCTGGAAAGGTTTGCTAACATGAGCACTAATAGGTACCACTGAAGGTCTGGTGAATAGTTTGCATGAGGTGAGCTTTCTGTCGCCAAGGCCAACTGCTCCAGCTGAGAAGTCCAGCCCCTTGCTGGCTTTGGTATTTACCACA
Organism: Neomorphus geoffroyi; assembly: GCA_033558235.1. Classification (NCBI taxonomy): domain Eukaryota; kingdom Metazoa; phylum Chordata; class Aves; order Cuculiformes; family Neomorphidae; genus Neomorphus; species Neomorphus geoffroyi. The sequence continues at coordinate 97,335,763 of JAUMJM010000005.1, read as the reverse complement.
TCACAGAGATGGAATACAAGGGAAGAGAAATGAGCCTTTAAAACTGTAGGTGAAAACCTAAGTAATGTGGAGATGACAAGTGTCAGTTACACAGCCTCACCAGGGAGGGATGCCCAAGGTAAATTTCGGTGTTTTTTTTGTTTTGTTTTAGCTCTCAGCCACGTAAATTTCCACCTTATCGGTCAAAATCACCTCAATTCAGCCATCTATGGCACATATTTTATTTTTTTTATTTCAATAATTCTTGTTAATCCCTGAAAGAAGTCAATGCTGGTTACCTGCCATGGGGTGCTCCAGGTGGGAAACGTGGCTGGGTGCATACATGTCCTGCCCCAACCCTGAAACAGGAAATGGTCTTATTCAGACCTTATAGAATCATAGAGTCATTTGGTTGGAAGGGACCTTTGAGACTGAGTCCAACCATACACGTCCACTACTAAACTATATCCCTGAAAACCTCGGTTACACATCTTTTTAAATTTCTCTGGGGCTGCAGACTCCTCCAGTTCATTGGGCAGCCCCTTCCGGTGCCTGAGAACCCTTTTGGTGAAGAAAAATTTCCTAATATCCAATCTGAACCTCCCCTGGTACAACTTAAGGCCATTTCTTCTCGTCCTGTCGCTTGTTACTTGGTAGAAGAGACCAGCTTGCACCTCGCTACAACCTCCTTTCAGGCAGTTGTAGAGACTGATGAGGTCTCCCCTCAGTCTCTTCCATGCTGAACAACCCCAGTTCCCTCAACTGCTCCTCAGAACCCCTGTGCTTCAGCCCCTTCCTCAGCTCTGTTGCCCTGCTGTGGACACATTCCAGTGCCTCAGTGTCCTTCTTGGAGTGAGTGGCCAAAAACTGAACACAGGATTCGAGGTTCAGCCTTGATTTTTGATTTCCCAGCATGTTTCTGACCAGAAACACGAGGGAACAAGGCCCTTCCTGACGGCTCCAAGTACCTCAGAACATGCTGCTGGCTGCAGCTGCTGCAGGGTGCCTCCATTCCAGGTGAGGGGAAGAGGGCCCAAACTCCCCACAGAGGGAGATCCATGATCCTGATTCTGAAAATGCTGGCAAATAAACTCTCATAGGACTCATTTTGGAGTTTTAGAAAGCAAGCATCCTTTATTTCAGTCATGGGTGCATGAAGGGAATGATTATCATCCATTATATGTAACAAGACAAGAGCTGGGGACAGAACACATTTCCCACTTATATGCATATGTAGAAATTTTCTCAGAAATCTTATGCGTATTCTATTACTTTCCAAGGACTGATTTTAATGTTTTTGTGAACTTCACAACAGCCAAATCTCTGCTAAAAGGATCTTCTGGGCCAGCTGTCTGACGTTGCATTTCAAATAGTGAAAGGCTGCAGATGTAGGTGATTGTAGAAGACACATCTGTTCAGCACATATCATACGCTACCACAGGGACATTCTGCCTTTCAAAAAATACAGTTACTCAGATGAAACTTAACTCTACTTTATCCTAAATCAAGATATCCCACTTTTTATATTAGTAACTACTTTTGTGTCGACGGGGGGGACGGGGTGGGGGGATTTTCTAGCCCCCATTTCGGAGTGCCGGGTGCTCCCCAAGAACGCTGCGCGAGGCGCCCGCTCGCGCGGGAAGTTTGAGCCTTGCGCGCTCCCGTCCCGCTGCTCGGCTTCGGCCTTGGCCCGGAGCGCAGCGCAGCGGCACCGGCTCGTCCTTGGCCATGTCCGCACTGGCGAAAGCGTCCGGCGCGCTCAAGTCGGTGGACTACGAAGTGTTTGGGCGAGTGCAAGGTACAGACTGTGTGTGTGTGAGGGGCGGGGGCCGCCGCGCTGGGGCTGCGGTTACGGTTATGAACGGCGAAGTGGGCTGGGGGGGGGGGGGGGGGGGGCGCGAGGCGCGCCGGGGCTCACGCGGCAGTAGCGGCGGGAGGCGCGTGCGCGCGGGGAACGTATGTGGGGGGAGGGGGCGCGAGGTGCCGCGCTGAGGCGGCCATTGCAGTGGTGGTGGGCGGCAGAGATGTGGGGCGGCGCGTGTGAGTGGGGAGGCGGCTGTTACGGTGGTGGCGGGCGGTGCGTGCCCGCGGGGGATGTGTGTGAGGGGGCGCTGCGCTGGGGCGGCGGCTGTGGCGGGCGGGGTCTGAGCGGCGGTTGCGGTGGTGGCGGGCGGCGCGTTACGCGTGCGCGTGTGGAACGCGGCGCGACGCGCTGAGGCGGCCGCTGCGGCGGGCGAGAGTTCAGGTGGTGGTTGCAGTTGTGGCGGGTGGCGCGTGCGCGCGGCCCCTGTGTGTGTGTGTGTGTGTGTGTGTGCGCGCGTGCGTGTGTGTGTGTGCGCGCGCGGGCGCAGGCAGCGGCCCGCAGAAAGGCTGGCACTGTTCCCTGGAGAGTACAGGGTGTTCTGTCAGGAGAACTTTGCCTTACCCGCGGTTCTGCTCACGTCTTTGTATAATCATAGAATGGTTTAGGTTGGAAGCCTACCCAGTTCCACTCCCCCTGCCATGGGCAGGGACGCCTCTCACCAGATCAGGCTGCTCAAGGGCCCCGTCCAGCTTGGCTTTGAACACCTCAGGGGCATCCACAACTTCTCTGGGCAGTGTGCCAGTGCCTCACTGCCCTCATCGTGGAGAATTTCTTCCTGATAGTGCATCTAAATCTTCCACCTTCCAGAATCTAAAGCTATTTCCCTTGTAAAAAGGCTCTCCTCAGCTTTACTGTAGCCCCTTCAGGTACTGGAAGGCTGCTCTAAGGTCTCCCCAGAGAATTCTCCGGGCTGAACAAGCCCAACTCTCTCAGCCTGTCCTCATAGCAGAGATACTCAAGCCCTCTGATCATCTTCATAGCCCTCCTCTGGACTCATTCCAACAGTCCCATATCCTTCTTGTGGGGGATTCCACACCTGGACACACCACTCCAGGTGGGGTCTCACAGGAGTGGAGGAGTTCAGTCCCCTCCCTCGCCTTGCTGGCCACACTTCTTTTGATGCAGCCCAGGGTATGATTTGCCTTCTGGGCTGCAAGCGCGCATTGCTGGTTCATGTCGAGCTTCTCATCAGCCACCCCTCCGCAGGGCTGCTATGTAGGGATGACCCTCACTCTCTGCGCTGGCAGCAGAACCTTAAGGTGAAAAGAAGTCAAAAGGCGGTTTCCATGCTGCAGCATCTTTGTTAAATAAAGCTACATCTGTTTTACACCTGGAATACTGCAGCCAGCTCTGGAGCCCTCAGCACAGGATGGACACGGTCCTGTTGGAGTGGGTCCGGAGGAGGGCACTAAAATAATCAAGGGATCGCAACCTCTCCCCTGTGAATACAGGCTGAGAGAGCTGGAATTGTTCAGCCTGCAGAAGAGAAGGCTCTCAGGAGACCTTATAGCAGCCTTTCAATACTTAAAGGAGAAAGATCAGAAAAAACTGTTTAGCAGGGCTTGTGACAAATGGACAAAGGATGGTGGTTTCAAACTAAACGAGGAGAAGTTTAGACTAGACATTAGGAAGAAATTTTTTTCACTAAGGGTGGTGGAACACTGGAGCAGGTAGCCCAGAGAGGTTGTAGCTGCCCCATCCCTGGAAACATTCAAAGTCGGGTTGCATGGGGATCTGAGCAACCTGATCTATTGGAATGTGTCCCTTCTCACTGCAGAGGGGTTGGACTGGATGACCTTCATGGTGTCTTCCAACCCAAACCATTCTATGATTCTGTGTTAATAAAAATAATCATTTGCTGAAGGGAAGGCTCAAGGCCAGCTTGTACCTGAATTCTGTAGTTTGCCCAACATTAAAATTTCATGACTGCTCTCCTGTTTCTGTAAGAAAAGACCACAGATGGCTTGTGTGCTGTTTACTGTAATTTTATATTAAGTAGAATTGCTAGAAATGGTATTCTTTCAAATTATTTTAACGTCTCTTTCTTTCTTTCTTTTCTAGGTGTTTGTTTCAGGATGGTAAGGCAATGTCTGATTTACCAGTTCTTCTTTACAGTATAGTGTTTCCAGTGCTAAAAATATGTCAGCAGGTCTTTAGAGTGTAAATATATCCATCCTGAACTTTGGGCTCTAGGTTAATTATTTAAGTATTGCAGATGGATTTAAAAGGAGAAAAAAAAATGCTTTATATTACTGTTATATTAAAATGGATTTTTAAAAGTTTACCAATGTGTTGCTTGTTTGTATAGTTTCTAAAGATTCTGTTTGGATTACTTGTGCTACAACAGCCACAGGCACATTGTAACATGTTAGTCTTTAGGAAGGTTAAATCTGAAGATCTTAGTATTAGCTTCTACTAATGTGCTCCAGTAATTTTTGAATAGCAGTTATACAAGATTCAACACACAAAAAAGGAGACTAACCCTATAGCTTGGGAACCAGAATGGGAGGGGAGAGGGAAAGAGATGACTATAGAGCATGTTTTAACCTGTCACAGTGAGAAAGGCTCAGCTTGATTGCTTCACTGTAGACGTATGTTCAAATAGAGACATTTTCTTACCCTTGGTTGACAAATATGTGTGAGAGTTAACAGTGAGTTCACATCAAGTTTCTTGTGAAACTGAAGAAATTTGCAATGGAAACTTCAGTTATTGTTTAAGGCTTATGGTGAAGAGAGAACACTCATAATCTTGTGGGTTTTTGTGTTGGATCTCATAGTACCATGATTTAAAGAAGATTATTGTGTTTCCTCCTAACAGTGTGCTACAAACATGCAGTCTGCTGCTCATATCCCAACTAAAATTCTCCACCAGCTCTGAATATGCAGCAGATAGTTTTGCATTTCATGGAAACCAAAGAGACAAAAGGACAAGTTTCACATAAGAATAGTTTTTTGTCTGAAAATAGTGGGCTGTGCTTAATATCAGCCCTTAAAGTTTTTATACATAGTTTACATGTATTGTGAAATAATGCAACATTGAATGGATAGAGGATTTAAATATACTTTGTCTTGAATTTAATTGTTCTACAAAGGAGAAAGTGTGTGTCCACACATTACGTCGGGGGCAGGTGCAAGCTTACTGTGCCTTGTTTTGAGCTGACCTGGAGCCATGTGAACACTCAGCACAGTGCCAGTTCTGAGCTGATAAGCAGTACTGAGAAGCAGGTTGTCAGCTGCATTCCCATGCTTTTGGAGAAGTTAGTATGGAGAAGCTGCTCATAATCGATTTGAAAAATGTTCTTCATAGTTAGCAATGCTTTTTTGTTGCCTAGATTACCCCAAAATTTGTTTCATCTTTTCGAATGTAGTCATATTGACCGGAAGTTTGGCTGTTGGAAGTGTCTAAAGAGACTGATAATGCAGTGTGCCGACTTAATATCTATGTACTGCTGGCTGTTTCTCATCAAAATGTATTGAAAACTCATACCTTATTGTTAGTGCCATCAGTCTGATGTTCTGTATAACAATATAAAAACATGGGCCATGTAATCTTATACATCTTTACTAAACATGCCAGAAGCAAAACAGAGGAGATGCTTTCAATGTAAATTTGCTATTAACGAAATACTGTGTATTGGCTAATAGTGTTGTTATTGTCCTGCACGGAACAAAAATTGAATGGATTTCTGCAAAATACGCTTTCTTTTCCCTACTGTTTTAGTGTTCAGAGACAAGTTATGAAAATCATGGATATATCTCATATTTACAGGAAAGACTGAAAATGAGGAAGTTTTAAAAAAATAAACACCATCTCAAAACCCAGGGTACTTTTAAGTTCCTGATTTCATCACAAAATATCATAATTAGATTATGACTTTTGCTGTTTGTTAGTAGTAATGTAGCATCCGGGGCAGAATTTCAGGGGTGGAAGTTGGGTGGAAAGGATTTAAAATGAGACTGGAGAAAAAGAACTTTGAAATTTAATGAGTTTAGACACTGTGTTTGTTGAAAAGGCAAATGAGCAATGATAGGAGCTATAGAAAGGAATAGAGTAGGTACAAGAGAACTGATGTGGGATTAGTAGGGTACTTTGTAATCAAAATTGTGTTAGGAGTTCCTAAAATAAGGTGAGCAAGTGTTCAGTAAGTGGAAAAAACCCCTCATACCATCAGATTTCTGTGCATGCACAAATGATAAAGCAAACAAAATGACTTTGATTATGAGCAGGGTAATGTCTTGGTGCAAGCCATCATATATCTAGTTCTATTGGAGAAAAGTATTAAAAGCTGTGAAAATGGAAGTGGGAATTAACTTTTGCTTTTATTATGTATATGTAAGGTCTTGTTGGCTGCATCTGCTGCAACTTCAGAGCTGACAGGAATATCTTTGAGCCTGAGTATGAGCATCATCCATGGATTTTTTCTTAACTGTAGGTCATAAAGCTATGAAAATGGAAGAGGGGCTTTAAGTGGTATTCATGTGGTATGTGTGCTGACACTGATTGTCCTTTTTCATTCTTTTTCAAATTAGTACACAGAAGAGGAAGCTAGGAAATTAGGAGTGGTTGGCTGGGTTAAAAATACCAGTCAAGGAACTGTAACAGGCCAAGTTCAGGGCCCAGAAGATAAAGTAAATGCAATGTAAGTATTTTTGTGATTTTTCAGTCTTACTAAAGTCATTTACAGGAGCATTTTTAATCCAAAGTGACAAGTAGATTCATATATCAGCAGTGTAACAGTACTTTCAATAATCAGTTTTAGTTTTGAGGAGATGAGAGTTTTTTAAGCTGTAAAAAAAAATTCTTCAAGCTTTAGTAATAGTGTGTAGCATCAGCCAGTTTTAATTTCTAGTGTTGCACGTTTTGCCAGTGTATTTCCTTAACATATTGTTTTCTTGTGAAATAAAAAAAAGCCTTTCTTCATACGCAGGAGCAAAGATTTTTTAATTCTTCAAAACTTCTCTGTTAAGAAACAGACTGAAGAACAACTTGAAACACTTACTAAGCCTGTACTTAAACCGATGTAAAGAAAACTGAGTTTAAATGTGATTTTTTTCTTATTTAAAAAAGTTAGTACCTAAATGTACGTTTCATCAAAGGCCTGTCTGTAGTCTCTACCATCTGGAAAGAAACTGTAATATTTCGGTGTCTTTAAAAGAACGAGTATGTTTCTCTGAAATTGCCAGTTTCAAAAAGGTTAAAGCTATAAAGCTGAGGAAATGATACCTGAAAAAAACAGCAAGCTTGATTCAGTTGCTTCCAACTTTCATTTTTTGCAAGTACGTATAGGAGATTGTTAGGAGTTTTAAAAAATCCTTCAGTGGTTTGTTCTCTCAACAAAGAATGAGTGAGGCTCACTTTTCCTTTGTAGTCTTTATTATTGATGGGCACTTACTTGTGCAAATTATGCCAACACTTTCTGTCAGGAATTGCTTCAAAACAGAACTTAGGTAAGTAGAGAGAGAAAATAGTGTTGCACTTCTGGTAAAGGGATTTACTTGTGGTGATCTCATGTGACAGAAGTATTGGTAGTAATTATTTTCTTTGGTCTTAAGCTTAACATTAGGGTGGCCTGTAAAACATTTACAAAGCCAGGGAAACATCAGTTCTTTGTTTCCTAAGTCAAGTTAATACTTATTTTCTGGAAGACCTTGGTAAATTTAGTATCTTGGTGCCATCTCTCTAGTTAATTTAGAACACTGAAAGTAAACAAGGGAGGAATCAGGATTTGGTTTCCATTTGTTGAAATACTTCCTAGTTTAAAAATTTCTAGTCAGTTGGTTTATTCTGCTTAGGAATGCTACAGAATGCAGTGTTTTCTTCCATACTTTTCCCTTCCCTGTTGTGTTGATGGAATTTAAAGGAAAACATGCTTACACCAACACCAGAAAGTTTGTAATAGAGCATCTTGGAGGATAGGTGCAAAATCAGACTAACAAGACTGGGCTTATTCTCAAAGATGTGTTGGCATACAGACTATTCCAAAGGGAAATAAAATGTTTCATTTTTCATTGTTAGACAATTTCAAGTAGGGTCAGCAAGCTGGATTGTGACCAAAAAAACCCCCAAACCCCCTATGTTGAAGCTCTTCATGTACATTGTGTTTGATATTCAGAGCAAATAAAAAGTAGTTTTGAGTTGCTGCTTCTTCATTTCATGCTGGAAATCAATATTTTCCACTGATGATGGAATAATGTCACCATGTTGAAGTCTGATTTTGAAGTATGCATTGCGATGTGGGTTATTAAATTGAATACCCTAGAGTAGAATGCTGATGGAGAAACAATTAACTCTTCCTTGCTTCGTGTGTGGGATCTGATATATCAAAAATGTAGTGAGTTTATTTTTGGCATTAAATTGGTGAACCTGTACATGAAAAGGAAGCTATTGTATATGAACAGATGAAAGGCCGTTATTTCTCTCTGTTAGTACGTGTCAATAGAAGATCAAAATAAATTTGAATTTTTGAGGATTTTTTCCAGAGCTTATAGTATTTTTTGTAATGCTTCCTTGAAAACTATAATATTGTTTTAGAGTTTCAAGGGTTATTTAAAATGCTATATTAAATAAAAACAAAATGAGACTTGCTTCTGCTACAGCAAATTAATATGAGCCTATGAATCCTAAACATACATTCGTGTTCAAACTGTGATAAATAGTCAGGAGAAAAGTTTGTTGCCAACCTATGCAAACTCTGGCTGGTATGTGCTAGATATTAGAACTTAATAGAGACTGTATGTGTATGACACTACTTAAAACATTCGGAGGTCTCTATGTTCAAAGAAATCGACCACTTTTCAGAGAAATACAGTACATCAATCAGTACTGTTAGATGTTTCAAGGAAGGTTCCTGGTGAGTGCTATTTCAAATACTGAAACAATGCTTCACCTTGTAGAAATCTTTCAAGAATAGTTTGTGCAGTGTCTTTTGGACAGATATTTTCACATTTGCATAAATTTCCAAATTAAACTTTAGGCACAAAATAGCCTGAATTTCACAAGTGTAACATTTGGGCTTCTAAAATAATGTATTAATGGTAGTAAGACAATTTGTCAGTTGTTTTATTAGTTCTGGCTTGTTAAGGTTAATACTTTTAAGCGGGATGTGGATGGGGTGTTTCGGTCCTATCATAAACACTGTTTATCTTTTCATGATGCTAAATAGAATTAAGAACATAGACAAAAAGATAGTAGGGGTGCCATAAGGAAGTACAGTTCTAGAATGGGTAAATGGAAGAAGCGAAGTGGGAGGATGGAAAGGAGGGATGAGGGTTTGAGAGGAGGATAAAGATGGGCAAACTGTAAAATATGTGGGAAAACCACCATGAGGCAGTTCCACATTACCAGAAGCATGGAGTGAATAACAACGCATGCTTTTGTTCTGGAGCAGTAATGCGGCAGACCTCTAAGCCAACGGTTTTCCAGCAGCAGTCCTTTGCTCCTGATTTTATGACCCTTTTATACTCTGTTTTGTATCACTACTTGTATTGTGAGGCACAGCTGGGAAGCGTCCAGTACAGGCTCAAGGAACAATGCCTTTATGTGATTTTTTTTTTAATGCAGGCTGCAAGGTAAAATGTGATCTTGGAGGAATTATGAGGACAGTCCTAGTGATCTGTTTTAAGTGTTACTGTAATGCGTATGTAGAATGTAGATGGGAAGTGATCAGAACCAGTGGAGAAAGTAAGGTTTGAAACAGGAGAGTTGTAGGTATGACTATCCACTCATACTTGAAGCTCTCTGGTAAAGTGAGAGCATGTTAGAAGATCTACTTGGAAAATCAGTTCGCCAGTAACTGGTGATCTTCAGAGTCTTGGGTAGGCAAACACAACCTTATTGTGTTAGGACTGATGGAAATAGGGGCATGAAGGCAGCCAGAGGCTAGGTATCTACTGCTGCGGTTGCGGCTGCGAGTTTGGTTCCTTCGCATCCTGCCGAGGAAAAGAACTGACCTTTTACCTGGGCCTGGTGTAGTTTTTTGAGCCATGTGCTGAAGCTGGGATTTTGTCCTAAAATGTGGAACTAATTGTTTCCCTGCAGACATAAGATATTATTATGATTAATTTCTTTGAAAGATGACATGCAGAGTAGAGCATGTATCAACTTGGGGTCATTCTGACTCTTGCAGAAATAAGTGGAAAATGATAGATAGGCAACTGTGAAGCCTAGGGGCCTAAAAAGTGTTGTACTTGGAAGAAGTTTCAGTCCTTTTGAACCATTCATTTAGTATTGAACATGGCTGTGTGTTATTGAAGTGGCGCTGAAAGGCTGACTTCTTTGACTTGCGCTCTGTGGTCAAGAAATCTTGATCACACTGAAAACAGGAAAATGTCCTGACTTCCCTGAGTTCAGGGTTTCGGTGTGAATTTCACAGACATGCAGGAAGCTTAAGGTACGAATGAACAGGTTTTGATTTTGGGTATTTTCATTCAAGATTTGTCTTCAGTTTGTTTTTAGTGAAAAACTTTTTTGGTGAAAAATTTGGTGAAATGCTCCAAGATCAAGTGACTTTTATGTGGGAATGTATTTCGAAGCCCATTTTTAATTTTAATTGGGAGATCTTGCAGACCATTTTTTATTGTATTTTTTAAGAAGTTGTGAGAATATTTTACCTGTAAACTTGCTTTAACATCCCTTGCTTTTTAACCTCTAGATGGAGCTGTTTGTTCTGTAGATACATGCTTCACTTGAAGTGAATCTATTTCTAGACTGTTATGGTGGAATCCATCTTTTTTTTCACTGTTTTTTTCCCTGCTGTACTTTATAGGCCTATCCTGTTCGCTGCTACTGCTTTGCGTACACAACATCCATTATCCTTAAATACTAAAAGCTCATTTTCAATGTTTTACCTGTCTGTAAGCCAAAGAATACTGAAGTCACAAGAAAAACAGAGTCGTAGCATTTCTGTAACATAATGAAATAGGGTGTTATGGTGAACTGGAGGCTTTTTTGCCAGCTCAGATGCTGTTAAATGGGGTAGAAGAGGTAGTCCTTCGGTTTCTTTTTTTCAGGAAGACTTACATTACAGAGTTTTTCGTTATAGTATCTTGTGATATTTTTTTCATTTTATTCCTCAAATAAGGTTGAAGCCTTCACAGACTTTGTGGTTGTTTCCATAGCAACTTGCATTGATAGGCTGGATACCATCTTCCTATGAAAATGTTTTGAACTTTAAATGATGACATATTCCATTAGAAAAGGAAGGTAAGACTTGTCATGTAGATTGCTGAGTTCAGAGTTTATTACAAAAAACAAAGATTTCAAATCAGGCTTTACTTTAAAATGTAAAATCTTAAGATTTTAGACCCAAGTAGTATACGACAGCATAATAAATATTCTTCCAGTCTTTGTAGGAAGGCATGATATTAAATATAGATTGGTTGTCTTGGAAATTGTTTTGATTTTTAGTATCAATGCCGGGTAAAAAGAATTTTTATTAAATATAAGACTTCAAAATGTGTATCTGTATAGAAAAATCTAGATTTTTACTGCATAAAAGGGGAGAACGGAGCTCTGTTAATATTGCAGCGGTCATTCTGTCTCTCTTTCATTAGTCAGGTGTATCCAGGATTCCTGTCTGTATCAACCGGCATTGAATAAATACTTTATAAATGAATAAATACTTTTTTCCTCAATAAAGAATAGCCCTGATAGCATGAAATGGAATTAAAGGCTAGTATAAACCCCCTCCATATTTAGGCTGACTGGATTCTTAGAGCAAAATTTGACATCTCAATTGGAGATATAAAATTAGCGTATTTTATTCTGTATTTTGCAATTTTTGTCTTCATTTTAAAAGGATTTTTTTTAAATTTTGAGCTCAATCTAAATGTTATTTGGGAGATGAAACTGTAACACTTATTTGCGCATGAACCTTGGCATAATGGTAGAAACAAATCTGCAGAGGACATTTGTGCAGATGAGGAAGTGGTTTAGGTTTTTAGATACTTTCAAGACATCTGTGATATACCCAGAAGCCTGCTACTGAAAAGAAGGCAAAGGCCATTGAGTGAAAAGTTCAAAGAGATTTGAAAAACTGATGGATTAGGGAGAGAGTATGGAATCCAGTTTGGGTTTGGCAACAGTAGATATGTAAAGTACTGATTGTTTATTGGGAATCAGTAGATTCAAGCGGTGGTGAGTAACATCAGACTAACAGAAAAGGTACAAACCTTGGAGATAAGTTACGATGCACTAAACAGAGGTGGTCTCTAATAGAAAAGAATTATCGTGGGGATTGGTCTGAGAGATAGAAGGAAAATTTTGAATTCATTGTGGGAGAGGAGAATGTCAGAGGGATGAACTGATTGCAGTGGAAATGAAATACCAAGGCGAGGGGGGAACCAAGTTTATAGTCAAACATAGTAGAGAGAATTTAGGAAGAAACAGATCATTAGGCCATCTTAATACAAGTACTTTTAAAACAAATTGGGTAGACTGTGAGAAACTCTTAGTGTTCTTCAAAGACAAATGCAGTTGTTCTCAAAATAGGTTCCAGGTTTATAGGTATACATTTTCAGGGTTGTATTTATTAAAAGGTTGTAATAATTTATTACCAGAACGATTTTATTACTAGCCATGTTTCATGAATGTACTGGCTGAAATTCCATTTTATCTGATGAAGGAGTGGGTAGGCCAGGGTGAATATTAGCATCTCACGTGTCTGGGGGAAACATACAGACACAAATTTACCAGGACTGTATTGGAGGCTGATCATGCAAAGAGCAGTGGTCATTATATGCTTCACTGTTACGGAAAGCATTTATAATGCATTTGTAAAATTATAAAGACTAATACTTTTTACCATGCTTATTTTCTATAGTTTTCTATAAAAATACATCTGTTCTGATGTACTTAGTGTTTACCTTGTGCCTTGTCAGCGAGGCAGCTGTGTACCATAATAGTATGGCCGAAATATTTCCAGTATATGGTGTTCTTGAGAAGCTGACAGTAATATATATTTTGAAAGAAAAGGGAGAGGGAAAGTAAAATCACATTCTTCAAGCTTTCTTTTTTTACTTTGCTAAAATGTGAAATAGTGAAAAAGTTGTAGGATGTGTTCTCATTTATGATTGTAATGAGGTACAGTTTTTACATTAATCAGTGCTGAAGGTGTTGTGCGGTATTTTAGCATCTCAACAGCAGTTGGATGACAAGAAGTATGATGGAGTTTTTGTAGTTCATCATGGGTTCAAGTATAACAAGCTCAGGTTTTTTTGTTTGGTTTTTTAAAGGTAAAATTAACCTATTCTGGAAAATTAAATTGTGTTATATTAAAACCTTTGTGGCTAATATAATGGTAAACATGACCATCTCTCTTCATAGTGAATGTTTGAGGTATTAATTTCTTATCTGTGATTACTTGGTTATGCCTCAAAATTAGGCTAAATTGTAAAATGTTTCAGTTGTGTAGGCTTGGAGCTTGGTTCTGTAAATTAAATTTGCTAAATATTACTGATGATGACCTGGGAAAGAATGGAATTAAACCTTGTTCTTTGGGGTTTTAGCAGTTCAAAATTAAATAAATGAAGAACTAATTCGAGTTTATTGTAGCAACTGGACTCTGCTCAAAAGACAAGGAGTGGGTCAGGTAAGTCAGAAGATGTAGGTTTTGTTGCTTCTGAGTTTTGCTTCTGAGAAGAAGACCAATAGGTTTTTAATGACACTTAGCTGAAGGAAAGCGCTGCACAGTTCCAACACAGAACTGCAAGCTTAGTGGCTTACCCTTTTTCTGCCTTTGCTGTTTTATTGTGTCAGCAGTGCCTACTGCCCTCTCCTAAGTCACTTAGGGGTATAGCAAAAGGCAGTTATCTCCCTGTGGATCAGGAAGAGAGGTGTAGCTCTCCAGTGAAGGTCATACAGCCCACCAGTGACAGCCAGAAATAGATGTGGACTCCTGGCACAGGTCCTGTCCTTTAGACTGTGCTGGATTGTCACTTCAGTTTGAGATGCCATAAACCACTAAAGCTTTTAACCATGGTTATGTCTTTCTGGATATGGAATAGTGCAAAAAGAATGTTTTCCACCCTCTCATTTCTGCTGCTGGGGTATAAAGATAGCTGTCTCGTATGACCTTGAAGTTTGTTTTTTGATCTACTGATATTTACAGTCACTGTGAATTTGCAGTATTGTGGTGGAATTGGAATTCTTTATAAAGTATCTGGTTCCGTTTCCAATCCCTGAAGTGTGCATAGTGATACATTTTGAAAATATTGTTTGTTCTAATTAACAAATTATGCTAGACGAAGGCTTATAATACAAGTGGTTAATTAGGATTTTCTAAATACTGTCTTATTAGAGCTTAATCCTCATGTTTTCTTCACCTTTTGAGTATTGGATTTTTTGGAAGGAGTACAGGCTAAGCAGTTTAGTCCTCTGAGAATAAAACAAAAGTTCCTGTTAAACATCACATGTTCTCATTGACACTTAAGGCTGCTAAGTTAGAGTAGTGTTTAATTCTCACAGCTATTATGCTAAAATATATGTTGTGATTTAGTCTTATGCCATAAACACAAGTCTACTGAGCTATTTTCATTTGTGGGAGGGAGAGGGCTACCTCTCAACAGTTTATAGTATTTGATGCTTGAATTGATTCAGTGGAGAAAGTTTCTTCCTTCCAGCTCTCTCTGAATCTGCCAGGAATGTCCATTTGCTTTACTGGGAGCCATGTCACTCCTTTTGTTCATTAAAATTTCAAGGTATTCCACACTTCTACACTGTTTGTAGGTCTCTGTAAATGGGGAAAAAGTTGCTTCAGGCCTCTCATACACCTGGTCTCTGCTTCTTATTACTAGTGGGTATAGTAATATTTGTTTAATTGTTAGATAGAGATGAGACACAAAGCTGCTTTCCTTTTATGTTTATAGAGCATCTTTCTGCATTTAAAGAGGACTGAATTTATGGAGCTGTGCCTCCAGAATAAGTAATGTTAGTCTATACAGTGTCTTGGAAAACTCGGTATGTGATCTTCTCCAAGATGCTTAACTTCTTTTTTAATGTGCCTCTGTGGTGGCTTGCCTCTTTGGAAACGGTGGTTCCGTAGGGATGTGGCATTAATGCTTCCAAGTCCTTTAGCAGTGTTAGTACCCGAAGTCCTAGTTCACAACTTCCAGTTGCTTAGCTGATCCTTATCTGTGATAACATTCAGTTCTCAAATCTCTATTGCACAGTTGAAAGCAGGCAGCACTGCAAGGTTGTATTGGGTTTGTACTGTAGACACAGGCAAGTGGAACTTTTGCTGGAACCCAGTTTGGGCATTTTCTTGCATAATTAAAGAGTGATCTGCTTTTTTCATCAACACTGAAAAGTCAAACTTGTTTGACTCTAAATTCATCTTCTTAATTATACCACAGCAACTCTATGCAGGATTGGTTGAGCTTTCTGGGAGACTTCTAAGTCCAAATTCCAGTATGATGTGCCATTTCCACTGGAAGCTTTTTTATTCATTTGAGCATTTTAAGCATTTATGTATTCTTTATACCTGATGTTATTGAGACCGCCTGTAATGCTTGGATACTTTCAAAGTGAAGGTATCCTCTTATTACTGATACAGAAGGATATGTTACAGTTAAATACCATTATTCTGGCTTTTTGTGCTGAAGAAAGTGTGTTCTTGTCTTCAGTGCTCCAACGCAACATTTACAGAAATGAGTAGAAGTTCAGATTAAGCTAGTAATTTTAAAGGAGGCCTTTGAACTCCAGCTTATCAAGGGGAATAACTATTAAAAAGAGGTCTTTGGCATCGAACTGGTAAGTATCAATAAAAGCATGTACTTAGTTGAGGTTTTTTGAAACCTTTTCTAGATGCTGTATTTGACAAAGCTGCCTGGGGTTTTGCGATGTGAAATAAAACTAGTACTTGAGTATTATAAGATTCTAACTGTTTGTCCTATTGAATGTGATTGCTGAGGCAATGTCTGTGTGGCTTTCTAAGGCACGACCTTACTTTGCCCTTGTTGAAACAGCCAAAAGCTGTGGGACCCTTAAGCTGCTGTACTGTGCTTCTCAGCAGGGTTTTCTAGCCTGCGCTTAGTACTTCACCAGTGATACCCCGTAGCTTCCTGTCATCTTGGCATATGGCAGACTTGCTCATGTTTGCCTATATCAAATTGCATAAACATAACGGGAATCATAGAATCAATTAGGTTGGAAAAGGCCTGTAAGATCATCAAGTCTAGGAAGGAAACTGAGAAAGCTGTTATAATTTCCTATGTAGAAAAGACTTAGATGCTGCTGAGACTGAATTTATTCATGTGCATGGATTACACACATGCAATTGCATCTAAACTCCAGTGAGCTGATATACAGGCGTCTTGGCCACGGCTTGCATGTGATGTTTCAAGCAAGTTCTGAAAATAAAAAAACTGCTAATGTCGTTACTTCAGAAATGGAAATTTTTGTTGTGCCTTTTTTTATTCAAACACGTATTCTTTGACTTCAGGTCCAAAACTATTTTTCCTACTGAAATAAATTGAGGCATTTGAAAGTGTTTTTT
The DNA here is from genome assembly GCA_033558235.1 of Neomorphus geoffroyi. Taxonomy (NCBI): domain Eukaryota; kingdom Metazoa; phylum Chordata; class Aves; order Cuculiformes; family Neomorphidae; genus Neomorphus; species Neomorphus geoffroyi. The sequence goes on along the minus strand of JAUMJM010000005.1, from coordinate 97,319,428 downwards.
AAAAAGCATTGTTTAAGGCTAATGAGTTTCAGCAGATTAGGCACAAAGATTGTGTAGGATGGTTTTGACTTCTTTTTCAATGTTGTCCAGAAAGCCATGCCAAACTATGATATAAATTCTGGTATGAATACTTTCTGGTTTGATTTCATGTAGGTTCTGATGTTGCTCCCTAGGTAGGTACTAATCAACATTAGCAAGAACCAAGAAATGGCCAGGAGTACTTACATTGTCGCTGGCTATCATAGTGGATCTTTGCCTTCTGAAAAGTGCAGAGCATAAGAATAAGCCTTGTGTATGCTGAAAGGGTAACTAACACTGTTCATACAAAACTGTAGTTTGATAAAGATATCCACTTGATGCTCCAACCTACAGAAGCTTACTGAGAAGGAAGAGAATTCAGCTAACTGGTCTAAAAATGGAAACTGAATGTGCAGAGCAATGTTAGAAGATCCTTACTGAATTTTTAAAGCCAAGCATTCAAAAGTTGAAATAGACTAAAAATGAGTCGTGCTACAGTGCACTATAATGTCTCTTTTGTTCTCTGATCTTCCCACCTGATGGCTGAAGGTGTTTGTTTTCCTTTTGTGTGTGCTGATTATATTTGAAGATTATTTAATAGTCCAATAAGTAGCTGTTACGACCACTTTTCTGTCGTAAGAGGGATGAAGAGTGTTACTGTGGGTCTGGAGATTTGTGTTTGTAATCCACAGGAGAAAGCAACATAAAACTAATATTAAGGTTGCATAATGGTGGAAAGACGTTTGCAAGAATGCTGCTGCTGTCCCCAGAACAAGGATTGTGAGCTAGGCAAACAGATTCAGGGTAAAGCTAATAGTAACCTGTGCTTCTGGTGAGAAATCAGGAGGGAATATTTTTCAGATGAATTACATGATATGTATGGCACCAGATGCAGGAGCTCTTCCATAGGGATGCAAGGGTTTTATAGTTCAAGTGGACAGCATACAAAGGAGAGGGCAGATATTTAAACATAAATCCTGCATCGAGTGGTGGATTTGATTTCCTTCTAAATTCACTAGTGTAATTATACACATATCCTATGAGTCTTGCTACTACTGATCTTACCAATGTTCTGGTGCTAAAAGTGCTGACTTGGAAAAGCATAATCTCAAAAATTGAAGCACTTAATTAGCCAGGTTAACACAGGACTTTTAGTGAAATCTTTATTACTTATGCCATGCTGCACAGATAGCCAGAAATGAAGAGGAAGCTAGTTAGAGCTTGTTTTGTGGGAAAAGGACTCTGAAGCCTTTTTATGTTGCCAAGATACCTGTTTGTCTTATCCCACAAATTACTATAGTAATGATTTGATTCATTATATAATATATAACTCAATTTTACTGTGGATTTTTTTTTTTCCCAACTGGTCTCTCCACTCCCTTGTCTGACACTGCAGGGATACCTTTATTTGCTTAATGTGGTGCACTGAGTTTTTACCTTCAGCTGTGCTGGATGTTACCAACTATCCTGCAGAGTTAATCCTTTTTGTACGTTTGCCTTTCTGTTCTATGTGGCCCCTCCCTGAAGGGGATATTGAAATCTCTTTCCAGAGAATCACATATAAACCTGGAGAAGATACGGGGTTTGGTCTGACATCCTTTTGCTCTTGAGTTAATTTACTATAGTCACTCTCTTACTGGATTAGAAGTTTTTTTTTCAAAGCTGGTATTCTCTGTGCTGTCTTTGCTGTAGTTAGGGTGAAACAGCTGGCTGTTTTAATCTATAATGAATACTCTGGTTATGTACCTTAAATGCTTTCCACTGATGTTCAGACTAGTGCTCTAAAGTTGTGATGCTGTGGGCTCTTCCTGCTTGTTTCCCCGCTGCTAAAGCAACAAAATCAGTGTGGCAAAAGTCTGGGAAGTATTCAGAACTTAATGAAAGAAAAGCAGGCTTTAAAATAGGCAGCTGATATCTGTGTTTGGAGAAAGATTTCTTCACCTCCTAACGACCAATCTGATGGGAATAGGTACTGAACAAATAATTTTCCTTCCCTTTTTTTGATACCATAAGCCATAGAGTTTTAATATGTGCTAGAAAACAAACCATCTGGAGCAACAAAACCAATCTAGTCCAGCCTGCAAATCTCCCAGCAATCGTTTAATGAGATTTCAGTCATCATATTTTTGGATCTGAGCAGGTTTGGTCTACCATATAGGAACTCACCTGAAATCCTGTTATGCTGTACAAATGCTAATCCTGAGCCTCTGGCCCTGCTCATTCTGTAATATAAGCTGTTCCTTGAAATTAGATTTCAAGGTCAGTCCGAGGAAACTTTTCAGAGAGCACAGCTATACCCCACTGTCAGTCTGTGTAGGTTTAATATCATCTTTAAATTTAGATGACTCAGTGTTTTGATGAGATTTTTAAGAATTTAGGAGAATGACGTGGCTTGGCTCTGTATTCTAGGAGGGGTGGAGAAGCGCAGCTGACTGCTGCCAGTCTGAGATTGACCTGCCCTGCTTTTGCAGACTGTGGATGCAGGTCCTGGAGCCAGGAAAGCGAGATCTTCCTTGTCAGGCAGGGGACTGTAATGATTCCGTCTGGAAGGGTGGTCTGCAGAGGCTGTTGCAGAGCCAGGAGCCTTGGAAGGATTGGTCTTGAGCAAGTCTGCTTAGCACAGCTGTCTTGTGCACTTTGAAAACTCAGGCTCCCCAGCAGCCTCATAGACAAAGTGGCAGCATATTCTGATGAAAAACACTTTGTAATGCAAATTCAGTTCCTTTTGGAGATGAATCTGTTCAAAATCCTAGGTCAGCTGCCTGTTTTCTAGTGTATCACACCTGTAATCTATTCATGGTTGGGATACATAGAAAGTATTTTTATTTGTGCTGCTGCAATTTACTGTTGCATGTGCTGTGCCCTACTTGGCTGGGAAACTGCACTAGAGTATTATTACTCAGCTTCGGTGACAGGAAAAGACACTTGCTGTAACCTGCTGCTCATCACAAACATCACTCGTGATGTCTCCTTATGTTTAAAAAAGTCGTAGGTAGGATGCTATCAGCTTTGCAAAAGTTCAAGCAACCACTGCTCCCATGGTGCCTTGCCGAATGACTGGTGTCCATATGGCTGTTTTTCCAGATTTTTCTGTTAGAATATGAATTGCTATATTATATTATTCTGCTGCACTCATGAGTGTGGGCAATAATCACCACAGTGTGTTGTGTGACACCTGCTAGGGAGACCAAAGCTGATAGAATGCTGGATGTCCTGCTGATGAACCCTGCCAACACAGTTGTATTTATTTTTGTTTTCAGCTTTCCTCTTACTCCTATATCTTCTCAGTTAGGGGAAAAAGTGCGGAATACCAGAATCAGTGAAAGGAGATGCATCTCTACTTGGTTAGAAGGTTGGAGAGCTTTGTATGCTAAGTGTTCCATGGATGTTGGGAATTGTATCGGGATCCCCTGAAGATCAGGATCTAATAGATTTGTATGCTGTCCACACGACACATCAACAGTTTTGTGTGAAGTTCGGGACATGCTTTTACTCAGCCTAGGGGGTATTTGATCCTGTTATTGCAGTTAATTACATCATAAATACATCAGCGGCAATATAGTGTAACTTCAAAAAAAGATAGAGTTAATATTTACTTTATACTATATTGACATAGCTGTGAAGGTGCTATATATATTTGGATTGAGTGCTGAGGCAAATTTTGGTAAACACTTATCTTGTTGAATTCCTAGCACAAATGTGAATTAAAATTGAAAACAATTCCATTGAGTAGCTACATATGGGTTATTCCCGTGCTGTACGTGGAGGAACTGGGGCACAGAGCAGCATCAATACAGTCTCATACAGCAATTCTGTGGTAGAGTTGAGAGGAAGGTGTGGGACTGTCGATATCCAGCTCTGCACCAATCTTTGTAACAAGGCTTAAGTTGCTGGGGTTTTGTGCATTGGTTAGCTAATGTCAATAAAGCGCTAAAGAATAACACCTTGCTGTAAATTTCAGGGTATAGCATGCTTTTATCTGGTTTCCAGTGACTGCATTTGGGCTACTTCAAACTTTGTCATTGCATTATTGTATTGGTTGATTTCTCTGGGCCAGCTGGAGCAGTTAGTTTCTGCTATGTTCAGAAGAAATCCTATCTTCCTGCTTTCAAAATCCCTCTGATGTTAAACGGTGCAAAGAAAAGGTAAATTATAGGCTTTAGTCAGTAAGGACCCCATTCTTCTTATGAGTGCATTATAAGAGACTCCTTCTACCAAAGAACAGTAAAATTAAGCAGTGAAGCCGGAGAATGAGAAAGTATTAATTTACAAATGGAAACATGTAGCACAGAGATGAACTGATTGGCTCAATCACCCAGAATTGTTTTGAACTGAATTCAGGTTGTTTCCTGACTCCCAGTCTTGTCCTTCTCCACGCTGTTCTCTTTGCCCTTCTGATCCTCTGTAATTTGAAACAGAACTGTTCAACTTAGTCTGTATTAATAAGAAAACAAATGCCTTCTGTATTTCTTGCACTATAGATGTGAACTGATTGTTATGTATGCCAGCTGGCAATTTTTTTGTTAAATGCTAGCGTTAATAATAATTAATTGGATAATTACTTTGAAATTTGCTTTCTGGCTCATGGTCCATATGGATAGTATGGGCAGAAAATTCTGAGCGATAGCGGTGTGGAGTGGAACGTAGCAGCAATTAATCGTTTCAGTGAGTACTTGTAAACAAGGTCAGCTCAGCAGGCACTCAGGAAATCTCTTATGAAGTGTGGGGCTGTCTTCATTATCCTTTTAAAGGGTTCTTCTGTAGGACCAGAACAGCAGGCACAATTTATCTCTGCCATGCTGTTTGAATACATACAGCAGATTTCTCAGGACTTGCAGACCCATGGACAAACACTTAAACAGACTTGAAAAAACAGACTTGTAGTTTTTTATTAAAACTGTATGTTATTTTCATCTTCTGAAAACTCTTCTTTTACTGCAGTTTAGGCACAATTGTTCAGTGAGTTTAGGCTAACTATCCAACTTAGTGTCTGGTTTACTATTACAGCTAATATTAAGACACATTCCTGTTATTCACAAAGAGAAACATGTAGAAGGCTGACAACTTAAATATTGGGCCCCACACATTCTGAGAAATGATAAATATTTTGCTTGACTCTGTTAGGAGCAATCTACTAGACTTAAAAATCATCTCAGGTTTTGTAGTTGTCAGGCGTGTAAGGTATGCCTGCTGGAGAGAAATGGAAATGGCAAGTGTGGAGCACATATGGGACCCAGGCATGAAGCAGCATGTTGATGGGATAGGTGCCAGTGTTTGTCTCACCCAGTGAGCTAAAATGCCATGTTACTGTGTTGGATTGCTGTGGGAGGGGATGTTGAAGCCTGTAGGACAGGACAGTGCTGTGACCTCTGCAGGGATCACTGAAGAGTCCTTCCCACCTAGAGACCTGCATGATGCCTTTACCCTGACAACAGAGCCTCTAGGGAAGTCGCAAGTTGCTGTTGGCTCTCCTCTTCCCAATTGTGCATTAGCTGTCCTCCCAAGTGGAGGTAAAAATGAAGTTAGTGACTTCAGTTGGAGGCTTGCATGGAAACTTGCATGCTTCCGAGGGGATTATGTCACTGGGAACGTGACTTCTTGTAGAAAGATGTAAAAAGATTTGTGTTACTGTAGGGCTTGAAGATAACTTACTAAAGTGCTCTAAATGTTTTTCCAGCTAATATGGTTATCACAAGTTATGACATTAATATAGAAATTGATAGCTTTTGTATGAATCTGGAGCCCATTGAGACTCTCTTGTAAGGGTCAGTCTGTGCATCATGGCACTTGTTATGGGAGACATTTGTCTTAGTCTGTTCAAAATCGTGGCATATGCTTTGAGATATGGGGGACCTGGCAGAAATAGCATATTTTCTTGTTCTATGCCAGGTTATATTTGCTGTCTTACCCAATATTTTCTGTTAAAGAAAAGGAACAGAAATGCCAGAGCACTGAAGGCAAGTAAATGTGTAGTTTCTTTGGTTAATGTGAGTCAGTGTTCCAGGGCAGCAAAGTGTTTGCAGCAGTGGTTTCCCTGTTAGGCAGTTGCTTATTGCTGCTGTTAGAAAAAAACCTAGAAGGACAAAGTGGGAAAGGACAGAGAATTTATAGTCGTTTCAATAATGAGTTCATGGCAATAAAGTATATCTGGTATGTAGCAAATGTTAATTTTAAACAGCTGTCTTTAGGTAGAAATGAATTCTCTGATCTACACCTCCTGAAATACAGTCCAGAATGGTCGTGTTCAGCTGGTCACAAGATTAGGCAAATCTGCAAGTGAAAGTTCACAGTGGTGAAATGAACACGAACAGAGGTGACACAGGCTTGCCTGAGGGTGGGACACGCAGTCCGCTTCAAGTTAATGTGGATGCCACTTGTTTAGAGCATTGTGGTTGGTAACCCTTTTCTCCTCTCAAACTGCCTCCCTACTCTTAAAGTGGATCAGCCATGTAACACAGTAGTGGCTTTTGGAATTAATCTCAAGGTCATATCTAAATGCAGCAGTACAAAATGGAAGGGCTGTGCTGCATGGTCACCCTTGGTTTGTTGTAGGCAAGCATAATTTGTGTTCCATGTAATAATGATACAGTTATCTTGGTCTTTACAGTGAACTTAACAATTTTTAAAAAACACTATGTATTTAAAGAAAATAAAATTGTAATCCATGGCACTGCAACATAATCCACTTCCTGTTGTGTAAAATAATCATTCATGTTTAAATAATTAGTATGTAAGAAAAAACTTAGCACGTTTACATTGACTTGTACATTATTGCTATTGTAGACAGTATTTCAAGTATGACTTTGTGAGCCTGTCCTGTCCTGAAGTTTCAGGATTGATACAGTAAGAAAAATCTTTTTCATACTGACTGTTTGGAGTTGATGGGGGCAATGAGATGGAGTTCACTTAGGAGGGAGGCGTAAAATAAAGCACTGTAAATGCTAATGAAAGAAAAGGTTAGTTTTGGTTTTATAACCAGCTCAAAGAGCAAAGAGTAAGGGTGGGAAGGAGAATCAAGTACTTCTAAATGACTTTTTTTGTCCATGATCCTGTCACACTCTAGTAGAAAGAAGAGCAGCTGTCTTGATGCCAGCAGACATTGGAATCCATGAGCACTTTTGCCCTCCCAGTTGTTCTCTTAATACAACTCGATGGCAAATAAGTTCCTCTTGCGGCAATTTAAGTTGTAGTTTTGGCTACATTTGTACCACTATAGTGGGAGAAAGTGATTGGATGACAAAGAAATTCCGCCTTGGTCAAATTTGAGCAATCTAGTGCTATATTAAAATAAAGCCAGCCTCATAAAAAGTTTTTTCAAAGCAAATGGATCTTGATAGAATGATTTTTGTCAAGAAACATGAAAAATTAAATTGTTTTGGGAGAAAGGGCTATGATTTAAGAAATTATGTAAAAAAAATACGCTCTAGCAGGTAACTAGTTGGTATGTTTTAATTGGTGAATAAAATAAAATCTTAGAAAGGGAGCTTAGTTTTTATTTAAATAACTCTGCAGAGAACCGCAAGAATGTTTTCTGAAGTCTGTCTTCAGGCACACTGATAATATTTAATTCATTAATGACTCAGCGATTGCATCTTGGTTAACTGCATTCCTAACTTAAGATTTTTGTGACAATACTTCGCTTTTTCTTAAAGCCCTAGTGCTTGGACAAATGGAAGTTGTGTTTTAAATAAAAGTTTTCAGCCTTGCATATTGCAGAGAAAAAGCTGACACTGTTAAGATAATGCTAAAACCCAAAGGCAAGCAAAACCTCTGAGTTTTGGTCTAAAGATCTCGTAAGATTTCAGCTGGTCTCATGATTTTCTGGCACTTGATTAATAAATCAGAATTTGTGGGATTAGTAATAATCTTTAGTGAAAAGGAGATGCTAAGAGTATTATGAATTGTTTCGAGATATTTTTTGTTCTGTGACCTATCTTTCTGGTTCATTGCACACCTTGTTTTTCTGATGTCTGGTGCTCCGAGTAAAGAAAAAAGGATGGTAAAAATGTAGAAAATAATTATGTTCAAATAATGGCAAGATACCTTTGAGACTTACGTTTTTTAATCAGACCCAGTACAATACACAAGACAAATGATGAAAAGCAAATTCTGAGTCCATATCTTTTTGACTCAACTGAATTCTGAATAGATTTTCTGGAAAATGTTTATCCAGAGCTATATCTGAATCTGACAGGGGGCCCAGAGTTTCTCAGCCTCACAAGAAAATCAAAATACATTGCACTGTGTGTAGTTCATGGACCAATCAAAGTGTAGTATGAAATGTCAACTGCTTCCTAATTAGAGATTCTCCACAGTGGAAATTGCCTGTCTTCCTTCTGGATATGTTCGCTTCTTTCCTTCATTCAGTCTTCCTTCATCTCCTGCAGTCTGTCTTTGAACTGTGGACTTTTTGTATCTCTGGATATAGGAGATTTTTTGTGAGTTTTGTTGCGTTTCTCTTCTTGTAGTTGCATACAAAATCTCTCTTCATTTATCCCATTTAAATTACAGTGGTCTTTGAACTGCTGGTGTCCAGTGAAAAAATACACATCTACATAGTAGGTCTGCTAGAGGAGGGCTTTGGGTGTCAGAATTGGTGTGTGAAGAGGACACAAACTGCTTTTGGTAGGAATAAGCTTTAAAACAATGGATTACAGGTCTAATATGTCAGATATGGTGAATGGAGTCAAGTAAATCTGAAGGAACTTACTCTCTAGATCTGTCAAATACTTGAGGAAAACAACACTAAAGCCAGTTGTCCCAGAAGTAGCTAGTTTTCATTTGTTTTCAGTATGTTTCCGGAGCAGTTATCTTGGGTGCAGTCCTGGATTTTTATTGGGCATCTCTCCAGTTAGTTTCATGCTGTGGGGTTGCTAGCATAAAACAAAAATTGACAAGATACGGATTTTTTCCTCAGGGTTTGCTTGTTTGCAGTTTCTGAATATCATTAGCTTGGGGAGCAAAACTGGATATATTTGAGTTTGGCGAGGTCTTTGGTATTGAGCAATTCTTTTTAGCTTTCTCTTTAGAACTCTGTAGGGTTTAAATGGTGCCAAGAAACTATTTTCCAGTTGACTTGATGTGTACACTATAGTTACTGTCAGGCAAGTTTTACTTTACTATGTAGGCTTACAGTTTTCTGCTCTGTGCCCTTGCAAAAATTGCACAGTGAGCAGCTATTTGTTTCATTTTTTCCAGATGCATTTACCATTTCCAGAGCTTGTCCTGAGATCATCGTTCATTTCTGACTCATCGTGCAGAGGTTTTCTTGAGTCCTAAGTTTTCCTGAGTAAAACCAAGCCTTTGATCATATTTAAAACATTAGAAACTGTCAGTTGTTTAGTGATTAACATATTGAGTCAATGTCAAGCTAAGGTGTAGAGTTTACACATAAAAAAAGAATTAATTCTGGGAATTAGTCATCACTCAGGGCAGTAGTTCATAAGAACATGACATAATCAGCACTTTTGGACATTGAGACAACAGGAAAAAGAAAAATCTAAGTTGAGGGATAATAGTGGAAGACTTTGAAACTACTGGAAGATAATTTTTATTTTAGATGCCTGTATGTACCGCATCTCTGCTGTTGACTATTACTTAATATCAGTTTGGTAATACTAAAATAATAAAATACCATTTGTGGCCTGAAGGCTTCCTTATGTCATTGTGGACAGTTACTCAAATATAAAAACTGAAATTTCTTATCAGTACCTTTAGGTCCCCATATGTAATTATTTCTGTCCTCCTGCTCCTTTACCTCAAGGCCTTTTTGGCTGAAAGTGTATGTTCTATTAAAAGCTGTTTTAAACACTGACACTGAAGGGTGGCTGCACAGACAGGGGCCATCACACAAATACTAGCAATAGACTGACACTACTAGTTTCTGGAAAGCATCTAATATCTAAACAAATGGGCATTAAAGGAATAGCCTTGACGGGTGTTTGGCAGGGGCCAGAAGAGAGATCTTAATGTTGTTATAGTAAATGAATCATAAGTGAGTTGGGAGTTGTAGTGCAAATACACTTTTAAGATACTGTTTTTGAGATAAGCTTTTACAAAATTAGTGCAGACAAAAAGGTGCAAATAGGCCTGAAATGACTGGAACTGCCAGGAGAATGTGGTTAGGTCCAAAATCACTGCTGATGCTACCATAAACTTAGACATGATATTGGTAGGAATAAAAAGGTGATACTTGAATTACATTGCAGAAGTGAAAGCATCTTTGACTCAAAGTACTTAAGTGAAATTCTAGGATGATGATGTTGATACTAGGGTTCAGACTTCAGTGGGATGCCTGTGGGAAGCCTTTTGTCTATCTGTTCTGCATTGTAGACTTTGTCTTTCATGGCAGTATGCATTGTGCTACAGAAGTTGTCTAGAGGCTCTTACACTGTTCCTCTTTTGGCCTTCGTCAAATGAAGATATACAAGAGCTCTTTCAGTCATAAACTCTCAAACAAATGATGCAGTCATTCTTGCCTTTGTCTTGAGTTTTCTATTTCTCCTTAACCAAGGGTAGAGAAAGAACTTCTGCTTGACCAGCTACCTTGTGCTCCTCTCCTTCTCCATCTTCCTGCTGACATCTCATGTTCTCTTTTTTATAAGTTACACTTCTGCAGTCACTAAAACAATGTTTTGGGCTCTGTAGCTATTTGAAAAAAAGAATATTTAAAGGTGTTTGTATTTGGAAGATTTGGTTCTCTTGTCGTTTAAACTAATATATGTATATTTTACTTATTTTAGATTCATCCTTGTTGATCTGTAGTGTAGGCTTTGTAGTTCAGTATTTTCACACTAGATGTCAATCTACTTGCATATGTAGAGTTTGCTATCTATTTTTTTGCTTTCCAGATATTTCTTTCATCAGCTGTACTTGTAGAATCCTGTTTTCCATCTGCTTTGCAGGGAAATCAATGCTATGAGAGAAGGGATTAATTTAAATATCAATTTTATTTTGCTGGTCTGTACTTCTGGCTAATGCAGTTGTAACCATGCAGTTTGTAGGTAGCTTGTTCATTTTAGTACTTAAGTGCAATTTATAAAAGCATTTTCAATCTTGACATTACAGAGCCATTAAGGAGATTGGAGTACCTTTGAGACTGGCAGCAGTACTGGTAGAAGCCTCTGCCTGCTACTGTTTTTTCTACACACCTTAAGTAGTACCTCAGTCTGAGTTAACTGTTTAGAAACGAATGGAAGTAATTGCTGTGAACACTGAAGTTTCTAGTCACAGAGCAATTAATAGTGTTTGGAATGATTTAACTCCCTTCCTCATTGTGTTAGCCTCTTTCATTGTGTTACAGCTCCAGTTTTGTGGGAGACCTTCTCTGGCTCATCTGAAAAAAAGCCTGGTACGTTTTTAGATACCATGAAATAACTAACTGGTATAACAATTTGTGTAATTTTTTTGAAAAAGATAAATGTCATTCAGTATGAAACTGTTGCTAATGTGCTTTGTCAGCGTAGCCATCCTGATCTCGGCTGGCTTTCAAAACTAGAGTTACCTCTTGCAACTGGCTGTGGAGGTTTTCCATGGGCAGGAGTGTCTGTCCTGTGGGCTGGAGCACTGTCTGGCATCTCAAAGTATTGCGTGCTGTCACCCTCCACCTGAACTGCCTCCACTGATTGCGATGTGTCCCAGCTTACACTCCAGAGTTACAAGTCTTTTTTTCTAGTCAAGCGGTGATTTAATCATATGTTAATTAGTGTCTGTGTAAAACAAACGTGACCCTCATTGGAATTATTTTGACCATGAAGATATCTTGCATTATGCTTTAATTCTGTCAGATTAAAGCATTCAAACAACAGTAATTCTGCCCTTAATATCATATAGGGCTCTTGTTATAATTTGTATGTATTATTAACGGTATAACAACGTAAGTAAAATACTTCTGAAAGAAATATTGTATTGTTTTTTACATGTCCCTACCTGTTTGGATCTGAGTTAATATTTTTGTGTCTGAATAAATGTATGAAAGCTCACATATTTAAGTTTAATATGCTTTGTAATTGCATTAACTACTGAATTCTTCAAAGCTTTCAGTGCTTTGTTTTGGGCAAAATAAAATACCCTGTGATTTATTTTAATTTTTTGAGTAAATATCAGTACCATATCATTAGTACAATTATTTCAAGATTTTCCTGTTTCTTTAATAATTTAAGAGATTAAAAATTCCAAACATCCCTGAAGAACCAAAGCTGACCTGTGTTTCTAGCAATTTGGAGGTATGGTATATTGTATAGAGATTCCTGAAAGGTGTCTGGTAGAATGGGATCTTCATAGTTACGCTTCACTTTGTGTTATTTCATAGGGCTTAATATCTGTTCAGGAGCCAACTTTACACCCTGAGTCCACTGTTCCCAGGGAGTGAATGGACCAGGGCCATTACTATTACTTTGTAGCTGACTGATACCAACCCTGTTAAACTTTGCTGACCACTGTTGTGCTTAGATCTCTTTCTGACCTGTGGCGTGAGTGTAGAGTCGCTTAGGCCATATTCCCTCAATGCTGCTGATAGAAATAGCTACTGAATATATATTATTTTAACATAAATTTGTCTCACATACCTATTAAAAGTGGCAAATATACATAAAGTAGTAATTAATGGAAAATAATTTGCTTTAAAAAAATTCTTTTGATCAGTGACAATGATTTGTATCTTCTAGTCAGCATCCATCACGCAACAGTTTTATCATATGAAAAAGTCTTGCCGTAAGGGAAGTGTTTTGCATTCCTTAGCAAACATAGTCTCTTCTAGAATTCACTGAGGTGTCATGAAGAACAATAAATAATAAGTTAATGTTTGGGACTTGGAATTCTCTTTAAAACTCAATTTACTTTAAAAACATATCAGGAAGGAGTTCAATTTGAATGTTACATAGTAACATCATAGAACAGAGATTCAGGCCTGCTCTGTGATGCCTTAGTCAAAAATCCCCAGTTTTAAGAGCAAGTTACTCTGTAGCAACCTACAAAGTGATTTCTGTAGATGCAGGTGAGTGATTCTGTTTAAATACATCCTAATTTGAAAGTGTACATAGTTATTTGTTTCTCCTGCTTCCACCTTTGAGTGTATGGATACCTACAAGTGAAAGCTAATTCATCACTTGTCACTGGATCGTCTGTCATACAGTGAAGATGTTCTGCCTCAGGTTTTACCCCGATGCGTGACTTGACTTTGCATCCTTTATTCTTGCCATCTACAAACTACCCAGCAACCAAGTAACCTCATCAGGAGGTTTGAGGTCCTCATTCTCCTTTTCTTACTTTTCTGCCAATGTTCATGCAGTTCATACTCCTCTTGAACATAATGGTGAAGACCGGAGGATATGGATGCTGATGTGTTGCAGAGTGCTGCTTCTGTCTTTAATCATGCCTGTTTAGGCACACGATTACTTTTCGTACTTGCTTGTTCTGTCTTTGCCACATTTAATTCTATTTAAAACCCCTATGCCTTTTTACTGATGAGTAATTCTCTCTTCTGTCTTGGGTACCAATAGTTCATAAGGAAACATTCTGCCAGCTGTATCTTTGAGGCACTAGGAAGGACCTGCAATTTTTGACTGTCAAAACTTGTTTGTGGAGCTAATGGCAAGCAACATAAGTCAGAGCTGTGTTCACAGCACTCAGCACTTCAGCCATGAAGTGTATATGCGGCAAGAGAGCCATGATGTGTAAGAGAACAGTGACAGAGAAGAAAAAACTAAAGGGACAAAAAGCTTTTTCCACATATAAATAAGTTGGAAAGCTACCCATTATTCTGAATTAAGTGCTCTTTACATCCCCCTGAGCATCCATGTCTTATGTTTGGGTCTGGTGTCAACCCAGGTTTCTATCAGAATTGTGTAGCTGTTCTGTTTAAATGTAGGAACTTTGAACTGCTTATGGTTTGTGTTAAAACCGCAGCCATCTAACCTTTCCTGTCGTGTGTGCTCGTAGTAAATGTAATTTTTTTATCTTCCAAGTGCCATAATGCTTCAGGGTTTTTTCTGTTTTCTAATTGGTATTTGCTGGCTGTAGCAGTGGTCTGTCTGTCAATTGTAGAGCTGGAAAACATACATGAACATTTTTCATAATAAAATCAAGGGTTTGCATTTTGTGAAAGGTAAGAAACTGTCATCCTTTAATCAGGTTCTTGGATGCCATCCAGCCTTTTGGGTACATCAGTGCTGTGGGTTTGGGGGAGAATCTCCTTTAGCAATTTGAAGTGATCTTTCTGTTTCCAGATGCAGTGAAGGAGCAGTACGTGGGCCCAGCACTGTAACTCAGCTTGAATGTATGGAAAGGAGTTTAAGGTTTTTATCTCAACCATCAGTTACAATTTGATGAGTTGGGCAGGATTTTATGACGTTGTATTTATCATTTTACTGCACTTCTAAGAACAAGGCAAAGCAGAAGATATTAATTATTAATATTTAATTAAATATTCTGAATCTCAAATGTAATCACATTGCTTTTTGTCTGGATTAAAAAGGTTGTTGCTTATTTAAGTTCATACTGGATTTCTTTGTCTATGAAGCTAAATTCAGATTTCATAAACTAATATACTTAGTCCTTGAGTGAGTTATATTGAGATATGCTTACCAGGTGTTTGGGTCTATGGGTTAAACATTTTTATAAGTACATCCTGAATAGGAAACTCTTAAGTGGGTCGTCAGCTTTCACAGACCTTCACTCAACTGCTTCTTAACAGACCTTGAAGATGAAGCACTGAAAGAAGAAATGGACCCTTCAATATTTATGAATTTTTGGGCTTTGTCTTCCAGTTTTGGAAAGCTATGTCATGAAAAATATCCAACAATCAAACCAAGAATGGGATTGGAAATAATTACTTTAAAGCTGAAATGCGGAGTTTTACTATTTTGGGGGATGAAAAATAAAACATGATAGCATTTTTCTACATACTATATCAGAATATATGAATTAATAAGCAAAATTGCATGAAGGAGTAAAGGTTGTTTCTATTATTAAAGCAAAGCAGGATGAAAGAACAGAATTTGTACCATAGTAGCAAAAGATCTATCAATACTTGAATTATAAACTTGTTTCCATTGTTAAAGTAAACAAAAAAATATGTAGGCAGGACTGTAACATCCTGGATTAAGTTTAAAGCCAAAACGGATATATTGTTTTAATTAAATAAAAATCCTTTTTACAGTTTTATATTATAAGAGAAAAAGTTGGTCCCTAATAAGAATAGAGATACATTTTTTACTTGCGGGCACCCACATAATAACTCTTACAGCTCTTATATGTGAAGTGCTGTATTAGTCACTTAATAAAGGAACAGGAGAGTGAAGTTAAACATGGGAACTCTTAACTTGCAATACAGTGTTGTTGCTTTGTTGATGCTACACAGTACACACCGAGAATTTCATAGAAGTGCAGAAGAGTTACATGTTTTACATAATTTTAATGGAAGTTCTGTTGCTGAGTTCCCTGCATTGCAATGAAAACCGAGTCAACTGTGCACTGGATTGTTTATGGCATTATATAAGTTTAATTCTTAGAGTCAGCATTACAAGTATTCACTACATGAATTGTCAGCAGAAGTCCTTGGTGACGATTTTGACATCTGACTTCTGAGAACCAGGATTTCCAGTCTCCTGGAGTTGTTTGGTGTTCATAAATGATTTAGCAATTGGTTTGGTATGTGTGTTCAAGAGGAATTGTGCTCTGGTGACATAGGTAACACTGGTATTCAAGATTTTGAGGTGTGTTTTGTCTGACCCTGGTCTTTCAAAACACAGGTCTTTTGAATTGGAAACCTACATATATTTGGGAATGTATTCTATCTAGAAGTGTCACAGTAAATGTCTGGCTCTTGTGTTCTTTTCTACACTATGTGTAATTCAGGTTTTGCCCCATGGAGGGCCCTCTGTCTCACCTTTTTGCCCGGCAAGATCGTGGAGCAGATCCTCCTGGAAACTCTGCTGAGGCATATGGAGAATAAGGACGTGATTGTTGACAGCCAGTATGGCTTCATTGAGGGCAAATGTGCCTAACAAATTTGGTGGCCTTCTACAACAGGGTCTCAGCAGTGGTGGATAAAGGAAGAGAAACTTATGTCATCTGCCTGGATTTGTGCAAAAAATTGGTCACTGTCACGCACAACATCCTTTTCTCTAAATTGGAGAGAAACGGATTTGATGGATGAACCACTTGGTGGATAAGGAGTTGACTGGATGGTCACGCTTAGAGAGTTCTGGTCAATTATTCGATGTCCAAGTGGAGACTGGTGACAATTGGGGTTCCTCAGGGGTTGGTATTGGGACCAGTGATGTTTAACATTTTTGTTGTTGACATGGAGAGTGGGATTGAGAGCACCCTTAGCAAATTTGCTAATGGCCCCAAGCTGTGTGACACAGTCAACACGCTTCAGGGAAGGGGTGCTATCCAGAGGGACCTTGACAGGCTTGAGAGGTGTGCCTGTGCCTATGTCATGAAGTTCAACAAGGCCAAGTGCAAGGTCCTGCACATGGGTCAGGGAAGAAATCTATGGTATCAATAAAAGCTTTAGGATGAAACGATAGAGAGCAGCCCTGTGGAGAAGGACTTAGAGGTGTTGGTTGATGAGAAGCTCAACATGAGCCAGCAATGTGCACTTGCAGCCCAGAAAGCCAGCCACCATGTCCTGGGCTGCATCAAAAGAAGCGTGACCAGCAGGGCAAGGGAGGGGATTCTGTCCCTCTGCTCTGGTGACGCCTCACCTGGAGTGTGTCCAGCTCTGGGGCTCCCAACATAGGAATTACATGGATCTGCTGGAGTGAGTCCGGAGGAGGCTACGAAGATGATCCGAGGGCTGGAGCACCTTCCGTACAAGGACAGGCTGAGAGAGTTGGGGTTGTTCAACCTGGAGAAGAGAAGGCTCCGGAGAGACCTCATAGTGGCCTTCCAGTACCTAAAGGGGCTACAGGAAAGCTGGGGGGCTTTTTACAAAGGCAAGTAGTGACAGGATGAGGGGGAACGGCTTTAAACTGAAGGGGGAAAATTTAAATATTAGGAAAAAATTCTTCACTTTGAGGGTGGTGAGGCACTGGCACAGGTTGTGCAGAGAGACTGAGGATGCCCTGGAGGTGTTCAAGGCCAGGCTGTATGGGGCTTTGAGCAACCTGGTCCAGTGGGAGGTGTCTCTGCCCATGGCAAGGTGGTTGAAACTGGATGATCTTTAAGGTCCCTTCGAACCCAAACCATCACAAACCACGTTTTTTAAAGCACCACTGCTTTGTTTAGCACCCAGGGAAAGCTCATTCAGGGGAGGCCATGGGCTTTATATAGTAAAAAGTCTTGTAGCTTCTGTTGCCTTCTGTTTTCACCAGTCTTATCAGTGAATAAGACAGGAAAAGGAGTGATCAGCTAAGACAATTAAACACTGCTCTGAAAGGTTGGGGTTTCTCTATTTCTGCCATAGATTTCCACCATTATGCCAGTCAAGTAATTCAGACTGGGCTTTTCATATGTGATGTCTGTTTTTCTCCTTTTACTGGTACCCAGTTTGAGACCCTGGAATGTGACTTGCAGAAGTGATGTGCAATGAGCTCCTTCCTGTTCTAGAAAGAACATCTGTTTGGTGATGAGATTTGTCCTATAGAATCATATGTATTCTTAAAAATCAGGCCTCGCTTTTCTCAGAAATCCTGAAGGCTTTTAGTGTGTTTATTTGGAGTAAAACATGGGGTCTGGCCACCCTTTTCCTCTGATGTGTGCTATATCCTGAATTTCAGCTGTTGTAATGTGAAGTTCACATTTAAATGCTATGATACATATAAAGTGTTTGGACTATTTTTTCTGGACAGCAAGGAAACTGGAGCATACTCTTGTTTTCATAAAGCACATGATGACACGAACTGTTCTGACATTAATTTTACAAAATTGTTATTTTAGAACAGCTCCCCCAAATCATACACTGCTCACATTTGTACACTTGCATAACTCTTCCTCCTGAATTATTAGTTTTGTTGTTTTGCTTTTAAGAGCTTGGTGTTGCAAAAAAAAGAAAATATCTTTTATTCTCTATGTTCTTACAAATGGCCAAGCAGACCTTCATGAGCGAATTCAAAGTGCATCAGTGTGTGCCTTTTGAGAGGTTTTATTCTAGGAAACCTGCCAGTCTTCAATGCTGGCATTTCAGCTCTCTGCCTTTGGAAATCGTTGTCACTGGAAGCACCAAGTATCTCAAAGTTTATTTTGAAATGAGTTCTTTGAAATGAGCTATTTTGACTACTTCAATTGTTTCTTCACTTTAAGTAGTAACTTTGGACTGCCATCCCGAATCCTTTCTTGTGTACATGTAAGCATAATTGAGTCAGGAATGTTATAATTACCAAGGAAGGGGCCAAAACCAGCACACAGGTGATCACTACGTTATGGCCATCACAGGAAACACTGACACAAAAAATGTCAGGAAAGACATAACACAGCTGAGCAGCTGTGACTTTGCCAGTGAGTTATTCCAGTTCCATGAATTCTGCTGGAAAGCACTTTCTGTGGGATGCATACGAGCTTTGTAATGGAAAATGAAATTTGTTTCATAGTGGTGAGCCATGAGTAGCCCGGTAGCATTCAGTACTTACCCTTTTGTGCCTTAATGAGGCCATGGCAATTAGCTACCAAGGATAGGTTTTGTCAAGCATAATATTAATGAATATTTGTATGTAAATTTCAGTAAAATTAGCTGCTTGCGAAATTACTGGTTTTCTACAATGGTTTTTTTTGTAGTTCTCAATTCACATTGCAAAACCTGCATAGTCCCTACAGCAGTCCAGAATGTGAAAGGATCAGAAACAGCTCTGTCTGCTTTAACTGTCCAGGCAAAATGAAGTTTCAAGAAACAGGCAGGGAAAGAAAGAAAACGGCATAAATTACAGAAAACAAATGAGATGTTTGATACTTTCTGGCAGCCCCTGAAGCTTGAGGGAAAGATGAAAAAATGGGAAGATTTATGAGTTTAGGAATGTATTTATACTTTGCCAGCAATTCTGTTCTTAGCAGAACAAAATTGATATTTCACAAAGTATCAAAGCCCATTGTATATTAAGAAATTATAATTACACTGCTGTTCTAAACTACCTTTTTGAGAGACAGAGATTAGGTTGCATCACTTGAGCAATGACTCTTAAAAGTCTGGTAGTTGATATGCTTAATTATGTACATAAAAAATCAGAGTGCTCAATTTACTTAACTCTTACTGCTCATTTAAAAGTCTTTGTGTTTCATCATTAAAGCATACATTCTTTGCTCATTGCCCATAGTTCTTCTGAAAATGTGTTTTTAAGCAATTAAATGGAAACCACAGAAGTTATTTGCACTAGAAAATATGAACTAGATTTAGCTAGTTGATACCCATGTCAAAGGAATATGTGATTACCCTAAACAAAAATCAATATGCTTTCTAAAATGGAAATTCTTTGCAGTGGAGAATATTGGCCAGATCACGGCACATTTGACGAGTTGAAGAAGGGTTTACAGGTCTGTTAGTGTGTTAATCCAAAACATCTTTTCTCCAGGTCACTTCCTGATGCACCTTTCTGCTCTGGCAGCTTATGTCACGTGAAACATAAGTGACAAAATTAAAATTTTCATTGTGCAACGCAGGGTGTTCGTTAATAGTCAACAATGCTTATTTGGAAGGAATACTTGAACCAAATAATACGGGCCAGTCATCTTCCAAAGGTGGTTTCCTTGGTTTAGGCCTTTTTTAGGTGTTTTTTTCTTTTTCAAGTAGTTGTAGACTTTTGTTTAAATTTTGCAAAACCAAAGTTCGAGTCTGACTCTCTGTCCTCATTAAAAGTATTACTGTTGACCTGAGTAGAAATAAGATGTTGTCTTCAATAGAGTTTTGCTTCTCTTTGAGTTTTTGCAGTGTGAGATTCTCAATAACAAAAAAATGTACTGCCAAAGAGCAGATTCTAGTGAGTCAGCAGGAGGGTGTCCAAAACTAATGGAAAGGTTAGGAGGAAAGATCAAGCCTATTATCCTCATAATAATAAAAAAATCAGTAAATCTGCTGTTTTGCTTTCTGTAAGCAGTAACTTTAAGTAGCATGTACTGTAGTTGCCTTGAGAAAGTGATAGCTTAGGATTTCCAGTGTGGGTTTATTCTTGTAGGAAAAAAGATCTTTTTTTTTTGAGAAAGAAATCTCCATTTCTTGATTGATTTTACCACTGTTGCAAATAAACAGGAAAAAATTTTAGATAAACAATCTGAAAATCAGGTTTAATGAAAGTACACAGTACAGCCCAGGAACCACTGAATAGCAAAAAATATGTATCAGATTTTATTTTAATCAAAAGCCTTATTTGAAGTAACGATTTTTTACACAAAGAAGCAATGAACCAAAATATGTGTTCGTGCTCTGATAGCTTCCTTAAATAGCTTGGAGCTTTGATGTTAAGTGTGTTTATTTCTACTAAGTAAGTATATTCATAATGATGGTTTATAGACTGCAGGAATGGACTTTGCCATAGGCGTGCTCCCAGCACTGTTGCTACTCACATGACTATGTCTTTTATTTTTTCTATCAAGCTTTTCATATATTAATAGAAAGTACAAAACCTAACAATTAAGAGGTGTTACATAGCATATTTGAATAATGTATGTATGTAGGAAATGAGGTAGCTTACAGTTGAGAGTTACTTTTTTTCTTCTATTCAAGATCTCAGCTGATGTATCCAGGATACCTCCCATCAGAGTAGTTTGGAGTCATGACTTGAAAGGCTTCTTTAGACGATGTATTTAAGACCTACCTGCAAAGACATCCTATGGACTTAAAATCAAAGTGAAAGGATAAATTTATGGACGTTACAAAGCCAGCAGAGAAAAACAATCTTTGTAGTAGATCTTTCAACAGTGGTTATTATTAATGTATATGAAGTCATAAGAAAAATATTAGAAACAAGTAGGATGTTAAAGAATGAAAACAATTTTCTTACTGTAAATGAAATAAAATTCTTTGGGATGTGACAGTGTGGAAAGATGTAGTTACTTCCATAAGGTATGTCTGCCCTTCCATAAGGCACAGCATGCCAGAGGCTTGGCACATGTCATTGTGCCTTGGGCTGTTTGCTGTGTCTGAAGATAGACCTCGAGGCAGATGAGACAGGCTGGTCTTTGGGAAGTATATGACTGTTTTTAAACACAAGATCTATTTCAGTTGTTTATGGAAACAATAAATAATACATATTAGCAAATGGTAGATTTTGGTAACAAATCTAACCAATTGCAAAGGGGATTTTATTTCCAGGGAGTATTATATATGCATCTTGTATATCATGAGTACAGTGTTACCTTACTTGTAAACACATCATGCTGCATTCACCTCAAGAGGTGTTCTGGTGTGCTGGAAACCACAAATAGACCTTGTCGAATGAAGATTGTAATGGCTGTAACATATCCTTATGTTAATACTTTCCTTCTTATTTAATGTATCTATATTTATAATGCAAAAAAAAGAGCATTAAGAAAATAAGTCTTAACAAAGCCTGAATTTTCTCACCATGTAAAGTTTAAGCAGACTGTTACCTCGTATAATCTACTTGATATTTTTCTGAACAGTTGTGCTCTCTAAAATAACATTATTAAACCATTTTGCTGTTCTTTTAATTCATATACTAAAATGCCTGCTATTTTATAGCACAGTTGCTTTGAAAAAAGCTCCTTGAGACTGTGGGTTAATAAGATGGGTGTGACTGCTGCCTTTGAAAGTGTGCGATTTAAATCACCAAGTTAAATCATGTAGCATAAAGTCAGTGGACAAAAGGGGGCTGAGCTAGCTGAATGCTGAATAAGAAAATTTCAGTTCACTTTTTCAAGCTATAGATAAAAACAAAAATAAAATTCTCAGTTGTTACATATTTTTCTGTCAACAGCACCCACTTATATAGGAGCCAGACACCATATGTGTTGCAGTTATCTTTTCTTTAATGGTAATTTTTAAGTCCCAACATACATTAATCAATTGGCCTTATAGTAAAAAGAAAATGTGTGTGTAGTACCAGCAGACTCAAAGTATTCAGCTTAAAATTGTTTTGGCTGACAGCTTTGTGACAATCTGAAGGGTGGGCTCTGTTTTTATTTTAAAAATGAGCAGGAAAGTATTTAGTACATATGAAAACAGTTGTATGTACAGTTCAGCCTGAGGAACAGCAGGACAACCAGCTACTTAATCTGTGCTCACATGTGGATGCTTATAAAAGGCACCCACTTTGATAGAAGCAGTTGCTCTTGCCTGTTTTGAAGTCAGCCAACCTGTTAGCTCCCGAATATTCTTGGGGAAAGAATGGCTGGAGAGCTGCCTAGTAGAGAAAGACATGGGGGTGTTGGTTGACAGCGGCTGAACACAAGCTAGCGGTGGCCAGGGTGGCTAAGAAGGCCAATGGCATCTTGGCCTGTATCAGACACAGCGTGGCCAGCAGGACCAGGGAGGTGATCGTGCCCCTGTACTCAGCACTGGTGAGGCCGCACCTCGAGTGCTGGGTTCAGTTTTGGACCCCTCACTACAAGAAGGACATTGAGGGGCTGGAGCGTGTCCAGTGAAGGGCAATGAGGCTGGTGAGGGGGCTGGAGAAGAAGCCCTACGAGGAGCGACAGAGGGAACTGGGGTAGTTTAACTTAGAGAAGAGGAGGCTGAGGGGAGACCTCATCACTGTTTACAACTGCCTGAAAGGAGGTTGTGACGGGGTGGATGCTGGGCTCTTCTCACAAGTGACAAGCAATAGGACGAGAGGAATGGCCCCAAGTTGTGCCAGGAGAGGTTTAGACTGTACATTAGGAAGAATTTCTTCACTGAAAGGGAGGTCAGGGATTGAAACGGGCTGCCCAGGGAGGTGCTGGAGTAGCCATCCCTGGAGGTGTTTAAAAGATGGATAGATGAGTTTCTCAGGGACATGGTTTAGTTAGTGGACAGGTATGTTCTCCGGGTTCTTTTCCAACCAGATGATTCTATGATTCTGTGATTCGAACTGTTGTATTCTAGGGAGAGGTGAATTTGTGTACTGTGACTGTAACACTGGAAATATTAAATATTCTCAATCAGGCTTGCTCAGTGCTCTGTAACAAGATGCTTAAAAAAAATAGTGATGCTTCCCTTTTAAAATATTTCAGTTTTTTTTAACTGGAAAGGGCCAGTTTGCAACTTCTCAGAGAGGCTCTGTTTTTCTAGCTATCCTAAGTACTTGTGAAGCAAGGGAGACTTTTGAGGAAAACAGCAAGAATCCCAGTGGTGCTTTAAGGAGTTCACTGTGTTTTGATCTGGCATTATTTTTAGTTCTTGCGTAATAAATTTATCTGTATTTTTCTTTGTAAATCTGTCTTTTGAGAATTACATAGAGGATACAGCAAGCATGGTAATGTGGGGGTTAGTCCTCATATGGCTTTCATGTCTGTCTCCCTTACTGAGCCTCATTACCAGAGAAAACAAAAGTGTAATGTGTAATCTTTCAAATTCTTGATTACATTTGTCATCTACAGTTTTCTGTCTTATTTGAGTGCTTTCCTGGACTGTAGGTGAGTGTTGGTTTGATACAAATTCTCCAGTCGGATAGCTGTAATGGGGCTCCCTTTACTGCAGTGGCTGTCTTGTTTCTACTGGGTTTCATAACAAAATGGGTTTTGATTGAAACTGTCTTGGTCAGTGTGAAGATTCGTTATGGCCTTCCTATAGGGTTGCTTGGAAATGGTCAAGGAAGGGGTTTAATTAACATTTTTAGGTATGAAATTGATAGTCTGAGGTAATGGTACTTCAATCTTTGTTCAACTCTTGCACAGCCATTTATTGTAAATACAGTTTATGTGCATGATGGATGCTGATCAGTTTCTAAGCATTAGAACAAGCTGTTCCTCTCCAAAGCCTAAATTGGTACACTAACAGCAACAGTTCTTCCTCATTGAAGCTTCCTGTAGCCTCAGATTTAATAGATGTGGAATGAGAAATAACTTTCAATTGCATTCTGTGCAATGGAGTGGGGTTAGCCAAAATTCCTGCTCTGTCTGGTGAGCCAGATCATACCCCGTAGAGGCAGACATGTTACAAGAAAAAATACAATAAGCCTTTTTACTGCTTCTGGCTCTCTGGTATTTTTACTCGTTTGAGAAGATAGGACACAGGCTTAGCAGGAAATTCTCTTTTGTCTTGTACTTTCTGTAGGTCAGTGTGGACATAAAAGCTGTTTTGAGTTACTAAATTGGCTCAATTTGGTTTTACTTTTCATTTACTCTTCTTTCTTGGAACAAATTTCTGCAACGCTGCTTTGGTTTTTCCGACAAGATTTATGAAAAGCCAAATGTGACTTGCCTAACATGGTTTAAACAAAGAGGTATTCTGGTAACTCTTTAATAAAAACACACTTGCTATTTTGCCATGCCTAAGTAAATAACTAAATTCTACTTGAAGTTTACCAAAATTATTAATAGGAAAATCCACAAGAGATCTTTGCATTTTATACAAGAAAAAAACAACTTCAGGCTTGGTTTCATTCATTCTGGGATAATTCCTCCTCTTTAAATTAAGAGGTAAAGACTTTTAACATAGATCAGATATGACTAACAAAGTAAATTTGAGGCACGTAGTCAAATTCTGTGATAACACAAACCAGCAATGATCGTTTTTACTTTAAAAAAATCTTGCCAATAAGGTACCATGTGGTGACCATTAACATACAAATCATTTTTCTCAGGTTTATAAAATAGAAATGCAACACCAAAAGATGTGTTTGAAGCTTATTGTGCATGATGTTACACAATATCTTTAATGTACCAGATTCTGCTAATGTGCCTTTGCCATTGACAATTACTTTTGAATAGTACCTTGAAGAAAAGCTCATCGTGTGTTCTCTAGAGAGACACCAGCCTTGAGTGCAGCAGGGTTTGACAGAAGAGGAAGGAACACAAATTAACAACATTCATCTGGCAGCTGTGTTTAAAAATACAGAGTCAAACATTAGTTTTGATTAAATGCCTCTTTCTCCCCTTTCTAAAACAGTTCCAGAATGTCTGCTAAATATCCAACGTGCCAAGAAATTCCTGTTGTTGGGATGCCCAGAGCAGCAAGTGAACAGGCAGTAGCAGTGCTGTCTTCCCTCACCTCCAGTTCCAGCTCTTTTCTGGGGCACCACGCCTACGCCTGAGTAGGTTGCTTCATTTGTAGCCCACCTCCTCCTTGGCCTGTATCCATAGACTACTGCTGCCTTTCTCTTTCTTGTTGTAATCCTGTCACTTGGCTTTGATCTGGTTGACAGTGGTGTGGTCATTCTAGTAAACATGTTAAAATTCCCCTCCATTGCACTTTGCCTTGTTCTCTCTTTGCCGCTTCCCCCTTCCTTTTGCAGATATGTCTATATGAAGGGTGTAGATGTGCAATTAAGTGCAGACCTTTGATCCTGGCCTCCTGTGGACCCCTGCCAGCAGCGGTTTTGGTGCTGGATCAGGCAGCAGGCACAATAGCCTGAAAAGCACCTGATTCCCTCTGCCTGAAGGGGTGCCGCAGTTTCCATGGCAGCACCTAGCACTAGAGACAGCCGCCTTTCAGGTCAGGTGGCTTCAGGTTTTTACCCCATGCTAGAACCTAGTTTTGAGAGCTAAAGAAATTGCTAGGAACAGAGAATGAAGGCTGAAAGGAGAAATTTGACTGTACGTATTTCTTCAGTCCTCTTGACCTTATCCTGCACCAAAATGTTAGCAGTTTTCCCCAGAAACCCTCATGGGGTTTTTTGGAATTTTTTTTTTTATTTCTTTGGAATCTGTTTTCTCCACCTTACTAAGGCCTTGGTTGCTTTTCCTAAGGTTAAAATGCTAAATGTAGGGTTTTTTGCAGGTCACACTGTGTTTCAAATCATGTCAAACAAACCTATATTTTCAAAGGTGTTTATGATAACAAGGTTTTTATCCTTCCTGTTAGTGTTTTACAACACTGACGCCTATAAATCTTATTTCCAGATTCACATTTTACTGTTGGTCTCCTGTGGCAGGAGCAGAGGTGTAGGGACAGTAAGTTATGAGATGACTTTACTATACAGGCTGCTAGAGGCTTTGCTTGGATGTGTATTTGGGGTTTGTAAAAGCAAAAGCTTTAAGAAAAATGTTTCTAGCCCTTATGATTGTAGGGAAAAGCTTGGAAACCATGGATAACGTTCTTCTTAAAAGCTGAGAAGCCGGACAGCCTTGAAAAAAATTCCACATTTCTTCTGCAAATGTTTAAATATCAGGATTTATGAAAACCTGACAGTACCATTTCAGAATACAACAACATTTTGGACTTACTTTATAAATATTTACAACCCTAGTTTATACACTGTCATGGATGTAAATTCGATCTTCAAAAAGCAACATTCTCCATTATTTTATCCCAAACAAAGGGAAATAAAGTATAAGCAAGTCAGTGCCTTTATTTTCTCTTCCTCTAAATAAAAGCACACATTTTTCTTGTTCCACTGTAAGTGACACTGTGGTTAAGATGAAGGGAAACATATTCCTAAATTGAGCCTAGCCCGGCAAGTATTAATGCTGTAAGTAATTTTCAGATCTGTTTCTAACATTATGGACTGTGAATTGCTCCAGTCTCAGAATAAAATAGTTTGGCTGTACAGTAAATGTGCTACTGCAAAAGCATCCAGTGTATATGGGTGATTTACAGAGTTGAGCACAGGAAAGCTGTGTTGCTCACTTAGGTCCTTGCTTGGCACCGCTGCTGTGTGAAGGTACGGAAAGGCCTGTTTCCTCCTGTGTCAGAGTTACTTTTTCATTATCAAAGTAGGACAATATTCCAGTCAGAGAACAGCACCTACCAAGCCATTTATTTTGGAGAGATCTGTCTTATAACTTAGATTTCAGTTTAAAAAAATAAAGTTGTTCAGGGAAATCACAAAGTTACTCTGCTGCTTGTGGATGTCAAGGCGTGGTGGTTTTTAGGACTGTGATACTTGCATTAGAGATTACCTTGTATTAGAGGTAAGGCTCCTTTAAATAACATTTCCAGAGAACTCTCCGGATTTGACCTTCATTCCAACAAGTTAACAGGTAGATATGTGTGCCTCATCTTGCCAGAAAGATACTTGCTTGGAATACCGTACACATCCAGGCTGTTTCTGCAAGGATCTAAATTGGGGTGGAACAAACCTGGCTCTTTTGCTGACGTTTTCCAATAGTATGTTGAATGGAAAGAGCTTGGTTGCCTAGGTAACAGGCCAGAGTCACTTAACAGGATTCTTTTAGTGAAATTAAATTATAAGAGGAAAAGAATGACGGATCCAGTTTTAAACTCTGACAAGTAAGCCCCCATGAATATGGTGGAACAGAATGTGTGGAAGTTTGACCAGGAAGCCATTTCAGGCAGGCTGTCTTGACTGAGCTGAGGAATTAAAATCCAGGATGGTGAGAAAATTCATGTGTTCCAGGGTGCTTCAGTAACAACTGTGCCTCAAGCATTGGATGCACTTGGTAATGCTGTTTTTGTGTGTTTGCGGGTATTTTTGTGAGCAGCCCTGTGTAGATATGGCAGTCGGGGTGGATGAAGCAGAGGGGCGGAAGGGGGGTGCCAGCGGAAGGGGGGTGCCAGGAGCACTGCACGCCCTGAGGAGAATCCCAGGGCTTTCATCTGGCCTGGCCCCTGGTGCTGGCCTGCCTAGCTTCTCTCCCACGGAAGGAAGTTGTGTGACTCCTTGATCTGTGATTGAAGTATATTGGAGTCGATCTAGGCCCCACACTGCCAGATTGGGTTTGAACAGTGAGACTGGAGCATGGCCAAGTGCAGTTGCATGGATATGCAATGCTTGAGAAATAAAACATAGTAAGAAATGGCTGTTTGGAGATCATCTCTTGTTCCAGACTCATGGAAGTAGTGTAGCTTTAGGAATAGATCCTTTAAAGTCTTTATTGAAGAGTAAGCTGTTTGCGGTCCTGTCGCAGACTGAAGAAATGTCCTCGTTTGATTCAGACCCACCCTATGTTTCAGGCGAGGTGGAGGCTGCCTTTCTCACTCTGAAGAGAAGTGGGTAGCAGCAGTGATTTTTAAAATGTATGCTATAAATGGCAAGCTAGAACTCCAAATGCTAGTAATTGTAGCTGATCTCTTGGTCACATTGGGAGATCTTAAATTCATGGCACACGTGAAAGCAAACGAAGGGGGCTGAGTGAATCAAGAGGAGGATACAGAACCTTTTCCTAGCTTGGGTCTATTGATCTGGATATTAATGAAAGTTAAAACCTTTTAAAAGGTACTACCCTTATCAAAGATATTGGAGATGACATTTTCTGCCCTGTAGATAAGTGAGGAAAGAGCTGTAACTAACAGCTAGTGCTGGTTCCCTGCTTTCTTAGCTTGTAAAAAATAGGCTTCTTCATAGTGCTCGGTAACCGGTCTGTCTCTTGAGCAAAGCGAGGGAAGATCAATCCCATTGTAAAATATTAACATCTCGATGAGGAACTGAGCCTCTACAACCAAGCTCCCCCAGGGAGGGAGCAGTTCTGTACCACTTCCCTGCATTAAATAGGGAATAAAATACATGCATCCTATAAAGAGCTCTTGGATTTTCATAGTTTTTATTTTTATGCTTATTCATGTGGGAGTGTTTGGAGCTGGCAGTGAATAAAGTTTGCTCTGTCCAAAGTTTGCGAAGTAACTTTCTTCATATGGTGAAACTTCAGAATTGGAAGCAGCCATAGATGAATTTTGGCCTTATTTACAGTTGTGAAGGCTAGACAAGGAATACATCTCTTTTAATTTTGTTCAGGACAAGCTCACCTTTAAAATGAGAAGAAGAAAAGGAAATAGTTTGTTCACTTGTGGAGGTCACATTAGTCTAAAAATGATGCAGATCTTTTTTTCAGATCTTTTTTTTAAGTAATTCAGTATTTCGAATGCATGTTCTTTTTCTCACTCAAGGACACCCAACTATATTAGACACTCCTCTGCTAAGTAAACAAGGGGGGTTTTGGATTTTTCATAATCTGGAGCAAAATGGACTGATCTGTTATGTAGTCTTTTTCCTGCTGTGGAAATATCTGGTCTGCCTTTAGGCCTCCAGCGCAGAGTGAAAAGTTGGATTCTCCTTATTCACTCATGCAATCCTATTCCTGTGTTATACTCCTTATTGGAAAGGCTTCCTCAGCTGAAACAAACAAGTAGGGAGGTTGTTCGCAACACATAGGAAAGAAGAAGTGTGAAGATGTGTAAACTTCTGGCAGAAATATTTATTAGATTTAATTACTGTATAATAAGTTAAGGCTTGTCACACTTTTAACATGAGTTATCCATATGGTTTGTGTTTTCTAGGCAGTCTTTGGTTATAGAGCCTCTATTTTAGTGGACAGATAGGAAGGAGCACACAGAGGTCTTTGGCGCTCCAAGCATACTCCTAGGGTTTTGTTTCAAAATACATGAGCATTAGGGCATACCTGCTTTCTTAACAAAGAGTTAAGGGTGTCTGTGTCTTCATGGTCAGAGACGGTGCATGGAGTTTCAAGAATGAGGTTGTTTTTTGATGTCATGGATACAGGTTTGGAACTGCCCCTGCTAGTGATGAGACCCATCTTATGAAGGACTAGCACAGAAAATGACCTCTCTTACAACTTGCTGAGACGTTTGAGATATTTTGCAGTGTTATCTTGTCTAAAATATAGGGTCTCTAACAAGATACATTTCTATACCTTGGGTGTGTTCTACTTACTGACTCAAGCAATCTCTAGGCACAATTTTCATTATAAAGACATCAAAATTAAATTTTATTGCATTTTATAATGCTCAGTGTGGTGGTTCAATGGCTTTATTAACAGTCATGTTAACAAGACAGCTTTTATAGTGTTCAAATTGGAATTTAAATGAGTAATGTATTTTTAAGATTACTTAGAATTATGTATCTGTATATAATTTATGCATCATTAATGTTATAAAACGTATGTCTGGAAGTATTGCTCATTAAACATGGTACACTAAAATACTTTCGTATTTCCGAGACTTTAGTACAACAGAAAATACTGAGAAAGTGGTTTTTGTAAATAAAACTGTGAGCAGTGCTGTCTGCTGCACTTCAAGTGTTTGTGAACCTCCCTTTATCACACTGTAGTTTAGCACTACTGTGGATTAGCACATTACTGCAGGGTGGGTATATAGTGGGTGTGCGTGTAGGAGCAGGCATCACACTGTCGGCTTCCAGCCTCAAATACCTTATGGTTATGCGCTCAATACTATCTTCTAGTGCCCTGTAGAAGAGGGCAAGCACCAGCTCAATTAGAGATTGCATCGTAATGCAAATGCATGCAAAATTGCCACTTAAAAATGCCTGTATAAAATTCAGTATTTATTATTACAATTTAGTATTGGTTCGTGAAATCATTTGGATGTTTGTGTTCTTTATGTTTCTCTGCTGGTTTTGAATTTGAATTTTTTTTATTTCCATTTCTTTTAGTTGTCAGAAAAGGGTAAACCGGCCATTAGAATTCTTTCTTCGTAATCATATAATCATAGAATAGAATCATAGAATCATAAGGTTGGAAGAGACCTCCAAGATCATTGAGTCCAACCATACCTGTCTCCCCACTAAACCATGTCCCTAAGGAACTCATCCACCCATCTTTTAAACACCTCCAAGGATGGAGACTCCAGCATCTCTCTGGGCAGCCTGTTCCAATACCTGACCACCCTTTCAGTGAAGGAATTCTTCCTAATGTCCAGTCTAAACCTCCCCTGGCGCAACTTGCAGCCATTTCCTCTCATCCTATCACTTGTCATTTGCGAGAAGAGACCAGCACCGACCCTCTCACAACCTCCTTTCAGGCAGTTGTAGACAGTGATGAGGTATCCCCTCAGCGTCCTCTAAGCTAAACAAACCTAATTCCCTCAGTTGCTCCTCATAGGGCTTATTCTCCAGCCCCCTCACCAGCCTCATTGCCCTTCTCTGGACGCACTCCAGCCCCTCAATGTCCTTCTTGTAGTGAGGGGCCCAAACCAATAATTTTTCAGTAATATTTTTCAATTAGAATAGTATTTAGGGCCTTGCTAAAAGCATAGTATTGAATCTGCAAAGCTAATATGTACCTATTTTAATGCTATTAATAAATGTTTAAAAATGGATCATTAAAGTAAATCTGCTTTACCCTTTAGTCAGATGTGGGTTTATGTAATATTCTGTAATGCTTTTTAAATACTGACACCTCTTCAACAGAGATTTTTTTTGCTTTTAAAGGAGAAAGGGAGGGAAAACAGAGAAGGACTAAACATATTCTTTATATGCTAACCCTCTCATTTTTCTTGCAGGAAATCCTGGCTCAGTAAAGTTGGAAGCCCAAGTTCTCGCATAGATCGAACAAATTTTTCCAATGAAAAGGAGATTTCCAAGCTTGACTTCTCAGGATTTAGCACTAGATACTAACAGAGGAAAACATCATTAAACACAAAACTATGACGTTTCTGCTGCATGATATTTTCTGTGCCTCCGTAAAGTGTTGCAAGAGCATTTGGATGCTTTCTACACTAAAGATAAAATAAATGGTCCCTTTTCACATGAAGTAAGAATTCTTAGTTGCCATATTAGACATTTTACACCATGAAAGTCAATATCTAGTGTCTAACATGCCAATACCTAATCTTGAAAGATAGAAAAAT
This sequence comes from Neomorphus geoffroyi, assembly GCA_033558235.1. Taxonomy (NCBI): domain Eukaryota; kingdom Metazoa; phylum Chordata; class Aves; order Cuculiformes; family Neomorphidae; genus Neomorphus; species Neomorphus geoffroyi. The sequence goes on along the minus strand of JAUMJM010000005.1, from coordinate 97,287,819 downwards.
GATTAAAATTGTCAGTGATTATTCGTGCACAGTAAAATTTGTTACATATAACCATACGGCACCTAATCTTTACACTGTAATTCGTGTTTTAGATGCAAAATAATAAATTTCTGTTATATTGTTTGTAATCTGACCAAAAATACTTCCCTAGAGAACTGGAACACTGAGAGATCTAACAGCTCTGTTTTGTAGATCATGTTATTTGTGATAGTGAAGATATAGTGGTAATTTAAACTAAACGTATGTTGTCTCAAACTAAGATTATATAGCCAGCTCTGGTTTAAAATTCTCTGTAGTAATGCAGATAAATCTTGAAACAAGATGATGAAATGCGTGTGGCCTCTCATTCCTTTTTTTCTTTTCTACCTACATCCATACTGAGTTAAAGGATGTTTTGATCTTGCTTTTTTGATGTTCTTACTAAAATTGAAGATTTCAGTTATTTTCCTTCTGGATGTATACTTGCTCCTTAGTTAAGAATGTATGTTGGAACCCCTGACTCAATATGATGCACCCACATAAATCAGATCGAGTACATTTGAGGTCCTGAGAAACTTGTATTATGTGCTTTCAGTAAGTTCTGGGTAAGTCTTTGCAATATTGGATCTAATTCTTACATAAAGTGCTCTTCTCACAGGCACCAAAGAGTGTGTCAGGCTGGAACAGACCTATAGCCTCAGTACTTCTGTGTCGGGATTAGTACATACTGGAAGCCTTTGGCTAGATCTCTGGTGTATCCAAATGGGCACCTGTGTGATCCAGCAGCTCTCAGTTTATCAGAAGTGGTGCAATCGTGCTGTGATGGAGGCTCAGACTGGAAGTCCTGGTGAGAAAGTGCACCGTATATAAAGCACAGCAGTACCGCAGTAATGTGTCCACGTGGCCTTGAGTTCTCTCTGAGCATGGACAGAGCGCTGGTTCTTCCACTAGCTGGCCTGTAGCTCTGCTAAGGGTAGATAGCATCAATTTAGGCAACATCCTCAAACTTTTGTTTCACTTTTTTTAATTTCAGAAAAGGACATTTCATAATTTAAGCACTGTGCTTATTGTGTGGAGAGCTAGGAATGCATAGAAAGGTATTTCTACTGACTACTAGATTTACTTCCCTGAGCCTTTGTGCATTAAGCAGTAAAATCTGCCTTCTAGAATTTGCAGGAGTTATTTATAAATTATTGTAGTTCAAACTGCACTTGACTTCTGTGACGCTACACAAGCGTCCTTTGTTGAAGACATTGTCAGTAACTCTTGTTCAACTCCGATGGTAAATGGCAAAGTTTAAGTGTAGCCGTAGCTCAATAGCTGTTACATCCTCTTGGAAAATTGCATCCTGCTGAACAGAAGTAGTTTACATTTTCCTTGGAGCTACCTGGCAGAAGATACCACCTCAGTCCAAGTCCATATCCAGCCAAGTTCCTTTGCTTGTATTTGAGCAACAATGATAGAGGAAGGCAGAAAACAAATGGGATATTAAGCACACAGAAAGAAGAGCCAAAGGCGAAAATGTTGTTGGCATGGGTGGAGCTGGATGTTCATAAAGGACTCAGTAATTTTACCCCAGCTCCTCTAGAAATGCAAGGCTTGAGGAGGGAGAAGCAGCCATTTAAAGTGCTCACTTGTTTTGAGAGAAAATGCGCAGGTAGAGAACTCTGAGCAAGTTGAAAAATGATGTAACTGTCTCACTTATTGAAAACTAAACTTGTGAAGTCTTGATATGATTAGAATGTTTTTTCTAACCAAGAAGTTTCTCAGCAAAAGTTATTTCTGATACAGTATTAAGCAAATATAATTGCTATCATCTGCAGCCTCTGTTCTGTAGGCCAGGTCTCTTGCTGAGTTGGTCACAAGGGGTTGTTTCTATATCAGTGCTCTAATAGTCAGCTTCCGCTTTTGTGCTCATTTTGAGCCTATTTGATAGAAAGGTTGATTCTGGAATCATCTATAACCTTCCTCTTTGTTTGTGAGTCAACAATACTGATGTTTTATATCTTCAGCATCCAATTCCTTCACATCAGTGATATGCTAAGAGGCAAAAGTTCTCTAATGAGTTTAGTTCTGAGTGTGGTTTTGACATTCAAAGCTAAAATACATGGACTTGATGTGCTGTAGTGCATTTGACAGTTTTCTAACAGTGCTAAATAAATTGTGCATAGTATGCTTTTCATTCTTTCAGAAGTTGAGATTTTACTGAGCAAATAAGCATTACAAGTGTGTCAATGTTTCCGTTTCCTCAGAGGAAGAGGAAAAAGTAATAAATATTGGCCACCTTTCCAAAGTTTTGGGAAGCCTTATAGCCAGTTGCACTTCTGGAGTATCCCTGTGCAGAGTTTTCTCAAGTGAAAGTAGTTCCAAGGGGCAAAGGGATCTCTTGCACTGTGCTTCCTCATTCTAGCTGAAGGTGGAGGCCCAAGACAGTGATAAGGGTAATAATAATATATAACTTATGAAAAAGAATGTGTATCCTGTGAATTTAAGGGTTACAGAGGCCAAAGCCCATCTGTTATCAAGCTGAGAAATTAACACGACTTACTGAGTGCTGCTGTCGTCCTGATGCACTGCCATGGGAAAATGCCTTTACAGACATTTTAGGCTCTGTTTTTCATTGCATTGAAATCAAACTTTAATCATAGAATCATAGAATCATAAGGTTGGAAGAGACCTCCGAGATCATCGAGTCCAACCATACCTGTCTCCCCACTAAACCATGTCCCTAAGGAACTCATCCACCCATCTTTTAAACACCTCCAGGGTTGGCGACTCCACCACCTCCCTGGGCAGCTGTTCCAATCCCTTACTACTCTTTCAGTGAAGAAATTCTTCCTAATGTCCAGTCTAAACCTCCCCTGGCACAACTTGTGGCCATTTCCTCTCGTCCTATCGCTTGTCACTTGCGAGAAGAGACCAGCATCCACCCTCTCACAACCTCCTTTCAGGCAGTTGTAGACAGTGATGAGGTATCCCCTCAGCCTCCTCTAAGCTAAACAAACCTAATTCCCTCAGTCGCTCCTCGTAGGGCTTATCCTTCAGCCCCCTCACCAGCCTCATCGCCCTTCTCTGGACGCACTCCAGCCTCTCAATGTCCTTCTTGTAGTGAGGGGTCCAAAACTGAACCCAGCACTCGAGGTGCGGCCTCACCAGTGCTGAGCACAGGGGCACAATCACCTCCCTGTTCCTGCTGGCCACGCTGTGTTTGATACAGGCCAAGATGCCATTGGCCCTCTTGGCCACCTGGGCCACTGCTGGCTCATGTTCAGCCGCTGTCAACCAACACCCCAAGGTCCTTCTTTGCCAGGCAGCTCTCCAGCCATTCTTCCCCATGCACCATGTCTGTTTATAGCTGTTGTTGCATAGCTGTATTTTATTCATGCAAGTGCCTGCAGTAAATTTAGGATCCTGTATTTGTCAAGGCGTACAGCCAGCCTGAGAAGAAACTTGTTTTATGCAGAAAACATTTGATTTGTACAAAGCGGCACCTGTCTTACCTTGTGGGTAAATACAAACTTGTAGGATGCTTGCAATCATCAGCAATAAACAAATGTCTAGCATCTCCTTGGGGATAAGCTACGCACAAAATGGAGGCTTCTGCTGACTGCACAAAAGACAATAGACTGAAGTGGCTTCCATGAGATGGTGTTGTCAAAAGCATGTTGAAAAGAAGTAGCCTAGAAGACAGCATGTCATTGTTGCTCTCCTGAAAAGGCTGTTATAAGTGAACAGATACCAGTTTGTTTTTTATAACTTGTGTGACTTTTTCCAAGATAGATATTAGAAGACTGTTCAAAGTAACTTCTGTTCTCTCTCTGAAAGATCCTTCAGATGGAGGCAGGATGCAGTCCTGCAATCCAAGAAGTCAAGGCTTAATGGTGAGCCTGTAGCATGGCAGGAGATAGGGATAACTTCCATCTGTCAGCTTCCTGGGTAGGCCAGTGTTGGCCTTCGTGCTAGTGAATTCAGAGGTTCTGAAGTTGGATGAAGAGTCTGTGAGAGAGATTGTGTCTGGGTGAGATATCTTCACATTTGGGGAGATCTGAGCCCTCTGTAGAACTGGGTTGCTTGGAAATACTTTTCTATGCTGCATGTTGCTGTGTTGCTGCAACTACTGAAGCGTTGTCTTGCACTGCATGCATTAATTTTCTTATTCTGTTTAATCCTCAGGTTCTGTTAAGGTATCATGAGTCCCAAATCACCTGATTTATGGAAATAAAGTGTGTACAGAATATTGGAGCAGCATCTCTAGACTTAATGAAAAACATTGTTGCTTTTCAGGAGCCTAAGAATTACAATGGTAAGATAGAAAAAAAAAAAGGCAAGAACAGTTGACTAATCATGCATCAAAACTACATTGACAACTTTTTCCTTCTCTATGATGGACTAATATCTCTCAGTTGTGACTGCAGATAGCCTTTATTTTTATTTTATTTTTTTTAAATGCAATGCAGCAAGAACAAATTATCTACAGGCCAGATCCATGCTAACTCTTAAGTGGAAATAGTTTCTACCTGTTTAAAAAGGGTTGAGGCTTCTAAAAGTCCATTCCCACTGTTTCCAAGTTATTTGTGAATTCTGAACAATGCTGACTTTTGTGATGGAAAGTTTTGTGCCTGACTTGTGTTCTACCATAATTTAAGAAAGTTCACATCATTAAACCTTAGGACCAGACATGGACAAAATTGGAGCTTAACTCCTAAACGGCCAGGCCATTTCAAAAATTTATTGTTTATATTTGATTAAAGAATAAAAAAATTCAATCTTCCCAAAGCAGTGAACAGGAAAAGAGCATTCTGCCTCATCAGGAATGACGTAATCTTGTATTATGTTATTTAATCTCAGTAGTTAGAATGTTGTAATGCAGAATAAGAATATTCTCCTATACCTACTCATTCCTGAGTCTTCAAACAGAGAAAAGCATGATAGTGTCGCTTGCCATACTTTCTCTTACGTGACACCAATCTGTCACTTTTTATTTTCTTGATATCCTCTGGAGCTGCCTTTCTTGGCTTGCTTTCTTCTTAGAAATCTGTATGCATGTTTGCTACTGGAATCCTCTTACTAGACAGAATGAACTGGATTAGTCAAGAAAGCTTACTGATTAATGCATAGCTGCATGCTACTACCCACTGGAAGTACTCTAATTTGAAGGGAGCGCTGTAATGAAAGATGATGGTGGAGGGAAAATCTATGTGTGCTGTAATTTCTTTTTAAAATCTGACTATACTTGAATTTCTGTAATATTGTTCATTCTTCAAGGCTCCTCACAGTATCTTGTGCATTTGGTATAAGTACTAGTATAAAAGAGTCAAATTTTTTCTACATCAAAACAGAACACATTGCACAGCCTTAAAATAATTATGCTTGCCCCAGTTTATTTGATATTAGTACTGACGTAACTGAATAAGAAAAACTGAAATGGAAGATCAAAGGAAGAACAAACTCACCTTTTGTTAAAAGGGCTGCAGAAATGGATTGGAGGATTTTACTAGTCAAAATTCAATTGAATTTAAGTAATTATGAGGACACTAATTGTCTTCCACAATTAATTGATCTTACTATAATAGTTAATATACACAAGTATAAATATAAGAAAAACTTTGCTGATTAATCACTTCATAAATCAGTTGTAAAATGTAATCGCCTTGATATTAGAAGATGGGAGCATGAAGAATTAAACTCTAGACAGCATTAATGGAGGAGTATGAGAAGCTTGGCCCGCTATTGTCAGAGAAGAGATCTGCTGTTTCAAAAGGCACTGGGGGTCTTTTGTAGCTGTACAAATAGCTGCTTTGTGTTAACTAACACCCATGATTCCTCTATTTTGGAAACTGGAAAGTCTTGTAACATTTGTTCTGGCGTTTGAGTTGTTCCTGAATGTGGACAATACGACAATCTTGCACTTTCTGAAGATGTTTTTCGCAGTAGAAACATACTGGTGTGCACAACCAGCTGGACACACAAATTTGTTTTGTGACGTTAAAGGCTTTAGGCCATGTTTTTGATTCCCAGGCATCTGATCAGTGTCAAGAAGTAAGTTTTGTCCATCATAACCATGCTCCGCTGACTATTCCAGAAGAGAGGGACAGTGCCTTTCAGGCTTTTTGGTACCAGTTCTTTTCCAGATCTGATACGTGTGGTACACTAAATGTAGGCTGAATTAGAGGTATACTCAGAATCCCTAGGTTTCGCCATTAGCGAAAAGGTAGCCTGGCATTCACTTGTATTTGGCAGGGAGATAACAAAATAAACAATGGAGAGACACAAGTTCTGTCCTCAGAGGCACTAACTTATGTTCCATTGGAATGCTGCCATGAACTCGGTGAGAACGGTAATTGGTCATGCAAGTAGAGGAACACTACCAAGCAAGGAAATGCATTATTAATGGGGACAGTGTTTGAGCAGCAGTAGATAAGATAAAGACACTAAGCCACTTTCTTGGTGCTGGCTTTGTTTTTTCCTACTTAAAGAAGTATCACTCTGACTCCAGGAATATTGTAAAAACCTGAACTTTCTTGCATGAAGTTTACCTCTTGAAAACTTGCCGGATACTGTGCTATCCCTAGCAGACAAGTGATGACCAATTTATAGTTACAAAGTTGTTCTGCAAAGAGTAAGTGGATACACACAACCCTGCAACACATTGAAGAGTAATAACAATAAAAATCCAGCTGAGGCATAGGTGATGGTAAATAGAGCAGGAGGGGTGCAGGAACTGGATGTTTTTAATGTTCACCACAGAGAAATTTTATGTTTTGAGCTGCAGTCGATGCCATCACTGGAAACTAGTTCTTGGTAAGCACCATGAACAGCAAAGGGCTAGCTGGGGAAGAGGATCTCAGCAGAAGAGGTCCTGTCTAGAAGGGGTTTGTGAGGTTGAGAAGGCATTCAGAAGTGAAAGCTCAGGAGATACATTTGGAGTATGAAAAGAAAGGTCAAAATAATGCATCAACTGTTAAGAGAGTCATCTGTTTAGTTGGTGCTCTGGACAGATCACAGCTGAGGACATTTGAGACTTACTGTGAATCTTGTACAACTGTTGCTGATGCTTTATATTTTGTCCCCTGTTTAAAAACGTCTCACCTCATAAAATTTCTGTGACATAACACTGAACCGTGCAGCTGGCATACTGCTGAGCAGCTGAGTTCACCTGGGGGTAGAAACCTTAGTACCAGGTAGGAAAATACACGTGAATTGTGATGCATATCTCCAGACAAGGGAGTGGCTATATCAGTAACATCTCTTATCAGAAATGACCATGTCTGCAGTCAGGAAGTAGGCAGACAAAAAAATTGCAGACCAAGATAAAACTAATTAATGACCCACTCTGTAACTCGGAGGGAAAAAAAACTGTTCAGTAATCTAAGTTTGCTGACACTTTCAGAACAAAATGATGACTAAATAGTAATGTGTACTCTAAAGAATGAATGATATACCAAGAAGAATAGGATTTAGTCACTATTTATCACAGTTAAGCCATAGCCTGAATACCATAATGCTGATTACTTAAATTCATTATGCAGGCAGTATAATCTAGCAGTCAGTAATGTGCCTGTGAGAAGGAAGAAACTATTTCTATCATTTAAAACTGAATTGTAGCAGAGAGTGACTGATGAGAATGTGCTTTCTCTTATGTCTAAGATACAACACTAACATTTGTAACACCACTTTTATCTGAAAAAGTCCATTAATCTCACTGAATTCTTAGGTTCTACTGCTTAAAGAGTTCAGAAGAACTGTGAAATTCACCACTGCTGATGAAAGACCCATTTTCTACCTTTGGTCTTTCGGTAGTGTCATGACATTTAACCTAGTCTGAAGCTGACATTTCTCAAACTGAAAATGCTTTTTTTGATTCCTCTAGACTCTTAGAGCTTCTCATTTGCTGGATCCAGATAAACACGCATTTTTGCTGTAAATGCCTTCCCAAAGCTTTCCTGCCTAGAACCATCAGATGAACAAGAATACTTAGTGTCTTTCAACTTCCAGTCACAGAACTACTTTATCAAAGGTAGGCAGTGGGATTTGCCAGACGTGTGGAAACGAAGGCATGGAAAAGTTAAAAGTTTTGGTTTTAGTTATCATTTGAGCTGTAAAAATGGATCTTTACACCTTTGTAACTCAAACTTTGGGATTGTGAAGCTCACTCAGCACCAAGGTGCAGGTTAGGAATAGAGCATAGTACCTTCCTATGCAGGAACCTGAGTGAACCGTTGCATATTTGTACTTGATGGGTATAGAGATGTCTCTCTTTATATTAATAAAACATGTTGGTGATGCTTGTATCATCTCTTTTTAAATAGCTGGCAGTGCATGAGTGCAATTCCAGCTTTGATTTATATGACCAGTCTTTGTCCTGTGTAATAAATAAGTGTTCATTTTTATTTTGTTAATATTCCTGAGGTTCTTGTGAGCAGTGTTACAGCTGTGCACACAATTATTTATAGTAATTATCATGCATGAAATTACAGTTTTGTTCTGACCTAGCCATAAAATTTATTCTTTGGGTGGTAGGAAATATTGTGCTCCTGGGCTGCTGTTTTCTTCAATAATATTTTGGGAAGGAAAAAGAAAAAAGAAAAAAGAAAAAGAAGGGATGGAAAGAGTCAGCCATGAAAGAAAATGCACATGTGTTCTGAATGAAGTAACTTAATTGTTCTGGATAACTGAGATGACAGTTCAGCTTATGAGAAATGCTTACTGGTTTTCAGCCAGGCAAAAAGGGCAGATCCTAATTAGCGAGGCCTGCGGTGCTTATTGTGCTGCTTACACTGTCCGATGCTGAAGTAAATCAGCAAATTGTTTTGTAGACACATGCAGGGTGGGTTACAGTGACTGCTTTTAACCTCTCTGGCAGTTTGTGATAGAGCTGAATGCTAGGAGCTATTTTAGTGTCTGATGCAGAAGCTAGTTAATCACTTCAGTACTGCGTCTTCAGATACAGAGCTGGGTTAAAGAGACTGGGAAGAATTCTGCTGTTGGACACCTAATGAACCCCTCTTATGTCAGCAGTGCAGAATTTCACCTTCTGTTTATAGGCGATATACTTTCCCTCCCCACAGCCCCAGCCGGTTTCCTCTGAGTCATGCACATACCGTCCTCTTTACCCAGTTAGCAAGAAATTAGTGAGAATGGGGAAAAAATAAAAGTCCAGTAGCAAATCGGTTTCCTCTCTGGCAGCTCTGCTGACCGGCGGCTGCTCACCTCTGTGCAGTGCTCTTCACTCACTGCTTGCTTTTTTAACTTTTCAGGTGGTATTAATGAAGCATAGGGAATGAAGTCACATGGGAAAGCTATTTTTTTCATGTTCTTTCCTTTTTTCTAAAAGCCACAGCCACGACTTATTTGCATTTTTTAAAACCTGTCTGTGGGGAAATGGAGACATTTAAAGCTGTAGTGGGTATGATGCAGCTGTGATAATTAATGTGGTTTGATGTGCTCAATACACTTGCCTTCAAGCAAATCACCATAGAAATCCAACTTGTGTTTGGTCCTAGGGGAAAGGCTTGGATACAGGGTTTTGCTTTGTAACAAGACATTAGGGTAAGACTTGCATGTGTTCTGAGGAGACAGTTTGCAGAACCAGTGCCACTCTGCTAAAAATGCTACAGAATTATCAGTTCTGAAGAACCTTAGCAATAACATATTATCTCTGCTACTACTGCAGAATCGGAGGCATTGCCTTCTGGAAACTAGGAGGCAGACTTAGCTTTAGATTCTCCTTTTCACTGAAATAAACAAAAGATGTCAGCTGTACATAATTTAGTAATCAAAACCTGATGTATCTAGTAAGAGAAGCAAGGGAAAATATCCTCTGAATTTTAAAATCATGTTTTAATTCAAACAGTCAATGAAATAATCACAAATCAAAGACTTTCAGCTGTGAGAAAAACACTTGAGAGAACAACCTATTTAAAAGCAACCTGAAGCAACCACTAAACTGATGCAACTGAAACAAGTATTCAGAAAGAAAAAGGTATATATTTGCTAACTATTAGAAAAATAGATAGAGGGATCTTTTGAAGCAAACCTCTTTACTGTTGCTGCCACCCCTTGTATCAGTGTGTCCTTTGTCTTGGTTAGTACATGTAATACTTGCTGCTTAATGGTCATGGACTATTTTGTTATGCTTCTGTATATCACAATTGTAATAGATAGTGCTCATCTCAAGGAGAGAAATCCTAGCAATTTACTGCTTCACACTTCCCTGCTAATTTATTTTTCCTCAAACGTCTTCTTTTTTCATGTTTTGAACATCTGAGCTGTGATCCATCTGTCTGTGACAGAGATGTTTATTCTTAGTCCAAGATAGAATTTCAGACTCCTGTTTCTTAGTTACCATTTTCCTCTACTCAGGACCTTTATATTTAGATGTATGGTATTAACAACCTGAAATTTCAAATGGAGCAACTACAAAAATTGAAGCACCTTAAACAGCCCTAGGAGTCCTCTGAAGGATGTCACTGAACTCCATCTTGACAGCAGCTGCAATGTGAAGCGTAAAGACTGCGTGCAGGGCAAGCTTTTCTACACTGAGCTGTTTTCATTTTCTTTCCCAGTCCTTTGTTGCTTCAGATTAGAGTTGTTTTATCCTAATGGTTAATTCCAAGACACTCCCTTCTTTACAGTCTTTTTTTTTTCCTAATTCCTCTTCTCTGGCTATTCCATTTTAGATGATAGTGATCGCTAATGGCTTAAGCTCCTGCCAATGCTGTAGTTACAGTCACAAAGTCCTGCCTCAACAGCTACACTCCATTGGATACTTGGGGTGATACTACCTGACAGCATAACACCACTGGGGATTGCATTACCCAGGCATGCAGAAAAGAGAAAGTGCCTGTCTAGCCTAATAAAATAAACACACGAGCAGAAAAATACAAGCCAGAGGTAGAGCTAGGGCTGCACACTGTTGGGCTTTCATCTGTTCAAATTGCTCTTTGCTTTCATTATGAAGAAAATTTTGATATTAAAAAATCAAGTCATGTATGCAGCAGGGTGAGGGACACAATCTCAGGGCTGACTAGTTTAAGGTCAGAGTCAAGTAAGATTAATCCAAGAAAACAAAATTACATGAACCAAACTTATTTCTTCTTCAACCCACTTTGCAGTAAGTAGATGGTGTTGTTAGGATCTTGAAACTTAGCTATCTCTCCCTTCCCACCTCTAGCTCCTTCCCAAAAGCCCCCAGCAAATCCGTCTCAATGCATCCTACAATCCTTTCAGAGGCAATTGGCTTACTGACAAACAAGTGGAAGCCCAATGTGCCACTTCACTACTATCCTGCCTTCTCTTCAGGAAAATAGAATGACTAAATCCTTCCACAAGATACCAGTCTTAGGAAGTTATTTTATTTTTAACTCTTGGTATAGATACAGTACACAGTTTATTCCATGGCTTGATACATAGTGCTGATTTCTGCAGTGCACCCACTTAAATTTACATAAACATTACACTTGTGATTCTGTGTAGGGGGAACAATTCTGTTATTGACAGAACTTAAATTCACCTGTGATCAGGTAAGTGACTCCAGAGGCACCTCAAAGGCTATTTTCTTCAGATGCTGTCTGTAAATCTAAAAACCCAAACTCTCACATACCCCTTAGAGTATGCTTATGTTTTCTTTAAAATGTGTTTGTTGGAAGAAATGGACAGGAAAATTTGAACTTGTGGCCTTGACTGTACTGAGACAATTTTCTCTTAAGTGAGCTGATAATGAGATTGATAGATTGCCTTTTTCTCTTTAACTTAAACTTATTGTTTCGCCTTTTCAAGTAAGTTAATTCTCAGGACTAAATGAGGGTTCTGAAGAAAGTACTGACCACAATTCTCCAGCCACAAGGGAAGTGGCCTCCAAAAGGGTCATGCCAAGTAGGGACGTGTGTGTCATGGTTCATGCCACAGTTAAATGTCTGATAAGGAATTGGAAGTTGGGTCTAGCTGTGGAAGCATTGCACTGGAGGTAATTTTCTTCTTTTTTAACTCATTTCTTCTTGGATCTCAAGTAGTAACAAGATGTCTTTTGATATAAACTGGAATTACAGAAGAAGCACTCTATACGTTTCTTTTCCGAGGCTGTGAGCACCCACACGCTACTTGAGAAGCATTGAATTAACTAGATGGTGATGCTGAGCAGGGTGCAGGAAGGCAGCCTCACTGACTTCCTTACTAGTTGGTACCGTACCTAACCAAGATGAGAAACTGAAAATGGTAAGATCAAACTACTCAGCGTATGTGAGATCGAGAACCACGTATTATCCTAGATTCCACCCCTGACTGCTGAAAGGGGCGAAACATGATCTGTCAAGGTCATTTATCTCAATCAATACATGTTCCTTCACTCCCTGCAATTGCGGCAGTCTGCATGACCAGTGCAAATGTTTCCTCACAGTCAGATAGGAAGCCTCTGTGTAGTGCTCCGTATTGAGCTCGTCTCCACTTCTGTCCTAAATGCTGATGTATTTCAGTCTGGGACAATAAATGGGGATATAAACTGACTGCATATATGAATGAGAGGGAAGGCAAGGAGAAGGCACCCTGGGGAGCAGGCTGGTCTGAAGCCTTTGTCAGCAGAGCCAGTGCAGGTGCCGGCATGCTCTCCTCTTTCCCTGAGGCTCAGTTCCATGAGTGTCTTGCTGCCTCAGGCTTCCCGAATGGGGTCTCCTAGCAACTGTGCACTGACAGCCAGGCTGCGGGGGGATGGACAGAGCGCTCGCTGTCTTCAGAGCGCTCATCCCCCATCGCCCTCTGCTCACAAAGCCTCTCTGGATCCTTCCAGGTGCCATACCCTGCAGATCTGCATGCTTCACAAGAGGAGGGCACATCCCCACCTGCTTTACCTGCTCGTGCCAGCAGGGTACCAGCTTTAAGCCCTTAGGAGGAAAGTGGACTGCTGAGATTTCCCACCTACCAGCCCCAGGTGCAAAGTGAAGCAGTGTCATGCCTGAGCATTTTCCAGTTGAGGGCTCCCCATCATTACTGGAGAGGCCTCTAGTCCTCAGAGAGGTGACTTGCAATGCAGAGAGTGACTCAGGTGCCCAACTGAGGGCTGGCAGAGTCAGGAGCTTGGGATGGAAGACCTGTAGGGATGTGCAGGAGTAGGCTTCAGACTTTAGGGTACGTGGCACATGTGTGTACAAAGCAGTGCTGCTAAGTGGTGTTTTCTTAACGATTATTTAGCTTTCTTGAGAAATGGAGAATTTTCCACGCTATCGACACTGCAGTGCTTCTGGAAATTGAACTTGGCTCTCTGTGTGTGGTACGACATGCTGGTCCACAGGGTCAAAGCCTGACGTCACCTGGGTGTTCTACTCCTTGGGCTGTGGGCATTACAACAGGTCTCTGAGAAGCTGTAACTGTCTTGGAGGAGCATCAGGATACAGGAAATGATCTGTCACTTCCAGTAGATTTTCTTATGTGAATTGTGGAAGGATTTTTGGCATGGCACTGGGCACTGGCAAGCTAGGCAGTTTGTAAACAAAAGAACTGAATAGAAATAGAAGAGAAAACATTTGTTTCATAAACCTTGTTCAAGTAGGAGCTGAGGTTGAATTTCAAGAGCATTGTTTTGGGGGCCTGTAACTGGGATGTCTCTTTTTTTTCCTGTACCTTTTTTCCTATCTATCTATCTATCTATCTATCTATCTATCTATCTATCTATCTATCTATCTATTTTTGTTATTCAGTCACTCACACACTGGATAAACCCAGTTTCAAAGAGCTTTCAAAATCCAAAAGATAGGGACCTTATACAAATTAATCTTATGAAGCGATGTATTTCCTGGGAAAGCCTTCTAAAGGAATTTCTTTTTCATTAGCAAGTCCCTCATTACAGGATTAAAAGCTAAGCTCCTTCCTCCCTCATTTCTTCCACAAATTGGGTTTTCATGAGACCTTTTATGTGTTTTTCCAAGTGCCACAGGTCTCACCTCTTCTGGCAGACATACAAATGTTAATAACACTAATTACTTCACACTGATAACTACATTTGGGAACTGTGACTGGGAAAATCTTTGCTTGGAAAGTGTAGGAATTCCTCCTTTTTCAGTTTTTTGCTATGATGTACTAAGAGTAGTTGAAAATATTCAGGGCTGTGCAGTAGATGAATTGCATTGACTTCAAGTTGGTCTAGGTCTTGCAGAATAACCCTGTTTTGGCCTTCTGAGGTCTTGCCTATCACTTCTAATACTGGTATTCTGAGAGCAAATTTTTGTAATGGAAACTTGGGCCTGTTAAATCCCCAGTTCAGGCAAGTAGTGACCGCAGGTGAACCCCAGATCTCCTTGAGATGCTCTTATGTCAGAACTTTCCAGTGTAGGGCCAGTGAAGGATCCTGAAGAGGGAGAATGCAACAGATTGCTTGACTCTGAGGGCTCATAGTTGACATAAAGGCTTTCACCTTTCTTGGCATCTTTTGTGTTCATGTAAAACGGTAGAATGGAATTGCTTCCTAACAAAACTATTCCTTAGCAGGCAGGCAGGGAGTATCAGGTTGAAAAGCAAAAACATCTGCTGGAAGATTAAGGAGAAGATTATTGGGCAGGCTTTTCTCACTTCATTATCCCTGCCTTCCACACAAGTCATCCCTGCAGTCCCAGTGATTTACAGGAGTCAACAAGGTAGGACTGGCTTATCTACCCTGTGAGCTGGACCTCAGGGTCCTACCACATATCGTGTAACAGCATGCAGGCAAAATCTCCTGTTTGGTGAAAGTGCATGGCCACCATTATGATGTTTTCTTTTGCCACAGACCTCTGTGAAGACTTCTGTACATGTCTGTAATTTATTGGGAGAAAGACGGAACAATAGACAACTAACTGTAAACCCTTTCCTAGGGTTTTCTTGGCCTTTTCCAGGCCTCTTTCATGCCCTGCGAAGGCAATACAGATAATGCCTATATTACGTCCAGGTTATTTATAATAATTAGCCTAATACAATTATAATAATAATTAACTTAATACAATTCTAAACTTCCTGTTTTGCCTCATCCTATCTCCGGTTAAGCTGTAAATTAACAAAAAAATGAAAAAGCTAAAAATACTCCCAGGAGTAAGATCACAAGCATGTGAATACTCATTTTTATCAAATCAATTACGTGCAAGATGTATAAAAGTTAGAACACATAAGGTTTAGCAGCCTGAGTAAGGATGGTTGGTGTAGAAATTGTTGATGAATGCTGAGCATTTGGGATCCAAGGGCTTACCCTCAGGAGTGAGAAAACATACATAAGAAAAAATGGTTTGTGCCTTGAATGGAAATGTAAAATTCTTGACATGAAAATATCTGAATTCCAAGTAAAAGATTGTTTGTCTTGTAGTTTGTATCTGAAAAAATGCCAGTCAGCATCCGATGTTCTTACAAGTTTCGTACTTAATGGGATAATTTCACCCAGTGACAAGATTTCATTATTACTTCATTTAGGACTCAAGAAAAAATGGAAAATAAAATAACTCTTAACCAGGCTTTCTAAGAATTTGTTAATATGTCTGGTTTTCTAGACAGGAAAAACACGGTAGTGCAAATGAACATTGATTTACAAGCAATCGATGCAGTAATTCCTGGGTAACTTGAGAACATACTAGTAAAACTAAGAAAGATGGGCCCTGGTTCAAAAGCTGGAAAGTGAGTAAAGAGCTGATGAACAGAGACAGAGATTTGTATGGCAACTAACTGGAAAGTTCATCAAAATCACTTTCACTGAACTCATGCACAGACATCCATGTGTATGTGTTTGTTCAATATTAATATTGGGAGTAAATGAAAATATGCTTATTTAAGAGATTTAATTTGGAGAGAGTGTCAGGATGATGAACAGAAAGAGCTGAATGATGTGAAAGACTGCAGTAATAGAAATATCCAGTCGTGTGGAGCGCTGCATGAGATCTTCCCAGAAGAGACAGAGGTGTGAATACTATTGTACTGTGTGCGGTCTGACAGGCAAGAATGTACAAGATGTTCAAGACAGTGAACTGGAGTGGGTTCAGTTGGGGTGGGTACAATGATCGTAGGATAGGAGATCCAAATATGGGAGAGGAAAAGAAAGAAAACAAAAGTTTTAGAGAAAAGGCGTTGCTATTTCTGCTTATGTTATAGGGGTAAGTGCTCAGGGTCACAGCAGAATGAATAGCCAATTTTAGCTAAAGGACAATACTTGGGCAAGAATGACTGGGGCTTTATTGGCCCAAGAAATCAATCACTCTGAAAATTAGATGGCTTTTGACTTTCTGAGAGGTGAAGCTCTGGTATAACAAGAGTAGGAGTAATTATTATTACATCTGAGTTTTAATTATTAAGATAGAGTTAGGGATCATATTGCAGAGTTGCCTGCAGTAGCAGATTTGTTTCAATGATCAAGATGTCCTATCAACACTAAAAGAATTAATGTGTTTTCATACGTAATCATAAGTAGGTACAAGCATGGCTAACTTACAAACAGAAGTGCCGAATAAGTACCCCTGCATTGACACTCGCTGCTGTAAGTACATGTCAGGGAGTCACTAAAGGAAATGTTGTGATCTTTGAGTCCAATAAGATCTGTTAATAAAAGACATTGATTTGTAATTAGAATTAATATATAGACTCAAACTAGACTGGAAACTTTTCAGAGAGCTGAACACCCTCTTTCATCAAAAACAATGGAAGAAATTAACCCTTTGAGAGCTAGATGAGATTTTTAGATGAAAAACTGGCTTTCCAGCATGTATTCGCATATTTGATGATGTTGGGCCCAGTTATATGACAAGCCTACAGGCACAACTATAAGGCAACCAATTCCTTTGATGTGTCAGTATGAGTGTGCTGTTGGCAACAACAACATGAATTTTTATTGGCTCTATATAGTTAAATATGCTAAGACAAGAAACTGATGGGTTTGTGAAGTTGATTTTTTGCCTGTGACTTTAAATGACAGCATACATAAGACCTTTCTTATCAGAGAAAAGTATTCGGTCTTGATGGAGAACACTTATTTTTTAAAACTTTAACTATATTTCAGTATCAGTTCTATTCTGTTTACCAGTGTAATAAAAGAACAGTTCACTGTTTCCTTAAAATGACTGAATTAGCTGGGTGAATGTTTTGTAATAGAGAACTATTTCCTTGTGTAACTTGAGTACTTAATTGCTTCTAATTGGTTTCTATTGAAAAGGAGGGTCGGATCAAAATTATAGGCTACAGAGGAAAGGATAGAAAAGACAATGGTAACCGCATATTATTAATGTGTCAATAGTATGATTGGGGATGTCATTGTGGGGCGGTACAAAGAAAAAGGAGTAGGAGACGAAGAAGAGAGTATCTGGGAAGAGTCACAGAGAGGCGATTGAGGGATTCTGGGAAAGATTACTAAGATAAGTTGAAAGAAACCATGGGCAAGCAGAATCAGAAAAACAGTATTTGATCAGGCAGCAGGGGCCTCAGCTAATCAGTGTCCAAAGCAGCTGATAAGAATCGTCAGAACCTTTGAAACTGGCTGTTGGCAAGTCATTATCAATTGAGAGAGCTGGCACCATGGCCAGATCAAAACAAAAACCCCCACAGAATGAAATCAGGAACAAAACACTGAACAGAGTTTAAAAATCTGAAAAATAGGTAATCCAGTCCAGAAGTTCCAATAAGTTTTGTGCCTTCAGGATCAAATAGCAGACAGGAATAAGTCATATTCTTAATTTAGAAGAACCAAGAAATTAACATGTTCACTGCAACTATTTGTACAACCTGACCTTTCTTTCTCTATTTTGACTCAGGAGTAACTGGAACAAAATCAGTGTGAATGCAAACAGAATCTCATTTTTGGCATTTGTTGGGACTGAAACCCAGATTATACCAGGATAACCACATGGAAAACTTGCTGTGGTCTCAGAGCAGTGAATATCATCATCTGGGGCCTACTAACCTCTTAGTCAATACATTCTTTTGTTTGTTTGGTGTAAACATATTTAACTGTCATCAATGAGAGGAGTATAGTGTATTGGTGTAAACATTTCTTGTCTGCTTTTGTCTTTCAGCCCAAATACTTATGGAATATTTAATATTGATGTGCTAGAATATGCACAAGAATTGTCAACAGACACTTCATATTATCCCAAGTAAACACTGCTCATGTTCACCAGTGGTGCAATAATCCCCAACCACATTATGCAAGATTAATTGGCTCCAATGTAAGGTTGCTAAATGAGCCAATATAATGTATGGGAGCAAAAGACACCAGGACAAAATAGGCATGAACAATTTGGACTTCCTCTTTCAGTGTTGTGGTAGATAAGTACATGGCTTGAAATAACCATAGTAAAAAAATTCTAAACACCTGACTGAGACCATCCACCTTAGAACAACCTATATTTAAGATTTAAAATGAGTTTCAGACTTTGTGTAGCCACAGAATTTGTTTCTTAGAAGGCTGGTATTAAGTGTCAGAATGGGCTTTGCAGTAGTGGCAGGGTTTTGTTGTAGTGAATAGTGTTCTGAGAGGACACTTGAGAAGCACTTTGTATTTGGTTGTGTATGTGCAATGTCTTGCATTGTTGGTGGCCAGCTTACAAGTCCTACATGTATTATTTTACCCCACTGATTTACAGAGCATCCGAAGAAATGATCTTCAGAAACCAGTCCGAGAGTTTGCCGGCTGAGTTCCATCAGCAGCAACCATCATGTGGAACAGGTGAGAGCCTTGAAAAGTGTTCTTCAGTATTAGATACCATTACCTGACTGGATTGCACTGTGTACACTGTCAAATAATTGCTGTCTGCTGACAGATTTACAAGTTGTATTTTTTGGTTTTGCCTATATTCAGAAATAGTAAATATTGTGCTTTTTCAGACTAGACTTTGTGGGGAGCACCTATCTACAGATGCAACTTTTGTCTCCCTGTTGCAGTAGGTGTTAAGAATTACCCTACTGGTGTCACTCGAGGTGTTTCCTCAACTATCCATCATCCTGAGTAAACAGCTGTAGCAACTGAGCGTCTCTGCTAGGAGAGTTCACCTGCTAAACAACTCTGTATGAGTAACAACTCTTCCTCTGACATGTAAAAAACAAAACTTTTTGAGTTACCACATGAGAATACACTTCTGTTTTAAAAATAAACATCTGGAGGCTGTAAGGTTGTAAGAACCTTCCTTCAGTTATTCTTTGTGTGGAAACAATTTTTGAGAGAGCTTAACTGAATTCTGCTGTCAGAGGACAATTGTTTGCAGTGTCTGCTTTAGCTGCTTGCTTCTGGCCGCCTGTACTGCACTTTCTGCAGCACAGACTAACACTGTGCTGGTGAAGGGCTGTCTCACCAGGGATCAAGGCAGAATACGTTCTCTTGTTCTCTTCCCCAGCCATCTCTAAAGCAAATTATTGAGAACAAGTCTAGGCTAATTTTTAAAAACTGCTCAGACAGGCTTTCTCCCTCTTCCTAGTGTTTTGCCAGCATGACTGGTGTTCTGTTCTCTGCAAGTAGGGCATTTGGGGATCTGAGTCTTCCATAAAATCAGAATTATGTGAGAGGTAAAGACTCATCCACAAGCACATCTATAACATCCGAGCCAACTGGCTGGAAAAGCAGTACTGGTTAAATGTATCCCTTTATGTGCCTGGTAGCACTGGGTTATCATCAAGTCAGCTCAAACTGCTGCTGCTGTGATTTTCATCACATCTTTTTATATGAAGAATTTGCTGGAAAGCAGCTGTAATTCTGCATTTCTTGATTCCATGTATATTTATTCTGAGGCAACTGGTTGATGAGGCAACACCCTCACTGACTATGCCAGGAGGTTCAAAAACGAGTGCTGCTGTCACCAAAGGATGTTCCAAGAGAGCAGTGTTGCAGGCATGGAACAGCGCTCTTGAAGACCAGAGTGTTATGGCTGAGCTGCGTTGTCTTCAACTGGAAAAAAATGTCACGTGAGTTACTATTTTAATGCCAGAAAACACTTTGAAACACAACAGATGAACTCTGTTTAAGAACCTAATGTATTTTCTCGACTATCAAAGCCTGAAGTAAGAGTAGTATTATTCTAATGCTCTGAGGTGTTTGGTTTTGTGGGCTAAAAGGAAGCTTAGATTTTCAAGTATGGAGAGAGTTGGCAATTTCAGAGCAATCTGAGATGTGAAGCGAATAGGGTAGAGATTATGCATTTCTAAAATCCTTCCAAAAAACCTTGACAATTATAGTAATTAAAAGAGGGAGGAAGAGGGGGAGATGTTTCCTTGAACAGAAGAACAATTTCTTGTCTGCTTTAGTTTAAGGAGGAGAGGCTGCTTGCTCTTTAGTAATTGATGAAGTAGATGCATTCTGTGAGGCACCACAAGGCCAGAAGCAAAGGTGATGCTGACTGGGCAGATTTTGGATCTTCCAAGGTATCTGGCAGCAAAAGGAAGACTCATTCAGAGGAGCATTAAAAGAAAATCGAGATTTTTTTTACATTACAGCGAGAACTAGCATGTGCTGACTTCCTTTCCTCCAGTGTGGGAGGGGAAAGAGAGTGGCAGTTGTTGGCTCTTTTTCTCTTCTAGTGGAGGAGAATAACATAGAAAAAGAAGGTCATAATACAGATAGGCACAAATCTTTCAGCAAATCAGTACTCTAGACTCTGCAAGGGTTCTCTGTCCAAGTGTTATCATATAGGAGTGAAAGCCAAGGACAACAGTTATTTAAATCATACGTATAGTTTTGGATATATACAGTATTACTGGTGTCAACAGATCAAATGGCTGTTGTTATAACCTAACTGCTGCAAATTTTTTAATTGTGTAAGCCTTTTTACACTGAATCCATAGCCAAATGTGAGTAAGTTATAAAATGATGTTTTAAGGTTTACTGTATATAGCTAAGCTTGTGTAGTGGAAAATAAAAAGCCACATTTGGAATCATGATTGCTTTTGCTAAATGCTGAGGAGAAGGGTAAAAGAGACAATTAGGAAATTATTTTCAATTTTCTCATTCTTTCTGCAGCAAAAGATAGTGCTTTTGCAGAGATGACTCAAATTTAGAATGACTTTTGAGTGTGGTGTACCTTTACCTGAAGGATTCTGAAGCCTGTGATGCTCTTCTGTGTGTCATGTTGCCTGACTTGGTGACCTAAACACAGGCTGAACACAAATAGTAAGTACCCTTGTGGCAGAAGTCTTTCAGGTTGTTCTAGGAAGAATCTTGGCTCTCTTGCCTATTTGATGTTGGCCATGTGTCAAGACAGATGGAAATGGCCTGTAACAGAATGCTATGATCATCCAATCATATCCAAGGAAGGAGAATGCTCTGAAATGTAAGTCCTTCTCTTTGGCCACACTAGTTCACTGGTCCTAATATGACTCTGGTCATATTCCATGGCTTTGAACAGTGATTTTTGCGCTTGTGGGAGCCCTTAAATAGACTTTGTATCCCTGGAGACTGCAGCACTTCCAGTTTACTATAGTCTGGAGCCCCAAATGGGGGACCTGTGGAAAGCTTCCATGGTAGTACAGGTAGAGAACGCTGGGGAACCTGTTTCATTGGTGTCAGCCAAACTGCAGAACAAGTATTAAGTTCCAAATAGCTTGTCTAAGCACTGTTTCCCATTGAGAAAGTTAAAATAATCAGCTTTATTAAGAAATAATCAAAATGATGAACTGAGAGCAACAGCATTTAGAGTCATAGAATCTTTTGGGTTGGAAGGGACCATGAAGGTCATCCAGTCTGACCCCCCTGCAGTGGGCAGGGACATTTTCAACTGGATCGGGTTGCTCAGAGCCCCATCCAGCCTGAACTTGAATGTTTCCAGGAATGGGGCATCCATCACCTCTCTGGGCAACTCGTGCCAGTGTTTCACCACCCTCAGTGTGAAAAATTTCTTCCTAATATCTAGCCTAAACTTTTCATCTTTCAGTTTAAAACCATTACCCCTTGTCCTATCACTACAAGCCCAGCTAAAAAGATTTTCCCCATCTTTCTTATCAGCCCTGTTTAAGTATTAAAAAACCACAATGAGGTCTTCTCCAAGCTGAACAACGCCAACACTCTCAGCTTCTCTTCATAGGGAAGGTGTTCCAGGACTTTGATCATTTTAGTGGCCTCCTCTGGACCCGCTTCAACAGGTCCGTGTCTCTCCTGTGCTGAGGGCTCCAGAGCTGTGTGCAGTACTCCAGGTAAGGTCTCACAAGAGCAGATCAGAGGGGCAGAATCCCCTCCCTTGCCCTGTTGGCCACACTTCTTTTGATGCAGCCTAGGATACAGTTGGCTTTCTGGACTGTAAGTGCCCATTGCTGGCTCAATTAACAATTGGATCCTCATCTGTGCTCCATCTGTTTGTGTGCAGCATTTTGAGCAATCCTGCTTTCTGTGACGAGGTCTCTGGGCAGTGCAGGTTTGCTGTAATAGCTCCCAGGTAACTCCATTCTGCAATAGCCGGTGTAGGGGCACGGCAATGGCAAGGTGCTAGGACTGATCATGCTGATTTTCAGCTATGGTGACAGCAGATTTGGGCCACAGAAGACTGGTGCAATTTTACTATAAATTGCACCCTGAGATCCAACGGCTGAGCAGTCTCAGGGCCGAGAGGGTGTAAAGGGCACCCTTGTGCCCCGAACCCCCTCAGCTACAGCTGAGCAATGCTTAATGCAGCTAAATGTCTGGCCCTCCCAGACAGATACAGTAACTAGTCTATGAGAATGTTCATACCAATTAAATCTTATCATCAAATCATTCTGTTCCATCACTCCACTTAATTAGCTATGGTGTTCGGTATTTCAGAAATGCTATACCATGCCAAAAAATGAAAGTATTCTTTGTGTGGTACACACCCAACAACTGCCTGTCTGCCAGCCAGAGTCAGATCAACAAGTATTTCTCCTGCACTAGAGCAATGTCTGCTGGGAAATGTAATTGCCCACTTCTGGTTTTTCAAACCAAAATGATTTAGAGGCCATGGTTGCTTCACCTAGGCAGTCAGCTTTTATTATAGTCTTATGGTATGAGTGGCTAAACCATGAAATATAGGAAAAACAAGGTGTTTGCTCATCGGCTGTCTTGTGGGTTTTGTGTGACTCATCACCGTTTATGTTCACAGCTAAAACACAATTCCTAGAGTATTATTTGTTAATAGGCCTTTCTGTTTACAAAAGACTAATGCAGAAAGACGGTAAAGAAATGCAAATTAACTACTCATTAGCCGGCAGCATCAGTGGACCAGAGCTACTACCTTGATCCTTGTCTGTATTAGGGGCTGTTGACTTTAGAAATGTACATTAGGTCTGACCTAATTTTATTTTACATGATTAAAAACATCCCGAACCAGTCAGATCATCTCACCTTGCTTTTAGAAAGGGCCTAGTTTGGCAACCTGTACTCTTAAATGACTGGATTTTTTAAATTCTCCTTTCATTTGAACGGCTCTCATAACTGAGAGTGGATGAAGAGCTCAATGGGCTGCAGAATCCAGCCTGGAAGAGCTCACCGACAAATGGAAGTGAGGGGATTCATTAGGAATGAATTCTTAAAGCAGTATAAGGGGTAGTTCCCTGATACCAACTGATGTTGAGCTCCATTTTCACTGCCAGTGAGAAAGGGGCTGCCCACCTACCTGTGACAAGAAATGAGGTTATTCAGTGGAAATATAATCTATTTTAATAACACCACCACAAATCTGTGCTATGCCATCTGGGGCATTTGTCAGATGTGACAAGGCACTCGGCCTATTTTTGTCACACAGCAAATCCTTTTTCCTATTCTACTTGGGGCTCAGTCCCATCCTTAGATATGAGCTCACTCCTGTCTTTCACTTACATGGAAATGTTGGGCGTACGACTGAAGGTAAAATTTGGCTGTGATCTGAATAGATGACATCTGTAATCTTCTTGCAGATAGGGGACCCAAAGGACACAAACAGGTGGTGATAAACATCAAGCCTGCATAGATGCATTTGTAAATCCCATATGGCACTTGTTTGCATCTTCAAGTGCCTAAATATTATACATTTGAAAACCTGCCTGTGAGAGGTTTGTGTTTGTTCTTACAGGAAGTCCATACAGAGGTGGAAATTGAGTCTACTTCTCTTGATTGCCCACATAGCACATCTATCACCATAATAGTCTTCCCCTTGCCAAAAAAGCTCCATTGACATTTTCTGTCTACTGTTCATTACAGCTGGATGTGTTTCTGCCCACTCTTCCTCTCTTTTTCTCTGATCCATAGAAGAACCAATTTCAGACTTTACATTAACATGAAATAGTCAGTCCCATCACTGGTAGGCTTAAAATGTTCACATGAACCCCTGGCTTTATTGAAAGCAATGGAAAAATATACTTTCACCTCCATTGAGCTACAATTTCACTTTCATTTTGTGAACCTGTTCATGGGGTACATAAGGTCTGCCCAGAGTTACTTCAAAAATACATCAAAAAATACCACCATCACTAGTATTTACTGATTTAAAAACCAGACCTCTCCTGTCTTTTCACTTATAGTGGCAGTTCTTTAGGAAGTTACTTGCCTTTGTTTCCCTTTACTACTCTTTGCTGTATGAACCCAAAAAACTGTTTGAACGAGACTTTCTTTGCATTCTTACCAGGAATTTGCCTTTGTGATATCTCTACTTCCAGATGAGTTGCATGGGTTCAACAAAAATTCTCAAGATTTTTTCCTTGTGTGACAACTTTGTTGAGACAGATAGGCTGTTACTGATGTCAAAACGTGTAATCTCTGGTCAAATATTCACTATTAAACATTTTTTCCCTCACTTCTCTTGCTGAGCCCAACAGTGTATGGAGATTTTCTGGAATCCTGGGCATGATCAGTGGCTGGCACAGCCCTATTTTGGAGGTATAATTTCAAGATTTAGCTGCTTTTGCATTAAGCTGAGCAACATAAATTGTGGTGCATGAGGGACAACTTTGTACAGAGAAGGAATCAAGCTCAGTCAGGATACAGTGTGGCTCAGGCAAGCTATCGCTGTGCAGGGGCTTGGCTGCTTGCTGGTATGTGTAAATATCTTTCCTACCCTTCACACAAGGCTCTAGGGATCTTCTATGGGATAATAAGTTTAAGTCCAAATAATGAACCATTTTGAATGATTGATGGGGGATGTTGTGTACACACCCAGAATGTCATTTCCAATCAAAAGGAAAGCAATTGTTTCCATATGTTGGCACATTCGCAATCTTGGTGTTGAGCCAGTTGTCTGGCTGTGATCAGGCAGCAGCATCTAACAGTGATGGAAGATTATACCTTGGAAGGGGGGTGCTAACTTTAGGCTGTATTCCTTAAAAGGGTATAAACTCTGAACACTTATCCAGGATGTAATTTATGGTTCCAGTATGTTTTGTCTTTACATAGATGAAAAAATAGCCCTTTTGTGTATGCATATATGCATAAAAATTCCTTCCTGCTCAGCACCCCCTGCCCTCAAAAGAATCCAATAAAACAATGGCTGGTACTGGTTTATGTATGATCTTAGCTGCATAGGCTATTGCCTGCTGAGGCTTTTTAGGACCCCCCCCCCTTTTTAACCCATCTCCTTAGAGGTATTTTAAGAGCTAGATCTAATTTTGTTAAGTTGCTCCGCTGGAATTCAGGCTCTTTGAGCACAGTTTTAGAGATGATCTGCACCTACCAATCCCATCTATTTGGGGTTTTGGGTCATCTGAGTTGGGATGGTTTTTTATGTTCATTTGGGCTTTTAAGTGTCAAATTAGTTGTTATTGCTGTACAAATAGATTAATATAATTTCCAGACTTCAATGATGAGATTCCTCCATGACAAGGCCCTACTAACTTCTGCTGCATCAAGCACAGGTATGTACCCGAGGGAGGTAATAAGTTAAAGGCTGCTGGAAGAGGGTATTTTTAACACATGAAGAAGTCACCACTTTAAAATATTTTACGAGTTCCCCATCTATCTACAGTCACTGAACCACCATCACTGGAGTAAAACTGCCTGGTTACAATGCAGCCACTGAAGGATCACTGCATCCTTCCTCAAGTGTCCATACCAGCACTACAAAACCTGCAGTGGATGCTGCATACGTATTGTGTAAACTGATGTGTAAAACACACAGGCAGGTTGTTACAGGCACACTTCTTTCTGTGTCACAGCCAGGCTAATCCTTTGGGATAATCTCAGTATGGAGTTACAAAAATTACATTCTTTTGCTCCCTAAATTGTGAGCAACCGTCAAGATTTTACTTCTGCAGCCAAGAAACCTTTGCAACTGTGAGATACAGTGGGCAGACTGATTCAAATCTCTGCAGCAATGCTGATTCCTCTAGCTGAGAATAATGAACATATCAAATCACTTCCCAACACACACATTACATTTAGGGAGATGACTAGATTAGCGTTTAACTCTAGAAGCGTTTGCAGTGATATTGTTGGAGTGTCTTTGGAATGTATATCAACCACCCTTATGATCCTCAACACGCAAGACTTCTACATGTATGGAGTGAAATGTCAGAATGCTGAAAGACAGGGATGAATGTCTCTTCCTAAGATAACATGAAGTATTGTGAAAGGAAAGCAGAGAGCCAAATTTGTTTTCCTTCTTTTCAGTCACATGCGTAGGTGTTTGAGTCATTTATTGGAACTATTAACTTATTGAGGCTCTCTACTGCAATATTTACATAATATATTATGAATAGATTTCTGATTCCTAGAATTCCACTCAAAGAAATGAAATAATTTCTTTTTACAGAGGGTTAATTTGCAAAAATATTGTGCTGGAATGGATTAGGATAGATAATGTATTCAAATGCTAACAAAACTTTGAGTAATTTAAGCATATAGTTTTGATCTTCTGTGCAGGTGCTCAAATACTGAGGAAAAAATCTTCACTACTTTTATGTGAACCACATGCACTCAAAATTTCAACATCATTATTCACATGTGGTTTTGCACAATTCAGATTCTCCCTTTTCTTTAAAGGCTGGCATTTCCTATGCAGCAAAAACAGGTTCTGAAAGTAGTGTTGTACACACAGCTTCTACCATGGCTGATATGAATGTACTTCTTACCTCTGTGTTCCTATATGAAAATGGGAAACTATAGTTTCCATCTAATTTTATTTTTCATTTATAAGGTCTTCCTCAATTGCGTATCTAGATTCAGTTATTAAACACTGTCATTTGGAATCAGATAGTCAATTTATAGTTCTACCAAAACAAACACTTCTTTCTCTACACAAATAAATGCCTGTTAGTCCTGAATA
The DNA here is from genome assembly GCA_033558235.1 of Neomorphus geoffroyi. Taxonomy (NCBI): domain Eukaryota; kingdom Metazoa; phylum Chordata; class Aves; order Cuculiformes; family Neomorphidae; genus Neomorphus; species Neomorphus geoffroyi. The sequence goes on along the minus strand of JAUMJM010000005.1, from coordinate 97,260,682 downwards.
TGCATTATTCCTGAATGGAAAGTTGTAGCTAGCTCCAGGCATGCTTCAAGCTTGTAGGGCTCCATGAACAGCCACAAATCTGTATGTGTGTGCACTTTTGTAGTAACTTCAAACATTTTATTTGAACTTCCAGACTGTAAGTAACTACTGCTCCTCCATTTCTGTAGGTAGTGAAACCAAGGGGTGAACTTTTATACATCATTGCCTAGTGGCCCCAAACTGCGCTATACTTGAATGTAGATCTGCACTATCTTCAGAATCATGATTAGTACTAATTAACCACTTCCAGCATATTAACAATCTGCAGTGTGTTTCTTGATACTATCCCTATGCTAATCTAGCAAGCCACTCTGTGTTAATTACAACCTCATTGAGGGAACCCGTTTGCAGAAAGGCTGGGAGTTTGATTTCACTTAGTGGTCTGCATAGGCCTTTCCTCTTAGCCCGCTGTGCCTGGCAGCCAAACGCTTAAGCACCGGCTGTCAGTTATGTTGACCTTGAGGAACTCATTGCATTGACCTCTATTTCTCTGTCTTCAGTGACATATCTTGTTTCCTCTGTGATTATGCTAACAAAGGACTTCAGGTTATCACACTTGAAGAATTGCATACCTGATCTGGCCTTTGCTGCTATACGGGGCCCATGGACCACTATTTCTGTACGATGGTGTATGTTACCAAAATAAATGTCCTTAAATTAGTCAGTTCAGTTCCTAGGAGCAATCTGACTGTAGCAGATGAGAGCCTGATGTAGGGCAGTTATGATTCTTTTATGTGGGTTTTTTTGTGAAAACATGCTCTTTTGAAGTTAGTTATTATCTAGTTGTCTAGTTAATAATAGATCTCTCTCAATATATTAATGGAAAGTCATTGTAATATATATTTTTTAACGAGAATGGGATCTTTCAGCAGATACGAGTCTTGGTCTGGCAACAGCATAGCAATAAGTCAGCATCTATTCACATGCTGCTAGTTTTATCATAGGGATGCCAACTCTAAATTTACTCTATCCCAGCTCTGCTCCCACATTCAGGCTTTATTTGAGGGGTTTGTGTCCTAGTGACTCTAACAACTCTGTTGTGTTACTGCTGGAAGTGTGGTAGCCTACATTTCAGCAGTGATTAGTGAGATGGCCCGACCCATTTGAAACACTCTAAGCAGCCTTGCTTTCCAGAAAGCTTTGAGCACTTGTCCACCAGTGGGTCTGGTCTTGTGCCATATCCCAAGCTGAAAATTCCAAATCACTGGGCCATTTTGGAGAATTCAATATAGAATATTTAAATTGTTTGACATTTGTTTTTTTCCATTTGTGCCTGAATGTGTCACGTTTCAGTGTAATGGGTCAGTCTGTGTTTCATTAAATATTAACAGTGAAAATTATTCATGCTCGTTTAGAGGGCAATACTGTTGTGTTAATGGATGGAAAATTGCCTGGAAGACTGCTGATAAAGATGTATTGGCAACTGGTACTGGATCATTGATGGTACAGTTTCTAAACTGTCCTACAGAGGGGATGGGTTATGTGAAGAGTTAAAAAATCCATGGGAAAGCAAGAAGAAAGATACCATAAGAAATATTCATGCACCTGCCAATTGATCCGATGGGCTTTCTTTGTCCTGCATTTTAAAAATGATCACACTGAAATGCTTTTCCAAAATCTGCCAGTTTGGTCTTCATCCTCCCCCCAGTAAAACCACGGCTCTGAAGACACTTCAGCAGTGCTGTCCCTCAATGAAACTCTAACATGTGCAAGCACAGCTGAGTATCCAACTCACTGTGCCCACTTCCCCGCATGGTAAATGTTGTGGTTTCGCTTGCCTGGCAAAGTAACTTGAGCATTTCAAGAAAAGCAGCTATCACTTGTGTTTTGTGCAGCGTGATTGCGTGGGCTGTCTTGGATCATGCAGTACGAGTGCTTCCTAAATGTTACATTTTTCAGTTCCACTAGCAACTCCTAGAGCATCCAAAGGCCTGCCAGAGATTTCAGAGGAACAGACCTCTTTCAGCCATTGATACAACACCAGAGACTTTGCTAATGAACCTATTCAAGGAAAGGTAAGACAATGTGCATCCTGTGTGATTAATAGCATCCAGGAAGGTGGAGGAGTGTGTTTATGCCAGAACTTCCGACTGTCTGTTTAATATGAAGATTTGTTGTCAGATGATTTAGATTTGTTAGCAGTTAATAATGATGTGTTCTTTTGTATTAGTTGTACATGCTCAGTTTTGTGTTTGTGTGTATTGTAGCACCCAGACTTCCTGTTGTTTTGATGAACAATAACCTAATCATAAATCACATAATTTGGATTTCTAAAGAGCCTCTTTATGCCATGACTTCACTGAACCCAGTTACATTTGCCTGTGAAAAAGCTGGAAGGTGTAGAATTGGAACAAGGGCTGACACAGGTTTGTTTTGATACAGACTCTTAACTTTTGCCAGGCCTTGGCTCTTAGGAGTTTCTATGATTATGGATTTCTTATAGATCGGTGACTTAGAATAAATGTCGAACTGATCCACAAATTCTGATGGACTTCAAAAAGATCCAAAATACAGGATTTGGTTTTATAAAGTATTTTGAGAAATGCAGGGTATGTTTGTTTCCACTTGTACTAATTTAAAATAAATAAATAAATAAACAGATCTGGTGTGACTCTGATGAGCAAAATCATTCTGGATGCAGTCATAAATCTCCTGGCCTACAAAAGCAGCAGTTCAGAATTGTATCCATAGCAACCCATGTAGCAAGAAATGAAATCTGATATGAACAGTCTCGTACAGAAGAGCCGTATGCGAGTCACACACTCTCTGAGGCAGAGTGGTTGTGAACTAGAGAAAATAAGATGCATTTTCTTTTACTTGTTGCTTCTTTCCAAGTATTTCTGCTGTGCCCCATTTCATGAATAAAATGGGCTGACAAATCAGCTATTATTCCATTGCCTTCAGCTATTCGGACCTAGGCCAATGGCCAGTAGAGAGGCCGAGAAACAAGCGTAGGCTCTGCCAGCACTTGAGCTAATAAATGAACTCAGCTCACAGCTGCATCTACGAGCTGCTTATGTTCCCCTGGTTAATGTCAACCTTGTTTCCCCTTCCAGCGACATGGAGCTTTTGTGTCTACAGAGATAAAACCAGCAAGTGGTCGATAGTTCCTAAGGGAACAGAAATATTCCTGAGTGCTAGAGGGTCATGTTCACCAGAACAGCTAAAAACAGAGAAAGGAAACTCAGTGAAAAGCCGAATGACTTCACCCAGTCTCTTCCTGCAGAATTCCTAGGAGACAGTAGGCTCTGAAAATCACTTATCAAAACCAGACGTCAGAGAAATAGCCAAAGCATACCCCAGAATTCCTGTGAGAGGACACAAAAGTTCAGGCATTTCTCAGACAACTGAAGTGGATGTTGGCTGCCCTGCTGGGGAGGAGCCCTTTGTATCCTACACTGGAATGGCCTTTGATGGATGAGTGGGGGGTACCTACTGTACATAAACACATGCAGATGTTGATACCACCATCAGCAACTGAAACAAAAAGAGCCTGGATTGCTGTTAGGCTGGGGCATTTGTGTGTTCTAATATCAATAACACCAAACACAAGCTGACACCAGTGAATTGTTGGAGGGAACACAGTACTTCTTTGACGTACTAACAGCTGCACCACGCTTTGATGTCTCTAGAAAACTGTATGTGTATCAGAACCTTTTTTTAATTTTTTTTTTGATTTTCACTGCTTTCCCTGGAGCATCAGCATCTTGATTCTTTCTAGACATTCTGTAAGAAGATTATTAAATTACTTAACCCTTTTAGAGCTGCTGGTTAGAAGTTACTGTGATTCATGAAAAGGTACTTAATTTTTCAAACCAGTTGTGCTTTTTTTTTTTGGCTGGTTGCTAGGTATTTTCCGTAAATGGTCTTTATTTACACCATCTCTTTGGATGCTGCAGTGTGAAACGTAATTTTGCATGCCATGTGTTGTCAGCTTGTGATAAATGGAAGCCATTGTTGCTTCCGTAGGAAACAATGACAGCCAAGAGGGACAATTTGCTGCAGTCCACAGGAATGCAAAAATAATATGTCCCTGCTCTCCACAGCTAATGAAGACAAACCCCTGGAGCAAGCCATTTTGAGGGAGAAGAGAACAGTTTTGCTCAAGATTTAAGTCTGTAATTTTTTTTTATTAGACCACATAAAACAAGAAAAAAGCTAATTTTCTCTAGGCTTTCCCTCCATACTAAAAGAATACAATTGTTTGAGAGACTGAAGGACAAGTTTTATGAAGAATATTTCTCCAGTATTTTTCCCTGAATTTTCACTAGTGTTCCCAACAGCTGTTCCCCTGTATTCTTGTGTTGGAGAGACTCAACATTTTAACCCAAAAATTTAACTTGCAGCTTTTCACAAACCAGACAAGAACAACTACCTGCAGTACTCAAACTCGCCTCTCTTACAGACTGGAGTGCACTTTGCTGCAGTAAGAGTCATGAAAAATCAACTGTCAACTTTCTACTTCAAGAAAGACTTACTTGTCCTAATTATGTATCATCCTACCTGAAGTAGGAGACTCTACCTAGAGTATTGTGTCCAGTTCAGGAATCCCCAACATAAGAAGGATATAGAACTGTCAGAATAGGTTCAGAGGAAGCTACAAAGATGATCAGAGGTCTGTTCTCTGCTATGAGTACAGGCTGAAAGAGTTGTTGGGGTTGTTCAGCCTGGAGAAGAGAAGGCTCTGGAGGAACCTCATAGCACCCTTCCAGTACCTGAAAGGGCTACAAGAAAGCTGAGGAGGGACTTTTTACAAGGACAAGTAGTGATAGGACGAGGGGGAATGGCTTCAAATTGGAAGGGGGAAGATTTAGATTAGACAATAGGAAGAAATTCTTCACAATGAGGGCAGTGAGGCAGTGGCACAGGTTGCGCAGGGAAGTCGTGGCTGCCCCATCCCTGGAAGTGTTCAAGGCCAGGGGTGTTGGAACTAGGTGGGCTTTATGGTCCCTTCCTGCCCAAACCATTCTGTGATTCTATAATTCAGCTAGGCTTACATGCTTTCCAAGTTTTCTCCCGGTAGCAAACAGGGAAAATAATCCTTGAACATTTTGGAGAAGAGTATCTGAAACAGTATTTACTTAGTGGTTTAGATCCTGTGTTGTAACCAAAATGGAAACACTGTAGAGAGCAATTAAGGTCTCCCCTCAGCCTCCTTTTCTCTAGGTTAAACAACCCCAGTTCCCTCAGCCGTCTCTGATAAGGCTTGTCCTTCAGCCCCTTCACCAGCTTCACTGCCCTTCCCCGGATGCGATCCAGCACCTCAATAAACACTGTATAAATAGCAGCACAGATATTTGTCATAAAGAGCCAATCCTGGAAAGAATTACAGCCTTTGGGACATACAGTATAATACATTCTAAATAAACCAACAATATCAGGCCTCAGAGGTCAGCACAGCAGAATGTGAACACCTCAGTAAAGCTATTGGATAATCTCTGGAAGTTCAGTTCTTCCTGCAGTCACAAAGAAGGCAGTTAGGATATCCCAGGCACTTAGTTAATCAGCGTATAGGTAAAGGGGAAAGCAGTGTTGCATCCATGGCACTTCCCATGAGGTAGCAGAATCCCAGCATTATATTTGATCAAATAGTTATATAACACACACACAGATCCCAAAACTGTGCTAATTTACTGTTAAGTTTTGCAAAGTACAGTTTTAAACAAGACATCTTAAAGCAACAAAATGTGAAAATTGAAATCAATGGAAGACCAAGTAAACATGGTAGAGGGGATATTGCCGTTGCATTTTCAGTCTCATGAATGGCCAGAGAATCCTCAGTAACCAACTTCAATGTTATTGTTTCAGAAGCATCTGGACCTCGATCCTGGTCTTTCTCATCTGTAGTCCTGTGCAAGTAGCACGTAGTGCATATCAACTGTGTTCTCTAAAATAAATCTACGTGAATATTTTTCTCTCCAATCTGGAGTGTCTTGAAACCTCTCTCAATGCCAGCTCACCTTCCTGCATAAATTAATTCTGTATTTTCCAAGTAGAGCAAATATCATTAGAAGCACAGGTATTATTATTTAAACAATGAAGAAATGTCTATTACAGGATAAGAGGGCATATACATAACAAAATAATCAGAATACTTTATTGCCACAGGACAACCATTATGTGTATACATTATTCAGTTGTACCAATGCAGTATAATGATGCTCATTAAAATCAAAGGAAAATCAGTGTCACTCGAAAAAGAAGCTGGACTAATAACCCATGTCATCAAAGCAGGAGTCTGAGGAAACTTGCTCTCTTGAATTTAAAAATTATCTAAAGAATCAGTAGGTGCCATGGACCATCTCAATGTTAAGTTTCCTTCATTATGGTGAGAATAACTGTGAAATGGATAATCACTATTATTACTGCTCATATTCCAATAGAAATGGTCAAATGGCCTAAATTCGTATCAGTGTGACTGGTTCCTACTTGTGAGTAACACTGCTACTCATGGCTTACATGAGTAAATGTTTCCAGGCTCTGATTCATATTCCCTAAAAGCATTACACATTGTGTAGTTTATTTCTTACACAGAGTTTAATTCATATGTTAATCAGATTATAAATACATAACCCAGTGCCTGTCCTCCCCCAAACCATACCAATATACTGGTACTTTAATCTTTTTTTGTGACTTCTCCTCTATATCCAATCTACTTTTGTAGATATTTCATTTGTTCTGAGCTTCTCTGGTGAATTCATAGGAACTGTATAGGCTGCTTGATTGTGTCCCTCTGCTGTGTGCTCTGGAAGATCTGTTATCCAAGTATACTTACCTTCTCTGCTTTCTAAGCTTGTTACTCTTAACAGATTCGTTGTTTCATTGATGACACTTTTTATTTTCATCAAGCATTAGTGAAAGCATTTCATTAATCATAGTATGTGTGGAGAAATCACAATTGCATTTAATTCAAACCTGTTGAAAAATGCATTTCTGTATTCAAAAGACAACTTTCTCTTCAATCAGTGACATCATCAAACGATGTAACACACAGAACCATCCTGTCTCAGAGGAAAATATACTGGTATAAATCTTGCACAGGCTGAGAGTTGGGCTTGTTCAACCTAAAGAGGAGGTTCCAAGGGGACCTTGTAGCAGCCTTCCAGTACTGAAAGGGAGCTACAGGAAAGCTGGGGAGGGCCTCTTTGTCAGGGAGTGCAGGGATAAGACAAGGGGGAACATTTTTAAGCTGAAAGAGGGGAGATTTAGATTAGATATTGGGAAGAAATTTTTTCCTTTGAGCATGGTGAGGCACTGGCACAGGTTACCCAGAGAAGTCATGGATGCTCCATCCCTGGAAGTGTTCAAGGCCAGGCTGGATGGGGCTTTGAGCAACCTGATCCAGTGGAAGGTGTCCCTGCCCATGGAAGGGGGGTTGGAACTGGGTAATCTTTAAGGTCCTTTCCAACCCAAACCGTTCTATAATTCTATGATTCCTCACCCTTTCTTGTTGTCTCTTCCAATATACACATCTTAGGCTGATCCCCTTTATTCTGTGGTGCCTGGGACTGCTAGTCATCATTTGGAGCTTCATTATGCCTGTGCGTTGGAACAGAGGAGTTTACTGCTCTACGGTGTTCACATGGCTAGGTTTCATAGAAGATGACATAGAAGGTGGCCACAAACCAAGCACAAACCCAGGTGTTTGTTCCTTGTGCACCCCCAGTGAGCTGTTTGCTCCTCAAGCCTCAGAAGCAGTCTTCATGGGTTGTTCCTAGGCAGATAATTTCAGTCCAGAAGGAAGCTGCAAAGGAAGAATTTTGTAAGAGAGCTCTAGCAGAAGGCTCCTAAGCCTTCTCACTCAGATTTTGGTATGAGCGTGAGCTATTATTAGGAAATAAATGCAATGTGGAAGAGATGGGTCTTGCTTTATCTCTCTCTCTTTTTTTTTTCTTTAAACCAGAGATTTTGTGAGCCAGAAACTAAAAAAAATATGGTAAAATCTTAGAAATATGCTGGCATTTTAGGACTTTCTGTACTGGATACTAAAACCAGACTTTCCCAGTATTGCTGCCCAGAATGTGCTCTTGAATGTTCAGAGTTTTTGCTGACTTTTTGTGACATTTGGATGTACCGTTAGGAGCTCAGTCGTGAGTAATTTCTTTAGAAGCTGTGCTACCCAGTGTGTCTGGGTCACTGATCTGTGAGCTATAAAAAAATCCTCCAAGGCAACAATGAGAGGATAAAAGCAGTTATGGTCTCACAGGTCACCAGCCTCACCTACAAACACCCCTGCTGTCATGGTGAGGAAATACAGATATCCCCTGTACTAAAAGGCTTCTACCATTGGGTGAGAGAACTCATCCACCAGAGAGGTCAGACAGTGCCCCTGCTGCTGTTCTCCCTGGGGTGTACACGGAGTCTGGGCTTGTCTTGTGCTGCTTCCATGAGACAAAATGAATGAAAAAGTGAGCAAGTGTTGCTGTGGCACTCAGGTTTCACTCTGCTGCACTCTCTGGCCTTTCTTCTGCCAAGTCTTTAATGTTACCTCTGTTTGAGTGTTTGATTAGGTCTGAAGAACTGTAGGTGTCTAAATCAGGCGTAAGTGTTGAGCAATGTTAGAAACATGATGAGATAAAGGAGAACTGGTGGCTGTATTTGTTGCTTCCACCCTCCTCTCTTCTGGACCATCCTCTGCAGTGAAATTCATTGTGGAGAGAAGCCTAAAATCCAGCTGGCCCAGCTATGATCTGAATTGATCAAGCTTTATGAACTAGACAGATTGAGCTGTTTCTGCTGAAGACACTGATCCTATTAGCAGAGTAACTGCACAGGATTTGTAGTGAAGTGCCTCATCTTTTGCCCCAAGAGAATTTTTCTCTTGTAGGAGATGCACTAGCAGCCTTTGTAACCATAGAATCACAGAATGGTTTGGGTTGGAAGGGACCATGAGGCCCATCCAGTTCCAACCCCCACTGCCATGGGCAGGGACGCTTCTCACCAGACCAGGCTACTCAAGGCCCCGTCCAACCTGGCCTTGAACACTTCCAGGGATGAGGCATTCACCACTTCCCTGGACAACCTGTGCCACTGCCTTACCACCCATATCATGAAGAATATCTTCCTAATCTAAATCTAAATCTAAATCTAAATCTAAATCTAGATCTTCCTGTTTAATCTAAATCTTCCTCCTTCCAATTTAAAGCTATTGCCCCTTGTCCTATCACTACTTGCCCTCGTAAGAAGTCCCACCCCAGCTCTCCTGTAGTCCCTTCAGGTACTTGGAAGGCTGCTATGGGGTCCTCCGGGAGCCTTCTCCAGGCTGAACAACCCCAACTTTCTCAGTCTGTCCTCATAGCAGAGGTTCTCCAGCCCTCAGATCATCGAGTAATCGTACTGTAGAAGTGTTCTTGCACTAATATGGACTCCTTGCACTAGGAAGCTCTCTTTCTTGTGTCTGGGTGACAGAATCCAGCAGAATCTTGCAGTGAACTCAGCCTACAATTCGTATAGTCCAGCATAAAATGGCAAAGCTTATAGTTGAGGCTCCTTGCACATCCTGGCTACTTTGTTTGCTCCATAACAATTCCCAGACAGCAACAAGTTCTTGTCAATGTTTTTCTCCACAGTACATTTGAACATATAAATAGAAGAGGAGCTTCAGGGAAGATGGATTTTCTTCTATCCCTAGAGATATGGTTCAGCATGATTGGTAGGAATTAGGTAGTTGGACATGTGGGCATGTTGTTAGGAACTCAGTCATGAGGAATGCCTTTAGAAGCCATGGACACAATATATCTAGGTCATTGGTCTGCTGCTTTGTGACATGAGCTACCAATCTATCTGCACACCTAAATGGGCAGAGCGCTGTTATGTCAGAGATTCTTGAAAGGAAATATGGGAGAAGATGTCCCAATTGTGCAGGAAATCCCATTCCATTAATAGATAAGTTGAAGGTGATGTTATTCAAGACTTTTACATTTGCATTGTGGAATGAAGACAATGAATGATTAGCCATATTACTGTCTCTATAGCACTGACAACACAACTTGTGAGATTTAATCTGTAGGGTTGGGCTAGTGAATTTCTGAAAACTCTTACAATTAATCAACCATTGCAATTACAATAGATTAGTCTGTCGCTGAGCAGCCTAAAATGTTGTGTTGCACTCAGCTGACTAGTGCTTCATGAGGACATTCCTGCTTCTAGTCCAGTGGCAAGTTTGTCAAATCTGTCCTTCTGTAACTTGAATGCCAAAATAGCTGAAATACATAACATTATGACTCTATGGTCAGCCATAGGTTGGGAATGGGATGTTGCCCTAGGCTTTGATTCCCAAAACCACAGCACTGAGGCAATGTTTACAAGATGGGCTGGCTGCTACCTGCATCTAGTGGTAGAGCTTCACCTCTCTTCTATGGGCGGGTACTTATGAAGAGTAGTGGAGTAGCCCAAGATGGCAGTATTCAAGCATTACTTTGCGCTGTCATTTTACATGACAGCTTAAGCAGTAATACCCTCACATTTCTGCGATGGGTGGCATTATCTGTGTGCAATGTGGCAGCTGGATGGTCAGAGTGTTTAATAAAGCAGCAGCTACCAGTGGGAATAGAAAAAACTCCACTTGAAATGTACTATGAAGTATTTTCCAGTCAATCTTTAGTTATAGGGTGGGGCTGAAGTCAATGAAAATGCTGCCATAGGCTTTAGTGGTAGTCAGATCCAGCCCTGTAATGGCACTCGATGTTCTAATTGTCTCAGAGGATTGTGGCTTTCATCTAGCGCAAGTTAATGAAATTGCTAAGTCAGTGGTTCCAGGCTAACAAAAGGAATGGAGCCTCAGTTCAATACACATATTTCCCATTTGTAGTAAGTAATGGGAGCAGGACAAAACTGCACTCTTTGAAAAAGAACACAGCCCTGTCGTTGCATTTCTTTGGCACGAATCAATGGGGATTAAACTGTGACCCATGCAAGTTCCTACTAGAACTCTTCTATGAATACAACTGCTGTCACTGCATATGGGAGGGGAAGTGGTTTGTGCAACCACAGAGTGTCTGTGAAACACTGCGGTTCTAACCATGGGTGAAAGTGGGGAATATATGACATGAAGTGAGTAAACACCAAACATAATGGCTAATGAACATAATAGGGCCAAAATGTGTAAAGCGTACTCTAGGAAATCATCCTGCTGAGCAAGTGCTGGTGTCCTGATCACTGTCCTGACCAAGATTTTATTTAAATTTAATGTTACCTAAAGAAGGAGATTTACTGGGAGCTCTTTAGGTGATCTAGAACCCCTTTGTAACACAACTCAATACAATTGAGCCTGTGGTCTTTCCTCTGCTCCAATCCCCCTCCATTTGTCCTGTAAAAAGGACATTTTTCAGGGTAAAGCTTATTTGTCAGTACTTGAGAGGAGATCAGAGCCATGGGATCATTAAAAAAATACTGATCTTTGTTTAATTTTGAATGACTCAGAAGAACATGAAGTTCACAGAAACCAAGAAGCAGTTAAGAAGCTGCTTGATGCTCAGAGGAGTATTGCACGTAAGTTTTGCACAGATCTTCTCATGCATGGTCTTATTAATCTCACCCTGTTCCTTCGTCCCTTGACTACACTGCCTCGAAACAGCTCTAGACAGTAGAATGGCTCTGAGGGTGCTGTGTGTCTCTGCTGTTCTGTGCTTATTCTTGTGCAGAGAATAACACAGAGAAACCAGTAAAACATTTATTCCCTGCCAATATCAATTAAAACATTACTAGAATGTCAAGGTAGAATATGGCAATTCAAGCAGCATTCACCTCACTGCTGAGTATTGAATAGCTGCATGATAAGAAAAGTATCTCAATACTTCCCTTTCATATTTGAATCTGCCAAAACTCCAACAGGCTCCCTTCAGCCCTCTGCAAAGTGATCATAATGCATACAAATGCCCAGAAAATGTCTCTTGGAATCAAAGCTGCTTTCCATTATAAACAATGACTATTGATTTGAACTGAAGATATTTGGATTGAGAAGTATGGCTTAGCCAAGTGTAAGCATTTGGCTGGTGTAACAGAACTGCTGTTAAGTGAAGTGGCTTTGCTTAACATTGTTTAGCATCATGTTCAGGAGTCTTATCACACAGACAGTCAAATTACCTTCAGATGTTCATTTGTTCAGTGTCTGGGGTTCTTGCATTACTGTGATGAGTTCTACCACATGGAATGAAATCTAATCAACAAAGATCGAAGCCCCCTCCCTGTGAAATTTCTACATGTAGGTACAGTGCGTGCTGACAGGGGTGGTTTACAGGAATGCAGTGGGGGGTATAAGCTTTATTCAATTACACACACACCCCCCAGACACTTCCAGTCTGTGTTATTGTGAACTTGTAGACTTGTTCATTTCTTAGCCAAAGCATCAAAATCTTTCTAGCTATACAAAATTACAGAAAAGTGATTTTGTTTAAGTAATTAATAGTGAATGATTTTATAATGCTTTTCTTGCATATTTGGAATGCTTTACAAAACTATAAACCATTTTCACCTAGCAATTGCTATTCATGTTAGTGGAATAGATCAATACACTGTGTCTTTATTTGACTTACATTAGCCTTACATATTAACATTGCAAAGGTGAGATATCCTGACAATACCATCATAACTTGTATCTCTAGGCTGAGTGATTTCTCAGACCATTGGCAGCAAATGGGTTTGGAAGTTTTTGTTCTCCCTGGCAGAAAGAGCAGAAGGAGTTTGGTAAAACAGAACAATGGGCATCTGGCTTTAGGGATTCAACTAGGACTCAGAAGACTGGGGTTTGATTCCTAGCTTTCAGCTCCTTCATCCACATAACAACTGTGAACCGGTCAATTTTTGAGCATCAGACCTTCTCTTTAAGGATGATGCTTTCTTACTTCTCAGGAATCTTGAAGGCTTGTAATGAACTTAAGGTACTAAGACTAAGACTGGGCCCCTTAGTTTAAGAAAGATGTTGAGATGCTGGAGTGCGTCCAGAGGAGAGCAACGAAGATGGTGAAGGGGCTGGAGCACAAGCCCTATGAAGAGCGACTGAGGGAGCTGGGGTTGTTTAGCCTGAAGAAGAGGAGGCTCAGGGGAGACCTTATAGCTCTCTACAACTGCCTGAAAGGAGGCTGTAGTCAGGCAGGGGTTGGTCTCTTCTCTCAGGTGACCGGTGACAGAACAAGAGGACACGGTCTCAAGCTTCACCAGGGAAGGTTTAGGCTTGACATTAGGAAGAAGTTCTTTACTGAGAGGGTGATTGGCCATTGGGATGCGCTGCCTGGGGAGGTGGTGGAGTCACTGTCCCTGGAGGTGTTTAAGGAGAGATTGGATGAGGCACTTAGTGACATGGTGTAATTGACAAGTAGGAGTAGGTGTAGGTGTTGGGTCATAGGTTGGACTCGATCTCAAAGGTCTTTTCCAACCTTATGATACCGTGATACTGTGATACTGTGTGACACTATGGTAATGGTGGGAATATTACTAGATCGACTGTGCCAGCCATGCTTAGTTTTAATTAGCTGTACTGTGAATCTGCTGATGAGGTAAAATGTTAAACAGAGCTAAAATCCAGATCTCAGGAAATGTCTTTGAATATTCTAACACCCATCTAAAACACTGCCTCCTGATCTCCTAGGTTACAGGAGCGTATGTGGCTAATTGGTCAATGAGCTTGCAGCACCAGGGATGACAGAGATGAGGCTAGAGTATAGCAATTACAGCTTAAGAGGCTTTGTAAAGAATTCCGTGAGAATGGACAGTTGGGCTTGTATGCAAAGGATTTAATAAAGGTCTAATAAAGATTCCTATGTTTATTCACACAGACCAATTGTCTAGCGAGTTACTGTGAAGAGGAGACTCAGGCTGCAGGATTACTGTAGGAACCATGTTCGGTAAATCACGGTTTTCTGTGACTGAGTCATTGATACAAAACAAATCTTTTGGAGAAGTGAACTTTGCTTGTTTTGTGCACACCTCACATACATGTGCCTGCACCTTTCCATGCTCTGGAATTCATCCTTTGAGTAGAGCTTGTATTATAGCGTAGGTATATATCATGTGAATTGCTTTGATGCTTTTCTTGGTAGCAAGTTAAAATAGTGAGTCAGCTAATTGAGCTTGAAAAACATTTTAATCCTTTTAAAGCACATAAGGCATCGTCTTTTTTGTTTTTCTTTCAGTACTGCTGGTTTATGCATTATTAGCAGATGTTAAGAAACATGTCTGTAAGCGGTCTGCCTAAGCTAAAAAAAGCGTGGATCCACAACAGATAGGTGAGTATCATGTTTTGCAGCCTCTGTCACTAGGGCTTCCAATTCACTTCATCTGTGCCTTGTTTTATTGCCATTTTTACACACTTTCTCCATGCCAAAATCTTCAGATATGTTTTTTTCCTCATATGCTTAACATGTAGCAAAGATCTGGACTGGAAGCAGCATATGTCAACAAAACAATGCATTGTTTTCTCTGAGTGAGACAATACATTCAGAAAGAGAACAGCAGCCCTCTTGCTTCTTCAAAAACGAAAACCTGTAAGGACCAGATTTGGCTAGTGGGGCCTCATTAATAAAGCTGGCCGTTCAATAAAGGTTTGAATATGGGGAGAACTCTTGGTGTGAGAAGCTTTCTGCCTTTTCAGTTGTGGCACAGGGCTCTACTGTGACCCTGCAGTACTGCCTCTTGCCTGTGGAGAAATAAGTCAGTGAGTTCATTATTGCAGGGAGTCCATGGTAAAACTATCTTTAGTACCTATGACTGTTTCATGTGTGCTGTGGGAACTCTGAAGTTGGTTGCCTTCCAGTGCTCTTGCACTCCCATTCAATATGACCTTCAAAGGAAACCCAGCCAAAGTTAGATTGTTCCATTATACAAATGCCTGTTCCCGTGGCGTGAGACTCTGTGTGCCACAGGATGGTCAGCCCCTTCACTGACCTCATGTCCTCCACCTTCCTAATAGCTTTGTAAGCATAACCCAACAACAGGGACAGCCTGTGGCAGGACAGCAAAATCTGGCTGTTTTAATCACCACCACATTCCATAGTACTCTGCTGGAACAGGGAACATGCAGGTAATGGGTATTTTATTTCAGTACTTTATGCATATTGAGCAATGTATTTACTTATTATGTGTCAGAACTTGAAAGGACGATCCATTTTTAATAAGCTATACTGCGCATAGCTAATGTAGAAACTTAATTTTAGGTACAGATTCTGGCATTATGTGTTAGGGAACCGTGTAAATTGCTGCTGTGAGTTAGAATAACTCAAGGAGCATGTTGTTCAGTGGTGGCTTAAGGACTCATGTGCAGGTAAAGGTGGTCCTCGTGATGCCTGAATCCCAGCTGGTCAATACTGACAAGTATGAGCTGCTACATCCATAATGTAACAGTCTGTTCCAGTTGGCCTATTCCAGAGCCTCTTAAAGGTTCAGTTCCCTGCAGGCAGGGATTAAAAATAAATAATCTGAAAATGTTACTAGCTGAGCTAATAAGCAAAGGAGCAAGGTACTCAAGTTGAGCTGGAGAGTGGTACTGTTGCATTGATAAGAATATCTAGTATTTAGATGGCTTGTTCTAGGCCAGCTGTGGGTGCCTGGCTGAGGTTTGGGTTCCAGAGATCCTGCCCAAAGGTGAACACCACAGTACAGCAGCTGTATTGAAATGAGGTGCTTCTCTAGCCAGAAATCCAACCTATTCGACCAAGACCTCAACCCAGCTAATTTTAATGTTCTGGTGGTACGAAGCTTGCATAAAGCTGGTATACGGCTCCCAAGGAATAGTTCCATTTTACTGAAGAGCAGTGATCTCAGTCCTTACTTGCCTGTACGATAAATTATATCTGCCATGGTCATAGTACTGTTAGTGCATCCCAGAATGTTCTAGGTACAAATACAAGAGTTCAAACTCTCCATCAAGCCAGACAAAGAGACAGAATTGCAATAAGAGGAATTTTTCCCAGCTTCTTTTTCTGTTGTATCACACTTCTTTGCCTGTTTTACTCACTGCAAAATAACATTTCCTGCATTCTCCTTCCATGCGCTGCACTGCTAGTTTGGGGTACAGTGTAAACTTTTTTGTTTCTCATAATTCTGTCTTGGTTTTATTTTTTGTATTGTTTTTCAGCAGTCAAGGAGAACTCTAAAGTACTACATTTATGCTGGTTGCAAGTGGCAGAGCAATACTACCAAGGCCTTTGTGCCCCAGGAAATCACCAAAGCCCTTTTTGGCTGGTGAATATGTTCATCTAGAAGCAGCTTTTCATAATGTTCTCCTTCCCCTGCCAGTTGTTTTTTCATGCATCAACAATGAGGAGCATTGAAGGTGAGCTTACTCTTGCACTTGTAGCATATTAAAATTAAAGAGTTGTGCTTCCAGGAATTGCACTCTCCTTCCTCAAACCAAAAAGAAAAGAAAGACTGAGCAAAGTGCAGCAGGAGATATGATATGAAGCTCATTCAGCTCACGTAATTAAATACAGAGATTCATGCGATCAAAGGGCACCTGGGTAAATGAAAAGAAAAGCCTACATGGAGTGGATCCATCTCTTGAGCAGCCTCATATGGGTTAGAATGATGTGAAACCTTATCAATCAAAGTAGAGATGAATATGGCTGGGAATGAACCACTGGTCAGAGTGCACTTCTTTTATGAATTCAACAAAGGGTAAAAACTGTGATAGAGACATCAGATACATCAGTGAAATAATGTCTACAACTGCCTGAAAGGAGGTTGTAGTGAGATGGGTGTTGGTCTCCTCTCCCAAGTGACAGGTGATAGGATGAGAGGAAATGGCCTGAAGGTGCACCAGGGGAGGTTTAGATTAGACATCAGGAAAAATTTCTTCATTGAAAGGGTGGTCAGGCACTGGCAGAGGCTGCCCAGGGAGTTGGTGGAGTCTCCATCCTTGGAGGTGTTTAAAAGATGGGTAAATGAGTTTCTTAGGGACATGGTTTAGTAGTGGACAGGTACAGTTGGACTCAGTTATCTCAAAGGCCTTTTCCAACCAAATGATTCTATGATTCTATGAACTGGGGTGGTAACTTTCTTAGCCCTTAAGGAAAATGTCTGTCAAAATCATTGAGAATCTTTACATTAGTATTAAGTGATGCTGGAGTGGGGTGAGGTTGTGTCTGCAAGATATATGTCACCATCTTGGCCAGCCAGGAGGACCACAAGAGGCTTGTGGTACAGTGTAGCTGGGAGGCGAGAGAGGGAAGTCAACATTGTGGGTACATGGGCGAGTATAGGCAGTGGTGAAACTTCCAGCAGAGAGAGCGAAATGTGCAGACAATGACAGTGCATTCCCAGGAGCGTTATAGCAGAGATGCTGAAACAAACTCAAACCTGAAATAAGTGGGAGTGACTCACATGGACTTTAGTGGGAGCTGAAGCTGTTCAGACTTGTGCAGAGGTTCGTCCAGTTTAGCATGAATTGTTTCCCAGGGCACGGACGAGAGCATCTCTACTTGTCCAAGGAGTGTTTTTCATTGCAAGAAGCCTCTTGTTTCAGTTCTTGAGATTTCCCACAATGCCTGTTGAGTTCAAGGCACTTCAGCATCTGTAAGGCACCACTCTTGAGTGTCAGGAAGATAAGGATCTGAGGCCAATAAGCAGAGTTTAGAGGAACAACACATACTTGACTTTGTTATTGTAAATTATCCCATATCCTTCCCACAATACAAGTTGCCAGGCCGTGTAGATACATCTGCAGGGTAAACACGTCTGTAATAATTGAGTGCTTATGCCCTGTTTTGTTAAGCCCTCTACTAGTTCAAAAGCCAGTGGGGATAACTAATAGATCCTGGAGCCAAGTGAGATGATTGTATACTCATTTACATTTCAATGTCCGCATTGCTCTTCCAGTTCACAGCTCTTTTACGGCAGTGTCTGATATCTGGGCACTAGGAACAAAGTGACAGACCTAAAGGCATATGTCTGTGTGCTAAGCTCTTTGTGTGGCAATTAAAAATCACAGCGCTTTGAATTACATGGAACCTTTGAAAGCCTTATCTTCAGAGCTGGGAAGGCCTGAGCGCTGTCAGCCTTGCCCTGGTCTCTATCTCCAAATATGCTATTCCTTTTGCCTTCTTAAAGTGAGTGTGGTAAAATGTGTATGTGCAGCGGCCTCAGTGGTGCAGCCTCTGGTGCCACACAAAGAGTACATCTGTCTTGATCATAGTGTGGGTAGTCCGAGTGCCTCAATGACAGATCTGTGCTGAATATCAGTCTTCATTAGTAATAAGCAGACATTCCTGTGCAAGGAGTGGGAACTTTAAGACTGACAGAACTTTATGAAATTGAGGTAAGTTGATTACTAGAGCTTATTGCTAATTTTAGACAAATTAATTTTCAACATTTGGCTAAGCTTTTATCTGTCTCGAAGGTAAAGGTCTCATCCATAGTCTTCAAAACCTATAGACCAGTGTTACTCGTTCTGATGAGTAAGGGGTTACTTCATCACTGAACAATGCTGCAGAGCCTGCGAGCGAGCGGCTGTGCGCTGCTGTGGTGCTCCCTCTGGAAGTCAGTGCAGAAGCGCTGCAGAAGCATAACATACAAATGCAGTATTTCTATGTCATGACAAGACATCTCATTGCAATTACTGTAGAGGGACTAAAAGGAATTTGGGAGGCTCCAGGGAGTCAGGAAAGAGACAGGGCGAATGGGGTGTGGAGAGCTGTTAGCCATTTCCTCGGTGTGCGATACATGACCGTGACTGCATGATTTATTGTGCCTAAACCTGAGTGCAGAGTATAGAATCTGAGCTTTGGATGCCAGGACAGCAACGTAAAGGGGCTATAAAGGACATTCACATTGCTTGAGCCCATGTACTGTTCCACCTTTAACTTATAAACAAATGGCTTGTTTTAAATTGCCAAGCCATTTTTCCACCAATTTGGCTGTTTCTTACAATAGCCATAGTTTTTTTGCTCAACTGTTGCTCATGGGTTAAATCTCATTTTTGCTCATTTCTTTCTCTTGTGACTGTAAGAATAACTCAGTCTTCTGTATTAGACAATTCTTGGATATTAATTGCAGGTTTATTAGCTTGATCAGAAGCGTTTGTTGTTTGCACAGCTGAGCTGTGTATCTCAAGAGAAGATAAATAGATGTTCTCATCCTAGAAAGCGTCAGTGACAGACTTTTGGGCTTAGCAATCAGTTTACATTGGTTCTTTTCAAGAGGGAAGGCAGGACATTTGTTTTTGGTTAAGGGAAATCCTTTCTAGCATCACTGGAGGTGGCTAAAAGAGCAGTTTGATGGGAGAGCCACAGGGCCTGGCTTTGAGCAGTGGAAACATATCCAAAAGATCTTGACATAGCTGAGTATTTCCTAAACAGAGCTGCAAGAGAGGAGAGCATCTGGTGGAATTAATTGGCTGTAATTTTGTTGAGGTGGTGCCTGAGTGTGAATGGCTGCAGCAGAGCACAGATCAGAAGGGTGGGAAGGGGTTTTGTTTTTTAAACAAAAGCTGTAACCAATAAAGCCCCTCAAAAAAACTCCAAAGAAAAGCCACAAGCAGAGGTTATCTTCAGACACTGACATCTCCCAAAAGCTTCAGTTGCTAAGAAAACATATTATAGAAAGTTCAAGGGGCTGTGCCAATAAAAGACACCGATACATTGTCTAAGACTTCCAGTTTCCCTTTTCCAATAGATTGGAAACATCAAAATCGAACTGTTTATACAGAAGTGTCTTGCCTGTGCACTGGCTCAAGTTGAACTTGGTTTTGCTGTGTTCTTTTTAACTTTCAGCTAAAGCTCTTCGGCTCTCTTACAACAAAGTGTGACCCTTGTTATTTTTAAAAGGTTGGTTAAACTTTATTAACTTGTTGTTTAGGAAGGAGTCACCGCAGATGTGTGGTTTGTCGCTTCCATGAAAATGGCCCAAATTTAGTCATTATAAAACCTCAGAAAACCTGTAACACCATCTAAAAAGGAGAGACATGTTAGAATTTGTCAACTAAGTCAGGGAAGGGACTGTCAGCACTGAGCGTGCACAGGCCCTCCTCTAAGCAGACCATCATGGCAACTCTTCTTCCTTTCTATTGTCTGAAAAGTTGGATTCATGACCTGGCATATGAGTAGCCAATCTCACACGTGAAGTTGAGACACTGATTTTATTTCAGAGTTGCGCAAGTCTGAGTGCTTGGTGGATTTCCTAAATCAAGCATCCCTAACTGGAGCCTCTGCACTCAATTTATTACAAAATGTATGAAGTAAATATATGTCAAATACTTCCCTCTATAAATGATTGATTAGTTACATGAGGTTGCATCATACAAGGTTTCTACTGCACATATTCAGTGAGTTGGGGTCTGCTCCCGAAGTTGGAGACCCTATTGCTTGGAGGTGCATTTTTGTATGTATATGAGCATATAATGAGGTAGTTCATCTAAGGACACTTTCCTCCTATGTTTCTCTGCCAAACTGGCAATCCTCATGACAAGGCCTGATTTAATATGTCCTTCTTTTGTCCAGATGTCCAAGACATTCCTTACATTAGATTATGAGTGCTTTGATCTTTTACTTAGTACAAGTTCTACTATTCTATTCAATACAAACCAGTGTTAGTCCTTTACTCATCATTATCAAGGTGTTCAGAGAAGCACACACTCTTTTGCAATATTCCTGCTGTTGGGCAGAAGCTGTGAGTTATGAAGTGCAGGGGAACACCATTTTGTGTCCCTCTTTCTTATTCTCCAGCTGCTGCACCAGCTGGGGGGGAAGTAAAAAGACAGAGCAGACTGATCCTAGGCGGGAGATGGAAATAAAGAGGGAAGGAGAACTAATCAGAGAAGTAGGTAAGGAACTAAGAAGTTCCTTACACATCCACAGATGGATGTGGAGCTGTGCTTTAGAACAGCACTGGTTTTGCAGGAGGGGTGAAATCAGGAGCCAAAGGTAAGCAGTGGGAAAAAACTGGAACTGGGGCAGAGAAAGGCAGGAGAGGAATTAGGTTGAAGAGAACCAAGGGAAGGAGCATCTAAAAACCATTAAATGCTTTCCCACAGAGCTGTGTGTTCCTGAATTCTGGCACTGCTGTGCCATCCAGAAGTACCCATGAAGCCTATGGCAATGGGTAACTCCCTCTCCTGCTTGAGGCTCAGCCAGAATGCAATGCGTAGGAGGCTTCCAGTGCTGCAGTTGCTGCTACTGAAAGCTTTTCCTGGGATACCAGGATGCCCGAATACTCACAACTGCAATGGATTCACTGATGTAGGGGAGGTACTTGGATATGTGTTGTCCTGGGTACAGCTCAAGGCCTGGATGATGTGTGATACAATAGGACTGGGAAGGCTGAGAGAAAACTGCAAGACTGCTTGAGCCCTGAGCAGGTAATGTCCTGATCCAGCAATGACAGGCAGCTTGGGAGCCAAGCTAGGGCATGGATATTTTCTAACCAGCTGCTGCTCTTGTGTGTCTGATCCATCTGGCAGCAAGCAGCCAGTCAAGGCAGTTAGAAAGGCAAGGCAGTCTGACTCTAATAGAGGAGAGAGGATTCAGAACTTTTAGGGATGTATCAGGGCAGGATGAGAGCTGGCTGAGTGAGATTCATAGATCACTATGAATTAAAATGAGAGGTTTTGTGGAGACTAGATAAACAGGTGGACACTGGAAGCCAAAAAAATGGGGATTGACTGTGAGGGCTGGGAAGAAACAGGGTATCTTAGTTGTGGGCACCAGGAAATAAAAAAAAAAACAGACCCCACAAAATCAGCAAGGAAATGATAAATGCAGTATTAAGAGGAGAAAGGCAGACATCAAGTAATGTGTAGAAAAGGAGGAGGAAGCAGAATATCTACTCGTTGCTATTGGGGACAGCTTTTCTTGGAAACAGAAGAAGGCTGGGGCCCAATGGAAAAAATAGTGTGTAATAATTCATAATACAAAGAAGGCTGAATTGAAATTGCGCAAGCAGCTCTTCATCTGCAGAGAGGGGAGAGGATGCTAAAAAGGAGTGGTTTGGTAATTTTTGTTTGTGCTGAGGGGTTTTGTGTTTTCAACAAGGAGGGTAATCACTGCAACAATGTAATAGGGTAGATAATGAATGACTTCCCCTTGGAACCTCTAAGTCTCTTAGGAAGACAAACCTAACCAAGATGTAATCCAGTTTACACAGAGTTTATTGCTGGGGAAGGAAATTACAAAGGGGAATAATGTGGCCTGCATAAGAGGGGCATTCATGTGATTGTTCCTAGTTATGAAGTCTCTGATCCTTAAATACTGGCATTTCTCTGTGTGATGTTCTTGACCATAACCTTAATGCTGTTCCTTTTAGAGTCAGGTTTGCATGTCCATGTGGAGCTGCAGAAAGGAGCAGGAGAGCTTTTACTGACTTGGTGGCAGCTGAATTGGGTGTATTGGCTCCTGTCTGCTGCCTAGATGTGGCCTGGCGATGTGAGCACCGCAGGAAAAGCCAGAGGAGAGATCAGTAGTGTAGTGCCCTAATCTTTCCTGAAGTTCCAAGGTCAATGGGGACCAGACTGTGCTAGAAGATACTTTTGTCTCTGTGCCTGCTTGGTCCCATTTCCAGCCTTCTCTGAGTGAATCAGCTGCTAAGAGGAAGCTGATCCTGACTTTCAGGTATGTGCTTTTCCTTTGTGACAAGGAAGTTCTTCTGCAGCCCAGGCATAGGCAGAAATGATACGACAAAAGAACAGGGGGCAGAATAGTGGAAGAGAAGGGAATTTATTTTTC
Source organism: Neomorphus geoffroyi (assembly GCA_033558235.1). Lineage (NCBI taxonomy): Eukaryota > Metazoa > Chordata > Aves > Cuculiformes > Neomorphidae > Neomorphus > Neomorphus geoffroyi. The sequence goes on along the minus strand of JAUMJM010000005.1, from coordinate 97,237,997 downwards.
CTTCCAAACGTGAGCATTATATTGGAACCTTGAAATATACCAGAATGAATGAAATAATTTAAAAATAATTTGGGTAACTACTGGAAAATCTACTGCAGAGAGAGTGGCCTGTTGCCTCTGAGTGGTGGTTTCATAACAAGCATCTGTGAGTGTTTCACCACAATGCACAGTGTCTCTACATGGACCTTTTTGTGCAGGCAGGCAAATGCAGGGCTTGTGCACAGGTTGCAGGCAGAGTCTGCAATTGCCAGCTGAGCGTCTACCATTCTCAGTGCTAACTGCTGAGAGGTCTGTACCTCTTGAGGTAGTTTCAAGGCCTTCTGTGTCTGGATGGCAGAGTTCTGCTGCTGGCTGCCATGGTGTAGTTAAAGATGTGGAAAATAAGAACAGAATCGGGCCTGTAATGTCCTGTAAATGCTGAACTGCCTTATAGATTGAGCTCTGTATTGCTGCGATCTGGTACCGTGGGGCATCCCTGCTCTAGTGTGGATTTCCAACCTGCTCTGCCTGAGTTACTGACAAGAAGGAGGTTTCTGTTGTTTACAAAAACTGGAAATCCATTTGACAGGAGGATCTCCTGGCTTTTCTTTATGAGGCTGCCAGGAGCCAGTGGACCAGGGTGCAGGCAAGGCTCCCTGCCTGCATTTTCCCTCTTCCCTTCTGCTGTGGCTGGAGGAGCAAGGAAGAGGGAGAAGATGCATGCCTGCCAGTCTACAGTCCTGTAGCAGAAATAGAGAGCTTCCTTTTGTTTTGGAAAGAGATGGGAAATCCATAGCTCAGGCTGTGTCTTGGGTGGAGATCTCTTGGCCCTGAAGAGTGGGAAGCAGGCCGGTGGGTTGAGGCCAGATGCTGTGGACTCTGCTCCTCCCAGCTCCTGCAGCCAACGTATGCTGCTCCTTTGCTGCACCCTTGATAAACAGGAGGGATTTTTTTTGTGTAAAATCCAGTAAAATCTGGGTTGGATTTTAAGAGATACTGAACTTGTATGGATATGTCCTGATTTCTACAAAAACTAGGTGGGCATTCTGCACAGGTCTGCTTGCCCATGGCTTGTTCACTGACATCATTGAATATCAGTGAGACCCTTAGCTGGTGCAAAACTGCTCCGTTGTCTGTAATGTAGTCAAGCCAGTAAAAATCTAAGGGATGTCAATACAGTATGAAAATCCTACCATCCTGCTTTTGGATGTGCCACCATTTGGGCTGGATTTTAGGGCAAACTTTTAGAATTAGAATAGCTGACGAGGTGCATACAGGAGGAAGGGAGTGTTGGTGGAAGCTGTGACTGAAGACCTGTCAAAATAAGAATCTCAAACACAGGTCTGGGTGTGCCCCAGGGATGGGAGATGGGCTAAGCTGTCCTCTGGGATCCCTTCCACTCCCATTTTCCTCTGAGCTCAAGGCACTGGAAAGGCAGGCTCTCTTTGATTTTTGTCAATGGCAGTTTTTGTAAAGAGATCCACAGTGAAAAGTAGCTGAGAGATGGCAGGCTGTCACCTGAGAGAACCTCTCTTCCTTTCAGCTATTTTGGATTCCAGGTAATTCCATCTATGTGCACACATAAAAAAGATTCTGAAATTGGATAAGGATACCAAGCCTAGCCAGCCTCTGAATTCGTATTTGCAGATCTTGGAGAGTTCTCTCCGTGACAATGCATTCAAAGCCAACCAAGCACACAAAGTTTTTGCAGAACACATAAAAAAATGTCTTATAATAATTTCTTCACGCATGGTCTGTAGTGCCACAAAAATCCTTTTAAGTATGAGCAAGGTGTTAATATTCTTGGCTGACTGGAAACCTAACAAATGCCTTTGACATCTAGCTTGGCTGTGTTTCTTGTTGGATCTGCCAAGCATTCTTTAGATGTCAGGGTCTGGGATTTATATGCTGGGAAGCGCAGGATATTTTAAGGGTGTAGAGTTAACCAGTTTTGCACAAAATGTACTAGTTATGTAAACCTCATATTTTAAAATGAAATCGGTGCCTTATGGAAGATCCTAGCTACAGAACCAGGGAAACCAAGCTCTCTGTTTATGTATAGTGCAGATGCAGCCCTAGCTGGCTTTGCATGCTTCTCCACCCTCATAAGTTACTGTGCTTCAACCATGACCTGAAGGGTTCATCTGGGAAGTAAAGAGGTAATTGGATTTCCATGCTCACTTTCCTAGCAGGAGTTTCATCTGTGGCAGAGTCTGTTTTGTTTTCCACATTGGATGTCTGTGTGAAGATCTCATTTCCAGAAGCCTAAGTAACCAGATAACACCAGGCATTTTTCAGTGTAAACTGGTGGATTTCTCTTTGGACTCCCTGGAGTTCCACTGATTTACATTCATAATCAGAGGAGTTTATTCCAGTTGAATGTCCTCCTCTCCATTTGGACCACCAACTCATTTCGCTGCCACTATCGCTAGCCTTGAAGTTCCAAAGCCCCAAGCTAGATCTTCCTGAAAAGACTTGAATCTCATGAGATTGAAGAAAGGAGGAAGGCAGGTGAACATTTTATATTTGTCTTTCAGATTTTTAGCTTTCAGAGGTCTCAGATGCTTTTTAAGTGCTTTTCAACAGCTAAAAAAGAAAATAAACTTACTTTGATGGGTAGAGCAGCATGACCTGTGAAGAGATCTGATCCTTATGCAATCACTTCACTCCAGAAGCAAGATCTTCAGAAAAAATGTTGTGTGTCTTACAATTCCTGATGAAAATGTCAGTGCCAGCAACACGGCCGCTCTATCAGCTCTGTCAGGAAAGGATGGCTGTGTGATACAATTCCTCTAATCTTTATTGGCTGGAGCACGAGCCAGAGTTTACTGTGTGCACAGCAGCCTCCTGCCGGATCAATGTCCTTGCCAGGAGAGAGCTTCTATTGCTCTTCTTTTTAATTAATATAACTCCTCCCCTCATCCGTTAGCTCTTGCCCAAAACCATGATGGTATAACCTTTAAAATGAAACTAACTGGAAAAATGAATCGTGACGATATATTCAAGCAATGGTATTTTGTCGGGAAGCATAACTATGAGGCCTTGCAAAGACCAGTTGCTTCCTGTTCATCTCCCGTAAACACCTGGTGGGATATCTTGGGAACAGGCTGCCCGTGGGTGAGTAAAGCAGGCGCAGCTGCCGGTGCTGCAGCAAGAGTCCGTGGGTGGCGTGACGCCAGTCTCGCTCAGAAACGCTGTTATTTCCAAAAACACTTCTTGTGGGGCAATGCTGGCTTTCAGAGCCTTTGCAACCTCTTCCATTTCAGAGAGGAAGGGAATCATCCCCGAGGCTGGCATATTTTCATGTGTTTGCTGCGTGGATCGTGAGTCTCCTGGAAATGTGTGTTCAGACAGTGACAGATTACCTCAACCCCCAAATCGGTTTCTGGCTTTGAGAAGAGGAGCTGTTAAAGTCTACTGTGCTAATGTGTTTCTAAATATTGCTTTGAGTTGTCTTGCTCTGACTCTGCAGGCTCCCAGCTCTGCTGGGGGGGTCCTGTGTTCAGGGAGCAAACCAAACCCAGACAGCAGCTGGTCTGTACTGGGAGCTTTCAGTGAGGCCAGCAGGGACCTGGCCCACAGTGACCTAGTTGTGGCATGAAATATTTATTGGAAATGTATGTTTTCAAGCAGTTACTATCTGCCTACCTTTTGAATCAAACTGTCTTCATTCCTTCCATTCCTGCCAGCTGGATAAAGACACTATGAAAAACACTGAACATTTTATTTTAATTCTAAAATATTTAAAAAATTGTCTCTCTAAGATCTGGTGGCAAGTAGCAAACAAACAGCCTTTTTGTAACTGTTACAGATACTGGAAAAATGTAAATACAATAAAGATGGATGCTCACAGTGGGCTACAGAGTCTTTTAAGTATGGTGGTCTTATCTGTTGTCGTTAAGTGCACAACTGAAGTGTATTTGCCACACCTTTATTTTAGTTAAGAGAGAGTAAGAAATTTCCAAACAACAGCCATGGAATGGAAACTGAGGTTATCATTCTTGCCAATGGCTTTTTTTGAATTGTGGTAAAGATCTGATTGGAGGCTTTGTTGAACTTTAGATGTAAAAATACATAGACTGAATATGCCTTTACTGTGCAGAGCGGATATAGATTATGACTAGGTACATTCCATACTGGAAAGTCTCCATTTTTAGGTGGAGGTGGATCCACTCTGAATATGTCTTTGTTTATTTGCAAGGTTGTTTCCTATTTTTTCTTATCACAAACTCTCAGCCGTGAATTAAAATAAAGAGGCAGGCTATGACATCACAGTCTCTTGACTAAGGGATGCAAAGAGGCCTTTTCATCAATGCTTTGAAGGAATTGGACAATAATCCAGGGGTCTGTGGAGTCAGAGAAGACTTTTACAGCTTCCTTCTGGAACTCAATTGTTAGTTCAACTCAACCGAAGCAGAGGGAATAAGACCAACAACAAACCTGGACCATTTTACAGTGATTTTTAGCCTGATTTCACATGGAATTACACATCTGTGTCCTCCTCTTCCCCAATATCCTTTGGAGCTGCTGGCCAAAGTCAACAACATTTGACTGAAATGAAGAATTTTCAATAATATTTAATTTCTTACCAACTTCCACAAAATAGGAGGTCAGGGAGAGTGGAGTTGAATTTGGACATTTGCACTTCTGCTACTAATAAATCTTTTGAACCTTTCACCCATTCCTCCTACCTAGATTCTCTGAGGGGTTTTTTGCTAAGGATTTAGGAAGAATAAACAACATAGAATCCAGCTGTTCCATTGAGAGATAAAAATATGTCTTTATTTCATTAAACTATCAACAGGGTGAACCTTTAGTTTGTAGGGGTCAAAAGTAAAGTGAAAAAACTGTATTTTTTTTTTTAAGGCTAAAAAGAACCATCATGATTCTCTAGTATGGTTTCCGTGGCATACGTAGTCAAAGATCAATGAGAAAGTTTTTGATTTAGCCAGAAGCTCCTGTTGAAGCTACAGGATCACTTTCAGAAATGTTCTATTCTGATATTTGCTGGTGAATTCATGACCTGTCAGCACATCTCAAAGTGACCAGTTCTGATAGTTTATTACTCACTTGAGTGGAAGATTTGCACTTTAATTGTAGTGACTCTATCTAAGGTTGTCTTCAGCAGATGGATCTTATATTTTCCTGATGGATTCAAGTCTGAAGTGTGTTCTGTGTTCAGTACATGCAAAACTGACTAGCTAATTTCTTGACTTCTACTTGATAAATTAGAATTAATATCTTAATTTGATAAACGGCATGCTTTCAGCTCTAAAGTAATTGTATATATCTTTCTGATCCTTTTCCTGTATTCAACTTTCATTTTCCCTCAAGAACAGCCCTCAAAAGCAGGTGAAGCATTCCGGCAGCAATCACAGCAATGGCAGAACTAATGTCATCCTTTTCTCCTAGAAAACAAAGGAGAGCAGGAGAGGGAGTTGACCCAGATTCTGCCCTTGTCATAATGCCAAAGTTAGTTATGAAGATTTCTGAATATGTAAAATTTTAGGTTACTTTCATTTCTTCTGCCTAAACTGATGGACTAGATCAGCACATCTCCCATTGATCTCAGTGACCTTTATGTTAGCAGTGAGTTGGGCTTCCAGTGATCAAGCATTTAGGTCTACGCCAGGTTAGAAAAAACCTGCATATGATTCATTGAAAAGCTTTCTGAATAAAAAGTTGAAGCAAATTCCACACTTTTCAGTTTTCTCCTTCTTGGAATATGAAAAGCTTAGGCAGCCTCCTCTGCTCCTCTGACCCTAGACCAATCAATCAAAAATAAATAATAAAAGTGGTGTGAAATAAAAAAAAGGAAAAGTGGAGTTTGTGCAACCGGATTCTTCAAGGCAGTGAAGACCAAAGGCAAAGTGATTTTTCAGGTATATAAATGACATTCCTTTGAAAAAATCCAAACTTTCTCTTAAAATCAGGACTTCATCACAAGCCATTGAAGCTGGTTTAAAGCTTCCGTTGAGCACTCTTCATTGAGAGCATGAGTCACTGTCTGCAGATGGAGTCATGTAGTGATTTATACAGCCCTGCAGGGGCATGTTACTGGAGACCCTTAAACACCATGGAAGTGTGATTTACATGTTGGGTACAACTAATTGCAAGCGTCTTTGCAGCCGAAATCTTTTATCAGGCCTGAGCTGGTGGCAAATACGCAAGCTTTAGTTTTGCTGCTGTAATGTGTCTGTCTCTGTGGCCATCACAGTCAAATGGTAGCTTTGTAAGAATGACATTCAGCTGCCTGAAGTACTGTGGCCCCCGGTGTTTGCCCTATTCCAGGCGATGTGTAATGTCCTCTGCACACTGCTGTTGTGTGCAGCTTTCTCTTCAGCCAGCACAGGCAGAGACAGCCCATTTTAAATGAGTCTCTTGAAAACGTGCTGAAACACTTCCCCCAGAGACCTCGCAACATGTGCAGTGCTAATCCTGACAGAAGGGGCCAGCAGCACCTTTCGGTGACCTGTGGAGAAACCATGGGGTCTGCAGCTCTGTAAGCATCTGGCTCTTGCTGCTGGCTGATGAAATGACCCTTCCCTTGCACAGCTGTAACACTGCCCTTGGCACCCTCGGAGCAGCCCTGGGTGCCCATTGCTATGTGGGAGTGCTCTGCAGAGTGCAGTTTATCCATATGGGTTCATCTGGATGAAGAAGTGGAGAAAATTTGTCATTCTTTTAAGAATGTATCTGATCCTGGAACTTGTTTCTGTCTTAGGTTCTTACGGAACACAACTGTTCCAAGTAGGACACTGTCCAGGCTGCTTTCCTGTGTCAAGCAGTTCAAGGTCATAAGTCAACAAATACCAGCTACTGTAGAAATGGCAAAGCATGTAAGAAAAATGGGTGAAATGAGACCAGGACTCTAATAGCGAACAGCCCAGGATAGTCTGGAGTGCTGAAAGAGGAATAAATGAATTATTGCTGTCACAGTCATTGTCATACTCTCCTGACAGCCTGGCCCAGCGATTGTGAGAACTGCAAACCACAGAAGATGGGGAAGGAGAGTCCCTGTTAGTTAAGTAACAAGTCTGTATTGTTTAAGCTTTAGCTGCCCCTTACTGTGGGACTGATTTTTGTTTAAGAACTGGGGCCTAGATTATAAAGTAAACATTTATTCATTTGTGTTACATTTCTGGATTGCATGGAGCATGGTATTAGGAAAAAATTCTTTCCTGTGAGGGTGGTGAGGCACTGGCACAGGTTGCCCAGAGCAGTTGTGGATGCCCCATTTCTGGAGGTGTTCAAGGCCAGGTTGGATGGGGCTTGGAGCAACCTGATCCAGTGGAAGGTGTTCCTGCCCATGGCAGGGGGTTTGGAACTGGATGATCTTTAAGGATCCTTCCAATCCAAACCATTCTATGATTCTATGTCAGAAAATAAAATAGATTTGTGAGGCCTCTCTAGTGCAAGGTAAAAAAACAAGGTAAAGTGGGTCTGGGAGGGAGCTGCCTACCCCAGAGTGCTTCCTAAAGTAACAATGGTTTGCCCTGGATGGGTGCAGGACACCCATTACACAAATGTTCCAAGAGTTATGTGTGCTTCGGACACAACAGGAGAACCTGGGAGGCAGCAGTGACAACACAGCACTATCACTGGATTACGTCTCAAGGCAAAACTACAACCTGAGGCTTATTTTTCCCCTTTTTATCCAGAGATCCAGCAAGATGTGCATCCTAAAAGGAGAAACAACCAGAATTAGATGAGGCACCACAGAGTCTGTTTTAGCTTCACTGGGAACAGACCCTGGTCCTACAGGACTAACACTTATCATTGTGTGTTGGATTGATCATTTGCTGAAGGTCCATGATACAGAGCCTGTCTGGGCTTGTGAGGCATCAAGGACTGAGAGATTTTTTAATGATTTTTTTTCCCTGTATTCTTGTATTAATATCCCTTAGTCTGGCCCTTAAGGTATCTGCTGAAACAAGAGACTTCATTCCCTGGTCTCCCTGTTGGGACCACTTAGATGTGTATTAGTTACTGTCAGTGACCACAGTGTATTATGAGCATCTGGCTGGTGGTAAGTGTTCTTGTGGCCATAAAAAGTGCTGACTGGAAGCAATAGCTCTCTCCTTCTGACTCTCCTAGATTAGAATCTGAAGGGTCAAAAGCTGTGAAATGTATTTCCCATCCTTAAACCTCTTAGTTACTCAGACCTATCTGTGATTTTTGGTGAAAGGGTTTTACAAACAGAAAACCACACATGCAAACAAATTCTGTGATCTGTATTTTTATTGTTGACTTGCACTGTACTCATGAGAGTAAAAAAAACCACAAGGCTTCTACTCAAGCAGAAGCAAAATCTACCAAGTGTGCATCAAGTTACCACTATTATCATGGGGGTTTTTAATTATTTTTTTTCTTGTAGGTCCCTGTGAATCTCTCATTCTAAAATGAAATAAAAATAGCTAAAGATGACAACAAATGACTGCATTTTCGTGCTGTATTCCTTTGTTGTTATATTTAACCCTTATTTTCCTTTCATATTGTACATTGTAAAAAGGTAACTGCTATGCATATGGATTTCTATTACAAGTGAAAAGTGAACATTGAATTCTTCCATCTTAGTTGGAAAGATGTAGATCACTTTCTCTGCTTTCACCATGGGCCTGATCCAAAGCTCAAGGAAGGAAACTTCCACCAGACACTAGCATGGGCCTGTGTGTCACAGACACCAGAATGACTTTCTGTGCGTGGTGGGAAACCAGAATTTTCCATTCCATTATTTTCCTTTTTAAAAGGACACACAGTATGTACTGGGATATTTTTTAATATTTATACAACTGTATCCTGATGAGCTACAACTTCCTCCAGTGTAAACAGAGCTGCTGTCTGTTTCTATGCTGTTTCGCCCTGTTTATAAGGTTGGGGAAGAACCATAAGATAAGCATTGTGTATGTTTTTCAAATAATGCCACCATTTATTTTCTCTAAAAATTTTTGGTCATATTCTGGTCTTGCTTACACTGCTAAGTCAGTGGAGCTGCCTCATACCCAGCAGCAGGCCTGAGCTGAAAATAGCTCCTAGGAGGCTCTCTACTGGGAGTAAGGCTGGGTAGATACATGGTCTTGTACAGGGCTCTGCTAAGAAGGCTGTACCCTATGTTTGTACACACGTGTGTGAAAACACTTCTATCCAGCTCGGAATACTTTTTGGACATTCTTCTTATGTTAATAGCATTACTTGTACCATGAAACTTATTTTATTTAACCTATGGCTTTGATTTTGTTCAGCCTTATACCTAACCCCTGGATCTAACCATTCTTGCATCCTCAGAACCTTCTAAGTTAGATCAAACCTTTATGAATTTAGGCCATTGTCACAGCAATATGTATTTTGAATAATCATTTACATTTTCTAGTGAGTTCCAGGCACTCAAAGGGAAAGATGCAATCACAAATCTTTACTGCTCTACGTATTTCATCCTGAGATTCTGGCATCAGATTCTTGTCGCATATTAGAGGCCATTTTTCTATTCTTGGCTTCCATTTGCTAGAGATGATCGAACCACTGTAGTGCATTGATTTGTGAAGTGCTTTGTGATATCTTGAGTGTGAATGCAGGAAAAATCAAATTCTGGTCAGTCAGGTGCTTAAAAAGAAGTTCATCTCTTGGCTGAGAAAATCTCTGTGCTCTCACTCGGTTTTATGCTGACAGGTACAGTTGGACTCAATGATCTCAAAGGTCTTTTCCAACCAAACAGTTCTATGATTCTATGATTTTCCATGGGTAGCAAAAAGGCTCTAAAAGCACTTGAAGACTGGGTTGTAGACAGCCTTGGATTTTATAGGGCCCCTCCTTCCTATCAGTTATCCCACTTTCTAAACTCTCCTAATAGCCATTTTGGTTTTCCCCCTAAAATAAAAGCCTTTTATAAGAAACTGGATTGTCTGCAAAATCAGAAACTTCTGGAGATTTTTCATTAAATCCAAACATCAATTTTGCTGCAAAGGATCCCATGTGGGTTTGGAATTGTTGCTTACCCAGGACTAGATCACAAGGTGGTATTTTCCAGATAAGTAATGATAGGTGTGCTGAGTGCATCCTCGTGGAGCTCGTGTTCATAGAACAAAAAATGACACATAAAATTTGACATGCAGGTGGTCCAGTGTGTCCTGACAGGCTTGTGGAGGGGTTCCATCAGCTGGAGTTACCACCGCCAGTCACAATTTGCTCAGCAATGTAACATTTACATTAAAATTTTTCCACTAATGTCAACAATGCATAACAATAACCTGCATAAAAAGTCATGACCTCTGAAGTTGAAGTGAATACTCAGTTAACTGGAAATAAAGCTGTCTTCCAGGAGACAGGATTCCTGGAGAGGAAGTACGCAAGAAGGATCACCTGCTGGGTTAAGTTTTGCTCTATTTTTCCTTATTTTATTTTTGTTTCTAGAGGGTGAGTGTATTAAACAATAGCCTCCTAAATTGTTCTAGACTTTGGTAGTTTTAGTAAAATCATACACCCTGAAAGACAGGAATAAAGCACTGTGACCTCTGGCTAATTATAATAAATATAAAAGTTGAGATTAGCAGCCAAGGAAAATAGCCCAAATTAAGATTTAATTTCACAATTCAGCGTCCTTCTCAGCCATCAGAATTATTTGAAATGACATTTCTAACAGAGGGCTTGGATCCTATAGGAATGGATGAACTGTTAATATCAGAATATCAGCAGAATTTTAAAACTTCTCCTTACCTTGCCTAGTACACTAATGAGGCAGCAACCTTCCCTCAAGGTCCAGGCAGGGTCTGAGATGTTTACTCCCCTGCAAAAGTGACTACTCAAGGAAGAAGTGAAAAAGGTGAAGTGTTGCTTAGTACAGCCTTGGAGGAAGAAGACTACTCTTCATCTCCCTTCTGCAAAGGACTAAATAGTACTTTATCGTGTTTTTTTTCCTCATGTAAAAAAAATGTTCAGACCTTGAATTCAAGCACATAGGAGTAAGCTTCAAAAAGCTTTTTAAAAGTACCACAGCAACAGGGAAGAAGTGAAGTTTTGCAGAAAGCTGCTGCTCTAGAATAAGAGGCAAGAATGTATGAAATAACAGACCCGCTACTTTGGATTCCATGCAAGTCACTATTTATAGGATGATCAGTGAAGCTAGCTTCAGATTCATTTATAAATAGATAAGCATACATTTCCCTTCTGTGCCAGAATTTTCCAAGCTGCAGTTTCATGCTTCCCGTGTTGTTCTGATGAACATTGCTGGTGGCTTGTGGACATGCAGCTGGGCATTGGTAGGAGGTTGATAAAATTGTATTCAACTGTAGATTCACTTTCATAGTCAGCTGTGTGCACAGTAGATGCAATCCCATTTAATAGTGACGAGGAAATGTGGCTTCTGTTTGCCTGCACACAGACAAAATCCTGATGACACTTTTGAAAATGAGTCTCGGACCTTCTGAGACACTCAAGAACTTTTAACTGTAGTTTGAAAGTCACATTTTATGAAAGGATGGCTTACTGTGTGGAATTTTTAAGAAATCCTGCAGTCCATGCATTAAGATCTTAAAATCTGCTGTGCTTGGCTGTTTTGTACTTTCTTTTGGTCAGATTCCTTCTAAGACAGAGTCTCATCACTAGAAGTTCTTTGCCCCTGGAGCAGTCCCATGCCCAGCAGAGACTAGCAGAGTTACATTTAAACTCATCGTTCTTGGTCTTCATTGCTGAGGTTTCATAATTAAGAAGGCAAATGTTATAGGCCAGGACATCTTTTTGAATAAGGAGTCTTTTGTGATAGCAGGTGAGATCTCTCTGCTACGCAAGGAAAGGGGAATCTTCTTAAAGCTTCCCATAGAATTAAACCTTAACAGCTTGTGCCCGCAAACCTGCACCGGAGTAATAGCCTCAATGTGGGGTGTGTGGGATCTGACATGGAAGTTATGTGCGTAGGAGGCAGCAACTTCAGGCTGAACCTTTGATCGTTAGAGCAGCCTATTTCTGCTCGTAACTAATTCTTGTTAATATGCTTCTCTGAGAATCATTTCATCCATCTATATGGTACTAGCATTAAAGCAGTGACAGCAGATGACTGCACCTGGATGAGATTCCACTGACATCAGACACATGCCTGTACAGGCAGACATGGCCCACTTGCATGAAACTGAACAAGGGATCACAGCCTCAACAACTAAAACTGAACATTATCGGAGAAAGGCAGTCACCACTGAAAGCATTTTAAAAAGCTTTGCCTTTTCTAACTTGCTTGTGCTGATGGGTTTTTTTGAGTATGCACTGATGTCCTAACCTGACCTTTAGATTCTGTAGGTAAAGTAAGCATATTGTCAGTAAAGCAAAAAATAGCTGGGAGAGGAGCTAATCACTTAACTGTTTGTTGGGGTTTTTTTCCTTTTTATGTCTCACTTGGCAAAGATGAGTGAATTGGGTTCACTGCAGTTCCCTTTTTTCTCTCTCTTGTATCTGCCCAAGAAATCTGTATTTTCTACCACGTTAGTAAAAAAAGGCTACTTTACTATCAATTTCTCCAGCCAGTTTTGTCTTTCCATGTCTGTATTGCTTCTTACTTGTGTTTTTATTTTCATAACAAAATCCAAATTTGGATGTTAAAACCAGAGACGTTGTTATCCCACCAAGTATCTGATGGATGAGCTGTTCCAGTATAACCTAGCCAAATCTACACTGTAACTCTCTGTTCTGTGAAATGATTCAGGGTGGCTAATGGGTGTTCTTCTAACATACTTAGAGGAAACAAAGGAGTGAAATTATGGTAAAACACAAGGAAACAGGAAAGAGAATAGAGAATAACATTTGGCAACAAAGGGAAAGCTTCTTTTTGAAGAGAATTGTGCAGATTTTCATAGAACAGAAAAATGCTGAGGCTTGTGCTCAGCTGACTGCCGTTTCTCTTTTGGTACAGGTGAGGAAACCTTGCTGCATTAACAGCTTTACCATGGGACTGATCCTCAACATGCTGCACCACAAATGATGGCTTGAAGGGGCAAGAAACTTATACCTGCCCATTAGGTGTTCCTTGCTAAATGCCAGGCCTTTTCAGGGAGCGTGTAATCTGCAGCCAAACGCACATCTCCAACTTGTACTTGCAGCCCTGCAACACACGAACATTTGCTAAGTGAGTGCTGGCAGCAGGGTGGCCTCAGGAGTGCACAGCTCAGCATGTGACGCCAGTGTTACCCTACTTTCCAGGGTGGTTTTGTGCAGCTGCCCTTGGACCTCCGCTGCTGCAGCTGAGTTATTTATTGGCATATGATCTAGCTGGGGTAAATCTACTTTGTGTCTGCCTGCACAGCTTCAGGTGTACCCCTGAGTGCAGTTGAAGACATCCTCTGTGGATAGGGTTTCTTCTGTATGGAGCCTGCAGGACATACAAGTAGGTCCCCAGACACTTACTTTATTTTTTAATGTACTGATTTGAACACAATGGAAATGTCTGCAAGGGATGTTGTGGTACGCTGGCCCTGTGCCTCCACCAGTTCTTGCTAATGCTTCCTGCCTGTCCACAGTGCTGCAGGCCCAGCACCAGGACTCCTGCCAGGACTCCTCCCGAACGCTGAAGTTTGCTGTGATGCTGGCATGGAGAACAGGAAGCCCATCTTTTCTTCATACTGTCAGCATTTCCACTGCTGACTCTGGTGGTGTGGGAAGGAGAGAGCAACTGGCCAAGGCCAAGGCAAAGTGCCCTATATGTTAGTCGTTTTCCAGGGCTTGGCATGTTGGGCACACAGAGAAGCAGGCCCCAAGCTCATGGGAGCTGATGGTACAGCAAATGGCTAAGAATAATACTGTGTGAATGGGGTAGGCACGAAGTAATAGAGGTTTGGGGGAACATTTCGGTTAATAGAGAGAAACTGGACTTTCTCAGCAAGAGCATATTCCTAGACCTCTGATATGTGACCTGAGGGTGGAGCTGCTGAGGGTCTCCATGTTCCTGCTGTCTGTCTCTTACCAGTAGAGACCCTGCCTCTGTCACACATACCTTACCTGTGGTTATGTCACTGCGAATTACTGTGCATTTATTTCCTGATGCAGAATTCTGCACTAGTCGTCTTCATGGGCTGCTTGTAGAGAGAAGGGGAACCAGGGAGTGAGATCTAACACGTCTCTGTTTGCAGTGACTGTTGGGAAACAGAAATACACCTGTAAATAGATTGCAGGGAATGCTTTGCTATAAGGTGTTATTGAAGGTGAGGGTGTAGCACAGAGCTGGGTGTTCCTGAGATGATGAGTAGAAATAGTGTTATGTGAAGAAGAAATGTTTGTGACAGAGAAGCTGCTGTGCTTCCAGACAAGCTGTGCACATAGTGAGGAAGAAGAATTTTTCCTTTAGACAGATTATTGCCCGTCTTTGATTTTCCTCTCAAGATCTTGGCCAAGTCTGCTGTGAGGGAAAGCACTAGTCTAGCTTTGTGCCTTTGAGCTTCACTGTGTATTTAAAACTAGGTGTTATGGGTGGAGGAGAGGTGTGTCTGGTGGGAGGAACGCATCTCTCATCTCAGTCACACTGTGAACCTGTGTAACTGGTACTGTCTGATAACATAATGCTTTTTCAGTTTAATAGCTGATTAGTTAAACTTTCAGTTTAATAGCTCAGAAGTTTTTTATTGCAGCGTGAATGTCTTTGTGTGCATTTCTTCTGTCTTTTTGGAAATTGCCACCATCCTTAAATGGAATTTTTCTAGTTTTAGTATTTCCTTAACAATTGGGACTCTTAACATCTAATCCAGACATGCTGCTTTTGGTTCTATTTGGAAATATCCTCTTGCAATTTCAGTTCACAGAAAGATGACCAGAGTGCCCCAGATCCTGAAAAGATTAAAACACTACAATAAATTCTTTCATTTTGTCTCGAATGTTGCATTAGGCTATTTCAACTATGACTTATTTTAAAATGACCTTTCAGAGATTTTGTCATGTGTTTACCTATACACACCTACGTAGGGTTTTCCTCTTGGTGAAGGTGTTAATACACATGTGGGTATATTTCTGTGGGATGAGGACCAGACAATAGTATTGAACACAGTGGCTAGGCCGATTTTTCAAACAAAAAAAAAAAGATTAAATATTTCTTCAATTGTAAGAAATCCATGACTGCATGGACAAAATGTACAAGAGAAAGAAAATCCTCAGGCTTCCAAGCCAAAGGTAACTACAAAGTAATGGACAGAAGGGGAGGGACTTCGCCCAGCATTGCTTTGCTGACTCTTTCCACTTCATTTCACAACAGTTTCTAATATGGCCATTCATTCTATGCCTTTCAGTTTGATTAAAGGAGTCGGAATGTGGCTGTCAGTGCGAACAACCTGTTTGTCTAACTGGGTTTACTTGCTGATACTAGGAAGTGCTTGTATTTTATCTTTTAAGTATTTCCACCTTCATTGTCACAAAATTGTAGGTTTTGGCTTTCTAACCCTGCGATGTGAAAGTTCACCCTGAAAACACGAACAAATACCTGCAGTCATTTTTTAAATGAAAATGCCATCCTCTCTGTCAAAGCTGGAGATGCTGGGTTTTTGCTATCAGTGGCAAAACATTTGTACCTGGCACACTCTTGACAAAATGTAGGCTTTTTAAAAAGAAGGCGACTGTTGGTAACTGGGATAACTGGTTGGAACCTACAAGGCCCCTGCTATTCTGGTTCTTGCTTCATCAGGCATTCATTTGTACCCAGTTATTTCCATGATAATCAATGGCCCACCCACCTTTGAGCTATGTGTGTTAAGACAGACAGAATCTTAAAATACGCTGGATGCTCTGGCTCCCTCCCATATATTCCAATCTTTTTTTCCCTGCCTACTTGCTTGAGAGATATTAATAGCTGATTGAAGGATGATTTTTTCCTGATGTTTCTTAACATCCTAGCATTTGAATATATACTTTTAATTTTATATAGATATACACACACATCATTAAGTTCTATGAATTACTATTACTGATGGCTAAAGTAAAAGAATATTTATGCTGGATCAAAATCTGAGCAATTTTATCCTTCAGAGCCTGAAACGAGAGAGAGTACATATACTTAGGCACCTGCTAGTTCTTATTGTTCACAGCCAAATTATTCATGTCTTTCTAAGAGCAAAACTCTAGTTAGGCTAACAGAAATGGTTTTGTAAAGTATTTTAACTGTACAGGATACAGAAGGGGATGTGGCCCAAACTGAAAAGTGAGGTGATGAAGATCTGTGTGAGAGCGTTGCCCCCCTCGGCTGGGTAGGGCAGGGCAGCGTGCTAGGCTTGGGCGGGAGAAAAGAAAGGAGCCAAGACCAGCTAAGGATGGTGTCCAGATCGGAGACCACAACGACGAGTAAGGTAGTGATACTGGCTGATGAGATTAGGGCAGGAGGTAGCAGTTACTCTACTGTCCTGTTTGGTTGTGGTTTCGGAGATCTCTTTTACACGTGTTGAACCAGTGGCTCACCATCCTGCGAGGGCCAAAAGGGCAGAATGGGATTTTACTTTGGGTAAGGTAAGAAGTCTGGAAATAGAGAAGTGAATCACAGGGAGACTGTTAGTGAATGTGTCTGTAACATGTTTAGATTTTATGGGGTGAGTTTACCTAACAACAAGTATAAAGAGAATGACAGATTAAGTGTCCCGTTATGACTCTCACTGGAAATTGGGAGTCTTAGAAGGATGCAGTGAGGGAGTGGTCAGGAGGCGACTCTGGGGGAGGGAGTCTTGGAAACCAAAGGTGAAAAAATATCAAACAGAGCCAGGCTGATAATTTTGACAGGATGGAAATGAAGCAATATTCCAGAGATTATGCCAGGAAGTGGATACTGGAAACTTTGGCAAAGCAGCTGAGTGTGAAAGGGCAGGAGCCAGATAAGAGTAAGTTTAAGACAGAGGCGCAGAGGAGAAGAACTCCAGGCAGCAGTTAAATAGTGAGGTAGGAGTGAACGTGGGGATGAAAAGCACGAGAGAAGAGTATGATGACTACCGAGGCAAATGAAACCAATGGTTTCTGGGTTTTTTTTGTAAAAAAAGATGGTCAACACTCATGCAGAGCTGGACTGCAAGCAAGAGGTTAGGGATGGCCACTGGGAGGGAAGGAGAATGGGCACGAAGAGGGCAGAGGACACGGACACAAGCAGAGGGACCAGGATTAGCAAGGGAAACCTGAAGCAGGAGTGTCCCAGCCTGTGGACTGGGATGGCAAGGAGGGGAGTGGGGCAGGGATGGGAGGGAAGGAGGAAAGGCCCGCTGGCTGAGTGTTGGCTGTTTTCTCCGGGAAGACAGGGGAAATCCTCCCTGGAGGAGAAGGTGAGGAAGTGGGGCAGAAGGGCTGAGTTTCAGGGGACTGGGTGACCCTGGCAAAGGGGTTGGCGATGTTTCCGTGGGAAGGTGGCAGGGTTGAAGCAAGAGAGGGTGCCTGCAGTGCAGGAGGGCTGGGATTTCCACCGGGAATGACAGAGCAGCGGGAGAGCAGCGCTGGAGGAAATGGATGCTGGGGGGGAGCCAACATTGTCTCTGCGATAGGAGCGGGTGTCGGAGGAGGAGGAGGAGCGAAAAGAGAGACCCAATAACCAAATAAATGTCAGGAACAGCCAGGAGGGCTGGGAGCAGCGGTAACATTCCAGGGAGGCTGCACAGAGGGGCAAGATCTGGGGGTGGCTGCCGGGGGGGGACACGCTGGCGGCACCAGGTGAGGCGGGGGGCGAGCCTACCCGTGCCGGTGCGGGTCTGGGTGCGGTGGCCGAGTGTGGGTCCCCGGTGCGGGTCCCAGTGCCCGCGCCGCAGGGGCGGCCGCTCGCCGCCTGCGCAGGGCCCGGGGCCGCGCTCGTCCCCCGCCCCGCCGCGCCTGTCCCCGCCCCTCGCCCCTCGCAGCAGCAGCCGCCGCGGCCGGGCGGGTGCAGCGCGGCGGGGGCTGCGGGCAGTGCCGGGCTCTGCGGCCGCTGCAGCCGAGCACGGGCAGAGAGGAGAGGTAGGGGCAGCTGCGCTCCCCCCAACCCTTCCTACGGTTTCCAGACTCCTCCCGGGGTCACCCCAAACCCCTCCCGGAATCTCCTCAAACCCCTCCCGGGGTCTCTTCACCCCCTCCCGGCATCCCCCGAAACCCTTTTTGGGGTCCTCCCAAACCCAGGGTCCCCCCTAAACCCCTTCCGGGTTCCCCCCAACCCTTACTGGGTCCCCCAGTCGTTCCTGGGGTCCTCAAACTCTTCCCGGGGTCTCCCCCAACCCCTCCCTGGGTCCCCCTCGCCCCCTACCCGGGGTCCTCAAACCCTTCCCAGGGTCCCCCCAACCCTTCCTGGGGTCTCCTCAGCCTCTCCCAGGGTTCCCTCAACCCTTCCCGGCGTCCCCCCACCCTTCCCAGGTTGCATGGTCGGGGGGGATGGGGTGGGGTGTGCGTGTGTGTGCGGCTCCCGCCGCCCCGGGAGCAGCCGGGGACGGGTGTGGCTTGGCCTGACCCTCCCCCTCGCCCAGTCGCCCACCTCGGTCCTCAGCTCGCCTACTCGGTCCCCATCTCGCCCCCACCCCCAGTCTCTCCCCGGGGGCCGCGGCCGCCGCCCCTCCCCGCCTGGCGGTGCCGCCTCCGCCGCGCAGCCGCACGCCCCGCCGCGGTGCGGAGAGGACCGAGACCTCTCCGGGTCTAGATATTTTGTAATGTATTTCCTGTTTATTTTCGATTTTATTGTTATTATTTTCATTTTTTATAAATCTTTGGTGGGGTGCGCGATGCGGGATGCGGGGTGGGATGCAGAGAGTGATGCGGGGTGGGATGCGGGGTGCGGAGGGGGGGGGGTCCAGGGCGGTTTGGGCGCTGCGGTGCTTTGTGCCGGGAAGCGCCAACCCCCCCCGCATCATCCCGGTGTGGGAGCATCCGCCTCCCGCAGTGCCGGGGTACGGTGCTTCCAGCATCACTCCCAGCCGCTGCCTTCGCAGGTTCCCGGAGTGGATGCGCGGATGAAAGGCGGGATGCGCGGTGTGGATGCCGTTATCCTTTCAGGATGGCTTCTGCCGTGAGATGGATCCAGGCCTGATTTAACAAAAAAAAAAAATATGGCAGGCTTGTGCTGGGTTCTGTGAGACTGCAGCAGCTCCAAGTGGTCCTCGCTCATGGCACTGGTGTTTGTTTAGATAACCCTTTTCTAAAGCTGATTTTTTTGGTTTTGGAGTGATAATGCAAATCTCGAATGAGGAATTGAATTTGTAATTTGAATATTTTAATTGTGAGTAAAGCCACATTCTTGTTTAAGGAAGGTGAGTAGCAGTCTGTGTGCCTGGGTTGTGCGCAACATTATCCATAGGTTTGGATGCTAAACAGTCAAAATCAGAAGCAGGAATGCTGTAAGCAGGAATAAACTGTCAAGATCCATAGTGTTCAGTACAGCCTTCGACCTCTATTGACAGGATAGGAATATTATGAAACCTGCTTATCAAACAGCCCAGCAGGTTCAAGAAAAATGCTGTTATTCACCCTGTGAATGCATTGTGCTGAAAGACGTCTTGGGGAACAACGCTCCCCAGTCCGAGGGTTGCAGAGGCAGGTCATGGCAAGTAATTTATTCAGAGAGATACCAGCCCTGTGAAAATGTCAAGGGAGGCTGTGACTCCTCGGGCCATTGCGGGAGATCTGTGCGGGAGGAAGGGCTTGCCTGTGCTCAGAAGCCTCGGGAGAGAGAGGTAGGAGATGAAAATGGTGTGGGATAAAGTGCCAGGAGGGGAGTGGGTGATGGCAGCGAGATGCGATTTCTAAAGAATTGTTATTATCTGTCAGCATTCTGCTTTCTCTGTGTTTCTCTGTAAAACAGTAATGGCTGTTGTGATGACTGGATGACTTAGCAGTGGTTGTAGGGCTGTGGGGATATACTAGCGGGCTTGCTAATGTGGCACAACCAGCACTAGATAGGCAGTAAATCAAATAGATAGGGAATATTTTATTACTTCATGCAGCAGCATAAAGTTGGTATGAAAAAAAGAGGTCAGGTTATGGCACGGGAGCCCGTTCTGCGTTTTTCTGTAATGCAGGTTAAGTGCAGTAAATGATCCTCGCTAAAGCAGGATGCAGCATTTCAGGATGAAATAGGAGCTTGCAGCAGTTATGTGGCAAAAAGCGTTACAGCTCCTTTTTAATCTCTGTGGTGGCTTGAATCCTGCAGCTTTTGGAATTGCTGTGCGTTACTGAACTCTACCTGCAGACTGAGTGGAACAGAGAGAGTCAAAGTGTTCATGCTACATGTATGGAGACCAGAATGCTGCTGTATGTATTTCAGATAGTACCTTTGAAGTAGGCGTACCAAACCATTTTATGAAAGATGCTTTGATATTCAAAACAGATAAAATTTAGTCAGTGAAAACCCTATTGTTGGGTGAAATGCTAATTTCTATTACGTCACCTGACTAAGGAATTATTTTTGATGTGGGTCACTTAGAGGATTTAATATTTGTAGTTGGATTTCTTGTAAAATAAGCATCGTATTTCGTTATCCAGGAGTACCTGGAGATATTTCATGGAACACGGATGAGAAGGTCTGTTTATGCAGATGTTTAAGGCTCAGACTGCAAAAGTTATTTAGACAGTTAATCTCTGTAGGCACCTAAATTCCTTAGTCATCTGATCTGGGCACAAGTTAAAAACCGGTACAATAGCTTATCTTTGCCTGTTGCCCATGAGTCAGCTCCTAAATCCAGTCCAGGCTGGTATCTCCCAACCACAGGGTGCCTGCTTCCCATTTCATGGCTGTAGGAAAACCCGAGCAAACTCTGGTATTTGGGCTACTGGACCTGGATGGCCTTCTGTTGGAGCAAGGAGCCACCAACAGTCCCTTGGATCTTTTTGGCTCTCAGTTGGATGAGGGGATTGTGAAGCAGAGCAGTGCAGGCTCTTCAGTGGCATGTGATGCGCAACATGCCATGGAAATTTGTATTGAGATGAGGCCAGTGCTCCATGGTACAGGCTGTGGAGAGCCATATAGGGCATTTCTGACACACAAGCTTGCACCATGCGTTTGCTCGTGTTCCCCACTGATGGAGCTGGGGAGCTTGCCAGTGCGTCGGACCCTACCTCTGCCTAAGCTCATGGCAGCTTTCCCAAGTTAAACCAGCAGGAATCTGGCCTGGAGATATTAAATGTGAAAATCTAGTTGTCTTCTCTGGCTTTCTTTACACCTTAGAAATCATTTCACATTTGATTGTTACCACCAAATAACACTTGCCTGATGAAGCAAGTGTTGGAGCTGAAAGGTCTGTGCTGTCAAATGGCACCAAGGTGCAGTCGGCGTTCTGCAAAGAGACGGCACCGAAGGCAGCTCACTTCAGTGTTGGGTTTTTTTTCCACATATGGTTTTCATTTGTCAGATTTTTATTATTACTCTTAAAATGATCTGTTGTGAATTTGTTTTTCTAATGAACATGAGTACAGTGTTGCAGCAGTTACAGCTGGACCTTTTGAGGCTTTGCTTTCCTTTAATAAAAAAAGGGTTACAGAGATATTACATGTAAGGAATTTTTCTTATGCCTTGCAGATCTCAACTTATTTAACAGCTTTAACAGAGTGATATACATCAATTCTATATATTTAAGCAGGCAACTTATTTGTATTTTGTCCAGTTTTATTTCTTATTTGTGTATTGTTAATCCCAGACATGCTTTTTTACTGTCCACTCCTTGTTAAAAAAGCCCAGTTTTGCGTTGAAAAACCTTTTGTATTGTCAGTTGATGGTTGAGTTCATAACAATTTTTATAGTTGAGGAAAGATAGCTGGGATTGCATCTGTAACTGTTGTTTTTACTTGCAGTAAAGTGTATGTGATTAGGAGACGATGCACACCAATCTAGAATCTTTGTGTACAAACTGTATACACACACGTTGTATAGGAGTTTTATACACCTTCCTATGGCCAAGGACAGGTTAAGCTTGGGGAGTACCTTGAGCTATTGCTTTTCAGCATCATTAACATCCTCAGCTTCTTTGTAAGGTGTTATTTGATTCTGTGATTCTTCAAGTCTCCTCACTTTCCTCCTCCTGTTCTCTTTATATACTGCACAAACTTATGTTTTTTTCAAAGTGGATGTTTTTAGCACACCAGGCATCTCTTTGACACATCCCTGCTACCGTCAGAGAAACATGTGCTGTTGTGCAGTCATTTTTATTCCATAATATTTTGAATGTGCTAAGCATGAGAACTTTTAAAAGAAATTGTATGTCAGTTTGATTTATTTAGCAACCCCTCCCATTAAGAGGGCAGCGAGAACTGAACAAAAGAGGCACTTGGCGTGGAAATCTTGTGCCAACAGATGCTCATGCACACCTGTTGGATGCTGGGAATAGACTAGCTGGTCATACCAGTCATGCCGTTGGAAAAGGAGAGGTGTGCCATTAACACTCTGTTCATAGAGCTAAAAATACACTGCTGTGAAACTGTTCACAGGTAAAATGTTCCAAATTAAGTAACTTTTCTGTTTACTGTAGTTCTGAACATAGGCTGTTCTCCTTTTGGAAGAAGTGGCCGGATCCTGAAGTTACACCTGCTGTGCAGTTTGCATATGATCTGTGAAACACATTGAGATTTGATGTTCTTGGATTTAGTTTCCTGGTTTGGTTCACATATCCACAGCTGTAGGAAAGGAAATAATTTCTCCTTCTCTGTTAAAGTCGTACTGCTTGGAGTAAGTGTAAGAATATGAGACAGGGATGCTTCTGCAAGTAAATGGAGAAACCACAGACTTTCCATTGCATAAGGCTTGCAAAGAAGAGGTAGTGAAGAGTTTTATTTGTTCTTGAGAAAGGAATAGGGATTAACTTGACGGTGCAGTTTTGCTGGAGTGACCACTCAGTTTGCTTCTGTTAATCATGGCTCAGTACAGTTGTTAAGGTGTGGAATGATCCCTGAAAAGGGCTTCAGTAAATATAAATGGGTCTGTCAGAACTTACATGCAATGTGTTGATTCTCTGAAGATACACAGTTGTATACATAGTTAGAAAGATCTAGTTTAGCTGGTGGAAGATGTAATCAGAGATAAAGATACGCAGACCTAAAACAAACAAACCAGCTGCTTCATTGCCCACAGGATGGAGTGGTGTGTAGGGTGATGTATCTGAAGTAGCCAGCTTAATGAATTAAGTGGTCATGCTTCACGTTTTCAATACCACAACAGAAATTGGTTCAATGGTTGTGATCCTTCCCAGTCTTAGTCCTTAGGTACTGTCTTTTAAGTTTGCCTTGAGGTTTCTTAAAACACAGCGTCACATTAAGTTAATGACTGTGCTAAAATCTCACAATTCAGGGCTTTAGTTGGGTGCCTAGAGTGGTGAGGAAGAGTCACCTGCCACCCCCCTTGAATTTTGTGGAACTGTATTTTCTGTTTTCCCATGTTCTTAGAGGTGTTGATGGTTGGGGCTGGCTGGGGTGAGGCTGTGAGCTGGGTGGGAGGTGCTCTGAGGTGACATAGAGGCTCCTTTCGGAAGCTGGCTGTGACGTTTTAAGGTTATACTGATTGCTGAATTTGATACCAGGCTGGAATTTCTCCAAAGCCAGACCAACAGGCATCTTTGGGAGGTCTTTAATCTTCACTGTGGGATTCAGCCCCCAGTCGTGTTACAGTCCCAAGTACACGGTCAAGGTCTTCTACAAGGTGTCGTGGGGACTTCTTAACAGCAAGCAGTGACCTGGATCTGCGTTTTTTGTTTTCTGTAAGTCACTGCCATTTCATCCTGAATTAATCCTTTTGCTCTATCGATTGATTTATTATAGAATGGCATGGAGCATCTACTTTTGTTTCTTTCTTTTACGTCATGAAAGGGAGCCTTGTGTTTCCTAAGAGCAAGAAAATTGTCAGTATGTGTTGTTTCTTGCAGCAGGGTGAGTGTTGGCTGCCTGGGCGGGTCTAGAGCCTGGTTTACAGTAGGGTTGACCTGCGGTTATTGCACTCAATAACACAGAATAGAAAGTTTGGTTTTGTGCAGTATGACAAAATGCTTATTTTTTCCACTCATGAAGTCAATTTTGCTTAGTGCCGAGGCACCACAAATACTCCAGCTAATTATATCAAGTAACTCCACTGTTTTTTTGGCTTAGAAGGGAAAAGGTGCTGCCCATTGTATCTAAATTAGCTTAATATAGATAAGTGTATTTTAACACCCAAAGGTTTTGGTTTGAGCATCAGAGTTTGTAAGTGTTGGCTTTTGTGTGCAGCTAAACTAATTATGAGATTTTCCTCCCAAGGGCTTTGACTGACTTCTCTCTTAGTAAACAAATATTTAATTAAAGTGTTTAAGGGTGATCTATAGCCTGTCTCTGCAGATGGGAGGCTTTGCACTGGTGTGTCGCTTGTGGCTCCAGTTTGCTAGTGGTGTATACATTTATAGCAATACTGGAATGCAGCATGAAGCTAATCATTCTAGTCTGTGCTTAGAGAAAGCAGGTTTTGCCTCTCACTAGTAAATGACTGGCCTCTGTGCTTTTGGAAGGGTACTTTGGGCCTAAATCTGCCTTATGGAAGTCAGTGTGTGTTTTGAATTAGGAGGATCATCCAGCAGGAGCACCTGTTATTGGACCCTGTATCATGCAGGGGTATAGTGAGAAGGTCAGGAAACCTAGTGATGCTAATTCCTGCTCTGCCACAACCTGAAAGCAAAGAAGATGAGCAACAGACACTGGATTTGAGTGCCTGAACTTTCTGAAGGATGGGAGCCACATCTCTTGACATTTGTAACAGTCCTTTAGTCAGCCTGACTCAGGGATGATGAGTTGGGGAAAAAATGGGCTTCAGACTCCCATGCTGCAGTTCACCATAAGCGAGCAGGTATTCCTGGTCCTGTAGGGGCTGTGTGTGGTAAAGACAGCCTAGTTCAAAATTTGCTTTATTTTTGTAACTTTAAATATTGTGACCTTTTTCTGTGCATTATACTGCGACTAATTCTCTACAGGTTAATGATAGGCAAAGGTGAATGAATTAATTGCCAACTTTTTGTTTTTAACCTTTTTTTTATGGTCATTTATTATTATTGTCATTTTAAGTGTTTTTATGAGGCCCAGTCCTAAGCCAGAAAAAACCTCTCGTTGAATTTGGTGAAGCAACACTGGTTTGCAGCAGTTAAAATCTGTCTTGCAGTCTTTAAGTTTTGATAAAACAAACAGTGGAGCCCGTTGTATTTTACTCTATTGTGTTTTTGGCATCAGAGAAGCTCTCCCTGATTGTTTTTCTTATTTGAAGGCTGATTGTACTGAGTGACCTCTTGCTGCTAAAGGGTGGGTCGGTTTTTGTGGGAAAGGCTTAGTCAATGTGCCTAGGAGATAAGTGGGACTGCATCACAACAAGCGTTGTGCATTAAATACTGGAATGTGCTGGGGATCTGCCAGGAGATTGGAAGCAGGACTATGCGACAAGCGTGAATGCAGTCACGCTCCCTAAAATAGTACTCTGGATAACAGGAGATCTGAAAGTTATCACTTACCTCATTTTAGCACAAATTCTTTCCTAAAAAAGGCTTATGGAGTGAAGGTTCAGGGGGATTTTGATTTTCATTTGGAATAGATCCTGTTTGCATCTTAAGAATGTATAGGACCCTCTCAAGCCTTTAGCTGAAGGCAGGATGGGACTGCAGGTAAGAAGGAAAAGGCTGTGTTAAAACCATACAAGTGAAGCACAAAGCCTGCAGTCCCATCTTAGGGAAAGCTGTTTATATAATCTGAATGAGAAACGAGGTGGATTTTTATCTTGGTGTAGGTTGGTTGTAGTGTGTTCAAATTCATCTTGAACTGTCTGGTAGCATCAAGACAGAGATAAATCAGTTCAGCAGCATCAGACATGCCTGGACTGGTTCTCATTGCTGGGATTTTGGCACAAGACACTGGATGCAAGCAATCTGGATATTAAAATGAGCAGCAGTTTACCACCGCAGACCGTGTATGGTTTTGTTTAAGGGGAAAAATAAGCACATTTGATTTTCAGCCCTATGTTGAATTTGTCAACAGAAGAATCTGATTGCACAGCTTTAGTCATCGGCATAAGCCATTTAAACTTAAAACCTGTGATGCCTAAATTAGTTTCTTACGGAAAGAGGATGAGTTAGCTTCTAAATGGGATAGTGTGAGGAAAGTGCGGGGGCTGGGACTGCTGCTTTGGAGCAGGGTTAGAATATCCTGAGTCAGCAGGTGCTTGTGTTTAGCCCTAGTGTGAATCTACCGTAGGGAAGTATGGATTGAAATAACTATTCCCTGGATGTGTGTTTGCGTTGCTGCAGGGATGTGGATAAGGAATTCAGTAAAAAGGAAAATAAAAATGGAAACCTTATAGAATAATGAGATTCAGAATAAAAAAGTCTGGGCTACTGTAAGTCATGACCTTTTAGTGCAGTTTTCAGGACAAGTGATAGGCTGCACTTTATAAAAGGCAAAGTAATTACTTCATTTGTGGAAAAGTACCTATCAGCTTCTGGTCTGCACTGCAAGCCTGGAACCAGTTTAGCTCTTGAGGACCACCAGAAGCAACTCTCCCATCGTGCCTGTACCAGAACTGAAACCTCTGGCCTCAGGTTGAGGTCCTGTGCATGGAGAAGAGCAGTCTTGTGTCCCTTGTGCCAGAGATCCTGAACTCCTCTGTGGCAAGGAGACTGATTGAGCCTGTTGTACAGCAGCAGCTGCAAGGCTGCTTTATGTTATGCTGGTTATCAAGACATTGGGAAAGGAAGGCTGGTGCACCGGCTGAAGTGGGTTACAGTGGTCATGCTCCCAAAGTTTGTTTTGGGAGAGGATGTGGCACACCAGCCACACCGCTCTGGACCACAAGGGGATTCCCTGACCCTGGCTGGCCCATTAAGCCAGCTTTGCAGCTTTCCATCGCTGGAGTGTGTAAAGTAGCTTTATGGCTGGTCAGGATCTGGCTCCAAGGAGTGATGCTTGCATAAAACTCAGGTAAATAGAGGTAAAATGAAAAATGCAATCCAATTGAGTTTCACTGAGCTTTGTCTTTTTCAGTCTTTTACATCTTCAGATTACCTCTCTGTTTTAGGAGGCATAAAACATGCCAGAAATTGCACAGTTTATGTGAGAGATGTGAATAATGGCTGATAATATGTTAAAGTGCCCTAAGGGTCTGAAAGATGGTGGGAGGAGGTTATTTTTGGAGATCTATTCCCATTGGATGCTGGAGAAACAAAGAATAAGATGACTTTGAGTTAGACATGTACCACAAAGAATCAAAGGTGTTTTTTCCAGACAAGTATTGAGGCACTGTAGTGTAGAAATTATCTGTAGTAACTGTGAGATTAGTTACAAACTCTCAGCTGCATTCTTCACTTTGCTTCGTAAGAAAAGAGGGATCTTCTATGCTTATTCTCATTGCAATATTATGATTCCTATTTCTCTGCAACGCTTAGGAATGAAGGATCTGAATTCCCAGCTGTGCCAATTTACAGAGCTACATCCCAGCATGGGGAGCTTTGCTGATTTACATCATCACGGTCTGTGGCATGATCTTCATGTAAAAATATGCAGAAGAACATATCTGAAATTGTTTTATATTGTGGAGTTACATTTCTGGACCACATTAGAAAGAAGGATTGTAAAAAATGTGAAAAGACACCAAAATTTCAGTTAATAACTCTAGGAGTCAAGGTTGATGATGCCCTCTTTGGGAGCAAGTGTGAGTGATAGGGAGCACACAGCTCTTACCGTATCTGTGTTTTTAGTCTGAGTAGTCCTAATCGGGTGGCAAATCCTGAGTGAGATTATGCTGCTGGAGTGTGTGTGATGAAGATCAGCGATTAGATACGCTGTAGGAGTATAGCAGGCTCTAGAGGGGCTTGTTGAGATATTTATTGCTGATAGGCTGAGGTAAACCAGAAGTTTGATTGATTTAACCAGGATCTTCTAAACCAGTGGCAAAGGAGCAGAATGAAGACCTAAGGATTTGTTTGCTGAGACCGAGCTGACAGGTGAGGACCATGTGGACATAGCAGCAACGGGTGGAGCACTGAGTTGGCGGAGGGCACGCCAACCATTTTGGAGATGTTTCTACAGCTGTTGCTGCCCAGCAGAAAATAATGTGAATCACTTGGGGCTGCAGCAGCTTGGTTTGCTGGGAGAGTGCAGGGAGTCACTAAGTTCCACAGATTCCTGGCAGGAGTGATGAACCTACGTGTCACCTTCAGGGCATTTTGTGGAGCAGCGCATCCACGGTACTTCAGGGTGCTTTTAGTGGTAGTACAGCTGTTTTCAGTTTTAAGGTCTGGTGGTCATAAGCTGTGGCAGGACGCCAGGGAGCCAAGAAAGAGCTTTAGGCCTGAAATTAATTTTCATCAAACTTGAGTAGATCAGTGCCTGTAGCAGTCTTGCCAGTAAAAGTTTTATGTGTGTTTTAATACAAATGCATCTTCCTGATTTTTAGTAGCTCGGCCATAACATCACTTAATGCTTTAAGGAGAGGTAGGAGGGCATGCAAATAAATAGAACAAGGACAAAAAATAATTTTATGTGTATTGTTGTTGTTCTGTTTGTGGATTGATCAAAATGTTGGAGTTGTAGAAGACTAAAATCCTTGATGGTAATGAATGTTGAGAAATGGTCACTATGCAGGCAGCATGACTTCTTTATCAGAGGGGAATTTCCAAATTGCATTCCAAGCATGTTATTAAAGGATAAGAGATGAGCGATTCACCTTGGCCTAAATATCCTGGAACTGCACTTATGCTTTTAATACATCTAAATAACTATTATGCAATATTACTGTAATAACCAACCATATTTTGGATTTGCTTTGTGCCTCACAGTGGTTCACACACTGGTCAGAAGTATTTGCAGTATGAACTTGGTAGATCTTGAGAGAATGGATGTGTTGGTAGTTCTCATTATGTTTCTGTCTGAAAATTATGTCCATGGGCCTGGCCTGGCAAAGGAGCTCAGGCCCTGGTTGAGTGAGCCTTGGGGACCACGATCCCAGTGTGAGCTTACTCCTTGTCCTGTAAGATTGGGGTCTTGGACTTCTTGACCATGCAGAAGGAAGACCCGCATGTTGAACTTCAGTGTGTTCTGTCTGTGCTTTCTATTACTCTGCTTAGATCTCACCCTTTCTAATTCTGGGAGAGCTGCTTAAGCAACAACATGCTTGTGGCAAGGTGCTAGCAGTGGCACTGCCCTGGGCTGAGGCTGGGATGTTCACAACTCTCTGGTCTGTTTTTTTGGAATATGGACCATGGTCCCAGTGACTGTTCCTAAAGATTTTGGTTGAATTACTCTTGCAAATTGCAGACTCATTTGTTTTGTTTCAGTGTTCTTACTGATAATCTTATTTTCCTGAAAAAGAAAGTACTTAAGGTACTTGTATAGTGAAAAATACTTAACTTTGGTGAAATATAACATTTAATTCTTTTTCTCTGAATTTGCCTCAGTGTGTGGTAGCAGAGGAATGTTTTATGCATAGTTTCCTTCCTTGATTATGTTATTAAACTTCAAGAAAGCTTCCAATTTTTTTTTGTCATCAGGAGCAATAAATTCTTGTCCCTTTTAAAAGTCTGTCCATTCTGGTTTTGACTTTAACTGCTGCCTGGAAACTGCAGGTATTTCTATTCAGAGTGCTGGGACTCTTTTCTGAAGGGCACAGTTCACCTTTGGGAAATGCCAGGAGGAAGATTGGTGGGTGCTGAAATTGCAGTGACCATGGCCAGGAAAAAATTGCAGTAATCATTTTAGTTCTCTGGGCAGAATACAATTTTTAATTCGAGGCTTTGGAGTTTATCAGAAATCAGAGGCTTGATAGCTACTGTTTTTTTTCTTTTAAATGCTACTGGGTTTTGTGCTGATACATGGTCCTTCAGTATTGCACCTTAGGGATTTGCTTCCCCAAATAACTTGAAAAACCTTTTCCTGCTTCTCTGAGAAGTCAGTGAGCTGCCTTGGAGACGTGATGTGACTTTGCTAGAGAGAGCATCCTGTTCCCAGGGAGTGATGGTTTCTGCATTGAGGGTGATCGTTTCTGCATCAAGGGTTTCTGATGGGTTTGGGAGGCTTTTGATCAAGGTCACAGTTGTTTCAGTTATTTGGAGCCACACAAATGTGAGGTCACAGAGGAAGAAACTGTCTGTACCTCGGCGTGCCAGGATTCTTTTCAAGATAACTACTGTTAATTTTTACCTCTGAAAAATGCCCTGCTGTGAGTGCTGCTATGAGAAGATGTCATCTTAGAGGTTAAAGCCAAATGACCAAGCATCCAAACTTGTTGCAGCCTACTTTCTTCTTCATGATGATACTGTGAAGTGATCAGCCTGTTCTGCTTCTGGAGCACTGATGTTGTATCAGTAGAATGACCTCGTACGTCTTGCCCGGGGTTTGGATTTCTCATACAAGGACTAATAAGCCAGTGTTCCAGAAAAAGTGACATGTTTGGGGAAGTGATACGGTCTTTGTATACAGATGACTGACACTTGGCACGTTTTGGTGTTGATTTGTTGCTAGTGGACCCAAGTCTCTGACAAATAAGAGTTATCCTTGGTCTGTCATTACTGAGTTATTTTGCCCTGGCCTTTTCCTGATGTTGTCAATCTGACAGCCATGCACACCAGCCTCACAGGAACCTCCAGGAAGTGTGGTGGGATTGATTTGAGTGGTCGATAGCATAGTTAGGATTAGCATTGTGTTTCATAGAATCGTAGAATGGTTTGGGTTGGAAGGGACCATGAGGCCCATCCAGTTCCAACCCCCTGTCATGGGCAGGAACACCTCCCACTGGATCAGGGTGCTCCAAGCCCCATCCAACCTGGCCTGGAACACCTCCAGGGATGGGGCAGCCACGACTTCTCTGGGCAATCTGTGCCAGGGCCTCACCACCCTCACAGGGAAAATATTTCTTCCTAATATCTGATCTGATTCTCCCCTCTTTAAGCTTGTAACTGTTCCCCCTCGTCCTGTCTTTGCACTCCCTGATAAAGAGCCCCTCCCCAGCTTTCCTGTAGCCAAAGTTTTTGACAGTATATTGTTTAAGGGTTGTGTTTTCTGGGGGAAAACCAACCAAACAAAACTTTGAGCTTCCTCCTGAGTTACTGGTTTCAGAATGATGGCTACAGGCTGTCTGTAACGTCTACAGAAATGCAGAGGAGGCTTTGTCATTTGAGTGTCATAGGAAAAAAAACAAACCCAAAAAACTAGAAGAAATGCAACCGAGGGCATTTTTACACAATTTTAGCTGTGGAGTTTGAGTGAGTTTTGGTTTTTGTTTTTGCAGTTTTTTTAAAAAAAAATATTTTTAATTTCCAAGGCTGCTGAGGGCTGGAGAAGAAAGGAGCTATTGTCCCAGTTAGTGACAATGTAACATGTGCCTCTCCCCTGGCCCAGTTTTCAGCTGTAGTCTGAGATAACACCTGGCTGGTTTTAGCAGCTGAATGTGTTGACAACCTGTCATAATTACTAATCTGATGCTTCTGCTGGAGACTACGATCAACCTCCCCAACTCTGTTTCTGTGCAGAATCCAAAATGGCATGGAAGATGCAATCCTTGTGCACAAAATTCTGTGTCACAGTCTCTTCTTCGATTGCCTCTCACTGTATTACATTGCTGTGATTGTAAGACATTCATAAAGCCAGTGCCTTGCTAAAAATAGACAATTCCTTTTGCAATTCCTATTAAAATTCCAATATTCAAATATTAAACCTTCTCTACAGGGTTGGAAATAGCTGTGAATAGAGAAATTCTTTCATGAGTCTTACCAGCAAAGTTAACTATTCAGCGTGTCAAAGGTTTGCTCCCAAGGCTGGAGCCATGTGGAGGTTGAGCTGAGGCTTCTTCACCCCTGTTTCTTCAAGTCTAATCTGTTGTTGTTGTTGAACAATGAGTATGAGTGGGTGGGAGAGAGACAGAAGGAGGAAAAAAGATCAAAAGAAAGTGAAGAGTATTTAAATTCGAATGGAGGAAATAACAGACCAGAAGGAATGCCAGAGTAAAAATAAGAATTTAAAATTGAAAACTGCATTCACAGAATTTCATCAGGACAAGATTGATCCTGGCTTTGATGCTAATGGGTGCGTAACAGTGACTTGAGGAGCAGGCAGCACCCTTTTCCGTTGGCAGTGGGTGTAGGAAAGACCTGGCTCTCTGGAGGCTGTGGGTTCGACCCTGTGGGTTTATGGCAGGAGGACTGAAAGTTGTACCAAGCCACTAATTGCCTTTGGGAGGCCACTGACAAGGGTGGGTGCGATTGGAATGATTGAGCGTGGTGGGAAGATCAAGGGCTTGGCAAGTTCAAGTGTGTGCTCCGAGTGCTGGTATCCTCAGCCTACACGCTGGAAGAACACACAAATGAAAGGCAGGTGTTTATTTTTTTCCACAATGTTGTTGTACATGAGCTAATGTGAAATTTAATAATAAAATACCATTTCAGCAAAATCATTTCCTTAAACTTGCCATAAACAAAAGATGTATTGGGAAAGATAGTTTCCTGTAGGGTGAAATAAAGGACAAACAAACAGAAATGACCATTGTATATTTAATGGGGGGAAAAAAATGTACTTGTCATGTGGCTTCAATGTCATCTTAGTGATATTATGAGGCAAGAAAGGGAACCAAACAATGCACACCTTTTATCATGGAAATGAAGTCCAGAAAGGCTTTCAGCAAACACCATTTAGTCAAAATAAGGGGTTGAATTGTCATCTGACATGAAAGAAAATCTAATTTGTCCATGTAATCCTGTTGGTCCAGGTGAGTGATGGCAGTACTGTTCTTCTAATTGCCTTTGAAGTTCAAAGGGAGAGGAGGGATCCCTTTTTTTTTCCCTTCTGTTCTCTAGGTTGCCTTCTGTGAGGAGGAGACCAGCAGGAATATTTCATTTATCAACTTAACTTTGGTTGAGCTGGTTGCATTTTGCAGGAAACTGCTGTGGTGCTCTGCCTGCAAGCTGCAGTCCTCTTGGAAAAGAAGACTGAGGATATTTGCAGGGATTGCAGGATGTTGCCCCACAGTGCCCAGCTGGGTGGTGTCCGCTGGAGCACTTGCTATGCAATTCCCAGCTGTGTTTCACAAAGGGCTTTGCCAGCATGTCAGGCATTGCTGACCTTGTGTGGAACAGGGAAACTGAGGCAGAGAGGGGCCAGCTTGTTGCAACAAGGCTGGGAGTCAGGCCACACATTGTTAGGGCTCGTCCCAGCCCCACACTCCAACCCCACAGCCCAGCTCCCCAGGGAATGCAGGACACCCTGGCCATGTTGCTTCGTCCTGCTGGGACATGGAGGTGGGTGCTCTCTGGCTGGAGATTGCTCCTTCTCAGGCAGGGTGGATCCCAGCAAGGCAGAACTGGAATGATTTTGATGTCTTGACACTGTTAAACTTGGCATAATGGGCTTGTCCTGGCTTTACCCCAGGAGAAATGCCGTTTTGGACTGGGTGATATGTGCTGTCACACTGACCGCTGGTGGTAAGTGAAGAGGCACGGCAAATCTCCGTGTCGTCAGTCTGTCTGGCTGCATCGCAGGGGACTTGCAGTACTTGAGCAGTGCTAATGCTTTCCTTCTGTGCCCCAGCAGCTGCCTTTGGAATTCCCACCTTTAGGAGGTGCTCTGAGAAAGGGAAGGTCACAGAATCATAGAATGGATTGGGCTGGAAGGGACTTTTACAGGGCATCCAGTCCAACCCCTCTGCAGGACCAAGGACATGTTTAACCAGATCAGGTTGCTCAGAGCCCCATCCAGCCTGACCTTGGATCAAAGCCAGGTCCTTCTCTGTTCTCCCACCTGTCCTGGCACCACACTGTGCTCTGGTTGCAGCTTTATGCTCACTGTACTTGCTCTCTAACCAAAACAAAGCTCAAAGCATGTAAACCCAAAGGGGCATGATCGACCTGAATTTCAGTCACAGGTGAAACACCAGGAAAAAGTCATGCTGTTAAGAGGGAAGGGGATGTCATGACTGATCATATGCTTAGCCTACATGATTTGGTCCTGGTTTACAGTGGTCTCTGGTTGCTGCTCAGGGTCTCTAAATTAGGAAAGGTTTTGTTATGGCCCAGATCACCCGTTGATCTAAGTGGAGCCAGTATTACTTAAGCATGACTATTTGCGTTAGATTTGTGTTAGATCCCTCAGATCTAACACTTCTGCTTGCATTCATGCTAAAGGTAGCTTTCTTGGCTTGAATATATACAGAAATGAATTAGTTATTAGTTACCCTTCCTTAAGTAATCAAGGTAGAATTCAGAAGCTTGTCTTTGGACAGTGGCACTAATGTGTGTGAAGTGTCTAGTGGTGGTTTGTGTGCAGTGTGCTATGCAAAGAACCGACCTGCAGCCCAGCGGTATCCCCTCATAATGCCTGGAGTCTGTCAAGCCATTTAAATACACAGATGCTGACGTACTTTCAGTGCCATGTTAGTGCTTACTTGGGCAAGCAGTTCAGTGCATTGTTTTAATTTGGTATTGTACTGAAGAGATTGAATTCTGGACATCGGCATTGTTACCTGAGCAAAACACACTCATAGGCTGTAACCACAGGGCTGGCTTCTCAAATTATTTTTTATTCTCCTCTGTGTTATGTTTTAGTTATGATGGGAAAAGATGATGGCACCTCCTTGTTCTGTCAGTGATAGATCCTAATGCCTCCTGTCATGTACCAGCCTTGCCATTCCCCATGTGACATCCCCAGCATCCTTTTGTCTCTACAAGCAAGTAGTGGTCCTCAGGAACCTGCCAGTATTTGCCCAAGTTGGGTCAAGCATTGGAACAGCTTCCCAGGGAAGTGGTGTAGTCTCCTTCCCTGGAGGTGTTCAAAAAATGTGTCTTTGTGACATGGTTTAGTAGGCACAGTGGTGCTGGGCTGACAGTTGGACTGGATGATCTTAGAGGTCTTTTCCAGCTTCTGTGATGCTATAAGATGCTGCAGCAGTGTCGTAAATTTTTTAAAATGACTTGTCGTGTATGCAAAAGTCAAAGTTTCTGAAATAACTTAAGGGAATCTTTGCTTCTGAGCTCACTTTGTATTGGTAAAAGCTAATTATTTAGCAACATGAATCCAGTCCTGGGAGACTTATTTTAGAATCGGTTCCTGTTCCTTCTTTCCTGAGAAGCCATTCAATCATAGGGAGAAG
Source organism: Neomorphus geoffroyi (assembly GCA_033558235.1). Lineage (NCBI taxonomy): Eukaryota > Metazoa > Chordata > Aves > Cuculiformes > Neomorphidae > Neomorphus > Neomorphus geoffroyi. The sequence goes on along the minus strand of JAUMJM010000005.1, from coordinate 97,203,019 downwards.
AGCAGTTGTAATAAATGATTGGGCAAGCGTGTGTCCTCTGGTACCAAAGGACTCCACATAAATCTTAGACTTGCTCTCCAAAAACTTAGGAAAACGTTCATTATCCATCTTGGAAAAACGACTGTGTTTGAAACAAGACCCTCTCCCTGTGCTCCTGCACAGCGTGCGCCTCAGCCCTGTTTGACTGTGTCCTGGCTTTTAAGCTGTTTTTCTGTCTCCCCATTTTTTTCTTACTGCAGTCTCCATTAGTGCCTTGAAATATTCCTGTGAAGGTCATTTTACTGGAACATCTTGCTTTTCTGAAATAGCTCACTTGTTCTCTAAAACTACAAGTATTGGTAATACACCAGCTTACTGGGTGCAACCAAAACTCTGAAGCAAGCTGGTATTTGCCAGACTAAAGAGATGTCAAGGCGAGTAACAATAGCCTTTACACTAAGCCACTTAATTTTTATGACTGCAACAAATTTGACTTTTTCAAATAGTTTTAAATCAAGACCAACTTTGTAAAGGTGAGCAAAATTGAAAATTATGTGAATAAGAATGCTGATGCTTTTTCTAGAAGGGGAAAAAGATGTTGTTTAGAGTTATGGCTGGCTGTTCTCACTGGGGTTAAATTGCAGATCTCTTGTCCTCAACTTGCTCATAAACTGCCTTTGATTAAATTAATAGCAGATTCAAGTGGGAGGAAGGAAAGGAAGCTGTGCTAGTCCTTATGAAAGAAAATCTGCTGAGGAACAGGCAATTCCAACTGTAATTCCTACAGAGCTTCTAAAACATCCCTTGTTTTTGATTCAGAAGTGTCTTCATTTGTCCACCAGAGTCAAGAAAATAGGGTTATGGTGGGAAATGGAATTCCCAGGGCAGAGTTGGGGTAGCTGCCTCTCCCCGTGCTGGGGATGGGGTGGTGTGGTGCAGCAGCCAGCCCTTGGGCTCTGTGCTTGGGCAGCTGGGCTGGCATGGGCTCACAGGCGCCCAGGTGCCCTGAGATCTGGGGGAAAAGCCCTAAATGGGGGAAAAAGGAAAAAGCCCCAGCAGCATTCACGGGGCTAGAGCACTGCTGCATAGCCCGTGGCCACCAGTTACTCTTATGGCTCCTCTTCTCCCAGGGATGTTTTGTGGCCTGGATTCAAGTGTGTTCGCTTTCCCCTCTCACTCACAGAATCACAGAATCATTGGGATTGGAAAAGACCTTTTAAGATCATCGAGTCCAACTGTAAACCCAGCACCCCCAACTCCACCACTAAACCATGTCCCTAAGCACCACATCCACATGGCTTTTAAATCCCTCCAGGGATGGAGACTCCACCTTTCCCTGGTGGTAATAGGAAATACTGATGCATGTGATTTTTTTACTGGTTGTGATCTCTGTGGATACTACCTGGACTTGCAGAGAAGATAAAAACGCCCTTCAGAAAGCCTCAGCAGAGTGAGTGGTCTCAAGAATCCTGTGCTGGAGACAGAGCTGCTGTAAACTGTCCTGTTCAGGTTAATAAGAGGAGAGAGGTGACAGTTTTGCTTTAGGCTTGGAGCATTGGATACCCAATTCATTTTCATGGGAGTTGTTGGTATGTAACACCTGTAAAAATTAGACTTCTAGCGTTGTGCTGCATGTGAGGAAGTTACTCCAGTTTTGAATCTTGTTGCTGTCTGTTTTGTCTCAGATAAGGTGCATAGATAATTGCAGAAATTGTTACTTTGGGGCGTAGAAGCGTTACTTCTGATATTTTCTGCTAGTTCTGTTGGAGAATAGATGATGAGGCTAATTTTTAACTCATCAGTTGAAACGGTTAATTGATGTGTTCTTTCTGCTCATGCTGTCTGTGAGGTAACTGTGAGCTGTGCAGTTACTGCTGTCTCTCCCTAGATGCTGTTCTGTGCCCTCTTACCAGTTCAAAGGAGGGGGGGGGTGTTGAAGGGAACACTCGATATCCAGCAATTGTGCTTTGTGTTAAGTAAAGCAAACTGGAAACAGAACTTTTATAGCACTTGATGGCAAAAGCCAGTAGAGGAAGATTTTACGGTAACAGAGAGGCAGAATGAAAACCTGAGGATCCATTTCCACAAATGCACAGTCTGTTACCTTGCTTGTTTCTTTATTCCTCCAAACAATTGACTCTCAGGCTGAACAATTGATGATAAGCGTTCCTTTTTAGCGGATAACTTCTCTGTGATTGGGTTACTCCTGACTGACACCTGTGTGTAAGAGCTCGGACCTCCCCTCATGGCAGTCGGAGTTGGGAGATGATTGCATCGTTTCCTCCTTTGGCCTTGGGAGGAGGCTGTTAGTGAGGAGTTAGTTTTACCCCGTGAACTGACAGCCCTGGTATTTCACTGGGTATGTCTGGGAGGTAAGGCGATAGCTGGCAACCATTGGATTGTCTGGGAATGTCTGAGGCTCGCTGCAATTTCCTGCTCTCCGGGTTCCCCTCCTGCTCTGTAACCCACACCCGTTTGCTTGTTTGTTCTGGGTTTGGCCAGCTGAGAGAAATGCCTTGCTTTGCTGTTTCCAGTGCTATCATTTGACACCACAGCTCTCTTAATACAACAAATCCATCCAGGTAGGAGTACACTTAAGGCCATAGAATTGCACCGATGCTGAATGTGTCCTGTGATGTTTACAGTAGTTGCCAGAAATGCTTATTCTAAGGTATAATAAGCTTCAGGGGGAACAGCCTGTTTTAAATCAGTGTCTGCATGTTTCTGTTATTGCCATATGTGTGGGCTCCCGGTGTTAACTTGGGGTTGGATAGTCCCCAGAAATGTCAGAGTGATTTTGAGTTTCACCCCCTCCTGCATTCCCTGCAATAACATCTTTTAATCTTGTGCTGCGCCAGCATCCTGAGAGAATCCGATCTCAGCCCCCGGCAAAGCGAGCAGGTGAATACAGAGGGCCCTCGCACTGAGTCCCTTCGTTTTTGAAGTCAGAGGCTTTCAGCAGCCTTCAGAAATTCAGAGGTTTTATTTTAACCCGGGGTTTCTATTCATCTTTCAGTTAATTTCCCTGTTCTTGCATAAATTTGCAGGTTGCTAAAAGATTCTGGAACAGCATAGGGCCAGGCAAATACTAAATGCTGCTCATCTCCATTTTATATCAAAGTATATCACAATAGGCTCTGAAAAGTGTGCAACAGAACTAAGCTGCAAAACAATCTCTATTTTATTATACGGAAAGTATGATAATTTTGAACGGTATGAAGTCTTGGTAGGCATTAAATCTTTGTAGAATATCCAGTATAACTCTTCTGTGTCTGCAGTTCATAAGTAATTCAGCCACGTCAAAGTCAAGTGAGCACAAATCCCCTTTATACCGTACTGGACCATCTGTCTAATCTATCTGTGTCAAATATGGCTTGTTTGGGTCTGTCCTGCTGCAGTCTGTTCTGGGTAGATTAAATTAAAATTTCTGGTCGGTGACTTGTTCTCTTGATGTTTGTAATGCAGGTGATAAACATGTTTTTCGTCCTAGTTTTATAACATATTTGGTAAACAAGAATGTGGCAGTCAGCGAAAATATCTTTTTGTCATGGTTGGCTGGAGTGTTTTTACAGTGACAGCACCTTTTCAGCAGTTACCAAGTATCGTATTAATGTGAAATATCTGAATGAACGGGTTGTACTTCAGGAACCTGCAAGCTAACAAGCACCGAGATAGATAGCATAGATTCCCCTATTGCCTAGAGCCTGTCTTCTGTTGATCCACTGCTACCCTGGAAAAGCACTGTTCTGTTTGCCTGGAACTTGCATTAGTTTTGTGGAATGTCAGAAATGAATATTTGAAAGAACTTACTGTTTCATTTCTGTTTCGTTTTGCCAGTCTGGGTGAACTGTAGGCTGTCCCTCCTAAATGCTGGAGTAGCGCAAGTCGCAGTATTGCAGTACGCCAAAAATAAACCCTGAATTTTGCAGGTAACCTCTTCTTTTGACGTCTTTCCAAAACCCATCTGATGCAGGGATGTACGTCCTTGGGGTTTACAAAGGATGCTGATGTAGCTGTTGCTCTGCTGGCAGCTCCTGTGTGAGGGAGGGAAGCTCCTTTTCATGCAGTAGTGGCTGCATGTGGTTGCATAAATACCACGCTGTGGCATTGTCTGATGATTTGCATTCTACCTCCATCTTCTGTGCGTAAATGTGTCTGGCTTTTAAGCAGAAAATAGTGATATTTTCAGGATTCCGAAATCCTGTGCCTGCTGAGGGCCCTCTTAAGGAGGGAACCAGACCTCCTGGTACTGGCAGGCTGCTGCTGCCGCTGCAGCGGGCTGCAGCCCCTGTCCTTGAGCAGCACAGGGCAACCTGCAGGAGGGATGCTTGGGAGCGCAGGTTGGAGCATGAATCATGCATCTACGTGACTTGCAGGTTGTGTTGGCAAACTATCAGCTTTGCACCCCAGCTCTGCCACTCCTGTGCTGCATCTGCATTGCCTGCAAGTGTCTGCACACCCAGCACCTCTTTTGGTGTGTGCCAGCTGACTCCTACAGCTTGGGAACTTGAATTTTCTCTCTGGGGCTGGTTATTAAAAGCAGCATAGATACAGCTTGCATTCATCATTACCCTCTCAAGAGAACCAGATTGCAGAGTTTTTCCTGAGATGCCTGTTTGGGAAAAAAGAAGCCAGGGACAATCTAAAAATTCTGCATTTCTACGTATTCAGTCCCATTACGGCGCTCTGCCTCCCACCACCTCCCGTAGACACACTTAATTGTTTTTGAGCTTCACTTTACCTGTGCTTTATGCAGAGATTCCTGCTCTCAAGACTCCTGAGCCTGACATACGGTGCAATGCTGAAGGGAAAGCAACCTAGATGTTCAGGAGTTAAAATGGCTGAATCACTGTGTGTTAAGATGGAGTCAACCAAGCAGATCATTCTAGAAAAGAAGGGGGAAATTTTGCCATTACTGTTGAAATTATGAGGCTTCTTTCTGTATGCTGTGTTGATATTGATGCTGTCACTAATGGAAATGTTTTATACAATATTCTACCTTCAGTGCTTCGTTCTGTCTGACTGTAGTACCAAATGTTGCACAAAAACAAATTACCAGGAGGATCCTTAGGAAAAGAAAAAGTGAAGCAGTGTCTGTTGGTCTGTTTTAACTGCTTGCTGTCTTCACAGTGCATGATTTTTAATGGAGGGTATAATAATTGAAAACCTAACATAGTGTAATCCGAGGTTTATGTTAAAGCTTCTTACTAGAGCATCATGCATTTCAAAGCATTCCCATTAATATATTTGCTTCGAGAAATGCACCGATCCAGACGTTTTCTTGTTTTGCTATTCCAAATAAGGATGCTTTGATTACTGGTGACCTGATTTGAATATGGGCTTGACTGATTTAATTTAAAATATTGATTGCAGTGCCTTGGGTTGGTCATGTTTTTGCTTTATTCCTGTAACAGCTGCCATCCTTGTTCAAATCCGTGAGTTTAGATCGCACTTTTTCCATGATGCCTGGAGAAAGAGAGCTTTAACACATGCATTGAGGGGAGGGATTTTGCCCACTTCAGGGTCTTTGAGTGCATCCTGTTCATAAAATCATAGACTGCTTTGGGTTGGAAAAGACTTTTATAGGTTATGCAGTCCAACATCCCTGCAGGAGCAGGGACATCTTCAACCAGATCAGGTTGCTCAGAGCCCCATCCAACCTGACCTTGAATATTTCCAGGGATAGGGCTTCCAGTACTTCCCTGGACAACCTGTTCATTCCTGTCTATCCGTGTTTTAGATGACAATTTAATGAGAGGGGCTCATTCTGTATTTGAGATTTTCTATGGGAGATGCGGGTGCACCTGAGCATCTGGTGCTGTGTCTGTCTGCCCATCTTGTGCCTGTTCCCATCCCTCCCATCACAAAGTGATGCAGGACTGACCTGGTCTTCTCAGTTAAAACATTCCTTGCGCTGTGATGTGCTGTTTCTCGGTTTTAGTGTTGTTAATTGGCATGCTGCATTGTGGGTGGAGGGCCACTGAGAAATGGTAGTCAGGGCTCTGGGAGACATCTGGAAACAGTGCAAGCAGCAATGCCAGTGCGACTTGTGAGGTCTCTGGAAGCCTACAGTAGTGTTGTACTTTCACTAATGAACTGTTATGCTGCATTTTTGGTAATGAGGAGAGTTGGGCTTTCTCCAGACAGATGCAAGCGACGATGGAAAGATGAAAGCACAGCTGGTTGGGTAGCAAGGTGAGACTGATCACAAATAATTGTTTAATTTTAAAAAATGGCAAATGGCAGTGAATGCCATTTTAAACAAGTGATGGGGTACATCTGTACAATATGTTAAAATCTATTCCTAGTAGGTGTAACAGAACTAGTCCCACTGCCTTTAAAACTGTAAATCCACTGGTGGTTTTGAAATCCTTCAAGAAAGACATTTTCTGTTTTTGTTTCCTTCTATGTACTTTTATTTAGCAATGCTTTTAAAGCTTTAAGATTTTATTTTTGCCTTGAAAGTGAAACAATGTTTAGGATTTCCCTGGGGAAACAAAGCTTTTAGAGCCTGAAAAGACCGAAGAGAGTGTTCTCCTCCGGAGGTTTTGCTTCACCCAAGATGGCTGGCTGGAGTGATGCGGAGGAGAAGGAAAAAGCAAGAAGATCTGGAGTGCTGCCAAGCATTTAAAAGGACTGTGTAGTAAACAGTCATTAGGTGGAAAATGATCAGGATTAGCACTTTCTAAATTGCCTCGGGCTTGTATGTTTTTTTTGTACTGTAGATCTGCAGGTGTAAATCTTAAATATGTGAGAATCTTAGCTTTTACTTTTAACATGTAAATAAGGTTCTGCCATGTTATGCAAGCATTCCTTCATGGCTGCACCTCCCTGTCGTAGTTAATGACAGAAAAATGTAAAACACCTGCCATTGTTATTTTCTAAACAATTTCAGAGCCTAGTTCTTGATTTCTTTTGGACTGTATGACAGGCAGTACTGCTGTTTTACAGGATAGTTCATAAAATTGCATTTACAATGTCAAATTCTGTACTTGTGCCTTGGATGAGTTCCTACCTGGGTTATCTCAGGTAGGTATAGCTATTTTAAACATGGATGTGATTGTTCAGTGAGCTGTTCTCTGGAAGCATTTTCTTTCCACTCACTGGACTTTTATTTCTGCCTTGAACTAGCTAGATTTTGCTCACGTTTTTGGGATATGACCCTTCCACATGCTTGACATATAGTATCAGCGTTGATGTTTCTTCGTTTCTCACCGTTAGTCAAGAAAATGATGTGATGTTTGTCTTGTTCTGGATGGGCCCTAAGCTGTTGCACTAAGCAACAAGAAATAGTTTGGAATTCTTTCTTCACTTGGTCACGGCTGTCTTGAGTCAGTCAAGGAATGGAATCTGAGGCTGAACACTCTGTACAGCCCACAAATTGCGTGTAAATGGTTCTTATATAATATTTTATTCTTATTGCAGGTAGATGAAATACAGTAATATTGGCATAAGGACCAATCTGTTCAGTATCCAAGACAAGTGATCAATGGCATATGAAGGATGTCTCTTCCTTATTCTTTCTTCTTGTATAGGAATTGCTTTATACTGCCATAACCAAAAGTCTTCTGAATTTCAAGGAAAAGGTGGAGGTTTTCCATAGCAAGCCTTGAATGCCAGGAGCGCGAACCAGGAACCAGAGCTATAGTGAAGCTGAATGCTACTAGACAGCAGAATTTTTGTCCTTGGAGGATTCAAGTCTGATGATAAAAGCAAAACCAACCAAATAACCCCTGCCTCCTGGATAAATAAATGTAATTCTACTTCCACATTTCAGGTTGGAATTCAGAGCAAGTTTGGGCGGTCTGGGCAGATGCTGAAGAAAACAACACAGTTTCTCCTCAGTTTCTGAGCCATGTAGTGAGGCAATAATTCATCAAAGTTCTTACAAGCTTGAAAGAAACAAATAAAATGGAACTGGCCGAGGATTTCAGGTCATCAGTCCATCTGTTGGAAACAGTAGAAGGCAGCTCAAAAACTGTTCAAGGAATGGAGTTAGTATATAGTGAAAGTATTTTCTCACCTCATTTATTCACGAAGAAAGTGGAGAGAATGGACAGTCATTTTCTGACATGGCAAAGGTTGGCTTGCCATCCATGGAAGAACATTTCATGATGTAAAATGGAACTTCTCTGTATTTGCCATTTCTTTACACTTTGCCATCTGAATTCCCTGGGGTGGAAAGGAAAGCTGGACAGATCCTACCAGCATGTTGTCTTCAGTGTCTCGTTACCCCTGTTCAGTATAGAGATGGTGTGGCTGCACGTGGCATCAGGGCATCTGTCACACCAGCTGGTGAACAGGGGGAAACCCTGTTAATTGTTTACACATTTATTGTGTAAATGGAGATTTTTTTTTTAACTTTTTTTTGAACCAGAAGTATAATTGTGATTGACAAAGTCTATTTCACAGCTGTAGGAAAAACTTAATCTTCATAGATCTTTTTGCAAACCTCCAAATTTACCAGATCTGCTTTTTTTCAGATGGGAACTGTGTCTCTAAATCTGTAATGAGGTCATGACCTTCATAGTCTGTGTTGTGTAAGCCACATCATCGGAAAGGATGAAATAATTTTTCAGGAAGAGTTTCCTCAGCACCTATGGCCTGTGGGAAAGGTGAAGGAAAATGTCAGGCCACCCAACCAAGTCACAGTGTGCTTTGGATGAGGAGGGGAGGAAGCCAGGATGCTTCTTGATGGTGCTGAAGCAAAAATGTCAGCAGTCACATGCACTGGGCTGCAGAAATGCAGGCTTTTTCAGTGATTAACCCTAATTCTTGGAAGAACAACCAAGTCAATGTACCTCGGTTTTCTATTTATGCTGGTGCAGAGAAAGTACTTGGGATGTAATTTGAAATGGCAAACCCATTGCTTGTCACTTATGAAAAATGCCAGTGATTTTCTTGTGTTTTTACTTTGATAGTATTCGCTGACAGCTGTGTACTTTGCACATTCCAAATACTTTGTAGAAGAAATTTAATGAACCAAGGTTCAGCAATCTGGCTGGGACTGGGTTGCTTTTGTAGGCAGCTTAACCTGAGCATTGGCCTCAGTGAGGTTTGGGCTTCTCTACAGTCCTGGGGAAGCTACAGTCCCCAAAGATGTTGAGCAGATGTCGTTTTCCAGTAAATAGAGAAAAAAAATGGTGAAAATTACTTGATATTTAGAGCAGTGTCTTTGGGATGATGAGATATTTTATCCTGAATTCTAAATGCTGAGGATTTGGCATGATATGTCAGGTTTAGTTTTTGGGACGTGAAGTAAGAATGAAGTAGTCTGATTGCATTCAAAAGTTGCCAGATAATAAAAACAACAGCCGAGATCTTATTTAAATATGAAATGAATATCAAGTGGCATTTATGGAAAGATGAAGAGAGATTGTAATTGAGAGGAGACAAGTGGAGATCAAAAGTTATTGGGTTTTGAAGGAAAAATTCTAGAATATTCCTCAAGGATAGCACACATATTTATCTTATTAAAAACCCAGAAAGCAAACAGGTGATAGGAACAATATGTAAGATGTCCAGTGGACAGAGCTTCATAAATCTTCAGCATCTGTACCCAATTATTTAGCTTCTCTGGCTATTTTTTTTTTCCTGTAGCGCACATTTCTCACTATGAACTAATAGTACATAATAATAAAATCTTGGGTGTTGGCCAGAACAAACAGGGTTTTTGGCTAACTTTTGGAGTGTTTGTGGAAGTAGAAAAGCAATGCAGCTGTTGGGTTGGGTAGATGCCAGCTGAGTATCCATTTCCCAGACAAAAAGCTCAAATCAGAAGAAAATAATGAGCAGATATTTTACATATCATTGCTTTATGCTGATTTTTCTTCGGCTTCTGGTGTTGTGTGTTGTGATTCTCTGGGGTGTGTAGGCAGGTTTCAAACTTTGCACCTAGTAACTGAGTGATCACAGATGACAGGCCATGTATTTGCTTGTGCCTTTTTCCTGAGCACTTGTGAAGGTGGGGTTGAGACCTCAGTTTAAAAATACTTCATACAGTACCGCTGTTTGCCTGTGAGGTGAGCTTGAAGAACCATAAAGCTCTTGGACCAAATTACTGTCCTTTTTTTTCTGTTGCTGTAGAGCAGTTTCCATTCCCGGGTGTTCGAGGCCGACGAAGCTGCTGTATGCAAATGAAGCTGTATTTACACGTTGCCAGAAGCTGTTTATAACAAAGTGCCAATAACAATAGTTAGATATTTCAGAGAGCTAAATGTCATTGATTTGTTTATTTGCCTGCTTTATTAAGGCTGTGAGTAACATACGCCTCAAAGGAAAGTACCTTTGTTGGGGATCCCTTCTCCTGGCTCCGACGCATGGAAAACGTCCTTCACTGGTTGTGTAGCCATGGTCTGGGGTCAACTGGGACAATACTGGCCAGGGGTTGTGTCACCATAGCTGCAACTCAGCTGCCCTGGGTGCAGTTTCCTTGGCTGGAAGAGCTGTACACGCCGGGAGTAGCATCTTGAGGGCGCGAAGCTGGAGCCTTGCAGAGTTCTTCAATCTTGCACGGGCAAAAATAGATCGTAGTGTCTGAGTCTGAGGAGATGTTTCAAGTAACACTGCATTGTTTTCATCTGGTGAGGCTACACTGCTTTTGACATACTTGTTTAGCGGACTTCCCTTATGCCGTTTGTAAGTACGAGTACTGCCATGAAGTTTTGGGGGAGAACATTGTGGTGGTCTTTGTAAAGCAGTGGACAGCGCAGGGAGTTGCAGGAGTCCAGCCCTTTCCACAGAAGGTGCAGGAGCATGCAAAACTCTAGTCTATTAGCAAGCTGACATGAGAAACCTGGGAAAAGTCATCACTATGTCATACATAAAAAGATAAATATCACTGTCTTGCCTAAAGCAGTGTATAAGGATGTGTGCAAAAATACCTAAAAAAAAAACCCTCAAAAAAGACTTAACCATAGTTGAAACATCAAAGAACCAAGATAATAACCCAAGTTATTTAAGATGTAGCTTTTCTAGGCTTTTGCTCCACATCCATCATCTTATTTCCCAGGGTTTTAAATTCTGGTCTGCATGCTTTTTCCTCCCAGGATGCATCTCAAATTGTTTGGTTACAAATGCCCTGAATAACAAATTGACTTAATTTAGATGGCATTAAGGCTCTTTAACCCATTTCAAAGGGCAGGGATGCACTGAAGACCTAGAGGCATGCATTTAAATTAAGGCAATAATGATATATATTTCTTTTCCTTGCCTGAAAACGCCTGACTATGTTATCTATGCATCAGATGAAAGTTTTAAGGGGAAAGGTTTCTGTTAGTCTTGTTGGGAGTTGGCCAAAAAAATGTGAAGAATGTAGAAAGGAATTAACAGCTGGTGTCCATTTAAAACTTCAGTGTGGGCAAATGCAGACAGTGTGCTTGGTTTTACCTGTTGTCTTCCTCTGGTTTCTATCCACTAACGGCTAGTTTAGGAGGGAGGAGACAAGTTTGGATGTGATGGGTTTAACTCTTCTGCCAATAGGTTGATGAGTGGATGATGTGTGTTTTGTTGCCTCTGGGCAGGATGAGACGCATTTCCTTCTCTTTGGGAACCAGTGGCTCAGGCTGTGTTTGGTTACTTGAACCAGAAATCTTGTTGGCCTGGTAGAATTCTGCTGTGCTCTATCTAACTTGGTGCTTTACTTGTATGACTGCTGGCATTTTCCTTTCGTACTGGGGAAAAATCATTTTCCAAACAGCTTTCAGCCATGTTTCTGGTTTTGCATAGTCCAAAATGTGCATGTGTGCAGAGAGGACTTTGCTTCTCAGAGGGGAAATGACTGTGGAGTTTGGAAATGGAGTCTTGTGCTCAGTGCTGCAGCAGCTGCAGGCGTTGGGTTTGTGCTCGCGGGGCTTTGTGTGTACTCGTCAGCACTGGTGCCTGCGAGCTTTGTGCTGGTGAAAACGTGATGCTGCTGAAGCAGACACACGCGTTTTGTTGGCCTGTTGCCTCCTTGTCCGAGGCTTTTCTGGGGGCACCTGTCATCCTACTGTCCTGGTGTCAAAAACTGCAGAGAGAAGGAAAAATTATAGACTCGAAGAGAAATAAAACTTATAAAATATTCCAATATTTTCTCACTGAAGAGGGGCAGAGGATGTTGTCACTTCGGAGGCTTCATGCATGGTTGTGCTGGCTCAGTGCCGTTCCGGCTCAGCTCATCAGTGGTGAGTGCACTGACCACCTTGCACTGAAACTGTTGCAGTTTGTGCTAATTTGCAGAACAATTATTAACATTTGTGTCAATTAATGTCAAAATACTCTGCTCCATTTCTCAGTTCACTTTCCAACCAGTTTTGAATCCAAAGAAATGCTGGGATTCAGCAGTTAAGTGCTGTCTTCACATAATCTCACCGAAGCAAAAGTTGTCTGATCCTGTGTTAGTAGTTCTGGTTTTATTTTCGTTAAAGAAATAACAACTAGAGTCCACATGGTACCTATAACTCACTCCAATGCTGCTCGGGTTTGGTCATTGAGAGGCAGAGCTTTGCATAATCTTGGCTGTGACGAAGGAAATGCTCATCCTGGAGTTGTCTCTGATGAGCCTCCTCTGAGACCACCACACTGGCCAAAACCAGATTCTTTACTAGGCCAATTTTTTGGCCAGACCTCACTGAGCTGTTGAAACATCTCTGGTTAAAGTGGAGTTAGCTCAGCTAGAGAAGTCTTGGGAATCTCTGATACCTGAACTGAGTGCTAGTATGAAAATAGATGGATCATCTTGGCATTGCCATGGATTAACAAGTGCTCTCTTATGTCTCTTCTTAATGAGATCCTGTGGGTATTTGGACTTAGGGTTGCTCTTTCGTGGGTTAGTGCTGGGACTTATTGTGCTGCTGAAACCAGATGTTGCTTGAACTGCATTGCCTTATGAAGTGTGTTAGCAAAGCTTTCCCCATTCCCATCCCCAGAATCTGTATTTTATTGTTTGTTTGTTTGCTTGTTTGGTAATTCCAAACCTACTGACTGTGTAGCAGGTTTTTTCCTTGAGGCTGGCCCTTTAAATTGCTTCCATGCTCTGCCTGGCTCTGAAATATCACTAATAAACAAAGTCCAGAACAAAAGCCTACACAACAAAACATCCTTTTCTCCCTAGGCGTCTCCCTGGGTGCGGTTTCCCACTGCTGCTCTGCAGTTTGGAGGCAGAGCCAAAACAGCTCAGTCTTATTCTTCCTGCCTTGGAAGTTGTCATCAGGCAGCCTCCCACGACCAGCACCGCCGAGGAGGGATGAGGCAACCTGTACACAGTCTGTTTTCCTGAATTTCCCCTCCTTGGCAGAGAGTGATGGAGCCTTTCCCTGCCCTAAAATAAAAAGCTCCAATACAGAGGAGGTTTGTCTAGGCATAAAGCAGTACATTTTGAGATTACTCCCTGTTTTGTGTCCTCTTCCTCACAGGCACACCCAGATTGCCAGAGCTGTGAGTGTGCTCAGCCTCCCACATCTTGTTCTGGCTGTGCCTCTGCTCAGCATTGCGGCATCGCCCAGGTGGGCGTCGCATCCTCCTCTCTGCAGGAAGGAAACCAGGAGCTCACAGGGATCCAGGGGAGGGAAAATGATGCAGAGGCTCTGGTTCACTCCTACTCATCTACAGGTTGAACGTGTGTTGATTGGTCTGGGACCTGTGCCCTGCCATGTTTCTCTGCAGCAAATAAGCCTGGATGTACATCCAGATCTCTTAGAGCATGGTAGCGAGGTCCTATAGACTTCTTTCTCATATTTTATTCTCATCTTGTTCCAGGTCATCAGACATCTCGGTGCTTGAAGTGTTATTTTGGTCAAAAAGCAGTTCTTTGCTGCACCTCTTTTTTGTTCTATGCCTGTGAGGTTCATAGCATTCCAGTAGCTGGGCAATGGCACTGGAAAATAGTGGTTTGTGTTCTATATATGGACTGTATCCTTGGTCCATGCTCCTGGCCTCCAGTGGTTCCAGTCACCGAGTCGATTATGCACATTTATTAACTGTCAAAGAAGTTGGAACAGACGTTAATGACAATGACTAGGAAGGGTGGGGTGTGGAAACAGAGATGAAAAATGGAAGGGCAAAAGAGACAGCAGTTGGCTGGCTGAATCCTCAGGCCTGTTTACTTGGCAGCCCTCCTCACGTAAGGAGGTCAGAGTGATCGCATCTCAGGTTCCCGGAGGGGGACTGTGAGAGGAGGAGTGCGCTCATGGATGTGTGTCGTCAACCCACTGTAGACAGTGTCGAGTTAGCTTTGTATTCACGCATAGCAAAGGTGGGCTTGGTTGTCTTCTCATTGCAAACGTTCTCTCGTTGTAAATGTGATTCATGGCCATTTCTTCTGTGTACGACCCTCTCGGTAGGAGTTAGAAACCTATGATTCCGGCTTTATGATTGAAGAAGATAACATTGCACAGCATCTTTGCTCCCTCTCCCATCCCCAGAAACTTGGCTGTAGCTCTCTTGATTTGAATTAATATAACAGATTTAAACTTGTATCTATAGGATTATTTCATCCAAAGAAGAACCAAATGTCTGACAGACATTGAGCAGTGGGAGCATCTCAGTTTTCAGTCCTTTACTGACACACAACTGGTTTCCAAAGATTGGTGCTCTGTTTCTAAGCTGGATCATCAAACTAGAGACGAGAAAATGGGGAGCTCCTTTCTAAGGGTAACTGGTTTTCACTGGAACTTTGCTCTGCATGAAAGCTTGAAAAATGCTAAAAAGACTTTGTTCCACTGAAGAAAAAGGTAAATATCACTGCAGACAATCGTTCTGTATTTTCACATTCTTTTGGTGAAGGTCAATCCACAGATAGCTTCTAGAACACAGTAGTACTAAATATTGTCCTATAAATTCTCAGTGTCTGTGGAAGGAATTATTTTGGTAGTTTCTTTATAAGCCTATTGATACCTATTGAAATGCATCAGCTTTCCTTCCTGCCAGACCATGAGGCAAGATGTCCTGGGTGCCCTCCACCAGCTTAAAGACTCAGCCTTTAAGTCCATCCATAAGTACTTTCAGCTGAATTCTTTAGAGGTGTTTGGAAAATATGCTTCTCCCTTGCTCCGTGAGCAGGATTGAGAAGGGTCAAATGCAGAGGTTTTTAACAAAATTACAAGGTGGTTTGAAATCGGAATGCTGTTTTGAAACAAGATCTCCGTGGCATCTGTCTGTAAGGATCTACTGGAGTAGATGTCCGCTCATAAATACATAGACAGCCATATTTTCACTTTTTTGTCTCTTCTTTTGTAACTGTGAAATGGCTGAGTAGTGCTAAAGCTGAATTGTGTATCAGAATAAACATTATTGTAACAGAGGAGCCTCTGTGAGGAAGGTCCTTTCCCTAATTCCATAAGGAACTGAGCTGACGTGGAGCTTGTTTGATTTCAACTCCACTTGATTTCCTCTTGTTGATTTTGTTCTGCTTAGAATTGTGAGCTGCCTTTGTGGTATAGACTGCAAATGTATTACTATTCCAACCTACTTATATTTTTAATTACTTCATGTTAATTTACCACTATCAGTTGTTTTTTGCTATTATGTTATTTTTTTAATCAAAAAGTTCAGGCAATTGCATGGTCAAAATTTACTCTTTAATTGTTTTATGATAAAATAACTACATGAGTTGTAAAAGTTGAAGAGCTCTTGACCTGCTGACATTCGTATTCCTCAGAAAAAAGTATTGGCGTGCCAACTGTTCTTACAGATCAGTACACACAGGTGCACAAACATGTATTAAGTGTCTTGTAAAGCCCTTGCAACATTCAGGATGCTATTCCAGTCACTGTCCAGAATTTAATCCTTGATTTTGCTGCTCATTTTTCACTTTTCAGTTTCAGTGAGACCAGCTGCACTTGCCTTTGGGTGGTCAAGCACCAGAACAAGTCTACAAAGTTTGAATAGCAGATTTGGCAGATTTATCTAAAACTTATAAACTGCACTTGAGTTTTAGTTCATGGGATTATTTACAGGCTGAGAGAGTTAGGCTTGTTTAGCCTGGAGAAGAGAAGGCTCCAGGGAGACCTCATAGTGGCTTTCCAGTACCTGAAGGGGCTACAGGAAAGCTGGGGAGGGACTTTTTACAAGGGCAAGTAGTGATAGGACAAGGAGGAACAGCTTTAGACTGAAAGGGGAAAGATTTAGATTAGACATTAAGAAGAAATTCTTTGCTTTGGAAGTGGTGATACACTGGTACAGGTTGCCCAGAAAAGTTCTGGATGCCCCATCCCTGGAGGTGTTCAAGGCCAGATTGGATGGGGTCTTGAGCAGCCTGGTCTGGTGGGAGGTGTCCCTGCCCATGGCACAGGGGTTGGAACTGGATGGACTTTAAGGTCCCTTCCAACCCAAACCATTCTGTGATTCTGTGAATCTTATGATTTTCACTGGGCCTCAGCTTTGTAAAATGTACCTTCTGGATGGGTTAACCTACACAGAAATGCAGCTTGTTCTGAAGATGAGTGGGAGATCTGTTAACTGGGATATAGAGGTTAAAAAATGCTTGATGCCAGAATGGAGATGGGGACAGAAACTGTAAAGCAGAGCTGATGAGCCCTATTTTTTCCAGCTAAGCTATTTGCTTATCAGGACATTCCAAGATACCCTGGTAGTTCAACAGTCTGACTTTAACTGAGTTAGGAAAGACCCTGTGAAGGTGATAAAAGTGTATTTTAAAAGTAGTTGATTTTGACTTAGAGCTGCATAAATTGAATTCCATGGGTATTTCTTTTTTGACTTAATTAGAAGCAGAAAATAGAATAATGTGCTTTAGAAAATACCCAGTTAATGTTTCACAGAGTTTTTGGATGCCAAGTTGCATCTCTTTTGGCCACTTTGTATATAAAGGTGGCTTGTGAGATTGAGTGAAGCTGTGTTTAATCCATGGACCACGCTTGAGCAGCCATGAACCAGCTTGTGATGTACGTACTTGAGCTGAACCATACTCTCACAAAACTACAAACTTGCATTTATCCCTAACTTGACTAACCTTGCCCAGCAGTGATTGTTGAAGGAAAACCATAAATACATGAGGAAAGAGGTTGAGTACGCTGTATTTTGCTTAAGAACTGAATAAGGAGGATGCATTCTTTCAGCCTAGGACTAACAGTGTGTGATATGGAATTTTATTAACACAGTCCTCATGCATGTTACGTGCCTGTGTGTGTAACTCAGTGCAGACCATGCCACCGTCCAGTCTCTCTCTGAATCCCTGTGGACTTCTTTCAGTAGAGATGGAGGAGCATCGGTCATTTGAAATGTGCTAATGGCTGATTACCAGAGTGCTCCGCACCTCCCTCCTGTAGCAGCTTGACAAAATGTGTTTTACATTATTCAAGTGATGAGGGGAAAAGGAAGGGCAGTCCCAGGAGGGATTTGGTGCTTACTCCACCCTTGTGTTGAGCGTGGTAGTTTTCAGTTCTGCTTGATTTTTGTACTCGTCTTTATTCACTTTTTTAAAAAAACCTACCACTTTCTACCTAAAATGTCTCTGTTTTTTGTGGTTTGGTCTTTTCCTGGTTTGTATGTAGTTGGTAGATGGGCATGTATTTCACTCAGGGATGGTTCAGAGGCAAGGACCAATCTGGGATACTCCAGAGGGAAATTTAGGAACCTAGAGAGTCGTGACCCATAACATCCATTATGTGTCTGATCTCGGACAAAATCAATCTGAACCTTCCCTGGCCCCCTTTTTGTTTTTACAAGGCTGTTCAAATAAAATTGGCACATTATGGGTTGCTTCTTTGGCTGGGTGGAGCTACCTCAGATTAAAGAGGACAAATCAATTAGTTTATTCTAGAGTCTTCAGGAAAAAAGTGTTGGAATTCAGGTTTCCCAGCCAATGAATGAGAAACTGGATAAAATTTTGTCGCTTTGACTGTGTAGAGGATCAGACTAGAAGGTTTTAATGAACCTTGCTGGGACTGAAAGTACTGTGTTGGGTTCTGGAGCCCTCAGCACAGGGAGGACACAGATCTGTTAAAGCAAGTCCAGAGGAGGCCTAGAAGATGATTCGAGGGCTGGAGACCAACCGTATGACGACAGGCTGAGAGAGCTGGCATGGGGAAGTTTCCAAGGAGACCTTATATCTGCCTTCCAGTACTGAAAGGGGCTACAGGAAAGCTGGGGAGGGGCTCTTTATCAGAGAGTGCAGGGATAGGACAAGGGGGAATGATTTTAAGCTGAGAGAGGGGAAATTCAGATGAGATCTTAGGAAGAAATGTTTTCCTGTGAGGGTGGTGAGGCCCTGGCACCGGCTGCCCAGAGAAGTCATGGATGTCCCCATCCCTGGAGGTGTTCAAGGCCAGGCTGGGTAGGGCTTTGAGCAACCTGATGCAGTGGAAGGTGTCCCTGCCCATGGCAGGGAGGTTAGAACTGGATGACCTTTAAGGTCCCTTCCAACCCAAACCATTCTATGAGTCTATGAAACAGAGATTTGGTTCAGGTTTACTAAACTTTTTTTCCAGTTGTTTTTAGTTCCTCTGTGCCCTTGGTGGGGATGCTGGAGGCTTAATTGTAAGCACTGTGTTTGTTAAACCAGTTGGAATCTTTGTCCTGTGCTTTGCACGTGTTGGTCGCGGGTGCGTAACAGTCACCCCTGCTGAAAATGCTTGGGTTTCCAGTACAGTGAGCTGTATTTTTGTTTACAGCGGACAGCACAAACAGTTTTTGAAGTTGTTTCAGTGCTTATGTAATGTGTACCAGTGTCTCAGCTAGAGTGCGATATCCTGGGGCCTTAGAAGGAAAATAAGAGCCTATAAACCACTCTTAACTCCCTGTTTGCTGGCTTTGAAATGATGGGTTATCTGAGATGTGGGAAGTAGACCTCGCTCATGAAGGACGGGCTGCATGATTTTAATGACCTTTGCACACTTTTCCAGCCTGTATTGGGAATAAAGAGGCTTCAGTCTTGCTTTGTTTTTTGCATTCCTGAAGCGTCTGTGCCCTACACGCTGATTGTGGCGTTTGACTCCTCGGTAGCACAGCCTTTTCCCCCTTTCCTGTGGCCTTTCAGGGTGCTTTCAGCTGTTGGCTTCCACATCCCAGATTGTGGACAGTCAGAGGAATCGGCGCCAGCAAGTGGATTGACTCAGCAAGCAGGATAGGAGAGACAAAATACATAGAAACACAGAACAGTAGAATGGTTTGGGTTGGATCGGACCTTCCAGATCATCCAGTTTCGACCCCCTTGCTATGGGCAGGGACACCTTCCACTGGATCCTTCCAAGTGGACACCTTCCACTTGAACACCACCAGGGATGGGGTATCCATGATTTGTTTGGGCAATCTGTGCCAGAGCCTCGCCCCCATAATTTCTTCCTAAGATCTCATCTAAATCTCCCCTCTTTCACTTTAAAACCATTGCCCCTCATACTATTCCTGCACTCCCCCAAAATGAAGCACTCTTGGGTTGGAAAATGCAGGAACAGTGTGGTTTGTTGAAGGAAAGATTGAATTGGGAGCCAGACCCTGGATGGAGGAGAGAGAGAGGAGAGGATACTGGAGATCAAGAGAGTTAAAGCCTTGCTGCATTAATAATTTTATTATTTTACAATTGATTTAGCAGCTGAAAGAACAAGCCAAAATTTAAGTATTTGTGCTGCCCATGCTGCCCTGACAGGATAGGGGAAGCTGCTTTCTCTGAAGACAGTGTTGCAGTTCAAGTAACACGAAACGATGGTCTCTGTGCTGAGCATGAAGACAGGCTGGACACCAGCTCCTTAGACCTCAGGTTAAGATGTGGGTAGAATTGAGACCTGCATTTTCCAGTCTAAGCTTTACTCACAGGACTTCACTTTTTCAGTTCAAGTGTTCTGTAGAGCTCTGAGTTTCTGAAGAGTATTTTTAAATTCTTACAGAATTTGACTTATGGGAGTGTTTCAATGTGGATGTCATTTTGCCTTGAGCTTCTCCGAAGGTGTCCTGGTTGACCCATCATCAGGCCAGTTTCCTCTCTGTGGAAGCTGAGGTGAGAATCTCACCCTGATGAGGAGATGAGATGTGGCTGGATGGTGGGAGGTCAGAATTTCCATTCTCCAGCTTACATATGGGTTTAAAACAGCAAAAAAAGCACAACCTGATATAGTGGAAAGTGTCCCTGCCCATGGAACGGGGGTTGGAACTGGATGATCTTTAAGGTCCCTTCCAACCCAAACCATTCTATGTTTCTATGATTCTGTGAAAATGACATATTAGAAAATATTAAATGTCTGTTGTGCTGCTTTTAGGAGGGAGCTGAATATTGTTCAGAATAAATGCAGAGTTTGTTTACATCTTAACTAGATTTTCCTTCTTTTAATAATAATAATTACTCTGAAGTGAATTTGCTTCTAACAAGCTGGACTAATTACCCTGGTTCGAGTCATCAGTAGGAGAAAAGCAGTACAGACTGGGAGTGAAAGCATCCTGAGGTGGAGTCCTGCAAAAAGCCTAATTGAATTGATTTCAGTGCTCATCCAGCCTTGGTTTCAGAGAGGGCTACCAGAAAGGAGGCGGTTTGTAATTTTGGTCTCTTTGATGTACTTATCTGATATGTACGAAACAGAGAGAAACCATTCGCTGTATTAACAGTAGTCGTGCTCATGCTTGTCTCTGGAACATGTGGTCTTGTAACCTAGAGATGGAAGTGTCTGTATCCCATTTTCAGTGCTCTCAGCCATTCAGTCATAAACAATTTATCTTAACCATCAGAAAATACTGCAATAGATTGGCCTTTGTGTTAGCCAGGGAGGAGTCTATTTACATAAGTAATGAGACCGTTTGGGGATTGATGTTCAAAATATATTTTCTTCAGTCATAACACCATGAAAACCTCTTGACAATCCTTAGCAGGAATAACATGACACTAACTGCAGCTTAGAATGTTTCACGGAAGAATAGTAACTCTTGAAAAAATGTTTACTTTAAAGATAAATGTAACTATTAGGAAGTAATCCCACATGTGTGGTTATGGCAGAATTTTAGTGATTATAGCTTTAGCCTGTTTAGTGAATTACATTATTGCATTTAAAAGTAGCCGATGAATTTTTTTAAAATGAATTCATTCTTCCGATGGTCTGAATGGAACTGTTTATTTTCTATTATCTGAGAAACAAACAGAGCAGAATCTGGTTTATTTATGAAAGTAAATACAAAAGATCTGACCCCTGGATATTGCCTTTGAAAACTGTCTGAGAAAATGCTCTTCCTGGTGGCTGATTCTTTCTTCAAGCCATTTCTTCTTTTTGAAGGGGATGCCAACCCCCCCACACTCTCAAAGTATGTGGTATGTTTTAAAGAACGCTTTGCAATGAAATTACGTGATTTCTTTAGTCTCATGAGGTCTTCCAGAATTGTATCAACTGCACAAGGAAATAGTGTTATATTTTATCAATGAAGACAGAAAGTTTTGAATTTCCAAACCATTTCTTTGCCTATTGTAGTGTGCCTGTGCTGTGTATTTGGGGGGCTGGAGCAGTTTCATGCTGTTATTCACACGTGTACTTGCTTGGCCCTGTGATTGCCTGCTAATGCCTCTGAAGCCCAGGTGCACACAGCGCTGGCATTTAAGTTCAGGAGGATGTGGCTAGCTGGAAATCCCAATGCACATTTTCTCTGTTTTTAAACCCTTAGAGTCATGTCTGGATTGTGAATGGTAGTGAAGTTGGGACCTGCCTTTTCTAAAATGTCTTGTTATTGGTACGCTTCTGTTTATCACATTCTGGGAATGGTTCGGCTTGTAGTCTTCTGTATTAAGGCTGGTCAGGATGTTGACAGCTGAAATTCATGTTTCATTTGGCTCTCCACAGAAAACATTGTTCCTTTATGAGATCGGTATTTCAGCTTAAAGCCAGACCAGGATGTTTAAATTACGAAGGTTGTTCCTGCTGGAACAGGGGTTTTCTTCTGTCCCTGTGTTTTCTGCTTGTGCTACATATTTCATAGTGATTTCCCGCAAGGGTGTCAGTGGGTGCTTTGTGCATGAGTGGAGAGCGCTGGGGTAAGCTGATGGCACACAATGCAACTGTCTGCTGCTTTCTGCTGACTGCACAGGCGATAAAACAAATCTGGGCTCACAAAATACTTGTTGAAATCATCGAGCAGGGGAGGCCTGACCAAATCACGGCATTGAGCAGCAGTTAGGGCAAGTAATATATCAGGCTTAAAATAAATATGTAAATGTATGTGTGCTATCTGTATGGTTATGTTACATGAACACACGGGTTTTTCAGCATATGTTTGTCAAGTGCAAGGCTAATTTTATGCATGACAGAGTACACTCGAGGTCATTAATAGTGAACTCGTCTACATTGAGCTCCAGAAAAATTCTGAACCATTTTCCCCCATTATTGTATGGGCAGTGCTTGTGTTTGTGTTTGTCAAACAGGGACATCCATAGCTTAGGAGCAAGATCTGTTGTTGCTCAGCCCATCTGCAGGACATCCATTTCTGTACTAAGAAGCCTGTTTCTGCTAGAAACTGCTAGTTTCTGCTAGAGCTCGTTTGTCTTCCCTCCTTGTTCCTGGAGGCACCAGGGGGTTGTGCTGGACCAGAGCTGCAGCAGGAGTCTTAAAAAAAATTGTTATTTAGCGCAGGCTTCAGGCAGCGGCTGCACATTATGTAGCTGGGTCTTTTTTTGGAAGAAAGCAGGGCATCTTATTTTGGTTAGGATTCGATTGTGTTATCCTCACTTCACCACCGAAGTGCCTGGCTGTAAAGTACTTATTTTTATCACTGTAATGTGTGTCTGGTACCCTTCTCTGCTGTTCCTGTGCCATTGAGCCACATCCCAGAAAAGGGAGCTTGATGTCAGCCAGTGGAAAAGGCACCACTTTTATTTTCAGCATCTCTGCAGAATCAGAACAAGGATGCAAGTTTTCTAGCCCTATAGGTGTGGGATAACAGGCCCATTTCATGGTCAATTTAGCTTTATCTGGGATAGATTTTGAATGTGCGATGCTCAGGAGGGGTAAGAGAAGTGATAAAGTGTAAGTTATAGTTGAATTTATTCTGAGTCCAGTTATTTGTGCATCTAAACACAGATGATGCAGCAATAAATGAGATTTGATGGCTTGTATCATCTACCCTAAATCAGGATGTCGCTGCATCCCAGTTTTGGGGTCACTGCTTTTATTTTTATAGTCTGAGCTGATGCTTTTCCAGGGGCACATCTTCTCTTCGTTGGGCACGGATGAATATAGAAAGCTGAAGAGCTTGAAACAGATGCTGTAGAACAGTCTGAATCCGCTCCTTGTTTATACCATGGTTACTCCATGGATTTAATTGGAATTAACCCCGATTTCTGCCTATGTACAGGAATCAATGGGAGGCTTTTGTCCAGGCTTGATGCTAGATGAGGATCCACTGGTGAACACTGTGCGGAAATGTTTTTAGTGGGATTTAATTCTTTCCCCTGTCTTTGCTCCGTCCTTTTGTTTGTTCGTAGTGGCAGAATCCGTCTGGCTAAGGAAGGACCCATCCATCCCCAGAGTTCCCTGCTGGAAAATGTCATCCTAGGTGTGTGCAGTGAAGGAATATGACTTTAAAGACCTTTCCCAGAGAAGTTTTTTTTTCATATTCGTTCTGTCTGTTGGCAGCTCACCATAACCAAAGCTATTTCCCACCTTCTGTGAAGGCCGAATCCCTCAGAAACCTTATGTAACAGCCTGCAAAGGTGGCTCATTTCCCATCTCTGTGTGAAACGAAGGGATTATTTTGCAAGTAAATATATGAGAAACCTTCTCCTCTATGGTGGGGAATGAAAAAAAAACAACCTGCCCTTTTTATCCTAGGAATGCCTGGAAAAGGAATGCTTTTAAGTGTGCAAGCAGTGATAGAAAATACGTTGTTTTTTGTTGTTGTTGCCCCCCGTGAACTGGATTTGTGGCAGCTGCAGGATAACCGCGTGTTTTAGACTGAGGATGGGCCCGGGAGAGCCATCCCGTTTATCCTCCACAGGGATTTGGCGGGAGAGGGAGGACGGGAGGAGGGGGAGTGCGTAGCCATTGCTCCTCCGGGCCAGTAGGGGGCGCGCGAGGGCCGCGCTGGGGGTGTGGCAGGGCTGGGGGAAGGTGACGGGTGGGGGGGTGACACGGCCGCGAGGTGACAGAACTGAGGGGGCGTTACAGGGCTGGGACGTTGACGGGGAGGTGAGGGAGTGACAAGGCTGGGGCTGTGAGGGGATGGCAGGGCTGGGGTTGGGTTTGTGGCAAGACTGTGAGGGGACTTCGGGGGGTGCTGAGGGGATGACAGGGCTGAGGAGAAGTGATAGGGGGCGCTGAGGGAGCAACAGGGCAGGGAGGGGGTGACAAGAATGGCTGTGAGGGGGTGACAGGCTGAGGAGGGGTGACAGGGGGACCTGGAGGGGGGGGTGACAGGGCTGATTCCGAGTCTGGGAGGGGTGGTGGGTCCAAGCTGGCCCTGCAGCCACTGCCCAGGAAAAGGTGCAGCCGTTGTGGGGAGCACCAGGCTGTGACCCCCTCTCCTCCCCACCACTGCAACCAGCGCGGGGCTGAGCGTGTGAGAGCGAAAGGGGGGAGCCCTGTGAGAAGCGACTGAAGTCTCTTGAGTTCAGCCTGGAGGAGACTGAGGGGAGACCTTATTGCCGTCTGCAGCTTCCTCACAAGGGGAGAAGGAGGAGCAGACGCTGAGCTCTGCTCTCTGGACCCGAGGGAATGGCAGGAAGATGCACCGGGGAATGGTTAGGTTGGACATTAGGAAAAGGTTCTACACCCAGAGTGTGGTGGAGCACTGGAACAGCTCCCCAGGGAAGCAGTCACAGCTTGACAATATTTAAGAAGCATTTGGCCAACGCCCTCAGACACACAGTGTGAATGTTAGGGTTGTCCTGTGCAGGGACAGGAGTTGGACTTGATGATCCTTGTGGGTCCCTTCCAACTCAGGACATTCTTTGATTCTATAAAAGGAAACCGACAGGTGGATCTACACTTAGGGAGCTCCTAAGAAAAACCGCTTAAGTCTTCCTGTAATATGTCTGTTTCCATTAAAACTTAGCTGACTCCCCTTCCAAAATATTTAACTGCATTTTTAACTGTGACATTTTCATAAAGGTGAAGTGTGTGATAGTTCTTCCGGGTCAGCCTTTGGGTCTCTCTGAGTGTTGACTTTAGGTCATGGAGGATGCAGCACAGCCGCTACCTCACTTCCAGTGAAGGGGAGAGCTTTGGATCCCTGTTTCTGGGCCAATGGCTGTTCCTGCAGGGTTCACAGCCTCCAATTTAGCAGCCGTTTATAACCTTCCTCCTCTTCCCATAGAGGAGGTGTTAGGCTCTTTTATATTTAGTGCTGATAAGTACATGCAAATTCTGATTAGAACATGATATGAATATGCTAACGGTATCTGACTGCCTGAAAAAAGAGAACTTCATGTAGACAGTTGCGTTGGTGGGCTACCATTTTGTTGCTAGGGAGAGTTCAAAGCAATGCATCACTCTAGTTGTTTTTATTTGGATTAGTTCATAAATAAATTCCCAGGACCAGTCACAAAGTTGGCATTTGCATGTGAAGAAAGAAATCTTTCTTCAGATCTAAGTTAAAAGGCTTGTGCTGGTCAAATGCTGATGTGACTTTTTAAGCATTTGCATTTTTTCATCAGAATTTGTGCGCCATTTTGTAAAGGCATTGAGGTCCTCTTTGCACTTCAGGTTTTTCTTAGCAGAGTTATCTCTATCTCCATATGCTTATTCAACATTTATAGATTTATCTTTTGAAAATAACTGAAAGTGTCTTACTTTGAGTGGAGTTGGACATGACAATTCTGGGTATGTGTATGCGTATGCAGCAATGCTGCTGCCTTCAAATCTTGCTTTTGTGAAGTATTTAATTTTTTAAGAAGACCTGAAGCATTTGGTTGCTTTCTGAAGGACTGGTTGGTATCTAACCTGTTCTTGAGCTTGTGCCCAGGCTTCAAATAAAAATCATTGATTTTTAAAACCAGAAGTCTTGAGCCTGAATTTTACAACTTTCTTCCAAAGTATGTATGTCATCTAAATTATGTATTTTTTTATTTTACAGGAGGTTTTTAAGAAGAATCTGATGGTGAGAATAGTTTAAGAAGACTCAGGATGACGACGACAGTAGCGACAGATTATGACAATATTGAAATCCAACAGCAGTACAGTGATGTCAACAACCGCTGGGATGTCGATGACTGGGACAATGAAAATAGTTCTGCTCGACTGTTTGAGCGATCCCGCATCAAGGCCCTAGCTGGTAAGCACGAGCAAAACTCTAGTGCTGTATGTATGTGATAGTACGGGATACTGTGTGTCTTCAGTGCCTGCACCTTGTCAGTAAACCAGAGCTCCAACTTCCCTGAGCTCAGGTGCAGTTTGACTGAACAGTTTTTGAGGTTGTTTCTTCCATTGACATCAGTGGGACTCGGCAGTCTCGCGTTGCTGTGCAGAATGTGCTCATATCTGACATTTTGCAAATACCTGGCTGCTTAGATTTACTATCAAGACTTCTTTGGTGTAAGCACAGGAGAGCAGAGACCTCCTCCACATATTTTTAATTAGAAGGTCGTACTGACTCTGTTTCTTACCTTGTCAGTCTCATCAGATATTAACCATTTTGACTGTATATTCAAATTGTTTTGATTGAGTTCCTGTGATTGGCAATGATGTTGGTTTCCAGATCTGGAAAAAATCAGAAGGATAACAAAGTTCTGCTTCAAAATGTCTTCATTTGAAGGTGTTCAAAAGATCTTACCTGTCCTGAAATGGAGGAACGTTGTTGAAAAATTGTGATTTGGTACCTAATGCTGAACCTACAGTTTGTTTGAAGAAGCAGAGCTTCTGAAATACATGCTGTTTTCTGCTGAATTACACTCTCATCAGCAGAGAAATGAAATTTGATTGGGTCTTTTTTTTGTTTAAACATTTGATTGTTGCGTATTAAAGGCTGTACATTAACCAAATTTGTTTATGCAGCAAAGAAATTATGTCATGTCCTCCCAGCTCTGAGGCATTGCCCTGCAAGGCAGTTTTTATGTGTTCTGTAAATGATTTCCTGACTCTTATGGTAGCATGCCCACATTTCTGACCTCTGAACAAAATACCTCAGTGGCATGGGACACGCTGTGAGCATGGGCAACAGCTCAAAATAGGCTGAGCTTTCTGCTAGTGAAATTTTAGTCACAAGGACAGTTTTAAATACAACACTTTATAATAATTTGAAGCAGTTTTATTAAATTAACCATACTGAGACAAAGGTATCATCTCTTTCATTTGTGATTCCGATGAGACTGACTCCTGCCCTTTCTGTCTCCTTGATGCTGGGCCATGGGAGAGCATTAACTGCAGAACACCTTTACATACCAGGCAAGGGGCAGGATCAGGTTTGGATCTGAGCAACAGGGAAATAAAGTAGTTCATGCAGGTGGGCTGAGACCAGATCGTGTAACCCTTACTGAGGATAGTATTCGCATTGACTTAATGGAACCACTCGCAGAAAGGATGTGTGCTAAATTTTGCGGTCTTTAAAAGTCTTCTAATTACAGCAGTTCTCATCACAGCATGCATTTGAAATTGAGGTGAAATGCCTGACCTGGAATGGGACTGTGCGAGCTGGATCAGAAGCAGCCTGACTGATGCCTGCAGAGGCAGATCAGTGGTAGACAAGAAGAATCTTGACTTGGTTTTTTTATAGTTTAATCTTGTTTGAGGAAGAAACTGTGTTTTAATCCTGCTACACTAGTGATTGTAGGTTATATCGTATTCCTGGAGTGGGAAGTGCTTTTATTACAAAGCTCATTAGCCTCGTTTGGGTCCCAGATCTAGCCTTGACTACACTTGGTTGTTCCACTTACTTTTATGGGAAGCAGAGCTCCCCACCTGAGTAATGAATAATAAACATGAAACTCTTATTTCAAGGAGAAGTAATGTAAGGAAAGTACTTGAATTATTTAGATAGCCTAAAACAAAGACCAATGCCAAAGCAAATAATTTTGCTGGGGATTTGGTTCAGAGGCATATTTAAACATTTTCCCAGAGTACGATGTATTTATTTTTTTTTTTTAATAAGCATTACTCATGGTTATTTTAATTTGATACATTTCATACCTGTAATTCTCTGAGGTTCATGTTGAGAATGATGTGTGCTGGCAGAACTTGGCTTAGCATGCTGCACTGCTGCAGCACTGCTTGAAAGCCTAATCATGGTGCAGGGAGAGAGGAATGAAGAAAGGTTTGTATTGCAAATCAAAGGTTATAGTTAAAGGCTGAGCCATGGCACTCCTGGCACTGTTGAACATGTATTTCTCTTGCATCTCCCCAGAAAGGTGCTTCCAGGTTTTAACCGCTGCAGTCTGGAGCTGTGAATAGCAATAATCTCTGTCATTGTATCCTCTAAATCAAGACAGGCTCTTTATGGAAAGGTGTGCTCTAATTCAGCTGCTTGTCAAAGGATCAGACATGATAATCACTGTGTGAAAGCCTGTGGCACACAGCCACGCTGGGTGATAGCATGAGGCTGGGTTCTAACCCCGCAAACTGGACTGTCTGTTGCACCAACGTTTTCTCCTGGGTGAATTTCACTGTGCTGTAAAGCAGAAGTAGTTGTGTACCACCTTCAGGGCCCAGATTTTCTGGATAACACTCTAGTCTGACTTAGGTGGACACTGACTCTACAGGCACAAGCATCTTTCCACATCTCCAAGGTTGGCCATCTTCTGGCAACTTTCTTTCCAGAGCATCTTTCTTTCCAGAGCTCCTAGGTTAATTGTATTTAAAGACTGCCTGTGGTGTCCAGCTCTTTCAGAATGTCTGCCTTTCACTGAAGTGACGAGATAAACTGCAAGACGTTGATAGTATTTTCACGTATGAAACATGTATCGATATTTCCTTGCCCTAGTATGAAAGGTTTCCAAATGAACAGACCAGCACTGGTTCTTTATTCCCTGTCTATAAGATGCAAGCTGTTGTGTTCAAAAGTAGAACAGCTGTAGGCATTTTACACTGCCTAACTAATAGCTCAACGTGAGTCTTTCTGTTGGTGTTGGCATTTTCTGTCCATGTTCTTCAGCAAGTGAAGTGCCTCTTCTGTGAAGCTTCCATCTTGTGTTGATTCTAGTTTACAGTAATTTAAATTAAACTTACTTCCTCTAAGATAAAGGCGGAGAGGGAGTAGGCAAGAAGTGGGTTCTATAGTTGGAGTCTGATGCTTTGTTCTAGAAAGAACCGTAATGACCCCATGTTCTATCAGAATTTTGAAATATTTACAGAGTAAAGCAGGAGACAGTGGTCAGAGTTATCTCTGGTCAGAACAGACAATGCATTGGAGAAAAGCTGTTAAAGCAGGTATGATATAATAATAGTAGAACACTACTGTCAGCACAGCAGCTGTTAACTGCTGTTGTTAAAGTGGTCTGCATACTATGAAAATGAGAATGCAAAGGAATGTTTCAGTTTAAAACAAATAAATCATCTAGGAACTCAGCTTTCAATCAGAATCCAGATTTTTGAAGGGATATGCAAACCAGATTGCTTGCCATTCATGTTGAAGTAACTCACTCTGGAACTGATATGAGAAGAAGGTAACTGATCTCTACTTCGTAAAGTAAGGTATCCCACTCTAGGAAATCATCTTTCACCTGTCCTTGTTCTCTGTGGTTCTTTGGAAGGTCTTGCTGGAAGACCAGGTAATTCTACCTGCTCTGTAGAAGCCAAAAAGAGATCAAGTTTGTGCAAAATTCTTCATTCACAAATCCTCAAGTGTTAGATTTCGTCTGTCAAGGACCATTAGCTAACAAGATTTGCTGTGCAGAGCCTTGGTGCATCGAGCTCTTATGAAAGACTTAAGAAACAGTTTAGTTATTCAGCAGAATTTTTCGCTTTTGTTCTGGGCCCGTGACATTCAGATGCACCATGCCCACCATCTCGGATGCTGTTTTCAGGTGGTATGAGAATTGTCACCTCCTAAACTTTCCATTTCTTCAGTTAGCTAATTCAATATTAAAAAAATGATTGGCTAAAGTTACTTGCTTTTCCACTCATTTGTATTTTGCCCTTTTGTCCTTTGCATTCACCTGAGTGACCAGAAGGTCTGTGACTCAGCTGTCTGAATTGAAAATAGTTTCAAAGTTTATGAAATAACAGAGGCGTATCTTCTCAGCACGGGGCATGCAAAGCTGTGTGTTCCTGTTTCAGCTCCACCTGAGTGACTGTGCATGGGTCAGGACACTTGTTGGTGTTGTACCTCACAGTGTTCATGAACCTCACAGGGAAATACAGGTAAGGAGACTGCATTCGTTGTGCAGTTTTCCTTATTTCTCCCTATTGCACAAAGAGAAGCCAGGCTTGTACTTCACACCGGTAACTTGAATCCACCCTGAAGCAAAAGGGGAAAATCATTGAAGGTTACACTATTGAAAAGTTTTGCTTTTTAAAATAGCAGAAAACCTGTTTCTTAAGGATAAAAAAGACAGAGAAAACTTGCAGTGGGAAAGTGCTGGGTACCATATATGGGGCTAGCTAGCCCTTTTGGCCCTGATATTTGAGCCATTTCCCCCTTAGCACAAAAAAGTTAGCAGAACATCGCCCGAAAAAAGCAAAAAGAAAGATAGTGCTTATTGTACTCTTGAGGTATTGGGCACCTGCTTGTCCCTGCTGTCTGGCATATGTTGTAGGAAAGTGTCTGCTGTTCTACTCTGAGCATACATTAAAGACAGAAAATATCTGCACAATCGGAATGAAGTTTCAGGTCTCAACTCAATAAAAAAGGAAAAAAATACCATGATTTAAAGCCTTGGTTTATTCTCAGCTTTGAAAGAGTATACTGAGAATAATCTCTTGCAGTATATTTCATGGATATCCAGTACTTGAGCTATCTGGGGCTTGAAAATCAGTGCACTAATTTTAACAACAGCGAGTGGTTAAGGAAAGAGAGCTCGGCAATATACTGGTGCTTGTAAATCAGATTTGAAGGGCATGTGAAGGATTCACTTGACACTAAACAGAAATTAAAACCTTACAGCAATGAAATTGCAGATGCATCTTTTCAGCAGTGGCGTGGCAGTGCTGCTTATTAGCCCAGGTTTTTGTTTATCAGCCAAAGTCTTAATGCAGACTTACTCAGGTGAGCATGAAAGGACTTATTTGGAAAAATCTTATTTTGCAAGGGTAGAAGCTGATAGAATCATTTCAACAAAAGCTTTTCTGAATTTTGACCTCACCCAATGCTTTCCTTCTGAATTTTCTCAGCTGAGGTTTCTAAACTGCAGTACTTTACCAGAATCTGTGTGAGGCCAGAGTTAAAACAGGAGTAATGTTTTGTGTGTTCCTCGTCATGGAGGCATCAAGGGAGAGAGCATGGCAGCGGAGAAGCTGCTGTACTCAACGCATGTCACCTGCAGTGCTGGCTGCAACTACAGATGAACACTGCACTATCATGAAACAAGAAAAAGCTTAGCCTGTCTGTCACTGCTGATTAATGTGTTCACTTTTAAAGTTGCTGTAACTGTTTCCAAAGCAAATAGCAAAAAACAGATAATAAAGAATATTTTGTTCTTAGCCTTTTTATTTTTAAACATCATCAGTAGACTGACCCAAAAGAAGAGTTCAGTGTATGTCCATGGTACATAAAATCACTTTCCAGTAAATGTGAACAGTTTGTATACACTGATATTTCATCAAAAGTGTGATTTGGTCCAGAGATCATTTGTATGTCATTGCTGTGGTAATGTCGTTTTTGGTATCAGTTATGCGTAGTTTGGGGGTTGGCTTTCTCTTTTAGAATCAAACAAGTAATATGCAAACTACATGGAGGTATAAGATGCTTTGTAGTCTGAGTAGATACCTGATCCATGGTCAAGCCTAGCTTCCCAAGTACAGAGCCAAGCTTCTGAATAAAAGCAATGCTGAATGTGATGTAGGGAGTTTCTGGAATCATGCTTGCTTCTCTGCTTCATGGATGGTATTTATGATTGCTTAGTAACAGAGTGATGCATGAAAGTAATTGTGTCCTGGCAGATAACTGTAACCTGGCACACATTGCTCAGGCAGGACAGGCGGAGTTGGAAAAATAGGCTTTCTACTTCTTTGAAGAGGGAGCAGGATAGGAGCAGTTGTTGGCAGCCCTACTCTGGAAAGTCTGACCACTGCAGTCATTTTATATCTTTGATTAAATTCTTTCAAGACTAAGCAATACTGAGTTGGACATTTACACAGAAGAACCCAGTATCCTGCCAGAAAATGAGCCAGTATTGATCAGTCTTTAGATATTTGAATCCCTGTGCGTTAAGCTCCTGGACTGGAATACAGGTACCATATCTGCTTCTCTTGGTTCTTTGTGGAGAAATCCAGGCATAAGCCAGTCCTTATTCACAAAGGACTGACTGTACTTGGACAGCAGTTCAGTAATTTAACGAAACAAGGTACAAGAGAATTCTGCACTGTAGTTAAGAGGTAATTAAATATAAAAAGCCATCTGTACCCAGAGGAAGAAGATGGAAGACTAATATATGTATGCTGACTCTGTGTCTGTGTGCATATGTGTATCTGCTTTTTCATTAAGGATGAAATATACACGAGGGTAATCCTGAAAGCAGGTAAATCTGCTTTATCATACCTAGGTATGAGACACATTGGCACTGCAGTGACTTTCATAGTGTGCTTCCTTACTTGCTCTGATTTTAGGTGAGTGCTGTGCCTTAATTCCCAGCCTAGCCCAGCACAGCTCTCTCCTGTCTATTTTAGTTTTCATCATCCATTCATCACCATGGCATCACTGAAGAGTAAAATCACCAGGGGATGTGCTTTTGGCTGCACGCGACACTGAGCTGAGTCGTACATCAACTGAGGCAGGGACGAGCCAGCCCAACAGGGAGAGGCAGGGTAGGATTTGTGAAGGGGAGTAAAACACTCTGGCTGCACCAGCTGCTCAGAGAAAGGACAAATAATCACTGAGAGATGCCCTCCATGCAGTTAGGGAGAGCTAAGCCTGGCACAGTAGTGGAGCTGGGATAAAGTCATTCTGAAGGTGATGATCTGGGAGGAGATCTACCAGCCAGGGGGTCAGCTGGAATAAGCTGGCATTCTCCCTTGGCTCCTGTGGGACCGTGCTGACTTAGAGCCGGGGGGTGACCCACAGTGGTCCATGGCGTAGAACCTGCCGACTGAAACTATAATATTCTTTGCTGTTGGAATCAATGTTTTGGGGATATTTAATACAGAGAAACCATGGAATAACTGTTAATAACCCTTCATGAAATAATGAGATTGTTTTTAGATATTTTGCTGAGTCGTCTTAATGGAAAGGATTTCTTGTTTATAGAAGCTACGTGCCAATAATGACAATTAATTTTTTTTAAATGTATTACTTTTATCAGGGATGATGTTGACTGTGGATGCATTTCAAAATCTGGTCATGAGTCTGTAATTTAAAATAAGTCTTTCCACAAAAAATGCGTATGCAGAAGAGAATGTTCTCGTCTCATGTCTTTAGCATCTAACTCGCGATGTTTCTGTATTTATTTTATTTATTCAGCCAAATCTGCAATGTGCCTTGAATTTTACCTTTTATTTGTTGCTTGGATACTGCATGAAAGCACTCCCTGAAATATAAATAATGTCTAGCAGAGCACACTGCAAAGCAAAATTCAATATGGGATTAAAAAATGTTTACTAATTTCTGTTAGCCTTGGAGCTCTTCTAATGGGGAAAGATTAGTGATGAAATCATTCTCTCAGATCAGAGCTCTGATCCTTATCCTGAGGTAATATCCTGGAGAGATAGAAACCCAGATTGCCTTGAGAAGAATTGCCTTGATGGGGAAGAGGCAAAAACCAGAAACAGAGATGGGGGCTAGACAAGTAGAGGAGATGGTGATAATCCATTTCCAAGGTCCACCTTTTTAGTTTCTAGCATTCTTTCTAATAGTTTTGAACTCTTCTAGTGAGCAATGCAAACTCTACTATTCTTTTTGCCAACCACTTTGTATGTCTATGTCATACGATGATTTTTTGAAGTTTTGCTTCCTTGAAGTGTTATTAAGCCTTTCAGGCGGATGGGTATGAAACATGGACAGTATTTCTACATATAAATGTATAATATATTATTATATTTTTTCTATACATTCTAGAAAAATGAAGTGTGGTTTTCTCTGGAAGACTAACTTCACAAATTTGAGAGAGTTAATGCTTGCCAATTGATCACTGAGCTTTTTTTGCAGAGATAGGCAATGCCCAGATGGGGAAATTTTGTGGTCAAGATTCAATGAAAGAAGGTTTTGGAAAGTAGAGATGTCTCTTTTATATTGGCTTTAAAAATGAGGCTTTCAGCGCGTGTTTCTGCATCTGGTATGTTTTTTTTAAAAAAAAGAAAACCAAACCTTCGAACAGTTATTTGTTAACATTTTCCTTCTCTTTCATTTTGAATGAACTACAGGATCAACACAAACCTGTACTACCTTGACTTTTCTGAAACTTTATTGCTTAGGTATACGAGGATCTAAAATTCTGTAGAGAGCCCATTTAACTTCAGAGGTTTCTAATTTAGGGGCTTGAGCTCCTCCAGTTCTGGAACTGGCAAAATGGAGAGGTGCTTTTGTATTCCTTTCCTCTAAGCTGGCCACATTGGACGTGGCTGGTCACAACTAGAGTGTAATCTGAATATTAATACCGTTTGCATGCTTTCTTCTATTTGTGTAAAGCTTGGGAAATGGTAGAAATAAATGCTCTGGCTTATGGAGATTTGTAAAGATCAGTGCATTCTGCTCGTTGTTTTTACCCAATTTCCATTTTTCTCAGGAGTAGGAGGAGATTGAATTTTCATGCCTGAGTGATTATGGTGTAGCAACAGTGCATCTTCTGTGTTTGTGGTCAAACTGGAAAAAAGAATACAGCGCAAAAGGAAGGAAAGGAAAAGGAGGGTGGGAATCTTTCTTTCTCTTCCCTCCATATAAAGATAGATGACATTCAGATAGAGGAGGGAGGGAGAGGCAATGAAAATCATTCCACCTTCTAAAAAGCATATTAAAGCCCATAAAAAAGAATTTTCTGGACTAAAATCAAGTGCTTTCATGCCAAAATTTCACAGAAAGCAAGTATGTTAAGTTCACACCTGTGCACCAGGGTTGATTTTAATAGACTTTTAAAGGGCTATTCATCTAAGTCAGGGAGCAAACCAAGTGCATTTTGTGGGCCACAAACAGAACCTGTGAACTTAATTGTTACAGTTTTTCAGGAGTGGCTTCACTGCTTTCAGTTCATGGGCTATGGGAAGCAATACAATTCAGAAGAACCTATTTGGACTGGAATAGACTGAGTGGTTCCAAACCCGAGTGGCTCGTGTAGCTCTCTTCTGCGGGCTCTCCTGGCAAGTGTTCCATTGCTGCATTTAGCAAGGACACACTGTTACAAAAGTCATGTCAACTTTCCTGTTAATCTGGGACTTGTGTAAACAGAAACCCGAAACTGGGTGGAACTGACCCAGTTGCAGTAATAAATTGATATTCTGGCCTAATTTGTGAAAAGATTCCCAAAGGTTTTGTGGTGCTTTGCTCTCAAGTGTCACAACCTGCAGGTTCATCTACAGCTCAGAGCTGGTTTGTGCCTGGGACTTGGTGTGGAGCTGCTGGAAGACCAGCCTGGACAGGCCAAAGGAGATCATGTGAACAGAACCCCTGTAATAAAAATCCTTGTTGACTCTTGCTTTTTAATCTGCTCTTTTCCCTCATGTTTCAATTACTTTGGCTTTCCCAAGCCAATGTGAGTCACAGAGAATAGATCTGGAAGGGACTTGGATGACCAGATGCCTTGGAACTTGCTACTGACCTAAACTCCCCTTCAAACAGAAAAATCTAAATAGTTTCTGAAATGGAAATGTTATTTAAGAGAAGATCTCTTTGTTTTGTTTGTATTTACTTCACCTTCTTTTAAGACAGCTGGTAAGTATTGTAGGAAATGGAGGGTTTATAAAATGAATGGTTCTGTTCCCACTAATACCTGCAGACAAGGTAATTAAGTTGGCATGCTAATTTCTGCTTAGTGTGTGGGCTGCTTTTGTGTTCCAGCATCTTAGATATAAACTGGAGGGAAAGCAGCTAACTCTTCAGGATTCATGTTATGCAAACTGTGAAACATAATAAACAATAACCATTTCCTATCTCATTCTAGAACAATCCACAGCAAGAACCATTTTTCCTTACTTTGTGACATATGTAGGAACAGTGCCTGTTTTTACTGTGTAGACATGGGTATCAGCAGAAAAGCCAAGAAAGGCAAGTGTAGTTACAAGTTTTTGGTTCTTTAATGTGACACTGAGAGGATGCGTAAGAACTTTACCCTTTTTCAGGAGAAGAGCAAATGTTATGTCATTTCTGTGGCATTTTAGATTAATAAATCATCCTTTTTATCTTGTAATTTTTTTCTAGTTAGTCACCAACTAGAAAATGTACAAGCGCAAATAAGAGTAAAGAGGAAAGACAAGGGTGATGATTGACCAGATTTGTAATTATTGTAAGCTCTGGTGTGCATTCTACTTCACATTAGAAAGATAATTGTCTTTTGTGGAGTTCTAAAATCACATCTTTCTTTCAGAACACAACAATACAAAGCCTGAATTTATTTTATGGAACCCAGGGAACTTTTTCTGCCTTACTTTATTGTTTTTTCCCATATGCAGTGAGTGAATGTGTTTTGTGGGTGGGTCTGTTTGGGACATCGAGTCCACTGCATGTACCATCTTCGTTGTTGACCCAGTAAAGCCAAACAATATTGGTTGACTTGAGTGGAGGAAGATGATGAAGACTGATGGATGGAGGTAATGGTTTTAAGGTGAAAGAGGCGAGGTTTAGATCAGCTATTAGGAAGAAATTCTTTACTGTAAGGGTGGTGAGGCCCTGGCACAGGTTGCCCAGAGAAGTCATGGATGCCCCATACCTGGAGGTGTTCAAGGCCAGGTTGGATGAGGCTTTGAGCAACCTGATCCAGTGGGAGATGTCCCTGCCCATGGCAAGGGGGTTGGAACTGGATGATCTTTCAAGTCACTTCCAACCCATTATATGATTCTGTGATTTTCTAACTATTCCAATTCTAGCGAGGCTGGGTGAGTAATATTAATGCTGCATGTTTACCGACTTTCATTGCAAAAGTTGTGAACAGAATCCTCGGCCAGGAATTTCTTAAATAGTTTTTTGTCTATACTTTTTTTGAGAATATGCTAAGATTTTTCTTAAAGAATTTGCTTTAGCTAAGAAAAGTGATAGTTTTGTTCAATCACAGAAACATCGATGATAGTTAGCTAGTACTTTTGCTAGATATAATATTATTTTTTTTTTCTTAGACACCTTAACTTTTTTTCTTTGTTGTAGGAACCCACTCATTTCATTAGCAATTTTCAGAACCATGTAAAGACAGATCCCAGGACAGATCATAGAACGTTAGAATCATAGAATGGTTTGGGTTGGTAAGGACCTTAAAGCCCATACAGTTCCAGCCCACCTGCCATTGGCAGGGACATCTCCCAGTGGATCAGGTTGCTCAAAGCCCCATCCAACCTGGCCTTGAATACCTCCAGGGATGGGGCAGCCACGATTTGCTCTGGGCAACCAGTGCGAGTGCCTCACCATAGATCCTTTTCTGTTCTGGGGTAAGCACCTGCTTCCAGGTGTGTTACATTTGTATTCATAGTGTTACTGTAATCAATATTTTGTACTCCTTGAAGCTTTACAAAGCTCTAACCATGTCAACTAACTTACACTTTGCTTTATGGTTACATGGATAAGCATTGGCAGTTTTACTTACTTTTAACAAGCGCACAAATATTGCAAGCCATTATTACTGGTCAAATACTATGGGAGAGGTACAATTCAAACAATGCAAGCAAAAATAATTTCGTAGCTATGGGAGAAAAGTGAGAACAAAATTTAGAGGTGGGAAAAAAACCTTAACAAACCCCTTTCTCCCTGATACAGTAAGCTTAATGTATGATTTGGCCCTTATTTTTCTCCACTGCTGTGATCAGTGATTAATTACACTGTGGACAATTTCAGGCTGTGTTGATTTGGTAAGTTTGAGCACCTGGTCTAAGTGCAACTTGTCTCCAGTGTTAAAGTATTCATTCCTTTCCACTATCTAATTCATATTGTCAAGGTCTTAGTCAGTTATAGAGAAACAGAGAAAATGAGTAAAAACCAAGTATAAAAAAGGGCTTTGCATGTGAGAGCCGTGTGATCAATTGGATGATTCGCTGCACAGCGGCAGTAAACAGGTCTCAGGGTTACTAATTTGGAGTTGAAAGCAAACGAATGTATTAGGATTGGTGTGACTCAAATAAAAATGGGAGCTGGCAAGATGCCCGTGTTGAAGAAGCCTTGCTACAGACGGTGTAGAGTTTCACAAATGCAGAAAGATACCCATTTTGCTCTGCTCTTTTGACTGAATTACCACCAACCTTCGAAGCGGAGCCTCCGCAGTGCCAGGGCTGTGCAAAGCAGCCGTAAGGCTTTGGCGGATGAGTCAGCAGCACCTGGTGATCGGGCCGGCCCTGGGAGCTGATCCCATCCTTAACAAAGTCTGGCACATCTGTTGTTCAGCCCAAGTGTCAACCTGGATGGCAGCTGAAATGAGGTCAGAATTGCACAGTGAGTGCTGCTGAGTTCTCCACATCATCTTGTGTCTCTAGTTTTCAAACTTTGAACAAAATAAGCTCAGTTCAAACACAGATTCTTCCCTTTCCCTTTAGTTTTTCCCTGCTCGCTGAGTAGCCTGAACTGCTCCACACCTATTGCCATTCCTTCTCTTTTTAAGGTAACATTTAGTGCTGTTGGGCAGGCCAGGATTACAGGGGACACAGAAGGGACATGAACAAAACCCTTCGAACCTTAACTTTTGTTCAGTCTGCCTTGGGAATCCTTAGCTTTCCATAATAACTTGTTACCCAGGGGACAATCTGAAGTGTCAATTCATGTGTGTAGTGTTAATGTTTTATGTCAGGGTGGGGAAGCCCAGTCAGTGTTTTGTCAAAACAATGATTACTTTTCGTTTTTAATGTTTTGCTTTTGTAGTATCTTCCTTTTTAATATTTTTAATAACAGCCACATTCTTTAGTGTGTCACCTGCCAAAGATGCTGAGGAAAGCTTTCAGCAGAGGAAAAGTTCCAGGCTCTTGATTTATGGCCTTCATAGTGTTAAAATGCTCCAGTTCTCCTATCAACCACTTGGACTTTAGTTTTGCCTTCCAAGCTTGCATGGCAACACCTGTTTGTTCAGGGTGGGACAGGAATGAGCTGATATGCCTGCAGGTAGGGCCTGCCTGCCTGCTCCAGAGGGGAAGGGTTTCCTTTAATTATAACATAGGTCAGGCACTGCTGCTGGTAGGAAGCTGCAGGAATACATTTTGTGACGAAAATAAGCCTGTACTTGTGTGCTGTGTAAAATGTGCTCCTTGAGCTTGGGGGGAGTTCGCATTTGTTTATCAACGGCTCAGTTTATGGAGCTCTGTTCCTGTAAATTTTGGAGCCTTTTGTATTTTTGTGTTGCCCTCCTCCCCTCCCATTCCTGCCTGAAAATCCTATGGCCAGAATTGCAGTGCATGGGTCGCTGCATGCTGGAAGTCCATCTGGCTGTGCAAAGAGTATCAGGGGAAGGTTTAGCAGGAACGGGGGGGCTTAGCTGTGTCACATCAGCTCATTGTTGTCTGGAAAGCGGCATC
Organism: Neomorphus geoffroyi; assembly: GCA_033558235.1. Classification (NCBI taxonomy): domain Eukaryota; kingdom Metazoa; phylum Chordata; class Aves; order Cuculiformes; family Neomorphidae; genus Neomorphus; species Neomorphus geoffroyi. The sequence continues at coordinate 97,163,432 of JAUMJM010000005.1, read as the reverse complement.
CTGCCTGCTGCAGGGACAAGTGCAGGTGCTTCCTCAGACTCCCCTTTCGCCTTGTAAATGCGCTTTTAGGGCACACGCCTGCAGTACCTTGGTCCCCCATACAGTGGTGTTTGAGCTGCCCTGGTGGACAATCACTTTCTTCCCTGACACTGTAAAATCTGCCTTGGGCAGCTGAATATTCTTTAGTGGCCAAGTGTAAGTAATGCTGAAAAGATTGAAGGCCAGCTTTCAGAAAGACCAGAATGTTTTAGCCTCTGCTTCAGGTCTGCTCTAGTACCAAAAGTCTTGTATAAACACAGCTATAGTGCTATAAAGGCTTCACTGAAATATGCTAGTAAAAGCCCTTCTGTATCAATATAATAAGCACCTATGGACTAGGGCTATGTTGTTGTTTTAAGTAAAACAGCATAGTTAAAAGCCATAAATATTTTAAGTGTATTTATAACTTGTGGAGCAATGTGCCAGGCTTTTTCAACAGCCCATCTGTTTTTGGAAACCCCAGCTTCAGTTGGGAAGTGTTGACTTCCATCTCTTCTCCCTGAATTAAAACTGTTCGTGGATAGACTTCTTGCACATTTGTTCCCTGGTGTGTTGATACTGGCTAGTTGAAGTTCCACCTTAGGCCTAGCAGGAGCTGAGTCTGCAGCGAGTCAGTGGGAGGGGACAGAGCTTCTCCCACAGAAATTGTCCTCACATAAATCACTATTTGAGTAGAAACTTGTGAAACGACAGCATCAAAACAAAGGCAACATTTTGAAATGTTTAATGAGGGGACAGAGTGGGAGGAGAAGAGAACGTTTATTCCATTGGAAAGGAATTTGGAAATGCAAGAAAAGTAAAAGAGAAAACATTTGTGTGAACATTATCAGCAGTTTTCAAAATGAACAGGCAAATGCTACATACCGAGAATATGAATTTGGAATTGACCTTTTAATTTCAGTTATGAATAAATTAGGGCTAGGGGATGGTGCCCCTGAGGGAAAACTGACATCATCTGTCTAATGCCATCTGCAGGAACCGACTCCTGTGATAACACTGAGCCCTGCTGCTGTGCTCGTTTGTGTTACAGCAGGGTGTTGAGGTGCCAGTCGGAGGCAAGGCATCTTTATTTACGTTCCAGCCCTCCCCCTCCAGTGCACAGCCCAGACAGCCATTAATCTTTCAGTAATACCCAGCGTGCTGATAAATGGGCAAGGAACCACATGCATAGGAGATGTCAAAATCCTCAATATCGACAAGCAACATAAACGGAAGTGACAGGAATTGGCTGCTTGAAGACCCTTTTCACAAAGCCTTCGTTTGTTCCTGGTGTGCTGGAGCGTACATCTTTCTGCGTCCCCTCCTTGCCTGTTGCTGAATACTGAATGAGTGCTTCTGTGTGTGCGTGCGTTACTTTTTCAAGTGAAGAGTCTTGCAGATAAATAAAGTGCCCTCCTTTTCATTTGATAGTAATCTGAGACTTTTCCGTTACATGAGGCTCTTAACAAAAGATTGTAATTCCACCAGCTTTGCTCAGGGAGATACCACCGTCTGCTGTGGCCACGGCGGCGTGTCAGGAGCGGAGGGCCGGGGACCCCGCTGCCACCTTGCCTCCCTCGGCTCAGAGTGCAGGATGCACCCAGCACTTTGGAGCGGAAGAACTTGCTGCAACGTTGCATGAGCCGTCCCCGCTCTTCCCCTGCTCCACCGCCCCTTCGCCCTTGGTACAGCCTTCGTTTCCTCCACCGTGCTGTATGGTAATTGAGTGACATCAGCCCACACCCAGACGGCTGCTGATTATATTACAAACCAGCAGAAAGGTCTGAGGTGTGCGCAACTCCTGGAAGCGCTGGCAAGGACGGCAACGCATGGCTCCATGCTGCTTTAACTTTGCGCTGAATTGTAGCCTTGCTTTTATTTGACTTAGTTTCGCCAGAGCTGGGCAAACATTTGAAAACAGATTCAAGCGCTTGAGAGCTGCCTTGCAGTGGAGCAGGGGAAAAGAAAAAACCACCAAAAAAACCCTCCTGGTTCTTTAAGTTTGCATCTCTTACAGACAACGTACTGCTAACCCACACTGCTGGATTTTGAACCGAAGCTGTTATTTATTCAGGGCTCGGTGAGAGCGTTTTCTTTAGAGACTGAAGTTAAACTGCTAAGGAAGCTGGGATTTACTTGGATGTATGGTAGAGAAACCTGTGATTCCTTTATGCTGCACTTCATCGTATCACTGTGTTACCTGTAAATGGAATTACAAAAATCAACCAGTATGCCCGGGCCATTGTCCCCAGGATATGCAGCTCAGGTGCCGTATAACTATAATCAGTTAGAGGGAAGATTCAAGCAGTTACAAGGTAAGCCTGTGCGGGTTTTTTTTTAGGTGTTGCTATGATATAGTCCCTGTAAACATGTTCATCTGGGCTCATTCTCATTGCATCAAGGTGTTACTGAGAGAGGCTAAAAGTGGTGCTACAGGAAAAAAAAATTTGTGTTGCTCTTTTAAGAGATATGGTGTGGCTTTTATGTCTCTGAAGGTGTTCTCATTCTTACACAGTGTTAGGGTGCGTGTCCAGCCTCTAAGCGTTACAGTGTTACAGATGAGGACTCGCTCACACAAAGTCATTTGGAACAATAAGGGGAAGAGTGAGGTCTCTCTTTTTATTTTATCCTTAAATAAAGTTTAGGTGTAACTCTGGAAATTAATCATGAAATGCTAGCTTTGTTTGGGTGCAGTTTGCAGTGCGAGAGCCCTTTCTGACTCCCTGCATACCTCCTGTAAAGGCAGGTGGCTTAACTTCTTCAAATGAAGAACAGTTGCATAATTGCCAAACAAATTAGTTTGCTCATTTAGATCTCTGAGAACGCATTAATGTACTTTAACATTCCAAATTTTCTTCTTTTTTTAAACTGTTCTACTTTTAGACAGAGAGAATGTGCGTTAATGTCTTCCCATTACATTCTCTGTCAGTGTGAGAAAAGAGACGTTTCCTTTGGGAATGGTGGTGTGCTCTCTAAAGGGAAGGCCTCCAACCTGTGCTGGAAACCCAGATTATTAGTGTGCCTCACAGGAGGATTGTGCTCAACATTTCTCTGCCTCATAGATGGTAAAACAAGCTCTGCTGTTTCTCTGTGTAAGGCACGTCCCAAGGATGAATGAACTCTGGCCTTCCAGTTTCAAAATAAAAAGGAATTCTTAACCAAAACCAAACCGCCTCCTCCTCTGCATCCATGTGACTCTGTAAATAATCCCAGAGCAACCTGGTACAGTGAAGTTCAGCACTTCTGTGCATGTTTCTTATTTTACTCTACTCTGTGCCACAAGTGTGGTCCTGTGGTTCCTGTCAGAGAGAGAGGAAGAGCCTGGTTAGTGTAAAGAATGTTCCCATTCGTTGGCTTAAGGAGGGAGGGAAAAAAAAATCTTTCATTCATAGAACTGTGTTTATCTTGTAAACTGGCTCATAGTGATGGCTACATACTGAGTATAATAAGAGAAAATGACAGCATCTTAAACACTGGCAACATAGACATTCCTCAGGCAAGGCATGGAAAATCCAGGCTCTGAACTTGCACAGGAGGGAATACGTTAGAGGCTTTATCTTGGACATCTGTCAGATCTTAGGCTGCGGTGCTTGCTTTAAGAATGAGGTAAGTTTGTGGCATGGGATAAAAAAAGTGCTGGCTTACACTTCTCTGTTCGCTGGTTAAGTTAGCAGTTTAAAGAAGGCAGATTTTATCATTTTCAGGGTCACTGCTTCAGGAATCCATTATCTGTGTGTTTACATCGCAGTGAAAGAGGAAAGCAGACTGCAGTGTTGAAAGCACAGAAAGTGAGTTTTCTCTTCAGTGGAATGCACTGTGTTGACTTTAAAAAACAATTGCAGTGTTCTCCCTGAAAGTACTGCAATTTCCTCTAACAAAAGAGAGAAAATGCAGTGAATTCTTCTGTAAGTGTAAGGAGGGATTTGGGGAGAGACAATCCCTAGCTGTTTATTCACATTGAAGAGGAGGTAGGCTTGGAAAACAGTGTTGCTGGTGATCTTGTTCAGGGTGGAGCTTAGGGTACAGGAAATGTTTTAAATTGTGCACCAGAGACTCCATGAAATGCTGAATAAACCTTCAAAATTTTGGGTGCTGTAAAGGGAGTGATTTAACTCTGCTAACACAGAAGGTGCCTTCCCTTGCTTTGTTCGAAGAATATGTGAAAAGAACATTAATTTGTAGTTGTAAAATTCTGAGGTGTTTCTTGTCCTCTTTCTAGAAAGCTGTGGTGAAAACATTGGGTGTTCTGTGCACTGGGCAGTTTTGGGCATCCAAACTCAGACCCAGCAAGGATCACCTGAATATTGTGTAATTTTTAAATTACAAATTTATCACTGATGCTTCCTCTCTCACTGTGGATGTGTCTGCACAAGTAAGAGCAGATATGTTTCAAACATTCTTCGGTCTCTGTTGAAAATTACCAGTGAAGCTTTCCTGCATTTTTGTTTTTGTATTTTCTTCTTTTATGTTTGTGTTTCACCCTTCTTGCCTCTGGTGGGATGGCTCCTTAGAGCAGCACCAGTGTAGGCACCCTACAGCATTACCATAGACTCCACTGAATTTGCCCCTCATTTTTCACAGTTCCTTGAGTTTTCATGTGAATCTACAGCTTTACAGTAGATGATTATAGCAAAACACTCTTCAGATCTGGTGAAGGTTGTGAGTTTTGTTCAAAAAAAGCACTTGGGAGCATATTGTTTTGACTAAAAAAACAAGAGGGCAAGTACTCTGCCCTGTACAAGGCAGAAGTGTGAATCAGCAATGAGTAAAGGATAGCTCTCTCTGATCTCTTTCCTAAGATAGAGAGTGTGTTAGATTTGTCACTAGCAGCTTCAGATGAGAAGAAAAGAGCAGCCAACCTAATTCTGCCCCAAAATGCTGAGGGCAAAGCAAGTTCAGATTGTTAAGTGGTCACCTTGGCACAGTCCACCTCTTTTAAATGCCTTGAAGCAATGATGATCATAAGGAAACCCAATTATTCAACTTGATGAAAATTGTGGAGCATTTAAAGCAGATTTTCCAGCCCTGTCTCACTGGAGTGTGAAGCTGGTGCAAATTGTGGGACTACACTGTGGCTCCATCTACACTTGGGAAGGGCCACCTTACAGGAGATCCCTTCTCCTGTTTGTCTTGATGGACCAGAGTATAGCAGGACATGGCAGAAGACGGCGCTACGAGTGAATGAAATCTGTCTTTGTGTCAAAAGAAACCCCAAAGTCTTGTACATGATAATTGAGAAGTTTAACATGCTCAGTACTTGTGCTCGTGAGAGTGTCAGTGCAGGTGCAAGGAGAAAAAAGCTTTAGTAGGTTCTGTTTCCTTTATTAAGTTTCAGTAAGTTAGTATTATGGTTAGTTTGCCCAATCCTGGAATGATAAGTGAGAGATGCTATCAGTGGTTGCTATCATCTTAAACCTAGGTGTGCAGTTTTGGTTCTCATGGCCAGTTTTTCGGTAGGAAGAGATCATGTTGCAGGGCTGTAGTAGCTCTGCAAGTAAAGACAGGACCCCAAAACTTGTTTGTGGAGACGGTGATGCTGTGTAGCTTGTGCAGGGTATGTTAGTGGAAAATATTTATCCTGCTCAGCTGAGGAATGCAATGAAAAGTAAACCAGATAAGTTATTATTTTAAACTGAGGTGCTCACCTGTGCTGCATTTGCTTGGCAGGAGCCTGTGGATTGGATTGGCAGGGTTGTAGGAGTTGGCAGGAAGAGGTTAATGCAAGACAGGAATCTGGAAGAAGATCCCTGCAGCTGTATCACCTTCCACAGCAAAGGCAGTGTCAGTGCCAGAGGGAAGCTGCCACCAGCCTGCCCAAGGAGCTATCATCACTGCTCACGGGCTCCTTCCCACCTGGTTAACAGGACAGCGTGGTATTTATTAACATTTCTGGCATTTAGTAGCTTGGTGAGTTTATCAGCTCCCACAGTGAAATTGGGAAGTTGGGTCTCAGCTCTAAGACTGTGCGCTAGGTGTGAAATTTCCAATGGTCATTACAAATGTAAAATCCTGTGGGGTGGGGTGAGTTAGATTTGTGCTCCTGATAAATGCCCAGAGGAAAGCCAGCTTTCAAAGCGCTCTGTGATCTACCGCGCTGTGTGGTACATTTCAGTTTTTCTTTATTTTTTTAAAAAATAAAGATTGGAAATTGTTCCTTTATAGTGGGAACCTGGTGTGTTTTGGTGACCATGCTGCCTGGGTGGAAGTGCCTTTATTTTCTTACTGCATTTGAACCGTATTGGAAATAGTATGTTTTGAAAAAATTGATGCCTATTGTAGTGACCACTGGAACAAGCCTGTAGGAAAGGTGAGCTATTGTTCTGGTCTGAGGTGTTTAATCTGGCTTTAAATCAACTGTAAACTCTGTTTCATGGGGATGAAAGACTGCCTGTGGCTACGCAGCACTACCTGCACCAGAGAACAAAACACAATTGTGTGAGTATCTTGGGCATCTGGGGCAAAACCCTTGCTCTGAAAGTGGTGCCCTTCATTAGGGGGGCTCTTGGCTGTGTAATCCTTTGATCTGCAATGGCCCACTTAGGTTTGGTCTGGGGTCCAGTTTGGCATAAAGAGATACACATGCAGTTTCTATTTTTAAGTGATCAGTGATAATCGGCTTCGATAATATCAGGATCTGTATGCATAGATTGGTTCCCATCCAGGCTGCTCAACAGCAGGACAAATTTCCTGTTTGTTATTCTTTTCCTATTCTGAAGCAGGATGTCCCCACAGCTTTTCCTGCAAGAAAATCTTATCCCCAAATCCCTGCTTATGCCCAAAGATAAACAGGGAGCTCCCACTGGAGTTGCTGAAGGACTGTCCTGCACTGGGGCAGTGAGATCTGGTACACCCAGGGCCCTCTGAGGTTATGTGGGTGCCCTTTGAAGACACAATTTCAACAGCCGGCTTGTTTGGTGGAAGATTTACTTTTTAAGGGATTTAAGTCTCTTGCGAGCAGTGACCTGCATAGCTCTGGGCGGTGATTAGTGAACTGAAGGGCATCCTACTTTGTCTACCAAATTGGTCACTGGCATTTCTTGTCATGGTAATTTCTGTTAAAGGTGAAATGCAGGAAAGCTGAATTTTGTTCCAGATTAAATGTGTCTGGTTTACACTGATTCTTTTTTTTCACCCTCTCAGCTCCACTGAAGTTGCAAATATATTCATATTCCTATGGCAAATTTTGCTTGATTTTCTGCTGTCTGCAGCCGTTCTAAAGCCTGCATTTGTCACTTCAGTCTTCTGGTTTGGGGGAACAGAGGAGCATGAGCTGCACAGTTGGAAGCCCTGTTAGAGCTGCAAAGAGTTTTTGAGTAATCTCAAACATAATACATTGAATGTGCATTTCTGTGATAGCAGGGCCATTTTTCTTTCCAATGTAAAGTTTCCTGTAAAGATACCTGAATCCTAGACTTGGTTTTAGGGCGTTTTAGCTGTCTGAAACAAAGATGGTAGCTGAATATTGGTGAAAGTCTTCTCTGTCTAGAAATATTTCAAATGTGAAGGTTATAAAGATGATCTTACCAACTAATTGAATGTATAATTTAGGGATTTGACTTGGAGGAAATGACTGGTAAGTGTTGTAACTAACATGTTCAGGTTCTTCATGAAAACAGACATTTGTAGCAAATCACTTGCTAGGGCTTGTATTTATCTACTCAACACGTCAAAGTTTGCCTGTCCCCTTGTAGCACAGAACTGATGCAGAGAATCACAGAGAGACAAGGCTGCTCAGAGCCACCAAAGCATTTCTGCCCTTTCCAGACGTAAAATCCTGCAGTTCCATTGTAGAAATCATGGAATGACACACAGGTGCTGTTATTTATTCCTAGTCCTAAATATTAGAGCAGGGCACGGGGAATCTGTGTTTCATGTCCTTCCTTAGGACAGGGAGTGATGAGGTGAGTACAGTCAGAAATGAAAGCCATGTTTCATTGACTGCCTGTGTTGTCTGTTAATTTTATTATACATAAACTGTCTAACTTTGCCTCCACACTTTTTAGGGTTTTACCGGGATGACAGAGGATTACAGGTTCTTAAATGGTTTTGCATATAAACTTCAAAAACACCCAGAAACTTGAAAAAAGCATTCTCACCTTTTGCTCCCATTCTCTCCCAATCCTGATATTCAAAAAATCCCACAAAACTAAATAGGAGATTTTGAGGAAACTTAACAGAACATTCTTGAGAAATACTTTCTTTCAGAATGAACAGTGAGGAATAAAGTCTAACGTTATTTTGTATTTTCCCTGTTTTAAAGGGCTATTCAAGACAATATGGCAACTCCATCTTTACTGCTAGAGAAACAGTTACCATGGCTCAAGATTAAATGAGGACTAAGAAATGTCTCATTGTTAGAGAAATAAACCAGATTTTGATAATCCCATACCTACTGAAGACAGCATTTTATTCCAAATTCCTGCTTTCTCTTGCAAAAAGCTCTGCATTTTTTTATGTCTTCAAAATTTCCAGAAATTCCCTATTTCTGGGTATGGGTTTTGGTACTGGTAAAGATGCAGAAGGCAAGTTAAGAGCGCAGGGTAAGGTATTTCTGCTAATGTGATTAGTGTTGATACAGTTGAAAAAGTAAATGTTTAAATTGGATTTGGCTCCTCACTGAAATAACTGTGAAAATGCACAACTCTTGAGATTTTACCTCAAGTTTTTTGTCATCTGTTCTTTTCAGTTTCTGTTTCAGATTATGTTCGTGATATTTGGGGTTTTTTGCCAGAGTACAAGAAACTGACTCTTAAACAGAAAAATAGGTTCTGGAGCAGAATTTTCTTTTAGAGGGCAGTTCTGGTGCATGTTTTGTGACTCTGAAATTGTAAAATAAACAAAGCTTGTAAACAGATATTTTCAGATGGGGCAGTAAGACATTTTGGATACCCTAGGGAGGATTTGTTGCCAGAGTTCAAACAGTAGAATGATTTGTGTGATGTTCTTAGGTGATGTAAATCCTTGTAGCTCTGTGAATCTGGAAATGCAGTGGTTTGTGCTGTCACAGGAATTGGTCCTTTTGTGTTTCTGCATGAAATGTCTCAAATAAGCTAAATGTCACAGACCATCCCAGTGTTTCGTAGGCGTGTTGTAACCATGTAGGAGTACAGGCTCCTGTTCCAAATGTTTTCCTATCCAAGAGCCCTATTCAAATTGATTGTGGGCTTTGCCATTAACTTCTGTGGAAAGTGAGGCAATAAAAAAGGACTACGGACAGAGATGAAAGTGGTGATAAAAAGCCAGAACAATGGTGGGCTTTCATTCCTGAATTCTTTCTCAAATCTGTTTTGTGATTTCCTTCTTTCCCTTAATTTCTTCCGTCTTTCTGTTTTCTGTTGGGTGCGTGCTTTAACTGTTCAAGTGGATGAAAAGCTAGCTAGGTCAAGGAGAAATGGGGAAGAAAAATCAGATTACAGATTTACAATGTGATTCACAAAATCCTCATTTCTTGTTCTTTGTACTGAACTCCTATGATATCCCAGCAGGACATGGGGTTTGGTAGGTGCACCTCTTCTGCTTGGAGTCTGAACTTCGTGGAAGAATTTATTGAAAGAGTATATCATTAGTAACAGCTCTGAACATCTTTTTGTTCCTGTTTAAGTTGAATTGAGAAATACTAAGTATTGACTGTTGTAGCAGGCTATGACAATGATGTATTTTTTCGTTATGTGAAAGTGAATAGAATTGAATAGACAGGTTTGGGAAAACTGTTAAGCCAAATATTGGGAATTAGTCTTTGTTCACTTCAAAAGCTGTGATAAAGGAAACAGAATAAAATAAATAAGATAGTTTAGAATCCACTTTGCTCTTCCCACAAGAAATTGTATCTAGAATTTAATTTGGAAATTTTTATCTGAGGCTTGCAGGTAAAGGTCCTTTTTCCAGTGTCAGTGTCCAAATAAAGTGATGTAACAAGTCCAAAGATGAACATTGTTTAATAAGAATTAGGCAAACAGCTCCCCTCCCAGCTCTAAATTAGTCCTGTGAATGGTCATATGTGGAGGGAGTAAAAATTTCATAGATTACTCTACATTCCTGCAGTTCTGAAGTTCAGTGCGATGAGAACGCAGTGGCCTGGTGTGCAGGAGCAGGGGTGCTTTGAGGAGGAGGAGGGCCTTACTTTTAACTCAGCTTTAAACACATGATTTCATTCACATGCTGAACATAGTAAGTACCCAGAGTAATTCTGGCCCCACGGTCCTCCATGATAGCCTGAATTTAATTAAGGAGAGCACATGAGCCTAAAATTGCTTGCTGCTCCCAAAAATGCACATAGCTGAATCCTTGCGTTTCTTTCAGTGAAGAAAAGACAAGAGAGATAGTGACCACTTATGCTTGTGACTTTTGATGTGGAGTCCAAGGTCATGATGGCCAGGAGAGCCCATGTTAAAACAAAAGACGTTGTACACTTGCTGCTGGAACGAGGGTATCCCGGGCTGAGAGCCTCCTTTGTTGTAAGAGAACTACTGTAGCCAAACTACTATTAACCAGACTCATAGCTGTGCTGAATGCCCCACTGTTTCACTTAGAAAAAAGCTTAAAGAAAAAGGGCCTTCAGTTTTTGAGGGGAACAGTACAGTTAAGCAGACACGCAGGCAGTTGCTGTGGCATGGTCTCAGGGCCACGTTCATGATTTTCAAAGGTCTTGTGAAAGATCTGATATTACTGGGTGGCCTTTAGGCGAGATAACTGGAAATGCAGGTCATTCTATGTTCAATCAAGTGTAGGTTGGTCATGAAAAGATGAGCTGGAACTCGTGGAAGCACAGGCCCAGTTACACACGCAGACTTAGACCTGAGCGGGTTGTTTTTTGTTTGACGGATAATGGGCAGAATGCACGGTCCTGCACTGGCTTTAGAACAGCTGGATTAAGGTTGTTGAGGAGGGCAGGAGGTCATTAATATGTTTTCTTTTTTACGGGTTTTGATTGTTTCCTACATTAGCAAACAGAAAGCGTCATCCCAAGTGGCATTGCCCAGGAACTGTTTGTTGTCCCTTGTAGAGGCTGCAAACACCTCTGCCTTGGGTGTTGCAAAATGGACAGGCAAGGCATATGTTTCTGAGGATTGTTTTGATTTTGGATTTGGTTTCTTGAAGTTTTCTTGTCTGTGTGAGTTCTATCCGAACTGAGCTTTCAGGTAGAATAGCCAGAGAATGACAAACCAAACAGCTAGTGAAGAAGTCGTGGTGGCAACCTTTAAGACCAATCTGTATTACCACAGCACCCTAATCACAAGCAAGGGGTGGCCTCATGCCTGAAAAGATTAAACAAAACAATGTATTGTTACGAAGAGATTGAAGAGTTTATCTGAACAAAATAAACGCTGGCTGCCCAGATTTTTCTTAGGAGAATCACCATGGTTTAATGGAGATATTTAAATTTAACTTCATGACTTTGGCAAACTCTTCAAAACATCAGCCAGTATGCAGAGCCCACGACTCAGATAACCTAAGCCAAGGCAGCCCCATTAAAGGGAATGAAACTGTGCAATGGTAAGTGCTGAGGGACTCGCTCCTGGGATTTTGTCTCTCAAATTCAGGCCTGCTTCTTCATTCTTCTCAAATAACAACTCTTCTTTGTTTTCAGCCTCTCCACACTGATACTGTACATTGGGTTCAGCCTTCTCCTTCCAAAAAAACTCCGAAGTCCAGTTCTTGGTGTTCATTTTGTCCAGGCTCTGTTTCCAGTTTTTGAAAGTATGATCTGATTATGAATTGTTTCCAGGAAAAAAGGAAAGTGAAAACATGGCTACCTCATTTGTAGTCAACTGACTCTGGTTTGCTTCGGGTAATAATTAATTCTGCATTCTAGTTCAGTATCTTTCCACACTTATTTTCAGGGAAACTAGCCTTACTCTGGAGTGCAGTGGCTGTTTTTTTCAGGGTGTGTTCCTCTTTTCAGCTTTTCCAGATTGTCTGGCAATATAAGGAAAGAAACTGGTCTGAAGTTGCGTATGTGACTGTACTTTGATTGCAATTTAACATGAGTAATAGCTGTTACGGAGTGGCAATTAAGTAAGGGGAGAATGAAGAGGGGAGGTGTCCAGGAATGTCAGATGTTGGTTATTTCCTGAACTTCTGACCTTTTTGTTATTCTCACACATTGAGTGTTCAATGATTTGGGTTAACGCAACCTTTAAATGCGAAGTGTCTCATGTTGTTTAAATAAAAGCAATTCCTTGAGACGGCAGTGCCTGCACCCATTCCCACCGACTGTGCCAAGGCGGCTGTGGGTGCTCCTGCACACGGGGGCTGGAGGTGCTGATAAAAGCCACGGGGTACGTGTCTGTTCTTCATTTAAGTGGATGAAGTCTAATTGGACTGAGGCTCTAATCTTGAGCCCGAAGGGGAAGGAAAGGTTATTGGGAACTGGTTTAGCTATGGCTTTGGCAATATATTTGCTTTTTCAGAGGTGAATTGCTTCCTATTCCCTCTCTTGTGTCTTGAAAGGCTTCATTCACCCTGTGGGGTTAAGAGTTGTGTTTCATCCTCATGGCCTCACCTGGTAACACGAAGGTGTGTTTCACTTCTAGCTCAAGGAAGTTGTTTCAGAAAATTGGCAATGTCTGTAGACAATGTCCTGACGGTTCCCTGGGTGACGTTCCAGTCACTGTCACTGCTATGGGTACACTGGTAATCCAGCAGCCTCTCTCTGTTGGCAGTTTATGTGCCATTTGTGTCTGGCCATGAGTGCTCGTAGCTGTTGCCTAAGTCCTTATGGAAAGAGATCGCAGAGTGAGGCGTGGAATTTGTGGCACATTTTTTCCATAAATCTGCTGCTGCTCACATATTATTAAATTATTCTCTCTGTGTCTCTCCCCCAAAATAAAAATATTAATAATGGTGCCTGATAGGGTATATTATAAAATCCCCATTATATAAATCCTTATTTACTGGAACATTGGCTCCCAACAGGCAATCTACACTGATATTTGCCAGCACATTGGTGCTAATGATGCTCTGTGCCACTTGAAAGATGCTTATGTATGCTCTGTGGCTCAGGCCAGCCACGTTTCAGCCAGTTCTTCACTGCAGATACTTTTTTTTCTAAACAAAAGCAGCTGCAAGTTGTCCTAGAGAGCAGACAACACTTAAGGACCCTGAATGTGTAGTCTCCAGCCGTGCAGCATGTCCTGGCAGCTGTGTCCCCCAAGGGATGGAGCCCTGGCTTCAGGATGGCTGCTTCTTCTCAGCTGGGTAAGGCAGGGCTGGAACCAGCACAAAATAAAATACAAAATAAAGCAGCAGTTGAGAGGGGACTTCTCCCCCCTGTTTTTACTGAATGACTGAAATGACTGGACAGGGTGTTATGATCTCTGCAGTCCCTGTGTCAGTAGGCTGGATTAATGGGGCTGTCCTTTACCTCTCCTCCAGCCTCTATGAGCATGACTGATCCTAACCAATTCCTAACAGTTTTCAAGTGCACATTTGCGAACTACCTAATGTCAGAACACCTTTGTTTTCTGTGCTACAGAAGTAATTTCTCCCTTCTGGATTAGCTCCTATTGACAAGTTTAAAAACATTCCGTGGCATCAGCTGCAGGTCACTGTGGGCTTCATATTCTGAAGGGTATTTGTGGAGCTTTTCTTATGCATAAGCATCTTGTGTGAGTTAGGCTGAAAGGTGCCCATAGGTTTGGAGACCTGAAAATCAGTGAGCTGTCACGTCTCAGCATTCAGGAATTCACAGATAAGCCACCTACTATCTGTGTAAGATATCATAAATGCATTTTCATGCCTGTGTACAAATGTACCTGTGTGATTTGAATATGCAGGTGTGTAAGCACACAAATAATCTTAGTTCAGAGAGCCTGTTCACATATGTAAGGCACACAACCAATTTCTGGGCTTAACCAATACCTGAATTATTTTTTAATGACATTAATATCACATCAACAGACACTCGGGATCATTAATCACTCAGCTTTCAGAAGTTCTTGTGCTCTGCATTTCCTTTATTAAGTGCCATATTTCATAGTCTGTTGGGTTTTTTTAATTAAGAAAACAAACAGCAGCACTGTTTCACATTTTGAGGGAGGGGAAAGCCCAGAATACAGAGCCCACATGCAACCTGATTAAGAAGACATCAGTAAAATGGCTTTGAGCAGGAGTGTTTGGGTACTTCTTACATTACTGAGCTGATGATGTTTGGCACTTAGTTTTCTCAGTGTGCTAAAAATTAAAGTAAGTGAAGGTTAAATTATTGGGAATTCTTATGGATAACTGTGACAAAAGCCGCACCTTTGTGACCATGTGGAGCTTTCCAGTTTGCGTAGTCCATGCATTGCACAACCGCTGTGATTCACAGGTCTGCTTTAAGACTGGAGGAACAAGTGATGGCTCTGGATGAAGATACACCTTTAAGGTGTTCACAGTATGATTTTACCCAGCAAATTCATTCAAATTTGCATTACCTTTTAAATCTCAAAGAGATCTTCTAGAGCTTCAAACAAAGTGTTTCTTTTGTCTGGTACTGCTTTGCAAGTTATATGGGCAGGAAATACTGTACTGGAAAAGAATATTTTTCCCCACTCATGTATATAACTCCAAAGGCTAAAATGATTTTGTAAAATGATTTTGCTTAAACATGCCACGTTGTCCCACAAAAGCAGAGCAGTAAATGACCTTTGGATAGGAATCAAACAGAAAAGCAGGAAAATTTTGAGGTGAGGAATTAGAATATATGCGCAACTTGTTTGTACCTCTGAAGTACCAAGAAAGCAGGTATGGCATGGAAAGACAGATTTATTTTTTTTTAATTACCATGTGGATTTATTAAAAAAGAACTTTAATATACAGAGTGACTGATTGGAACGTGTGTGTGTGAAAGTTTACATTGTGGTTCAGTGTTCTGGCGCTTTTCTTAAGTTACCAGGTAAAAGCATTGATTCTGCCAGTCTCAAAAGACAACAACTCCAGGACTTCAGCTGGAGCTCTGCATGATGGGTTTGCAGATTAGAGCCAGAGAAGATTAGGGATTTTTCCTCTAATGCTTCTTATTAGCAGTTTGTTGCAAATCTCATTAAAATTCATTCATTTTTTAAAACTCCCTTCTTGGAAATAACTCTTGTTACAAATGCTGTGGTTCCTTCTGTTGTGCAGGTAATTTTTATTGTAATCTGCCATGTTTTTATTGCTGTTACTCATTCAGCTCTCACCTCTGGGATTTAGCTTGGATTCTTGAGCTGTGGCCTGGCTTACCTGTGGTGTTACTGCTTTTATTCAGCAGCCTGAACTGTCAGTGCAGTGCAGTGCGTCTGCCTTTACAGTACAGCATGCAGTTAACAATAGTAAATTACTGTGTGACCATGGAAACTGGGTGAACTAAACACATTGTTCAGCAAGGCTATGAAATCAGCTATTATTAGTCCTTGATCAGCACAGTGGTTGTTTAAATACATGTTTTTCCATTTAAAAATATTTCTGTGATAATGAAAATGGTAGTTTAACAGCAATTAATTATAATGATAACATCTCTTAGCACCAAGATTTAATATTTTGAAAGGATTAAATGCATTCATCAAAGATTATTTATTTTTTATTCATTCTTTTCTGTCATTAAAGTGAAATTAGATTTAAACATGAAACCAACAAAGCTTTGGCGGTTCTTTCATCTAGTCTTCTTTCTGATTGCAATGACTTTGTGAAGAAGCATGGTCAAAACATAACACAGCTTTGACTTTTCTCACCATGTAATACCTCAACTTGTGCCTCAAATGAAAGAAAGGACCTCACGGCTCTATGCAATCCCTTGATGGGATTCCATAGGAATACCAGAAGTTCAGTCTTCTAGCCTGTTTCTGTTAAGGTTGCTAAAATTCACAGAATCACAGAATACTTTATTTGGTTCAACAGACCTGCAGGGTCAGCTTCAATGTTGGATCATGTTGCTTAGAGACTTGTTCTATTGAGATCTGAATATCCCTAAGGATGGACATCCCACAGCCTCTGGAGGATCAGTGTCTGAACACCCTCATGGTGACAGCTTTCTTCTTGCTTGATATTCCATCAGAATATCCCTTGCTGGGGTACTTCCAGCCTCGCACCAGTGGATCACTTTGCTCCAGAGTGGTGTGTGCTGCTGTATGCTTCTGTCTGCAGTATCTGTAAAAGATGGGTTTCAGCATCCATGTTTCTGTCTTCATGGTGAATGCTGAATCTTGATGCCCATCCCTTACTGACTCATCTCTGCTTAACAGTTACAATTTCATATTTCCAAATATCCAGATAAGGAGGATCCCAGTCTGGTCACATAGTTGGAGTGTAGAAATCGCAGTGTGCTGGTAATCTTGTGTGGGGACTATTGCATTACCTGCAGGTGTGTAGAAGAGGGAGGAGTGCTTAAAGGAGAAGAGAACAACAAAAATCATAAAATAAAAGTCACTTCTCCTTCCTACCCTTGATTTTCCTTCTATAGACAAGTGGGAATCCATTGTAAAAACTCTCATTCTGCTGGGTTTGCTGAACACAGGAAGACTAAAGATGGACCTTTGGTAGTGAAGAACCTGGCATGTTCCCTGCCTGTGCCAAGACTTGCTCTCAGCCTTGCTAGCACTGCTAACCAGACAGTGGTTTGGGCAATATGGAAAACAACAGCACTGCCCCCCCACCCCCCCAAAGACCCCTGGCACTTTCCTGCATTATACTCATAATGTTTTTTAAAGGAAACGGCAAAGACCCCACCAGACTGTGTGTACTTGAAATAGTGCAGTGACCTGGGGTTTGCATTGTTCTTCTGTGGGAATTTCACAGTCAGTGTCCTGGGACAAGGCGATGCTTTTTCCACGCTCTTTTGCATTAAGTGATTTGTCTGTTATGCAGAGTGAAAAAAAAGACAAGAAGTGTAAACCGCTAACACAATTTCATCCATCAGGTATTTCTGTCCTTTTATGCTAAATGCTGACAGCACCAAGGTATATTTCCTGCTGTTTTTGAAAGGAGGTCCATTTGAACTCTGTTCTGCATACTAATTGGGCCATAAGGTTATTTATTCCTTTAGTCAACTGTGTTTTTGCTGTTTTGCTGTAAGGACAGTTTTGTAGCATCTTTCTACAAACACATTTTGGAAATCAGGCCTTGGTCTTCTCGAACATTTTTCTCATAAAGTAATGCGAGCGGTTGTATTGAAGCCAGGGCAGACGATGGAGGCCTGAGGGGCCTACAGAAAGCTGGGGAGGGGCTCGCTGTCAGGGAGTGCAGAGACAGGACAAGGGGGGAATGGTTTTAGGCTGAAAGAGGAGAGATTGAGATCAGCTATTAGGAAGAAATGTTTTTCTGTGAGAGTGGTGAGGCACTGGCACAGGTTGCCCAGAGAAGTCATGGCTGCCCCATCCTGGGAGGTGTGGAAGGCCAGGTCAGATGGGGCTTTGAGCAACCTGATCCAGTGGGAGGTGTCCCTGCCCATGGCAGGGAGTTTGGAACTGGATGGGCTTTAAGAATTCTACGATTCTGTCCTAGTGTTCAAAGCTTAAGATGGAGGTAGGTGTTTCCGAGAGCAGCACCTGGAAGTATTAAACCATTTTAATCATCCACTAGAAAGGGTTCATTTCTGTACTGTGCATTTCAGACAGGAGAACAAGAAGTCAGCCTGGTATCCCAGAGTACCAGAAGGAAAAGCAGAGTGGTTAATGTTTGTGCAGTGGGTTATGTGGCATAGTGTTTCCCATTGCAGGGAGCTGGGCATGATGTGGGAGGTATTTACACAGCTTTGTGTTGCAGTTTTCCTGAGGTTGAACAGCAGTTCCTGTAGCTTGCACCAATGTGAGGAGAGCTGAGCACATATTCTCTCTAAATCTGCTTAAATATGTCATCTTCTTCTGAATTAAAGCATAAAATAAAATAGGCTGGTTCTTGGCCCAGTTTAATCTCTTAAACCCAGATGACTTCTATGTTTCATTTATTTTCTCTGGGAGAGAAACTGCAGCAACTCGCAGATGAACATAATCGTTCTTATACATGTATCTGAAGCTGGCTTTCAGGAGGGTTATTTTTGTATTGCTGACACCAAAATACCATAAAGGCTGTTTAAAAATAAAGACAATGAAGGGACCTGCCCTTCCACACCCTGTAATGCTTGGCTGGCTACTGGACATTGTTCTGTGCATCATTTTATTGTCTGAGTGAGGTTCAGTGACATCAAAGAGAGAAAGCAGCAGAATTGTTTTTTCCACAGGCTGCATTATGGAGCTTTCCCTTTATTCTTTTCAGAGCATTTTTAGCGGTGATAGTAGTCACATGCTGTAATGTTTAGTGGAGAAGGGTAGATATTTAATAGGATTTAGAAACTGGCTGGTGCTTCCTAGAAAAAGACAATGGGTTGTTGGGCACATCCCTGACTTCTGAACAATGGTGTCTGTGTAGCAGAGTTGGGAAAGCAGCAAGGATTTTGCTCCTAATGAAAATCACCAGCTAAACACAGCATGAAAGAAATCACTTTGTTGCTTTGTCATCTTTCACATTTGCATTCAGGTTCTTGTCGAAGTCATGTCAGAGCATGTAGAAGCATTGCTGTAATCTCACTGCTTTTGGTGGGAAGTCACTCCACAGATTGCTTTGTGCCGTAAAGTAACCATATCAAATGCAAACTCCTCAGCTGCAATCATTCCTCCATGCTGAACTGTCTGCAACATTGAAGTAAAAATGGAGAGACCTTTTTTTTTAATAGTTCACCTGTTGTGCCTAAGCATCAGCCCCACCTGTGTCAGCTTCTCTGTGTAAGATGTGTTTAAGTTTGGCTTCCTGCAGGTACCATTCTAGGTTGTTGCTTGCTGCTGCACATGTGTGTTACGGGCTTTGTGTTCTACATTTGGCTCCTTTTTTTCCATTTTCATCAACCCCTGTGTTCAATCCTGCCCTGCCCTGCCCTGCCCAATCTGCAGCTGGAGAAAAGCAGCATCCACTGTTCAGTGGTATTGCCTTTCTGCTAAAGGGGAGGTGGTCATAGGACACTTGAATGTTAAAGGAAATTAATTTTATTTCCTTTTCGCAACAGCCCCTAATAGTCCTCCTCCTGACTGAGTGATCCTTCCTCCTTCCATGATTTTCTTCCCTCTTGATTGATTCAAGTATATCTTAATTTAGACTCTGTGCTGTGCATGCTTATGCATTGTTCTCTCTGGGCTTTCTATTGCCACATGTACTAATACAGCATGTGGGGACTATGTGAAATGGCCATCATTTTTGGAGCATTTTTCCAGCTAATCTGATACATATACAGAAGTGCTTTTTCCCCTTTTGGGTTATATTTAGTGATGCTTCAGTTGACCGATTTGCATTGCTACACAGCCCCGCAGGCTGGCGGTCCCATCAAGGGTCCCAGTTGAGGGGCTTATCCCAGACCTGCTAAGCTGGCTGGAGCACACAAATCCCAGCCCCAGCATCCTTCCCCAGCACAGATCACAGGCCAGGGCTGCTGGTAGCCCCAGCCTTCCTCTGAGCATACAGCCCTCGGCATGGACACGAAATTTAAGGACCAGGAGTCACGAGCCTTGTTCTTTCAAAGAACTGCTGAGGTGGTGACCAGTGGAACTTGGTCCTGTCAAATCTGCTGAGGGATCTGTGTATCGGCCTTGGGGCCAAGTACAGTGGAGTTATTTTATACAAGCGTGTGCCCAGGCGTGCCTGAGACAACAGAGGCTAGACCTGTATTAGAATTATTCTATGTTGGGTTATCTGTCTGTTACTGTAACAAATGGTGAAGATTATCGCAGTGTCTGCATTCCTGTTGTTTCCTGATAAAATCTTGCTTGATCCCCACATTCTGGTCCCAGTAGCTGATCTGCCATTCTCTCAGGGATCTTTCTCAATAGAAAAACTTCCAGGCACAGCTGGAATTTGTGAAGCTGTGAATGTTACTGGCTATTTAACTCATATCGTCGCATCTACGAGAACACAGAGTGATATCCTGTGCCCTGAAAACCAACAGTAATGGGAATGTTGTCCTGTGAAAGGAAACTCTGTTCTCTCTTTGCACGGTTAACCTGAGTTATGATCTGGGGAATTCTGGGAGGCTGTGGATATTGGATATCAGCAGAAGTGGTGTGCCTGGAGCAATGCTCAGCTGATCTCTGAGTCAGGGTGTTCAGCAACGCTTTGTGTAGGGTGCACACTGGCTGCCTGTGTTGCCATAGTGAAAAAAATAGTAATTTTAAGCTGGAAAAATTACTTTCAGCATGGAAATCAAAGAAGATGTAAACCTGCAGGAGACAGAGCTTTCGGAGATAGGGATTAAAACACATCCTTAATTTGTCTTGCTTGATGTATTACAGGGATCTGCAAACATTGATAATGCACAGAGCAAGCTGCCCGCTGGCTGGGCTTGGCAGGGAGGATTTTGGTGCCTCTGACAGCTGGGCTGTCCCAGGGCGGCTGCGCACACACCGAGCACCCGGCAGCAGTCCTAGACACTCAGTGTTCCTTTCAGCTTTCCTTTTTTGCTCCAGTTTCTGTGTTTCCTTCAGTAGCATTTCAGCTTCTTTGCTATTTATCTGATCAATGCGTCGGCCTTTGCAGACCAGGGGTTGGCAAGAGCTGAAAGTCGTTTTACCCATGCTGGGCTGGCAGCAGTGTGTGCCAAACGTATTTGCCATTCAGTTTGAAACGGATTCAAGGTCAGTTTGTTGAAAATGTGGTTTGACCGGTATTGAAGGGAGCAGGTCGACTTCAAGGTGTTTAGAAAACAGGCGGCCGCACAGGTAACCTTTGCCACAGCAGCAGTCAGTGCTGCGGTCATGTGAAGGGACTGGGGCTGATAACACTTTCTGGCATGTGGGAATAGCAAGGGGGTCAATGGGGGCCCACATTTCTCTCTGCCAGCTCCTGCAGTCATGCATTTTCCAGGGCAGATATTAAGACAAACTCTCCATTATTCTGGCACAGCCCTATTGAGTTCACTCAGTGGAGTTGAGCGTGTGACAGAGGGAGGATGCTGTACGCGACCCCCCTCCCACTGTCCCGCACTGGGAGTTCTGCGACTCACATTCCTGGCTCTGCTCTTTCAGAAAGCTAAGTACATTTTGTTAGGGATTTTTCTCATCCAATTACTAGAGGAAGAAATCACTCTCCTGGAGTGGGGAGGGGGCTGGATGCCTGCTTGTGATCCCATCCAGCCCTGATTTATATGAACTTCAGTGTACAAACTCCAGTTTATTTACTAAACTCCTAAACAAAGTCAGTCCTTGACTTATCACAATCACAGAGCTGGGGTTTGCAAGCCGCTGCATACTGGTAGTATTGTCATGGGGGTTTCCGCATAAAGGAAATTTCCTTCCCAGTGTTGCTTCAAGATAAGTTGGATTCTCTGTTATCAATACTGCTCTTAGAGCGGCTTCCGTTTTCCTGCTGTGCATGTTTTGCATGTTGCACATTTCTCTTTACCCTTGGGAAACAAATGTTTTCACAAGCTGTAGGACACTTGGAGCTCCACCCATATCCTCTAGTTTTAATTAATCTTCAAAATCTAAACCTGTGTTTTTGAAAGTATGAAGGACATTTGTCAAAACGATCACGAGATACATAAATAGAGCTTCAGGGCCCATCACCGATGCTAAATTTTTGGCGTCAGCACTCATGGATGCACCTGGTCCTTATTGTGCAGGATTTTACACAGCACTGCACGTTAAAGAGTCGTAGCTGAGTTCTGTGCTTAGCTGAATTTATAGCTAGAAGTACCACTTTTCTGTGTGTATGTTTCTTTCTCTGAAACAAAGAACCAAAATTCACTGGGTTTTATTCTCTGTGTGTTTTAACCTGAAAACTCAGAGCATAAAAAATACAGTTTATCAGTTTGAAAGAGTTGGTAAAAGAATTGCAAAAACCTGCAATCATTGTGAAACACCGTGTAGAAATAATCAGGAGAGGTTTTAACATGACCAACTCCAGTCACACAGCTTTCAAAACGGGCTTGTTTTGGTTTCCCACATTGTGGGAGCACAAGAGGAGTTAAGCGATGCGGGGGCAAGAAGGGCTGTGCCTTCTCCCTTCTGCTGTTTGTATCGCTCATAGTGCAGAATGAGAGCTGGGCTCTGCTCATGCCAAGCACAGGATAAAGAGTGGCCTTCCTGGGTGACCGGCCCATTAGGAGCCTGAAAGAGCTGCTGTCTATCTCTGGTGGCATTTTTCTGAGATAAAGTTGCCAGTTGTCCCGAAAAGCTGGCAGTGACCAGGTAGGGACCTGGCTCTTGCGTGATGCTGCAGGGTTTTCCTATGGGGTTGGAGGCTGCATGTGGGCAGCCAGGGGTCTGGCTGGGTGTCAGAGGAAAAGAGGAGAGACAGGAAGAAAACAAAAAGCTGTTCAAGTCCACATTAATGTAGTTTCTCAGGCACATGTGAAGAGCTGACAGCAGGCTCAGTGTGTGGAATTAGCACTCAAACCATCACAGCTGTGGTCTTGGTAGAGATTTTCACACTGTTTTTATCTGGCGGGGTGAGCAGGGAGGAGGATGGTGCTGCAGAGGATGGGTGGGAATCAGGTGAGAGGAGCGAAGATGAGAGCAAGCGCAGGGCGTGTGCGGAGTTGAGGAGCCAGAAAAACCAACCGAGCTCTCACCGTAAACAGGAAATCAAGGACCACAGAAAGCGAGGCAGAGGAAACGGGAAGGCATAGGAGGACAGGCAGCCGCTGCATTTGAACTAGGCTAAAGCAAACATGCATAACGGCACCAAGCTTCAGCCACCAAGCACAGAGGGCCTCTGGCTGGGTGCAGAGAGCCTGTAGGCGGTGTTCCTATCCTCTTCCTCACTGATAATTTCATAGAATCATAGAATCTTTAAGGTTGGAAAAGACGTCTAAGATCATCAGGTCCAACTGTCAGCCCAACACCACCGTGCCTACTAAACTATGTCCCCAAGTGCCACAACTACACGTTTTTGAACACCTCCAGGAAAGGAGACTCCATCGCTTCCCTGGGCAGTCTTTTCCAGTACTTCACTACTCTTTTGGTAAAGGAATGTTTCCTACTATCCAATCTAAACCTCCCCTGTTGCAACTTGAGGGCATTTCTTCTCATCCTGTCATTTGTTACTTGGGAGAACAGACCAACACCCACCTCTCTAAAACCTCCTTTCAGGTAATTGTAGAGAGTGATGAGGTCTCCCCTCAGCCTTCTCTTCTCCAAACTAAACAGCCCCAAGTCCCTCAGCCACTTCTCATGGGACTTGTGCTCCAGACCTTTCACCACCTCTGTTGCCCTCCTCTAAACATGCTTCAGTCTCTCAATGTCTTTCCTGTACTGAGTGGCCCAAAACTCAACACAGGATTCAAGGTACACTTAGGGATGCTGAGGCAACACAGATAAAAGGAGTCACTGGAACTTCCTCAGGGCTTTTTCTCTGAACCCTCACTGCCTGAAGAATGTGCTTTCATGTCCTCTTGTAGGGCCACCAATAGTGCCAGGGTGGGGAAGTCTTTTTGGGAGAGTGACCCCTGGGCCACTTCGGTGTCATCTGCAGGAGAGACCTGTCTTCCCCCTCCTGAAAAGTTTGTCTGCAACCAGCTGACATGTTGACTTCCTTTGACTTGCTTTCAGAAACACAAGATCCTAAGCTGATATCAGTTAATACAACGGCACCAAAGTTTTCACAACCTGGCTTGGCATGTCACTGCATTTCCCATGCTATGAGTTAATCTGTTCAAGATTAGACTCTCACCCTTCATCATCTTTTACTAAGACGACATGGATGTTCTTTTCCCACCCATTACTTTCATCATGATCCCAAACTGGGAGGATTGTTGATAACCATATCTTTTGACCAATGAGTTTCTCAATGGATGGCTTCATGATGATATTTGATAGCTTTTTTGGCTTACGTATTTTGTATATCCAACTCTGGTTTTAGGTTCCTGTACATCCGTATTTCTCTTTGGAATGAATGTAACGTAACGACAGGGATCTCTGAATGTTGTGCTTCTGCATAGAGACTAGAGTGGTTAAATAAACTTACTGAGCGGTTTGGGGGTTTGTTCAAGCTGTTGAAGGGAAATGTGATGATTTCTGTTGAAATTGTCTCTAGAGAACACCAACTACTGCAAGATTTTTCTTCTGTGACTCATTTGAAAAAATACTTCAATTACAAGCATGGTTTACTAGACAAGCAGACATGCAGATACAGCATTCCCAGGGACTTGCTATAAATAGTTCATAAAATACAGATATAAGGTTAGTAGACACTATATTTAAACCATTCCTTGGATAGACAACTGTTTCCACTAGTCAGATGTGTTTGGTTCTTTCTTCTTTCATCCAAGATTGAACAAGCCATGCTGTTACACCACTGTTACGAATTGCAGCGTGGTCAGGAGATGCTGCAGCTTTGGACAGCAAAGGCAATATTTATTTTCCTAGTATGGCCTTGCTGCGACAAGGTTTGGGCTTTCCATTGAATTGGCCATTCTCCTGGTCACACGATGCTTACAAATGATGCACAGTAGGGCCCCGTGCTGCCATTGCTGTGATGTCCTGGCAGTAATGGGCACGTGCATTGCACAGCATTGGTGTGTGTGGGGCAGAGGTTTGGGCAGCTGGAGGAGCACATGCTGCCGCTTTTGAGAGATTGCATTTGCACTGGAAAGCAAACTGCAGCTATTGCTAATTTCCTGTGTGCTTGCTATAGCTTAGCAATCCTCTGCTTTGTGCAGAGTGAGGGCAAACAAGAGTAACACAGTCAATTCATTGAAAGAATACTGCTGTTTTATCACAGAAATCAACTTTTACATCTTCCCAAGCCTCATTTTTTTTCATTTCATGCCTTATAGGTAGGCGAAAGCTGTTACAAATGAGACAGTTTCAGTGCATCAGCTTTGGTCACGTCCTGCCACACGTAGCTGGGTAGAAAGAATAAATTCAGAAATACATGGGAGGAACTGAAATCTTAGGGTGGGGTTTTTGTAATTGGGCAAACCGCCACTGAAGTGCTGGTCTGCTCTCCTACTCCCAGTCCAATTCCTCCTACTACTACTATATGATTTCTTTTCTTGCTGTCTTTTTTTTTTCTTGTCTCCCAACTTTCTGTGCTCTTCAGCCTCAGCTTCTTTGTCATTCTTTGTCACCGAGATCAGGTTTTTGCTGCTCTCCTCAAGATCTTAGAATCATAGAATTGCCTGTTGGAAAAGACCTTTGAGATCATTGGTCCTGCATGTATGGAGGCTGTAACTGGTTATGAATGTGCTGGGATCATGCCCCCATCACACTGTGCTGCCAGGAAGGGGGCACATCCTTCCTTGTGAAGGACAGCAGCCACTGAAGCTCTGGGTAGCCAAATATAAACTGCGCCATCATGAACATTTTTCTGCGTTTCAGGCAACCTACTAGGAGTTTTCAGAGCTGGACATATAACATTTTAGTTTAGTATTTACCAGTCTTCATGTCCTGTTTCTGAACATGCCAGCTTTAAAGAGACCGATGGGAGGCTTAGATACTCAGCTGCTTTGAAAAGCAGACCCCTTTCATTCATACGGCTGATTATGGACTTCAGAGTCCAAGTTTGAGCACCTGTGTTTTCTCAAGTCTGGTCAGTAGTAGTTCCCAGCTCAGAGGGATGACTTCTTGCTAACAAGGAAGGGCTTGATCCAGAGCCCTTGGTAAGAGAATTTAACCACAAAGCTGTATAATGTTTTCTGTCTGAGAGTTCTCGGTTTGGCAGATAGCTGTTTAGGAGTTTCTTAATTAATGGGGACTGTAGTGAGCCTGTGCATTAAGAGAGCTCTCGTAGCCAGAGTTTTCATGTATAAACAGTTGTGAAAGATTCTGGGAAGGGAAGGTGGAAAGAACCTGTTTTTCTGTGGTTTTAAATAAATGTTCAGTCTACTTCAAACATGAAGTTATGGAAAAGTTCATCTTGTCATTGTGTAAAAACAGTTGCAAATGTTGAATCTGCAAATAAATATTGTAAGGAGATGGGAAAAAAATAAATGGGAAGCTTTGGTCTCTGCTCTTTTTTATACCTGTCTTAATACAAACTGGCTTCTGGCATCTCAAGGGATCTGTTGTGGATTTGTGTGTGTATTTGAGAGCGGAAGTTGGCCTGTTCTTCCAGTGGTGGAACATAACTCTTGATCAAATTACGGGACAGTTTGATGAGTCCAAACTGACTTTTACTTTGTAGCTCTCAACAGACCTCTTTACACCTTGAGAAGGCTGCTTATCTAAGCAGCAAGTACGTCTGCGAACACCACATTTCCATGCAGGTACATGAACTGTAGTTTATTTTGACTAACCTTGTATTGTTTTCCTAACAGATGAACGTGAGGCAGTTCAGAAGAAGACTTTCACAAAGTGGGTCAATTCCCACCTGGCACGTGTGTCATGCAGAATCACAGATTTGTACACTGACCTTCGTGATGGAAGGATGCTCATCAAACTTCTGGAAGTTCTTTCAGGAGAGAGACTTGTAAGTGTTTATTGATATCCATTGTGGGGGTTTTGGTTTGGTTTTGGGTGTTTTTTTGGTGAATCCTTGGCTCAGCTGAAGTGCAGTAAAACTGAGTAGTGAGGGTTCAGCACTGTGAATGTTTTTTTAGGTATTAAAGAAGAAAATTCTATTGCTTCAGCTGGATCCAGACTCCTTTAAAATATATTCCTACTGGTTTCAGTAGGAATCAAAGGAAGTCTCCTTTAAAGGTTCCTTGCTGGTGAGATGCTGAGTGCTTCCAGCAGTGTCCTCCCTGTTCCTCAATTTGACAGGCACAGAGCGTGAAATGTTCTCCAGCCCCTTAGACCATCTCAGTAACAGTGAATTAGTTGTTTCCAGGAAAGTTCCTCAGCACCGTGGCCAGCCTGTTTCTGTGTGATTAAACACAGCCGCAGGATGAAGGTGGCTGTGTGCAGGCTGTCTGCTGCCCCCAGGCCTGGAACATCCCTTCTCCCTTCCCTGGAGCACACTGTGGGGTTGGGGAGGACATGGTTGGTGAGGGCCATGTCCACACAGGGAAGCATTGCAGCAGTTTTAGCCGTGGCATTAATTGCACCCCAGTGCTCAGGAATGCTCCTGGGTAAACTGGGTTTTACTAGGATAGATAAGATTTGGATTTTATTTGGTTAAAGGACTGTCTAAACTGAATTTAAATAAATGGGGTAAATTCTTGCTTTGGGTATGAGGAGAGAATCCCCCTGATACCAGCACAAGTAAGAAAACCCCTGTAGTGAAAAACACTGCTGCATGACAGGAGAACTGAGGGTCAGGAAATGACTGGGTATCAGTTTGTCCTTCAGTTCCTTAAATGATGGCTATGCTCTTAACTACCTAATTTAAAGCAATCTTTTCAAAGAAATACGGGTCTTTAGCTAAGACCTAAGGCTACACGAGGTTGTGACTGTGTAATCGCCTGTCATCAAGCACTCCTATTAATGGAAGCTCCATGGCTTAAGACTGGGTAATGAATTGAACATATGGCCCACAGTGTAGTGTCTGTACAGTAAGGCAAGAGAGGGAGATTTCCAAAGGCATCTGGTGTGCACAGAATTACCCTGTGTGGATGGAAGTAACTCATCTCAATGTCTGTCAACTACATTTTGCTCAAAACATGTTTCTCTCTATGCCAAATCATTTACTAGGTTTATTAGATTTGATATTAGGGTGTTAGGTTTGATGTGTGCACTGCAGGTGGCAGATTTTATTCATATAGGAATAACTGAGACCAACGAGCCCAATTATTTGAGGATTCCAAACAGCAGCCATGACACCTCTGTTTAAATCTTCAAACCTGCCTGCCAAGATTTGCCTTTCAGTGTAAAATAGCAGCAGGGAAGCTCAGACCAGTCGTGTGACTCTTGCTGCGTGATTCATTTACATTTTTCACTCCAGGTTTTGAAAAATGCAAACACAGCTTATGCAGCCGCTCGGGTGGGGAGGGTGCAGGAGCCTTCCGGTGAGACTGCTGGATTTGCGCTTGCATCATTGTTTGTGTATCGCATTGGCAGCTGCCTGCACCACCAGAAATTCTTCTTGGAGCTTCATCTTCTCAGGATGGAGGACAGCAGTCTCTGTTTGAACAGAACATTCCACCACACCTTCCTCTGCAAATAACAACGCAGATAACGCAATGCACTAAACTTTGAGACAGTTACACACACCAAAAATATTCCAGGAGGATCGGCACATAGCATCCACTTGCTGGTGTGCTCCACCCTGCTGGAATTCATTTTAGCTGGTATTGGTTAGGTGCTGGAATCTCCATACTGTTCGAGCAGAAATATAAAGGCAATATCTTGTGCAGGAAGCTTAAAATCAAAACAAGAAACATGAAATGGTGAGAAAGCAATAAAAATGTGGAAACTAGCCTAGATAATTATTTAAATTATTTAATTATTTAATATTGTTAAAGAGTGTGTTTACTGATGGAGTAGAACAAACAGGAATTGTTTTCTCACTTTTGAAACTGGGATTCAGATGCTGGAGCTGGAGCCATATGCCCATGGAGCAGTCTGGGATTTAGGAGACTGATGAGGGAAGCAGGATGCTCTTTGCCCTCTGTAAGACCTCCAGCCACACTGTATTTTTAAAAAGCTGTTATGGTTTTGGTCATAAAGACCCAAGACCCCTTGAAGGTGCATTGGAGAAGCTGAAAGTGAAGGTATCCAACAAGGGCAACATCGGCATCTCCTGTCTTTGCTGAGCTTGATAGCTAATCCTCGTGTTTAGTTCAGACCTTACTACATAAGGCCCTGTGTACAGCACAGTACTTGGAAAGTGGTGGCATGCAATAGTCTCAGTGAGCAAAGGGGAAAAGAATCCAGCCAGTATGAAAAGCCAGTTGTAATTTTGTTTGCACACCCTGTTCACCAGCTTCTCCCAAACAGAAAAATAAAGCTGAGAATTGTTTTCAGCATAAAATTAAGCATTTAGCTCAGTCTCTTCCGTAACTGTATAAAGGATTAGCAAATTCCTCACAGTTCCTGGATGATCAAAGGTCAAACTGTTTAAGCAGATTCTCTGCAGTAAGTTCTGTGATGCTTTCTGCTGGGAAAGGGAAGATTTTTAATATAAAAGATGTTTTCCTGATAATATCCATGTGAAAACTCATGAGTTTAGTTAAATATAATAAAGGATGCATTCAGGGTGCTTTCTTTCCCTCTATTTAATTTCTGGGTCTGTGTTAGCCTGGTGAAGGTGAAAGCTGCCTCTTGCTAGGTCTCACCTTGAGGCTGTGCAGGAGAGTGTGGCAAGTGCAACCACACCTTATACAAACCGGACTCGGATGCCTCTTCCTCTTTCTGTGGCAGAAGGGTAAGTTAAGCTCTATGGGCTGTTGGTGCAACGGGACAAAAAATTGAACCTTCTGTCTTGGCGTGCCTGGCAGTTTGTTTGGCCAGATGATGCTGTAGAGAAAATGGAAGTACCTTCTCAGACCACGAATAAGTCAGTGTTTGAACAGCCCTAGGTGACATTGCTAATAAGGTGTTACAGTCCCCAAAGGGAATTTCCAAGCCTGGAAGTGCACCTAGTGCTGGAGGGCTTGAAAAATATACCAACCTGCTTCTGCTGTGAAGGGAGCAGCGTCCTGTTCTGGTTTCTGCTGCTTCACATACGTCATTGTGTTTGTGGGAGAAAAAATACTGCCAGTAACCTTAAGGCTGCATTTCCCAGATTCCTCATTGGAGAGTGTTGTTGTACAAGTGTGGCAAACTAAAACATTGATCATGAGTGGTGTTAACTCTGTCGCCTTGGTGCTGGAGATTCTGAGAGCACAAAAAGAGATTTTCAAACCATTTTGTGCTGACTTGCAGCATTAGAGGCAGTGCAGTCACTGCTTAAGTGTAATGGCTGAGAAGGGCTGCATTAGGGTGGAGGGGGCAGGGTCAGGTCTGCCACTGCTGCTCAGAGACGACCACAGTCCTTCCTGTGTTTCGAGAACATCATCATAAAAATGAGCACACCTTGTAAAACTGATGTCAAGGTGTGGCAATGGGCTGGAGGTGGGCTGGGCGGCTCCCAGGTGCAGGCTTGCTGCCGCCTTCTCCCACAGCCGGGCGCTCCCTCTCCTGCCCTGGGAACAGCCTGCCTGTGTTTTGCAACCCATTAAACCCATTAAACCTGTGGTCCAGCTGGGTGGTGCTAGTGAAAGGATGGATTGTCCCTGCCAACAGCGAGTGATCTTGGGTTGGTTTCAGCCAACCATGTAATCTCACTCTTCTCCCACTCACACTATGGCTCTTCACCCTGCACTGGCAGCATGGGGGCTGTACGGCACGTGAATAGGGTGTAGGTGCAATGTGTCCCACCTCAGAGAGGCTTTTATACCCAGAAGCAGTGGCAGCTTTCTGGAAGTTTTCACCCTTGCTGGGAGCTGTGGGTTTACTTTCTCTGTGTTGTTACATGGCCTCTGGGGGAGAACAGTGCTGGCTGAAAGCTGAAGTGAAACTGGTGACCTTGGTGTGTCCTGAAGTGCATCTTCCTAGCATGTGTTGCATCTTTATGGCACACTGTTACACAGGCTGCTGTTTCTAGGACTGCAATGTGGTTCTGGCTGAAACTCATCCCCTTGAATGCAGTCTGAGGTGACAGTTTCGCCTGAACTCTTTCTGTGGCCAATTAGTTATGTTCACTGCAGAAAACAAGGAAATTACGTCCGTTAGTAGTTCGGCCAAGTACCTTAGGTGACAGCTTAGGCAGCACTGCACAAGGGATTCAGCCATAATCTGTACCTGCAGAACAAAGTTGCTTTGATTTTATGCAATTTTACAGCAGACTCCTACCTTGTGTTAATATATTCATGGCTTTTTTTATTTGCAGCGGGCCTGCATGAAATTGTGTTACTTATTTTTTTTGTTATTGTTTTTACTTTCTTTTCCTATGATGAAATCATTTGGCATGAATCTCTTCGGTTATTTTCATACGCTTATCCCACTTCAACTGACCAAAAAAAACCCCCAATGTCATTTCTTTCTCAAGGAGTTTTATTCAGCAGCTTACAGTCCAAACCTGAGGTACCTTTTTTGGCAGTGTGTACCTGTATTTACAGGTACTTTCTGGAGCATTCATTGTCAATTCCCTCTGTTGTGCGTGTATATTATCAGTTTGTTTCGTATCTTCATCTTTGCAGAATCTTCTTTATAAGTGTGGGGGAACTTGTACTGCAGAAAAAAAAGCATCTTGGGAAAATGTAACAGATGTGGCATGAACTTAATAATTTCTCTTCCAGCTTGTGAATGAAAACACTAGACAGAAAAAATGAAGGATGTAAGCAGGAAAACCACTTTGAAATTGGTGACCAGTGTGGCATTTCCACCATGGTTTGATGCATGCTACCATTGTCCTTATTTAAATGCGCTGTAAGATGCAAAGAGCAGTTTTGTCCATTGAATGTGAAGAATGGTGTTGCTGGCTGGGAGAGGGCAACATGGTGACCCACCTGCCTGGACTGAAGAGTTCACAAGCACTTTCTTTTCTCTCCTTGCGTCTACAGTATTACATGTTGGGTTTTCTTTTTCTCTTTTACCTTCTAGCCCAAACCAACAAAAGGAAGGATGCGCATCCATTGCCTGGAGAATGTTGATAAAGCCCTTCAGTTCCTGAAAGAGCAAAGAGTGCACCTAGAAAACATGGGATCTCATGATATTGTGGATGGGAATCACAGGCTGACACTTGGCCTTATTTGGACTATTATCCTGAGATTCCAGGTGAAAATGTATACATACATAGATGCACACAAGTCTGAGTTTTCCTTACTTGTTTGTAATATACTTCATGGTGCTTTTTAAGAGTGGAGTGCTCCCAGGCCCTCGAAGATGACGGGAGTAAGAAGTGCTGAGCACCTGGCAGGACACACTCCTGAGCTCAGGGGAGAAAATAAATTAGTCTTCATGGTACTGCTGATCCATAGTTCTGGCAGACATGGGAGTTTTCTGTGTGGAGAGTCATATGGGTTTATTTTTAAATTACTAATAAATACAAAGCTCAAGTCACACACCTGTACACTCCTGTAGACCCTGGAGGAGATGCTGACCTCAGCTGCTCTTCAGTTCCGTGGTGATTATTGTTAACCTGGTTGACTTTGCACTGAAGCAGACTAAGAGTGTCCACAGGAATTGTTTCAGTGTCCCAGCTAAAGCTGAGATTTCTTGTTTTCCAGCAAGTTGCACATTGGTCTTCACTCTTGGTTAAAAAAGGCCGGAAAGGCCTCTGCAGAAAGAATAATAAATTTATATAATAAATATATAATTTATAATAAATGACATAGTAATAAATATTTAGTAAATTTAACATTCTCTTAATTTTGTTGTTGCTCAGTGTTTTCCTGATCCTTTTAAGCTGGAAGAGAAGAGATTTAGATTGGATATTAGGAAGAAATGTTTTCCTGTGAGGATGGTGAGGCCTGGCATAGGTTGCCTGTAGAAGACATGGCTGCTCCATCCCTGGAGGTGTTCAAGACTGGGTTGGATGAGGCTGTGAGCCACCTGATCCAGTGGAAGGTGTCCCTGCCCATGGCAGGAGGGTTGGAACTGGATGATCTTTAAGGTCCCTTCCAACCCAAACCATTCCATGATTCTATGAAAGTGTCTGCCTAGCTCTCAGTGACAGTGGTGGAACTTCACTGAAGCTGCAATACTCTTTTAAAAAGCAATGAACTGGATCCATTAAATGACATATATTTGTCTATATGAAATAAAAAGTGTTTTCCTTCCCTGGGGATTTTGTTTCTTTTTTTTCTTTGTCCTCTTTTAAAAACTGAGTAACAGCCTGGAATCTGGAATATATAATAGTGATAGTGATAAGGGCAAACACTTTCCTCCAAGCTCGACTTCCCACAATGTGCTTGCTCCTATGAAACTCCTGGCTGGCTTTTGCCTGTGGATCCTCTCATGAGGACCCTTCCTGCTGCACCCTCTTGGCTACTGAATGTGCTCAGCATCCTGCAGGAGATACCTCGCAGGATGAAACCACAATGCTGTGTAGGGCAGGGGTTGCCTTAGTAGTTGGAAATAGGTTTTCTGGTGAAGTTCGAGCTGTTTTGTCAATGGACTAAACAAAGAGTAATCCTACAGTGAAATAAGGGCAGACGAAGCTTTCTTTGAGGTGAATGCTCTTAAATGAGGAAAGGCATTCACCTGCTTCTACTGTGCATGTCACTGTAGACTTCCTTTGTTACTTATATTCTAATTTCTTTCATCTTTTAAAAAAAGGCAAAAAATGTGTTTTCTCAGAGAAATAATTAAAACTTCTGTGTTAATTTTAGATCCAAGATATCAGTGTCGAAACTGAGGACAACAAAGAAAAGAAATCTGCTAAAGATGCTTTGCTTTTGTGGTGCCAGATGAAGACAGCTGGGTGAGTGTGGATTAAGTGATTATCACTAAAGCTCTTACAGCATTTTGAGTTTTCATTGAAATAATTTTAAACAGGCAAACATGTATCTCTCTTTAACTGGATTCAACTAAGAGAAGTGAATTGATGATGTTTACAAGTCAGAAAATTCTGAATTTGT
Organism: Neomorphus geoffroyi; assembly: GCA_033558235.1. NCBI lineage: Eukaryota > Metazoa > Chordata > Aves > Cuculiformes > Neomorphidae > Neomorphus > Neomorphus geoffroyi. The sequence continues at coordinate 97,129,996 of JAUMJM010000005.1, read as the reverse complement.
CATATTAATGCTGTGTGATAAACATACTGATCTGATAGTCTGTGAATAGATAATAATAAGCTGACTCTTTTTCACCTTACTCTGAAGAAATAATGATTCTTCAGATGTTTGCAGCAACTTTTCCTCCTTTCCATAGATATGGAGATACTTCCAAAATGTCTTTCCCTGACAGTAACCTTCCTGCATAATTAAATATGCATTTGTAGAGGTTCAAGACATTTCCCCCATAAAACTTGGATGTCCCTGTGATGACTTGGGCCACTTCAGCATTATTCTAGCGGTACTTCACCTTCTCCTTCCAAGAATTCTTAGGAAAGTGGTTTGTGAGCAGCCTGAAAGTTTGGAGATTTGCATACACCCAGTTCACTAAACAAATTAATTTTGAATGCATGGGGCTCAAAGGCGGTTGTCATCTGTGCTTTTCTTGGAAGTCAGGCAGTGACTATGTTGAGTCCTTGAAAATGCCCTGGGACAGCAGACAATTCCAAGGAAAACCTAATGTACCACTGGTCTTGTGGCACCTGCAGCCATCAGAAAAGGTTTTACTCCACACTGTTGCTCCTGCTCTTCTCCTGAACTTGGTATTTTGAGTACCTGAAAATAATTCTTTGCTAGTAGATAAATTTGGAGCAGATTTCAGACTTACAGGGATTTGAAACCTCACAGGCTGCAGTTTGGGCTCCCAACTATAAAGCATAGCTTGAAGTGACTAATTGAAAGTTCATTTAGAGCCTTTCTCTGGAATGCGTATCGGTTCTGCAGGGTTTACAAGAGTAAATGAGATGTACGTACCCTCTAGTGTCAGTCTCTGATTAGAAAACAGTCACGATGATAGAGTGTCTGTCATGGAATGTTAATATCCCACCCTTAGGTTTCCAATAAATGTATCACTCCTGCAAGCAGCTTTCAATTGACAGTGGGCAGAGCTGCAGCAGGGAAGCTGTATGAACTGCATTCTCTTTTTTTTTTTTTTTCTGCCAGGTACCCCAATGTCAACATTCACAACTTCACAACAAGCTGGAGGGATGGGATGGCTTTCAATGCCCTAATACATAAGCACAGGTAAGTGTGGGTAAATGTCTTCATGGATTTTGAAAGCTTGGACTGTTGCAGTGTGTGCTGGATTTTGCAGTTACTTTGCAGCTTGATCTTAAAATCTGCAGAGTGGAGGAAGTTGAATTGCTGGGAGTTTTACAGCAACTTGCCTTGCTTCAGAGCTTTACAGCTCTTGTGGTCACTGTGAGCTCATCTGGGCAACCGCTTCTCACCTCGCAAGTCAAAACAGGTTGTGTTTGGTTTCAAGACAATAAATTACACACGTGTTATGGTTTGTGACTGACCAGATTGGAAGGAAAGTTCTTGCACCTTACTACGTAACTAATGTTCGGATCTGATTGTATAGAATTCTGGGGTGGACAGGGGGAACCACACACAGGAGCAGCCTGGAGGGGAAAGAAATGCCTGTGCAGGGATGGCAAAATCTGGTGCTAGACTGGCATGACTGGGGATGTTGCTTATTGGCAAGCTCAGGTGAAGTTATTGGGATGGCTTGCACGCTTATATAGGTGTGAGGAGAGACTGTGTGACCACAACTTTGTTCTGTTCTTCTCCAGGGTCACCATTACCGCTGTTAAGCTCTCCTGCATTTTTTCCCACGGGCTAGGTTCTGCCGTGGCATGTGCCAGGCTTACTTCATTCCTTTAGTACAGGGCTACAGGGCAAGTGAAACCTTGGCAAGATGAGGGGCCAGGTTGTCCGGGGACTGGAGGTTTAAGTTCATTTGTTCATTTGAGGGTGGCTGCACTGTGCTTTGGGAAATCTAAAGAATTTTCCATCCTGTCTAGGCCTGATCTGATTGATTTTGACAAGCTGAAGAAATCAAATGCACACTACAATCTGCAGAATGCTTTTAACCTTGCAGAGCAACACCTTGGTCTTACTAAGCTCCTGGACCCCGAGGGTAAGAATTCCTGCAGTTTCAGCACTTAGAAGCTCTTTGTGGGCTTTTTTCTCTCACCCCTCCTTGTTGCAGGGCACGGCTCTGTGTAGCTTTTTGTGTTAAAGCGCAGCAGACTCACCTGATGACACAGCCAGAGAGGGAAGGGGAGAATGCAAGATGTCTCCTGCAGAAGCCTGAGCAGCAGTAGCATGAGAACTCTTAATCCTTTGTTTATTTCCCCCATCTGATAATGCTGGACTGGCTGCATATAGCTAAAATCATTCCAGTTAGAGGCATCCTTCTGATCTGCTCTGAGGAGCACTTTCTGTGAGTGGGAAGGTGGATAATTTGGATTTCAGCAAATAGTTAGCAGCTGTCAGTGAGTTTTGGCCTATGACTTCATTAGAGTGTGGATGCTTATGTGTTGGAAGACATGCTCACAATGCTAGCACAAGAAACTTTATTGTCACAGGGCAGACGTCTTTGGACGAGTTTCTTCTTGCTTATTTCCCAATGCCTCAAATTGCTGCAGGAAAGAAAATAATTTGTTCTCCATCTGTATCTCTCAGGAGATTTGCCTGGACAGAAATACTGTTAGGTTTGAATTTTTCTCTCCAAACACTGATATAGTATTGAAGTTCTCAATTAACAGTAGTTCTGTCAGCTCACACAGACACAGGCTGTGCAGGAGCTGTGACCAAGTCTGGAACCTGACTTTAAGGCCCAAAGATGCTTTTTTAAAGCGCACAGATGTGTGCTTTAATCACTGTCCACACTAAGACAATGAGATAAAGCAGCACTTTTTAGGGACAGAGTTCAATACTCTACAACATGAAGTAATCCAGAACCAGTCCAGAGCTCTGTAATTTGTTTCTCATTAGGACATAAATCCTAGGAGCTGAACTGCCCCTGAACCCCTCTCTTAAATGCATCCTTGTTGGGTTATTGGCTTTGTTGTTTTAACCCATGCACCCTCAATATGCTAAGACAACTCTTGTTTGGTTTGCAGATATCAGTGTTGATCATCCTGATGAAAAGTCAATCATCACCTACGTGGTGACATATTACCACTACTTCTCCAAGATGAAAGCTTTAGCTGTTGAAGGAAAACGTATTGGAAAGGTTTGCAAGATCAGCTTATAAACTGTTTTAAAGCAGTTGAAATCTTTCTGATTTATTTTTTCCTCTTAGTTTTTTAGAGCCCACAGCATGGTAGCTTTCAGTTTTCCTTTTTAACATGTTTTGAATGTTAAATATTCCCATATGCCTGTGAGGAGGAGTTAATTTCCAGCTGCCTCATATTAGAAAACATTTGGCTGGTGTTTTGTTTTTGCTTGTTAATTTTGCATCATTGATGCTTTTCCTTTCTCATTAACTGCTCCTCACCCTCTGGGTCCTCTGTCTCTTCTGGAGCCCAGAATAGTCTCTCATTTAAAAAATGTGCAGTCATTCTCTGCTCTTTGGCGAAGCTGCCCCCATCTTTACGGCTGGCAGACTCAAGTTGAATCCTTTTGTAAGCCTCAGCTCTGCCCCTCTATTGCCGTGGGAGCATGGGAATTCACTGCCGAAAAATGCAAAGGCCTCATTCCTCTGGGATCCCAGCCCCTGTGGCGCTCAGGAGTGAGTGGTCTGATTCATAAGTCAAGTCTCCCAACAGTTTCTTTTATGTTGCTTTTTGGATATAAATGACTGAAGAGCGCTGCCCTTGTTAACCATCTTACGTTGTGCTGCTTGTTGCAGGTGCTTGACAATGCCATTGAAACAGAGAAAATGATTGAAAAATACGAATCGCTGGCTTCTGACCTTCTTGAGTGGATTGAGCAAACCATTATCATTCTCAACAATCGCAAATTTGCCAACTCGCTGGTTGGTGTGCAACAGCAGCTACAGGCTTTCAACACTTACCGCACAGTGGAGAAACCACCCAAGTAATTTTAATCTTAGCTTAAAATAATAGTGGTCTTGTTTTGTTTAGTTAATCTTTGATTTTTTTTTAGAAAAACAAACACATCCAAGTAATTTTAGCCTCAATATTTTTCTGAACAAACCCAAATATCTTATTTCTGATTGGTGATCAGTATTATTACTCACAGCTGGTTTGCTTTATGCTATTCAGTTTGCACATAATGACAACAACATACTCAAATTAATAATAATAATAATAATAACAACAACAACAACAACAATAATATCATCTTATAAAGTGATCCTGTGGCTGTAGGACCGTAGAGTCCTGGAAGCTGTCACTTCACTGAGATACCTGCCTTATAATGTGAGTGCTAATAGTGTACCATGTTAGTGTAGTAATATCACCGGTCGTGCTTGGAAGCAGTGCGTAAAACCAATACGCTGCTATTAAAAGAATCTTACTGCTTATCCGAAATTAAGAGGAAGTGTGTCTGGCTCTGTAAAACATAGCTGTGCTTACTGAAACTGATACAGCCAAAATTTATTTCTGGAAAGTTTCTTTTAGCATTATGATATCAGATCTGTTTGTTGTTTTTTGTCTAATATAAGTTCTAATGGATAATAATCACTATCCAAAACATTACAGAGTATCAGACATCTTCTAAAATTGCAGTCTATTCCCTAGTGCCTATGGAGTTTGTTTATTTCCCAGACGTACAGCTCAGGGAAAACAGTGGGAAGAGCTTATTGACTGCAGTGGGCTTTAAATAAAACTTCCATTTCTTGAGTTGATAGAGCAAACTAGGGCAACACACGTAATAGAACAAAAAAAATGCAGTCTCCTGTCTCCCAAGGGGATTTAAATCTAAACACACAGACAGCTGACTTCTGTGAAGTTTCTTTTGCTGTTTGACCCAACTGGTTCCAAGGGATGTGCAAGCTATTTCAATTGCTTCCAGCTTTCACACAAGATGAAGGTGTTTATCTGAATGCTCTATTCATAATGTCAATATTTTAAGGAAGTGCTTTATAATGCCTTAGTAGCAATGAAAGCTTTATTGTAACTCTGTTCTTTTGCAAAATTTTGTTTAGATTTACAGAAAAAGGAAACCTGGAAGTGCTGCTTTTTACTATCCAAAGCAAAATGAGAGCCAACAATCAGAAAGTCTACATGCCAAGGGAGGGCAAACTCATCTCTGACATTAACAAGGTAAACTGAGCCAGCTCCCCCTCAGCAACTCAGAATTTTGGTGTTTTCTTTCAGTATCTCTCTCAGCGTTCTGGGACGAAAAGCATTTGCTATCCAGCCTTGATGTGGGGGATCATAAGGGATGGGAGAGGTGAGGTGACCTTTTCCTGTAGCTCAAACTCACTAATCTGAACTGAGTCCCTGAGTATCGTGACCATCTGAAAGATCTTCTGCTCTGGTAGACTTCTCAAGTCATTCTGTGTAGTTGATTAGGGATCTCTCAGCCTTGCCTTGCTCCTCCGGGATCCTGGCTATCAGAGTTAATTATCTAAGTATTGCAGCCCTTCCCATTAGCCTCTCAGCCCCCGTGCCCAAAGCATGGGAGAGTAAAGGAAGCACCATGACCAACTTTGTGGGTGCCCTGTCAGAGTTTACGCAGCTATTTTTTGTGCTGGGGCAGCTGGCAGAACAGCAGCAGAGCTGACAAGGTCTCTCAAAGACAATAAACAGCTTAAAACTGTGAACTTTCCTCGTTTTGTGTTTGATCATGCTTGGCATTCCCAGAGCAGCTGTTTTGAGTGTCTGTGGCCTCACTCCGCATCCTAGAGAGCCACAAACAGCTCTTCTGTTTGCATTAAGCCCCTGTGCCTGTGAATGCCTAAAATACTTGGGTTTCTGGCAGTTTCACATCTGTTAGGGTTTAGGAGAACCTAGGGTAGTTTGTGCTTAATTGTGGGTATTTTTGTTGTTTGTAAGAAGATCTGAAAGGTGATTAGCTAGCTTTCAACATGCTTCCAAGGCTTCTTGAGTTTGTAATATCAGTGTCATGAGTATGAATAACTTTTGGCTTTGGGGGAAAAAAGGACTTGTATGCAGCACAAGTAACTGAATTCTGCAGTTGTTTTCTTTCCCAAAGTGGATTTAAGAAAGAACAATAGTTGTGTATTGATTTTAGAGGTGAAGGGGCATGAATCTCTAATTCTCATTTCCTGAAAGAGGAGAGTAGCCCTCAGAAGACTTTTTTTTAACAAATAATCTCTTACACATTCAAGCCGAGTGGTTTGCTTAGGCTTTGTTGGAGGCAAAAAACAAATGAGCTTCAGAAAATGCATCTGAGATAACCAAGTCTTATACCCCTTGCTCAGAAAATTAATGAATTGAGAACAAATTTTAAGTCAGGTGCTTACATTAGCAGGCAAGGTGTAAGGCCAGCCAATACAAACCAGATTCATTGACATATAAATAAATAAGCCAGTTTTGTGAAACTTGGCTTTAGTGACTCCAGTCCTGATTTCATGCAAAGAAGATGAGATTTATTGTAATTCTTTAAAAATATGTGTTTAGAAGACGTGTTTTTTCTCCACATCTTCAGGCCTGGGAAAGACTGGAAAAAGCTGAACATGAAAGAGAACTGGCACTGCGAAATGAGCTCATCAGACAAGAGAAACTGGAACAACTTGCACGCAGATTTGATCGCAAGGCAGCTATGAGAGAAACTTGGCTAAGTGAAAATCAGCGTCTTGTTTCTCAGGTGCTGTTTTCAGAAATTGTCTGTGTGACTAAAATGATTCCCATGAGCAGTTATAGGATACTGTTCTTGCAAAGGGAACATTTCATCCCCTATACTTCAAATTTTACTGAATAGATATCTTTATATTTGTAGTATGTATGTGCAAATGTATTTTTAGTGTATATGTGTATGTACTTTATGTCCTATCCTTAATGCATTTGGGATATCTTTTCCTTGACTCTGTCAGTCTGTACTCAGGAGATATTGATGTGGAAATATCTACCCACAATCCATATTTTCTTTATCTGAATAGTTTGTTTAATCCAGTGGAATTAGGCCAGAAATTAATTTTATTTTGTAATATTTTAGAGATGACTTTAAAAAAATCCAAAACCTCAACTTAATCCTAATGGCCACCATGATTCTTCCCCCAAAAATAGTAAATGATATCGCTGATTTTATCAGTGGTTTTCTGTCTATCAGAGGTATCTCTGATTTTATTAAAGACTTTTCAGAGCATTTTGAGATCCCGAATTTGATAACAAGTGTGTTCTGCACAATCAGATATCATGTTATGAACAGTAGGGCTTTTTTCCTCAGCAGCTGTTACTGAGGAAACGTCTCTGTCTTTACAGGATAATTTTGGCTTTGACCTTCCAGCAGTAGAAGCTGCCACAAAAAAGCACGAGGCCATCGAAACAGACATTGCAGCCTATGAAGAACGAGTCCAGGCTGTGGTTGCGGTTGCAAAGGAGCTTGAGACTGAGAACTACCATGATATCAAACGCATTACTGCGAGAAAGGACAACGTTATACGCCTGTGGGAGTATCTCTTGGAGTTGCTCAGGGCACGGAGACAGCGGCTGGAGATGAATCTTGGGCTGCAAAAGATATTCCAGGAAATGCTCTACATTATGGACTGGATGGATGAGATGAAGGTAGGTGTTAACTGTTCAACTACGTAGAGCAAGTATTCTGGAGAGGTGTAGATGTCCTTTCCTGGAAGTTTGTAAGGTTCGTTTTGCCTGACTGGTTTAATAGAAGAATGCAGAAGATCCACTTTCAGGAGCAGCGAACAAACTCCTTTTACCTTGTGACGATTTCTTAAAAATAAAGATTAAAAACAAGTAAGGAAAAAGAACAAGTTTACTCCTATAAAAAGCTACTTTTCAGCTTTGTTCCTCTCATAAGGGCCAGATGCTTTGGTCACAGTGCTTGGGTCAGGATGACTATTTCTGTGAAAGGGAATTAAATAATCCCTCCTCACAATTTACGTGGGGAACAAGTCCCCTCTTCACCTCTGTGCTTTAAAAAGCATGAATTTCTTCCTGTCTGTTCTCCTGGGATTTGGGAAGGGAAGAACCATGACTTTCTTCTTGTCCATCAGCCAGCAGAACTTGGAAGCTCTTGGAGAAAAGACAGATGTGTGTAGCCCAGTGGCAGCTCACAGCATCTAGGCTAAGTGCTTTTCATTCATCCTGCTCAGCTAACTTAGCTTCTCGTTATCCTAGACTTAAAACTTCACTAAATAGCAGTCAAGTTCTTCATGGTTGCCACTGATGTTAAAAATATTGGCTCAAATTCATATCAGCCACATCTCTATCCATTTGAAATAGCTCTTATAGGCTGGATGCTTCTCTGGATTTAAGTCAATGTAACAACAGATTCCAAGCTATGGAGTCATTACAAAACAAACTGCTTATAGCCTTTAGCATGTTTTACTTGCCATTTTCATCTTGATCAGGTGCTTCTGCTGTCTCAAGACTATGGCAAACATTTGTTAGGAGTTGAAGACCTGTTGCAGAAACATGCTCTTGTGGAAGCTGACATTGCTATTCAGGCTGAGAGAGTGAGAGGGGTCAATGCATCTGCTCAGAAGTTTGCCACCGATGGAGAAGGTAACTACCAGCCAACTCATCCTCCTTTGTCTTAATTACCTATGAGGTTATCTGTAAGCCTTATTAGTTCTGCAAGGCACCTTAAGTTAAATTCGGCACCAGAATAAAAGAATGCAGCTTCGTTTGTTCTTCCTTTACTCCCGGTGTCAATGATTAATTTGTCCAGGTACATGCTCAAGAATTCATTGTGTGTTGTGTTTTGCATGGAATGTCACACTTTTAACCAGAAGCTGCTGTAACTCCATAGTAGTCACCATTAATTCCCCATTCTGTGTTTCTGATGCAAACAATACAAATTATTAGGCCCAGTGTGATATTGTCCCAATTTGTGCTAAATAAAAGCAATTCTACTAAACTACTGTAATTAACTAGAGTAAATGATGTTAATTTTGTCCAGTTGTGTGTATGAGGCTGGTATAAATTTGGAGTAGTGAATTTTTTCTGAAAACAGTCAGGGTCTTTTTTGTTCTTTATGCAAAGAACAGTATTTTCCAGTGTGTGTTATTGTATGGTGGAGCTTAAATAGTTCACACTCACTTTCAGAAGACTGACTATAAATTCTTTCACATAAACTTTGTAGATGGAGCAAATGGGAATTAAGAACTCGGTATATGCCCCAGCTGTAGAAATGAAAATTAATCAGTCCAAGTCGTAACGTGCATTCTCTATCTGAACAGGTTACAAACCGTGTGACCCACAGGTTATCAGGGACCGTGTCGCTCACATGGAGTTCTGTTACCAAGAGCTGTGCCAGCTTGCAGCTGAGCGCCGGGCTCGCTTGGAGGAATCCCGGCGCCTCTGGAAATTCTTCTGGGAAATGGCTGAAGAAGAGGGTTGGATCAGGGAGAAAGAACAGATCCTGTCATCTGATGACTATGGGAAGGACCTAACCAGTGTTGTGCGTCTCATGAGTAAACATAAGGCATTTGAAGATGAAATGAGTGGTCGTAGTGGCCACTTTCAGCAGGCAATAAAAGAAGGTGAAGACATGATTGCGGAGGAGCATTTTGGTTCTGAGAAAATCAGAGAAAGAATTAAGGATATCAGGGAGCAGTGGGCTAACTTGGAACAGTTATCTGCCATTAGGAAGAAGCGTCTGGAGGAAGCGTCTCTCCTTCACCAGTTCCAGGCTGACGCTGATGATATTGATGCATGGATGTTGGACATCCTCAAAATTGTCTCCAGCAATGATGTTGGCCATGATGAATATTCCACTCAGTCCTTGGTCAAGAAGCACAAAGATGTGGCTGAAGAGATTGCAAGCTACCGGCCAATCATTGACTCCCTTCACGAACAAGCAAAGGTTCTACCACAGGAACACGCTGAATCTCCAGATGTGCAAGGCAGATTGTCCGGAATAGAGGAAAGATACAAAGAGGTTGCTGAGCTGACTCGGCTGCGTAAACAGGCCTTGCAGGATACCCTTGCTCTTTATAAGATGTTCAGTGAGGCAGATGCATGTGAGCTCTGGATTGACGAAAAGGAGAAGTGGCTGAATAATATGCAGATTCCAGAGAAGCTGGAGGACTTGGAAGTGATCCAGCACAGGTGAGAATGCCTTGACCAAGAAGTTTGAGGAGTACTGAGTGGAAGGTTTTCACACCAGCTACTTTGCTCAGCTTGCTCATGGCTCCAGTTCTCTGATGCCTGTGTGATCTTTTCTGATTTGGATTTTCTTTTTCCTGCTACAGATTTGAAAGCTTAGAACCAGAAATGAACAATCAGGCATCGCGTGTTGCAGTAGTGAACCAGATTGCCAGACAGCTAATGCACAGTGGCCATCCAAGTGAGAAGGAGATCAAAGCACAGCAAGATAAGCTCAACACAAGGTAAGCGAAGGCCTCATACTCATTAACATGATACTGAAACAAGTACAGTGGGGTAATTTCTGTTTCTTACGTGTTTTAAGATATTCTGATACTGTTATCTGAAGTATCTCCAAGGTGGGCCTTTAAAGCTTTAGAAGCAAAAAGAGCTGTGTTTTCCAGATATTTGATTAACAGGTGAAGTTTTGCTGTTGACTTCAATCAGATGGTGAGTGTATCAGCACCTTGATTTGAGAGCTGGAAATTTACTGTAATGACTATTGTGATAAAAAAGAAACCAGTTTCATGTGAAGTCACCCATTTGTTGGCTTCCAAATAAACTGAGAGAGTACATTTAGTGTGAAAATTAGACGTAACTCGTAATTTTTCTCTTGAGGAAAAGTGATACTTTTAAAGACTCAGTATTGCTGGTACTTGTCATACTCTGATATACGCCATAGCTTGGTTAATGGTTGTTTTGCTACAACTGTTGATGATAGGGGAAGAACTGAAAAAGACATGAATAGTTAAGTTATTTCATGGTTTACTGAGCAACTGCTCACTCGGCGGTGTTGGCTTTTCTCATATCATACACAACTCTCAGTTTCTCTGCTTTTTTCTCCTCCCAACTTTCAGATGGAGCCAGTTCAGGGAACTGGTAGATAGGAAGAAGGATGCTCTGCTCTCTGCTCTGAGTATCCAGAACTACCATCTTGAATGTAATGAAACCAAGTCATGGATCAGGGAAAAGACCAAAGTGATTGAATCCACACAAGATCTGGGCAATGATCTGGCTGGAGTGATGGCCCTGCAGAGGAAGCTGACCGGCATGGAACGTGACCTGGTAGCAATTGAAGCCAAGCTAAGTGACCTGCAAAAGGAAGCAGAAAAGTTGGAATCAGAGCATCCTGACCAGGCACAAGCTATCCTTTCACGGCTCGCAGAAATCAATGATGTATGGGAAGAAATGAAGACCACCCTCAAGAACCGTGAAGAGTCCCTTGGAGAGGCAAGCAAGCTGCAGCAGTTCCTGAGGGATCTGGATGACTTCCAGTCTTGGCTATCCAGAACGCAGACTGCAATTGCATCGGAAGATATGCCGAACACGCTGACAGAGGCTGAGAAGCTGCTCACTCAACATGAGAATATTAAGAATGAAATCGACAATTATGAGGAAGATTATCAGAAAATGAGGGACATGGGTGAGATGGTGACACAAGGACAGACTGACGCTCAGTACATGTTCTTACGCCAGCGCCTACAAGCTTTGGACACTGGATGGAATGAGCTCCACAAAATGTGGGAGAACAGGCAAAATCTCCTTTCCCAGTCCCATGCCTACCAGCTATTTCTCAGAGACACCAAGCAAGCAGAAGCATTTCTTAATAACCAGGCAAGTGTTCAAGATACACCTTATTTCATTTCTGCAGCTTGGCACCGTGTACTGTAAGCAGTACATATACGGTGAATTTGTTGTTGGAGCAGACGGCACAGCCTGAGTGTAATGCTTTTCTCTCTCTGATTTATACTTTAATCACAGGAGTATGTTTTGGCGCACACGGAAATGCCCACTACCTTGGAAGGAGCAGAAGCTGCTATTAAAAAACAGGAGGATTTCATGACCACGATGGATGCCAATGAAGAAAAGATCAATGCGGTTGTAGAGACTGGCAGGAGGCTGGTCAGTGATGGGAACATTAACTCTGATAAAATTCAGGAGAAAGTGGACTCTATTGATGACAGGTAAAGTCAGAATGATGGTGGAACGTAGCTGTTCACACTCTAATCCTGTGCTCTGAGAGGTAACCTTTTACCAGAATCCAAAGGCAAAGTAACATCTTAGAAAGTGTCTGTTAACAGAGTGTTTTCCTTGTCCTGTGGAAAAATAGAAACTGTAATGTTTCAAAAATGTGCGGGGCTAATCTTAATTAAACATTACCTCTCCCATTTTCTACAGACTTACTAGAAAATGAGCTCACTGCACAGAATTTGGCTGTGAGCGCTGCTGGATAGTTCTTGGAGTGTTAACAGCCTCTGTGTTGTGGTGGGAGCTGTAGCAGTTAGCTATACCTTGTTCCACAAGTCTTAGTTTCTTCTGCTATCTCCTAGCTGATTTGATGATAATAATGTTTTCCTGTCCTTCCTCGGAGACAACTCCTCTGACAACTAAACCTGGGGATGTCTCACATTTTCATTCTCTCTCTGCCAGCTTAAGTCTTTTTAGATCCCAAAGAGAATCTGCAAGGGCCAGGGAGAGGAGATCATGTAAAAGCAATCAAGGTGGAAGCTAGGAAATTAATTTTCCTTATTTACACTTTCAGACTCCCAGAATCCTCCGCTGTATGTTTTCCCATCCTTATGAATGTGTTAAAGACTTGATCCTGTCCTTCTGGTCAGGTGTCTTCTTTCTGCAACTTTTGAAATATTAAAAGATAGCATCCAAGGATATAACAGCAAATAACAGCTCTTTGTTTGGGATGGCTGGAGTGGAGGACAGCTTCAACCTCTGTCCTACGTGCTCTGCAGAGAGATTCCTGCAGCCCTAGCTGTGGTGCTCTGGTAACTGTTTCCTGGCCAGTGCAACGACTCCACTGTGTTTCCAATGTCCTCTGGCACCCCAGCTGGCCACTTGGGCCATCCTGGCTGTGAGACGTGTGCTCGAGTTCCTACTCTGAATGGCGGACAAGTCCTAGAGACTGTATTTTTTTTGAAGCCCACTCTTTTCCAGTGCCTTTCCTCAATTCTGAAGCTATTTATGCAAAGCAACACAAAAACCATCCGGTGTGCTGCTATCCAGGAAATCCGTGTGATTGCTCTCTGAGTCTGTAATGCTGATAAGGCCCAAAAACAAAGCCTTCGGGCTGAGTGTAGTGGGAGTGGTAGCAAAGGAAGCCTCTTTGGTTTGACAGAAAATTGCTCTCCTGACCAAGCTCCACCTGGGTGTATAACAAAGGACCAAAACAAACAAGTACAAATATGTGCAGTGGCTTCATACTTCCCATATGGCGCCCTTTGTAGATTTTAGTATGGTTAATCGTGTTTTTTATAGTCATGCTTTCAGGCTTTTCCAGAGGAGGCCCTGCTGTCTGGTGATACAGCAGACAGAGCCTGCTCTGAAACGTTTACCATCTAAATAGACCCGGTAGGCAATCAGGCTAGGGAGGGAGAGGAGAGCAGAAGGAGAGGGGAGCTGTGCAATAGGGGATAAACACTTAAGCACAATTTTTTAGTGCAGTTCACAGGGAAGAACAAATGGAAATAAGGAAACAGAGAAAGAGTGAGGGAAGAAGATGGGTTTGAATTGAAGCTATCAGTAGCTACTGTTTCCAGCTAGGAGGGAAAATGGTATCCCCAGTGCAGCTGTCCCTGCTTTGGTGACTGCTGCTGTTTCTGGCAGCTGGAGGGGAAGCGTTTTCTCCTCCATTTTCTTTTGGAAGCGTGTAAGGGGACTACCCTGGTCTGTGTGCCTGCATGTGGCCTGCAAATGAGATTTAGTTTAAAGACAGTGGCAGATCTGACTCAGATTGCGATCTGAAACTGTTTTTCATTGAGTTTTGTATTTGTGCAACTTTCTGCTCAACAGAGAATACAAGTAGTTTTTATCCCTACCCATTCAGAAAGGAGAGTGCCTCTTATTTTCTGGAACAACTAAAGCAGCTAAGACAGCCTTGCATGTATCTCAGTATTCTTAGCAGGCAGTTGCATTCATGCTACGTGTAAGATTTATTATTCCTGCACAGGCTTTGAAAGCCACAGGCTTACAGTTAAACCGCAAGTGATTTTGTCAGTTTTCAGCATTGTTAGCATTCTCAGTGGCCTCTGGGGCAAAAGCATGGAACATCGTGGCAAATTTTGGTGCTCTGCTCTTGGATTAATTTGAGTCAGACACCTCCTTGTGCTGAACAGATCTCATTTTCCTCTTTTAGATTCTTCATAATGTTGCCACAGAGGGAAGATGTCACCATGTTTTAACTAACTACGGGTACTTTCCCAATCCCATCTTACTGTGTAGGTCTGGCTTAGGTTGGACATTTGGATCTACCTCTTAAGTAGAGCAAACTTTTGTGCAAGCATGGGATCTTCTTCCACAACTATTTTAGTAAATTAGTAAGAAGCAGTCATCAACAACCTCAAATGTGGCAGAGACTGAGCTTGTGGCCCTTCTCCGCCGTGTGCATCTCAGAAAAGCAGAGTTTTAATAGAGATGATTGCAAGTTGAACAGTAAGTGTTGTGCTTTTCTTCATCCTCCAGAGATAGCCAACTGCTTGTAGCCTTGAGCAGAGAAGCAGTCCAGCCTTTCTGCTGCTTCAGCATTCGTGACTGACTCAGCTGGGGCCTCTGCACATGCGGCCAAGGAAGCAGGGTGACCAGGCAGCCTCCTTAAAACCACCCTCTTCTAGGATCTGGATAAAAATTTGTGTGGCAAAGGGTTCTGTTCTAAATTCTAAAATCTCTGTCATTGGAGCTTATAAAGGACAATTTAGGGAAACATGAACAAGGAATTAATAATGTTGAGGTATATCCAGTCTGGGTTGGGAGAATGGACTAAATGACCTCGTAAGGCCCTTTATTCACAGAAAGAAACCCATCAATTCTGTGTTGAAAACACAGGAATTCCTGCCTGTTCCAGCAGCGTTCGTCCTCAGGATACTACTACCACGTCTTCAAGTGTCCAGTACAAAGTGTGCTACAGTTCAGCCCTGTTCTTCTTCAGAGAATGCTCTTTCAGTCTCACTGCAGGAGCTGGACAATCAAACAGGCTTTTACAGTGCAATAGCTCTAACTGCCGAAGACAATCTTTTTTATGCTGAGGGTAAATGGAAAAAAAAGCAGCAAGCTATGTCATCATCTGTTTGATATCCCTGCATGGTTTCCCTTCAGAGTTATTGTAGTTAGTGTTTCCAGCACTCTTTGAGAGATACTTGTGTTAGCTTTTTAACTCAGTGTAATCACTTCAGTACTTACTAACTCTATTCAAATGTCATGAAAATTCTTTTAATTTCACAGCTTGTGTCCTTTCCTGAATACACGAGTCTAAAATGTAATCTAGCCTTAAATCTATGAAATCATCATGATAAAATCACCCAAACAGTTCCTTGCTTCATTTTAGCAGCCTGAGTAATGCATTGTATTTGCCCAGGCATATAAAAAACAGCCAAGAGAGACTGGAATCAAACCTGGTGATGTTAGCTCTGTTACAGAGATTTTTCCTAAGGCATAGTTTCTGTGTCCTTTCTTTTGTGCTCTCTCGGGAAGCAGCTGTCAAAACTTCATGATTACCTAGGCTTGGAGTCCAGCCCCTTGCTTTGATGATTACATTTGTCTTCCTTGCCATCTGATCTGTAAATCAGTTTTCTTGCTGTACAGCTACAGAGATGCTGCTTGCCTGCTTATTCAGATGAAGCTGTTGAGACGAAAGAGAAGCAATTTGTACTCCTGTAGAGGGTTTTCTCTTGCTTCTCTGCCTACAGATATTTTGCTTTTATGTAAAATGTATTCCTTGTGTTTCTGAAGTCACTAAATTCATGCCAGAGAGCTTGCTGTGGTATGTTATCGTAGATCAGGAAAAGTGACATCTTAATCCAGTTGTTGTCATCAACATGTGAATTATAGTCTTCTAAACTATCTTGAGTCTCTGGAGACTTCTACTAATTCAGATTTATTTTGCTATTGCCAGCATGTGCTTAGATCCTCTTATAAATTACCACCCTTTAAAATAATTTCTTTCTATCCCTATTTATGTTAAATTATTACAAAGGGCAGCAATATTTTGCTTTGAGACCTTATACAGTGAAATATGAACAAATCTAACACAATGAGCAGTAAATAAAAATTATCTTCTTTACCATGTCTCCCCCATCTTAATTGCTTCATAAATAATGAAAATCCTGAAGGATAGGGATAACTAGTCCAAATTAAGCGTTGGTTAAAAACATGTTCAGAGATGCCTTGGGGATCAGCTCTTCAGGCACCATGTGTCCATGTGAAGAGCCCAACAAGATCTTTGGGGCTGCCAGCATGACTCATCCTTCAAGGGGAAAACAGTTCCAAATTAAAAATAGAGATTCTAGACTAACCTTTTCTTTTCTTCTGTCTGAAAAATATGTCCCAAAGTGCAACAAACTCCTATTTGCAGAAGCAAACAGCTGTGTCCCATGCATTGTTTGTTAAATACAGCACTTGGAAGGTTATATAAACCACTCCAGCTCAGTTCAGAAGAAGGAGGTGCTGAGCCAGGGTGTTTTATAAAGAGCATTCCAGCAAGTACACACTTTGCAAGAGCCACGTAGCATGCAATCTTGTTGCTGCAGTTTTGCAGATAGTTTTCTTATGTTTTTTGGCAAACAGTTTGAACTTGCTGGTGGTCCTGAAATTAATGACCAAATTCTGTATATAACACTTGGGAAACTCTGTTGACTTCAGAATTTTCCCTGTGTGTTTAGCTGCTCACAAAAACAAGTGGATGCTGTACTTAAGTAAGCACATGAAATAACACATGCGTATCTGAGCTTCAAAAACGTCCTTCATTTGAAGGGCAGTACAAGACACACACCACATACTTATTCAACACGTGTATCCCAAAGAGGACACAGGAATGAATATATCACGCTTTTGCATGAAATGCCTATTTCAAGTTTTTTTTCTCTGCTGTTATTTTTTTGACTAGACATAGGAAGAACCGTGAAGCAGCCAGTGAACTTCTGATGAGACTGAAAGATAACAGAGATCTTCAAAAGTTTCTTCAGGATTGTCAAGAGGTAAACAACATCTTTTCACTTCTCTTGCTAAACACTGCATCCTGCAGAAGAGCATTCTTACCCCATATTTCACAAGGACTAGAATACTCAGCATTTTGCAGTCAAGTCATCCAGTAGTATTTAGTGAGGAGTAAACAATTAAAAAAAAACCCCTGCCCAAAACCCTACAAAAATTAATATTTTTTTTTCTTCACAAACTGAGATCCCAGTACTCCTAAAGACAAGGAAAATTGTCAAAAGCAGTGAAGATTTTATGCTGTGGTATAAATTAATCATGTGGAATCTGGTGGGATTAACACTGAACTTACTAAGAATTTTGTCCACAGCTGTATGTGGCCTGGTGCAGGAGGTTTCAAGTGATTTCTGTGAGATATTAGTCAGAAGAACAGGAGGTTAGGAGCAAGAAGGGACCAGGATTAACCTGGATCATTTTTAATGTGTTATTTATCTGGTAGTTTGCCTCTGTTTAAAATTGTTAAGTACTGTAACATTTAAAAAAATATATCTGTTCCAAATTTTCGAGTGACTTACACAGACTGTTTACTCTGAAGGCAAAATTCCAAAGCTAGGAATAATCTTGTTCTTAGCATGAGGAATTAATCAAGTAATTTTCAGATTTTTTCATGCAGACCTGACAGGTATTAAAGAGCCTTTCCTGTGAGATTCATTAAAAACTAGCTATCCTTATGTGAAGCCTGCAAAGACAGCTGACTATGACAAAGTGATGCTTATAAATTCAAGAGTTGGTACATGGGTTGCACACCTTAGCCAGCTGCAAGAGACTGGGAGTCACTGCAGTGTGTCTGAGTGGATTGCCCCACAGCTGAGATTTTGTCCAACAAAATGACGATCATAAACTGGGCAAACGATGTTTACTGCTTGGTTGCCTGGATGCAGTCTGTTTGCCTGCATTGCGTAAGCTAACCATGAACTTGGCTTAAATTGCTTCTTCCTTGGTAGTGAAAACATGCCAGATTAGCAAAAATTCTGCTGTTATTAGCAGCAGCTTTTTCCTTCCTCTGTAACATCTCTAGTACAAGAATTCCCCTGGCTCTTGGCCCTCCTCTACCCTCTATGACAGTGTGGTTGTGTTCCCTAGGATCTGTTTTTCCCCCTATATCATTGAAAGAAAAAGGAAAACATAAAAGCTCGGGCTGCCTGAATGCCTTTCCTCTTGATTGTTTCTCTCTAGCCACTAAAGCATGTCTCGACCACAGGGTTCAAATACGGAACTTGCAATCCCAAATGTTACAAATTTCTCCAGTCCTTTTTGAGAGGATGTTAGGCTTGGTGATAATTGAGTGGTGCATTTCTGAGAAGTCAGATATAATGAGACTTAGAGTTTGCCCTAGTGTGATTACAAAGTGCCCACTGATACCTACTGGGCTGGAGGGGTTGTGTGATGGAGCACCCTGTCCTGCATGGTGGAAGGGAGCCGAGGGAATACCTTATCCTTTGCTTTTTTGTTAGCACCGACTGTAAAGCTGAGAATTGTTAGAAAACAGATTTCAGCCAGTCTCCATTTCACCTGCCGATGATCCTTTGGCCTTCCTGCTGGCCGCCTTCAGGACGGTTTCCCATCCGTCTGTAACTTGAGGAAAGGAAGAGTGTTTTCTGCAGTGCCTTCCTTCCCCAGGGCAGCCACTTTCCTCAGTGGTCACTCTGTGCTGGAGCTTCATTGGAGCTGGAGCTTTATATACTCCTGCCCCGGGGCTCCTTCCTGCCTGACTCACAGGCGAGGCAGTGAGCAGGGTCAGTTGCGCTCAAGGAGGTGCCAGGATAACACTCATAACAACAGCTCAGCAATGATAAATCTTCCATCCAGGTCACACGAAAGGGAAAACGCAGCAGAGCTTCTTGTTGTTCAGATAAACTGTCATGGGTTAATCCTGGGGTGTTACTTTTTTGGTCTTGTTTCTTGCATTCATAAATACGAATGTGTTAAATAAATGGCTGGGTGAATGAAATAGAGTGAAAGCAGAAAATCCTGAGGAGACGTGATAAATGCTGCCATTTAGTTTTCTTTGACTCCCTGCTCTTTCACAGCTCACCTTAGAAGAGATTAAAGACCATCTTCCCTGTAAGTGCTTGGAAGACCCAGCACTGTCTGGGCTGATTTCTCTAGGGACACCAGAGTGAAAGCATTTGGCAAGACTGCAAGTCAGAAGTTTTCTGCCCAGTCTTGGAGTGTGCTGGCAGGTTTTGTCATGCAGTGCAGGCGTCTGTGAACCTTAGGCCAAGATAGGCTGTGTCAACTTGGGTATTTGCAACGTCTGGGAAGTGCAGCAGCAGTCAGTGTTCTTTCACCTCCCCTTGTTGCTCTGCCAGATCTACAAAGGTTTTGTCTCTGTATTTCCCTTAGGTCATGCTTGGTTTCGTGTCAGAGCATTACAGCCTTTTGGGAGCTGATAGCAGAAACAAATACTGGAGAAATAAATACTCCAAGTGTTAATCTGAGTCGTTGTTTTAGGGAATTACTGTCTTGGGTTTTAAATCTAGTTTTGCACTGAAGATGCTGACTTCCACAGACTATAGTGGCTGCAAACCCAGATTTTAATAGTCCCCCTTAAATGCCTTATTTGCACTTCTGTGTTATCAGAAGGAACATCCATTGTGCAGCAGTTTCATTTACATGAGTATTTTTCTTTTAGATTGATAGCAAGATCAGATGAGGAGTTTCTTTGATTGCTCTGATAAGTTTTCCATTTTTGTGGAGCTTGAAGGGACAATTTAAAACAGGTTTCTGAATGCTAAATGATTTTGTTGCCCTTTATCCTGAGTACATGGCAGAGGACTGGTAAGTCTCACCCCTGCTCCGTTACTCTTCTTGCCAGGGTGCTTCCTCGGCAGGACAGCGTGCCTTGCCGGAGTGGCCTTCTAGAAACAAAGCGTAGATTTGTTTTGACATTTTCAGCTTGGGTAGGTGACTCTAAATATGTAGAAAATTAATCTATTTCAAATTCTGTGAATGTTCCTGTGAATGTGTTTTTTATCCACACTGATAAAGCAGTCAGACTCACCCTAGGAGGAAATTTGATGCTGGCTGTTGTGATCATTTTCACATTCTATTTGCCCTTGGCAAATAAGCCATCTCGTAAAGTATTGATTTTATGTAGTGTTGATTTGGAAATTATTCTCAGTGTCTTCGACTTTGCAGAAAATCAGAATGAAATCAGTCTTGCATTTCATATAATGGGAAAAGGAAAGACTTGAGTACCAAAACCTTACTGGAGATTGGACAAATAAACAGATTGGCTTACGTAAAGCTTTATAGAGAAAAGACCGTGGGGAAGAGGTATAAATGTGGTGTGAATTGATGGTACAAAACCGTACCTATTCTTAAGACTTTTGATACAGACTTTCTCATTCAGTGTTTCCTGAAACCTCTACCTTGGGGGCTCTGTTTAATCCTGGAGACTGCCTTTGCGTGCTGCTTCGTTAGTGTGTGCTTCTGCAGTGTCCTCAGGAAGTCAACATGGCTCCACAGGGGTGTGGGGGTGATGTTCAAGTCCTGATCCTAAGTAGCAAGTTGAGTAATGTTGCAAAGGAAAAGTGGTTCAAAAATATACTGTGACCAGTAAGTAGGACACTTGTCCCTGTTTCTCTTGCAGTTGAGCTGAGTGAGACCTGTGTATTTGAATTTGGAGTTGATTCCTTTCTGCTTGGGTCATGAGTTATATATTGGAGGTGAAGGTTTAGATTTAACTGTTAAATAGGTGGATCTTTGACTGAACCCTGAACAAAAGCAGTCTCTAAATATCCCACAGCTCTTCTGCAGTGGCACCTCTTTATCTTTGATCTGGAGGTATTTTAATACTTTGCATTATTTCCCACTGCAAATGTTGTTCTGAACACCTGTGTGTTTTCGTTCTCAGCTCTCACTCTGGATCAATGAGAAGATGCTTACAGCCCAGGATATGTCCTATGATGAGGCAAGGAACCTGCACAGCAAATGGCTGAAACATCAGGCATTTATGGCTGAACTAGCATCCAACAAAGAGTGGCTGGAGAAGATTGAGAAGGTAACTAAAGAACATCTGAACAATGTCATTGTCAAAGATGGTTATGCACAGAGTTGGGATCTGTTCTGCAGAATTTGTTCTTGAATCATCTCTTCAGCTAATGTGAAAGGAGGTTTCATTGCTATAGAATAAGTATCTACCGCGTTATGTCTCTGTCTAACCCATTTTACCCCTCATTGATGTTAAATGTTTTTATCCAAGACGTTCTCACAGCATAGTCATTGGCTGCTAAGTAGCTGATTTAATTTTGTCTAGTCTGTCTTGTCTGTTAGGAGGAAGGCACAACCTAGCTGCCGTGCCCAAGGGGTAAAAGGGGCAAATGATTTGAGCTAATAAAGTAGAAGTGCTTTCTGGGAAAAAACCTGAATGTAGGCAAATAACTGAATTTAGACTTCCGTACTGCCATGCTTCCTTGCATTCATTCAGGACTATAACCAGGCTGCCTTTCTCCTTGCAAAATTAGTGCATGAGGTAAAGTACAGCCAGTTTTGTGATTAATTAAGATTCGCAGCTTTGTATCAAGTTACTTTGAAGGCTTTAATGTGCTGTGATGAGCTGTACTTCCCCTCCTGTTTCTCATGTGCAGCTCTGGAACACTAAGGAAGCTCGTCTTTAGCTCTGACAGTGGGTTTCTGTTCAGTGTAAGTTAGCTTGCTTAATTGCTCATTTCCTCTCCCACTTTGGCACTCTGTATCCCATTAGAGGCTTTTCTGTGATCTCCAAATAGCAGTACCCTTTAATAGTGTAATTAGAAGGCTGCTCTTAGTACTGGAAGTACCTTTTTAGTGATGCTAATGTATCTTCACCCCTTGCCTCTGAAAAATCAGATTGCAGCAAAGTACCAAAGCTTTGTATCAAGCCACAGCTGACAATCTCTTTATTAATGTTACCAGTGGTCACAGCTATTAAATGTGCTGGGGCATGAATAGCGTTCGCATTTGAAAAGGTTTTTTTTGTTGTCAGCACCACCCAGGTGTGCAAGTAGAAGTATAATTAGAAGTAAAGAAAATGTTTCCAAATCAAATACAATCTTTGAAAAGAGAAAAAGATCTCTTAAGTGCTTTGCTGGTGCTGGGTGCAGGGTTACTGCTTCCCAAGGAAGATGGTTCTTCTCTGATATTAACTTAGACCCATGATAATTGCTGTAACCCATTGACATAACCCTCCTTAGTCACACAGCTCAGTTTTGGTGCCATAAGCTCCCTCTCCCAGCATTACGGTGGGTCTTCATTGCTCTCCCAGTGAGATGGCCCGTGGAAGCTGGACACACAGCTTGTTCAGCTGCAGCTCCCTCCTCTGTTGTCACACAGGTGCATGGGGCACCCTGCTCCACTCCCGTCTGAGCAGTGTCCCCCGGAGCTCTCACAAAGGAACATGTGTAGTGGGGAGGAAAACGAGATGTTGCTTGACCTCCCCATTGCCAAGAAACCCTCTTCCCAGATGGACCTGGGAGATGATATTCTGGAAGGAGTCACTGGATAATAGGAGACAGAAAATGAGTGGTTGATGCTGCCAGCAGAGGAAGAATCCTGAGTGCTTACTAATGAGAATAATTTAACTAACGGTCTATGAGTGCTTCCGAGGAGGTACCATTTTGTTGCTCTTTGCTTTGCAGGAGGGAATGCAGCTCATTGCAGAGAAACCAGAAACTGAAGCCGTAGTGAAAGAAAAGCTGACAGGTCTCCATCAAATGTGGGAAGAACTTGAATCCACTACCCAGACCAAGGCTCAGCGTCTCTTTGATGCGAACAAGGCGGAGCTTTTTACCCAGAGCTGTGCTGATTTGGATAAGTGGCTGAATGGTTTGGAGAGCCAAATTCAGTCGGATGACTACGGAAAAGATCTCACCAGTGTCAACATCCTCTTGAAGAAGCAGCAGGTAAACAGAGCACAGGTTGCACAGTGGACAGACAGCAGATACCTGCACTCGAAGGAACAGATGAGGATCCTTTCGGTTGAGAAAAGAATTTGTTTGCTTTTCTTTCTTCTTGTTGTTTCATGTATTTTTAAGAAGAACCAGAAATTTACCCAGAAACAACAAATCAGCTGTAAATTTCCTGATGCAGTTTCTACCTTATACTGCCTTCTTTGCCCACATTAATATCTTTGTCTGTCTCCTGCTGTAGTCTTCGGTTACCAGTCATTCCCTCTCTGTACGTGGCTGCTGCCTCTCATTCAGACGTGTGAAGCTGGTTGGTCCCTGATTCCCTGCTGTAAAGGCAGGGAGGAGCAGCAAGGACAGCAAGGTGCAAGGAAACTCTTGTATGCAGTTCACTGTGCTCCAGAGTTGTTCAGGGTAACTTGTGAATGACTGATAAAAGAGGTTCAGCTGTGTTGTTGGCCACATTCACCACTTGTACGAGCAGGTGTAACTGAGGGATATCAGCAGGTGGCCACAGTTTTGAATGTGTGTTTAAGCTTTGTTCCTTGCAATAGGAATGCTACAATAATTATTAATGTGGTAAATCCTTACTGACCAGCATCTGCTTTTCCTTCTTATGCAGCTATTGATGTACCCTAGTCGTATCAACTGCTTTTACCCCAGTTTTCAGGATCTTTTTGCTGTCTTTCTATTTAGATGCTGGAGAACCAAATGGATGTTCGTAAGAAGGAGATAGAAGAGCTGCAAAGCCAGGCACGGGCTTTAAGCCAAGAAGGGAAGAGCACGGATGAAGTAGATGGAAAGCGCCTTACTGTAGAGAAGAAATTTTTGGAGCTGTTGGAGCCTTTGAATGAAAGAAAGGCAAACCTGCTGGCCTCCAAAGAGATCCACCAGTTCAACCGGGATGTGGAAGATGAAATTGTGAGTATAAAAGAAATCCTATTCCCCAGACAATAGGAAAATGCCATACATGTTGCAGAGTTCTTCACAGGAAGAAACCTTTTCATGATGTCTCTCAACAGCGTGTTTGAGTAATGTTGCTTTTTGCATCTTGTGTGCACCAGCCTCTCTCTGCTGCCCTAACTGTATCTGAAGTTGCTTGAAATCAGATGTGCTCTTCTTTTCTTGCTTTCAGTTGTGGGTCGGAGAGAGGATGGCTATAGCAACGTCTACTGATCACGGACACAACCTCCAGACTGTGCAGCTCCTAATAAAGAAAAATCAGGTAAGTAGGTGTTCTTGGGGTTCCATACTTGTTAATTATTTTTAGCACTAAGTCAGGAAAGAAAGACTTGGGCTAAAATGATGGGTGCTTCCATGGTGATGTGCTGTGGAGGGGGTGATGTGAGCACTGGGTGGTGGCATGTTCAGGGGCAACACAGCCCAGTTTGTCCTCATCGGCTGATGGCCTGTAGTTTGCTGCCCCTCTAGAGTTAAGACCTCTGACTGGCATTTCTTCTTTGCTCGGTGCAGTGTCTCATCAGTCTGCTTTTCTCCCATGTAGACCCTTCAGAAAGAAATCCAGGGACATCAGCCTCGCATCGATGACATTTTTGAGAGGAGTCAAAACATTATCACCGAGAGTAGCCCTAATGCTGAAGCAATTCAGCAGAGACTTGCAGACTTGCAGCAGCTGTGGAACCTCCTAATCGAGGAGACAGAGAAACGCCACAAGCGCCTCGAGGAGTCGCACAGAGCACAGCAGTATTACTTTGATGCTGCTGAGGCTGAGGCCTGGATGAGTGAGCAGGAGCTCTACATGATGTCAGAAGAGAAAGCCAAGGTGAGCAGCTCCACAGCAACACTAGTTTGAGTTTAATTGCTTCGCTAGAGGGGAGCAGGTGACATAATTTAATATGTCGCTAATGTAATGGTAACGAAAACAAATATAATTCCCCTGTGAAAACTCAAGCGATCACCTCTTCTATCTGTTATGACACTTCTGATAGTGTGGAGGATAGGCCTTACTGCACTGACTGAGAAAAGCATCCTCAGGCTGTGGATGGCAGCTGTGTGCCTTCCTTTGCTGTAAGGTCAGAGTTACCAGTACAGCCAAGTTAGGTCACACTTTGTATTAGCTTTGAATCACTGGGAGCAGCACAATGGACCTGTCTGTGAAACAGGCCTGGTGATCACTCGATGCGATTAGTCATCAGCTTTTTCTCCCGGTGAAGTGAAACTGGAACAACATCAGACCATGCCAAAGAGTAGGTGAACGATTTCAAGGAAGTGTTAGAATCCTGTGCCATATTCATTGTTTACATAAATATATTTTGTTCATTGCCCTGGTAAAATAAAACTCAGCTTTGTATCAGTGTAACACATTCCACAGGTGTTCAATCTTCAGTTAAAAAGCATTTGTTTTGTTTTTTATATCTAAGCAATGCAAATAAAAGGGAATATTAATGTGAATAATACATCACAAAACATAGTCTAATGAAAAGGTTTATTGACCATAGCAGTTAACACTGAGAGCTGGGAGTTTTTCTCAATCATAACAATGCATAGAAAGTTTTGATTGGAATTTCTCCAGGCACTTTGGTGGAGAATCCTTTGGCCTGGACTCCGCAGTTGTTCTTTTCTTTGACCCAGGCTGTCATTGAAAAGCCTGACAATTGATGTGCCAGAAAGCATTCCATTTTTCTGCATCCTGCACAATCACCAGTGCTGTGTGAACACACAAACGGCTTCACAGAAGAAAAAATCCAAAATGCTTTACATGCTTAACACAGCTGGTGTGATTTTGTTCTGCATCCCAGAGGGGTTGTTGCGTTCAGTCTTCTACTCGTTGTTTTGCTTTCTGTGGGTACCGTTTGCTGTGAACTCAACTATTAATATACCATTGTCAGAACAACTTGGCTTCAAGCTGTACTTGGGAGCAGTTCGTTATGAATCTTCCCAGCTACTACGTTTTGCTCACACACCAAGCTGAACTTGCTGTGCAGTGGTTTTCTCTGCAGTGGGGGAATTAGCTATCATTTTCTGTCACCATTACAGGATGAACAGAGTGCAGTGTCCATGCTGAAGAAACACCAGATTTTGGAACAAGCTGTCGAAGACTATGCCGAAACAGTGCACCAGCTTTCAAAGACCAGCAGAACTTTGGTGGCAGATAATCACCCAGAAAGGTACTAACTGCCTTTTTCAATTGAATTTTGTACTCTTTTAGTAGTTTGATCACTTCATTGGTTTGTTCTGACACACAAAGACTACAGGAAAGAGTAAGTAGCTCAGAAGAGCGAGCAGAGGAAAAGGAGTTCAGCCTTCCTCAGTTCAAGATGCATGTTGGACCACCCTGGTTTGGGCAGAGACAGGGTCTTGAAAAACGTCGTTGTGTGCAGCTGCTGAGTTCTGGATAGTACTGGACACCTCCAGTAGATGTCTGTTGTATCCTTTATGCAGGCTGGCAGTGTCAGGCCTGCCAGCACTGCTGAACCTTGTGGAGTTGAAGCAGTCTTGAGAGACAAGGGTCCGTATTTACTCTTTCAGCCAACTTTTATGTCCAGTCATTTATCATTCTGTCTACAGGGCAGGGCTCCCCAAGATCTGTGACCTCTCTTTGAGATCCCAGTAGGAGACTCCAATCTGATGCTGTAGACATGGGGCATATTAATATCTTGGGTTTGGTAAATTTATCTTAACTTTCATGAATGGCTTTCTCTATGGGGAGGATTCAGGAAGCTTAAGAACTGTTTTACTCTAAGAGCTGCAACTGAGCAACCCAAATTCTCCATTGGCTTTGACTACAAGGCTGATTTGACCGCTAGGCAGATGTATTTAACTGCTCTGCCTTCACAGACAGGAAGATAGGGCTGTCTTAGGAAAGATACTCTGCCTGTGGTGGAAGATGGTTATTTAACTCAAAAGCACTCTCTTGTGGTCATCGTAATTTCTGATGAGAGTAGGTTTCCTGGCTGAGCTGACTGAGTACTGGAATAACATAATCAACTTTACAAGGCAGAGTAAAGGCAATTTGACAGGGCTAGATGGCTCAGACAAAAATAAAGGCAAAAGATATGGCAAATAGAAATATTAATCACTTTTGGAAATGCTGAGCTTTAGGGAGTAAGAAACCCATAGGTGCTTCTCAACTTGGAAGCAGAATTTAAATTAAAATTAAATGCTGCTTGCCTCAGCAGCTCAGAGCTTACTGTAATTCTGGGAGAAGACTCTGCAGTGATCTGTGGTCAAAAAATGGCAGCTTTGTTCCCAGCTTCGTTCTGTAAAGCCAGGGCTGCTGTGTGTACAGGGCAGAGAGGTTTTCTGGCTGTGCAGTCAACTGTGCCAGCAGAGGATTGGTCCAGTGTGTCTGAGTCAAATTCATGTGTGCAGCAAACATGCATTGTGTGGATTAAGTACCCATAGAGTGATTTCTGTTCCTTGTAGGTATTTTTTTTTTCCCATTTACTTTTATTTTTTGTGAAAGACGATAAAGACTCATTGCTGTCCGTTTTTTCCAGTGAGCGTATCAGCATGCGCCAGTCCAAAGTGGACAAGCTGTATGCAGGCCTGAAGGATCTGGCTGAAGAGAGGCGGGGCAAGCTGGATGAGAGACACAGGCTGTTCCAGCTTAACCGCGAGGTGGATGACCTGGAGCAATGGATTGCTGAAAGGGAGGTGGTGGCTGGATCCCATGAGCTCGGACAGGATTACGAACATGTAACAGTAAGTTCTCTGGGTGCCAGTTGACTTCAATTTCTGCATGCTACACACAGAAGATGGTTAATGGAAATGGGTGGCTTGACTTGCTCAAATCAGTTTGTGATTAGAGCGCTGCATGAGTCCCTTTCTCTGTGTTTCAGATGCTACAGGAGCGATTCCGAGAATTCGCCCGAGACACTGGAAACATTGGACAAGAGCGTGTCGATACTGTTAACCACATGGCAGATGAACTCATCAACTCTGGACATTCAGATGCTGCGACAATTGCAGAGTGGAAGGACGGACTCAATGAGGCCTGGGCCGATCTCCTGGAGCTCATTGACACAAGAACACAAATTCTAGCAGCCTCTTATGAACTGCACAAATTTTACCATGATGCCAAGGAGATCTTAGGACGTATTCAAGATAAACATAAGAAACTGCCTGAAGAGCTCGGTAGAGACCAAAACACAGTGGAAACACTACAGAGAATGCACACAACATTTGAGCATGATATCCAGGCACTCGGCACCCAGGTGAGTAGCAATTGAGTAGCTGTCTGTGGGTGTAGGAACCTGAGCTGCACAGTTCTGCAGCTGCTCTTGACCCCTCTGTGGCTGGGAGACAGAGTGCTGCCAGCTGCTTTCCGAGTGTATTTCTGTGGGAATAACTTTGCGTCATTTTCTTATCTGTCTTTCTGCTTCTCTGTCATTGCATTAGGTTAATTAGTTTATCTAAAATAGAAATCCGTAAGTACACAGCTTTCTGAATATGTAGGTAATTGCTGAACGTTATTTCATTTCCTGTCCTTGGTTGAATAAGAAATAATAAAGGCAGAGAACTTCTATATTGATTTAAAGTAAAGCGGAAAGCTGTGATGTCTCCTGACAGTCTCAGCCTACTGTGTGCGTAGGAATAGAGAGCGGGTGGAGGGTAACACACTTCAGCTCCTCGGAGAACCTTTTTCTGCACCAGCACACTGTGAGGCTGATACAGGTGGGAAATAGCTCACATTCCAACTAAAAAAGGTTCATTTAACTTAACACATTGTCTCTTCAGTCAGTTCCTGAAAGATATTGAACAGGTACTAAATCTGTAAAGAATTTTAATGTGCCAGAGGTGATGTGAAACACAGGTTTCAGATTTTTCTGTCCTTAACTTTGTTACATTAATTGTGCTGAAAGCCACCTGAGATTGGCCTGCTCCATGTTCACCTCAGCGCAACAGAGACACAACTGTCCTGTCCCATGGAAGAATTGCTATGCCACAGGGTACTTGGAGGACAGGGGCAAATATGAAGGAATGTGTAAGCCTGGTTGTTTGGGGTTTTTTTTCTTTTTAAGAGAAACCACAACCAGTAAGCCCCAACCAAGCTCTCTCCTGCTGGTCACTTTTTGGTTTTCCTTTCTGAGAGGCAAATGTTTATAGACCTACATAGAAGCTTTCTGACTTGGTTATGAACTTGGGCATTCTGTCTTAAATATTGCTTTTTTCTGATGCTTCCTAATAGCAGGCTAAAGAGATATAAGGCACATAGTCCAGGCTAAGATTTTATCTGATTTTATCTAATTTCAAATCTTTTGAAGACAAGATATGTTAAATAGAAGGCTGCAGCCACTCACATAGCACACAGAGGATTCTAAACCAAAAAACAATGTTCAGCTGCCAAAATGAGAATTGCGGAAAAGAATAAGTTGCTTAAGGAATGGAGGAATTATGACTGACTGCATTTATCCCAGGAGGTTGGAAAGATAGCTTTTATGACCAAGCTGCCTGCCAATTCTTGATTATGTTGCAATTTCCATAGTTGTTTACACTAGAATAAAGGGGATATAGCAACCATTTGATTTTCCAAGTGTTTTACTTTCAGAAGCTGTAGATTTTATACATAAAATGGGAGACATTCATAAAACAGCAATCCCTGCCTCTCAAAAAGGTAATTATAATCAAGACCTAAATGAAGGAATATGTAATTGTAGCTCAGAGCTGTGGTGAAAGCACTTAGGGTAGGTTTTGGGTGACACAGCGAGAGCACTGAGGTGGATTGTTACAGGAGTGGCGTGTTCTCTATGCCTATAGCCAGAAGGCTGTTTAATATGATGTTCAAAATAAAAATAATGTTAAAAAAACCACCCCAAAACAGAAAAGAGCTAATGAAATTATTCCAGGCTCAAAAAATATGTGAAACAGTAAAGAAATAGCATTGGCTGTCCCATGACAGTGTTTGGAAGGAAGAGATTTCTAATTAGTAGAAGAATCTTTGAATTTCCAAGTTTTCTTCTGTTTTAAGTCATTAGCAACATTTCTTAACCATCATCTCTGTCAGTTAGTGTAGCAGTTTTGATTCAGGATTTCCTGACTGGCGTTGTCACTTCTGTGAGAGGAAGAAAATTTGATGATGAAAACGGTCCCCATTTACCCTAATATTTAACAGTCATTTTGTATCGGC
This sequence comes from Neomorphus geoffroyi, assembly GCA_033558235.1. Classification (NCBI taxonomy): domain Eukaryota; kingdom Metazoa; phylum Chordata; class Aves; order Cuculiformes; family Neomorphidae; genus Neomorphus; species Neomorphus geoffroyi. Next base: position 97,099,994 of record JAUMJM010000005.1, on the reverse strand, counting down.
TCCTGATTTTACGGGAAGTTTAGGCAGAGACACATCTTTGCTATTTTAAGGGCCCCCAACAATCTTCTCTAAGAAATATTCTCATAGGGATATGCTGCCTTAATAATAGAACAAACCTTTTTAGTATCAACAGACCAAATATATTTGCAGTGACTTCAGAAAGCCATTCAGATGATGAATTAGCAGCTATAATGTCCCCGTATTTGCGACTCAGAAGTATCCAAACTGTGATGCATTTCCCTTATAAAAACACACCAGGTGAGACAGCTGCAGGAGGATGCTGCACGCCTTCAGGCTGCCTATGCTGGAGACAAAGCTGATGACATCCAGAAGAGGGAAAATGAGGTCCTAGAAGCATGGAAGGCGCTGTTGGATGCCTGCGAGGGCCGCAGGGTTAGACTGGTTGATACAGGAGACAAATTCCGGTTCTTCAGCATGGTTCGTGATCTCATGCTTTGGATGGAAGACGTTATCCGACAGATAGAAGCCCAAGAAAAGCCAAGGTAATGTGGAGTATCTCTTCTCAGTCAGAAGATAAGGCTGCAGGTCAGTTGAGGAGAAGACTCAGGGTCACTGAGCCAGAAATCCTGTCAAGACCTGGTGGTGGTGTAGCAGCTTCCTTTTGTGTCTTGCTTGCCCAGCAGAGGCTGGAGGTTACTGAAGTATTTGCAATGTAAAATTGTGTTCAGAAAGATTATTCCATATGTTTGTGTTTATTTGATCTCTGATTCAGCCCACAGTTGCAGTTCCTAAGGAAAGGAACAAGCAATCTTACCTTCTGAAATACAAAGACTAGATTGAATGAATTTTTTTATCGTACAGTTGTGTGTTAGTTTACTTGTTTGAAAATGTAACAGCTGTTAAATCTGCAATATGTGTTTCTGAACCATGGATTGATCGTTTTAGGGACGTTTCATCTGTTGAATTGCTAATGAACAATCACCAGGGTATCAAAGCAGAAATTGATGCCCGAAACGACAGCTTTACTACCTGCATCGAGCTCGGCAAATCTCTTCTGGCAAGAAAACACTACGCATCAGAAGAGGTACCGTGCTTGCTGAACATGGAGAAGCAGCAGTGCAGCTGGCCTGTAGATTTTGTTTCAGCTGGAGAAACTTGCATTGTGTAATGTAGATTACACAAATGAGTAAGATGTGCATTTATAATGACATGTATTAATTCAGGGACTGCTGCACTTATTTGCTATTGGGAAATTAGTGTAGGATTTAACTCTGTGAGTTCAGGTTGGGTAGCAGAGGTGGCACCTAAATTTAAAGTCTCATTTTCAGTCCAGGAAATGCAAGCAAGCTGTTGCGTTCAATGCGGCAGAGCGGAAGCTCTGGGGTGGCTTTGTTGGGAAAGGCGACCTCTGAGCCAGAGCAGAGGCAATCATGAGACAGGGGATTCTGTACAGAGGAACTGGAATGCTGTGAAGAGTCCTGCCAGAGGCAGGAACAGGAAAAAATCTGTCTCGTGGAGAGCAAATCCAGGGAATACTAAGAAAAAACCGTATCTGACTGCTTAAGGCCTTGATTTATTTTCTGATTCATCTAGGCCAGAGGGTAGAGGCTCAGTGCTGGTTTTGTCCTGCCTCCCTTCAGTGCAGGCTGGATGGCCACACGTTGTAAGATGCTGCCAACACAGGGAGGTGATATTTTCTATGTCTGCATTGCACATGAGTGCTGTGGAATATCCTTGGAGAAACGCTTGCTCATACACTGGGACATTTTGCCAGCCAGTATTTCCCTTACGAATAACACAGCGTTTGTGGTGGTGTTAGCGCAGGTAGCTGCAGGCTTTTTGTAACCATCACGGCCAGCATGTTGTGCATTATGTGCCAGAAAAGGGGCAGAATGGTTTCACTGTTTAGATTTGTTTGTCTGCTATACGGTTTCTTTCAAATAGTCTCAGTGCTGTAGTTTGAACAGATACTGTATGCTTATGCAAGTGTGATATTTTAATACAAATGTCATATTTATTTATAATTCAAAGAGAAAAACAGCTGTTACATTCACATTTAAGTCACTTTCTGACAGTCTAGCACAATGTATCCTGTCCGTAAATGCCAGTGCCTTTTGCTGGTGGTAACAGCTTACAGCGTGGTGAATGAGCCTGGTGGTTGTGTAACAGCCCTGCATTCTCCTCTTCCATCCAGATCAAGGAAAAACTGCTGCAGCTGACGGAGAAGAGGAAAGAAATGATTGACAAATGGGAAGACAGATGGGAGTGGCTGAGACTGAGTAAGGAGGTCCTTGCATTTCTTTTGGGCAGGGCCATATCTGTCTCTTCATTGTGTCTTTCTGAGCATTGAAAAAACCTGCAGCTCCTTACACCTTAATTAACAGTGCTTGCAAATGTGTTTATATTGTAATAATGGTAAGAGTCACACCTGTGTATTGTAAAATAACTGAGAATTTGAAAGTGAGAAACCTGCACTAAAGGTCTTACTCTATACGATGAAATTTGGAGCTACTGTATTTTGCAAGTGTCACATTCCAACTGTGTTTCCACAAAGGATACACTACTAAAAAACAGGGATAAGTAAAGCCCTGCTGTCTTACACATGTACCGTGCCTGTGTCAGAGGCTAGAATGCTGATGAGCAGTTCACTGATGACAAAAGCTGTACTTTTAAACAGTGCGGCATTTTGCAAGTTTGACACCAGCAATGACAGCCCAATTCCAATACTCTGACAAGGTGATCCGTATCTCATACACAGACTGAAGCTGTTGCAGCAGGCAGATGTCCAGGATCTCAAAACTCATAGAGCACTGTAGTCGTTCTGTGGGGTTCAGGGCTGCTGTGTATACTTTCTCCATTGTTTCTGAGCCTCGACAGTCTGTAAGAAATACAGTAGCATGGCTGATTGTCCCTCGCTTTGGGTGTCAGCACCATATCGTTCGTCAGAATTATTTGATCTTGTTCACAAAAGCTGTGGAAGCTTTTTTGGGGCAGTGAAGACAGAAGGAAGGAAACCTGGAGCTGTAGCCCTATAGACATGCATACAATAGAAAAATACCACTTGCTGAGGGGAAGCACCGCCTGCAGTTTGGCTGGTCTGTAGGCAGGGCAGACTGAGGAGAATACCAGCACATAACAGACTTTCTCCTCTAAAGTGAGTGGGCTACAGCAGGTTAGAACAAAAAGGAAACTCTGAAATTGCAAAATAAAATAGTCTGTAGAAGTGAAGATGGGCCTTAACTTTTATTTTTCCTCAAATGAAAACCAACAGGACATACTTCTGTCTTTTAATTTCAGTGAGCTTAATTAAGGAAAATACTTAGCCAAAACCATTTACTTTTTTCCCCACGTATTTTTAAGTAAATTCAGAAGATGCCTGATGACTTCATGATGTTTGGGTTTGATACTAATAGCACTTATTCCTGTGCATTCTTTGCTCAGTTTTGGAGGTACACCAGTTTTCAAGAGATGCAAGTGTGGCTGAGGCCTGGCTGCTGGGACAGGAGCCCTACCTATCCAGCCGTGAAATAGGTCAAAGTGTTGATGAAGTGGAAAAATTAATTAAGCGGCATGAAGCATTTGAAAAATCCGCAGCTACTTGGGATGAGAGATTTGCAGCACTGGAAAGACTGACCACGGTGAGTGCTATAATAGGGAATCTCTTTTGGCCATTCCCCTTCCTTTTTGGTGCCATCTGATTGTTTGGAATCATAGAACGGTTGGGGTTGGGGTTGGAAGGGACCTTAAAGCCCACCCAGCCCATCCAGTGGGGACACCTCCCACCAGACCAGGCTGCTCAAGGCCCCATCCAGCCTGACCTTGAACACTTCCAGGGATGGGACAGCCATGACTTCTCTGGGCAACCTGTGCCAGTGCCTCACCACTCTTACAGCAAAAAAATCCTTCCCAAGATCTCATCTAAATGTCCCCTCTTTCAGCTTAAGTACTCCCAGCATCACCAACCTAATCTCCATTTGTTTGTTGATCTGTTTATTGATCATCCCAGGCTGATCACCCAGGGCCTGAACTTTTATGTTCCAAACAATACTAAAACCCTCTCAACTTCATTTGAACCTAACAACCTGCAAGGAAAGCTGAAGTGATAAATGACCTCAATAGTTCAATGAGAGCTGTCTCAGGCCCAAGAGTGATGACCCAGAAGCAAATTCAAGGGCTGAGCAGTTTGCTCCAGCCTTTGCCGTACAGGTTGTACTGCTAAAAGGCAAGAGGGATTCTGAGGCAAGAAAACCCATAACAAAACACTTGAAATGATTTTTGGTTAAGGGAACTGTGGGGAGGCAGTGGGGAGGGTGGTTTGACAAAATGTTGTGTTTTGACTGCTCTAGTACAAGGCTGTATTGTCCCCTAGAAAGATATTTAATAAGCCCCCACAAGAAACCTTTCTGAGCACAGCTGCAATGTCAGTAATTAATGCTTGTAGAGCATGTTACCATCTTTGGAGAATAATTTTACTTTAGACACTAAAATTGCCGTGGCTGATTTTTCACATGCACTGAATGTCACAGCTGTAGACAAAATGAACTGGAGTTTCTCAGCATCTTCAGAAATCAGGCTGGGTTTGTTCAGATGGTTAATTTCAGGGATTCAGATGCGGAACACTATTTCTATGTATGGCAAGCAGACAAGAGGCCGTCACTTTTCAATATTTTAATAGGGCTGCTTTCTTGTTTGCCTTGTTTGTGTTCTAATAGAATGAATTAGAAAAGAAACAAAGACAGTGGGAAGCTGCTGGCCAGGCAGTCTGCTTGGTGTTAAAGGTCCTGATACTGTGCCTTTATTGACAAGTTCAGTGCAACAAACTTTGCATGATTAATACTGTTTAAAGACCAATGCCTTTAAATTTTATTCCAGTAGACTTTCAATAATGTTTCAGAAAAATGTGCAGAGTTTGTTTTTAGTTTCTGGAAACGCCGCTGAAAAAATGTGCAGTGCTTTCAAATGCACAAAACTGTTTCATTTCTTAGTTGGAACTGTTGGAAGTACGTCGACAACAAGAGGAAGAGGAGAGGAAGAGAAAGCCTCCCACTCCGGAGCCAAGCCCAAAGGTTGCGGAGGATGCGGACTCCCAGCAGCAATGGTGAGCCAGGATGTGGGAAGCTGAACTTCATGCTTTCCACTGTTTCTTCAGAGTTGTCAGGCTGAAGTTGGCATTGGAAGTGAGAGTCTGGAGGCTGCATGGTTTTGTAATGTGACCTTTTTAGAAGATTTGGTGGGTGTAGTTTATGGGGACAGGACCTTTCCTAGAAATCTGAATTCACTGCTAAGTTGAATGTTCCAGTTTCTCATCATGATGCAGCGTTACAGCTGCTGAGATGTACCTGCCTCTAAAGTGAGGCTGCTGGTTTTACACCCCATGTGTTATGAATTCAGATTTCTGAACAGTCTTGGCTTTCTCCTTTAATGAGCATCCGTTACAGATATATTTCAGACCACATTCATGGAACACTGGCATTTATAAAATTACTTACATGATAATAGATTGATATGTAAGGTAACTGTCAGGAAAAGCCTGTTTTGATCTTACTTAACATTGGATTGATTCAGTTGGGCTTGAGGATTTTAAGAACTTGCTTGAATTTCTGAGGTGTGCAATATTCAGTAGGAAAATCTCATTTACATGAAAAAAATGAGTGACTTTCAAGAGCTTAATACAACTTCTTTTCTTTTTCCTCTCTCCCAACAGGGATGGGACAAAAGGAGAACAGGTTTCCCAGAATGGTTTGCCATCAGACCAGGAATCTCCACGGGTTAGTTACCGCTCCCAAACCTACCAAAACTACAAAAACTTTATTAGCAGACGGACAGCCAATGACCGCTCGTGGTCTGGACTGTGACATACAGAATCATTTGCAGCAAAAGACACCTTTTTCAGTATGGTTTACTGGCACTGGTTTAATCTTTTGGTTTCCGATTTTCCTGCTGTTTTTCTCTTCCTTCCCATCAGTTGACTTTTATTTAATTAGCAGCCCCTTGGAGAAGTATCTGCTTCATTTTAATCCTTGTTTATTTGAATCTCCTCACTGACACTCAGTTGCTTTAAGGTGACACATTTATTTCATGTTATTTACTGTGAGTTTTTCATGTCACTAATAGTGTTAAGATTTTCCAGCTAAATCGTCCTTTATATGAGTAATTGAGATTTAATGAGATTACATCATAATGAAGAAGAGAACTAGAATCTGACAGGTATGACGCATCGAGTATATACTAACAGGTTTCAGCACGGCAACATTATTAAATCAGCTGCATTAGCAAGCAAGTTATTTACAAGGCCAAAGATAACACATGCAAGTGAGCTTGGCAGCAAAGGCTGGGAGGGAGGGGACAGTTGTAACTATTGACAAATAAAAGCCTTAAGGTTAGTTGTATAACATTCCATGCAGAATGGGCTCATTGAATGCAGAGAAAAATAAACATGAAATAAAACATTAAAAACTAGTATCTAGATTTATCTTGGTGTTTAGTCCTCATGAAGAGTTATAATCTTGCTGAACAGCTGCTTTAGGGCTCCATTTTGCTTTGTCCTGTCCAGTTTACAGCAATTCTATTTATTGACACCAGAGAGTCAGTTGTATAAATGAGAATAGGGTGCAGGCCCTGATGGAGAAGTTGTGATGCTTTTCTTTAAAAACTACATAAAATACATTGGTCTAAGATCCCAGCTCTTTATTTTATGTAGATGCAGGTTGAATGGTCCATGCCTTATTCATTCCTTCTTGATAAGGGTTGTCCCAGTGGAGTCAGGATGCATGCCAATAATCTTAATGTGCAGCCATAAAAATACCAGTAAATATGTATATATAGTTAAAGCAACACAGTAGTTGAGAACTGGCTTCTGTCTCCATTACCTTCCTGTAAAGCCTACTCGCTTCAATTAGTACTTTGACTGGTGAGAAAAATGGCACTTCTGTCTCTTATGTTTTTAAGTCTTCCTCTCAGAGGTCAGATCAAGTGCAGGAAAGGTTCCTGACAGGCTCAGCCCAGTGGATGTTAGAGCTTTTTCCAGTACTGCAAAGGAGATGCAGGTCCCAGTCCAGGACTCTGGGAGGAAATGCCTTTCAGCACAAGCTTATCTTTTAAGCAGCCCATCCCAGTTACTTTCGGGTCTGCACACACTGTGACTCCTCTAGGGTACAAAGCAGTTCTACCTTTTCCTTTCTTTAAATAAAGGCTTTCCGTTCATCTTTAATATTAAACAATGAAGTGAGCTGGCTGTTATACATTGTAATGTTTATAAAATTATATATAGTTGTGGCAAGGAACGTGATGTGGCCTGCAAGCACATCCCAGATCATCACCATCCTGTTGGTTCCTACAGCTTTATACGTCACCTGTTTGCTTCTTTTTTTGTTTTGTTTTATGATACATAATGCATTTCCATGTTAATCTTTGCCATCTGCACTTCAGTCTTTCATGAGAGCTGTTTGGCTCAGTTTGCTGAATCTCGTGTTGCAATGCATCAGATGCACGCAGCTGTGTTATTTCAGATCTGAGATGCAAGAATGCTGAAGTTGATCAGAATTCTGACTTCTGACAACTAGCTGAGCAGCGCAGCTGAATTGTTCCATATTGGCTGAGCTTGTGAGCAAAATAAGCTTGCAGTGAGAAAGGTGAATGAAAGGATGTGCTTCAGTAATTGTACTTTTGCTGTAACTTGTCTTTCCACTTCATGATGCATGTTTTTTTTCTTTTGTCAGGATAACAACATAGAGCTTCTTAATGCTTTTTAAAATTCCATAGAAATTCATGCAGATGATCTGGTAACTGTGCCTGTATGACAGTTCTCAGAGCAGTATAGCTGTAGCTTCAGACCCCACCATCTGGGAAGTCTTCAGACGTGTTCTGGCTAAAAAGTACTATGTAAAACTAATGTTTACAGATACACCTTTTTTACTTGTGTTAGTACAGTTATATAAAAATTACTTTTCTGTGATGAAGAAAACTCAGTCATCGATGAAGGTCATCATTTTAGGGACCAAAAGTGTAAGATTTCGCCTATTTATTATAGCCTGTGGTACTGGCTTAAAACATGAAAGTGGTACTTACGCCAGCGCAATACATAGGCTGTCATCTGTTTGCATCTCAAAAAGGCAAATACGTCTTTATTATTTAAGCTGTGGTGCAGAGACTTAAGTTGATGAACTGAATATAATGTTGCTTCAAGCACTTTGAAAATGAAAGAGATGTCGCCAGTCTGTCACAAGCTGTCTTGTTGCATGTTACAGTCCTGATTTAAATATCTCAGGAGTAGTTGTAAGCAGGCCACTAAAGCACTTGCAACTAACCTCAGTCACAGTTAAGAAAACTGTATTTGTGTACGTGATAACTGTTTTGTTGTAACAGTACAGTTCGCTATTAATGTTTGTCCTCCGTTGCGTTGTCTGTGCATGCCTGATGCATGTTTCCATTAAAGTTTGTTTAGCTCCTGTTTTTTCTCTATTTTCATGACACATTCTTCATAGTTGTTTATGATTCAGATTTATTTTGCTTGTTTTTTGTTAATTGTAGATAACACATGAAAAGGAAATAAAACCTGAAAGAGCATCAGAACAGCTTTTCATAGCGCTTTTACAATCAGTAGAATTTTAAGTAAAAGTTCCAGGTCTGATTGTGTGATTCAGGTTGGCAGTTATCTCTTAAAACCACAGGGTTGCAGATTGCAGCACTAAATTACATGTTGTTTCCCATAAAAACATGTTAAGTAGCAGCGTAGTGGCTGCTGGTTTGAAACGGGTCTGTGTTATGTCAGTTTAGTGGTTATAGGTACCCCAGAATCAGTAATATTTTCACATCTTGCCAGAAAGCGTGCTGCTTTCGGCATCGGTTTAGGTCACAGGCAGTTCTGGGCGGTGTGTGTAAGTTGTTGAGATAAGTTACTGTGGTCTGTAGTTCCATACTGCTGGTCATAAGGGCTTCATATATCTCTGGCAGGGATCCAGCCAGGTGAAAAGCAAAGTTTGAAGTTCAGTAACCGTCACTGGTCAAAAAGACTTGCAAAGAGCTGTCCTTTTTCTTGAATGTGATCTGTTGGCTGTTGGTGATCAGCACTGGTGATCATTAGTTGAGCTTTCATTGGTGAATCATGGTTTGTTTCACTACCTGTGCTATGGTGGCTGTGCTGGCAGTGTTTGGTTATCTTCAGGCTTATCTATTTACCCTCTGCCCCCTTTAATGCAGCCTTTTTGTTGTATTTTGAGATTTGGATACAAATAGTGAGGTCTGACGTCTTAGATTCATCCTGATGCTGAAGAAGCAGTGTCATTCATTTTTACTTCTGCTGGATAGCACTCAATAGGTGGATCTCAGTGCAAGGTAGAGATCTCCTCTGATAAACTTGGCTGAAAGTCTGCCTGTCTTTAGCGACAGAGTAAAATAGATATGACTGAAGTGGAATGTGAGCTGTGATTCTCTCCCTGTTTCAGTGATGTCTTTACTCTGGAGATTTAGATTGCTTAAAGGCAGTTAACCAATCCTTCCCATATTCCTAGCAAGCTGGCACTTGGATCTTCCTAGGTCAATATATGAGGTGCAAAGGTGTGAGGTACAATAAGGTACACTTGGCAGGTATAAGTTCTAGCAAACAGTGGCAAAATTTAGTTTGTTGCATAATAATTTGGCTGCTTTTTAATTGTCCAGGCCATGTGCAGAAGTGGGAATGTCTAATTGTGCCATTCACAAATACCTGCTTGTCTGCATAAAACCAGTCCAGAATGTTTGTCATCTACTAGAGCGTTAGCAGCACTAAGCTTTAGTAACTTGCTAATAATAATACACACTGGTTGTGTAATTCTTGGGCTGCTACCAATGGCTCTACATGTCAAAGTAATGGTACAAGGAAAAAAACTGGGACCAAGCTGCATTTCAAAAGCTTGTAGCCATTAGGATTCCAATTTAAATGATTTTTGGATGAATGGCTCCTGAAGACGTCGACAGCTTGACCAGTCAGAGCTGCTGGAAACACGGCTGCTCTCTAGGCTATCTCGATCACAGTGCGACAGGCAACGCGATCAACAAAGCAAGTGATGGGCAAGGCCTTGGTTCTGTCTTTGTTTGGGGGTAAATAGCTGTGTGATGTTGCGTGACTGTGGTGGTTTTCAGTTCCTTTAACAAAAACCCAATCCACCTAATAACGGAAGTCTGAAAAAGACCTTGATAAATTGACACATGACCTCATTTCCCTTGTCTTTAAGATCCAGTATCCTAACTGAGATGGTGGAGTTGAAATGCATGGTGTAATCTTTCTAATTTCTGCATGTTTTGATTTTGTTGTGTCACTAGGGGAATGGGGAAAGCGGGAAAGGAGCTTTTACAGAAGCAAACAAATTGCACAGATTTTTGTAAATGCTCCTGGGCAAATTTGACATATTTTTGTGCTGATTCATAGTTAATATCTCTTATAGACTTTTAATACTCCAGTAATGTCATAAATGTATTTAAGGTGGCTGATGTGTATAACTTCTACTGTTCCTCTAGGTTTGCAAAAAGTGTGATTGTTACTGTTCCAAACATTTGAGTACCTAGCAACAGAATGGAATGCTCTTGTTTTAGGAATAACAATATATAAAAGAATATGAATTGACAGAGCAAAGCACAGTAAAATTCACACTGATGTTTAGCTGCTCTTGTTTTCCCGTCTCTCCACCTATAAAATGGGTACTAATCCATTCCTACCTTCTAATTTCCTTGGCCTTCTGTGTCTCCATGGAGTGTAAGCAAGAACTTATTGGCCTGTGTCATTCTCCAGGCAAAGTTTATACACAGCCACGTTGTGCAGGGAAACAGGTTAACTGCAAGATATCTCAGTGTGATGAGGGTTCTAGCTGACCTTCCTTTCCGCTGTTCCTAGGTGGCAGAAACTGCAGAAACAAACGAAATGGTCAACGGAGCTGCAGAACAGAGGACAAGTTCCAAAGAGTCCAGTCCTGTTCCTTCTCCAACGGCAGACCGCAAAGCCAAGACCGCCATTCAGGCCCAGACTGCTGCTACCTTACCAGCCAAAACACAGGAGGTTCCTTCAGCTCAAATGGAGGGCTTCTTACACCGCAAACACGAATGGGAGACGCACAGCAAGAAAGCCTCAAGCAGGTAGAGTACTCAATGCTTAGAGCTGATAATTGCATTTAGACTCATCAGGATGCAAGACAAGAAATATTATCTCTGCTGCTGTTGTTTTCTCACAGCTCCTGAAGACCTGTCAAGCATATGCTCCTGTTGTTGTGAGAACTGTGTATGCATGATTGAACATTAGATTTGATGAAGTTGCAATCTAAAGATACATGGTAGAAAATGCAGTGTTAGCCATATTTGGAAGGCGGAAAACTGAGGCATAAAGATACCATGACTTTCTCACTTCACATGATGAATTTGTGGCAGTAGTGGGATTTGATTCCAGATCTCTCAAGTTGTACATTACTACAAGAAAAGAAAAACACGTAGGTGTGAGAATAGAAATGTCCATACTCTTCTGACATTTTCTGTTTGCACATTAGCACTTTCCACCTACTCCATAATCTGTTCAGAAGAGAAAAGCGGGTTGATTCCATTCTTAAGGACCTGATCCTGCAGTTCTCAAACAGGCAAAACTCTGACATTTCTGTCTAAGCTGGAAAAACAGACTGGGATCCTTCATGACCTGAGAGAGCTCTTGACTACCAGATCTATAGCTTAGCTGACAAGGAAAATGTTGACTAGTAAGAAATGAGCTACAGCAACATTTGAGGGATTTGGTATGTGCCGAAGTACTCAGCAGAGCTGAGCGCAGGCCACAAATGAGTACAGGAGCACTGTGATTTTTGTTCAACTAGAGTTGTTCATGCTGGAGAACTACTTTGAGGCAGTGACAGCCACCAATACTAATATCAAGGGACTCTTATTTCTAGTAATTATTGATTCTTATAGCTGTATTAGAGACTGAGGCAGGTGATGCTACTAAGGGTATTTGTAACAATGAAGGATTTCACACGCAATCTATTAGTTTGCAGCACAATGAGAATTCCTGCTCCAATAAATCATAGTCATTGAAAGGTCAGTTGGTTTCTCTCCCAAGTATGCAAACTGCCCAGTCTGCCAAACAGTCCCCCCACTGTAAGGATGAGCTCATGAGCTGTCAAAGAGAGCTCTGGAAATCTCTGTTCCATTTGGCTCAAAGTCAGTACCTTTGTCTTGAAGCCGTGCCTCTATTTGCTCTCTGCGGTTTACAGGACAATGTGTGCTGTATTCATGTCCTCAGACTGAGCGAGTCTCCGTTATCTGACAGAAATAATTCTGTTTGGTTTCTCTCATTCTGCAAGTAAGAGCATTAGATTTACAAATACTACTGTTGTCTTCCATGTCTTGAAGATCATGGCATAACGTCTACTGTGTCATAAACAACCAAGAGATGGGCTTCTACAAGGATTCAAAAGCTGCTGCTTCTGGCATCCCCTACCACAATGAGATTCCTGTCAGCTTGAAAGACGCAGTCTGTGAAATAGCGGTCGATTATAAAAAGAAGAAGCATGTGTTCAAGCTAAGGTAAACCTACCAAAGCATCTTGCCTTTAAAGGTGTGATGATGGGTGTGTGTTCACTGTGTGAATTCAGGGGAGAATCCAGCCCAGGAACTGATCATAATTATAAACTACAGTAGCTGCTTTTCTGAACAAGCTTTTCCCAACACCTTCAACTTGGTCTTTTATCAAGGGTAGCAAGGACAGAACAGTATCACAATACTCTGTGCACTTTATTTACATCTGAGACAAGACTAGACTTGTCTGCCTAGAGTAGGAGCCTGCATTGTAAAATGCTGGGCTTTTCGGCTGCTCCCTCTGGAATTAATTGAAAAGAGCTGAATGTTCATTGTTCTGCTTTTTTCAAAACCAAGCCTTGTGTAATTTTTTCAGAATGGATTTAGGAGACTAATGAAGAGCACCCTCCCTATGAGGACAGGCTGAGAGAGTTGGGGTTGTTCAGCCTAAGAGAAGAGAAGGCTCTGGGGAGACCTCATAGTGGCCTTCCAGTACTTAAAGGGGGCTACAGGAAAGCTGGGGAGGGGCTCTTGATCAGGGAGTGCAGGGATGGGACAAGGGGGAAGATTTTAAGCTGAAAGAGGGGAGATTTAGAATAGGTATTAGGAAGAAGTGTTTTCCTGTGAGGGTGGTGAGGCCCTGGCACAGGCTGCCCAGAGAAGCTGTGGTTGTCCCCTCCCTAGAGGTGTTCAAGGCCAGGTTGGATGGGGCTCTGAGCACCCTGATCCAGTGGAAGGCATCCCTGCCCATGGCAGGGGGTTGGAACTGGATGGGCCTTAAGGTCCCTTCCAACCCAAACTATTCTATGATCTGCCATGTTTTCACGTCTAGAAGATGTACTTAAAGACCATTTCATTTTGAAGCATGTGAAGTACTTCCTGTTGAAAGGTTAAAAAAAATCAGGCTTTTCCTTCCTAAATTGTGTTTCTGTTTTATAGATCAATCTTTTAGTGCCAACAGCGAAAGAATATTTTATTATTACGCAGCTGCTAGGTGATTCTGTGATCAGAGACTCACCTGATCAGTTCATATACTCCAAGATGGAATTTTTTTCTTTATTTTTTAAATTTTAGATTGATACAAGAATCCCCTAAAGACGATAGAATCCATATCCATGGAAATATATAGCAAATATTTAGGGAAATGTACCTTTCTTGAAGACAGGCCTGCAGCTGTGGAATTCATCCTTTATACTATTTTAAACGTCTCAGGATGGATAACGTTAAGGAGATGCTTTACCAAATACAAAGTTAGGCAGAGATATCAAATCCCCTTCTCACAGTACCCTGTCACCTGCATCAGGGCTCTCGGTAATCGTGGATTGCATGTTTGCTTTACTCATTCTCATTAGGAGGATCCCCAGAGACGTCATCAGCTCATCATGTCGAATCTGTCTCTCCAGGCTGAGAAGAGGGCTGTGATTGAACACCTGGGAGGCTGAGGTCTCTACAGATCTCATGTGCAGGCAGATATCTGAGAATACATTTGGAAATATCTTCTTAATTTTTTTAAGCAGAAAGCAAGGCATAATTATATTGTCCCTGGTGTCTGTCTGTCTGTGCTGTTATTTTACTGTTTAATGCTTCATTTCATTTCATAGAGTTTTTTAAATGCTTTCTTTCTATGGGGAAAGATCAGGAAGCCTCCAACATAGCTTCCACTGACCCTGCCTCCTACATTTTCAAAAGCCTGATCTGATGTTATTCAGTCTTTTTTTTAATTATTATACATCTTTGCATACATTGTTAAATGTATTCCTGTTAAACCATCTGAGTAAAATCAGCACAGAAATAAAACAGAAGAGATACTCTGTCCGTCAGTATGAAAAGAGGCAGCTACTCATAACTAATAAACAATATGGTATCTTGAGTCACCACCACAGCGGTTATGACAGCAAAGCAGCTGCAGAAGCTTGCTAGGTTCCTTCAAAGGCCATGAAGATTGTAGGTGCTGCCTGTGACTTTTTATCTTTTTGAATTATGGAGTAAACCTTTATACTGTTCTTTACAAAAGAGAAAAGATCTGCCTGAAAGAGAGAGAACTGAAATGGCTGCTGGAGACTGCAAGCTCTGCAGTGTGTCCTGCCATCCTGGAATACCTCTGCTCTCCTGAGCACACGTCTAGAGAGCTGAGCACACAGAATGGGTGGTTGCCTCTGCGTGACAGTGCCAGATACTAAACCAGGAATGTTTGGCTGCACTTGTGCACACGTAGATGTTGTGACTGTCCTGTGCAGTCCCATGTGTGTCAGCCAGATGATGTCCTGTAGCTGAACAAGCAGGAGTTGCAGAGCTGTGACTGCTAAGATCAATTTGTGATGTTTGTTTTCTTTTCAGATTGACTGATGGCAACGAATACCTCTTCCAAGCCAAAGACGATGTAAGTTTGTTTCTTGTATTGTTTATTTCTGCTATCCTCTCTGTGCTGTAGGACAACAGGAAAAAAGCAGCTGCTAAGAGCTCAGGAGTGTGTTTTTATTTCCTGTTCTGCAGTCTTATGTATGTGTGTGCGTAACGTGTAGATTCAGAAGCTCCTGCTTGCACCACCAGGGCAGCAGGGCTTTTCAGATACAGCTTAGATACAGATACAGTAGATGTCTTCTGCAGGTGTGTAATCAAGGAGAGCCAGATGATGAGTTAGCACCATGTTCCCTTTCATTTCCCACTTCTGTCCATTCCCCTTCCATAATGTTGAGTGAAGTGGAGAGGGCATGTGATACACTAATTATAATAACTTTCTGCCTTTGGGGCTTCTTGAAGGAGGAGATGAACACGTGGATTCAGGCCATTACATCAGCTATCTCTTCTGACAAAATCGAAGTGTCCCCGACCACCCAGAGCACTCCAGCCTCCAGCCGTGCCCAGACCCTGCCCGCCAGCGTCACGATAACCAGCGAGTCCAGCCCTGGCAAGCGGGAGAAAGACAAAGAGAAAGACAAAGAGAAAAGATTCAGCCTTTTTGGTAAAAAGAAGTGAACTCCATCTCCACACACTGCACTTCTCTGACCGTTCCAGTGGAATTCCAGCATGCGAGCTCAGAACCAATACGTTACTCTCTGTGCCTCATGTTCCTCAATGTGATTGACATTTTTTTATTTATAGAGCGTTTTAAAATAAAAAGCCAACAAAAAAGAATCTAAAGTTACAAATGTATGAGGTGCATTGGGCAGCTTCCGTAGGAAAGGGAGGACCAGGTTTTGGGGGTTTGTTTTTCTTTTGTTTTGTTTTTTTTTAAAATGAAGTTAATGTAGATTAGATCTTAATATTTAAACTGTTCCTCAATTTTGTGAGGCTGTCTTGGAAAATAACCCACTCCTAGTGCTATTGGTATGCAAGGCAGCGGTGCTTTCGAATCTACTGTGCACATCAAAAACCAATGTACAAATTTTCAAAAACGTTCACTTCCATTTAAGGTTGTTATGCTGAGTCTTGACTAGTAGAGCCTCCCATTACAATTCTAACATTTATTAAAATGATGATAGCGTATTATCTTTGCTGTAACAGAGTGCAGGTATGCATTAACTTACAGACAAACCATTTATATCCTGGCATTGGTTATTAACACAACCTGGAGCTTTTGTGCATCGAGTATGACAGATGAGAATGTTGGTGTACAAGGTGGATTAGCAGGCTGATACAGTTTTAAATAATCTGTAATTTCAAATTTTTTTTCTGCTGAAATACATTATATTGTATGTTTCAGATAATTCTAGTACAAAGTATAATAAGATTAGATGTATAATAAACCCTTTAAAGTCATTGATAAGTGTAAAAGTGGAACTGAAGCATTTACTGGAAAAGTAATGTTACTCAAATGGTTACTTGCTTGTCAGCTGCAGCACTGTGTGTTATAATTTTGCTACATTACCTTGCTCTTTGATACATAGTGTGCATTTCTCTGTCACTGTAACTATTGTAATGAAAATTTTCATCTTACTGCACAATCAAAAATTACATTTAATAGGAATGAACTTTCAATGACTGGGCCTGTAGTCAAGAGTAGTACTGGAACTGGCTTTCAGTTGTATCGAACTGTACCTCTAGACTTTTACCCTATCTGTTAAATATATGCTATGTCATTAAATGCTTTTAAAACTAAATATGCTGGTTAAGTTTCTCATTTCATTTCTGATGATGTTAAATCATAATTTTGAAAGAGGATCAAAAATAAAGTTATTTTAAAATGTCATCTCTCCTGTGCACTGAAACAAAGGCCTTCAAATGTAATTCCATTGCTTGTGTGAATGTTCATACTGAAATAGTTGTTCTCTCTCTTTGCACTTTTCTTTACCTTCCGTTTCCCTTCACTTCCCACTTACCCTTCCTTTGACCCTGCCCCCAAATGAAGTGCCAAAGAATAAAGAGTGAAGAAAGTAAAACAATGTTCTGTAAAATGCTTTGACATGGATACTTTTTGTGAGAAATGGATCCAGCAGAATCAGTGGGAGTAAAGCATAGCCATGGGCTGAGGCAGCTGATCGAGTTACCTGGACGTTTTACCCCATTGAAGTAAATACCCACATTCTAATCTCAAGCAAAAGAGCCCTGCTTTCAGTAATCTTAGTTCTCCAACTTTTTACTTACTCTTTGCTCAAGTGCTTAAGTCCTCAATAAATCAGGCAACAACTGAGCTTTGTAATTTACCGAAGACTTGTCCTGCCCAGTTAAAAATGTAACTGGGGCGTTTTAAGTCAGTTTTTTTAAACATACCTCTCTTAAGATACAGCCACCATTGCGCTCCTGTGATGATGTTCACATAATGCGGTTAAGGTGATTCCAAAGCTCACTCTTTCCTTGACCATGTCAGCATTTCAAAGACTAGCAGCATCTTTTTGGAATTTTCTTTAAGCTGGATGCCATCCATGGAACCATCTAAAAGGAACAGCTCCAAGCAGCTCTTAATAGGCACTAGAAGTTTTAAAATCAGTGAAATGTAAGGAACCTGGTTTTTTTTGGATTTTTGTGATTATTAAAGTACACGAATATAATTTTAGATGGAAAGCAGATAAACTGCAAACTAATGTATTTCCAAGCCACAGTTTCCTGAACATATGACCAATACAGTGTCTTAATGCTTTTCATGGAGTATACTGTGTTTTCTGGGGTTTTCTTGTATCTGAAATTTTGGGTTATTAAACAACTGAATATTCTTGCACATGAGTTTTTACTCCTGTAATATTACATTGTTCCAGTCTAATTATTAGTACAATGTAGGATAACACCACTAGTCTTGTAAATGTAAAATTTAATATGATATAAAAACGTGAAGTTTAACATTAGAGGAGACTATGAAACATTCCTCTTAGTTGATTAAAGTACATTTAAAATGTTGATGGCCATACCATTTTTGTCACTTCAGTTAAGCTATTGTGATGACTAATTTTACAGATTGATCTTGACTACCTGTTGTGTGTAATCCTGTAGTGTCTTGGTTGAACATGCCTTCGGAATTGTTTTTCGTGTTCTGTTTTACCTCTTACTGCAAGTTGTTCCTGAAAACTTCTTGAATAAAAATTCTTTCTGCTTAGGAACTGATTTCAAGTTGCTGAGGAATAAGAGGGAATTCTAGTAAGCCTTGCCTGTTTCCACTGTGGACCATGAGAGTGCAGTTTCCATGCAGAGAATTGGTGGGTCAGAAAGAGCCTCCTTGGACCAAGCCAGGTCAGTGTGCACGCCCAGTCAGCAGGTGTGCCAGTTTCAGAAGGGAGAAAGAATGGGGGAATCTCTCTTGGATTATGTGAAGGGACTGCTGGAAAATATTGGAGGAATAAGAAAGGGTGTAAGTATGGTGGAAATAGGGCTGGATTCGGAGCAGGTTGTTTCCACTGGTGTCAACCACTGCAGAGGTGGTTGTATTACTTTGAATTGCACCACTAAACACAGACCCAGTGATGGATGAAACTTTTTATGTTCCTCCTCGTCTCCATACTGAAGAATAAACATTTGTAGTACAAGTTAACACTGTACTGCAGTTTCCTTTGTTAATTGGTTTTGTAAGCTAACCCATATTGTTTCCAATTCCTCTGGAGATACTTTGCAAAAGTAGTATAGGAGTTGAGTCTTAAAACTTTTGAAGAAAATTATTTATTTATGCCAACCACTTTTCAGCTATATTGCTATCATTGTTACGAAGAAGATAAATCATGCTCTAGTCAGGTCAGCCTGAGAGACTTTCTTGCTCTTGGTGAGAGTGTCATATTGAATTCTAACCTGAGAAGGTACCGGAGAGTTGCACCTGAAGCGTCCTTTCCATATCCTAATGAATTAAGTACAACCAGGGGAAAAAACCCAAACTCATTACCCATGGGAACGAAGTATGTGGTGGGTGGGAGGGTTTTCTTTTAGAGTGATGCAAATAATATGGTAATCCATCTGTTGTGCATACAGGAGATGTTCTGTTTTAAGGTTGTACTCTGCATGAGGAAGATTGATGTGAAGTAAAAGAAATGTATGATTAATCTCTGTTCTGGTGAAATACTGTTCTAGATGGTTTTTCACCTGACTGTTCTCTTTTTTATGATTTGAGTCCACAGAGAATGGGCTTTAAATGTGGAGGGTCTTTAAGAATATACTTCTGTAGTACATAACTTGCAGGTATGATACAGTTTTTCATGGGTATTTTGGTTTTTTCTACCTTAACTAATCACAGGTGGCCAAATAATTATAGAAACAAATAACAATGAGTTGGAACAAACATTAGTCCTTTTCATTAAAGAAAAAACCACCTTAGAAAATCAGGCTTTGCTAAAAGACTGACGTAAAGTTAAGAATTCAGCTTAGCTGATTCTATAAGTTCAGCTCTCTGATGCTATAGCTCTGCCTGTGGACTGAACAATAGAGCCACATCCTGACATCAGCAGGAACATGAGCTCTCAGCCAGCAGAAGTGGAAGAAGGATTCGACTTGCTTTTCTGTGTCCTGGTATCAACAAGGTATGTTTTGAGGTCAAGCAGAACAAAACTCAGGTAAGAAAGCGCTGTGTTCTCAGTGCAGCGGAAACTGGCATCGGAATTTGAATTCTCCCTATGGTTACGTAAGTGTGTGCAGGCCTTCGTTGAGGAGCCAGGACTTAGCACTTGAGACTCTAATCTCTTGTTCCTTACTGCTGAATGTAATTTATCCCATGTTGTCAAGCATTTTTGTCTAGCCTAGTTACAGAAATTCAATGCCTATTCCGGTCCTGGTAGATTACTGAGGTTTTTTTCAAAAGATTTTAAATGCAATTAAAGTACAGTTAAGGCATAAAACAAACCCACAATGCAGTAGAGTAAATGCTGCAGTACATGGGATGAACAGTGAGAATAAAGAGAAAAATATTACAACATAGAGCAATTAAATGCAAAAAGCATAGAAGTTAGGGCTTTTGCTTCTTGTTCAGCTTGTACCTTGGTTGCTTGGCATCATAACAACAGGCTAGCAGGCTGAGATGTCTTATCATATGCTAATGCTCTCAAAGCGAATCTAGTTGAGTGTCGTGTGCCGTCACCCAATATCTGAGTCACTCCGTGTAGCCATGGCAGTGGAGTCACTTCAGTAAGCCCACGTGGTCCCATCTGCAGTGCATCATAATGCAGCATATGCAGTACACATCCGGAGCACGGAGCAGCTGAAGAGCAGAGCCTGTGCTTCCCAGTCATCGCACCTGCGGGAGACTCTCAGAACACAGGATCAGTAGACCTAAAATGGTCTACTTTGCAATAAAATACCAATTCATTCTGTAAAGTGTGAAATGAAGGATTTTATGCGTAAGTGTATATTACATATTGAATCCTTGCTTGCTTCTTAAGCTCAGCATGCTGATCATGAACATCAAATCTACAATGCAGTTTAATTATATATGTTCTGTGTTTGAAGTATCATTTACTTTTTATACTAATGAATTTCACATAATATTTAACTGTTCCATTAGATGCTGTGGTTCAATACGTTAAAGCAGTAGAAATTATCTGGGCCTAACATGAACTTTGTTACCAGTTTCTTATTAATATTGCTATGCTTTCACTCCCACACTTAGCTCAGAAGAAGATTTCCCCCATTCCCAGAATACCAGCATTATCCATGAGAGGTCACTCTGTCTGGAGAGATGCTTTAGCTGCCACAGATCCACTGCAACCTGAACAATCAAGTCTTATTTGTTCACTCAAGAGAATGAAAAGCTTGGATGAAAGTTCTCTTAGCTTGGAAAAGTGAGATTTAAAATGGTTACGTAAACTTGTGGCAGGATTTAGATATGTCTCAGATGAATCATCATAGGAAGGAAGCTGAGTCAAGTGCAGCAGCCAGGATGCTGGAAGTCGAGGAACACCACCATCACTGCTGGGACAGAATGAATTGAGAGGATTTTCTGTAGCAAGATCGGGATCTCTGTGACGGTGGTAATAATTCTAAATCAGTCACTGAGATGCCATGAAAAGCTTACAGCCTCAAATGCATGTCTGCATAAAGGCTGGCAGTGACCCATGAGAGATGAGGTCTCCCATCGGGTCTGTGAGACCCTTCAGGTGAGCGGTACGGCAGCAGGTGGCACAGCATTTGGCAATGCCAGGTCTCACAGCTGTATGATGGGCTCAGCCAGGCCACCTCAGAGGCTGGCTGGGTCTCTGCAGACCACACTGTTTACTCTCTGCCTCCAGGCTCTGACCGGACATGAGTACAGGAGGCTAAGACAGATGGGTTTTATCGATCTGCTGTCCATGGCAGGCTTGGACTGCACTTAGACATGCAGCAAAACCAATGTGTCAGAAGGACACAGGCTAGGATTGGAAAGGATATGGTACATCTGATCTTTCAGAAGTGGGCTTGCTTTGTGTTTGAGGATGGAAGAGACTCAGTTTTTTCTTGTCTTTTTCTTCCTGGCTAGATCCCAGCATTTCATCAATGCAAATCTGTATTTCTGCCCACAAAGAATACAAGATTAGAGCCATTTTCCCCGTTATTATTTTGTAGCCAAATAGTAAAATCACTGAGAGGCATCAATCGTGATTGGATTAATGTAATGCCAGACAACAAACAATGAGAACTAGATCACAGTTCCTGCTTATGATCCCTCCCCACAAGCTCTTATAGATTTTATATAATTAAAAAAAATATTTCCAGCTCAAATAAGGAGTACCAATTTTGAAATAAGCAATTAATATGCCATTTCAGAGCATCTGCTGTACATTCATGTATAAAAATATGAGTTATAAATGGTGTTTTGTGAAGCAAAGATCTAGGACATAACACAGATGTTTCTGGGAGCGAAAATCTCAGAGTTCATTGTTAAATCACAGCTCTTGGATATGTATAAAGTGGGCAGGATATATTGAAGATGACTGAAGTTAATTTGAGTTGTGTTTTTTTGGCATCTTCTATGCAAGAGGTGATTTAAAACAAGGAAACAGAACAACAATAAAAAAAAACCCTCAAAAAACCCCCAAACCCCTCAAAAACCCAGTAGCAGTGAATGGTCCTATTGGCAGAGAGCAAGTGTGGTACCTGTCATTAAGGTGCTGCTTATACAAGATGCTCTATATTAGTTTGTTTTTACATTCAAAACAAAAGAAGAAGTAAACATTATGGAATATATGTTCTAGGCTAGGCTAACAGGCTCCTTGCCACAATGAGGAATAAAAACGGTGCTGCTGTTACACATTTTTATATAACTGTGTTGATTTTTACAAGAGTTATGTTAAATTGGAAAGACGTTCAGACTATTCTTTTTGAACATAAATGCCCTTTTTTACTGAGGTTCACATTCTGTCTTGGTTTGTATTGCTGCCTCCCAATCTTCCTCTTATTTGTGATACTGAGGACTCCAGAACGCCCTGTGTGGTTTTCTTACAGCTGCTAATCTAAAATAAAGCTTATGTTATTAGTTCTCTCTCTCAAGAATTATATTCAGTTATGTTTATACCCAATAATAACATTAAAAAGAAAACATGAAACCATCAGTAATATTTATGTTGTACTGACAGTGGACAGTAGGTTGCAGTATTGAGGAACGTTTTCAGCAACGTGATAGTTCCTAACAGGAAAGTAATAATGCTTTTGGTCTGTTTGATTTTTTTTAATAGGAAAATAATACACAAAAAGCTCACCGTGAAAAGTAATTCAGTCACCAAAAAAACCCTAACCCTAACCAAGTCCTTGAGAGCACAGATTACAGGAAAATATATGAAACTGAACCTGTAGTTCCACAGGTAGTGTTAAAGTTTTTCTTTAAGGCTTGGTTCATGAATAGTGTACTTCATTGCTGTGATAATGATTTATAACAAATCATTTTTTCTGAAACTGGGGATATATTTTCAGTCCAACAATACACACTTTGACCATACTAAATATGAAAAACAAAAAAAGAAGATGCCAAAGTTTTACCGCAGGATGAAATACAAAGTTGAACTTGACCACTGTTGCTCACAAAAAGGTCGCAGCCATACAAGCAGAGACTCAAAACTAGTTTTTGTTTGTCCTTGTTGGGTAGGTGAAGAGCCTATTTGTCATATGTATTAATTTTTAAATGAGAATTGTATAATATAACAAAAAAAAAATAATAAGCTATGATCACATAGAAGTTATTATACTAAGTAATTCTGAGATGAGAAAGCATGAAGAATTTGTAATTTATTAGAAGCCTTATTAGATACCCACATCTACTGGTTTACAAAACAGTTTTCCACATTCAGATGCTTCAGAGCAGACAGAAATAAAATCATGAGGTTGAAATTGTCCCATAGGTACATGAAGGTACTTCACCCAGTTTCCAGCACAAATGGATTTGTGAGCATATGGGTGATGCAACATGTAGTGTCTATAAAGCTGTTATTGCTCCTGTCCTTCTGAGGCTACAGCAAAAGTATGAAGATACAAGAATGTGAGAAGCTATATCAAATTTTTCTTCTAGAAGGAAAATCTCCTGCCTACATGTGTGCCACTGTGGCAGCATCATCAGTGGGACCATCCAAGTCCGTTATGTGACCCGACAAAGAGAGGTGAGCAGACTGAAAGTCAACAAAATGCTAACTGTATTTTATCAACGAGTTTTTGTTAATACAATAAGAGGACGCTAAGAGAACAGTGTAAATAATTACCCACATGCTGGCTGACTAAACCACTACCATAGCATACCTAATGAACAATGCCGTGGCTGACAGAATACTATATTTATGTCAAGACTCTGTTTCCTTGAATTAATGCCTGAAGTGCAAATATTATTTCCTAATTACAATGTAGTTTAACAGTTTGACATTCAGAAATAATATTTCACCTTATTAAAGCTGTTGATTATAGAGATCTTCCGGGACAAGATTTATTGGACAGAAATTTGTGCTTGGCGTTAAACTATTTGCTCTTAAGATGAGGAATGTTTACTTGTTTATTCAGATGCATCACAAGGCTCTTCCAAGAAAAAAAGTGCACTAGCAGCCAGAAAGCCAACCATATCCTGGGCTGTATCAAAAGAAGTGTGAGCAGCAGGGTGAGGGAGGGGATCCGTCACTCTACTCTACTCTTGTGAGACCTCACCTGGAGCTGCGTTCAGATCCAGAGTCCTCAGACAGGAAGGACATGAATCTGTTAGACAAAGTCCAGAGGAGGCCACGAAGATGATCCAAGGGCTGGAGCACCTCCTATATGAGGACAGGCTGAGAGAGTTGGGGTTGTTCAGCGTGGAGAAAAGAAGCCTTCAGGAAGACCTTAGAGCAGGCTTCCAGTACTTAAAGGGGGCCTTCCAGGAAAGCTGGGAAGGGGCTCTTGATCATGGAGAGCAGGGATAGGATGAGGGGGAACAGCTTAAGCTGAAAGAGGGGAGATTTAGATTAAATATTAGGAAGAAATGTTTTCCTGTAAGGGTGGTGAGGCCCTGGAACAGGTTGCCCAGAGAAGCTGTGGCTGCCCCATCCCTGGAGGTGTTCAGGGCCAGGTTGGAGGAGGCGCTGAGCAACCTGATCCAGTGGCAGGAGTCCCTGCCCAGAGCAAGGAGGGTGGAACTGGATCAGCTTTGAGGTCTCTTCCAACCCAAACCATTCCATGATTCTATTATTCTGCCTTTTTCTGAATTATTGTGAGACTTTTGCATACAACTGTGAGCACAAAAAGCAGAACGAGGGGCTTTACTATGTAAATCTGGATTTGACTTGTGCAGCAAGACACGATATTCGAGGGAAGGCATCCGCTGAACTGCTGTTCAAAATTTCACGCTCTTTTTCAGGTTGCTGATGGAAAACGTCCAGTGAGAGAACCCACAGCATGTTTGTAAAAGCAAAACGAGGCAGCTCCCTGCGCGGGACACAGACAGCTGTAGGTGGACCCTTGGGACAGTCGGGACCTCGCCCACAGAAAGGGCGGGAAGCGCCGCGTGCGGCCGTTACGCCATGACCACTGCCGTCGCCATGGCAACCACCCCGCGTGCCACCGCAGGGCACGCTGGGAGTTGTAGTCGCCTCCCCGCGCCCTCTGCCACCCCCATGAAGCTTAACAAAACAAGCTGAAAACAAGAGGCAATTCATTACACTGAAGAGAAAAGGCAAAAAACCATGCCTTTGCTCTCTTCTGTTTCTCCACCAACCTCTATGAGGTCGAGTCTCCTCGGATCATTCCTATCAAAGCACAAAGCCTCTTATCCTGCCTCCTCCTTCTACCTAGAAGCTTGTTTAAATCAGACAAGATTATGATTTAAATCATAAAAGAATGATTTCTTTTGGGTGAGAATTACAGCTGTGGTTTGAGGTCCAGATTATGCACCTGGTTCTCTTGTAAACTCAAACAGTTCCTTCAGGTTCTTTGAAGGATTCCATGTGCCTCTGTATTTTATGACCAACACACTCAGATACTTTCAGATTTCTATCAAGTGACATTATCAGTTTTTACTTTTGCTATGTTGACCAGTTCTCTTGTGCTTGCTAATAATTTATGTTAACTAAAAGCTGGTAATTGTGTCAAAATAATGATGATTTTGGAGAGTATGAAAAAACTGCTTAGGCCTTACTGGCCTTCAGTTAAAGAAGGTGGATTGGTCTCCAAACTCCCTTGTCCTCTACTATCCTTCTTTATCTCTATTTAAGAAGTTAATATTTAGCTTCACATTAGGCCAGGCTTAGTAGCTATTATTTCCCTGGCCCTGAAGCACTGGGGCAGCACTGCCTAGGTCACCTGCCCCAGTGAGGACATGGCTGCTGCAAGGCAGCGCCATGCTGAGTGCCATAGGTCCTGGAGGCTGTGGGAAAGGATGCTCCCTCTGGAGAGTGGTGCTGTGGTTGTGACGCCGGGTTTCAATCTCCTTCAAGAATGGAGCACCATTGATTGAGAGCCGGTTGTGTTGCTTGTGGATTGTATTGGTCTGCATGATAGCATGGAGTACACCCTTAAAAAGTTTGCGAATGACACTAAGCTGGGTGGAAGGGTCGATCTGCTTGAGGGTAAGGAGGTTCTACAGAGGGATCTGGAGAAGCTGGATTGATAGGCTGAGACCAGAGACATGAGGTTCAACAAGGCCAAATGCTGGGTCCCACACTTGGGTCACAACAACCCTGTGCAGGGTAACAGGCTTGGCGAAGAACGGCTGGAAAACTACCTGGCAGAGGACCTGGGGTTGCTGGTTGACAGCAGGGGTGTCCATGTGGCCAAGAAGGCCAATGGCATCCTGGCCTGTATCAGAAACAGTGTGGCAAGCAGGACCAGGGAGGTGATTGTGCCCCTGTACTTGGCATTGGTGAGGCTGCATCTCGAATTCTGTGTTCAGTTTTGGCCCCTCTCTACAAGAAGGACATTGAGGGGCTGGAGTGCATCCAGAGGACAACAGAGCTGGCGTAGGGGCTGGAGAACAAGTCTTACGAGGAGCAGCTGAGGGAGCTGGTGTGGTTTAGCCTACAGAAGAGGAGGCTGTCATAAGACCTTATCACTGTCTACAGCTCATTGAAAGGAGGTTGTAGTGGGGTGGGTGTTGGCTCTTCCCCCAAGTGACAGGTGATAGGAGGAGAGGAAATGGCCTCAAGTTGCACCAGGGGGAGGTTCAGATTAGAAATCAGGAAAAATTTCTTCACTGAAAGGGTTCTCAGGCACTGGAAGAAGCTGCCCAAGGAGGTGATTGAGTCACCATCCCTAGAGGTATTTAAAAGACAGGTAGATGAAGTGCTCAGGGCTATGGCCTAGTAGTGGATAGGTACAGTTAGAGTCAATGATCTGAAAGGTCTTTTCCAACAAAGGGATCCTATGATTCTATTCTCTGTGTCCTGTAGGCCGGAACCAACGCGCTGCTGTGTGAGTGTGAGGTGGGTGTGTTTTGTGAGGAAAGATAAAGGGTAAAGCCTTGCAGTAGGCATTTTGTGCTTCCCTCTGGCACTGCGCTCTGTGAATGACCCTTTGGATTGGCTCCATCTGATTTTGGCATTCTTTTCCCTGCGGTTGGGGCCGAGTTTCATGTTTGGTCTCTGTTTGAGTTATACTATGAATCTTATGTCTTATCACAACACGCAGCAAGCATGCTTGACTGATAATGACAATACAAATCTTGTCTTAGAAAAAGGGAGAAGAGAAGCAAGTAAATGTGTTCCTTGAGAATATAATTCCAAAGGATGACAGTAAATAAAGCAAAAACACAAGCTACCCAGATACATATACTTCAAGACAGATTGCCGTGATTTGCGACTGAAAAAGAGGGACATAAAATTGTATTAATTACATAGTTGCTGTGGCCTCCAATAGGAGGAAGTTTTTGGTTGCAGGGAATAAGGAAAGACGGGCCAATATTACCATATTGATGCTGCATGTTGTATACGAATCCCTTGCCAACACTGTCTCGTGAAGACTTAGAGCACTGGATCTTGCTGAAAAGCCTTTGAATACCCTAAACCACTCAGAACTGAGAAATGATGGATCCAAGGAGTGCTCCCCCCACCCCCACAGTCCCTTTGCATTTTAAATACACGTGCATCCTTCAATTGAAAATTAAAATTCAAAGTTTTGCCCTATTCCTGAAGGTGTTCAAGGCCAGGTTGGATGGGGCTTTGAGCACCCTGATCCAGTGGGAGGTGTCCCTGCCCATGGCAGGGGGGGTTGGAACTGGGTGATCTTTAAGGTCGCTTCCAACCCAAACTGCTCTGTGATTTTCTCTTCCTTTTTCTGAATTATTGTGAGATCTCCCACATGAGGACAAGATGAGAGAGCTGGGGTTATTCAGCCTGGAGAAGAGAAGGCTCTGGGGAGACCTTAGAGCACCCTTCCCGTACTGAAAGGGAGCGTACAGGAAAGCTGGGGAGGGGCTTTAACGTCCCTTCAGACCTAAACCATTCTACAATTCTATGAAAAACACGGTTGTTGTTTGTTTGGGATGTTTTTCGCTCTCAGTTTTGACCCAAAGACATCTATCTTAAACAGAAGAGCATCCAGGAAGCTTTTTGCAAGAAGCCGAGAAGGTGCAGTACGGGAGATGCAGCAGGCAGCCCTTGGCAGGTGGTGGTGGTGGTGGTGGTGACGCACAGAAGTTACTTTGCCTTCGGAAAGAGGGGGGGGAAAGCAGCCCAGTCTGCTGCCTCTGTAGGTGTGTTTTTGTGCTCTCCCTTCTCCCCCGAGAAGTTGGCTGGGTCGGAGCCGCGGGGAAGCAGCAGCAGCAGCAGCAGCAGATTATGGTGGCAGCGCAGCAGCAGCAGCGAATCTCCTCCCCGAATGTGTTTTCCATCTAACATCGCCGCTCGGAAGTGCCACCTGAAGCTTCGGCAGCTGGGGCAGGGATCGCTAACGTTTTAAAACGGGATCGGGAAGACCCTGAAGCGGGGAGGGGGAAGGAGTTTGGGAGAGGGGGGGCAGCGTTGGGTTTTGTGCGTGCTGGTGGGGAGAGGGGATTGGTTATCATGGCGGATCGGGCAGCTCCCAGATGCCAGCTCCGTCTGGAGTGGGTTTACGGGTACAGGGGTCACCAGTGCCGCAACAACCTGTACTACACGGCAGGCAAAGAGGTGGTTTACTTCGTGGCTGGAGTCGGCGTGGTTTACAACACCAGAGAGCACAGCCAGAAATTCTTCCTCGGGCACAACGATGATATTATCAGGTAAGGGGGGCTGACTTCTCTGGTGGTGGGGTGGGGTGGGGTTTAAAGGGAAGGGAGGAGAATCTGGGGCTGGCAGATTCCCCCCTCCTTGCTTCTTACAGCTCAGCAGGTACCTGTCGTCTTTAAGCAGCTCAGATCTGTTACTAGCAGCCTGGCTGAAAGCTGGGCTTCTGCATACTGTAAGTTATAACTATTTTTGTAGCAGAGCTTCAAAATGTTGCAATAATAAGAGAGAAGTTAAGTTGTTTTTTTTTGTTTTGGTTTGGTTTTTTTTTTTTTTTCTATTGCACTGCACCAAAAGCAAAGCACTTGGTTTGAATACAGAAAGGCACTGGGAAGATCTTAGTGCAATGCTGCTGCAAAATCGTGGAGCCAGCACCTTGATCTTTCCAGTGCTGGGACCTTAGCTCACCAATTCTGATGCCTTGCAGAAGGCAGGTGTGGTCTCTCTTTACACTCAAGAAATCTCAGCACAAGAGGCCATAAATCTGGCACACAGGTCAAACTAATTTTGGGTTTTTTTTTATAGCATCCTGAAAATTTCTCTCAAAATCTAGCAGTTTATACTCTAAAAAAACCCCAAATGTGCTGGTGCAAGATGGCTACACAGGTTTTTCTCCTGGTCTGACCAAATTTTTTGTCTACTTCTTTCAAATACTATTGAAGAGTGTGTTTAGTTGATCTTGTCTTATGGAAATCTTCATTTTACTGTACCTTAAAAAATAAAACAAAAAAAAATATGTGGTTATAAAGTTCAAGGTAGCTTTTTAAAAAAATATCCAAAATACAGAAATTTACATAAGTAAAATAGAAAATTAATGCTGTCTTTACTATTTTATGACAGAAATCTGAACCTAGAATATCCTTATAAAGGTTCTTGCATGGTAATGACACTCCTTGGAGCACAGCTGACTGCTGCCATCCCTATTCACCTAATTCAGCATGAATGAAGCATTTCCTTGATTATGTGAAACCAGAATAGTCCCAGGTGACTCATGGTGCGGTAGTACTGTGGAAGCACATGCTGAAGCTAGAGTTTTGACACTCAGTATCAAAATCACGTAATTATCATACAAACATTTTAGAACCTTGTTTACAGAAAACCACCCACTTTTCCCAGTGAGAGCTTTTGGCCACTGTGCATCCTAGTAGCATTCTTCTCCTCCCCTTTACAATGCGTTGAAGCAGAAGCAATTCATGAAATATGGTGGATGTGCATAAAAGTTTATTCTGGTTTCAAAGGTATTATCAGTTCCAAAAGGCTGTTCAAATAGACATTTGGCTGCTCAGATCCTTCAGAGAAGAATAAATATTTTAGATGAATCTGCGGAATCATGAAATAAAAGTTCTGCTTGAACGGATGTAAATTTTGATACGCAAAGAAATTTGAACTGTCATCTCTGTACAGAGTGTACTGAGCTTATGTTTGAAATCTCATTAAATACTAGAAATGTAATTTGTGAAGACACAAATATGTATCTATGTATATCCACTTTTTTTTCTTTGATTGTGATGCTTTGATTCTCTCTCTCTCTTTTTTTTTTTTTTTTTTTTTTTCCCCAGGGAAAAATGTTCTGATTATTTTGCTTGACAAAACTTCCCAAAACCAATTGTATCATACAACTTCTGTGCCTTTTATTTTAAGACGTCCTATGGAACGTTTGGAAGCTGCTTTTGGCAGTGTTACATTTAGAATATACAATGGGAATAGAAGGAATAGGAGTGTCTGGTATTTGTACTTCAGTGCTGCCTGTGCCTGTTCTGCTCTTTTGCTCTTTAAAGATAATTAGCGACCACCTGTTCCAATTAGCAGGTGTTTGGAGGGACTTGCTATATTGGACATACTGATGCTTTAGAAAGATGAGTTTTGGTTCTTATTTGCAACAAGATCAGAATTCTGAAGGACAACTGTAGTTTCAATAAAGGATGAGACAGTTGGGTCCAGAAAACATGAGCAGTTAATTTCAGCCAAGAGAAGTTGCTGTCATGTGGGGTTTAAGGAAGCAGAGAATCTCCAAAATGCTACTAGAATATTCTATTGTTTGCACCTGTTTGCGGTTGCTTCCTTTGCCTTTGATGTACTTTGCAGTCCTCATTGATGTAATATCCCATCACTGTAAGTACTTTTAAGTAGGTGGTCTCTTGTGTGGTAATCACTAGTATGCCTGATAAATGCAGGAATTTAAATTCTCACATTTTGGGATTCACAGCTGACATCCAATTGGAATGAATGAGATGCACACACTTATCTATTTTTTTGTTTTGTTTTACTGGTATTTATTTGCCTGAGGCCAGCTTCTAAACAGCAGCACATACATTTGCCGTCCAACAGTTTCTAATTTCTAAAGAGATTGGAAACATGATTTTAAAAAATAAAACTTGCAGATTTTTGGAAAATACTGTGAAATCATTAAGACTAGAAGACCTTGAAGTCAGAAAATCATCTGCTTCCAAGTATTGCTGTTAGCTTCTTCTGTATTGAAAGATTTCAGTGTATGCTATTTTGTGGAAAAAAAATAGATGAACCCACAATTCAGAGGGTTGAACCTGTGTGTTACCTTGAAGTCTTGAAAGTGCGTATTTGTCCTTGGTGAATAGGTCCATGTTTAATGTCTTTTCACAGGTTTAATACTCATGCCTCTTGCTTTGTGTCAGGATAATGCACTCGGACATAATTTAGTTTGGGCTAAAGCAGACCAAACTCTATTGAATTAGTGGAGAAATGCCACTTTTCCCAAGATTCATATTTGAAAAATAAGTTTTGTTGCTATAAGAAACTTAACACATGGTACTCGGCTAATATGGTAGATAAGTGTGTTCTGAAGTGAATTGTTTTCTGTGCAAAGCCACTACAAGGTGCTGTACTTAAAGCTTTTAAATTCATGATGAGGTGAGGTCCTGAACTACCTGATATAACTTTGAAGTGAGCCCTGCATTGTGGAGGGGTTGGATGGGGTGACCCCCAGAGCTCACCTTCTAACCTAAAGTATTCTGTGATTCTTTTGTTGCCTGCAGTCTCATAA
Organism: Neomorphus geoffroyi; assembly: GCA_033558235.1. Lineage (NCBI taxonomy): Eukaryota > Metazoa > Chordata > Aves > Cuculiformes > Neomorphidae > Neomorphus > Neomorphus geoffroyi. Next base: position 97,068,464 of record JAUMJM010000005.1, on the reverse strand, counting down.
TACAGTTCTTGCATGCTATTTATTTGAGGAATAGTCAATACTGTTGGTTAACAAGTACGGTTGTTATAAAAGAGATTAAGACATAGTTGAAATCAGTAGCATTGGTTCTGGTCTCTTAAGGCTGCTGATACAATTTGTGTGGAGACTAAAAAGATATGTCAGTTATGAAGTTTACCTTGCAATCAAAGAGCAAGAAACACACACTATTCTTCTCCCTCTAATTTTTTTTTTTTTTTTTTTTTTTTTTTTTTTTAAATGAAAGCTTTGGGTATTGAGTTCAACCCAACAGCTCAGGGCACTGGAGGTAAGAATGCTCCTTTCTCCGGGGTGCCAGCCCTATGGTTTAGCCTGAAGTCTATGTTACACACTGCAAAGCACTCATGAAGTGTCTTGCACAGTTGCTCTATGTTTGATTGTTTTGGAAATGTGCTCTAGCTGAAGCACCATAGCTACTGTGTAATAGCTGTATGAAAGCATAGCTGTTGCAACATTTTAATGTAGAAAGTGTCTTGTAGACGTATCATTACACATGTAACTTGTTTTCATTGAATTCATTTGTGCTTTGCAGGATTAAGTTTCAAAGGCTGTAATATTAATGTATGGGGACTGTTTTCCTTCTTGAGGAATTTAAAAGTGGGCTTTTGCAGCAGCTCGTTGTGATGGCTGTAAGTTAAATGTATTAATGAGAAACTTAAAATTCACAGAGTGTCACTGCCTTCACCGAAATTCATAGAAGTGTAGGATTTATGTTTAGTATAACCACTTGCAAGACTGGATCATTAGTTTTGACAGTAATTGAACACTTTCAAAAGAACAGAAGGGTTTCTTACTTTTATATTGTGCATTACTTGTGTAACAGCAAGCAATTAGATCAATCCTCTTTTTTCTCTCTCGAAATGTTGAATGGAGGCAGTTCTTTCCTATAATTTTTCTGTAATTTATGCATGTGAAAGCCAAAAAAGGCTGCCACGGAAAACAGCAAAAAATAATATATATATAACCAGCTGAGATACTTCTCATTATAATTTAAATTACAATTGATTTTATTTATTTTTATAGAATTCATTTGTTAACAAGATTTCCTAAGGTTGAGACATTTTTCCAGTGGTGTAGTAATAAAATTGTCATGTCTCCCTGTTCTTGTATTGCCAAGAATTTCTGCAATATTGAACAGTTTTTCTGAATATGTCAAAACTAACTGAGAGAACACCTTTGACAACATACTGGAGACTTCACCTGCACTTTTTATAAGCAAATGTTTCCTGTGTTGTCTGATATGACATAGTTTATGCATTTACAAAGCACATTTTGCATTCCAGTTGCCTTCAAGCAGGACACTTGTGAGCAGAGGTCCATAAGAGGCTGTACCCTTTTTCAGGTCTCTCTGCAGTGTTTGCTGCCCAGGCACAGTACCTGGAAAGCCAGTCCGTTCTCTATGGATACCAAAGGATGTTGTTTATGTAAGGCTGCTTACAATGTAATAGCAATGTCGGATTTATCAGAATATTGCTGTAAGTATGCTGGTGTATGTGTTCCACTGCACTGACAGATTGAGATTAAAAATGCGGATGTGCCAGTGGTGATGAGATTTACTGGGCTGTGAGAGTGACTAGAGGACTGGTTTGTGCTTCAGAGGGATCATTTCAGGAGACAGGATGCCTGTTGGAACGTGACTGCATGTTTTCGCATCTTTCTGTGGTTGGGAAAAAAGAAATCTGATGCTTGAAGCAATGCCATATGTTGCTGACTGTAGCAAACGTGATTTTGGAATAAGTAAATTGATGGCAGAGGTATGCAAATCAAACCCCACCAAAGTTAAAATGCCTAAGTTATATTTTGGTATTTTTATTTAAATTTAGGTATTATGGTAGTATTCTGTTTATAGGGTGGTGCTTATTTGAACTGATCTAAAATATTGTACTTTTATGTTTGTTGCCACCATTTGAATGACGAGTGACAGCATTTGTTTGCTGTAGAATGATGTTCAAGTTACTGTGGTTGTTTCTTATCACAAGTGCACAGAAGACTCTACTGTCTGTATCTTGTGCTAGACCTTGACTGTAGTCACAGAAGGTGCATGTGCAGGTCTGCTGAAATGCAGTGGCCTAAAAAAAGAGCTAAGTAGTAGATGTGGAGCCATCTGAGATTTTTAACAAGAGAAATTCCTGTCCTGTTTCTTATGCAAATATGGTGCAGGTTCCTATGCAAACGCAATAATACTTGAAAGACATGACTTTGGAACAGCTAGGGTGAAGCAGAATCTGAGATCCCTGTGCACTAATGTGCTTTGGGAACTGTTTTGAAACAGCAGGCTGTTAGAAGAATTTCATATTAAAGAAATTAATCCTTCATAAAAACTCATCTAATCAGCTTATTGCTTCTTCTGCTTTCAGTATCAGAAAAACAGGAAAATGCCGTTTATTTCATGAAGTTCTGGTGGCCACTCTTTTTGCTCTCCTTGATTGCTGTGCTGCTTTTAGATTTCAAGTCTTCACTGAGGCATGAGTTGCTATAAATATTTGTTTCTTAAATATCTGTATTAATGCATTAGACATGTTGGAATATATAGTTACTGTATCTTAGTGAACGTGACATTAAAAATACATAGATAAGTTAAAAGTGTAGATAAGCTCTGTAGGCATTTATAGCAACATGACTATGAGAATGGCTGGACAATATTTAAACAGATCAGTTGTGTACATCCCAGTGGTATGTCAGATATGGTAGCAGAACAAGAAATAAGATTTATTGCTTGACCAGTCACAGCTTGCTTACTTTTTTGGACAAGAAAAATGATATTTATTATTAAAAATCACAATTTTTAGCATTTAAATCATCAGATTGATTTAACTAATTTTGAAAATGGAAAAGAAATAAATATGTCCAACAAAACAGGAAGCACTTATATTCCTCTGTAGAAAATGTTTTGATCTTTATTATGCTTTTATCTTTCTGAATCTGAAAAAAGTTAAGTTTTAAGTCTATATCAGCTACTGTATTACATCTTTTTATTGGATTTGTGTAAAGCGACTCGTTATCGCACAGAACTGAGTATCCAGCTTATTAAAAATGAAGGTTTTGGTGTGCTTTAATTTTTTTATTGGAGTTTCGCAGTTGAAGATTTCTCTGTTGCATTTTACCTTTTCCCCCTCATTATTTGCAGTATCTTAAATTTTAAAAAATTAAGTTTATTTTTTTTCTATATTTGCTCTGCATTAACTCTCTGCTGCTGACTAGGAATCATCAGATAGTGGTGCACAAACAGGATGAAAACTTGTAGAAAATGCTTTGATATTAGTAACCTTAATGTCAAATTATCATTTTAGTTAGAATAATGGAGGGGAAACTTATGGAACAGTTTTTTAGTACCATTTGGTAATATAAAACTTCTTGCATAAGTATAGAAATTCTAATTTTTACTGCAGCTTATAAACGGCATCTTGTAGGAGAGAAGAGATCAGCCTCCATGAACTGTTATTCCCATCTTCCTTATTGACTAAATGGATAGGTAGATTTATCTAGGTAATTTCCAGATATGTATTTTCTTTGTTCTAAGTCTTGATTAGGTTTTTTCAGGAAGAACCACATCTTTCCTTTAACACTTAATGGAAAAATAATTATGTGTATTTCAGCAATTAGTGTTAGAATTCATCCTTTTGCCCACGCTAACTTGTTCAAAACTGGTTATCTCTAGAAAGAATTTTCTGGTAGGGATTACAAATGTCCTTCCAAAGTTTTCATTGCACAAACTGGCAACTGAGACTTTTCAGATGAGAAGGTGTAAGTTGCTGTAGTGTGATTTGGGCTTTTCCTCAAGGAGACAAAAGCTGCGCTTCCTTTGGTGAAAATGGAAGAGGGAGATTTTTGGTCTTGTACTGCATAGCAGAAGAAAACTACTCTGCTATAGTGTCTATTTGAGAGAAGAAACGGGGTTTTGAGTTTGGTGGAGGTGCTATTTATTTAAAACACTCTTGGCTGAGAAGAAACCATGGCAATGTTTCTAGCAATTGATTTGTAGGTAACTTCTGTGTTGTCTCAGAAGGACAAACTGCTGGAACGTTTTTCAGGTAGGAAGTATTCTCCGTGACTGTAGTACTAGGCTTAGGCCTAGTATCCATATGCTTTCTTCAGCTCCAAGTGTTTGAATGCTTCTCTTCAAAAGTAGGAGGAGTTATGGAGTCTTTAAGATTATTCTGCTCATTTGCCAGCTGCTCAGTTTTTTAAGGAATCCTGGAGAACAGAAAAAAATGCCTATTTCTTTCCCCATTTAGGCTCTTCTTTGGAATAGCAGCTTGCTTTTAATGAGGTAGCAAAATGTTCTTGCAGTAGAAATGTATCTGGAGTTTCTGTTTACCAGACATGTTGAATTTAAGTGTTTCTTTAGAGGTGATATCTATAACGGGCTTGCAAAGAGACCTCCAAAGCTTTAGGTAGACTTGGACTTTGAGCTAAGTATAGACCATATGTTTGCATTTGTCTGGAAGACTGATGTTTCTCTTGGAGATCTCTTGGGTTCATTCATCAAATCAATCAACCCTGCTGCATCTTCAGGGACAGTGACTTCGGATGCATCCAGGGAAGACCATTACAGTGCTTTTGTCTGGGGTCATTAGTACAGGGAAAGGGTTAAATGCATTCTGCAAATACACTGGAAACAGAAGTTACTGTTTTCTTTTTCATGTCATTGCTACCTTGCCTTCTGAGCAACATTGTGCAAGTTAAGAACAACTTAATGATGATTGTGTGACTTCACATAGTAGTGATGTTCTGGGTTGTACGTTTGCTTTTGCGACCTCTGAAGCTTTTGGCACTTCCCAGGCAAGACTGTCAGTATGATGAGTCAACTCAGTAGTCAGAGATGGACTTGTTGATGCCAAGTTTTGATAACTGTGTTGCATTGCTATACATGTTCAGATTTCAGAATAATTGCTGAGGTGTTTTGTGTATACTAGTGTGATTTTTAATATAAAATACATTGCTTCTTTAAACAGTCATAAGAGTACAATGAACTTTGGTACACTGTGTCTTATTGGTATAATTTCTGTTAATGCTGGTGTTGAAATATGTTCTTTCTTTTGTGACAGATGGGTTGGAATACACTGAAACTGTGGTAATAAAAATAGAATATGAAATAAACTATACTCTGAGAGGGATATAGCAACCCCTTTAGCTTGGTTGCATAATGCCCATTGATTTTATGGAGTTTTTTATTGGGAATTTTGAATACCATCATTATTTTTAGAGGATCTTTTAGGGATAATCCTACATGAAAGTTGCTGACTAGTAGTACAGTTTATATATAGTCATCCTAATATTGATGAATCCATATTTAGTATTTATTCAAAGCGTCTGCTTCCGTGTCTTCAGAAATTGTCTTCCATATGCAGAGATAAAAATTGCAAGTGTCACTCTCATACTGTCTTCAGTGGTAACTTATTACTTGCAAATATTAATTGCAAAATAAGGTATTTAAAACAGTTTTGAGCAAGATGTGCTGAACTTCTGAAGAATTCAGGGTACAATGTAATATTTCCCTCTTTTTTTTTTTTTAAAAAAAAAAGGGATTTTTTTATTGTATAAATGATTGTTGACTATAGTAAAAAAAGACCAACGATAAGATAAGCTTTCAGTTTATTACAGCTCTACTTGCAGTTAAGGTTAGAGCATTTTTTCCTTTCACGCTGACTATTCAGACTATATTTCCTTCTACTATATATCTTAAGACATAGTTAACAACAGATTGGTCAGTCAGCTTCTGTCTGACCAGAAAAGCATGTTAAATGTACATTTCCTTAATTTTTCCTTTCGTATCTCTAGTTTTTGAACATTATTCAAAAGGAACTTCTGGCTTAGTTCTCCAAGTGCTGGAATCTATGATTAGGTAAAAGTTGAGTTTTCTCTTTGACCTTCTGTCTGACAGAATAAGAGAGAGTAACTTGTCATGTGTACATAATCATCTATCAGGAGCAATTCTTTGGCCCTGTTTACACTGGTGCTGAATGTCTGCTAGCGTGGCTGCATTTAAACAAGATTTTGGCCGAGGGTCTGTAGCAAATCCCAGATTCCTCTAGGATTCTGATCTGTTTAGAAATTATGTATTTTAAACACCCATTAAATTCTGTTCGTTGAAATTCCTCTTCCTATTTAGCAGCTGTGAACCGAGACTGTAATATGCAGTTATGCTCCTGGTCCAGGGTCTATGTACACTCAGTGATTACTGTGTATCACCTGGCTCTGTTTCTTCTAGAGACTTGCTTGCTTCCTTGTTTAAATACATGGCAGCAAAAGGAGGACACAAGTGTCTAAAAGAATATTATATTGAGTCTTTAGGAAAGCTGTTGTGTTGACAGAGCTATTTTAAAACTTTTTCTTATCAGGCTGAAGAGATTTGTCTGGTTATATCTGGGAATTAGATAAAACCGTCTCAGTTTGACAAGCTCCTTTTGGGATGGGGAGTTCTGTGCTGTATTCTTTGAGACTGCTTATAACGCAGTTCTTCCTTCCCAGGAGGCAGATAATGTAAATGCCTTTTGCTGGGGAATTTTTTTGCTGTTTGGTTAAGTATCTAGAGGTGGCTTTACAGTAAATATCCTCTTTCTCCTGTGTCTGTGCACCTGACACCTTCACACATTGCCTTTAAGGGTGGCTGCATCAATTCCCTCCGGGCAGCTGTAGTCTTTTTCCGTGGTGTAAATGTAATGGCATGGTACAGATGAGGATCTAACCCAGATTTACTGATATCAGACAAATCTTGAAGACTTACTCTAGTTTCAGCCTGTAGCAGCTATTTTGGATCTTAATCCAGGAAACAGGTGTTTTAAAGAACTGCACCTGAGCTATGTGGTTGCAGAAAATAGCATTTTCCAAAAGGCACTTAAAATGGGTAGCCCACTAAAATCACAAATTACTTTCTCTTAGGTGCATGTTAGGTTAACCTAACACCATAGGTCTGGCAGGTAAGTAGCGTTAATTGGTTGAATGAGTAATAATTCTTTAAATGCATAACACAGAACATTCTTACCTAGTAATAGGTACATGTATTCCTTAAGTGGTATGTTTTCACACCAGATTTTACCAAAACTTGTTCAGGTAATGCTGTTTCAGGGAACCTGCTAGGTGCATCTGCTTGTGTATAGCCATCTGGAAGAAAAAGTGGATTGTACACTGAAGTTTAACACAGACACAACATTTATTGTGGTGGAAACGTTCATCCAAAAGCTTGCTCTGAGTTTTCCTGGATATTTCTAGAAGATTAAGATTAATGGACATGAGCTCAGGTTATGAATTTTTTTGCTCTTTGACGCTTAAGTGTTTAGGATTGTTAAATAATGATGTTAAGGAAATGGTACTATGCTTTTTTTTTGTCTTTTATGCATGACACTTAATTACATTTCCCATGATGCTTCATTTAATGAATTGTTTTCTATACCACATGTCATGCTATTCAGAATTTAATGAAAACCAGGGATCGAACACATGATTTCTTTTGGTTATAGGTCTCCTTTGTATATAGAATTTTGTATATCAACTATATCACTGATCTCAAATGAAAATAAATATATCAAATTAATTTGAAATGAAAATTTGACCTTTCGTATTGTGACAGAAAATTTTAACAAAGAATCAGTGTGAAGTCATGAGAGGTAATTCTCTTCATTTCACTTCTGTTAAGTGCAGGGAGAAGAGCTTTTTCATTAGTCTGCATGTCTCTGTGTTAGGCTCGTCTCTCTTCCACCCACTTCAGCGGAAGTTCCTTCTCTCTGCCAAGAGCAACTGGGAGATGGTAAGGCTGGCTAGACTAAAGCTGGCCTTCCTGAACATTGCTGGAGTCTGATGTTAGCCCAAAGAGTTTTTGGATTCCTTCTTTCTTCTTTGTATATATGTACTAGAAAGTTTTACAGTGATAGCTTAAGAAATGAGTCATGATGTTGCCTCAGTAGGCTTAAGTCCTTTGGGAGAAAACTGCGGGGAGAGAAGCAGTCAATATGATGTGTTGTTTGGGCTGTGACTGTTACACAGGTGACCTTGGGCTACATGGAAAATGGGAAAGCAGCACTAAAGTGGGTAGTTAGGATTATTAAGTGGATGGGCCAGTAATGAAGTGGCTATCGAGCAGTTTGTATCCATTTTCTGTGCGTCGATGTCTAAAACTTTTCCTTTAGATATTGTTAGATGGGCCTTGTAGTCAACAAATAGGCACTGACAGCCTACTGCATTTATAAAGAGTTTTGATGATTAAGGTGAAGAACAAAGTGATTTTGAATAAGGCTTCTGTGTTAGCCGATATCACTTTCTGTATTTTGTTACCTTCTGAACAGCACACAGATCCTGTGACTACTTCTGAACTGAAGAATATTCTACAACTCTTGCTTTATTCCAGGTGAAGCTTCCTTAATCTACCCAATAACAAACCTTTTGCTGGGGCATTTTTAGCAATTCAGAAGAGTTCTTCTGAGAAGCAGCTGTGGAGGTGCTAAGTACTTTATTTTGAACTGGAACTTTAAGAGAAAGCTGCTTGTAGGTCACAGTGCACATCTGTGTACATAGGTTTGATATTTACCGTTTTGGTCTTCTAAATGTTAACTTCTTTTTTTTGTCTTAGTGTGGGATTGGGGCAGTCAAGGCAGACAGCTGATGTTTGAGAAAGAGGCAAAGGATGTTAAAGAGTAGACTTCTTGTGGCAGTTGGGGTCTTGAAAAGCTGTTTTAGCACTAAGTGCCACATTTAAAAATATATTATTTTGTAACTTGAAACTAGCCAGGATGACTAGTGGATAAGATGCTTACATTTATTATTGGTGGTCGTAAATAATTTCTTTGAATCCAGCTAAAAATGTGAAGGCTTTTACATTCCTGCTATATTTTGAGAAATAGGTGAAAAAAGGAAGTACAGTTTAAATCACACGCTGTAACTATAGGCACTGAATGTAGATAACTAGATTAATCCATGCAATTATCCTCCATAGCCTCTAGTTTAAATTTGTACAATGGATCAGTGAAGGGGCTTGATTCCTTGGTAAGATAAATTTCAGTTAAGTCTTTAAAACTTACAACTTTCTAAACTAAGGATACTAATCCTGAGTTCATTTAGCTAATTGTTAGGGGCGTTTTGTGTTGCCTAATATTTCTGGTTGAGTGAAATTATTAATTTAGAAATAGAAATAAGAAGAGCAAATGATCAGGAACGTATATGATAAATCCATGTGAAGCAAAGGACAAAATTACAAGACAGTAATTAAATGTGTGTGAACACACGAACAAAAGATAAATATTGTTTTAAGAAAAACTTAGGTGCTAAAGAATTTTGATATGATGACCTCCAGATACGGACCTTTTAATGAATTTGCATTTAATTTAATACCTCAAATTCTATCTAAAGACTTAAAAACCATCATGTTTTGGTCCTGTTATTTCCTACTGGGAGCAAAGTGTATTGGGCTGAGTTACCCAGCCAACTAAAAGGGAGATTTTAGTTATTGGAAGGAATATAGAAGTATTGAATTATTACAGTTGCATTCTGTTTAATTAAGGAGCAAATTTATATCCCTCTTCATGTTATATCACAAATTTATATCACCAGTATACAGTTTTGGGGCTGTTCTGCTACTCCTGTGGCTTGTAGGCTGCAAGCTACTTAGCTGCTCTTGTACAGTGCTGCTTCCATTAGTTATATTTTAGCTGAACATGGACTGCTAAGGAAATTCCTTTCCATTCTAAAACATTTCTCTTATGACTGATCTCCTAGTCAGTATAGCAGCATAAAATGACTTGCTGCCTTTTAGAAAGGATTCTTTTATCCTTTTAAATTATTCTGATATCCTTTTTAAAATTGCCTTTCATAAATTCAGATCCTCCTTGGCAGATCACTAATAGTTTTATCAAAAAAGCAATCATATAAATAATTACTATTTTAAGAAAATAGATATAAAGTAATTTCTTCCTCTGAGATATTACTTTGCTAAAACCTTAGTTTTGAGGGGCTTGCGGGTTTTTTTGTTTGGTTTTTTGGTATTTACTTTTCTCTGGGCTTCTGTCAGATTTCCAGGTTTATAAAGGTTATTGTTTTTCTCCTTGTAAGGAGATTAATTTCTTAGAGAGAAATAAAACACAGTATGAAAGGATATCACAATATTTTAGTTTTGTTTGCAGAGAGAGTGGAGTGCATACTGCTTGCTGTGCTAATAGAGACCTCATAGTGATTTTTGGGTCCTTGCCTGCAAGGCAGCAGTGCTGTATTACAAATCTGGGAAGGAGGCAATAAAGAGTTGTTATAAGCAGCCAGCACGATTGTTAAAGTAGAATCTATGGAAAACAGTTCCTCTCTTTATGTAGCAAGAAAATATAGAAGTTGATAAATGCTGGTACTCTCTTAAAGCTTTTAGCAGAATATGACCTGTTGTTTTGTTGTCTGCACTGTAGATGTGGAGAATTCTAGAATAATAAATCTTCAAAAGCATATATGGCAAAAGCCTACAGTTTTCAACTTTTGCACTGAAGTAGTTGTGTCAGTGTATATTTTAACAATTTTTGTTACAGTATAGGTTAATGAATTACTAGGACAATTATAAATAATATCATGCTTTGTACAGAAAATGTGTGGCTTGCATTAACAATAAATGCCAGGAATAGGATAAGTTTTTGGAGAGCTTGTCCATTGGATTTGTTAGCTTAGGTTTACACTCAAGAATTAGATATGATAATTTTTTTGGTAGTAGGTGTCTAGCATGAATGCAGTTCATTCTCAAAATTCTTTCATGGAGAGAGGATATTGTGCTCAGGAAACCTATAAGAGAATAGAAGACCAAGCAGATATCTGAACTTTATACAAGGACACGAAATCTTTCAAAGCTTGTGTTATGTGCCTGCATACAAGTAAGTCCATTGCTATTTCACAGTCCTGGCTGTCTGCCATCATCTGGTTAAATCTGGAAATCCGCTAGAACAAACTGATTGCGGTTGATTTGCTCATTTCATTGAAATCGCACTCCTCTAATCTTAAATTGAGTTTATGCTCAAATATTCTTGTTCAGTTTTAGCCTCCAAGTGTCGTATGAGCTATTAGCAAAACCTGTATTATCTGCGTAAGGGGAGAGTGTAATGCTTTGTCTACAAAGGCAGAAGTAAATGGAAAAGATGGTAGGAAGAGGAAGATACATTTTTGTTCTTCAGATGTGACAGTTGGGTTATGAAGCTTGCTTTCTCTCCTGCTATGATGTAGAGGGCAAAACCCCCCTGTAACATCCATGATACCATAAGCTAGAGAAAAAACAGAGTATTAGAGAATGGCAAGCAGTAAAACAGATTACAACTGCCCGAAACCACATGCTGCCAGGCAGCTGCAAAATTGCATGAAACGCTTCAGGCTCCGTGACAGTACTGAACTGAAAATACAGCAAAACGGTCTCAGAGACCTGCTCTCAGATTTCAAGACTAAGCAGAACTTCAGCTTCAGAATCTCTGCTTTGAATAGTTTTCTAAGAAATCAAGAGAAAAAGAGAAATAACAATAGGCAGGAGAATGAGTCGTAGTACTTATATAAAAACATAAATCATAATTCTGTGTTTATGTAACTCCCGGTATTAGTCTCACAAGAAAGTTTAAAAAGCATTCTTTGGATGACTGTAATCTCTCAAATATGACATTTCAAGGATTTTGGTAGTGTGGTACCTTTACAACACCTGCTGTTTCATATTTATGTCTGTGACTGCGTATCAAATAAATCACAGGTAATAGGAATAGCTATATCGATAATTAATGACTATATATTGCATAAAGAGATACATGTGTCTTGAACTATATGGAGGCCCTATATTATAAGGGTGCCTGGTGCAGCTAGTTCTACTGAAGAAAAAATAAGCTGAAGCAGTCTGTGAATATCTTTTCAAAATACATGATCAGTCATTCACCAGAACATGAAGATTAATCAACAATTCCAATGACTGTTTCCTCAGCAATTTAATATTGAAAATTTTATCTGCTGTTTCCTATGTAAAATGTTCATTTAACTACATGGCATTGCTTTTTATTTGAAACTTACTGTATTTGCACTTTCTCACTTCAGAACAATTCATTTTTAAGCAACCTTGAAGCAATCTTGTCGATATTCCTTACCTCAAGATAAGTTAATATCAAATCAGATTGTGCAGGTACCCTGTGGGCTTTGAACAGCATGTGAAATATTTACATGGTTTCTTTCAGTTATGTAGCTTAGGTGCTAGTGAGAACTAAAATCAGAAGCCTAAGTTAATTCAGTTGTCACAGGCAAACTGTTTTCAGGCAGGCAATTCAGACCTCTTCTGAGCCAGTTGCTTGAAATAACCTGAAATAGAGGTGCTGAAAGATTTCCCTTCATACAGTTTTTCCAACTGTCCATTTAGTAGCCAGCATAGAAGGGAAGTTATCTGATGCAAAGAACATGCTAGATTTCCAGACTCCATCTTCATTCTTTGCTATTTCTCTTATCTTTCTGTGGTGTTATCGCAGACATATTTGCCTTTCAGCTCTGTGGGCACTGCCTTATGTGCTAACATATGAATGAATCTCTTCACACAGATGGACCATTTAAAAAGTTGGGAAGTTAATCTTCAATATCTAAAGATTCTAGAAAATACTTCAGCTTCCACAGGTTATTTGTATTGTGATTGATCATGGCAAGATGTAAAAGAGAGCTAAGGTGTACACCTTTACATGTGTAATATTAATGCAAGAAGTCTAAGAATCTTTGCACTTTTCAAAAATCTTTACACTTTAATAATGTAACTCTGCTGAAATTTTTTATTCAAATTTCTGTGATTCAGTCAGTGAACACTGAACCCAGCTCTGCATTGCATTATTTTAATATTGACGCTAAAGCCCTTTTAAGACATCAACATGTGATGGCATTCAAATTGTACTGTGTCAGTGGCAAACGCAGTTGCGAGAGATGCTTGGAATCCTGGTGTTTGTAGAGACTCCCGTTTTAACTGTCAGTGTTCTATAGCTCTTCATGTGATAGCACTGACTCTATCTGCACGTGACCTCTGCTGTTCTTAGAGTAGGTTGGCTAGACTGACTTCCAAACAAGTGAAAAAGGCTTCCAGTTGTATGAATCAGTGTACTGGGTTTGGGATGAGAAAAGACAGGTCCGCTTCCCCAAATCTGGTGAATACAGGAGTGTGACTGGTCCTGTGAGGAAATCTTAAATCTCCGTAGAAAATGGGTGACAGCTGTTTTGGTTTTTTTTCGGTAAATACCTATCTTAAGAATATTTAAAATCCTATTAGATGGTATTTTTCTCTAAGAGTTGGCATAATGTGAGATATAATATGATTTTTCTGTACAAGAGCTGAGTGCAGTGTTGCTTTACCTCAGCAAGGAATATCTTGGCATTTGTGTCTACATCAGTATAATTTTGCAGTTTTATATTGTATTTTCTAATATTTCCGTTCATTATTAGACTTGATGATGAATCATAAGATAACTTAAATTAGGAATAACTGTGGTATTTGTTTTTCAACAGAGGGCAGATTAAATGAAGTGTGACTACACTCTGTTAAATAAGACAGCTCTTTAGAATGCACTGTTTCTTGCTGTATTAAATAGTTATGCGACGGAACTATTCTGAACTTTGTATACAGTATTGCATTTCACAGTTTCCCTGTGGCATCCTTTTTTTTCATTTTAGATCTATGGGACTCCCTACTGCCTAGAGGTAAATGTTCTTTTACCTTGTCATTTAGTTTGTCACAAATTACTTTATACATGATGACAGTTAAGTGCACTGCACAGATCTTTTGGTTTTTTTCAGCCTTCTTCCTCCTTATCAGATATAACTATTTAATCAGCCTGAGCCCCTCAAAGCTGAGCATTTTCTGCAGCTATTTCAGGTTACTACCAGTTGAGGTGTTTAGTAATATAAAATTTATGATAGAATTATGTAGAATTATATAATGTATAAATATATATATGGCTTTCAAATGAATTGTTGACTCAAAGTTTTACATGAATCTTCAGTATTTGGAGAAGCCCCACACCTCTTTTCCATGTTACAGCATCTTGTGTGCTTTGGATTTATGGATGATTGAGCTGATCACAGCCACAGTCTATGCAATTGTGAGGAACCTTAGAAAAATAGGAGTATGTTTGTCCCAGTAAGATGTGTGTTCATACAGCAACAGATTTGGGAACAAACCTTCCTTCAGCTTTCCAAAAGGTACATTTCACCATAATTTCAGATCAACAGTATTGGAACTCTTTACAATTAAATTATACAATGGTGCCACCCCTGGATTACTTCTTTAACTTCTGGACACTTTCTCCTCTTGTCCTGGTGGTAGTAATGATGAGCATTGTTGCCCTTCATTCAATTTATGAATGTCTGGACTTAAACCTGAAACTGCAAAGCAGTTGGAACTAAATAGAGATGGTTAATATTGGCATATCTGAGATTCTTCTGAGTTGTGATAGAATTTTAGGCTGGCGTGTGATACAACTTTTTTTTTAAAAAAAGTATAGTCTCAAAAAAAAGCGGTGGTCACAACCATGATTTGTTCTTTGTGGCTTGGTCTACTGGCTTTATAACAACATGTCCAAAACTGCTTTATTGGTAATATGCTATTACCCAGAAATCACAAATGGAAGAGCTTCACTATATTTCAACTTACATTTAAGCCATGAACATGAGACATTACATTCTGCTTGGAGGATCACAGGGATTTCTAGCTTCTGTTTCTATATGAAGACTGAGCATGGAATTTCACATGTCATTTCCAGTTATCTTCTATACTGATTATTCCTGTGGGAACGTTAGCATACTCTTTCTAACATATTGTATTTCTGTTGTTCTTTGGGCTCCCTTGACTCAGTTAGCTATGACTCATTTCTAGATACCTTTGGAATCCACCAACCTGAATGGAATAGCTTCAATGGAACTAAAAAGAAAGTACGCTTGTGCCTCTCCTCTTTTGTTCTTGGATTGCTCCTGATGTGGGACTTCTCAGGCTCAGTTCTTCATACAAGGAGCCAACAAATTTCACCTATATTATTTTGAAAATTTTAGCATATGTCTTTGATCAGCTGTTTCGGAAACCAGTAAAAAAACCCTGAGGTATTTAGTTCATAGAGAAAGTCGGCAGCATATCATAAGTTTTGAAGATAATTTTGTTGTTAGACATCTAATCTTTATTTATCTTAATTAGAATCTTCATTTATATTTTAAAGTGTACTTCTTTTGATTTAATAATTTTTCCTTTTTTTCTCACATTTATTATACTTCTTACATTGTTGTAAAAAGAGAGCTCAGCTGACACAGTGAATAAAACCATGTGCTTCTGGCTAGCCTTGAGGGAGATGACTTCATAGTTATCAATCAAACTCCCATGCAGCTGCAGCAATCTGCTTTGACTGCTGACCCCATAGTCACCTCCCTGAAGGCTGGCTGAAGGTCTCTCTTCTCTGCACTAACTCAAGACATTCCTTGACTAATATGTGGAAAATTTTCTTGCTGTCTTATTTTCTTTTAATTCTGTTTGTCTTGCATCCTTTTTTTTTCCTGTTCTATTTTCATTCTTCTGTGTTAATCTCGATATTTATGTTGTAGTTACTTCCAGTCAGCACAAGATGATACCCCTTGGGTAAAACAATAATTTGTTATAAATCTGTATTATTTCACCAAATCTGCAACAGTTCAATGCTGATTTACACAGTGAAGAGTATTTCTTTCTCTGAAGTGAGGTTCAGTTGACTGCAACCTTTCGACATGAGGAGTATGTTGGGCCAAGGGTCAACTGATGAGTTCTGTACTTCTAAATAAAACAGTGAAGGCATTTGGTTCTCCAGCCTAGAGAACAGAGAGCACGGTACAGCTTGCATCCACACACTTGTCTGGTTTTCTTCCTCAAAAGAGGGTGACAGCATCCAGATCATAGGAAGCGTCCATGCCATGTTTTGTCTTCCAAGCCTTGTCCAAGTGTTGTCTGGGGAAAGCACTAAATACCGTGGGCCCAAACTGCTGCTACTTCAATAGCACAGGTCAGTGTTGAATCTGCGTTCTGAGGTGATTTATTTGCTAGTATAGACGTATCTGTTAACATAGTTTATGCTGGGGACTTTGTTTCGTTTGAGAATTATTTCCAAAATACTCAACTGAGACTGAAGAAAGATCATCTTTATATGTAATAATATATTTTCATCTGGCTGGGAGGAACTGTGACTCAAATGTGTGTATTACCTGTAAAGAGATTAAAAGAAAATGTAAAAAAAGGTCCTCTTCCTAAACGTTCAGTATAAATCTGGAGGTGGTTTTAAAATGAGGAAAGGTTGGAAAAATTTGTTTAACACTACTGAACCGCACCTGAATGGGTATTTGCATTTGTTCTTGATGCATATAAAATAATTGAACATTTAGATCTACTCTGTTGTGGTCCAGAAACCAAAAAGGGATGACATCCTGTTAGACCTTGTATTTACAAATAAGAATGAGTCAGGGATGTTAAGGTCAGGAGCAGAGTGGCTGCAGTGACCTCTGAGGTAGTGGAATTTAGAATCCTGAGAGAAGGCAGGATAGCGATTAAGCAAGATCACAAACCTGGACTTCAGGAGAGCAGACTTTGGCCTTTTCAGGGATCTGCTTGGCAGAATCCTGTGTATTAGCGTTTGATACATATTGTTGGTCTGTTATGTATTTTGAATTCCATTAATCTCAGTTTCAAATCTTTCTTAAATATGAAGCACCTGCTTGCTTTAATGTTTTGTATCTTCTAAAACCAAAAGAAGGTCCAGTTAGCTGTATTTTCAGCCAAGTAAGGTAACACTAATATTGAATTTAAATGCAATATTCTAGTCATTTTCTAGTTAAATACAAAAGATACAATTGTCTCATGCCATGTGGACCTGCCCACTCCCCCCCTTTTTTTTTAAGGTGTCTTCCAGTCAGGTTATGAAGCTCATTTCCAAAGCAAAAATGCAAACATTCTAAATATATTTAAGACTTCATTATGAGATCATAAAAGCTGAAGTATATAGTTTTACTATTTTAGGATTTAAATCCTGAGTATAGATTAATGCTTTGGCTTTAGTCTTTTTTTTAATTCTGAGATGATTACAGATCTTTTTATACTTATTCCAGCTGCCCGCATAATACAAAAATGAAAGCAAATTTATGCAAAATACGTTGCACAAATTAACAGAGAGTAAAATTCTAGTTGATTCTCAGCTAGTCTGATATTTTTGCAAGAGGGAGAAGAAGAATGCGGATAATGTGTCACTCATCAATCAGATGTATCAATCTTTTGCTTTAAAAATACAAGTGTAATCAGAAAATATTGATGGCTGTATTTTTGGCTGAGCTGCAAGGGTATTATTACTGCAGACTATAATGTTCCTGGAGATATTTTAAACTAGCTAGCTTAGATACCACTAGCGTGGAACTCAAAGGGCAAACTTATCCTTAGTTTTATTATTCCTTCTATGGTAAATCTGGGAATTCCTCCAATGCACTGTAACTTAAAATATGTCTGCTTCCCATTTTATCTGTTTGCCTATACTGAGAGCACAACATGAGATATGAATACCTAAATCAGCTCAGAAGCTCCTTTGCAACACAAGATTTTAAATGCTTTGCCCTGAATATCCTTATATATGGTATAGCCCATAGACCCTGTAGATGCAGGAATTTGAATGAGGTGGATTGAGTGCATTCAAATCTTAAAGTACATTTTTATAGGCATTTAAAATGTTAATGATTATGTAAATAATTATTGAGAAAACAGCATCTTAATTTATTTCACTTGTAGTGGCTGTATTTGCTGTCATACACTTCTGTTCTGAAGGTAATGAAGAATGAAATCTGTATGTAGTTTTTCTAGCATTGTATCCAAAGCTTGGAGCATACTAGGACAGCTTTGTTGTTTAGCCTTTTCTTCTATGGAATTTCACATTTATAAATGCAGTGGCAATATGTTTCGCTTTCTTCTTTAGAAGATGCACTAAGCACACTCATTCTGTTCTTTGACTTGTTTTGGTGACTGTCCACGTGATGTAAGACTTCACAGAATTTTAACTGTTGTTAAGGTACATGTCTTGAGCCTCTTTGAACTCCTTATCTTTAATTTCTGTTGCTTTTAGCAGTACTAATTTATGATGCCTCCCTTTGTAGCATAGAGACATTTGAGAGAGGTAGATTCTGCTGTCATCTGCAGCC
Source organism: Neomorphus geoffroyi (assembly GCA_033558235.1). Classification (NCBI taxonomy): domain Eukaryota; kingdom Metazoa; phylum Chordata; class Aves; order Cuculiformes; family Neomorphidae; genus Neomorphus; species Neomorphus geoffroyi. The sequence continues at coordinate 97,050,287 of JAUMJM010000005.1, read as the reverse complement.
AAGGAGCTGGTGAATCTCGATGGCAGACTAGAGACAGGATGTCTGATGCACCTGTGTCTTGTTGTTTATGCTCTACCCAGCATACATACCATAGGCTTTCTTAGATATAGACCGTATTCAAGTTTGCACGTACATACTTTGTCTTGTGTGATTGTTATTATGCACGTATATACCCTTAATAGACTTTCTTTAACTTTGTGATTAAGCATGTGTGTTCTTCCTAAATATAATAAAATATCTTTTGGTGTAACTCTTGATTTTTGGGATTATGATCTCAAGAATGAGATTTTTATATCATAGAATTCTAAGTAGTAATTTGATTTTCTAGTCTTGATGAACAACAGTTCACATTAGCCAAACCCCCACATTTTTAGAGATTATATAGCCTTCTGTGAGCTTCCAAAAGGCAAAAGCAAAGAAGTTTATTTTGACTTGTGTAATTAGTGTTAATATTTACATTCAAAACTACTTCTTTCTTTGACGTGGTTAGACAGTGGGTTGATGAAAGAATATAATTGGACTCGATAATGGACTTTCTAACTCCCCAGGCAGTCTGCTTTTGTATGGACCACCGCACTAGGGTGACCTTGATGTACTGAGTAACTAATAAAGCCATTTACTTTTTTTCTCCTTGATTTCTTTTTTTTTTTTTCTTTAAGAAAATCATAAAAAGTACTTGCATAACATGGCAGTAAATGTCTTAAAGGAAATATTCCATATATATTTCACAGGAAAATACTAAGGGTGAAAAAAAATCAAAAGTAGATCAATTAAAACATTTTTGAGTGACTATGCAAAGGGAATTGAATAGTGAGCATCATAGGATTATTCTAATACATTAAAAATGATCGATGAACCAGGAAAGATGTAAAAAATAAAAGAAACCTTTTCCTGATTGTATTTTTTTATAAAGCAAAGTTCTAAAAATTACCAAAGTGAATTTCTGTCTTTCACCAAATATAAATGGGTGAAACTTGTTTAAATCACATAGTTTGGGGGGGTTCTATGGCAAAGCATAATATTTTTGTGCTGGTTTAGTGATTTCTGTAAAGATAAACAAGCTCAGCAATTTTTGTATGTGTTGAGTGAAGGAAGATTTTTAAGGACTTTCAATGCGTTTTAGTTCTTACAGCATTTTAGTAGTTTTAATAGGATACATGGGGGCCTCAGTGAAATATGTCAGTGTTAGGGTTTGGGTTTTTTTTTTTCCTTAGGAAGTATCCTAAAATATAACTGCTACAAAGACTTGGCAGAATTTGACTCTCAAAGAAATTTGGAAAAATGACCATTTATTGATATACTTCGACTTGTGGTTCGTAAATTGACAAAGGCTATGGGTTATGGGTATATGGTACCTATCGTTGTTTGTAGCGGATATATTTATACGTACTGCTCTTGGGAAGAAAGGTTGCTTCCTTTATTTTCATGATGAAGAGGGAGGCACTAAGCTAAGTGTACATATGTTTCGTTGTCTTTTACATAGGCCTTTATAGCCCTTTAATCTCCACAGTTCCTCTACATGAATAACAGCTAGGAGGAGGTGAGAGAAATCCTTTGCAAGTAAACTTCTGTCTAGTTGGTAGCAGTGATGTGGAGCTGGAGAAATTCTGAGTTCACTCCTAACTTCTGCAGTGAAATGAAGCTTGGTAGTCCCGCAGGTTCCTGTTGCTGTTAGGTTCAAGAACTCTGTCATCTTTAGCCAGGGTAACAGTCCAAGATGGGAGCAATCATGGCTGAAGTCCTGATGCCTGCACACAGGGTCTTCAGAGGATTCCACTAGCAAATAGATATGGCTCAATGGTGATTTTCTCAGACACGCAAGTTGTCTGTTTTTAGGCATATTTTCACAGGTGGAGTGAAATACATACCATCCTTCATCTTGAGCAACTGAGAATTGGAAAGGTTTTAAATAACCATGAGCCAGATTTCCATTAAAATTGTGTCCTTTGATTGCTTTTGATTAATAACGATTTTATTTCAGTAGAAGGCTTCAAAATGAGCTTCGTTTTTCCTAGACATCTGAAAACCTCCACTTGGCAATGGCAAACTGAGCACCTTAACTGCATGAGGCATTTAGAGTAATGTACATGTCTATAGACACTAGAGATTTTACAGGGGAAAATGTCTTGGTTGTGGAATGAATTCTGTGGTATCAAATCAATGAAGACTTCAATTTTAGCTTTTCCTATGAGGATTTTCTGTTGTCTAACACCAATTAAGCACAAATTTGTCTCAGATGGGTCTTTGGCCTCTGCTTAACCTGCTGAACTGGAAAAAAACAGAAGTCAGAAGCTGCAAATAGCAATAGGCAATTAAAATACCTGCACCCAAACTTGGCAGGGTTGTCAGTTTGTAACAAATGTGGAACAGCTGGAAGAGGGAGGGGAAGTCCGTGGTTAGATGGAGAAATCAGTCCTTAAGCTGGACTCACAGAAACTGCTCAGGAGATTTGGTAAGCACTCATTATTTGTGCTTTTCCAAACAAATAAACAACCTTAGAGTATTTCCCATTTTCATTTGAAGAAATTGAAAAATAATTCCTCAGATCTTTTTTCCTTTAAAAGCTAGGTCTTTCCCTACCTAAGGGTTCACATTTAGCGTGGTTAATTGGTAGTGAAAAGGAACATTCTACCAAGTTTCAAATCAGCAGTAGCTGAAATCAGCAGAGTTGCAATGACTGATGAAGTCTGTAGTAGGAAGGAGAGAAAGATAAAAGGTAAGCAGTCGAAATACTGATTAGCATTAATTTCTAGTGTGTGTTTCTTTGTTGTTTTACTGCTTATCTTTCTGGATTTTATGTGCAGAATATTGGTATATTGTTGGTGAACCAATCTGGTTTTACCATGATGCTGCATAACTCCATCATTAGAAGTGTAGCAAAATATGGTGACACCAAAGCCTTTTGTTTTAATCCTTAATTATTTTCTGTTTGGCTTTTAAAAAATAATGATACTTAGCTGCTTTTGTTTCCTAATAGGCTACTGCTTGGTGACTTACCTATTATATACAGCAGCTTGAGTAGGCTCTGAGAAATTTGATAAATTCTGTTATATAAGAAGTTTAGCATGTAAGTCTACTGGTTGATGTGCCCTAGTAGCATCTTGTACAGAATCTCTGGATAATCTACCTCATCCGGAAGAGACACTTGATACTTCTAATCTTCAGGTTGTGTTGGACAATATAAAGTAAGCTAACAACTGTCATGTTTATTTTAGTAAGTGCACTTCTCAAAATAAAACTGTTTCATCAGTTATTAGAAACTTTTGAATTTTTTTGATTGCTAGAAAAAGGGAAAATGGATTTATAATACGTATTTATTAAACGCAATTTTTGAATTTTTAAGAATAGTTTGTATTTATGTTCTACACAATTAGCTACTGAAACAGAATTTCAGAAGCCTAGCAAGAATGCTTATAAAACTGATATTTATGATCTTGCCACAGTGCACTGTAACTAGAAATTTAGACTATAGACCCATCTCAATGTTAAATACGGTTGCTCTGCAATGTTTTCTGCTCCAGTGTAATCTTTGGTTTTTACTTCGGAACCTCATACAAGGAGCAGGGTTTCTATTCAGTCACATCAGAATTGTATTTCTGTTTCTGCTATTTTTCAGTCTCTAAAATGCAGGGAAAGATAGTTTCTCTGAGAACCAGGGAGGGCACAAGCTTCCAACTGACTTCTATGAAATGGCATTAACAATTCTGCCCTCTTTGCAGTTCTTACAGAGCAAGATGTCTCAGTTCAGGCAAAGCAGAAATACAGCCTGGGATTACAACAGAGCATAGCTGATCTTGGCCACTTAAACATGCTGACTTAGGAGTCTGACGGAACTTTATTTCTGCCTAGCAGAAGCCCTAAAACTAGCCTATATCCATATATGTAGGTAGTGCTTCACAATGTTAACAGCAGTTGACTACTGTACATGCACAGTACACTGGAATTTGGAGTAAGATTCTGCCTTTATTGTATCTAGAGGTGTGTTAGCTTATGGAGGTGTAACTGCCTGCATTATATGGACTGTTGTCGTTCAGAAAGTACAAAAGTAAACTTTAATCTAATCCTTTGTCCACTACAGGAAAATCCGTTTATCTCCCTCAGTGTCATCTAATGATCATCCAATGTTCAATAGCATGTTTCTGAAAAGTAGCAGGATTGCTAGTCTTGGCTTTGCGTTTCTGTGAGATAAAAAGAACTGTCAGCTGGCAGTAATTCAAAGGAGGAAAAGGCATTCTTATCAGCATTCCATGTAGTCTAAGTCATCTAAAAACTAATGGTTTTCTCCAGCCACATTTAGTATTGCCACATACATCATTACTGTAGACATCTGTAGATTTTTCTGCAATAAACAAGCCATTATCTGCTTCTGGCCAATCAAATGCAGCTCAGTGTGCATTCGTTTGATGTATTATTGAAATCAAGCTCTTGCTCTTCCCTGTTTCTTTCCATTAAAGTGCTTAAACTCAAAATGTTGTGTGACAGGGTTATCTCGAGAAAAATGCTTAAGTAGGATGCAGCTGTAACACCATGCATTTATTGCTCTTGAAGAACAATTTCCTTGGGCTTAAAATCCTAATTTCTCCTAATCAGTTAAAGGCAAAACAATATGCAAACAATATTATCCCTGTGTGAATTTTTTAATGAGAGCCTATGAGTTTTGTCAGATCATACAACTTGTCATAGATGTGAATAGACGTAGGGATTTTCAACCGGATGAGATGAAATCTTTTGAACAAAAACTTAAAGTGGGAATGATCCGGAAAGGTTATGAAAATGGCTTTTTTCCCCCCTTGTTCTCTACAATATTTCCCATTTCTCCTTGACTTTTTTCTGGGCTTTTTGGTTGTTTTTATCACATGTTCTATATTTTATTAATTTTGTAGCTGCCTCTTGACTCCTCTTTTTTTGTTATGGCTGTATCTATTGTCTGTCCTATTTCCAAGATTTTCTTCCTGTTTACAGTCTCCTCTTTCTCAGATGATTCTGCAAATGTTTTGACTTGGATTGTGTCTTGAGTGATTTGCATCGTTAGAGCTATATTCACTGATGACTGTTAGCTGTACAAAAAGTAAAGTAGCTTCAGGAAATCCCAAAGCAGTTAATTACTAAATCAGCCTCTGGAAAGAATACCTTCTGCTGTGCTGACAAGGATTGGACTTATCTGTAGCAACCCTCGCACAACTTGATTGACATCATGATGCTGTGGGCAATTAATTAGTGCAAAGATATTTGCTGTGTTATTTCATTGTGACCACCAGTTTTAGAGCTGCTGGCTTAATCTTTCTTTGCTTGAATTATGATCACATCTCTGCATTTGGGAGAAAAGGCACAGCTACATTCAGTCCATTTTTAGTTGTTTCAGCTCTGGTATGTGACAAAATCAGAAAAATAAACAGTTTGATTTCTAGCAGCAGCGTACAGTCAGTGTCACCTGTTTTGACTGCGTGTTGAATCTAGTATTTCAAAAGAGTCAGGCTGTAATAGAATCATAGAATCATCCGGTTGGAAAAGACCTGTTGGATCGAGTCCAACCATACCTGTCTTTTACTGAACCACGTCCCTAAGAAACTCATCTACCCATCTTTTAAACACCTCCAGGGATGGAGACTCAACCACCCCCCTGGGCAGCTGTGCCTGACCACCTTTTCAATGAAGAAATGGTTCCTAATGTCCAGTCTAAACCTCCCTGGTGCAACTTGTAGCCATTTACTCTCGTCCTAATGCTTGTCACTAGTGAGAAGAGCCCAGCACCCACCCTGTCACAACCTCCTTTCAGACAGTTGTAGACAGTGATGAGGTCTCCCCTCAGCCTCCTTTTCTCCAAGCTGAATATCCCATGTTGGGGTGACTAATGAACATGAACTCAGATCAGCAGTGATATCAAGACTGAGACCCCTTTATTTGCTCACACAGGTGCTTTTTATACACTTACAAAAGTCACAGCAATCTTCTGTCAGCCTATCAGTGCCAGTTGCTTAACTATACATACGCTTTCCTTATTGCCCTCAAGTGGAGTGATCATGCACTGATCATGCAGTGCTGGGCTTAACGCTTTGTTGCCTTTCCCAGGGTCAGCCAGTCACGAGTCTCTCAGTACTTTGACTAAAGCCTGAGAACTTGTTCCACGGCCTGTCATCTATTTCTAAATAATCTTCTCCCACAATCCCTAATTCCCTCAGCTGCTCCTCATAGGAATTGTTCCCCAGCCCCCTCACCAGCCTCACTGCCCTTCTCTGGACGCGCTCCAGCCCCTCAAGGTCCTTCCTGTAGTGAGGGGCCCAAAACTGAACCCAGCACTCGAGGTGGGGCCTCACCAGTGCCGAGCACAGGGGCACAATCACCTCCCTGGTTCTGCTGGCCATGCTGTGTCTGATACAGGTCAAGATGCCATTGACCCTCTTGGCCAACCTGGGCCACTGCTGGCTCATGTTCAGCTGGCTGTCAGCCAACACCCCCAGGTCCTTCTCTGCCAGGCAGCTCTCCAGCCACTCCTCCCCAGGTCTGTAACGCTGCACGGGGTTGTTGTGTCCCAAGTGCAGGACTCAGCACTTGGCCTTGTTGAACCTCATTCTGTTGGTCTCAGCCCATCGATCCAGCCTGTCCAGATCCCTCTGCAGAGCCTTCCTTCCTTCAAGCAGATCGACACTTCCACCCAGCTTGGTGTCATCCGCAAACTTGCTAAGGGTGCACTCAAACCCTTCATCCAGACTGTTGATAAAGGTATTGAACAGGTCAGGACCCAGCACTGAACCCTGGCGAACACCACTTGTGACTGGTTTCTAACTGGAATTAATTCCATTTACCACAACCCTTTGGGCCTGGCCATGCAGCCAGTTTTTAACCCAGCAGAGGCTGTGCCTGTCCAGGCCAATAACAGCCAGTTTCTCCAGCAGAATATTGTGAGAAACAGTGTCAAAGGCTCACTGAAGTCCACGTACACCGCATCCACAACCTTTCTCTCATCCATTAAACAGGTAACCTTGTCACAGAAGGAGATCAAGATGGCCTGGCGGGAACTACCTTTCATAAACCCATATTGACTGGGCTTGATCACCCCATTGTCCCACGTGTGCTGTATGATAGCACTCAAGATGATCTGCTCCATGATCTTCCCTGGTACCGAGGTCAGACTGACAGGCCTTGTAGTTCCCTGGATCTTCCCTTCGACCGTTCTTGTAAATAGGTGTAACATTTGCCAGTCTCCAGTCTAGTGGCACTTCCCCAGTCAGCCAGGACTGCTGGTAGATGAGGGAAAGGGGTTTGGCGAGGACCTCTGCCAGCTCCTTCAATACCCTTGGAGGGATCCCATCTGGCCCCATAGATCTGTGTATGTCAAATTGGCCAAGCAGGTCTCTAACCAAATCCTCCCACATTGTTGGAGCTTCATTCTCACCGTCTCCTGGCTCAGGGAGCTGAGTATCCTGAGAACATCTCACCTTACTATTAAAGGCTGAGGCAAAGAAGGCATTAAGTACCTCTGCTATGTCCTCATCCCTCGTCACTACTATCCCTCCTGCATCCAGTAGAGGAGGGAGATTCTAATAATGTAAACACAGGCAATAAATGGGGCTACAACATGTGGCAGTGGCCATGACTTCTTAACTTTCAGATTTTATTAATGTATAAATTCTGTTTTCAATCAGAGTGTTTGGACTGGCTGTCTCAGTTTAAATGACATCTAAGATGTGTATCAGAAGCTAGGAGATTTTATTTAGGAAGTTGTATGGAAAAGGATAACAGTTCTTAACTACAAATATATATATATATATATATATATACAAAACCAGAACGGAACAAACAGCAACCGTAGCCAACACCTTTAAACAAATTAAGTCCTATCCCTGCTCCTTTCGGTGCAGTTATATTTATGCACTGCAGGATGCGATGTCGCACCTCAGGAAGCAGTGGCTGTGAACGTTGCCCCTGGGCTCTGGCAGGCAAAACTTCCTCCTTTTGCTCGAAAGTGTCGGGGGAAGTGGGGGCGGATAGAGCAACAACTTCTCTGAAAATGATGCTGGTCCCCAGGGAGTCTGCAGCAAATCCAGGTGGTGATGATCGCTCTCTTCCCAAAGGACAGCACAGGGCGTGTGGAGTTGTGCCTGAAACTCCCTGTCACCACAACCGCTGAGCAGAACTGGCGCTGACTGGAAGCAACCTCTTTCCCTGCTCCCATCCTGGGTCTTAAAACCCTCACTGTTGGCAAGGGACATAAAAATTCCCTAGAGGATTTTGAAAATATAACAGTGGCCTTAAAATTCTTTATACTAGATGAACATGAAAATTTTGCTAGTTTCTATTGGGCAATACTGAATTTACAGCAGTGTATAATTATTTTCCGTATATTGAAAAATCATAGCATTAGCCTGCAATCATTTATGTTGTTTTTATCTCAGCATCATAGACTAAGTATCTATTTGATGTTTTACTATACGTTTTATTTCAAAATATTTTATGTTGTCCATTTAACTGTCATAAATCTAGAATAGAATAGAATAGGAAGCAAATATAATGCTGAACTAAATACATCTCTTTCCTAACCCTCTGGTTTTAGCCTCCAATTCTAGTACATTTTTCTTTACAATTGTTGGATTCAGCTCTATCTTGCTGATTTTTGTCAAATCATAATACTTAAATGAAGAGGTGCCATGTGTACCTGTCCAGGATATTTATCTGCTTGTCTTCTGGTAAAAGTCTTTACAGTCTCATTACCGTTTTTAGTGGTTCTTATGATTTTCAATCTTACATACCTATAATTTTCAACCAAGACAAAGAATGAGGCCGTGCAGCAAGAGGTTATCCAGAAATCTTTCACGTATGTGAAAAGGCTATTCCATCTCCTTTCAAATTTGTGACTTTGGTAGCTTCCTCATCTGTTTCTACACAAAAAACACGCTAAGTTTTATTTCAGACAAGACAAAGTATTATAACTGGGTTGACTAAACTCCATGCATCAACGCAACTTTATCCAGCTCATGGCTTTTTAGCAGCATCTCCATACTTTCTTAGCAAGGGCCAAGACTCTTTCTTTTCAGTATATCTTTAAGTTTTTCTTGAAAAAATAGTCATGTTATGAAAAATTCCAGAAATTTCATAGTTGTGTCATTTTGCAGATTATTTTCAGCTACCATCATCATGAAGGGAAATAGACTCAGGTGGAAACTCCGTGCATGCATGTAAAGGCAAAGGGGGAAAATGGTACATGGTAGTTTAATTTCAGAATTACCCAGTAGGGTCTGTTTGGTGTAGCGTAGATAATAAGAAATACTGTGTATTTTTCCTTGATCACTTGTTGCTCAAAAAACACAGTTCATGAGGCCATCAACTGTTGTTTAAACTTTCAGTGTTATTAAATGAGCTTTGGGTAAAATCTCCTAGGACTTCTTTTTGCTGGCAGAAGCTCAGAGCTGCAAAATATCCATGAGATATGTATGAAATAAATATGCATGAGAGAAATACATCATTAGAGAACTGTATGACCTTTGTGTTACTGCAGCCATGTGTGATGAGGGACCACAGTGCTGTAGGACTCTGCTGCAGTGCTGTTCTCTATTAAATCTGCCAAATTTTTCTCTGCATACAGATGCACATAAGTGTAAATTAGATTTGGCTTTAATTATAGTGCAGAACATTTTTGCTCAAAATGTTGCATTTTAAGAGGTTTCTTTTCTCTTGCTTCTTTTCCATTCTGTTATTGGGGAAATTTTCATCACTTGATCAAAAAAAATGTAGTCTTTAAATTCTGTGGCCCATCTGTAGTTCCACAGTGCAATCACAAACTCCATGTTCTGCTGGGTTGCTTATGTGGCCTTATGGGCCTGATCTGTCAGGACTTATAATAAACACTGAGCAGCAAAACAAACTTCATTGAAATGTAGTGGAATAAATCCATAGGCTTGAATAACAACCACTGGCACAGGGAGCAGGTCAGCAGTAATTTCCCAAGGACAAAGAGGACTGATTTTAGTGGCGGTTATGGTTATAACTTTGATACATCTGCCATCATTTTGCCCCTCCATGACTTCTGCAAAATTGTCAGAAATAAAATCCTTGTCAAAATGCCCTTTGCTTTCCCAGAATGCTTTAAATATGCTTTAGCATAACAACAACTATTAATGTGTGTGCTTCAAAGACCTTTATTAAGCCCAGCTGAGCTGCACATCCACATAAATGATTAAACTTAGGCTCGATTTGTGGCCAAGACCAGTTATGAATGCCAAGCCCAATACAGTGATTTTTTCAATCTCAGTCTGCATTGACTTCATTCAGAACTGTAGGTGTTTACTTCCTCTGACAGCCAGATGGTCGCTGTCTGAGGCAGGCCACCAAATTCGGAAACTGCTGCAGAAAATGTTAGCCTGCAATGTCTTGGTCTAGGTAGGAAGCCACTGCAGAATGATGAATAAATACTGGAACCTCTAAATCTATCGCTCTTCTTCCTACACATGGAATATGGAAGGGGAAAGCAAACAGTAGAATAGTTTGTAAGATCTTAGACCTAAGAAAGGCCTTATTTGCCAGATAGTCTTAAAAATGAATTTCTGTGCACATGTGCTGTTCAGTACAATGAATAAGCAAGATATTGCCGTATAAAAATCAAGTCAGTAAATTAAAATGTTATCATTGCTCTTGCCCAGTGATGTTTCCATCAACATTTATAGTCTTATTTTTTTAGGACAAAAATGTTCTGTGCTTGAGTTGTTTTCAACAAGTGACAATAGTTCTTATATTTAAAATGATTATTACAGTTATATGTTCACGTGTGTAAAAAGCAATTCAATTGTATGAGTGTGCGCATTAATTGTATTATATATGCATAGATGTGCACACACAGAGAGTGTGTCAGAGCTACTAGATCTCTGTTGTCTTTGTTCTCCCAGAGAGACTTGTTTCATATGCCTGTAGTGCACTGCCGTAGCCTCTGTCACCTGCATCGTGGTACACGCCAAATAAAATTGATTGTCCTGGTGTGTGATCTGCCTGCCAGCGCTTCACCACTTAGGGAGGTCACAAGCTAGCACTGAAGAGCAAAAGGTTGGGAGCTGTGTACGTGCAACGAGTAGCAATCTCCTTCATTATCAAGAGATTGATTTTCCTCAAATGATGATTGTGGTGTTTCTGTTTCAGAAGCAATCTAGGGGGAGATTATACGCAGAATAAATCTGTCATATTCCTGCAGTTTTCATCCTAAAATTCCTCTCCATTTTTGCAGCATAATCTAGTGGGGATTATGCCGGTTGCTTTATTCTTGCCTTTTCCTCCTTCCTTTTTCCTAGGTTCCCTTTCCTTCCTGTATTTCCTTTGTTCCTGCAGATGCTCATGTTTGCTTTCGCTTAACTGCCGGTCTTTATTCTGTTGCTGCTCTTAGGCTTGGTTATGTTTTCTGTTCAGAAATGGAGATCACACTGCATCTTTCCTTTTCCCATTTTGCTGATGATATTGCTCTGTCTGTACAGTGAGTTACAGTCATCCTTGTGACTCCACAACTGAGGAAAGAAACTAATTTTGTTCTGTGAAACAAGGAAGTCCCGAAAGAGTGTTTTCATTCTTCCCTGATGTATGACAACAGCTCTTTCCTTAGCACTGTGTGAGCAGTAAAATATTGCTGAAAAGATCCATGGTCTTCAGACATGCCTGCTGGCCTGTCAGGATCTTGAAAGTGTCACTTCTTTCCGCACAGAGAAATAACAGAGTAGAAGGAGGCAGCCAAGAAGAAAATACCTACTGGCACATAGTGGCTTATTTCAGGGCAGACTTGGAGCTTCTTGGAAATAATTTTGCTTTGGAGGGATTTTTTTCGCTTTAAGAAAATATCTTGAGAACAAAACATAACTGTGTTATTAAGTTATCTGTCATTCACACATAGCACAGTTACGAGTAGTTCGCAACAAGTTTGACTGAAATTCTAAGGAAAGACCCACTATGTTCTCCGTTTTGCTGAACTGTAGAGGTTTTAGCAGATTTTGAGCAAGAAAGCTTAAATTAATGCATTTTTTTTTCTGAAGAGAATTAATGATATACAGACAGCATCTGTTTTGCTATGGAATTTGATTTTAAATTTACCTCACATCTCTTCCCAGGTCTTCGTTATTGTTGTGTAGCATTGTGTTACATAAAACTGCACAGTTCTGTAAAGGTCTATCTGAACATGAAAGTTATTCCAAATTCAAAACAGGATTAATCTGAAGTAGAGAATAATTTGTCAATATTTAACTATATAGAGTAATTTTAGAATAGCATCAAATTTGCACACCGCTTTAACCTGCAAAACAGCCAAGGCATTGAGAGTGAACTGCAAAGTCAAGGGTTAGAAGTCCATTTAACACCGTGATTTTCAGTCACGGTCTGCATTATCTTCTTTCAGAACTTTAAGTGGTTACTCCCTCTGTCAAAAAGCAGTTCTTGTTTGTCAGATAGGATGTTCTGGAAACTAGTTTTAGTTTGTATGAAAAGTGTATTTGCTTGTTTCATTTTAGTCAAAGAATAGTCAATAGGATGATTATAAAAAGATTCAATTTATGGCATTTATAAATAGAAAACATATTTTGAAAAATAATACTCAAAACTATAAAAGCAAATGTTGAGCTTTTGGCTGCTGCAGTGAAAAACTGTTTTGATTGCATGACAAATAGGATAGTGCGGTAATATATTTGAAAGGTCCAGAATAGTGAGTTTTAAACTTCTGTCTCTTATCTCACACTCCCATTTCAAGATCTCAACGAATCTATCAATTTTGTTTGTATATACTAAAGATAACAGGAGTTGCTTTCTTTTGCAGCATCAGGGAGCAGTTACCTAATGCAAGTAAACTACTGTGAGCCAAGATGCATTTTTACTTTGATTGCTTTATACTTTTTTGATATATTTCAGTATTTGGAATCATAGAAAAATCTAGATTGGAAGAGACCTCTGGCCATCATTCAGTCCAACTTTCTCTTAGATTAGATTATCAAGGGTCCCGTGAAGCCAAGCAAATCTTGAATAATTTCCAACGAGGGTTATTCTACCATTTCTCTAGGCAATTTATCCCGATCTTTAATTCTTCTTATGGCAAAGACTATTTTTCTTGTATCCAGACAGAATTTCCTGTAGCAACATGTGTCTCTTGCCTTTTGTCCTCTCACCGTACATCCTTGTGAAAAGAATACTTTCACTTTCTTTATAACCGCATCTTATGTTCTGGAAGACTGTTACCAAACAATTTAAATGCAGCAATTATGATTTAATAATCAGTTCAATTAAACAGTTTAATATTCAATTCAATTAAACAATTTTTATTCAATTCAGCTGCTTGAAGTAGTTTGCATGTCATACCTAAAATTTTCTACTTATCAATATCTTGATACTACCTGTATTGTATGTATATAAGTGTGTGGAACCTGTTAGAGAAAACCAAGAAACAAATACTTTTGGTGCCTTGAAATTCTAATGTGATTCTAAAAGAAAAAGAAAATCTTGGAGAGGGATATTATTGCAATAGAAATTGTGGAGGTAGTAAGAGTTTACCATCTGGCAAGGCCCTCAGACCAGATGGATCCTCTAATGACTTTTATAAAACGTTTCATCAGACTCTGCTGGAACACATAACTAGCATCTTTAATTATCCTAAATTAACAGGGTTTCAACCTAGGATGCCATAATTTGCAATTATTAATCTCGGAAGGGAAGGAAGAGGAGACATTCCCTGAAATATCTTCTTCCTGTTATTATTTATTAATATATGTTAATAGTATATATTATATATTGTATATTATGTATCTATATATTATATAAAATGTTGTTTATATATTATACTTATATATTAGTTTTGTATTTAATATTATACAACACATTATATAATATTATATCAATATACTGATATTTATTAACATTATTATTTGTTAATAAGATGTAACGTTTAAATATTACCTAAAGTAATACTGAAATTAATCTTAAATGGGTTGTTTGCTTAAAAGAAGTGCTTATTTGGGCACTTTGATCTAAGGCATTTTTTGCAAACACCTCAGAGTCCTTTTGGAATTCACCGTTAGCTTTCTGCATACACAAAAGCATTCAGCTGCTCAGAAGAGCAGACTGCCAGGGTTCCCCTTGTTTTATTTGCCTTCCCTGGAAGGCAGGGAACGCGCACTTCGAAAGCTGTTGATCTCTGCCTCTTACCCTGTGTGTGCATCTGCTCCTGTTACTGTTCCCACAGAGAGAAGGTTGAGATGTGGGGAAGTGACTGCCACTACCAGCAAGCAGCACCAGCAGCAATTGCTGCTATTTTTGTCTTTTCCATTTCCACCCCAACTCTTTAGCAAGAGAGCATCCGCTTCCTTTTCCCACAAACCTGGAAAGCAGGGAGAAATTTCCTTGTGAAATTTCTTCTGCCCACACACTCGGATCTTGTGGGGCTATGCCCTTGTCAGTGAGGGCATTGTGTGTGCCCTGGCTGCCCTTGGCTCCCAGCTCACCTTTCCTCATGGAGCAACCCTGCTCTCATTGTTGACAGCAAAGCCTTTGCTGGGGTAATTTTTATAGTGTGCTAATGGGAAAAGCATGGGAATTAAGTGAATTACATTGAGGAGAAATGCTTGTGATTTTAAGGTAAAAGTCTTCATTTTATTTTTTCCATTTTACTTTTGTTGTTGTTATTAGGTACTGGAGCTGTTACATAGTATCAGTACTGAGAATAGGTCTACAAATGTGCATCCATGAAGAAGACTGCAAACTCTGGTGATGAGCAGAGTAAGGGAGGACAAGCTTGGGGGTAGGTAAAGTTGCAAGACAGGAAGCAGGGGAGTGAAGAGATTCATGACTTGTGCAGCTGAGATGTTGTCTTCAGTGGTCCAGCCATTCAGTTTAGTTGAACAGCTCTGGTGTACACTAATGCATCTCAAGCAGTTATCTGCAGGCCTGTTCCCTGCGACCTGCAGAGAATTGGTTCCATAATAAAGGCTTTTGTGTTTCTAGGTGCTTTTCCTTTTGGAAGGAATAGGAAATAATACCCCAATAATATTTTTCTATAGTATAAATTGCTATTGTTTGAATGCCTTATCTATTCTAATCATATGTCATATTGCACTGATTATCACAGTATTTCAGTATTTTCCAGTGGCACCAATAGTGTTGTGCTGTCATTATAAGTGCTTTAGATATATGGTAGGATGCTTGTTTGTAGACGTGGAAGACATGCACCTAACACTTCAAAACACAAACCGTGAAGTTTACACTCTTTTTAAAAGGTAGGGAAGGACACAGAACCTGGGCCAGCAGGAGATCTTACAGTCTGAAGACAGAAGTGACCCATACCGCAGATACATTGTAATGTTGCACATACAATTTTTATATTTTAATGCACTAAAAGCATGTAAATTGTATAAACAGGTATCAAACAGTCACCAAGATTTGTTCTTGAAATTGGACTCTTATTTCCTTACTCTGTAGCCCACTGTTCTGTCTGCCAAAAATAAACCCTTGGTTATCTAACAGCCAGACCGAACGTAGGCAGTTGTAATGCATTGTAAAGGCTGTTAGCAGAAGGTGAATGTCCTTAGTGGTTCTGAAAAATCAGACTGCCAAAAAATTATATTAGTTCCTAATTTTAGTTCCCCCCACTAGTTGGCTTCATGCGTCAAAAAGGATAAAACAAATAATAGATATGTTCGGTACAGACATACTTATGTTGTAGGAAATACGTTCTTGTTCTTGACCTTATATCCAAGAATGGAAATAAAAAATGTAAAAGAGGAAGTTCTAGTATGTGAAAACCGAAGTGTAGAAAACAGTGGTAGATGTAATTAAGCTGCAATTCTATTCTAGCAGTGAGATTGAACTCAATTTCTATTTTCCATCTTTTTTTATCATTGAAGTAAAGTATTCTAACAATTATGGGTATCACAGCTTGAGTATGGTGTAGTTATCCCTTACTCCCCTTACAAGTTTAGAGTTGAGGTGAACTGTTGACACACAGTGTAGAGTCCAAGTATATGAAGGAAAGGATGAAAAAACAAGTGCTGGAGCAGATAAAACAATTTTACTGGGCATTGTGTTTAAATTGGTCTTTTTGCGTGGATTGTTCTTTAACTTGACAAAATAAAATATGTAAATTTTGGAAACTTCCTGAAGTTTTTTAATTACTTCTTCCTAAAAATTAGTATTATCTGCTCCTGGCGTAGAAGAAATATTCAGCTGCCCTAAGCCATCTGTTGAATGTCCATTGATTAATAGGATGTTTTTCCTTATTCCATCTGTAGCTCATGTACTCACATACTGTTCAAATTTTTTTCCTGGATAACAGTGTGAAACTGTCTTAGTGTTTGTATTACCCTAGGGAAGGTTTTTTATTATTGATATCCCCAAGCTAGATTTTCAAACTCGATTCTCTGGGTTTCATCAAAGAGAATATCTCAAGGGCTGATGGGTGGCTTGACAATAGCTCAGAATAATTGCAAAGAGCAGCTTCTGGCACCGTGTCACTACTGATCGTCTGCATTCCTCTTGTTTATGTGGGCTGAAATTTGCTAAATGGTGGCCTTTTGTCCTTTGTGTTACAATGAAAATCTGTTATGTGTGACAAGGAAGATATATTTTTTAAATTTTGTTTAAATAATGCTACTGCTTGGTTCCAGAAAATGTTTGACATCTAAGAGAAATGATCCCCAAACAACAAAATGAAAGTAAATATTAGTGTTTGTACTTTGGCTGGGCTGAGAGAGAAAGATAGGTAAATCTCCACTGAGCAGCCCACGCTATCTGAAAGACAGTAAACAGAAATGTAATTGGATTCTGCTATCAGAGCCTGCATTAGAACGCAGCTTGTGGTAACGCACCCCTGTACGAATACTACAGAGTAGAAATACTGCTTGATGTGTCAGGTTTTTTTGTGCGAAGTACTATTTCTAGTTGGTTGTTAGAGAAAATGAGGTAAACTAATAAAGGCAGGGTTAGTTTTACCTCTCCTTAGGCAGCATTAGCTAGAAATAGATCTTAGGATATATATATCTTATGTTCTTCACATGTAGGAGAAACAATTTCTGTCTCTTATGAGGTTACCTTCCTAAACATGTAAACATGAGAGGATTTCTTGTGTATGTTTTTCATAATGAAAAACTACCTATTATTCAGCCGCTGGTCCGTATTTCAGAATATTTGATGTATAAAAGAGGAATAAACCATAGAAAATCATCCACTGACTTTATAAAGCTATGAAAGACAAAGCTAAAAGCCTGTGTGTTCATTCAGCTTATTGGTCAAAAGTATTCAAAAGTTCTCTGGTTATGTTTTCTTTGAATTTTCTAGTTAAAAAAATATTACATGACAAATTGTGTTCTGCACTAGCCATGTCGTTCTCAGTAAAACATAATTTTAAGATAGATGGGGATAGACTGAGTGTTCAAGACATATTATATGATTGTTCCAATAAATCGAAAGGAACTGAAGCTTTTGAGAGTTTAAAAAAATGTGGGTTTTAATTTAATTTTTACATTTTATACTATTCTACTGATTCCAAAAGTGTATTGTAACTTTAACTGTGTTCTATTTCAGCCTTGCAGTTCACCCGGATAAAACTTTAGTAGCTACAGGGCAGGTTGGGAAGGATCCTTACATTTGCATCTGGGATTCCTACCGTGTACAGACTGTGTCTGTTCTTAAGGATGCACATACACATGGAGTTGCCTGCTTAGCTTTTGATTCAGATGGCCAGGTTTGTATATCTTATTTCTCTTGTGTTTTGAATTTAGTTTGATTTCTGATTCTAGAAGATATGGACTTTGGAGTACTTTATTATGAGGTAGCTCTACAGTTGCAGTACTGACACACCTATTATAACTGAATTTTTAATGCAAGAATTGCAAATAAAGATCTTTCAAAGTTATATTTGAGATGAAAATCACAACTTAGCATTCAAGTCCAGCGGAGACATTGCGTGTTGGACATATATCCATGGACAAGGTGGCCCTCTGTGGCTCAGATGTGTTAGCTTCACCATGTACTTGTCACCTACTGTTAAAAGAGATCCATTCCTGGCAAAGTCCTCGCAATCCTGCAGCATTTTTGGCAGAGGAACTCCAGTAATCTCACTGCTGGGAGAGCCTGATTGGCTGTTTACTTGAATAATGAGGTTAGGACACAGAGTGTGTGGCTTTGTGCAGTGTGATCAGATTATATGAGTATAACGTATTTCAAGACAAAATATTAGTAAATGGTGGCCTCTTCACAGCTAAACACATACATTTCCCCACCTCTCAGAAGAAAATTGTTAAAAGCATTCAAAATGTGAAAAAAGTAGGAGGAAAATAGATCTGTGATTCACATAAACATGAGAAAGATTTAACTTTCATAGTTTTATAGATATCTATCTGTGCATTTTTGCCATTATTGATCGTCAGGTGAGTTTTATGGTGTAGCATTGTGGTCATGCTTTATAATTGGTTGCTAAAATACTTTTAGGAATGTTTAGATTATCTGATACCTGGATTCTTTCGCAGATCCTCATTGGTTTTTTGTATTTGCTTGTGTACCTCAGAACTGCTTCCCAATAGGGCAGAACTGCCTTTGGATGATTTTCGTAAGAGCATGTGCTAGAGGTTAGCTGTCTATTGAGAAGTGTTTTATTATCTTATAGCTAGCTACTCTTCCACTGATCACACACTTTCTGAGGTCAGAACTGGACATACAATGTATAAAATGTATGCTCACATGAAACAAAAGTACTTTTTATGGTGCCTTATCATGTGTATATTCAGCTTAAAGGTGTGTCTGAAGTGAAGGACATCAACATGAGCAATTGCCTTTAACATATTTAAAAAGCACTGGATGACTTGAATTACTAAGCAGCACTATTGATTAGCTTTCCTCATTAAAAACTGGAACTAGCTTTCTATTTTTAAGCCAAGTTTTCAATATCATCTTTGTTTCCTTAAAGTAAAGCTGTTTCCTGTGAAATCTCCTGTGTCAATTCTAATTAAAGAAAGAGATGTTTCTGGGAATTGTGGTATAAAAAATCAGATGAGAAAACCTTCAAATCAACAGAACAAAATTTCTAATGCTATAACATTTTTTAAGATGTTATTCGTTCAGAAATACATATTCTTTAAATTTTCTGTCATTTTTAACTTCATCAGACTGGTGGACAAACTTTATAAAACATATTTAAGCTTGTAATGGGAATAAAGACTCTTCAAAGAGCCCAGTCAGTATAAGTTAAAAGGTTGGAGGCTCTGCTGAAAATCATGCTAGGTGCCTTGCTGGAGCTAAAAACTGAACTTACTGCTGTGTTGACCTTGCACAACAGTGACGTTGCCTCTGGAAGTGCTGGAGGAGTTGCAGTTCATTCTGGAAATAAAAATTTGCACTGAACAATTTTATATCTGGAGAAAGACCAGTGCTGGAAAACATAAATATGGATAATGTATCTTGGCTTTTTGCTGCTTTTTCTGACTTTGCAGAGGAATCTGGTTTGCTGAGCCAAAATTAAAGGGCATGGTAGGAAGACTTTGAGTATTTGGAATTCAGAGCTGCATGCAGTTCTGATTTGTTTAGTCAGCACAGCCAAGGGAGCTGACATCTTATGACAGGACAAAATATTCATACACTGCTTGCATCTTACCTTCTAACATGTGCTTTTCATTCTTTTATAATGAATGTCTATTAATATCCAAGAAAGATTTGTATTTAAGCCCCAAAACACAAATAACTTCAAGAATTGCATAAGGTAACAATGCAACAAGAAAAGTATCTTCTCTAATAACTATCAGCTGTCCACTTTCCAAATAAAAGTAGTTTGAGGAAAAGGTAGTTCTACCTTCTCCTGCATCCCCATACAATCTACTTGGCTTCCTCCCAGTCCGCTGTGCAGAGCTTCTGGTTCAAAGGATAGCTGCTGGGTTGAGTGCTGCGCAATTCCAGGATGTGGATTTAGTGTGGGTCTCGAAGCAGTGACACAATATCTATGTTGTAGCCAAGTTAATTAGTTCTTCTTGTACCAGAAACTCTGGGGTGTCTGTTTCGGGCATTCAAATGAATTAGTTCTGAAATATTACTCCCTGCTGGACCTCAACTGACACTGCAGGGAGACAGCTTAGTTGACTCTGTAGTGCTTCCCTGGCATAATTTACAACAAACTGGGTAATGGAGAGCAAACAGGATTTGTTATCTTTTATTATATATGGAGAAGATCAATACGCAGCGTAAATCAAGGGAGAGCTTATATGCATCCTTATTTTATGTACCTTCAATACAGCTTTAAATTTAGAGCCAGATATTTTGAGTAAATTTTATATTTTGTACATTATCTGTAATTAAGATTGTATTTTGAAAATACTGATGGGAGCTGAATATCTTGCAGAACTCTTGATATATAAAAATATATATTTTAGTTTGGGCTTTGTCTATGTAATCAGAAGATGACATTTGGCAGAAGGGAAGCTGCACTTTGTTCAAGTGCTTAATGAGGAGCTTTCAGTTTGCATGCAATTAAAAATGTTTTTTCTTGCATTAGGAATTAACTACAGTTTCTCCTTAAAAGTACCAACATCTACCCTTCACAGAATTACTTACAAAGCTGAGGACTTTAATATTGAACGATTTCGCAAATACTGTACAGTTCAATTTCTGTTTTGAGTTATTTTAGATGAACCCTTTTGGTATGCTGTCTAAAAATATTTTTTAAATGGAGTGAGGAGGGCACTACCATAATACATACATACACTTCCAAATTTGGCACTAGGTAGCAGTAGGCTTCTTTAGCCAAATCTTCTAAATCGGTGTAGATTTAAAAATAATTGTTTAATTATGTGCATAAACTACTTGGCAGATATTTTCTTCTGGTAGTTCTGTGAATTCTCTAAACAGAATTCTGTCAAATTCTCTTCCAGAAGGAGGACTAAAAGTGTGTTTCAGCCAAAAAAGGAAATTCAGCATTTATAACTTTTCTGCCAGCAGGAGCCCTTCCTGAGTAGATTATGTTAAATGAAAATAGAAAATATTTCTTAATTTCCCCTAGCACTTTCACAGTCCATCTACACCACTAATGGTAATTTCCTGACTGGTATTTACAGTTCAGGTCTGATGTTGTTCAAATCACAGATCTAAAAGATGCTGTAAGTACTGCCATGGTTTCCATGGTGAGGAGAAGAGTATAAAAGAGGTGAGAAAAAGATGGAATCAGTGAAGGTTCTGTGAAAAATATCTTGTGTTTTTATCTGCACATCCAAACCCTTGAGTAGATTGCTCAAGAGCAAATAAAACTTATTTTTGCTAGAAAAATGGTCCTTTCTGAAAATAAATATTTGTATGTTGGTAACTGGCAATATCTGGTTTTGGTTTTCCTTCATTACCACATGTCTAATAATCGAACGTGTTGTCCCAGGTTAAATGCACATATTCAGCACACAGCTGAGATAGAACCTCAAATTTTTTCTGCCACATCTAGTGATAGATCCCAAATTTTGAACCTACCTATATCTACCATTTAAGAGACTCACACAGAATCATAGAATGACCTAAGTTGGAAGGGACCCACAAGGATCTCCGAGTCCAACTCTTATCTCTGCATAGGACAATCCCAGTGTTCACACTGTGGGGCTGAGGGCATTGTCCAAATGCTTCTGCAATATCGTCAGGCATGGCGCCGTGTTTTGCTTCCCTGGGAAGCTGTTCCAGTGCTCCATCGCCCTCTGGGTGAAGAACCTCTTCCTGATATCCAGCCTAACCCTCCCTTAACACATCTTCCTGCCATTCCGTCCGGTCCTGTTATTGGTCACCAGAGAGAAGAGATCAGCACCTGCTTCTCCTCCTTGCCCTGTGAGGAAACAGTAGATGGCTGTGGGGTCCCCCTTCAGTCTCCTCTCCTCCAGGCTGAACAGACCAAGTGACTTAAGCCGCTCCTCATGTGATTTCTCCTCTAGACCCTTCACCAGCTTTGTGGCCTCCTCTGGACACTCTTCAGTACCTCGATGTCTTTTTTTATACTGTGGCACCCAAAACTGAGCACAATAATTGGGGTGGGGCCTCACTAGTGCACAGCAGAGTGGAACAGTCACCTCCTTTGACCGGCTGACAATGTTGTGCTTGATATAGCATATGGAGAGTCTTCAAACAGATCTTGATGTAAAGTAATAATCCAATCTTCTAACTACTTGGTGTCTTGCAAGTTCCATCCTGGTTGGAGTATGTTACAGACCGCCTGACCAGGAGGAAGATGTGGATTTTTTGTTGTTTAAGCAGCTGGAAGTTGCCTCAAGATCATCTGCCCTTGTTCTTCTAAGAGACTTTTATCTCCCAGATATCTGCTGGGAACTAAACACAGCTGAGAGGAGGCAGTCCAAAAGGTTCTTGGAGTGTATCGAGGACTGCTTTTTGTCACAGCTGGTGAGTGAGCCTACCAGGGGTGAGGCTATCCTTTACCTCCTGTTTACAAATAAAGAAGGGCTGGTGGGTGATGTGGTCGGAGGCTGTCTGGGCTGCAGCGACCATGAGAATCGAGTTTTCCATTAACAAGGAAGAGCAAAAACAGGACGACCATGCTGGAATTTCAGTGGGCTGATTTCAGATTATATAAGGAACTAGTAAGGAGAGTATCCTGGGAAATAGTTCTTAAAAGCAAGAGGGTTCAGGAAGGCTGGGTGTACTTCAAGAATGAAGTCTTCAAGGCGCAGGAGCAGGCTATCCTGATGTGCTCTAAGATGAGTCGCAGGGGCAGACGGCCGGCCTGGATGAGTAAGGAGCTTCTGAAGGAGTTAAGTGAGAAAAAGAGGGTGTATCGCCTTTGGAAAGAAGGGAAGGTAAGTCAGGTTGTGTTCAAAAACTTTGTCAAGTCGTGTGGGAAGGGAATTAGGGAGGCAAAAGCCCAGCTGGAGCTCAAATTGGCCACTTGTGTTAAGGACAATAAGAAGTGCTTTTTCAAATATATTAACGGCAGAAAGAAGGGCAGCAACAATCTTCAATCCTTATCGGACATTGAGGGAATTACAGTAACTAAAGGTGAGGAAAAGGCTGAGATACTTAATGCCTTCTTCACCTCAGTTTTCAACAGTAAGGCAGATTGTTCACTGGACAACTGGTCTTCTGAAGTGGTGGATGGGGACAAGGTGCAATACAGCCCCCCTGTCATACAGGAGGAAGAAGTTAGAGACCTGCTGAGCCACTTGGATCCTCATAAGTCTATGGGGCCTGATGGGATCCATCCTAGGGTGATGAGAGAGCTGGCGGACGAGCTTGCTAAGCTGCTTTCCATCATTTATCAGCAGTCCTGGCTCACTGGAGAGGTCCCGGATGACTGGAAGTTGGCTGATGTGACGCCCATCCACAAGAAGGGCCATAGGGACGATCCAGGTAACTACAGACCTGTCAGCCTGACCTCGGTTCCAGGTAAAATTATGGAGCGCATAATCCTGGGTACAATCATGCGGCACCTGCAGAATAAGCAAGAGATCAGGCCCAGCCAGCATGGATTTAGGAAGGGCAGGTTCTGCCTGGCCAACCTGATCTCCTTTTACAACCGTGTGACACGCCTGGTGGATGAGAGGAAGGCTGTGCATGTGGTGTACCTGGACTTCAGCAAGGCCTTTGACACTGTCTCCCACAGCAGACTCCTGGAGAAGCTGCCAGCCCGTGGCTTGGACGGGAATGTTCTGTGCTGGATTAGGAATTGGTTGGATGGCTGAGCCCAAAGAGTGATAGTGAATGGTGTCTCATCCAGTTGGCGGCCGGTCACTAGTGGTGTTCCCCAGGGATCGGTGTTGGGCCCTGTCCTGTTTAATATCTTCATTGATGATCTGGATGAGGGGATCGAGTCCTTCATCAGCAAGTTCGCAGATGACACCAAGCTGGGAGGAAGTGTCGATCTGCTAGAAGGTAGGAGGGCCCTACAGAGGGACCTTGACAGGCTGGTGAGATGGGC
Source organism: Neomorphus geoffroyi (assembly GCA_033558235.1). Lineage (NCBI taxonomy): Eukaryota > Metazoa > Chordata > Aves > Cuculiformes > Neomorphidae > Neomorphus > Neomorphus geoffroyi. The sequence goes on along the minus strand of JAUMJM010000005.1, from coordinate 97,026,406 downwards.
TGACTCCAATAGCATGAGGTTTAACAAGTCCAAGTGCCGGATTCTACACTTCGGACACAACAATCCCATGCAGAGCTATAGACTGGGTGCAGAGTGGCTGGAGAGCAGTCAGGCGGAAAGGGACTTGGGAGTGCTGGTGGACAGGAAACTCAACATGAGCCAGCAGTGTGCCCAAGTGGCAAAGAAGGCCAATGGTATCTTGGCCTGCATGAGGAATAGTGTGGCCAGCAGGACTAGAGAGGTCATCATCCCCTTATATTCAGCACTGGTCAGGCCGCACCTTGAGTACTGTGTCCAGTTCTGGGCCCCTCAGTTTAAGAAGGATGTTGAGATGCTGGAGTGCGTCCAGAGGAGAGCAACGAAGATGATGAAGGGGCTGGAGCACAAGCCCTATGAGGAGCAACTGAGGGAGCTGGGGTTGTTTAGCCTGGAGAAGAGGAGGCTCAAGGGAGACCTTATTGCTCTCTACAACTACCTAAAAGGAGGTTGTGGTGAGGCAGGAGTTCGACTCTTCTCTCAGATGACCAGTGACAGAACAAGAGGACATGGTCTCAAGCTTCGCCAGGGGAGGTTTAGGCTTGGCATTAGGAAGAAGTTCTTCACTGAAAGGGTGATTGGTCATTGGAATGCGCTGCCCAGGGAGGTGGTGGAGTCACTGTCTCTGGAGGTGTTTAAAGAGAGATTGGATGAGGCACTTAGTGACATGGTGTAATTGACAAGTAGGTGTAGATGTTGGGTCATAGGTTGGACTTGATGATCTCAAAGGTCTTTTCCAACCTTATGATACTGTGTTACTGTGTGATACTATAGTCAGTTCTCACAGTTTGATTTAACAAGACCTTGGGTGTTTTTATTTCAGCGAAAGACAGTGCAAAAGTAGACTGAACTTGGGCAAACTTTGTGGTACATGTCTCTAAATAGTTTTTTAAGGTTTTCTGTTTGATCCCCCCCCCCCCCATTAATACCATGTTGCTTGCTGTATTTGCTGAGAGGATATTGGTTGGCTTCTGCATTGGTCACTAGGCAGAGTTCAGATATTGCACTAGGCATAATGCATGTTGTCAACTCTCATGAAACCAAAGTCTAAAAAGATCTATTTCATTGCGCTGAAATAAAGGAATTATAACTATTAAGAAGACAGTGAAGGGTGCATGTGTACCTACTGCATTTAAACTCCAGGGACTATCCTAAGAAAGATGTACACTATGTTTTTACGCTTATAAATGATATAAAAGGGCATTGAGTACTTGGTCTGTGAGTTATTTTGCTACAGAAAGAAAACCAGAACTTTCTGGGATTTTTTTGAATAATGATTTCTTCTCTCAGTTGTACAGTAGTTGACAGCCTTACTGCAATTACTATTTTTTATTACAGCATTTTTAGAGGAATCTGTGGTAATTACACTTGTTTTCCTTGCTGACTCAATTGTTTTGTGTTATCGCAAATGTCTTCAGAAATTAAAGGAATTTGCCCATTGAAAATTTGAGCAGAAAAATAGTGGACATTTAGTTGAAGGAAATTCAATTTAAGAGATTTCAGTTTGTGAATCATCTTCTTGAAGCAAATCATGAAGGAAAAGATCTGGTCAATATAATCTATGAAATGTGTCCGTTTGGACCAGATGGTTCATCTGTTGATCTTTGATTCTGAGGCCAAAAGAAAAGTTTCATTTATTGCGTGTTCCTGAAACGCAGACTTTCCTATAACAGAGCAAAATGCTGAGGAGCTTCAGCTGGTCTGTTAATTCCTTGTGATATGAAGTTATTACACATGATAATGAGAAGAACAAGGGACAGGCAGCATGGCTGTTTTTAAGAAGTCACATTACTGGGTTACAAGATTGGTTCCCATGAAAATAGTCTCTCTTCTTCTCAAGGTGCAAATTACTCAGGCGTATTCCTTCTGTTAAGATATGATGGACATATCTATTACGTATATGTATCCAACATATGTTGGCATCACATCCATGATGTAGGGTTGCAGTACATTTGGCACTGGCTTGGTCTTTGAACTGGTACAGATCCTGACACACAGTTCTACCATAATCTGGTCCCGTCTCACCTAATAAGAAACTCAAATGTAAAGCTGCAAATGTAAATGTAAAGTTGGACATAATTAGCACAGTCACTGGAAGGGAAAAACTTACAAACTCCGCAATAACTGTTGATCTTCTGGATATGTTGCAGAAGATATTGGCAATGCATGCAATCTACATTCTCCCCTCTTCCCTAATTATTCAAGTAGTCATTGTCAACACTGGAGTACAAAGAATCTGACAATCAGACCTGTCTGACCTTTTACCCATTTAATAAATTCAATACAGGCAGGAAGATTTTCCCTTTGATTTTATTTTGTTCTTTTTCTTTCATGCATGATTGAGATTTAAAAATAGTAAAATTATTAGTTATTTTAATTGGTGATTTGATATACTAAGCAATATGAAAGGCTATTATTAAAAGTATATCCAACTCTGATTCTAAAGCTCAACAAAATGAGCATAATGAAGAAAATTATATTTGGAAATAGAGCTTTTATTTTCCATTCACTTTTATTATCAACTTAATAGGTCAAGATGCTGGAATGGTGTGCAGCTGAAGAAACCACCTCAAACCTTTCATGATAGGAATTGTACTTGAGACATTGGTAACCTGATATTAGTAACCTGACTTAGAAAAGATTAGGCATTTTAGAGCTTTCTCCAGTGAATAAATAATAAATGTGAGTATCTTGATGATGCCTTTGCAATGTAGCTCAAACACAAGTCATATGGGAAAATGTATTTGTATGCAGAATAATCTGACCTGCAGTAAACTGACTTTTAGTTGATTTTATGTTAACTGTTTTACTGGTTTTTTTCCTTAGCGTTTAGCTTCAGTGGGACTGGACGCCAAAAACACAGTGTGTATTTGGGACTGGAAGAGAGGAAAACTGCTGGCAACAGCTACAGGCCATTCAGACAGGGTAATTGTATGCAGGGTTTGCTGAATTCTGTCTGGGAGTTACAGAAGTATTTTACAAAGAAGTTTTGGTTTTATTGGGTTAACGCAAAGAAAATTTTGATCATTCTACCTGGCTTTTAAAATACTGCACAAAGTGTTCTTCTCATTGTGTCAGACAGAGCACAAAGCACTATGTGAATAAATGGGGCACATGATGGATTCTTGAGCTGACTGTCTAGCAAGCCTAGGGTGGAAATGCTTTGTAATTATGCACTGATTAGGATGATTTATAGCTCTTTATATAGGATGTGAAATGCTGGCTCAGTGGACTAAGATAATGTCCTTTCTGAGTATGTCAAAAAGACATTTTATCCTGAGGGAATGCTTAATTATCTCCTTTTTATTTTTGCTTAAGACAGTTACCTATAGGATAAATATAATTAGAATAAATATTCCTTTTATATCTACTAACTTTAGGTTAAGGATCATAACAATGCTAATAAATATAAGAACTGAACAGGTCCGAGTTCAGAGTATTCAGGACTAGGAAAAGTTCAAGCAGGTTTAGCATAAGCAAAATACCTCCCCAACGTATATAAGCACAAAGGTGCATACGCGTATATTAAAATAAATTGTGGACACATTTGACAACTTTTATTCATTTTACGATATTATAACATGTTAGAATGTTATAAATTGAGGTATTATAATGTTTTTCTACAGACTTCCATAGGTACAAGATCAGGTTCTGAATTAGCCTGCCAAGACAGGCAAGAAGTACTAAAATCTTAGTCTTAGTAGGCTTTCACAACCAGAAAAAAGACATTTGATACTGAAGAGGCAGTGGAAAGAATGCATATCTAATTAGGCTACAAATTCTGATGATTTAGCATGCAGGAATCATAAGCATTTCTGAAGGTGAAATATCTTGTGTGCTTTAATAATGCTTTAAAAAAAATAGTGCTTGAACTATAGTAAATCCTAATGCTTATAAAGAAAAATATTTTGTAGGAAGGCAGTGAATGATGAATGATGGGTAAGCTTAAGATAATTTGTTCCTGTAAGGTGATAGAAAGTCTCTTGTGTTTTATACTTCACAGCTGAAATCATTGATTCTCAGCTTGGACATTGATACGCCCAAGAGTATTGAAAATCTGGGCCAAACTGCAACCTTTTAGTTTCTAAACTTTATACAGTATTTTCTATTTGATGTAATTCCGTAGCCACAGGATACACTGTGTGTTCTTGTAAGATATACAGGAATTGATGCTTCTGTTTTTGATGCATGCTATTATAAATGTAACATTAATCAAAATGAGGAATTCAATTTTAACTCTGTAGATAGGTCAGATGAATGATATTCACCCATTTTGTCTCTGAGGTCTTTTGGTAATCAGGTTAAATTAGACACTATACCTTTTACCTAAAATAATGAATAGAGGTAAACGTACCAGTCTTTCTTCCGTAAACTTGAGGAACTTTAGCTTACACATAATTCCCATTTTATTTGAGAGGATAAATATGATTTATTCAGTAACATCTTGGAGCTGGAATAGGCCGATAGAGTGAAGGCAGGAATGAGATATGTTAACAAAACTATATGAGGAAGCCTGTATATTTGCCTTAATCCTTGTTTACATAGAGTTCCAAATTTACCTAAATAGTGGTTTTTCATTTTTAGTAATCTGTTGCAACAGAAATTCTGTCTGAAAATTGGTAAAAGGAAACTGAGCCTAGATGTAATTATGATATAATTTAAAATATGAGCTTACTGCATTTCTTAACAGATATTTGATATTTCCTGGGATCAATACCAACCAAATAGAATCGTCAGCTGTGGAGTAAAACACATAAAGGTAAACAGCTTTTATTGCTTACTTGTTAAAATAGTAGATAATGTCACAAAATAAATTTGTCCTTTTATATGATGAGGACTTGGAGTATAAGAGTTTATATTTTTCTTTCTTTACTCTGTGAACATTTTACCAGACCTTTTTTTTTTTTTTCAACCAATTTATTATTCATTAACAGTGTCTAAGATGCAGATCCACTTAAGCAAATTGGAAAGAATATTTGGTATAATTTTCATAATTATATACTTGTAGGTTTTGGCTTCTCTGACCTCTCCATTCCACCTAAATTGTCTCTACCTTTAGTGGTTTCTCTCATCAGGCATCACAAAGGGTCACTGAGCAGGTATAGGAAGAACTAAGTTAAAAGTATGAATTGAATGGACTGCTATTTGGCCTATCATGCCACCAGCACCATGAAGAAGGTGTGCAAGACCTGCAGAGGTGAACAGATAAACTCTAGTGCCCCACTATCTGCTTCCCCTAAGTCACTTATTCTGGAGCTGGTTTAAATGTGAACTTACATATATGCTATAAGTTTAGGATAAAACATTCTCATGTCTGAGAAGAAGCTTAGAAAGAAATCCTTCTGTTTGCCAATACTCCCTGCAGGTTTCTGTTTTTCTCTTGTCTCATCAAAACCATTCCTAACAGATGGTGATTATTTCACATGACTGGGGTGGGAAGAGCTTTAACTAGAAATTTAGGAAACCAGTTAATATCTCTAGTTCTGGTTACTGAGAACCTTGTGCCCTTAAAACTACCACCACTTTCAAACTGTGGGTGGTTTTGGCAGAAGTGATACCATCTGTTGTATCCTACAAGCTGTTTGCCAAAACCTGTCTTTGTTTGGCACCTGTATTATGTTTAAAATGGCCATAATTACCCTGAAGATGCATAATACCAGGCAAAGCAAATACATATAGATAGAGGCATGCCAAAAAAAAAAAAAGCAGCATGGAGAGGAAATGATGAGATATTCCCCTCCAGTGATGCTCGAACAGCAGTCTGTATGCTTGCAGTTCATTGTAAGGCTGTGGGAATGTGATCATAGCTTCAACTTGCAAGGAAGGAAAAGAACAGCTCTAAAGTAACTATCACTTTCAGAACTGGGACTAATGCTTGGGAATAATGCCATTTATTCCTTTAGCATTTCAGTTCTGTTGGCTTCTTTGGCTGAGTAGATATCGGAAGTTGTGGTAAAGCCTAGGAGCTAAGGAATCCCACACTGAACTCAGGAGTTCCCTCCACCCATTTCCTAACACTGCTGCCTGCTCAGTTGCCCTTCTAAGCAAAGCGAGGACAGTGTATGTTTTACTCACAGAATGGAAGCCCTGGGGGAAGTATTCCCACTGCCTTCTCATAATTTGGTTTATGTTAAGAGGCAAAGGGAAAAATACTGAATTAGAAATAGAGAAGGATCTGAAAAATCCTTAATGCAAGTATTTTCTGGAATTCAGCTGTATAGGAATTTGTAGTAAGTATGAAGAGAAAGACCTAAAAAAAATCAAGCCACGAGAAGATGTAGGCATATGAAGTGGGAATGAGATAGACATTATGCATCTGTATCAGACGCTTCAACATTCCTGTCCAGTCTCTGAAACTGTCTCTCCAGTGTCCAACGGGCTGCAGAGCACAGATGCCTCAACTAGTGAAGACTTGAGCTGGCAAGTTCATTCAGGACTGTGCTACACCACGTGGATTTTTTGTTCTATTTCTGCATGTGTCCAGAACATCTGAGAGATGGCAGGCCTGGGTATTTCAGCACTTCTCTTACACATCTAATTGAAATTCTCTTTACCATGCCTTCTTTGGAAGGTCTGATTCTTAAGGGGCAGCTGATTGTATTAGCAAGCCTCTCTGCTTGATAAAATTATGTCTAAAATGCACTCTGAACTGATTCAAAAAGAAAGAGTATTATATTTCTAGCCCACCACTAAAGACAACCTTTTAAGACAATCTTTATGTTGCTTTGACTTTTTCTCTTCCCCAGTCTTACATCGTTGTTTTGCAGAAAGTTACTCTGTGTAGAAGTTGAGAAAGTCACCATTCTAGCCTGATTTAACCTCTCATGTTCAGAGACAGTTGTTCCATGTACAAGCATTTGCAATCTCCATCCAACAGATGGTTTCTCAGTAAATGTAACGGTATTTGAAGGACGTATCTCTTTCAGTGCACTGGAAAAGGGCATAATTGTCTACTACAGGCATACAGATTCTTTAAGATAAAGTATTTCATTTCTTCAGAAAGCTTTGGCTGTATTTTAAGATTTGCAGGCAAGAAAATTGAGACATTCCTGACTTTTAAAAGTGCACATTCATATTGATAGGTATCACCCAGCAAAAGATGATAAAAGATAGTGAGATAATGATAAGAGGTAGTGTAGCAGTAGTGAGTTGGAATTGTGCTTGCTTTCTCAGTTTGATCATTTTGTTTTGCATTTGCCTGTGGGTTTCCTTGGTACGTGGGCAGCTTTTGTAGTAATGGTAATTCTGATAGGACTACAGGAGTCATTTAAGTGTCTGTTCTGTAAGGATGTACATCTGAGAGATCTTCACACTAATATGAAGAAACAGAAATTCTGCAGAAATTTTTCCTAATCTGCCGTTTACATTTCAGTTTTGGACGTTGTGTGGAAATGCATTGACAGCAAAGAGAGGAATATTTGGTAAAACAGGAGATCTCCAAACTATCCTTTGTTTAGCATGTGCAAAAGAAGATATCACATACTCTGGTGCTTTAAATGGAGACATTTACGTTTGGAAAGGGCTAAACTTAGTCCGCACAATTCAAGGAGCACACAGTGTAAGTTGTATTTTTAATGTCAGTTTCTGAAATGAACTGTTCATTGAATTGAAAAACTTCTTGAAGGCTTATATATGAAGATTTTCTTCCATTTCAAGTCAGAAGAATGTCTAAGGCTGTTCATCAATTAGGAACTTGTATGTTATGTTTTATTTGTTTAGACGTTGTCAACAGATGCTTGCTGCTGAACTGATATTGACTGAACTGCTGATATTTATAGCCTTGATTTAACCAAGCAGACTAAATCTAGAGTGAAGTTTCTAAACCTAAAGTTTCACAGGTTGAGTAGCTTCAGTTACGATCACTTTACTTAAAAATAGTTGGTAACCAAATGATCTTATTTTAAATAGAATTTTACTACTAAAATTCCCAACACTGGAGACTGTCTCTTCATAAAAGCTTCAATGTGGAGTAGGCCTGTTTAACTTGTGAGCTTCACTCTAACCATATTCCAAAGACAGTTTACTCCAATTGGCTTCCTAACACACACACACACACGCCCCGATTTGGAGCATGAATAATTACAGAGAGAAAGGGGAATGTATAGGATCATGTTAGGTTTCTACCCACTCTTAATATGATAAATTTATGTCTCTGTTGTTGCTGCAGTAAAGCCATGGTAGGATTTTCATGTCTTGTTTCCAATGAATTTGAGAGTTACTCCTGTTTTGAAAGCAATTGTGGCTAATGGCATTTTAGTATGGGGGGTTTTGAACAGAAGGAAACAAGTATTTTTGTTAGAGTGATATGAAATCTAACAGTTGTTGCTATCGATTTCTTCTAGAACCTTTCTAGAAAGAGTGCTACAAATTTAACTAATTTGAGGAGGTCAGAAAAACCTGTTATGTTGGCAGTGCATCAAGATTCATAGCAGCTTTTCAAATCAGATCTAAGTGTTCAGGAGAGGAATCATTATTTATAAAAGTAATCCCTGATTTATGAAAGCAGTCAGACTGAAGTCAGTGTGACATCTTACCTGCAGAACTACTGCTTAACTGCCAGTTTGCAGCTATTTGCAACTGCAATAATATGGAAATATCTTTGGCAAACAAAAACTCCTATAGTATATTTGCAGAATTCTACTTGGATTCATTAGAATGATGAAATACAGTCTCTTTCTGGATAATGTATTCTGTTTTCTCCTAATAGTTATGGGATTTGGCAAGGCTAATGTGCATTCTCTTGCCCAATTTTTAATCTCTGTAACTAATTATTAGAAATATTTATTTAAGACATTGAACAAGGCCACTTTGAAAACAGAAGTCTTCACTTCATTGTATTAAATTCCATGCAGTTCAATTTGTCTCTTAACTGAGAGGTTTTCCTCATAAAATGCTGAATGAGCAGGCATTCCATGAGCTGTTCCAATGTAGTACAGTGATGTCATCAATAATGAGGCATTGTCAAAAATGACAAAGAAACTTGGACTGTAATGGAAACTTGTCTTTCAATGAAGAGAATGAAATGACACTCTTTCAGTTCCTGTCAGATTCCAAATGATGTCTGAACTGTGAAAGAATGTCTCAACCATCTCTGCACCTGTAAGAATATTTGTATTGCTTGTTTGCTTGGTTTTTGTTTGGGCAACTATTTATTTTAAGTGTTCCATTATTTATTTAATAGTCCTTGTAATAATATTAACTAAACCAAACATAAAGTTCTACAATCAGGCTGTATCACTGATATTTGTACAATTTCTACATAAATCACTAAAGTGGGAGCACTTGAAATAAGTGTTCCCCCATGTTTGCTGGCTTGTTTTCTGGTTGGACAACATTTTGCTGCCTAGCATTTCCTAGCCTTTAACAAAAGTGTTCAAAACATTTTCTTTGTGTGTTTAAAACACTTGTAAAGAACTTTAAAACTTATTGTACCATTGGTTAACAGGCTGGAATTTTTAGTATGTATGCTTGTGAGGAAGGTTTTGCCACTGGAGGGAGAGATGGTTGCATTCGGTTATGGGACACTGATTTCAAACCGATTACTAAAATTGATCTCAGGGAGACTGAACAAGGATACAAAGGTAATGAGCTATTACTTTAATGGTTTTTTGCACATCTGCATAATGGATTGTGACACAATTTAATTTGAAGCATAAAAGTTGCTGCACACTGCTGATTTTTTTTACTTAATAACTGTATTTATTTTGAGATCTGTGTTCCTTTTTTTTATAATGTAGCCTGAAGAGTTTTTCCATGTTTCATGATATAAACAGACACTTACAGTTGCTGCTCCCCACCATGCAAAGAAAAGAAGATAAATAAAAGCTAATAAACCACAAAAATATAGGAGAATTAATTTAGCCAATCTTTAACTTAATTAATTGCAGTTCAGTTAATTGAGACTTATGGAACCCTATATTCAAAGATGCTGAGCAGTCGAGCACTCCATTAAGTTCATTTGAAATGGTAGCACTTGGCATATTTAACAGAGAGAATGTTATTAAATTCTTGACCATCATATTTGTTGAGTCTAATCATGCTTACTGTGAGCTTAGTCATCACTTCATTTTATGATTGGACTCTCAGAGCACTTACAGTCTCCATAGATCATAATGCACGCTTTATCAAAATCTTAGTCTTCTTGGAATTCTACACGTCCATTTGGATTGAGAGTATAGCACTCTGTTTACTGGCCGGAAGTAGGCTTTACACACTTTTGGCAGCCACCCCTGTAATGGTTAGTATTAATTTACCCTGCTTTTTAGCTTGTGTTTTTAGACTTACTTTTCCTATTAAGATTACCATTGGAATAGTTAAGAGACCACTAAGAAGAATAAAATGCTCTTTCTTAATTATGGATATTTTGGTCAGTAGTATAGTAACAGGCTTGTTCTGTTAATTTTTCATCTTACTTAAACCAAGTCAGCTGATGATTCTACATTTTGAAATGCATAGGTATGCAATATCGAGGCTAAACAAGCAGACTGCCAGCAGCCTTAGATAAACACTGCTCCACCAATTTGCCATACTGTAGTGTAAACTCACGGCATATAGCCCTCAAAAAAAGTTGTCAAATGCACCCAACCAGTTGTCCTTTTGTTCGGTAGTTCTGGCTTTATGTAGTGTTTTGTAGCTAGAATGTACATTTATTTACATTGATTTCTAAAAACCAACCTTATGACCGTTTACAGCATTTAGATCAATTTAGAAGTACATTCCAAAAATTGTGGAAAAATAAGCCTTTATATGTGGGTTGGACAGATCGTTCTGGCCAACACCGGTCTTGCAGATACTCCATTACTAATAAAAGTCAGAATAACATATATGAAGTGCTACACAGAGAAAGCAATGTTCAGTGATGAAACATGTGTCTTCTCAACCTCCATGGTTCTTTGTGAAGTGATTCTGGGAGGGAGCTTTATCTCACATATTTCTGATAACGGAGTAGAAGCAATTTTTTTCTCTTACTGCTGCCTGGGATGTGTCCACACTCAATTGAAAACAAACTTTAGCTGACTTCTGTTACTTTTAATTGACTGTACTTATCTTCTGTGGGAAATTTTTACTTCAAAATTAAAGCTTAAATTACAGAGCTGTAATGTGTTCATAAAGGTGACTTCTTGTAGCACCTTTCCTGCAGAAAGCACCTAGCTATGCTTCTGCAGGTTGCCTAAGAAGAGAGTTTTATTTTGATGGAAGTTAAATTAATAAAGGACATGTTGAAGGTGAGTTCTCATCAGACATGCTATGGAGTGATACTGCCTTGATGCCGTTGTTTCTACCATCTCCTAAACGCTACAGTATACAGAAATATAAAGATGAGAGCAGCTAAGTAGAACCAGACACTTCCAGGGGCTATATGGCTGAGAGGTTTTTGCTACCTTCTTACTTGGCAAAAGTAGTAAAAAACTTCATTTTCAGAAAGTGAATTGAGTTGCCATTTAGACTTGTATGTAAATGATGACTAATTTTTAAAAACTGATAAATTGATTTCTAAAAACTAAAGCTAGGACACACTCGAAATCTTGTCTTCAGAGCATTTAAATCCTTCAGGTTTATGTTTAAGTAAAACATTGCCTAATTTAATGGCAAGAAACGAACGTACACAAGCTTGCAAAATTTTATCAAAGCTTAGTCAAAGATGTTGTGTCCATGAGTGTGATTGTTGAGACTAAGTAAGAAGTGCAGTAGGACTGCTGGTCTGACTAAAACTATAAAATTGGGACCTTGGGGGATGACTGTGGGTCATAAAATCAAACATGCACTCATACCCTCTCACCATAATTTTAAAAATTTTGTATCTTTCTCCTGTTTCAGGGTTTCTTCCCTCTGTGTGTTCTTTCAATGTGATACAACTCTTGCCAGCCATGTTCCTGTCGTGTCTCTGTCCTTTCCTGCTGTTTCTGTCTGATACGTCACCCGCTTGATGATCACTTCCATTTAGTGCTTGCTACTAACAGACTGTGGAAATTGTGTTTCATTTTCAGTTATGTCAATGGCACTGATGAGTTTGAGTACATATGTAGTTTCAAGCAATGGTGGTAGCCTTAACTGCTTGCCTAGAATCTTCTGTCCCTCCTTTCCAAACACTTTTTTCCACAGCAGTTTGAAAAAAGGCATTAGTTTTCAAACTTAAAACTTCTTTCTAGGGTGCTGGGAAGACCTCCCCCTACCCCCAGTATATACTCATTTGTCACTCAGTCTGTACTGAGGAATACAAAACACTTCTTAAATAAGATGCATCACCAGTAATAATCTGATTATAGGCTTGGCTTTTATATTTAAATATACAAGTGTATTATTAAAAAAACCCTGATGTTAGATATCTTTATGTGCAGAATCTCACAGAAAACATTACTTTTCCCATATCAAAATATGTACTTTGTATTCTAAAATGTAACAATACTCATTTTCCATTTAACTTCTGAACTTTGTTTGTATGGCCTTTTTTGTGTATCAAGAAGAAGATATAAGTAATAGTTTTGGTATAAAAGTTAGCTAAGGAACAAATGATGTAATCAAAATTAAAGGGCACTGGAAATGGACAAGACAAATGAAGATTAATTAATTTGTCCTTCTCAAGAAATTACATAAAACTCCTACAGTGTATTTTATTTATGTGACAGTAGTTAATTGCATTGTGTATTTGGTTCCAAAAGATGTTAAAATGATGACGTGACTGACCTTGACTACATGACAAATGGATTTTTTTACTCATTCACACCTCACAACATCTAGACCCATTATCCAAACTAATTTTCATATACTGGAACAGAAAATACGAACAGTGGAGGCAGTCAACGAGAGAATGTGATCAAATTCTCAGCCTGCTAAGAGGGTATTTTTAAGCTTGTGGTTACTACAATTCCCGTTACAAAGTTAGGATCAGATTTGTGATCAAGCTCTCTAGAAGTTATGCAAAGCAAGAGTCTACTGATTTGGGATTTTGGAGGGCTTTTTGGTTTGGTTTTTTTGGTAATAATCAGTTGGGACTGAAGCAGAGAAGAATGGTAACAAACCATTTAATCTCACCATTAAAATGTTATTCAAGATTTTATTTAAATGTGCAAAAAAGTGAAGTACTAAAAAAAAGGAATAAACTCAGCTTCAGTTACAGAAACCTTGACTAATCTAAAATTTCAATGCTTAAATCATGTGAAATTAAATTGGTTTTTAAAGTAGATTCCCAGGGTGTATGCAAAGCATAAGAGTTTGATCCTTTGAGAAACTGGCAGCAGCAGCAATGTTATCTGTTTGTCTTTTTTCCAGGACCGAGTCTTCTGTTTTTCTGTCAAATGGAGATAATTTAACAGAACTCTTTTGAGGTTTAATCAGCTGTGATGTACTATAGGACTTCAGTGTCAAAGCATAAGAGTTGTTATAAATTAACACTTGGAAGTCTTGATGATCTTCACTGTACTGACTATCGCTCTGTCTCATCATCACCATTAATCTAAGATTATTCTGTCCCCTGTCAGGTTTGTCCATCCGAAGTGTCTGTTGGAAAGCGGATAGACTTTTAGCAGGGACACAGGACAGTGAAATATTTGAGGTGCTAGTGAGAGAAAGAGATAAACCCATGCTGATTATGCAGGGTCATTGTGAAGGGGAGCTCTGGGCCCTGGCGGTCCATCCAAAGAAGCCTTTAGCAGTCACAGGCAGCGATGATCGATCTGTACGGTAAGGCTAGATCTTATTTATTTTTTACCTGTTCAATATGACATAGTTGTAATTTATTCATTTTCTGGCCTTATATTAAAACTCCATTAAGACAATCTTTTTTTCCCCATGTTTTTCTTAGCGGCTTTTGCTTTTCCTCTTTAACCCTTTTACCTGGGTCCCACACACCATCTAAAAGTAATCAGAATTTGTGTTCAAACTATGCTGGCTTTATATACTCTCCTTTAAGTACTAATTCCTTACTACTCTAACAGCAGGTGTAGGTATCTAAGTGGAGGATGGTCACCTTGCACTTCTGTTAATAACATGCCTAATAAAAGCCTAAACCCTTAAATAACTTTAATGTTTTACACAGCAGGTGTCTGACTCAGCCATGAGTATTTAAAAAATCTGATCTAAAACCAATTAAATTAAAATGCCAGAAAATGAGATTAATGAAAATGCACCAGTTTACCTCAATGAAAATGATTCTTCAGATGTTTAGTTGTAGCGCTTATGCCTCAAGCCTTTGTAGAAAGATTGCAGTTTGGTACACGTATTTGTGGAAGTTGTCATGAGGTCAAGGATGTTTCTTTTCCTGTCCCTGTTAAAATTTGATCAACTGATAAGTCTCAGAAAACCCAGCATTTTTAATATGCTTAGTGAGACTTTACAGTAATGTTTGGAGGTTAAGCTAGGATTCTCACTGTAGTGGGTGTCCTCTCATACCCACGCAGTTGTTGTATGTTATCTCAGCGGGACATGGACACTGCCCGTTGTGACTAATTCTTATATTCCTGACTGCTGACGTTACCATGGGGACTGGAGAGATTTTTGGGAGACCAGGTTTTATTATGGCAGTCTCCTGAGTCTTTCCTCAAGTTGTGGGTCTGCCTTTGCCCTGAAGCCCTACCCGTTGCAGAATAATGCATACAGTCGGGTTCATGACAGATTGGTTTTCCAAGCTCTGATTGCCGTAATGACCTCCTTAGCAGTTCTCCTGATCCTACTATCCTCTTTTTTAAACTCTCCATCCATTTTTTCACCAACCATACACCAGATGGACGATCACTGCTTTTCATCTTTTATAGATAATTTGATTGCATATTTTCAAATCAACACCAGGCAGTTACTAAGCAGTTTTTCAGGATTTATGGACTACTAGTCAACTAATTTCAGGAACATAGATGGCCGTATTTCAAAGTGAAAAATCAGTCTCCTACCATCCATACAGCTTCTAATTTATGCTCCTTCAGATACCACTTTGATTCACCTCTGCCTTGAAGCTTGCTGGTCTGTTGGAATTTCCTTTTCCATTTCCTTTCTATCTTTTTACTTGTACTGGCTTCCTATTCCTGCCATCCCTCCTCTCTTTCTAACCATAATTAAAATCCAAACTGTGAAACTAACAAAACTGCTGGTTGTTCACTGCAGTCATGTTATTTCCCTGTTCTCTATGCATTAGTAGTATTCTTTCAGTTTATAAAATGCATGGATAGTCCCTTCTGCTTGGGTTTGGCTGCACAGTTTTATAGACATTGCCTGCGTTCTACTGGGATGCAAACCACTTCTGAAACAAGAGCTGCAAAGCTGGGATTAGCATTGTGCTGCCCTCAAGCTAATAAGCCATGCTAAGATTTGGGATTTATTATCTTGGACTCATCTCTTGGTTAGCGTGGTAATTCAGCTCTGACTTGGTGCTGGATAATGTACTGCTGACTCACAGTGTGCTTGGAACAAACTTATGCATCTCTATCAAAGTCTGTGAGAATATGTTCTTTGTGCACATAAAACCTTGATTAGTGGTGCTTTTATGATTATTATGGCTGTTATTATATTACTGATGCTTTGAATGTTGCCATTCTATGAAATGTGCATTTGTTAACAATGCAGATATTTCACTGCTCTACATCACACATCCATTTAGCTGTTTATGCGTTAGAGAATACAGGATTTGAATTCTAGTTAAGTCAGTGCTATTTTCTTATGTACTAATGCTTCATGTGAGGAATTCCAGTGAAATATAGAAATATTTTATTAAGATGAAGTACACAAAAGGATTTTCCTACTTCTTTTCAATAATAAAATTGTGTTGACGGGAATGTGTTTGTTCATAGTGTAATTTTTCTTAGTATTTTGTTATCACATTATTTTGAAAAGAGTATATATATGTAATATATAAATCTAAATAGTTTTACAAATGAAAGTGTTTAGTGGGCCCGATTATGTTCTCACATATAAGTGAGATGTCTAAATGAAAAGGACCTTTGTAGAGCCAAGGGGTATTAGTGTATATTTTCCCTAGCACAGCTGAGAGAAGGTTCTAGCCAAATACAGCTTTCCTACATTTTAAACTTCGAAAGCATATCAACTAGAAAGTATCACCTGCTTCTTGTCTCTTACAGCAGGAACAGGAAAAAAGCACCACTCTCATCTGAATGCTAAAAGGCACACAGAATTATTTATTACTTTTGATCAATAGACCTCACGTTTGTTTTCCTAACGTAGTATTTGAACATCTAGCTGCAGGACCAAGAGTAGCTGCTGTTCTGGCAGAACATCTCTGCTGCACTGTCTATCAAATTTCTTTCTGTATCCCTACATTTATAAGAAGATTGATTAGAACGTGTTTTTCTATGAATCCATTCAAATCTTTGTATCTCTGCGGTTTTTGTGTGGAGCATTGTTCTGCCAGTTGAATGAAACAAAGCAGCATTAAAGCTTCTGTCGTCAGCTATGGCTTTTTCTGCTGGGGAAGTGGTTGCCAGTAAGCCTCTTTGGAGGCTGTAATCAGTATGTGCTCTAATAAATTCACCTGTCAGATATATGGCAGAAAAGACTGGAATATTGACTAATAAAATAATGTTTCAGGAGTCTGTTTGGGATTTTTAAACTTAGTCCTTATGTATGGGAGAGTTGCAAAAGAATGGTAAAAATGTATCTTTGTCTTATTTAAAAATACATACACTTTTTATGTGGAAATAGTTTATTTATCTGGCTTTTCCAAAAACAACGTGCTGAAGTATTTTACCAGAAGAGATACCTTTTCTGTTTTCATAAGTAAAGCCAGGCTTTTGTTTTTGTCATTAATATATATGGATGCCTGTATATGTGCAAAATGTTTGTTGTTTTTTTTTTTATAAAATTTAAAACTTCATAGTTGGAATTATCATTCCATTAGTTTTAGAAGATTTTCTTTTTTAAAAGAAAATAGTTATTCGCCTTGCACTGTCATATATTGCAATTACACTTTTAATATATTGGTCAAAATGATCTGTGTGAAAGCAACATTTTGGAGACAAATTTAATTCTGATGTTTCTTTTGTAATCTTTCCAGATGCCTTCTGGTTCATTCTTTATTGTATTGGACTCATAGCTTCTCCCTAGCAAGGCTGCTAAGAATCTTGCGTCTTATCTCCTTTATCTCTTTCTGTTTTGTCTTTGAAAAGAATTTTAGCATTCCATATCCAATTTTTTTCACCAGGAAATGGTATTTGCCATTTTCTTCACAGAGAAGCTTTTTCAAGTTCTTTCTCATCCTTGAATTCTCTCAGCCTAAGAGGAAACCAGCATTGTTCAGGGTTGTTTATTCTAGTCTGATCCTAATAACATTAACCTAACAAGGCCCAAAGGGTTTCTCTCTCAATGCAAGCCGTCAAATTCTATAACCCTTTTACTAAATTTATCAAGCTCTATCTTTTTGTTTCTCTTTTTACTCTACTTCAGTTGCTGTGTCTAAATGCTACTGCTGCTGGGGTGGGCAGAAATTTCCTTCTTTTCAAGCTCCATTCAGTGTTCTGTTTATGCTGTTTGTTCTAGTGCGAACATAGCTTTTTCTCCTTCTTTGATGTTTATCCTACTGATGTATTTTTGGAAGCAATACTATCCCTTCCCGGCCCTTGTTTGCCTAAGGTATAAAAGCTAAACTCTTTTGGTCTCCTATAATGTGATGCAGTCTACATTCTCTTAATCATCCTAATAATCCTTCACTGCATCTGTTGCTGTTTTACTCTGATTTCTTGAGAAAACTTGTAAAGAACATGCCAGATGAGGTCACTCTGTGTTGTGTGCTATTGTTTTTGTGTACCTTCTAGAATAGCACCCAGGATATATTTTAGGATCAGTTTTCCTTTTTCCGGTCTGCAACTCACTCATGGATCATAGTCATTCTATAACTGAAAAATAGTGTGAGATCTGACTCTTTTTTTTTCCTGATTCAACTTGTCTTCCGAACTTACAGCACGGTGCTAGACATAAGGCTCTGAAAGCAGGCTTTGATTAAATTTCTTTCTGTGTCTATTTGTTTCATTATCAAGAAACCTCTGTTTCTTCCAATATGATAAATCCATCTCTGGGCTCACAGTGCCTCCCGGCTTGCTGTCCATAGCACATCTCATCAGCATTCTCATCTTTTGTGCCAGTGTTCTTAGTGAAAATATCAAATATTACTGTTCCAAAGCTCGTACGTAGAAATCTCAGAAGTATCTTCCATCTAGCGTAACTGTTTCTTTCTGTAAAGCTTACTTCATACAGTATTACATTATGGTTCTTGTATAAATTGTCATTTTCTTGAGTTTAGTCAATAGATCACATATGCTACTATTCAAATATTTTACTATTTTATAAACCTTTTACAAATTCATTATATTTACAACACTATCCTCAAAATAAATATAGCTGGGTATTGCAGATTAATTTTTCTGCCCCAAGAGCTCTTTTATGCGTTTTCTTCCACACTTCTAATTATTCTTTTCTTTCAATTTTTTTTCTAAATCTTGCATACTACTGAGATGTGATTAACCAGCTTGTAGCCATCTGGGAAATCCCCTCCATTCCTTCTTAAAAATATAGTTATGTTATTTGTTTTTCTCTGTCTTATGGAATGATTTATTGTTAGATTCTTTTTATTTAGAATTATCTAAATTAGTGAATCAACATGCAGCTTTGTCTACTAGTTCAGTCATGACAAGAAAATTTTCCCTGTGGTTGGAATGTTTATGCTCTCTGAGTATTGCTTTCATTTTCAGTGGAAATTTCAGTCTGATCTGCATTGACCCTTTCTGTCTACAGAAACTGCTTTTTTTATTATGCATCTAGGGGAATTCTGTTATATCAAATAAGTGAAGTCTTGAGATAACGCCAAATGATTAAGTAATTTAGCTTGCCCCGTTATCTTTTCTGCTATTGCAGATCTGTGTTCAGGTCTCAGATGCCATCCCTGGAAACTTTTTTTTTTTTTAAAGAAAGAAATTTGAACCTGGAAATTCATTTGAAGGTGTCTGAATATTTCACTTGGTATTATCCACTGCCACTGTTGGAAAATTCTGTATCCATGTAATGATTCAGGCACTCTGTACACCCTTTCCCTTTTAGAGTGAGAATCAGTTTTGAGTTTTCAAAAACTGAATTTCTATAAGTCTATAAGCTCAAGTCAGTGAATGATCTTCATTCATGGTTGGAAAGTAACTCAGTACATTCCAAAATATTAATGTAAGGTGTGCATGCAAATGGGCTTTAACCAGTTGAGTTAGGCTTTTTATTTTTACTCTTGATGATGATGATTGTGAGGTGAGGAAAAATCTGCTACTGCTTTCAATGTCCTTCGATGCAGATTGTGGAGTCTCGCTGACCATGCCTTGATAGCTCGTTGTAATATGGAAGAAGCAGTGCGGAGTGTGTCTTTCAGTCCTGATGGATCACAGTTAGCACTTGGAATGAAGGATGGCTCCTTCATTGTTCTTCGAGTGAGGTAAGATGAGAAAATCTTTCATTAGTTTCTCAACATTAGTAGTTTTTTTCCCGAGTAACTCAAGATCATGTTCTAAAGTCTTTTATTCCTCTAAAAAGAAGAATAATCACCTGGTATGCTATCAGAGACAGAGTAAAAATTGAGCATGTGCTTCCACAATATCCCTTGGTATTGCATTGTCAATGAGGAGAAAACCTATACTTTATTTAATTAAAAATATTAACTCTTGCTAATAACGTTGATAAAATTTAAAATTTTCAAGTTTGGCTTTTTTTATTTATTATGAAATTATATAGATATTTCAAAAAGCATTGTGCATAACAGAGATAACATAGTTTTGAGAGAAATGTCCTTGATCATGTGGTTCATTTCCTGTCATATACAAGAAAGGATACCAGGCAGAATAATCAGTAATTGAAAGATTTGCAAGATAAGTGTGAATTTTACTTTTCATATTAGATGACTAACCTTTTTTTGCATGAATGGGTCTTACGCATTTGGAATTTTCTGTCATGGAATATTATTAAGGAAGACAAGCAAAAGCAAGTAAAACATAAAATTGGGCATAGAGTGAAATAGCCAAACCAAATAGCGTAACATGTAAGTTATTTTAATTGATACTTGGAAGAGTTTGCCACTTCCTTGATGTTACTCCAGATGTTTGGTAAGCATATATTTAAAATCCTTTGAACTACTAGCTGATAGGAGGGAAAAAGCCTGTCATCGGTGGAAGATCTGTGAAAACCCCTGTAATGTCCTGCTTTAAAGGCTTTAACAAAACTTAAGCGATCCGTTCATGTAAATTTAAAAGACTTTCCATGGACTAGTATTCTTCTGAAGTTGATCTTCTTTGTCTCATAGTATTTTTGTCTTTGCTAATTTGCCTGATACGTAACATTATTCATGAATAAGCTAATGGAGACTGGTAATGATAAACCTAGCATTACTCCTGAAAGAGAGTGGCAAGACCTTTGTGTGAGGCCCTGAGTGCAATTGCTTCTCCATCTCGTCCTTTTCTGTGACAGAACTGCTGACAGGGTAACAATTCTGCAGCCTGTGAACCAGGAAAACCAGCCAATGGCATTGTGTTGGCATTTTTTTGCATCATTTACTCAGCAACATGAATCTTTGTTCTCCTTTTTCTTGGCCATAAAGAATCTGAATTTATGGAATAATCCACAAAATTACCTACTCTTCTCAGTAGCAGTGTTTACCACTATGGAGTGGTTATGTTACCTTTTTTTTGGTAGTAAGGCAGAGCTAAGAATATTTCTTTTTCCAAAACCTTTTTTGAAGGATAAAATGGCTATGAATAAAAAAAAAAAAAAATCCAACAAAATTTGTACTGCTATTGACATTTTGGAGTTTCACCATATTAAGGGAAATTTCTGACAAAATTATTCAAATTTTTAAGATCCTGATCATCTTAATATTAGCCTTTCCATTCATATCAACATCTCCCAGAAATCTGTTTTTAGTTATGGATTGCTTTCTTTTCAGGACTCTGCTTTTAACAATACTATGTATCAGCATTTCTAAGATACATTAGCAAAATTCATTGGTTTTTAATAAAATTTGAGTATTTTCATAAATCCGATGCTACTGGCAGTAATTTAAGTAGAAATTGGAAAAAATATTTTAAAAGCTTAAAACAGAGAGTAACAGGAGCTTGACCTTTGCAGAAGACACTTCCTAACAAAGTTTCCTTACAGCCCAAATCTATAATCTGATATGAATTGTCTTTGTAAATACAAAATTAACAGTACTGAGACTTGGCTCATTGTTCAGTCAATTTGGGGAAAGATTTTTCTATTTAATTATTTAGTTTTAATTCTTTCCTCATAGCCAAAGAATTTGGGGAAACCTACTTGCAAAAATTTTGTCTGTGTTCACTAGCATTGCAAAATAAGTTACTTGATTGATAGGGAAGGGCATTAAATCAGAAGTAATTCAATAGGGAAGAACTGAATATTTTTTTGAAAAGTAGACTATATAACTACCTTGATTTTTTTCAAAGACGCGTGCAAGGTATTCTCACTTCTCTGTTTTTGCACTGATGGACAATGGTGGTAGTGGTGTTGAACCCCCAAAGCTGTAATGAACAGGTCATGGCATGTGGGATTAATCATACCTAACTGTACCAGTCTAATTGTTAGCCTATAATCTAGACTACTTGTCTTCCCAAAAGAGTCAATGTGTAGAAATCAGTACCTCCCAAAGGCCATTCCAACATGATCTTGTGAGAGGCAGGGTAATAGCTCTTTAGATGAAACTGTCTCCATTGTCTATGTTAAACAAACCAGACATTAAGTCTGTTCTGGTTTAGACTGGACAGCTAACTGTTTTACAGCTAAAATTAGGTGAATAGAATAAAGAGTATCATTGACAGGTAAAGTTGTTTCTACCTTTTGGTTATAACCAATGAAAGCAATAGGAACTTCTCAAAAAGAGATATTTTTGTGAAATGTGCTTTTTGTTGTACAGATTATTCAGTGCATCTGTCTTCATATTTATCTTAAATATTTGTGAATTGTATGTTCAAGTTTACAGTTCATGTTTTCACCATTGGCTGTTTCAGAGACATGACAGAAGTAGTTCATATTAAAGACCGAAAAGAAGTAATCCACGAAATGAAGTTTTCACCAGATGGCTCTTACCTTGCTGTGGGTTCTAACGATGGCCCAGTGGATATCTATGCGGTTGCTCAGCGGTACAAAAAAACAGGAGAATGCAACAAATCTTCTAGCTTTATTACTCATATTGACTGGTCTGTTGATAGTAAATTCTTGCAAACCAATGACGGTGCTGGAGAGAGACTGTTCTACAAAATGCCGTGTAAGTTTACAAGTGCCTCATGCTACGAACAAGTAAACCTCAGTGTTGATTTGAAGAAAACAATGAAAATGTGATATAAATATCACACATGCAAGTGGAGTTTCTTGACAGGAACTTACATAAGTATTTAATGATTTTCCACTTTTGGTTTGCCATGTTTATGGGCAGCTGCATTAGAACTTACAAAATGTGTGATGTTGTCAAATACCACAAATGTAAGATTATACTACTATGAAGTGAAATTGAGAATCTTTATAATTTGTTGAGGTTAAAAGACTATTCCCAAGAAGAACACACAGATAAAAGCAATGCAAAGCAGTGGAATTTACTGAAAAACAAATAAACAGTTTATTCACATGCATATTTTCAGCTGGGAAGCATCTAACTAGCAAAGATGAAATCAAAGGAATTCACTGGGCCTCGTGGACCTGTGTGATAGGATCTGAAGTGAATGGAATTTGGCCCAAATACACAAACATCACAGATGTGAACTCTGTGGATGGAAATTACAACAGCTCCGTGCTAGTGACTGGAGATGATTTTGGACTGGTGAAATTATTCAGATTTCCATGCCTAAAGAAAGGTAAGACAATATTTTGTATTTCTGAAGAATGCAGTATTTACTTCAATACCATATCATGGATTTTCTGGTAGTGAACTTGAATTTATGTGTATTGTGCAATACACAATACGTGTGTATAGTTCACATTAGCAGTAATGGCTGTAAAAGTGAAAATTAAGCCCTAAGTATATCTGGTACTTCCTGCCAAGATTTAAATACTTCTCAGAAAACTGGAGTGAACATATTTTTCATACTATTGATGACATTTATTTTGTATTACTATTAGTTTCAGAATATCAAGGAATTTAAATAATTTTTGGTTTTCAGTTTTCGTAACAGTGTTTAGAGTGTTTCCATTAAAAGCCTAACTTTATTAGTTACGATGTTAATGTTGTTTTTTTTTTCCTTTTTACATGCTAACAGTTCTATTTTTGGATTTTAGGAGCTAAATTTAGAAAATACATTGGGCATTCAGCACATGTAACCAATGTTCGGTGGTCCCATGATTTTCAGTGGGTTTTAAGTACTGGAGGTGCTGATCACTCTGTTTTTCAGTGGCGATTTATTCCAGAAGGGATAACAAATGGCATCCTTGAAACGTCTCCACAAGGTAAAAATTATCTCGTTGGAAGTATTTATTAAATAAGGTCTTTATAGAATGCAGCACTAGTAGAAACCCTTTTATTGAATTAAAAAAATAAATTTTTATTATAATCCCTTGGAATTACCTGTACTCAGCATGTTTGGGATATTTTGCTTTCATAGACAACCATTTGGCAAGGTACATTAAACGCTCTTCTGTGGTCTGTAATATTGTATATGTAGGAATTCAGGAGTAGCATTCATCAAAATATGTGAAAAAAGACATTTAGAGGGGGATTGATTACTAGATCATATTAGATTTTCAGAATTAGCCATCTGACTTGCATTCAGAAGTTTGACTACATGTTGAATTGTTTAATTTTCTTTTCAATGCCATTTCGTGCATATACACGCTAGCTCTAGTTTAGATATCTTTTTCATTATATCCATGATTCTTAAAATATTCTGCAAAAGCCATATGAACTAGGACTCCCTTCAGCAAAAGGGCAAGACTTCACCCCATACCTGCACAATTTGGTAAAATACTTAAGTTACAGCAGAACCTTTAAAACACAGACAGTGATCACACTGGAAGTTTTTATTTACCATTTTGGTATGTTTTCACTCCAAAGCCTGTTAAGAAAGTAATATTCTCTCACATGATGGAAATGTGCTAGTAACTACTCAGTTATTCTAGTTTTCTCTGTCACTGTCCTGCCCTGGCACTGAAACAGGAATGAAGCTTGACACACTGAGTCAGGCCACATGATTTTTACAAGCTGCTTAAGCTTCCAAAGTTCTTGAATACTGCTTTGCATATAGTCTACATTATATAAACATCACATACTATTTTCTTGTGACGTGTTCAGCGTATTGACTGCTCTGGGGTTTTTTTCTAATGCAGAGGGTGGTGTTGATTCCTACAGTGAAGAATCAGATTCAGATCTATCTGATGTGCCAGAGTTAGATTCTGACATTGAGCAGGAAGCTCAAATCAACTATGATCGCCAGGTGAGTAAAAATTAACACATTGTGCAATCACCTGACAGTTTATCATGACTATTCAGTAAGGATAAGAAGAAATTGCGTGCAGCTAGTTCATCAGACTACTCTCTGAAGATTATTTTGACAGTGTTCAGCTGATTACACAACTGATATACGTAAAACCAGAGTTTGCTTTAGCCGGTTTGGGTTTGGAGAAAAACATTGGTGTATTTACTACTATATATTAGAATAAAGAATATATCTTTAAAAGCACAGATTTAAATAAGATTTTGTGAGAGCTTATTGCTACTCCCGTTCCCATGATAGGTGTTAGAGAAGACTTCAGTCCTATCAGATTTAGAATCCAAATTTGCAGAAGACAGCTCATGGAGTTTTTATATGACTTTTTCATATTCAAAGCAGAATGCTCTTATTGCGTGTGAAGCCTGTATAATACCTTTATTTATGACAGAGTCTTTTTATTGCCAAGGACAACAAAATCTAAGAATTAAAATTGCCCTAGTTTGTGGGAACCAAGTAAAATTAGTCTCTAATAATCAGTTAAAACACTTAGGATTGTTCTATTTCAGTACAACTATGTTCTCAGATAAATTAAGATAGATTTCTTCCATGCAAGAAAAAAAAATCAAGTAAGTATTGTTTACTGCATTGATTTTTTTCAGGAATGGTAGTATGCCATTCCACTCTTTAACCTGATCTTTTGGTGTTGATTTATGCTTTATCACAGTGGGCTTGCCTGGTGAGCAGGACTATAGCCTGAACTTGGTTACAGTCACGACATCTGCTGTGCTGATATTACTCAGACTCTGTGGGGCTGCGCTCTTCTCTGAGAGGGCAATATCTTGGCTCACCTTATTATCGTGATCAGCTCTTGGCTCCCCTTCTTTACAAAGCAGTTTTGCCTTGCTGCTCGGTGACGTGAGGTTTCACCCAACCTGCATCTCCACAATTTGCAACCACACTACTATGTTATAAAACATTATTCAAGTCAGAAAGTTATAGAATGTTTAGAAAATGCCATAGTAATTTTTCCCTGGATTTGCATGGATTGTGATTACGCATTTCTGCATGACTTCTATTTCTTTGGGTGTATAGGATATTTATTTCTTACTTAACAAGAAAACTATTCAATAATTTTCCATTCATCAGGCAATTCCATGGCCGCCTTTATTCACAGTGCTCAAACGTGTCTCTGAAGACAATTATATTCCTTGTAGTTCTTTCCATTCCATTCATGATACGCAGTGCTTTGCAAACACTGATGTCTGTAGCAGTCTGATGCAGAAAGATGCTGTTATCCTTGTTTTGAAGGAAAGCAGACATTAACATCAAATTCTGCTTTCTGTCTTCTGACGTCTGCTTCTGTTCAAGCGTACCTGGGACCTGTTGTCATTGTGAATAGAGTATTAGTTGTCACCTGGTCCTGTTACCTTATGAATTGCAATAGAGAAAGGTCGGAACTTCGTCAGACCAGAACTGGGATCTCATATCGAGCGTGAAAAATACACAATAAGTTTGGTTATAGTTGGTTTGAAGGATTTAATGGCTGACACAGAGCTTGTTTCTAGAATGTGAAAGGATCACCTCTAATCTTCCACGGTTTAGCCAAGGACTATGCTTTGTCCTTTCACCTCACTTTCTAGATTCTGCAATAAATTATATAGGTTCTTCTGCCAACAGCTTTTTTACCTCTTTATTACAGAGATTGATCGTGTTTGCCAAATGTGAAATTTTCTGTCTCCCCTCTCTTTTACTGCAAGTCTCACTGGAGCACTTGACCCATCCACCTCCTCCTCTCCTCCTCCTCCTCCTGATTTTCCATCTGTATTCAAATCAGATAGCATCCTCCTCCATGCTGTCTGTGTGTCAAAAAGGGTGTCTGGGTTTAAAACTCAAAGTGAAAAAATAGTTGTAGGCAATTAAATAGCAATATTCCAGGCAGATCAGTGCGTGAAAAAGCAACTTAAAATAGAATCTTTTTACAGGAAGTGTGAGACAACCCCTAGCATGAGCTGTACTTTACATATTTAAAGGAAATAATTTGCAAAAGCACATGGAAAGAAAATATCAATCTTATTTTGAAAATTGGGTTTAGGTTTATTGGCGTTTTTTTAACATTATGGACGAAGCAGTGTAGAGGGTTCTAGGTTTTGAAATAATTTAGAAAATTATAATCCCAGTGTTCTGTTTCATTGGTAGCATTCACTGAGGAGCAAGAGTAAATGGATGAGAATACTCAGGATCAAGTACAATAAAAACAATTGACAGGCGTAATATGTTAAGGCCTTATTTGCCAATGATTTCAAAAGCTCAGCTCAAGTTATATGAACACCTTGTAAAAATCCAATACTCTACCTTTGCACTCAGGTGGGAATGGTAGTTTTATTGTCCTTTTGCAAAATCCAAGAAATGCAGGCACAGAAAACAAACTATAGAACTCCTGTTTCAGTATTATCATGAATTTTGTTTGGTGCCGCAGCTTTGAAGATGCTTCAAACATCTTTATCAGCTCCATAGAATTTCAGCATTTCTGAAAGATTTAAATGTGTAGCATGTTGTGTCTTTAGTGTATTTACAGAGCTGTAATTCTACTTCCAGATTCTGGACACATTGACAAATCATTTAAGTGCTGTTGGTTCCTGTATATTTCACCATAATCCCTAAACAGAATTAATTCATCATGTTCAGCTTTGAGTATGTGCACTGAAGCACATCTGGAGTGTAAAAGATATTTAAGGAGTTCCAGTCAATATTTAAATTACTTTTCACTAAGTGACACTGGAATCTTCTAGCAAATTACCCTCTTCGGCTGCTACTCTGAATAATCTTGTGGGCCACTCACGTGTCAGAGGCCATCATTTTTTGAAAAACATTTATTATTATCTGAAATTCTATAGGGAGGGATAGTGACTTACTCTGTTGTTTACTACTGAACATCACATTAACATATATTGAATTGTAATACCTAAACGTAAGTCACTTTCATGTGATATTTAAAAAACTGGAGATGTGCAGTTCACTTTAACACTTGTTCTTCAGGTTTACAAAGAAGACCTACCTCAGCTGAAACAACAAAGTAAAGAGAAAAACCACTCTGTGCCCTTCCTCAAAAGAGAGCGAGCGCCTGAGGACAGTTTAAAGTTGCAGTTTATACATGGGTAGAGTAATATTAGTGAATATTTGTTTTTTCTGGTTGTTAAAACGTCCTACCAATTTTAATTGATTAACATCAGCACTTTTATCCAAGTATTTTTCAGTGCTTACCCATAATTAATTTGTTTGTCAGCAATACTGTGGGTAATTTTCGGACTGTCAGCCATGGATTTTATTTTCTTTCAGTTGTGTGTGTTAAGGGACAAGAGAAGGTTATAACAGCCATATGCAGCAGCATTGTATTTTATAAAATTGCATTTTAAGCTAGCTCTTAGCTACGTGTTATGTTTTCTGGAGCAAAGATTCTCTATTAAACTCACCATGATAGCTGAGATTTGTAAAAATGCCTGATAGATCTCTGCTTGAACCCAAGTCCCTGTAAAACTTACCTGAATGTTATTTTATGTGAATTATGGGGGGTTTTTGTTAAATCAGTTGTAATTTAGGAGTTAAATTAAACCATGAAAATATTCATGGTTGCCTGCTGTTGGTGGGAATATTCTCTCTGCCTTTGTGCTTTTAGCTTTGAGCTAAAGTTGACACCACAGCTGTGCTCTTTTCAAGTTAATGCACAAATTATTTGCACAATTTGTTACACAAAGTACAATTTGTTACCAGAATAGTTTTGAAACAGGATATAATTCCTTTGTGTTTACTTCAGTTATAGAGGCTATGACTGTCGAAATAACTTGTTCTACACCCAAACCGGAGAAGTTGTGTATCATATTGCTGCTGTAGCTGTTGTGTATAATAGGCAACAACACTCTCAAAGGTTGTATCTTGGTCACGATGATGACATCCTCAGCCTAAGCATTCATCCAGTGAAAGACTACGTTGCTACTGGACAGGTGGGTATTTAGAGGAGATGAACTTAGCAAAACATGGAAATGAATTCCTTTTACATTATATAATTAGGACAAATGTGATTCTTTTTGTCCTTCAGTGTAGTGTTTCCTCCTCAATATGGGTAAGCCGTGTATTGTTTCCTATATCCCTGCCAAACTGCTGGGAAGTGCAGGACTGAAAACTATGAGGTGATTGTTAAATCTTTCCTATTTAACAGAAT
Organism: Neomorphus geoffroyi; assembly: GCA_033558235.1. Classification (NCBI taxonomy): domain Eukaryota; kingdom Metazoa; phylum Chordata; class Aves; order Cuculiformes; family Neomorphidae; genus Neomorphus; species Neomorphus geoffroyi. The sequence continues at coordinate 96,997,759 of JAUMJM010000005.1, read as the reverse complement.
AGCTGCCAATCTTATGCTGTGACCCTGAAAAAAAAAATTTATATTCACTTTGAATATCTTCTTTCATCTGTAAAATGCAGGTGTATTTTATTTACATCTTAGATCTGAGGGTTTCATTAGTTAGTCTCAGCATTTTTGTACTGTAATACCATTCAAGAGCCTTACTCAGATAAAGGCTATTGTGTCTTGTTCACTCTACTGATATCTGGTACTTAATATGATATATTCTGCATATTCATATATTTTCATGTAACGTGGTAAATGATATTGTTAATATGGTACTGAATACAGCTGTTTTAGAGAATATCTAGTGATATTTCTCTAAAGAGAAAATAGATCTTGAAAAAGATAAAATAGGTCAAGTGGAAAAGTATTTACTTCTGGAGCGTTTTGAATACGTGATAGTGCTAATTACTGATAATTGACGTGCTTTGAACTTCTATGAGAAGATATTCCAATTAACCTTCTGATTTAGGTTGGGAGAGATGCTGCTATCCATGTTTGGGACACACAGACACTGAAATGTTTGTCATTGCTCAAAGGCCAGCATCAAAGAGGAGTGTGTGCACTGGATTTTTCAGGTAAGCCACAACATATGTTTATGTAAACTAATAATTAAAAAGCAGTGCTTATGATGAGATCTAAATTTGAATAGCTAGCCAATATTACAGTCCACACAAATTTTACATAAAAGTCTGCTGACAGTTTTGATAAAAACAGTGCGTATATTAAAATCAGTCACAAGCCTTTTCTCAATCGATCAGTAATTGATATTTGTGATGTCTAATACTAAGTGTGCCAAGAACTCTGATGACTGTCTATATGGTGGTATAATAATAAAAAAACAGGCAGATTGGTGACTTGAAGTGTATAAACGAGGTGGAAATGTGATCTTTAGGCTCATACAAGTCTTCAAATTTGCTAACAATTCTTGCATTTTTCAGTGGGTTGACAGAAGAAGTAAACATGGCAAACATTTTTCTGCTGTTTCTCCTTTCTGTCTTTCTGAGATGGATGACCTAAGTTGTCTTAGTTACCAAAGGGTACAATTCCTGTATTCAACATTGAAAAACATGATCCATATCGTGGTGAAATATTCTTTTGCATCTTTATAAAAGTGCTCAGAAATCCATTCTCCCTTTTTCTGTTTAAAAAAAAAAAAGATTACTGTAGTTGAAATATCCTTTTCTTAACTCTGATTTTTTTTTTAATTGAACATAGTTTATTTCATATTCCCCTCTCTAGAAATAAGGTAAAAATTCATTAAGATATGGATCACATATATGGAACAGGACTATAGAAAAGAAGTTTTACTTCCACAAATTTAAGTCTGTTGAACTGAGTCACGTTGCAGTACCAGAAGAGGAGCCTTGGTGTTCAGCCAAGGGCTGGAATTGAAATATGAAATTGCTGATCTACTGTGGTGTGTAGCTCTGAAAGTAGATATAGTATCAGAAGAAGGGAAAATGGGTAAGGATGATCTTATTGACATAGTGTGCATAGGTGTTAAACTCCTCATTAAGATCCCTAGTTGAACAATGTTCATATATTTGGAAGATACTTTCCAGTTTACATTTCTAACAAAAAGTAGATTCCTGTATAGGTAGTAGTACCAGATACCTTTGTAAAAGCATAAAGTATAAGCTGGCCATAATCTGTGAAAAGAAGTCTGTACAAAAATATTAAAGCTGTTTTAAGAAGTAGCCATCACTGGCCTCATTACAGTGTTGCTTTAGGGACTCATTGCATTCCTAACTGGCTTTAGTTAAAGTTCTTGGCACAGAGAGGAACAGATTGTTATGCAAATATGCACCTCACTATGGGATCAGAGTGCTACTTTGTAGGGAGTTTTCACTATGGTAACATTAGAGATTTCTAAATTCTGTTCAGGTCACACTACTTTAAGCTCAGAAGAAAGAAACCTAAAACTCCAAAGATACCATTTTTTTAGCTGCACTTGGTCTGATGGCTGACTATCCTACAGTTCTCTCTGCTCTTACTTTCTTAAGCATCTGCTGTTGGTCATTACTGAAAACTGTATAGAGGGCTAGGTCACTTTTGTAGGACCATTCTGATGATGTTATGATTCGAAGATTATAATTGCATTCATGCAATGTTTGGTTGTGCCCTCTGGTGGCTATCTTAACATCCATAATTTTGGATGTTAATTGGAGTGTATAGCCCATATTAATGCATAAAATGTCCTGTTTCAAGTGAAAAAAGTTTAAATTGTATTCTTAACAACAAAATTTTGTCAGCCATGTTCCATTTACATAACTGAGTTACCCCTACAAATAATGTAATCAAAATCTACAAATATTCCTCTTTCTTAAATAATGCAAATTAGATTATTCATATTTACCTTTCATATCAGCCATCTTCATAGCATAGTATCTCACAAAGACTATTATAAAATGGTTCTTAGTCTGTCCTTTGCTTTTCTTATTAACTTTTTCTGTCTCCTTGTTTGTCTCTTTTTTTAATTGTTTTTTTTGTGTAAACTCAATTTTGGTTTGCTGTCCTATTTTTCAACTTCATTCCTTCCAACCAGACCTGTTTCATTCAACTGTGAACTCTTTTCCTCTTTCTGTAATTCGTATTCTTGCTTGCTTCTCATAGGACTCAGTTGCTAAACACTGTGAGCCCAGTCTGGCTGTGAGGACCTATTCAGCTTTATGAACTTTGAAGTATTATATTTTTAATGGAGAAACTTATACCAGTAGCAGTCTTTCTGTTCTTGAAGTCAAATACGCTTTAGCACAGAGTCCTTAACTTCCGTTAACTTGTACAGGAAATAACATTCTCAAAACAGTGCTTTTGTTCATTCTTTTGGCCACCTCCCCAGTTCTCTACTTTCTCCAGCTTTAACTTTTCTTCAGTTAAAAAAAAATAATTAGGTAATCATCTCCTGTTACAGCCTATGAAGTTCAATTGCCTATCATATACTTCAAAAATTATGGTTTAGTCTTTTAAATTTTTCAAACTTTAATGTCAATTGGTCTCTCAAAGTTTGTTAACAATGGTCTTGTTTATCGGTATTTCACACACATAGCAAGGATGCTTGAGGTACTGTTGAATTATGTATTATACTCTGTTCTTGCTTTTCTTCCTTTCATTTTCCGTAGTGTTGTGTCTTTCCTGCAGTGGGAGATGATCGCCAGCAGTTAATTTTAACTTTATAATTTTTTATCATATTTATAGTTTCATTACATTGCCTGTTAACTTTTAAACATTCATTTGATTATACAGTAATAATTCTTGTCACCATTTCAAGCAAAAGAATCATCGTCTGTTCAGAAATATTTCAAATAAAATGTGACATGATTTTGGAGTAATTGGACTTTATGAAGTTGACTGTCATTGTCTTGCTTGATCCTACCCACCTTCCTTGTACTTAGACACAGGAATGTTTTGTGTCTGCCTTTGGGAAAGGTCAATGGTTTGATAAGTAATACAAATCTAAAAAAAATTAGATTAGATCAGGCATACAAACATAATGGAAGATAATGAAGTCAAAAGAATGCCTTCTCGAGAAAAGAACAGTCTGTCTTGTAATCATCCAGCTAAAAATTAAGCAGAAAAATCTTGTAGTGACCTATCACACAGCCTGTTCTGTCTCTACGGGTGATGCTATATTTAAAGTCACCTTAGTCAGGAAGACTAGGTCATGGATTGGTAGAGTGCTCTATGAAATCTATGGGTTCTATTTTGATGTGTCATCACCCGACAGGTATTCATTCACTTTGATGCTAAGTATTGCATTTGGGGATAAAACTTCCAGCAGGTATAGACTTCAGTTATCTTAAGAGGTTGAGCAACTTGACTCAGGTCATTTGTCTGTACGCAGTCTCCTTTAGGAAGTGAAGGCCATCAGTGAATCTGAACCCAAATCTCCTAAAGTATTTGGTTTTTTGCTTAATTTATAATACATCATTTGAAATTCAGTTTACAATGTGTTTGCTGCATTCATTGCCTGTTATATTTTCAGCTAAAACCTTAGTGCCTTTAACATTAAGTATTGCTTCTGTACAGCTGATGGAAAATGTTTGGCATCTGTTGGGCTAGATGATAATCATGCCATTGTGTTTTGGGATTGGAAGAAAGGAGAAAAGCTATCAACAACCAGGTAAGAATACATCTCTGTATGAATGTGCCCTGTGATTACATTTTCCCGAATAATATCATCCTAATATATCTATAGGAAAAACCAGAACACCTCTCTGAACTCATAATAGCATTTTAGAGCAATATATCCAGATTAAAAACCTTGGGATCTATAGCTTAGTGTTTGAAAATCCTGTGAGTATTTCTGTCTAGAGTTTCCTAGCCTTTCTGTTAGGATAACTGCACTGATTTTATAGCTCATTTAATGTTTTTCAAGTTAAGTTAATATTTTCTCCCAGTTTTATTTCCTGATTCATAGCAGAAGTCACCAGAGATGTCATATTTTCCTTTATGTTTTAGATGATATGCTGGGTTCCATCAGTGTATAGGGACTGGTTTTCTAAAAAGAAAAATGTGTTCCTGCTAATATAAATGGATTTTTAAGGTCTACTGATCTTGCTTTCCTCCCGAGTCAGCTTTTTCTGAGATATTTGCTCTTTATGGTTACTAAAAGAGAGTTAGTCAATAACCCTGTAGTGAAGAAGCTTTTGCAATTGCTTGAAAGGACCAATGTTGGGAAGAGGATTGGATTACACTTTACATGTTTGCTTTTTTCCCTCTAGAAAATATTTGATTGCAATATTTTCTTTATCCTAACCTGGTTGTACATGTTAGAAGAATCAAAATATTTGTGAACCTGGTTTCTGTCTTACCCTCAGGTGAATCAAATATATCTCTGAGGTTAAAATACTACAGTTGTGTAGAATTCGTGTAAACGTGGGCTTATGTATCAGAAAGGCAAGGAGTTAATTTCATATGCTCTCAGTAATCGCATAACGGCTAGCACTGGTCAATACAAATTATTAGTATAGCTGAAAAAAAAGTGCCTGTGAAAGATAGATATATTATTATGTGGTGACATATTCCAGAAGTGATAAGATTTTCTCCTGGCAGCACTCTGTTAGTGGTATACCATTACTGAAGAAATAAATGTTTTGATCCAAGTGTGTATATAATTTTGTCTCGGGCATCAGTTTATTAGGCAGCAAGATCTTAAATCTTCTTTAAAATCTGTGAGGTAGGTCTTGCTTAGCAACACTGTTGTCTGTGTTGCAAAACATGACATTTCCATTTGCTTTGCAATCCTGCTTTTACTGTCTCCAGAGAGATTGTGCTTCACACTCACAAGTGAAGAAATACCTTATATATTCCATAGAGACCTTGTAAGCTTTTGAAAACAAGATAGTGATGGGCTGTACGCCTGCCTGTCTCTTTTTGCTCACAGGAGAGATAGAAGATTAAGTACTTAATAAAGATTATACACTTTTTGGTGTATAATACTGTATCTACCCAATGTATCTACTAATATTTATGTTTTGAAAATATTCAGGATCCTCACAGAAAGCATAAAAAATAGCATAAAAAATTGTCTAAAAAGTTCAATTTTAGATTATTGTTTATATTTTAGCACTGCTTAAAGTCCCCCATTCTGGTAAGCAGAATAGGATGTATAAAGAGAGAAATAAAAACCAAGGCTGGAGAGTTTACATCCAAATTTTAGATGTGACCCTCTTGTTGCCTTAGCAGACAAGAAGAATAGAAGGACAGCTCCTTACAGTCATAGAGACCCACAAGAAGAATTAATATAAAGGTCTGAACCTGAAAAATGAAGCATACATTCACTATATACAGACAGTAACATTATGTTAATTCTGTAGTTATTTTGTATTTATTTTTTGTGAATATTCTTTTTGCTTAATCTTCTTGGGAAGATTTATTCCAGCATGACTTCTCAGTTTTCTTGTTGCAGTATTCCAAATGTACTTACTTATTTGTTTTAATTGCTCCCTAGTTAAATTATATGGTTTGTTTCCCTATCTTGGCACTACAGTCTGCTGTCTAGTTTCATTAAAATCCTTATTGAGTAAGTGTACTCTGTTGGAATCAAAATGTATGTGAGCTTTCACTAGCTTCTCATGCCTTAATGCTGGTGCAGTGCTGGTCCTGTTTGGTCCCAGCGTTTTGTATTAATGGGCTGCAATCTCTCAGGGAGCTGAAGGGGGCATTGTCAAATTTATTTACAATCTAAATCAGTGACCATCATGTTCTTTTACTTTCTTCATTCTGAAAGAGCAAATGCCCTATGCCAGTCCCTTGCAACACAAGGACACAAAAGCTACACAAGCTTGTATATGAGTTTTGGTCTGACCATTGCAGGAAATTGGGGTGGAATTTTAGGCCATACAGTGCAGATCAATTAGTTTGATTTTGGACTTAGGGTAGTAGGTTTTGCCTGTGTGATAGGTGCTTCAGGAAGAGGCAGCATGACCTTCCTGAACTGAAAAGCTGAGAATCGTTATGGCAAAGTAGAGGAACAGGAGAAGGAGGAATTGCAAAAGACGTACTTCAAATGTCAAAGGTGTAAAGGACTGGGTTTTTTTGTCTAGAGTGGTTCACCAAAAGAAAACATTGAAACCAAGAGGGCTGTCAGAACCATGAGACGTTTCAGATCTGCTAAACCTGTCAGATGGAAGTGTCATTGTTGTAGTACAAAACCTGAAAATTTGTCTTTGATAGCTAGTAATTTTTGCTTTTAGTATTTATAACACGCTACAATAGCAGTAAATACTAATTTGAACCTGGAAATCTTTTTTGCAATTGTCTAATTTAAACTTATAAATTCTCATAAACCTATACTTGTCAACACAAATAACTTTAATTACCTGAGAACTAAATTTGAATGTGTATGAATGGACTGCTGAATGGACTGTTTCCCAAATTATACGTTTATAATATGCTATTTTACTTTTCCTCTTGAAGCACAGTAGGTTAAAGACTTCCTCATTTTTCTGGACAGAGGATTTTAAATATTAATTGGATTTTACCCATTTAAATACTTATGTTGCCCTTTATACATACTCTTAATTGCATTGACTTTTGTTGTCGTCTTCTTCGTTATTGCTTAACTGAAATGAATTTCAGTGAGAGGCAGTTTTTATTCACCACATTTCTGTAGTCTAAATCTATCCAGTGTATGCTCAAATATATTATGCCAACTCTGTGGGTCAGATTTCCAAGGCTGAACTCTTGCAGATTTGAAGTAAGGCACTCTACTTTTTGTTAGACAGGGTAGTGTTGATAGAGATAATGTAGACACAGCTTCTGTGACTCATCTGCCAGCCCTCACAGTGTTATAGCTCCTACATAGTTATCTTTGCACCAAGAGTATGACAGTCACGGCGATGAGATTCTCAGTGTTGAAGATTGTTTGGTTTGTCCAATATAATGAAATGCCATGTAGTTGGAAATGTTAAGTCGTCCCTTACCATGCTTTTTAATTTTATTTTTATTGCAGGGGGCATAAAGATAAGATATTTGTAGTGAAGTGTAACCCACATCATGTAGACAAACTAGTCACAGTTGGGATTAAGCACATCAAATTTTGGCAGCAAACAGGTACTGTATTGAATATTTTATATTTAATTTGTTTGAGAATGTATATATTTTTAAAACAGAAACTTCACTTTTAAGAATTTGTTTTATTTGTAAAGCAGTTTTCTGGTTACCCCAGGAGTGAAAACCTACCTCTAAATCAGCAAATGTCACAATGTATCTTTGGAAGCTGTTTCCAGCTAATTGTTTTTTAACTCAGGTCATACTATTAAGGATTTTTCCTGAACAAGCATCTCAGAAACTATGCAGTCCTGTAATTCACTTAGGCAGATTATGACCCTTGTTGTGAAAATGCCAGCTGGTGGCTAAGAGTCTTAAGTGCCCCTGGCAGACTGCTAGAAATGGTAGTGTTTGTAGCTCAGGTAGTGATGTAACCTTAGCAGTCCTTTGGTTTCGAGATAGACGGTTTTCAGTCATCAGAGATGACTTCCAGAGATGGAAGCACGTGTTTCAAGGTGTCGGGTTGCAAAGATAGATTGGAGAATGGACTTTAAAATATGTGCCTGCACAAAACAAAAAAAAAGAAATATTAAGTACCAGATATTTTGCAAAAATTGAGTAATAGCAATTTGTATTTTATCCATTAGGCAAAATATCATGATGTGTTAGGCCAAGAATCAAGGTCACTTATTTTTTTTTTGTATAACACAGGAATTCTCTTCCCTTTCATACATAATTAAAAATTTTTGTTATTTAAATACAAGGTGAGATTCTGCAAACTAACAAGCCAAATACTCAGAAAAGGAACGTAACTGTAAGTCTAGGCTGTTCTGTCAAACTGAGAAAGACAGCAAATTTGATTCTGATTGAGAATATTTTTTATTCAGGACTGGATTTTTTGTTCTTCATGACTTTTAATCGTAGATACACTGTCTAACTACTCAGTAAAAAGATCTCAGAGAACATGTTCTGCGTGTAAAACTCAGCAAAGGTAGGCGGCGCAAGGGCAGCTAAAAATAGAACTCAAGACAACTCAAAATTGGGTAGTTTTGAGAAGTTCCTGTATTTGTACTGTATTTTACAGCATTCAAGTTGTTCAGGTGCTCTCAGTTTAAAAATTGATTTTTTTCTGCTTTTTTTTTTATCATTAGGTTATTTTTGTAGCAATTAAATAGACTTACATTGCTGCTTCCCAAATGCTATTACAGGAATTTGCATTAAACAGTATCTTACTCCAAGAACAGTCTTTTTGCAATAAAAATGGTGACTTTTTAATTACGGTTTGCTCAGTGGAATTGGGAATATCAGTCTGGTGTTAACTATGAAATGAAGCAAGGATCCTGCTGTCTATATTTTTCTAATTGCACGTGTATTTCTACCTATATGCACTCAATTTATGGACGCATATGACTGTGTCCTGCTGTCTTAATCAAAGTAAGGCTGTGGCCATTTGGTTTTCTGACATTCAGAAGGGGAGCAAATCCTGTCACTCATTCTGCAAAACTGCTTCCAAATTGTCAGGTTGCCAGTGGACAGCTGAAACTAACCTCTAGAATCTCGTGGGTTTGTGGTCACCTCTGAAGAGAAGCAGCTTGGCAGGAGCTTGACAGGCTGTTATGTGAGGAAAAAAAAATTCTGCCAGCCATTGTATTATTTCTTTTTATACAATTCCTCACCAAAATTTATCACTTGTTTGGAAATAACAATCTGAAAAATATAACCTGTACTGCTTCAAAACTGTCATTGCTGGATTGACTTTCTTTTATTATGTTTTTCTCTTGTGCACTGTGTTTTCATATTTGCCATTATCTACCATGTCTCAGGCAATCACAAGAGATGAAGGGGTCAAGGCATTTGTCCTTTACAGTGCTACGGCTACAAACTAAAATATATAAATACTTTCTTTTGTTTATATCGCAGGTGGAGGCTTTACATCAAAACGCGGAACATTTGGTACTACTGGAAAATTGGAAACTATGATGAGTGTTTCATATGGGCGAATAGAAGATCTGGTTTTCTCTGGTGCTGCTACTGGGGACATTTATATCTGGAAGGATACTCTGTTGCTTAAGACAGTGAAAGCCCATGATGGACCTGTGTTTGCCATGCATGCGCTGGATAAGGTATTTATCATATTATGTGATCCATTCATCTTTATTATTTTTGTTGCAAGACAGTATTTTAGCAGTGTATCACTAACGTATCTCTCAATTAAGTTACTCGTGTTCTGTTCATCTGTGTGTAAGCAATACATGGTTCTGCATTGCATTAGCGTTGAAGGTGCTTTCAATAAATAAAACCATAACAGAAAACAAGTTGCACTGGATGAATCCGGATGTGATTAAAATCACAAAACCAATATTAATGAGTTCTGTTATTTAATAGACATGTATTTGTAAGGACCGTGTTATACGTGCTCATTACCTGACCAATAGTTTTCTGACCTCTAAATATGCTGAATTTATTTCGCACTGTCATTGCGTGTGTCATTCTTATATTTGTAAAACACAGGAGAGTAAGAGTAACATTCGTTCCTTCTTCAACCTGATGCCAAAAATATTTTTGCATTATCAGTTTCGAAAATATGAAACATGATTTTTTTAAGAATACTGTCACTAAATCTTAAGCAAGACTTCAAATATCCAAAGGTTTTGTTTTCTTGAGTTAATTATTCCAGATATCAAAAGTATCTTCTTTCAGTTGCATCAATAGATCTTTAAAAGAAACAAGGGCAAAATATATTATTGACATCATGTAAATGAGATTAGGGCAAAGTTTTGCTACTTGAAATCCACTGGCAATTTGAAGATGTTGATAATGGAATATCCTTTTTGAGGTTATAGTTTCAACTTCAAAAGTATAGCGTGAAAAGAAGAGTATTAGGTATTCACATTTTTATATATCAAGGTCAGTTAAGATCCCTGTGGCTTAATTCTTTCTAGCCCTACTTGATTGTTCCTAGCTTTTCCCATCAATTTTTCTATTTGATCTTGGCACACTATCTTCTAAACATCCTCTTCACTTACATTTTTGTTGGTTAGTTTAGTTGTGCTGTGTTTTGCACACAGTTGGCACAGATAAAGAGAATCTACCAAGGGAATTAATCACAGAATTAGTCCCTATGCATTATGAGAATTCAATTTGAAACACCTATTAAGTCCATTGATTTTGGAATAACTTCAGAATCTGTTACTACTAACTACTGCCTCTTCTAAGGATGAAGCACATAATTTTCATAGCTTATTTCCACATGCAGAAAAATGCTGTGGTCCAGCATTGCTATTTGTGATAGTATGTACTCTGAACATAAGCCCTTATAACCCTAGAAAAGCAACTGTATAAATCCTCTCATCTTTTATGTTTCTCCTCATAAATACAGACTCCAGTATTTTTAATTGCAGACATGAATAAAATTCAGGGGAGAATTTATACTTCCTTTGGACATGTCTTTTAAAATATTAATATATTAGTGCTGACATATGTTTTCATATGTGATCATACAGGGCTTTGTAACTGGTGGAAAAGATGGAATTGTGGCACTTTGGGATGATATGTTTGAAAGATGTCTGAAGACGTATGCTATTAAAAGAGCAGCACTATCTGCTAGTTCTAAAGGTATTTTTTCAGTGTGCTTTAACAAGGACTATATGCACGAAGGCTGGTAAAATGACAGGAATAGGAGTCAAATCTTACCAGAGCATAAAGGGAACAGTAATATACTACTTACTACTCTGTGCTGGCATTTTTGGGTTTGATTGATATAAGTTGTATTTCAGGGTCTTCGATATGTATAGTTTGTTCTGCCATTTCTTCCTCAATCCCATGACATTAGGCTTTGTTTTTACTGAAGAAAGTCTTTTAAAAAGAGATGTCACAAGCCTGTGAGTCTGACTGTTCCAAAATATGTTCTGTTTAGAAGCTAGCTTCCTCCACTGGCCAAATTTCATGTAGTGAGAGACTGAGTCTCTGTGAGTTTGAAAGCCGTGTTAAATTGTACTTCCCCAAGCATCAGTGTGGAGGTCTGTAAAAGGATATCCACAGAATTAACATCTGTGTCATGGAGTGTGTGAACTCCTTATACACTGTCACATTTAAAGCAGTAGAATATCAATCTTGATATTGTCACAATACAAACTAGCACAAGCTCCCCTCCTTTGAACTATTAATTCCTTTGAAATAAAAAATCCATGGATTGTCTAGCGGTTTGATCTGGCAAGTGTATCTCATGTTTCATGATTTCAAATTGATTTTATTTATAAGTGATATAAGCTGTATGAATTATAGGTGATATGAAGCTCTTTTTGAGTTCACAATAAAAACCTAAAATTAATATCCTTGTATTCTTCAGGTTTGCTTTTAGAAGACAATCCCTCTATTCGAGCCATCAGTCTAGGACATGGGCATATACTAGTGGGAACTAAAAATGGAGAGATACTTGAAATTGATAAAAGTGGTCCTATGACTCTACTTGTTCAGGTACTGTATGCATCTTCCATACCAAAATATTCCCTATAGAAATACAAGATATTATAAGATTTTACCAGTCATATTTGTGTGTTTTCATTAATCGTGTTGGCCACCATTCCTTTCCTTGCTCAGGCAGAAGTTTTTATTTTGGGATTTGGGTAAAGTCCTGTTTGGGTGTAACTATTTCATGTTCATTTCAATTCTGGAAGAGAGAGCATTAGTAGAACAGGAGTTACAACTAGTAATACCAGAGGAAACTAAGGAAGAATTTATTTTAAGTGGTTAGCAGAGAAAACAGATGAGACATTCAGGTCTCCTTGGATGCAGAAATTTTTTTGAGAGGAGATGATGAAGGCCTTATTGCTTGAGACTTGTAAACGGAGGCAGGGCAAGTGCTAGAACGTATTACAGAAGCCCAAATGCATAATTTTCTCTTGTATCAAATGATTTTTGTTTAGGGGCATATGGAAGGAGAAGTGTGGGGCTTGGCAGCTCATCCTCTCTTGCCTGTCTGTGCAACGGTGAGTGATGATAAAACACTACGAATCTGGGAACTTTCATCCCAGCACCGCATGCTGGCAGTGAGGAAACTCAAAAAAGGTAATTCTCACTTTGCTGTACGCTGATAGTAATGGTACTGCTCATTTCTGTAACAGTTTCATCTTTGCTTTCAGTGATTATCACAGGTATTAATTAGGTAGGAAGATGACATGGTCATGAAGAAATTGAAAGCATAGGAAGTAAATTGTCTTTGGCAGCTGTCAAGTCAATGAAAATGCTAGAAAGAAAAAGGATTATAATCTATTGTAATGAATAATAATAAAATGAACTTTAATCTGTTTTCTGATGATTCCACGGGGAAAGAGTTGACCTCAAAATCATTATCCTTCCCAAGAATTACTTAAGGGCAGCGTATTTGTTGCTGACGTTAGAAGGTTTACTTATAAAGGGAAATGTGTAGTTTTCTGCCGTTAAGCACAATCAGCCTTCAGTGGCAATATGAACTTTGCATGTTATACCAGTTTCTCTGAAAATGAACAGTTTCCCCGCCCTCTTCTCTGTGTAAAAGTACTCGAGATACGCTGAAATGCTGCCTTCTCAAAATTACTCTGATTTCATTTACTAATTTATATCCTTCAGGAAATTTTATGGTATAACAGGAATTCTAACTGACTGAGGGAAAACAGAATCAAATGCTTTGAGAGGTGAACTTAGGCATGGATGGAGATAGCTGTATGAGAGAGTATGGTCAGAAATAATGTGGAGGCAAAAAGAAAGTGGAAGAAGTATAGTAAATACCTGCTTTAAATGTGCTCCGCCTGAAAGGAACCATTATTCAGTCATAACAAAGAAGCATTCATGTGTAGTATCCCTGAAATACACGCAGTTATGCTGCCTATAATGACTCTTTCCATTTTCCATCTTGATTTTTTCTTTCTTTTTTTCTTTATTTTTCCTATCATTGGTAGTTTAAAACATAATTGAAAGGTGGTGTTTGCTCCTTAAACCATTTCAAGACTGATCAATGCAAGAACAGCCTATATAGAGAGTACATTCACATTCAGTAAAACATTAATTGTAGCCCTCCTATCGCATATTTGTTTCAATAAATAACAAATCTATTTAAAAAGTATATACTTGATATAAAACCTTTTCATTGCAGTTTATTGGTGGGTTTCTGAATCCCAAGTTTGTAAACCTTAAGATAGTCCTTTCTGTTTTCTTTTGTAGGTGGACGATGCTGTGCCTTTTCTCCTGATGGGAAAGCCTTGGCTGTAGGGTTGAATGATGGAAGTTTTCTGGTGGTAAATGCTGACACTGTTGAAGATATGGTCTCTTTTCACCACAGAAAGGAAATGATCTCAGATATAAAGTTTTCTCGAGGTATAATCAGGTGATAAAGTGAAAGGGCAGTTTGTTTTTTCTCCTCTAGACATAAGACTAGATGTTCAGGAGGTAAATTTGCTTTGTATGTGCTCCATGCATTGAAATACTTTAGGTTTCTGTGTGGTCGTATGCAGCCTAGTGTAATGGGGCCTACCCCAGCCTAGCGCCTTCCGATGCCCTGCAGTAGCAACAATGCATAACAGTAATACTTATAACATGTACACTTTTAATAACGTCAGTGTCTCTTCTTTACAGAATCAGGAAAGTACCTGGCTGTGGCTTCCCATGATAATTTTGTAGATATTTACAATGTACTCACCAGCAAAAGAGTTGGCATTTGTAAAGGAGCATCCAGTTATATCACGCACATTGACTGGGACTCAAGAGGTAAAATGTTTGACCAGAGAAAGAGGTTTAAAATGCCTATAAAACAGAATATCAGAAAATTGTTCTCATACCAGTTACTAAGATCAGCTGTAACTACCAATGCAAATCACTTGTCAACATGAAGTACCATATGGGTTCAGTGCAGTTAACATTTGTTGGTGGAATTCATCCTCACTTGTAGCATTTGTATCAGAGACTAAAATGCCAGTTCTGAACATGTTACTGCTTTGGATTGCCCTCCTCTTTTTATAGTTTTGTAGTGTGTGGCACATTTTCTTTTCCACCTTTTATCTTTTCTTCTTTGCTGAACGACACATGGCAATCACAGCAATGAAGTTGGAGAGCATTATTGTCACAACTAATTAAGTGTACCAGGATCAGTAATAAGCTCTTGCAGATAAGCCTTCCTGGACGTAATATGATTCTGTGTGGAACCACCTGTGTGTCTGATCCCTGCTTCCCCTACTGGGCGAGTCCCAAAATGTGCTGGAAGCTCCCTGACAGTGACAGAATCTAATCCCCCTTTTGAACCAGGTCTGTGTGCCATTCTTGAGCTAGTAAGCCATGCTGCAGCTGAGCTGGCACTCTGTGCCTTCTTACAACCCTGATAATCTGTCTGCTGATAATTGTACATGAAATAACAGCAATTTGTTTGATACTATCTGTGTGCCCGTAGCTGCCAGTCCTTGGATGTGTTACATGTGCAGATAAGAAGGACAAGAAAACTGAAAATTCTTTGTGTCTTTAATGGTATTTATTGGAAATTCTAACTGAACTTCTAGATGTAAAGGATTAATATCTTAAATTGTATAAGAAGGGCATGATGCTGCTATAGTCCTGTATTGCACTTCTTGTTGTCCGTGATTCCAACCAGAGTAAATACAGCTCACATAACAAAGGGCAAGATGCCCAGTTAAAATATAGCAAAGTTGGAACTGCAGTAGTTCATATCAGTTGATAAATTAATCCATTGTTTCTCAGTAAAAGTGTGCTTTCCCTGGCGGTTATGCAGATTTGATATTGTAGAATTGCTTTTATGATAGAAAGTCCACACTGGATTTCTTTTACTAGTACAGTTTTTATACTTTGAGTAATTCAGAAAATGCCTTTGGTTTTCTCACTCTCAAATTCAGTTTTACAATATTTCTGATGTATTTTCTGATTCTTTATGCATAAATAGTTGCTAACATACTACTAATTGCATATAGGATTATCTTGCTAACATCACAGCATTTGTATGGGTATGGTAAACTTCAGATTCAAGGACGGTTTGCTGTGTAGCTGGATTATATGCCAGTCAGGGAGTGCAAAATAGACAAGAATTTACAACATATTTAACTTTTGGCAAAGCTGTCTTGCAAAATTTTTATGAAAATTAATAGCATACAATTTTGGCTTGGTTTTTTGTTTTGTTTTCTTTTTAGCTTTCCATTACAATGATGATGAAAACACAAGTGAAATATTTCTTATCAGAAGAAAGTGATTTACTGCAAGACAGTAATTTTTTAAGGGTGTTGGGTGGTATTTAAAATATTAATTCTGAATCAGGAGTATGAGACTGATTGTAAGCATCTGTTTTACTTTTGCTATTAATAACTCTCCGGATGATAATTTTTTGCATTACCCCCAGAAATTATTGCCTTTCAATCAAAAGAAAATTCATAACGTTCATGATATAATGAATAAGATTCATAATAAACTCTTTATTTTGTATTCAGGAAAGTTACTGCAAGTTAATTCTGGAGCCAAAGAACAACTATTTTTTGAAGCACCAAGGGGCAAAAGGCATATTATAAGAATTGCTGAGGTATGAATGATGCTTATTGGATTTTTTGCTGTCAAAGTTATTTTTCAGGACTGTTGAAAATTAGCATACTTGTAATCAGTGTGCATACAGGTTATAAAGCATCTTTGAACAGTATGAGCTGGCTCTTAACGTTGTTGATTATTTGTGACACATAATTCTTCTACAAAATTACCAACGTTTAGCAAGTCAGAAAATATTTAAGGAGATTTGTATACAGATCATGCTCGGCTTTGGGGAAGCGGGAGTGTTCAAAGTTTTAAGCCTTTTGATGAAGACCTGCAGTTTGTATTAACTAGCTGGAAATGGTGAACACCTTCTAAAAACAGTAAAAAACCCGAAGTTAATACCAAACACAGAAAAATATACAGGTGTATTGAGTGTGTATTAAGATGACTTCTTTTGGAGAATTTTGATTGCAGATAGAGAAGATCGAGTGGGACACCTGGACCTGTGTTCTTGGTCCTACTTGTGAAGGAATTTGGCCCATGCACAGTGATGTCACCGTTGTAAATGCAGCTAGTCTTACAAAAGATGGAACACTTTTAGCTACAGGAGATGATTTTGGCTTTGTGAAGCTTTTTGCTTATCCTGTGAAGGTAATAATTTTATTTATTTTTGCAATTACAAACTGTGCAAGAAAAGGAATTAAGGAAGACACTGTTCACAATATGTCAGACTGCTAATATGCAAATTCTTTGTGCTACAGGGCCAACATGCAAAATTCAAGAAGTATGTGGGTCACAGCGCACAGGTAACCAATGTGCGGTGGTTACACAATGATTCTGTGCTGCTGACTGTAGGTGGTGCTGATACAGCTTTGATGATCTGGACCAGAGAATTTTTGGGCATTCAGGAGAGTAAACTGGTTGATAGTGAAGAATCAGACACAGATGCAGAAGAAGATGGAGGTAAAGAGGACTGTATAAAACATGTCTTTAATTTAGTCTTCATTCCACAGAGACTCACACAGGCGTTTAACTTGAAGTGGGCAAGAAGCTTTCATGTGCTAAAGTTCAGTGCAGGGAGAGCTTGGTAGGATTTGTTTCCTTCCTTTTATTAGTATGGACCATCTTGTTTTCTACTCTTCCACTATGAAACAAGGGTAGATTGTTTTATTTTTATGTTTTATTTTTCTAAGGTTATGATAGTGATGTTGCAAGAGAAAAAGCAATTGACTATACCACTAAGATCTATGCAGTAAGCATCCGAGAAATGGAAGGGACAAAACCACATCAACAGCTGAAGGAAGTTTCAGTAGAAGAGAGGTATGTCACACAAAGACATTGATTTCCAAATGTACATTGCATTCTTTTGAATCTCATTTCATTCAGCTGTTAGTCCTTAGAAATAGGACAAGAATTTTAAAATTCACAGGATAACATTTAAAATGATGTTTACAAGGTACAACGTGTTAATGTGATAGAGAAAATACGTATCTACAAGTAAAACATCTGTGAATGTTGTGCTCTTTTCTGCTGTTCACATAAGCGGAGATATTCTTTCCTAGTTAGTGTGTGTAGCTGTGTGTATGTCTACAACAGGGTGTTTGTGATAGGGTGAGCTTGTAAATACTTTGTAGTTGAAGCTTTTGCTGATGTTTTCATTGAAAGATTTTCAGTTGCTTGTAATCATGTCAGGTTGTTACTGTTAAAGCTGAAATTTCCCATGGTACATGTTGGCCTTAGGCTGAATTATTCTGAAAAAAATAAGCTGTAAGGAGAACAGTGCTGGAGAGGACAGGAAAGAAAAGAGGTAAGAGCTAAGCATAGAGGGTGAGACTCAGTGAAACACAGACCTAGGGCTGTGGATGAGTAAAAACTCTGACTGCGACAGGACTACTGGGACAGAACAGGAGTACCTATAACCAGGAAAGTATGTTCCTCTTTGTAGTCTGGAACAATAAATTTACACCTGTAAATCCTATCGATGACTCAACTGTGAATCCATGCATTCTTTTTTAATAGAATTTGTTTTTATAAGTGATCATTATTTTATCATGAGTTCTCTTGCTTGTTGGGCACTGACAAAAAGGACTGCCATGGTAAGCCACAGGAAGAATTTAAGCTTCATTTTTTTCCTTTAGTTTACCCAGAACACGTGACTAGTAACAATACCAGTAATGTGGTGGAGTATAGTTCTCCTCACAAGGATCCTGCCCTATTTAGAGAACAGGATACATAGTCCTCAGGGAATACCTAGGGTGCAGAAATAAGTGATGGTGCACTGTACGATCCCTGCTGCAGGTGTTGCAAAAGATGAGAGGGCTGTGTGTAGAAAGAGGCTGGGATGGCAAGAAAAGAGCACTCTGTAACCTGTGGAGAGCTACCTTCTTGCTTTTCCTACTTCTGTCACAGACCCTGGTGATGGCTGGCAAGTAGAATATTTTTAAGGCAGCCTCTAACTCTGTGTACCTCAGTCCCTACTGCCAGCTGAAACGTGCGTCTGAATTTGCAAATAAAACTGCATGCTCACCACAGCTGCAATTAGAGGTCATTTAAGCAGTTCTTTGAACAAACATCTAACATAATTACATTGAACAGATCACGGTCTAAGGTTCTTCTATTGACTACTGAAAATTAGTGGGAACTTTGGAGAATTTCGGCTTTAAATCTTCTTGGTTTCCTGATTTGCAAGATGCAAAATGAAGTTAGTAATACTTCCTAATCTCTTGCAGATCTTTGAAAAATAATTGCAGTTTCTAAAGCTCTCAAAGAATGCAGTGCTGTACATCATGGTCAGAAAGTAATAATTAATAATTTTTCACTTGATATTTGAATAGAAGAAATGTTGGATGTGAAAGATAAGAATAAATTTGTTACATCTCTCTATTTTTTTCACCACAACATTTAAAAATAAACATGAAGCAGGAAGATTAGTGATTTTTTTTTTGGATACAGTTTCAACCATAACGATCTCTCTTTCCTTTTTCTCATTTACTCATAAAAAGTCTTTGTTCCTCCATTTTTCTATAAAAAGGCATAATATATTATCTACTAAACATGAATGTTTTGAGATTGAGTTAAGAGGAACCAAACTATTTTGGTTTGTGTGAATACAGCTAAATTGTTCTTACATGTGGAATAACATGTGCCAATAATACTGTGGCCAGATGTTTTACACCAGAAACCCCTGTACCTTTTCAGCTGTGTTATTCTGCTTTGATGATGCAAAAGCAACTCTAAAGTGAGCTTAATTGACCAATTAAGCTGGGCTTATAGTTGTTTTGTACTAGTGAATTACCAACAATATGAGCATAAGCATCAGTCTGTCTTGCAGCTTTTCTGCACCATTTTCAGTCCAGGAGTGAAAATCACCACAGTTCCTCAGAGGAGTTTTCCTCCTCTGAAACGTGGCCATGGTTATGTGCAAGCAAGCATTCTGCTTCTCAGAGGAGTATCTTGGTCTGCCACGCACACTTCAGGCTTCCTGATGTTTGAGTCTATAGGCTTCCTGATGTTTGAGTCTATCTCCATTCTCAGTTTTCCACTGCATAAACTGGTTCAACTGAACCTGCTGTATTGATGTGGAGGAAGGCAGCCCCTGAAATGAACTGGCAGTTCACCTTTTTCAGCCTTTATAACAACATATATAGTTGTGAAGCAGTGCACGATCAGAGAAATGAAGCAGACTTCTTGTTTGTCACACTAACACTGGTAATAGAGGGAAAATGTGCTATCCAGCACAACAAAGCAAAACTGAAGCTGGAAGCTCCTCTCGCGTGCCTGAGTGTTTCCATACTACCTGCTTCGTTTATGGCTGGTGGGCCTAATTAAATGGGTAGGCTCCTCTTCTGCAGTGAGGTTGCCTCTGATTTCCATAATAGTCTCTTCATAATGACTGTATGTGAAAATAGCGTGTACAGACTCTCTGAAGGATATCTAGCATGTAGCCTATCTGAAGAAATAATCTATCCCATAAAAAGTACTAGATTGAAGAGAGCAAGAAAGAAGGCTTTAACATTCTCTGTATCTTCTTTTTCTTCTTATTGTCTCTATGTATTCAACAGTTTTGTACTTCATTTTAAAATAGCTTAGAATAAATCCTTGTACCTATCCTTTCCATCTTTTCTGCTAAAGTCACAGCTATTCTTCGCATCTTTTATATGTCCTCTATAACTACTTCAGTATAATCGCATCTTTGGTATTTAGAGGTTGTGTTTTGATAAATTTGTCAACAGATTCCATATTTTTCATATATAGCTTGTTAGGCAAAGATTTATTCACTTCCCTTTCTTCATCAGATTAATATAAATTTCCAGAATTTATAGTCAGATGATTAGAAGCAGAAATTTGGATGCGAGAGGTACAAGGTTTTGGATGCAGTAAGATGACATGAATGTGTTGGCTGCTGCAGTTGTCAAAGACTTCTGTCTTTGATCACAGTTGTACCAATAAGAGCACAATTTTTGCAGAATCTAGATGGCCCGGTTATGAGTGCTTCAAGGTGAAGCCGAGTTCTCTCGTAAGTCACCTGAATTGTGAAGCAAGCTTCACAGCAGTGCCAGATTTCATCTGAGAATACAAAAGAACATAACAGCTAATGAAGGATTTGCCTGGCCATATTCTAAAAGCTTCCTGAAAGCACTTTTCTTTTCACCTACAAGGGTCCAAAGTGATGGTTGATCAAACCAGACCAAATTAAATGCATGTGAGTACCCAGTTGTCAGTCTTCAGGAAAACCTAAGTGCTAAATCAGTGTCTTCAGGACGTGGAGTCTTGAAATCTCTGTGCAAAGGGCTGAGTGAGTTGGCAACAAGATATAATGAAGCCAGTTCACAAAGCTTTACATTTTCTGCAAAGGCACAGCTGAAGTAGCCTCTCCCAGTCCCTTAAGATATAAAGAAGGGAATCAAGAGGCTGTATTCCATTCTTTTTCAGGCAGGTACATGGGGAAAACCTTGTAGTCTCTTGAGGAGGAAGACTGGAGAAAATATCCTGAATCTTTCCACTTTGTAATTGTGCTGTATGTCTGTATGAAGGCTGTGCCTCTGATGGGATGTGCCTACTATGAAAACTCTGAGATTGATTGCATACTGTATAAATTTTGAAAATCATGTTATAAGATGGAAAGATGCTTAAGTTAGAAGCAGTGAGTAAATCACAAGACCTGAAAAAATGCTGATCCACTTCACTGCAAAAGGCAATGAGGGCAGAAGAAAAGTCCCTCTTGCTGTGTTTTCATTGTGTGTCTGAGAAAGGAAAATTGTGACTTATTCATAGGTATAGCGGATAGAAACCCAAAATTAAACAAAGTAAGTTTAAATCAAGAAAAGAAAAAAGGTAAAAACAAGCTTCCAGCTCAAGCAAGGGAGAGGAATAGCTGGAGCTGTTGCTCTGAGCTGCTTCTTTAAGGCAAAGACTTTTAAGCTTATTATGTTTCTTTCTTTAAATAGTAATATTCAGAAGGTGAATTGTTGCTGAACGAGTTATTCCCCTGCTTATATAATACAAATACAAATACACTTCAAGGTACTCTGTGACACCTAGGATACAGTTTTGAATCAAGAGGATGGCTGGTTAATTTCCTCTTTGTTATAGCTACATTTCCATCTTATTAACCTTTATGTTTGCTAGAATGAGCTTGCAGGACTCTATGCTTCTGTAATATTAAGAGCAGTGAATCTGAAAAACTCAAAGTACGTTATCTTTCTAGAAGTAACATCGTTGTACAGGTCAGGAGGAGTTTGATCTCAGGAACTGTGATGTGTCTCCTGAAACAACTGCAAGTATAAGGTTGAGAGCTGATAGAGCCAGTGGTGGGTTATGAGAGGAAAGCTTTGCAACAAACACCACCCTTCTGGGAAAGAATCAACAATTCAAGAATTACTCCTCCCAAATTAATACAAAGACTTACTCTACTGGGGTTTTTTTTGTCAAAAGAGAGGAGCCAGCAATTCTCGTCCCTTCTCTCCCCCATCATGAAAGAGAGAGAGAGAGTAGGAGGACAGATTTGATGTAATACTTGATCCAAGATAACTGTGACTTTGAACAGCTGGTGTGCATCCTCTATTACTACCTAGCAAATGCTTTGTGCTTAGCACAATCTAGTGAGATGAAAAGGAAATCTGGTGTTCTCCAGATCTCCGGAGTATGGGGCCCCTAAGCAAACTGGTCAGACAAATCTAATGATTATAAAGGAAAAAAAAACTTATATATGACAAGCTTAGGGTAATAGTAAGGTTTTTCCTTAGAAAACAAATTAAAGCCCTTTATCAAATGTACTTCTCCCATCTCATTTATATACATAGTGATAATAATGATGATTCTGCAAATATCTTGGAGGAACATATAAGTTACATGATAGGTTTTACTTGCAGGATTCGAAATAAATCCTGGTCTGGTATTTTTGTAGGGGGGCCTAGGATTTAACTGTGTCTGTCAACAGTTACAGCTTCAGGATGGAAAAATAACAGGAGAGATGAGACCGAGGAACAGTTTTTAAATGTCTTGCAGCTGTGTTAGCTGGTGCATTTGGTTAAGAGAATTAATTGATTGTTGTTTCTCTCTCCCCTCCCCAACCTTCTTTTCTTCTTCTCCCTTCCCATGTTTGCCCTCCTACCCCTCCCCACCCACCCTTATTTTTCTCTTCCTCTTTTGCTCCTCTGATTGGCATCCTCTTCTTTGCTCTGCCTATATGATACAGAAGCGGGGTGCCAATGAGAGGTGCTGCAGGAGCAGTCTCGCGGTGTGGGAGCTCCAAGAGCAGTGCTCCCACACCACGGGACCACTTGGTCACTGGTGGGACTGTCCCAGACAATCCAGGACAATTGTAAGCTCTACTGTGTGTTATGTAGGAATTTTGCTTCATTTTTGAAAAGGGCTAACTTTTGAACTGGGATCATTTTAACAGGCAAAGAATTTATATGATGAGAAGTAAACCAAGCTTGCTTGAAGTCTATTTATGTTACTAATACAGAAGGCAAAGATATATTTGCATTTTGCGTTCTACTAACCACTAACATATATCCTGTGTTTGCAGCTTTCATTTAATTAGATTTGCATGACTGAAAACATAAACTGAAAACTCTTGTAATATACCTGGTGACCATTAAAGCAAGCTGAATGTGTAGAAAACAAAAAACAGCATTAGCATGTTTGTCTAGTTTTCTGTTTTCTTAACATACTGGCTTGTCTCACTCTCTGTGAGTTATCTGTCTCGGAGCCTGTGTTATTTTGCATCATTTGTTATCATGTGTTCTGATAAAGATGAGATGTTAAAGAATGTTAAGAAGTTGGATTTTCTGTCTTCAAATATTATTCTTTTTGATCTTTTATTTCATTAAAACAACGTGAGCTGAATTATTTAAGCTTTCAAAATAGCTGCCACTAGTGGCAAGTTCAAGACTTTGTGCCATAAACTGCATTATTAGACATACAGTTACAAAATTTATTCATGCACTTTTACATGCACACTTCCGTGGGTGCCGTGTGAAGGCTTTGAATGTGACTCTGTGTTGTATTTGTGTGTAGGTGACAACGATTCAGAATTTGTCTGGAAGAACAGATCTCTTGGTTAGAAAAAAGAACTTCTGGCTTATTTAAGCAGAAACTTAGTGTCTGAGAATGAATAGCATCTTTTGGAATATTCACTTTGACTTTCTCAACAGCATTATGTCAAGTTACTGCATCTTAAATGTATTTGGCAGCACGTTGGTTTCATGACAGTTGTCCCCAAGGCTTGTACACATTGTGGCCCGTATTTTCGCTCACTGATTTATTCCCTGCCAACCTACTGAACTCGGAGTCAATCTCAGTTCTCCCACAGGTCAGCACAAAGCTGGCCCAAAAGTCTGTTTTTATTATGTGACACCTACTGGGTGTGGAATTGAGGGATGCCAGTACTGTCACAATGCACAACCAGCATTTCTCTCCCTGAACTTGAGCGCTCTCCACGCTGAAGTTGATGCAAAATATTCAGCTTTTTTTGAGGGTTGTTGTGTAGGGTATAGTCCAGGAAGAACTTGAAAAAGCTTTGTTTTCTGATGGTTTTTTTACGCTGGGGAAGGATGGTGTTTTATGTTTCACCTCCAACCCCAAAGTTTTCCATGTGCTATTGGTTGAATATTTTTATGCAATGAGCACAGCTTCCAAACATGACAGAGTTGTAAAGAATAACAAAACAAATGGAAAAGACTCTTCCTCTCAGACATAATCACTTAGAGAAGCCTGAAGAGACCTTCCAGAATATGCTAGAGATGGGTTGATTCTGATGCCCTGAAGTCTTAGTGCCCAAGATATTAAAAACTTTTTAGATGAAAGACAGAAATGTAGGTTTTTCCTAAAGCAAGTTACAGTTATATTCTTTAAAGCTGGTTTTGGCAAAAGGAGCTGAGAGATCTTCCAGACAGCCCTGTCTGTCCAGTGCGTGGTGTACGAGAGAACTCTATGCAATAGGGCCAGCCTATCTACAATAGCTGTTTAACAGTTTTACAAGACATTTAGAACAATAAACTTGCTAAAAACTAAAGGCCTTCAGATTTCATTCAGAACTGATTATCCTTCTTACTAATCTGCTTTTCTGCTTGTTTCACATTTGGAGACGGAACTAAAATGACATGTGAATGCAATGACTAGCTTCCCTTACAAAACATGAACATGGCTATCACGACCATATGTTCTGCAATACCTTTTCATATTTTAAAGAGTGCATCAGGGTACATCTGAAATCATAAATATTGCAATCATGCTAAGGCTTTTTTAGTACCATGCTTTTAAAAAACAACTTAGATTGTAGTTGTTGTTTCTCTCTACTTTTGTTACAGCTTTGGTTTTATCCACTCTGTTAGGAAGTAGGAAATTTTCATATTGAATTTTATTCTTTTTTGTTGTCTCGTGTTATCTACAAAATGCAAAAGAAAAGGAAAAGCAGAAAAAAATGTATGTAAAACTCTAATGTGTGTTGGGATGGGAAAATCCAAGAGTTTAGAATTCATAGAATCTTCTAGTCACTTTGTAAAGCTCTAGTTCTGCAGCAGTTTTAAGGCACTTGGGATTCCTCTCCTGTCAACTAGTGGCAGCATACTTTTAGAAGTTGCTTTTACATTTTTCCTGAAATGAACAGTACATACTTCTAATCTTGGATTTTTAGTTCTCTTGTCAAAACAAGACTACCAGTAGTGGATTGTCTTATCTCTTTTGAACCTTGCTTTCCCTTCTTGGGAGTAGTCCTGCTCATTTTTATTTTTGAGTAACAACCCAGTATGTTCCCTCTCCCATTAGCAGCCATCTAAACACACACATTAGTCTCCCATTTGGATTCTCTTCAGCTTCTTCCCCACCCAATTCTGCTGGCCCCAGCCTGTCAGCTTCTCCATGTCAGGACATTTTTGTCCATCTGTCCCTGTTCCAAACCTCATTGTTTGTCGCTTTCATGCAACATTGTTTCTGAAGATCCAATTCTGTTCCCGTTAGCTGCAGAACAGAATATTTGTATTCTCGGCAGTTTAGTATGGATGCAAACATCGTCTCTCATCAGAGAGCAATTATGCCATGCACCCTAAAAACGTGAGCTTATCCCTGCTTATCCTTGTCCCAAAGAATATATCATAACAATTTTTGATCTTCCTTTTTTCTCTTTTATTTTCCATCTTAATTGGCCTAACTCCCCCCGCCACACCCACCTCTTTCTTTGATCCTGTTCTCCAGGATCTCATCTCTTTTCTCCCTCAAGGTGCCTCAGTCTTTCAAAACCCCATTCCCTCTTTCCACCCTGCTGAGCTCTCCGTGTGTTTGTCTGCTGTTCTCTATCCTAGTGCTGCCTGTTCACTCCACTCATGATTTAGGTTCTACTTCCTAGTCACCTGTCCTGGCCATTTCAGATAGCTGTCTCGGTTAGGTGAGAGTGAATGAATTGTCACTTGTACCTCTTTACATTTCTGCGTGAGGACCCATAAAGTGGGTGAGATTTTGTCAGTTTAGATCTGGAGTTGGCTCACTGATGTATAACCGTGCATACATGCGTATCATCAAGATAATCATTAGTAACATGAACTTTATTTGCTGTATTCACAGTATCTAAAGAACTGAAAGCCCTCTAATGTCTGACTGTGTCTTATCTTTCCTGGAACTCATTCATCCCATACGTAATATAAGCACGTTTATTTTAAATTACTGGAAAGGAACCGTTAATACTTGTGTTATGTTTTAACTTGCTTTCCTTTGGAGGCAGGGAATTGTCAAGTAAGTACTAACAACGTATAGCACAGAAACCCACAGATTCCTGTGAATGTACAGTGCAGATTGCATAGGTCAAAAGGGGTAAATACGTGTAATTTGCTACAATGCAAATTTCTTGTCTTGGTGCTGCCATCTTACATATCAAAATAAATTGGATGTAGTTACAGACTTGTTAAAAATGAAATGACTTGTTAAAATATTAAAAATTTGATGCTGTTTTACAGTTATTTTATTAAGATGATAATAAAACAATGAATGCATACATCTATGTATATATACATGTATATATGTAATATGTACATGTATATATGAATGCACACATTTGTGTTTGTGTATACTGTGAATAGGTATATAAAAAAGTATATGTGTGCACGTGTATGTTTCTAAATTAAATCTCATGCTTACAATCTGGTGATTCTCAATCATGTCGTAGTGGTAGTGTTCTCTTGCTTTCATACAAAAAGTTTGGCTTGCTCTTGTCATAAACTTTAACTGATATTCCTAGGTAAAGAAATGTAAAAATGATCCATTGTAACATTACACTAAAACAGAAAAAAGAGCAGGAAGCATACAAGATAATTTGTTATTTTCATAAGTGCTGATTCAAAGGCCTTAGTAAATCTGGGCTGGAACAGCTTTTGCTGTAGCATCACATAATGATTTTATTTTGTAAGAGAATTAGGTTTTGTAATAATTTCCTCCACCCCTTCTCCACTGGTGACTGCGCTGCTCCTTGGTCCAATTACCACTGCTGGTTACGTAAGGTGACTTGATTGACCACTCTCACAGAAAATAAAGGTACTTGTTTCCCTGTGAACAAAAAAGTACAAGCTGTCCCTGTAAGTTGGCCTACCCAGTGAACAATTATGAGGCTAAATTGCAGGCTGGACTGGGAGAGAAAACAAGCATCCATTGTGTGAAATTCTCAACAGTGCTTATGAGACTGTTAAGTTTCTACCAGTTTCCATCTCTGTCAGGTACCTGAAAACAAACAAGCACGTGGAATCACGTTCTCCTGCAGCATAAAGTGTGCAGGGAGCATGGATGTAGCTTCCTTTTTTTCCCCTCTGTCCTGTAGGATCTTTAGTTCAGAGTATACCTAGGGATGCCAGGTTATGATGTTTCTGAATTAGTAGACTGGTGCACTCTTTAATTTCTGTTTTAGTTCTTGCTGGCATGCTTGAATAGCATGTTTTGTGCCACAAAGGAATGTCTGATCAATTCTAAAAGTGCTTGTGCATGAGTAAAATCATCAGAAGTACACCTAAACTGTATTAAGTTTCTTATTTGGCTTTGTTTGCTGCTTACAAGGGGATCAAGGTAACTCTTTCACTCTTTTGATGTCACAAGATCACCTGCTAATGTACTTTGTTAGTGAGTGTGCTTGTTTGCTTGAGAAGTGGGTTACTTTGTTTACTTCCAGCTTTGTTCTGTCTTAGAGCTCGGATTTTCATGCTGCTTACTCTTACAATGCGTGTTGGTGCTGTGTAGCAATAAATGTTCCAGCTGTGCATTTTGTCAATTGCTGCCTTTAATTCTTTCCTTAAGAAAATACAATTTAAAAAAAAAAGCAGCTCCCTCTAAGCAAAAGGGATTTCATTCTTCTGCAATTAAGTTTTGCAAAGTAAGAATTAATGGTAGTTACAGTATAGGGACAAGAACAATCTAATTTTCAGAGCATATACAATAATGTATATCAAGTTCACGTCTTGTTGAGATATTAAACTGTGGAAACACTCTCCAATTTTGAGTATTTATTAAATAAATTGAGGTCAAGCTTTTTAGTTTTTTACTTACAGAACCCCACTGTTGTTTAACCCTGTGTCCAAAATGTGCAAATGGAGTTTGAAGCCATGCAGTGGGGTGGGGTTGGTATTATTAACAGCAGCCATCAAATGATGTTAGAGCAAGCATTCAACCACAATATCGGGGTTTGTTCTTTTACTATCACCACTTCTACCCCAAGCTTCCAGCAAGATCCGTTTCCTAAGTAAAAGATGATCAAACATGACAAAGAATCTTGGACACATTTCTATGTGCTAATTTCTCCAGTAATCCAGTGCAATTTTTCTGGCTGTGCTCCACTGTTGTGAGGGTTAGAATTAGCCCTCATGAATTTCTGTTAACAGAAAGGACCTCTTAAATTAACACAATGGTCGTCATCTGAATTTGAGCCTGTGCAGCGGGCATTGGATTTTGTAAGGTCATCAGTTCTACAGACTGAGCTCCCTCTGCTCCTTTTAGGTTTGGGATAAAGTCAAGAAGCAGCAGTAAAGATTATCTGTCTTTAAGGACTATTTGTACAAGTCAAATTTTGTTTCAGTCTGTGTTCCACATTTGTCTCTTTAGCTGCTTTTAGGAACTGTAATTAATAAAAATGCTTTGCTGCCATAGTCTCCGTTAAAGTCACGCAGATGAATGACTTGTACATTTTAAAATGTAATCATTTTGTCTCTAATGTGATTTTGAGACTTTTTAAATGAAATCTTGTCAAAGTTTTGTGATGGAGCCTCTCAGAAGCAGCAAGATTGGGGAAAGGTCAGCTGCCAGCTTTAGAAAATCTTTTGGATAATTTCTGAAAGCAACAATTTACTATCGTTTAGTATTCAAGGGTTTTCCCATGGATTGAATCATTATAATTTAAAAAAAATAAAATTGCTATACATTGGTCTGTTCTACCACTCATCCACAAAATCTACATCAATGTTATTTTTGCTCTTTCCATCACAATGCGTATGATTTCAGCTTATCGTATAACTCTAAAAGAAGCTCATATAATTGCTATTGGCCCTTCCTGTTCCCATACAAAACCTGTTATGGTTTTGAAGGTTTTATTTTATTTTCAAACATATTGATTTTTGTCTTTTTTTAAATATTTTAGGCCACCAGTTAGCAGAGCTGCTCCTCAACCTGAAAAACTGCAAAAGAACAATATCAACAAAAAAAAGAAGCTAGTTGAGGTCAGACTTCATGCTGTTTCATTTGCTTTAGAAGTAATATGTGCTGGGTGGAATTCATCCCTATTTTGAGGGCAGGTAAAGTGTTGTGTAGATAGGAGAGAAAAGAAAGAAATTTCTAGAAAGTGCTTTCAACCCTGGTGACAAGCGCCAGCTGTGATGGACACAACCTCTCTCAGGAGGAACCTCAGATTCAGGGTGTTACAGCTTACCTATAATATCAGCGCTCTCTTTTCATTTATGAAAAACCATGTGCGTGATTTGAATGATGAAATTTGGTCATTTACTTTGCAATATACATTTTCCCCCAAACCGTAGTGCCCCAAACAACATTTTTAAATTTACACATAATACTTGATAGCATAAAATCTATGTGGGGACAATTTGCAACAATAACTTGTCCTGTCAATGTCATTTAAATTGTTCCAAATAAGCTGTAATTCTCTTTGGGACAGATTCATTAACTCTGTCTTCTGGGCTATAAAAGCAGCTTCAATCCATTATCCATCACTGTATTCCTGGAGGAAATTTCCTTGGCAATTGCTTATTTGTAAGCTGAACTTACACCTCTGATTCATGCTTTAATTGTAGAGTTACTTATAGTCTGCCTTTGGTTCTTATAAGGACTTTAAGGTCAAAATTCAGTCTTTTAAAATTTGATAGTTTACGAGAATGGTTTTCGAAGTCTCTTAAAGTAGAAGAAAAGATATTTACAAATACCTGATGCCCTATGCAGCTATTAAACTGTGATGGGAAGATGCTTTTTGTAACGTATATATTTTGAATGGAAATTCACGAAAGCAAAGCATTTACAGTCAGCTGAATTATTAAGTAAGTAGCAATATAAATGCAGTGCTTTGGTTGACCGATTAAAGTGTTGTAGATAGTCTGTGAGAATGTTGTGCATCAATAAATTAGCTGGACAGAGATAACTGATTATTGTTTAATTATTCTACAACGTATTTGTAACTTGCGTAATTACTTTTAGATCTGTGCTTATGTGATCTAAACTCTGTAATCTCCTTGTTTCTTCTTTCATTTCACTCTTTTTGTTTTACTTGACTAGGAGCTGGCTTTAGACCATGTTTTTGGATACAGAGGATTTGACTGCCGCAACAACCTTCATTACCTAAATGATGGTGCCGATATTATTTTCCACACAGCTGCAGCAGGCATAGTTCAAAATCTTTCTACTGGTAATTCAATGTGAAACAATATTTTGAGATAAAAAATATTTTACAAGTAAAATGTTTCTGATTGAAATTCTTGATTTTTTAACATCCCTGTAGCTTTCGCACTTTTTGCATCTTGATAAATAATGCAAAATAATTCTAGCCAGCTATTAGATTGACAATTTCTGCAGCTCAGGTCATCCTGTAGAGCCATCCTGTTCCTTTCAGCAGGTATGAGATCCTGTTAGGAAGTACAATATAACCCTGTTCTCTTGCTGCAGTTGTGCCTTGCTGAAATCCACACTGAAGACACAGGAATGGCTTTCTCAGTGCCTGGGTTATGAAATTACTAGGGCTCTAAAAACATTAGGAGCAGTAACATCCGTTGTTTCATTTTGAGTTGTTTTAGCAAACTCATACTCCAGGGAAAGGAACATTTTGATGCAATACAGCGTGAGCAAGTTGCTCTTTAGAAGGGGTAGAAATATTCCCTGTTGTTTGGGTCATGAAAAGGAAGAAAAACTCCAGAAATTAGTCTGGCCCTAAGCTGTTGCACAAACATCTCCATATTCTTCGTATATCTCAAGAAAGAAAGGATTTAAAGGCATTTTGGCTTTATTTTATTCCCTTTTGGTGCCACAGTGAACCAAATGGTCACAGTGATGCACTCGGCAGCTCTACAGCCGAGAAGGGGCGGAGGCAGAAAAGCAGTTACATTTGGTGACCATTGGGGACTCCAGCCCTAGTGTGGCCTCTGACCCGTGGAGCTGGGAAGCATGTTTCCATCTGTTCTTTTTGGACCTTGTCCCCTGGGAAGGTATTTCAAACCACAGACTTCACAGGGCTTTGCTTTCCATTTGTTTCCCACTGACTGCTTCGATTTACTGCAAAACCTGGGCCCTGCATTTGCCAGTTTTGCTTTTTCATGCAGTTACAGGAGGCTACAGGATAATTCTTGATTACTGGTTCCCTGGCTATAGCTAGTTTACTAAATTTTGCTTTTATATACGTATATGTTTATAGGTGCTAATGGTTGTGTTTGTAGAGCATTTGGTGCCTGGGAATGAGAGCAGAGCAACTTTTGCCATGGTTATTGCCCTACCCACATCCATCTGCCCGGAAAGTATTGCATGAGTGTAGCAACAAGCTGCTTGAATATTCTTTGCTTCAGTAGTGGTCCTTTCTTCAATGCTGTTGTGAATAAAAATATGTTTGAATTTTATTAGGTAGTCAGAGTTTCTACTTGGAGCATACTGATGACATTCTCTGCCTAACCGTGAATCAGCACCCAAAGTATAAAAATATTGTGGCTACCAGCCAGATCGGTAGGTG
This sequence comes from Neomorphus geoffroyi, assembly GCA_033558235.1. Lineage (NCBI taxonomy): Eukaryota > Metazoa > Chordata > Aves > Cuculiformes > Neomorphidae > Neomorphus > Neomorphus geoffroyi. Next base: position 96,966,078 of record JAUMJM010000005.1, on the reverse strand, counting down.
ACTCTCCATGTAGCAAAATTTTACCCCCAAATTATCAGGGGCACTGATTTATTTTGGGCTTTTGTATGTAGGAATTTTACCAGTACATGCTGGTGTTACTGTCCTCAAACTTTTTCTCTGATTTTAAAGAGGTAATCAAGCTTTAGGATTCTCTTATGATTTTGACTTCCTCTCTGATTGTGAGTCATTGGATTTCAGAGTTAATTGTAGTACAATCATATTTCAGAAAGCAAGCTTTGATAAAGGGCACTAAGTCATCCCGTTGATCTGTAATCTTTATAGAACTCCCTCTTTCCTTCTGGTATCCAAGGCACTTGTTTAGCAGGTAGAATGCTTTTCAGTGAAAATACAACAATGGATATTTCCTGTGCAGAAGTACAAAAGCTGTACGGAACAGGAAATAGCGTGAAATCTCAGCAGAAGTTATGACACGAGTAAGGGGCCAGTTGTGAAGCTGTGTGTATTTGAGTGTGTTTTTACTTACAGGGAGAGTCCTGTTAGATTCCCTGGTACCTTTTTGAGGACTAAACATCGTGTGGGAAATAGAGGATCATTTGTCCCAAGGCTTTCACTTAAACTAGCTTAATCAGCATTATAATTTAACTTCATGAAAAAGAACGCTGTCGTTGTAATTCGTATCATTTTGAGAGAAGGCTCAAGTCCAAAACTTCTTTAATAAGTAACTTAACAGGGGGCAAAAATTGGTAGTAGTTGAACCTCTTGACAAACTGTCTTTGCCACCTGTACTAAGTGCTGTCACTTCTGTTTAAATGTTGAGTAAACACAAAAATTCATATATATTGTCAGAGCTCAAGTTCAAAGTACTGATTTCCATGACACACACAAATGTTACTGTTAAAGGCCCTTTTTCTCTCAGTCAATAAGAGCCCATGAAATCAGTGTTTCTGATTTTAATTGATATTCTGTATAACTACAGTTTTGTTTCACTTTTAAATTTAGTAACTTTTAAAAACTGCATGTCTTTAGCATTTCTTTTAAATATCATTTCTAAATCTCCAAAGTACTAAATATTGTTGCAATATTTACGTATAAGAAGCAGTATACTCAAAAATGTTCAACAGTATTCCTGCTTATTTGTTTTGTTGATTTAATCCATATCCATTTTCAAATTTTTAATTTTATTTCTTTCCTTCTGGTGCTGATGCTGGCAATTCAGCACTAGAAACATGACTTATTTCACCTATTGTTTTCCCTTGGTGCTTCCTCATTTGCCATTGCTCTCACAATGCAGGTGATATGACAGAATTTCCAGGTAAGGCTGATTCGTTTGTGGATTTCAGTCAGCAGAGTTATGTAAAAGTTTCATGTTACCTCATTGTATCTGTGTGAATTGCGGATACAAGCAAAGCATCTACAAACCGTTTCTTTTGCATGAGGTTCTTCATAAATGTTATGTTGTTCTTTTAGAATCTGTCTTCATGAAATACAATAATTTCCCCCTGTGTTTTGCAAGCTATCATGATTTTTTTTTGAGTAACGTTAAACAAAACAACCCCCCCCCCCCCCCAACTTATGAGTGTCTGTTTAGGTTAAATGTTCTTGAAAAATGCCTTTTTTGCATTGAAGCTTTCCAGATGCTGAATTAATTCTCTTTTAATACATCTTTTTGCATGCAGGTACAACTCCCACAATTCATATATGGGATGCTATGAGTAAGCAAACGCTTTCAATGCTACGTTGCTTCCATACCAAGGGAGTCAACTACGTTAACTTCAGTGCAACTGGCAAACTTCTGGTTTCAGTGGGAGTTGATCCAGAACATACTATCACAGTGTGGAGGTGGCAAGAAGGTAACTCTGGAAGAATTCTGTTCCTTCAGCCTAACAGAACTGTGTACAATTATTTCCTTTTCCTTTCAAGTATTCGTAATAAATTTGTGTTCTTACTCTGAGTATCATGGCTCCTCAGGTCACAAAATCAGTTAAAGGAGATAGCAAAGGGCTAGAAAATATGAATAAGAAAATAAGTTTAAAATTTCTATTCTAGATAGAAGTAAGCTAAGGAAAGAATGTTGTTTAATATAAAATTCCATGAAATTAAAGAAAATATTTTCTTTTTCTTTGTAAAATGCTTGAACTTGAAATTCTGTGCCATAGATAGGCCTGGGAATTCATTTCCAGAAAGCAGTTATCATCTTCAGAAATGGTGGAGGGGAGAGCAGGAGTGTCGCAGCTGATTAGATGTTTCTCTGTGTGTTTCACCAGTTGGTAACTCCCTGATGATATACAAAATTTGTGTTGTTTCACTGACCTAAGCCTGCATTTCCTAAAACTGTCAGATGCAATGGAATAATGAAGGACCTTACAGGTTGCATGAAATAATGTATTTGATAGACTAAATAATGTTGGGATTTGCTTAGCTTTCAGCATCTGGGGGACAGTTCTCTAATCCAATAGCAGGTCAATTTATTTTATAAAATTGTGTTGGAGCTTAATTTTGCAGGTAAATTTAACTTTATTTTTATCCTTTCCTAATTAAAACAGGGGCTAAAATTGCTAGCAGGGGAGGACACCTGGAGAGGATATTCGTTGTAGAGTTCCGCCCAGATTCAGACACTCAGTTTGTGTCTGTTGGGGTAAAACACATGAAGTTCTGGACGTTAGCTGGCAGTGCTTTGCTTTATAAGAAAGGAGTCATTGGTTCCATGGAAGATGCCAAAATGCAAACCATGCTTTCTGTTGCCTTCGGAGCAGTGAGTTCAAATTACTTCCTATGGAATATATACTATATTTTTATTAGAACTGCAAGTGTCAGTTTCCTTTGAAATCCAGTACAGTGTCAAGAGTGCAAGACCATGGAGCTCTTGCTTATTGATTAAGCTTTTAATGTGAAACTTGAACGCCTTTAGATCCCTGTGTAAGTTTTCTAAGCAGGGTTGAGTTTACATTTTTATTAATGTCTGCGCGTACCTACTGCATCAGCTACCATGGCTTTTACTTTTTTACTTTGTTAGTTATTTAGCACTTCACTGGTTCACTTAGAAAGATGTTATTTTGTGTATAAGCCCTGCAACCTTTTTTCTGCTAACAGTATTTGGTATGACATGTGCTAGTGATCCTGCTACTGGTGACAATGTATAATACAATACTCTCCTCTATGATCATTAAGGAACCATTGTACTATACTTCAGGCTTCAGAGTTAAGGAAAATAGCACATTAGCAGTGTTATCATGATAATAAGATCTGAAATAGCTTCTGCTTCATGTGGAAACGCCATAGAAATTACCTTTGCAAAGCTTAAGCATGAATTATACCAATGACCAATTCAAAGAAATCCCTTGCTCCTAATTATCCACCCTGGAGAATAGTAGTAATGTGTGAAATGTCACTATATAAAATTAGGCTCCAAAATTTGTATCCGTGTGTCCAAACAAGTGACTATGTTGTCAAAAATTGTCAAAATACTAAACGTTTTTTCCTATTCTGATGGCATTATTCCAGTATAAAATAAAATAAGGAACACTCAAGACCCCAAAAGTGATTTTAAAAAAGAAGCAGAATGTAATACTAGAACAAACAAATCACTTGTCCGTACTCGTCAAGCAGAAACAGTCCAACAGACGTTTTCTTTTCTAAAACAATAGAACTAAAGTACTGTAAGGAGCACCTTCAAAACCAGCAGGTGAACTCTACTTCATTAGCATATGTCATTCATTCAGGATGGTTTTTTCTCCCTCAAGTATGTGTCATTGAATCCCACTGGAAATATGAGTCCATGTCACAGGAGCACGAATAAATTGCTCTTAACAGGGTAAGGGCTGTGCATGTACCCGCTGCTTCTTCACACATCCGTGGATCTCACTCATTCTCATCCAGGTCCATCTAATGCCAAAGTCCCAGACCGCTGACCAGTTTGCTCCATGTGGCACGTTTCATGGGTTTTATGAGAAATTATGCCGTTGCTGTGGTGCATGAAGTAGGTGAAAGGCTGAGTTAGTTCCACGTGTAAGTTTATAGATCTTATTTTCAACATCTTGAAGCTACTGCTTGCCAGTCACCTCTACTGACCTTGTCACTGGCACGTGCTCAAAGAAGAAAGGAACGTCTCTTAAAATTCAGTAGTAGTAGCCTGCCGTCCATCTCGCCAGCAGGAGACTTGACATAGCACGTGCATAGCAAAAGTAGTACATGCATCTGAAAGCTCTCAAGATGGGATGGATGGGGTGAACGTGCCCTATACATATGATTTATATCCTCTCAAAGAAACACCAGTAGAGTGTAGTCATTAGACTCGTTAAACTCGTTCTCTTGATGCAGATGGTTTTAATTGCTGTGTTCATTGTGTAGTTGACTTCTGTTAGGAAATGTAGCAGCTAAAAGAATTTTAATTCAAGCTGAACAAAAATGCTAAGGTATTTATTATATCAGAGATCGTTGCTATTTGTTGCAGAATAACCTTACGTTTACTGGTGCCATAAATGGAGATGTCTACGTCTGGAAGGATCATTTTCTGGTTAGACTCGTGGCAAAAGCTCACACAGGGCCAGTGTTTACGATGTACACGACTCTTCGAGATGGACTCATTGTTACAGGAGGGAAGGAGAGACCGTAAGACATGAAGTCTTCCTAAAGGGCACAACTTTTGTCTTGCATGATTTCTTTTTATTTATCCAATACCCTAGACGTACACAATGCTTCCCAGAGAGAAATGGTATCTCTACTGTAGCGGTCTAAATTTTATGTAACGTGCCCAGGCGTTTTAGTAAGTAAAGGACTAAGGTGTTTTAGTAAGTAAAGGACTAGGAAATAGGACACCCAAAGGTCACAGTAATGCAAGTTATTCATGAAGAATGTACTGAACTTCAAATTAGCAATTGATATAAACACTCATTTAAGCTCCTTGTTGCCTGAGCTCCTGCCAGTCTAGCATTAGTGGTTGTTCTTAATTTTTTTAATTTTGTCAAGCTACAGATAACCTCTCCCAGTGGAGACTCTGAGATTAGTAAGTTCTTTGATTTGCTACAAGTGACATATTTACCAAGCTTATCTGGGTAACCGATTTGAGATTAAATGACAAGAGAGCAACTTGTTTTTTACAAATTAGGCATCATACTGTACAAAACATGAAGTGTGGTAGCATTTTAGTTTTTATTTGCTTTCCATAGCGAGGAATCTTTATATACAGCAGAAGGTGATTCAGTGTCTGTTTTATTATTTAATCAGAAAAAATACTGATGAGATTCACGTATGGGATTTGTTGTAGCCTATGCAGAAGGAGACATCTGGGTAACACAACACACTTCTTTTCAGCACTAAAGAAGGGGGAGCTGTAAAGCTGTGGGATCAAGAGATGAAACGGTGCCGAGCGTTTCAGCTTGAGACAGGCCAGCTCATTGAGTGCGTGCGCTCCGTCTGCAGAGGAAAAGTGAGTGAGCTGCTGCAGCAGATGTTACACTTTGGCACGCATCACTGTATGTTGTTCTTGATGAAGGTTGATGAGACACATAGGGAAGAAGGCTTTTGTAAAGTTATGAGAGGAGGTCTTGACTTAGTTAAGTCTGCCTGCTTAGTGACCATTTCCTCTTTGTCTTCCTGAGCTCAGTAATGGACTTTAAACTGCGTGAGGATGGCACTTCTGGTGTTTAGTGTCTGCCTTTCCTGTAGTCAGTGAGAAGGGGAAGCCTCTAAAGGGCAATGCCAAGTGTAGGAACATATTTCACTTGTCTCCTGCTTTTCATTTTGAATATCAAAAGGAACTTAGGTACCTGCTTTACAAGGTTTGATTCCAATGAAATGTAGGCACAGCTTAGGTGCTTCCATTTGGCAGAATGGATCCTAGGTTGGCTTTTAAGTCACAAATAAAACAAGCTGCCACTGAGAATTACCGATTGGCTTCATGTTTGGGTAAAGTGGGAAACAATAGGAATAACTGAGTAATTTGCGATGTCAAAATTACTCTTACATGTGCTTAAATTGTGCTTTTAAGTATTGTGAAAGGCATGTGTGATGATGCAGGAGTGTTGCTTCATATGATGGGTATCTGTCCAACCTAAAAGACTTCATGAAATGGTCTCTATTTAACTTCATATATCAAGTCTCAGGAGTCTGACATACTCTTTCATTAAAACACCACTGTGGAATGCTGGTTTATATGTCTAATGAAGTAACCATTAACCAATTCCAAACTGCATTTATGCTCTTTCCAAGTATTTGCTCAGAAAGCTCTTGCAGTTTAGATGATGACAGTATAGCAGGAGACGGTGGCAGTATAGCAGGAGTAGATGCAAGGTGCTGTTAAACAGTCTAACTGTGCCTAAAACCCTTTTCTGATTTTTTTGTATTATTGCCCATATATTATATTTAGTTACCACAGAGGTGTGAGAACCTTGCTTTGCCAACTTGAATGTAAACACTTTGATCTGAATTGAGCAGGCTTGTCTGGTGGGAGGCGTCCCTGCCCATGGCAGGGGAATTGGAACTAGATGATCTTTAAAGTCACTTCCAATCCAAACCATTCTATGATTCTATGGTTCTGTGAATTAAAACCTTTAGCAGCAAGATGGAAATCCACTGCAGTCGCTTGACAATAACACCAGAACACAATACCAGATCTCAAGATGTGAAAGTGTCAGTGTTTTCCTCTCCTGTTTTTAAGATGCTACCTGAACAAACACTGTAGATAGGAAGGAGTTATAGCTATTTCTGCGATACATCAGTACTTTACTGCTATTGATATTCTGTCTGTTATACTGACAACCCATCTCTCATTCTCTTTTTGGCTACAAACAGGGGAAAATTTTAGTGGGAACGAAAGATGGAGAAATCCTTGAAGTAGGAGAAAAAAATGCTGCTTCAAACTTGTTGATTGATTGTCACATGGAAGGGGAAATATGGGGCTTAGCAACTCATCCCTCAAAAGACATATTTATCTCTGCGAGTAATGATGGAACAGCAAGAATCTGGGACCTGTCTGACAAAGTGAGTATCAGTAAATTGAAAAATATGTTATTATGAATTATAATTTTATGTAACCATGCATTTTTCCAGCTGTACAATGTGCTGGCTTATGTACCCTTAAGCAGCCATGCAAAGACACCAGTGTTTTCTTTTTGCTTTGTTATGGTTCCTTTTTTTTCCCTGCTATGTAGTCATGTGAAAAGGTGAGGTACTGTGCTTCTCTTTCCAAACCCAAGCAATCTGCAGAGAAACACAGTTATTTAAAAGCACTCGTGCTGATGGGTTGCCTTTTGTTTTATATTGCTTATTTAGATCTAAAAGTGCCTGGATTAAGGAAGCATTTTAATTCCATGCTGACAGATTGGGTGACACAGATTGTCCTGTCACCAACTAATACACAGACTCTGACAATAAGCCTGCCTTACTGGCCAGCACAGGTCCCTCCTTTTTCAGTCCTTTCTTTAGAATGGGTCATGTTACATGTGTGTAACTCAGGGGCTTTTTTCCAAGTCAAATGGCATAACAACAACCATTTTTAAAAATAACAAAAAGATTTCTGCTTATGCTTGCCTACATAAACCTTTTTGAACGTAGCTACCTGAGCTAACAGGGATAATTTTTAATATGGAAAATGAATATTTAACAAATACAACCAGGTAAATGAAAATACAAGAGCATTCTAGTATGTTTTCACATAGCAAATTAAATGGAAAAACCTACCCTGATCAGCAGTCGTAGAAGTTATCAAAATAACATTTCAAATAAAATAGGATATTGATTTTTCAGCGTCTTCTGCTAAGTAGTATTCTTTCTGGTATAAAACTTTGAGTCACCCTGCAACAATATAGATGCAAACATGAAACTCCCATCTGAATTACGTCTACATTTTGGAGTCTGTTTTACAACATATGCGTGGTGGGATGTGATTTTTTGATGTGAAATTTCAAATTTATGTTTAGAAGAAACTATAGACAATTTGTTTCTAATAAGTGACTTCTGTACTTTGTATTTGGAAGCTTTACATTTGCTTGGTGGTTTTCTCCAAAGGAGGCATGAGCCTAATGCTTTTGTTCATACACAGAAACTGCTGAACAAAGTGAGTCTGGGTCATCCAGCGAGATGTGCCTCATATAGTCCTGATGGGGAGATGGTTGCAATTGGCATGAAGAATGGAGAATTCGTTATTTTACTTGTAAACAGCCTTAAGGTTTGGGGCAAAAAGCGAGACAGGAAGTCTGCAATTCAGGATATCAGGTATGTCAGAAAATTTCTATTGAAGTTCTCTAAATATAAAGTCCTTACTCAAGAAATAGCCCCATCAAGTTCCAAGTTGATTTCCAGTTTTTTTTAACTCAGTTTTGCTTAAAAACTGCATGAAATCATGAAATGCTTTTACTGGTGGCTTTACGTATACCTAAAGCTATATATATATATATATATATATATATATATCACACGTTTTTTTCCCCTGTGCTTAATTCAGTTATTCCACTTGAATATAACTAGTAAGTTGTACACTCTAGAGCTGTGATTATGGGAATTAATAATAGATATTTTTTAAAATTGCAATTCCTGTTTCTTCCTCACAGAGGATTAGTGTTACTGTGCACAGTGTGCTGTGCGCTTTATGCAAATGCAGTATTAATGTCAGTTAACTACATACAATATCCTCAGTCCTCATGTATTAAGCATCAAGGTTTGGGTTGGATTCAATCTTGCTATTCATAAAAGGTACTTATTGTTCTGCAGTAGAAGAAATGTGTTGTCTTGTGTTAACATGAGAAGTAAAAGAAAATCCTGCACAGAAACAGTAAATTATATCCCCATTTCCTGATTTATCATCTAGGATCAGCCCAGATAACAAGTTTTTGGCAGTGGGTTCACAAGAACATACTGTAGATTTTTATGATCTCACCCAAGGTACCACCCTAAACCGAATAGGCTACTGCAAAGACATTGCCAGTTTTGTCATACAGATGGATTTTTCTGCTGACAGCAGGTACATTCAGGTATGTCCCAGGTAGATGCATGTTTGTGTGTATTTACTGATTGCCTGTAGGATGTTCAGCGTTCTATTTAAAGTCTTCTCTTTCTTTCTCAATACCTGAGTCTCCCTGTGGTGTTCTCCATCTCTGACTGCAGCAGCGTAGCTCAGTTCCCTTACAAGGTTATTAGTGGGCTAAAGGCAAAGAATGGGTGCAACATCAAGAAAGAAACTGGATTATAATGATATACAAACAGTCTTCCTCCTCCCTTTCCTCAGGATGGGATGCATATGATAGTGGAATTAATCTATGAGATTTCCTTCTGAAATTTTTCTGATTTAGTAAAATTGGGTTGAGATAAACCAGAGAGTATATAACTAAAAGGAAGTCTATCAGCGGTCCAGTATGAATATCACCTCATTCAACTACTGTCCTTTCACATTGTTATTACTTCACATTGTATATAATGTTCTAGCTAATTAGGAAAAAAAAAATTAGAAATTTTATCCTAGCTGTTTGTTTTGTGATGAGAATCTGTTAAGACTATTACAGCTGGAAATGTTATAAATAAAGGAAATTGTGTATTCATAGCAAATCTACTAGCTTTTTCCTTTCCTACTTTTAGGTATCAACAGGTGCCTATAAGCGTCAAGTTCATGAGGTACCACTAGGAAAGCAAATAACAGATCCTGCATTCATAGAAAAGATCACATGGGCCACATGGACGAGGTAAAAACCTAAAGAACAAAGTTCTCCCTGGCTGGGGACAGGTATAATAACATAACCAAGATCAGTTTGTGTAAACCAAATGCTTGAAATGTCCCCAAGGTTTGGCAGACCTGTGAGAGAAAGCATACACACTCCCTTCCCCAAAGCTCTATGTTACGCATTTACTTTATTTGACACACATTTGTAGCTGGTTGGTCTCTAGCAATTATTACGGTAGTGATACTGAGGGCTGCCTGTCATATATCCACAGTGGTTTGTTGCCATTCCTCCCAGGCTTCCCAACAGTGAGGTGCATGGCCCCTTGCATGGCTCTGTATTGCTTCAAGCTTTGCTTGTATTGGCGTGCTGGCATGGTGCTACCTTATCCCACATCAGCAAACACAAGCAGCATAGGAGGTGTGGAAACATGAGCTGATTCTATTAAGGAAGGAGTTACGGGTATCGTTACAATACATTTACCAACATGGATTTATATAGGACCCTCCCAACAGATTACAAAACTATGGCTGTGCTCTTACTGTAGAAAGTAGGACAGTCCAAAAGCAGCTCTGACAGTAAGCTGTGGGTGATAACACAGGCAGGTTTTCAGAAGGTGAGAATCCTCTTATCAAGAAAGCATAAAAATCTGCCCCATATTACTCATTTCTAAGGACTCTTGACAGATTGTGGGAGTGCGACAGACACATCTGACAGTTAATATGTGGGTAAATAGAACAGGAATGATTATAAAGGAACTTAAACTAAAGGAAGAACAGCTGTTTTGAGAAGTACTCTACATCTAAGCAAGCGTCCCCTCACACAGGCTGCACATGTGACCAGTGCTGGCAGGAGTGTAGGGGCAAGGAGCGCGGTGTTGCTGCCAGCTAGAAACAAGGTGCAAGGCCAGATAAAACAAGGTGGAGGGCTGGATTCAGCCCGTGGGCCGTGAGTTTGATACCCCTGAATTAAAGGGAGAAGACTTTATTTTGCCTCCCCATGCTGTGGAAAAGAGCAGCGGTACGTCAGTCTTAAGGTCTAATGCTCTTTTTGTAACTTGGTTTTGGAACAGCATTCTTGGAGATGAAGTCATTGGAATTTGGCCACGAAATGCAGATAAAGCAGATGTCAATTGTGCATGTGTGACCCATGCTGGCCTAAATATAGTCACAGGAGATGACTTTGGTCTGGTGAAACTGTTTGATTTCCCATGCACAGAAAAATTTGTAAGTGGATGTTTTGTTTCAATCTAAACAGCTTGCTTTCCCCATGTTCAAAATCCTTAGCATGTAATTTTGAGGCTGTCCAAACAGCGCAGCCCAACACATTATCTCCAGGCAGCCCCAGCCGGTGGTGGCTGCAGGACCGTGGGAGTTAGATGTGCGGGAGGGTGTCCCCAGGAGAGCCACCGGGGAGGGCACAAGGCACAGAATTGGGTATGGAGTTGGGATTACTGTTGGCTGGAAGACCCCAGTAATGCTGGGGCTATGATTTTGGCTGCATTCACGAAGCAACCTGGTCATGCTGTAAAGCCACTCTACTGTGGTGATTGCTGAGCTTCTGTTCTTTTTCCAACAGGCCAAACACAAGCGGTATTTTGGGCACTCAGCGCATGTCACCAACATACGCTTTTCTCATGACGACAAGTACGTTATAAGTACAGGAGGAGATGACTGCAGGTAACTATGTGCTTATTTTTATGATCATCAACAATTATGTGTGTACCCTTCTATGCAAACCCCACAGCAATGCATTTAACACCTTTCTCAGCCCATTCTGCATTCATTGAAGCCTGCTGATGGATGACAGTTGTGGCTTAGATCACTTTACGATTTCATGATTCTGAGTTGGAAGGATCATTTAAGTCCCAACTCCTGTCCCCTGCACAGGACAACCCCAACACTCACACCATTGTCTGAGGCCATTGTCCAAATGCTTCTTGAATATTGTCAGGCTTGGCGCCGTGACTGCTTCCCTGGGGAGCTGTTCCACCCTCTGGGGGAAGAACCTCTTCCTGATATCTAACTGAAACCCCCCCGGCACATCTTCCTGTCATACCCTCGAGTCCTATCATTGGTCATCAGAAAGAAGAGATCAGCGCTTGCTCCTCCTCCTCCTCCCCTCGTGAGGAAAAGGTACCCAATTCACTCCCGCCACCTCACTGCCATTCACAAGGTCACGTCTACTGGGTAAAACATCTTGCTTTTGAGTTTCTGCAATTACCAGACATCTGCTCGTAACTCCTTGTCTTGCCTTCCTCCGTTTGAGAGGGCAGGCGAGGCAGACCGTACCTGCTGCTGCATGGACCAGCACCAACCTCCAAGGGTTTGAGCACCAGGAGTTCACTGGAGGAGCCTGGTCGCTGGCACAGGGACCGCTCCAGTGCCCGAAGAACATTCAGATCAGACAAAGACAGCTGGCGGGGGTGTCAGTCACACAAAAATAACTGAGTAGCTCCCACCCAGCAACGGGTAGGGCAAGAATTCTGGCTGAACAGAAGGACAGGCAGACTTAGAAAGACATTTCAAACAACAGGAGACTTCTCGAAAGGTGCCTTAAGTTTCTGTTGTTTTTGGGGGGGTTTTTTTCCAAAAAAGAAAAGGCCAGTCCAGTGTGTGTGCATACACACGTGTGATCGTACAGCATCACTCCCCAAGTCTATTTGAGCTTCTAGTACTGCTCAGAGGACTCTACTGTCATGTGAAACAGGAAGCAGAAAGATGAGAAATATAAACTAGAAGTTGTTAAACACAAACTCTTAAGAGACTTCTAAAATGGGAAAATGTAGAACTAAGAAAAACAAAAAGCAACAAGAAACAAAAAGGCACAAATTGGCACAGGAGCAAAGCATCAGGAAGCTGTTGTCAAGAACCAGGTATTTGTAACTGCTTATTCGGCAGGAAAAATGCAAGCCAGAGACTGTAGATTGAGTCATTTTTGTCAGTGAAAGACTGTGCATCTTATCCTGAAGCAGAAAACTAAATACTGACCTGTGCTTTGTGACACCAGGCTCCCCACTGTAAGTCTGCAGTGCGTGCAGCGTAGATCCTGCCGTTGCCTTCAGTTTGTGCAACACCCTGCAGTCAATTTATCTTTCCTCTCACTGCACAAAATGAGCTGTGCTTCAGATTTAGCCCCCCTCAAAATAGATTTTTTTCATTTTCCACTTTGGGAGAAGAAGAAAAAAAAAGGAAGTGTTTCTGTTTGAAAAGGTGTTGCACAGTGGGAGGGCGGGAAGGTCTGCAACAGAATAAAGCCGCTGTGTAGGAACAAAGGCTGCATGTACCTCGATTCTTCCCCTGCAGGCGAGACGTTACATAAACTTAGAAAAGCTTACCAGTTGCCTTAGCTTTGACAATATCGCTATGATGAGGATGTCTTGATTCAAAGTGCAACTACATGGAGTAAAAGAACAGCATTCCCAACCTTCGCCCCTTCCCTAAAACACCGTACTCGTTCCAGTGCTTTAACTCTTCCCTGAGACAAGGAAGCCATTCAAGTGCTGGTATTTCTTGAGTAACTACAGATGCTTTAGCTGGCATCTTGCTGGTAAATCCAAAGTTATAGCTGTGGAGGTACCTGAAGTGGCTGGTCTCTACCTCACTGCCTTGCTCTTTCTCTCCAGGATACATTGAATGTTGTCAAGTTATTCAGAAAACTGACTCTGCTCTCAATTAATGTCTTTGTAGCGTGTTTGTATGGCGGTGTCTTTGAAAGGAGACTCTTGCTGCTGTTACTGCCACCACCAAGTGACTGCTCCAGACTGGACGGCCATGAATGCCTCTACCCCCTTGGCTGCTCTAATTTCCATACAATGCTGCATGGATTACACATTTTCAGATTACTCATACGAATTTACTGAACATGAATGTGATCTTGAATATGAAAGACCAATATCCTTGAGAAGGAAGCTGAAAGTTGGAAGGGAATCATTTTGTGACCTGGGTAGGCCAAAGTGATGAACAGTTCACTCACGAAGCTGCTTTTGCCTAATACTGTGTTCTTCAAACCATGTCTGAAAAGGGAGCGCACTGAGAAAATGCTGGGCCCTTGAATTTGTATCATTTCAAAATCGATGGCTTGAAATTTGTTCAAGGATGTTGGTGTTTTTACAACACCTGCTTAAAACTCAAATTTGGTGCACTGAGTAGAACTGCAAGCTTTTAACAGTATGCTGGGGTTCACACTTCAGCTTTCAGTAATGAAGGAGCAAAGTATCATTTTTTAAGTCCATTTTATTTTTAAATATATATATATTTGGCAAAATTTTCTATCCATGAAGTGCCTTTGAATAATTTTCCAGTAGTACGGGCTACAGTCTCGCCTCCCACCAGTTGCTTTCAACATATGGTGCTATAATGTTCACACAGAGGAGGGCTAACCATTAACACCTTTTCCAGCTGTGTTCTTACATTATCCCTGTTTTCTGCTTTGGTTTTTAATACCTTCACAAGTGAACTCCAAAATGTTTCTGAGAGCAAGAAGCTATGTGCTGTTCTAAGGCCAAATTCCTGATGGCATTACACCTCTTGGTAAGCTGTTCACAATTGGTTTGTGATGGTGACTTGAGTGCAGCAGAATTCAAAGCTGAACTCAAGAGTAGAGGGAGAGAGGAATGGATAAACTTGATTAAAGACATTTTAACACAAATATGGAGGAAGCTGCTCCCCAAGTGTTCCTGCACTCTCCCTTCTTATGGGAAAATGTGCTTTATAGGTAACTACTTCCACAGGCAGTGGCCATCTAAGAATTCCTGTTTCCTATTCTCCCCATTCCGGAGGGGCTACGTGAAGACACCCAAAGTGATCTCTAGGAACACCTGGTACATCACTACTCTCCAGCGGGCAGCTAGTCCCATGTTGCTTAGCAGTCCAACACCAGGAAACTTCTCAAGAAAAGCTAAATTTGGGCTCGTCTCCCCACCGCTGCTTCCCTCACCCATGGTGCAGCCTCCTCACTCGGCATAGGATCATGGGGCAGGAAGGCAGTGGGCAGCTGAGGTGAAAGGAGAGTTGCCTCCATGTGGAAGTGGAGCACAAGCAAGAAGGCAAGTAAAGCCATTCAACATTTGTTAACGAATATTTTTGCCAAAACCAAAAACTATAGGGACAGTCAAACTAGAAAGCAAGTTCAACTTTTTTCCAAGGAAAATGTTTAAAAATGGACAGAAAATGTGGGCAATGTCAAAATCTTTCCATTTTTCAGATTTCTGATGTGAAATAACATAATATTTAGAAATTAGCTTTCTTATACAAAGACTGTTTGTTAATCAAAAGAAATAAAGGCCAAAATAAACCATTTAGACCTACAGTTAGTCTCTGAAAAAAAATGTTTAATAGTGCTTTAGTCTCAGTTCAGGAAAATATAATTGTGAACTGTGGGAACTTCCTGCCAATCCACTTCTGATGGCCATTACATAAAAAGGTAGCTGTTGGATGCAACTAATATCCAGTTAAAGGAGTGGATCAATGTACATTTAACACACAAAAGTGCTTCAGCAACCTCAAAGAACCACCTTTTTTAAAATTGAATTTATTAATGCCTTATATTACTATACAGAAGAATCAGTTTGTCAGATACACATTAAGAGTCCCTATGCAGTCTGTTTTTTTAAAGAAACCTTGATCAAATAACGTAATCATGTTGGGTGGTGATGTGAGCACCTTCTTTGCCTATGTTGTAATGATGTTTGCCTTCCTTTCACATTGATTGTATCCCAAATAAAACCAGTTGTGTGGCAGAATGAACTTACAGTGATGTGAAAAATATCTTAAAGCAATAGTGTGTAAGGAAAACACTTAGTTTGTATGTTTATATGGTTTGGCTTTATGTATAAAATGTTCAGAAGTAATGATGTACTATATTGTAAACTAAAATATCAGTGCATGAATTTATTTTTCAATGGTCACAATGCCATTAATTTAAAATCTGTGTCTCAAATAAATTTGGATACAAGTTTTTGATGCCCAGCTCTTAAATCAGACTCAAAAAGCTGATCTGAAATGCTTATTGGGACTTGCTTTACAATTATTTCCTTCAAACCAGACTATGGCATCATACATTATTGTCTCAAAATAAAAGACACCAAGGGTCTTCACTTCCTATTTCAATAACCAACTCACAACACTTAAGTGGCATCTGACACTGCCACCCCACTCTCACTGAGCTGTGGGTACAGTGGGCAGGGTGACAACATCTGCATTCAGCACAGAGGGCTCCTCACTATGAGAACAAGGCGCTGAACTGAGCATCACTGGCTCGCAAAAGCACTTGGGGACATCAAATCTGTACCTGGAACTGAACAAACTGCTTCACACTGCACAGAGGAGAGAAAAGGTATCATGGAAAATCCAGCTACTCACATTGCTACACGTCTGACCAACTACTTCCACCACCACGTACAATGGATATTTCATCACAAGGAACTTAAAATAAACACAAATATATTAAACTTGCCTCAAGAAAGCAAAATACCGGTATTATTTTATGTCTATAAGCTTTATTGATACTTGGGGTTTTGGGGCTTTTTTTTTTGCCTTTTTTGTGATTTTTTTTTTTTACATTTCACAATGCATTCCACAGACTCAGTTCAATACAGCTTCAACTGCAAGTGTAGAGATTTTCAGTTATCACTTCTTGCATAACAGGGTTTTAAGTTTCCAAACAACATTTGCAGCATTAGATATTCGGTCCACAGATAATCAGAGTTTGAGAGAGCGTAGAATTATTTGCTTTAATCAGCTACAGTACGGCTGTGCAACAGAGTGTACGCTGTCATTTTCTCTTAATATACATGGAGGCTCCTTTGTTCATTTCTCTTTTTTTTTTCTCTAAACAGATGCTAGTGTTTACAGAGACAATTTAGTTTTTCAAGCTTGTGTGCTATGGAGCTAGTCCAGAAATCATTCAATTCTCTGAAGTACGAAGCACTGTGGAGCAGCTGAAAGATCTAAGCTTTGTGAAACACATATATATATATATATATTGGCAATTGATAAAACAAGAAAATCACAATACAGCTATACTCATACCAAAAAGGCAAGATTTTTCAAAACTTGCTAAAATGGTATATTCTCCTAAAACATCTCATTTTAGAAAATCTGCATCAATCTACACAGACCATACACAGTGCACAAACTGGGATGTGTTATCCTCTGCTCCACCTGCACTACCTCTTCCGGAACGCAGCAGGGACTACCTCTGATGAAGCAAAATGTACAGCTTTCTCAAATCTTTTTTATTAGCCAGTGCTGCACACAGGATAAAGAAAGATGATTAGTTTTAGATCCATACATAGCAGCTTACAATACTTAAGATGATGAAACACATGGCAGTCAAAACAGTTATTTTTCCTCAAACACTGCGTTGCTAAAAAATAAAGATCTGTGAAATTGCACTGCAATGTCAAGGGGTTTGCTCTTCCCTGACCCTCCCCATGTAAATCCAAATGAGTATTTTTCCCCCTTAAAAGATGAACTTCCTATCGATAAGTTGCTTCAGGCTTTTTACTCAGTTTTGCGCTTCAGCCCAGGGATCTTTGCTTGGATCCTACAAGAGGAAAAGGAGAGGAGAAAGAACAGCATTTGAGTAACCAACCACAAAAAACACCCGGCATAAACATACTCTTAAATTAAAACAGCAACACGGGAAGCTGACTGCCACAGCGACACAAAGCTATTACACCCAGAATCTAATGAAACTGCTAAATCCTAAATTATCCCTTAACTGCAACTGCTGAGGGTCTCAGGTTTCACTAATGGCTCAAGTACATAGGTTCTATCAGACATAGATTAACTTAACAGCATCAGCAAGAAAGCTGATTTCATAACCATTCCTAATTTGCACAAAGGACAGTTTCCTCCCAGGACATGTGTAATGCACTTGGTACCTACAGGAGCCCCACATGTAACGATAACTGTAAACATTATTTATAAAGTGAAATTAAAACCCTTAGAACTCACTTAGCCATCGCATCTTTGACATTCTTGTTCACAAGTCCCAAATAATGGTCAATTTGGGCCTGAAATGGAAAATGACAGATGTTACGGCTCAGCTCTTACAAACAGTCAACCAACTGCCCAGAAGGCAGAGTCACACTGCAGCAGGACATGCTTCCCATGACAGAAGGAAGGGGCTCAGCCGTGTTTCCCCATTTGATGCCAGAGCTCCTGTGATTTCAGCCACAGCACACGCTAGCGTTTGCCTCCAGGAATGCAGGGAACAGCAGACAAGTATTGGAACAAATTCATCTCTGGCTTCTGCGTGTTCCATCAAACTGTCACTTGCATCTCCCCTGCCTCTTAAGGGTGCCCCAAGGCAAGGGTGCACAGCCAAGGCCTTCAGTTAGGAGCAGTCGGCTCCTCTGCCTCCTCCAGGCAACACAGAGAAGGAAAGCTGCTTAGGTGGGCTGGGCCTGTTAAACAGCTTACGCCTTCCGAGAGCAGCCTCCAGCTCATCAAGAGGATTGAGGATCCCGGGTTAAGCCACACAAATTGTCCATCATCTTTCCTCGGGGCCTCAGGATTTCCTTTCACTGCACTTTGTTCTTTCCTAGGAACCCACAGAGGAGCCCAAGAGGCCCTCACCATCTGCTTGGTGCCTTTTTTCCTCCCCTCCCAAGTCCCAGGCTGGCCTCCATGAGCAGTGTTGTTTTTGAAAGAGGAGAAGGAACTGCTAAGCCAGAGCTGGCTCCTCCCAGCCTTCTGAGCTCTGACCTGCTGAAGGCAGTGCCTGCTCAAGCCCGGCTATAATTCAATCATACACATTTTATTTTGGCTCCTTCTTACCTCCTTCTTTGACATCACACTCTCCCCAGGAGAAGCACCGGACTGTGCCGAGTGTCTCCCATCTCCTGTTTTTGCCAGGGCTACAAATTCCACAGGGCTTCAAGGACATGAATCCTAAATATCATCTTCAAAAAGCTTTCTTCAGAAATTGTTTTAGAAGTACTTACATGAGGATTAATGCACCTCATCTACTGCTGCTTTAGTCCTGACCAAATCTGGGCCAGAGGACTGAAGGCCCCTCAAGTTAACCAGGCCTTTTCCATAACTGTTTGCTGGGGAAGTCTTCCTACACATCCACCAAAAGGAGGGGAACATACAGGCAGGCTGGACTTCAAAGTGAATTTGGTTCTCTTGGGCCTGGCACTGACTCCTGGTTAAAGGTCCATGTTTAAATGCCTTTTAAGGTTTTATTCACTTGTGGGTTTGCTTCAATAGGAATGATTTTATGAAGCATTTAATGAATCATATTAAACACTCACCTGATGTCTCTCATAAATAACAGGAACACTGAAGAGCGAAATCAACGCTGAAAAAGAGCACATCAAAGTGTAAATATTGACACAAGGGATGGTGTTCAGCTAAACAATGACTAGGTTTCACACCTAAACACTACTTTCAAAAATGCAAAAGCAATAACTGAGCCACATACAAAAAATGTGGGCCAATAATTTAAATAATCCCTATTAAAGAGCAGCTGGGCTTTTCTCCAGGTCTCATTAACAGTACAGCAAGTCTGGTCACAGTTCACTTTTTCACTGTGGGTTATGCAAATTCTTCAAAAAGGATGCTCAGGCTTCTGCCGACATTGGCTGGGTTCCGACACCCAAGGCCAGCGGGCTCTGGGACACAAGAAACAGAAGTCTCTGCAGTGGGACATAAGTCAGTTTTGTACCTACTCCAAAGTCACAACGTAACGATGATACCCAAATAAAACTAAACCTGACAGAGATAAGCACAACAGAATGTGCTTTTAAATGATACAACGTCTGGAAAATGAGCAATCTCAAGGAATTCAACACTGCAATTCAAAATGATCCATCTGCAGTGTTATTCATGTCTTAGAAAAGGACACACAATTATAACATATTGCCACACTCTCAAGAACACAGGAACAGCCTCACAGGACTGATCAGATTCAGTGTTTTTCCAGGGTCATTTTGTATGCCAGGTATTTAACACAGTTTGAAACACTTACCCAGAATCAGTAATGTCAGACCATTAAACAAGGCACCAACATAAGTGAATATCCACATCAACACTGCGAACTGAAAAGTAAAAAAAACGCAGTCAGCTCTCAGTCTGCCTCACCAGCAGACACACAGAGAGAACTCCTCTAAACACACATATGAAACTAAACCGCCCCAAACTCCACTTCACCTTTGCCTGTCTCAGGTAATTATAGATGTGTGACAGGATGGCTGAAGGGTTTAGTAACAGGATACGTGGCCTCTTGCGGCGAGGTCATCAGGCTGAATTCAGCCCAAGTCAGCAGTGACCCAAAGCTGTTGGATTCGGTGGCTGCTTAATGCTCTCTGCCTTTATGCAGCACTTCCAATCCCACATTAAATAAAATGGGCAAACACAGTTCCTACCTCCCACCCTTCAAAGAGCTGGAACAAGACAGGCAAGCAAGAGGTTAGAGGGGTGGCACATAGCATGGTACTTGGGGACAAAGTCAGAAGGCAAGAGAGCAGGTAGTCTGCTTGCACAGCAGCCCAACAGTCAACACAGGAGTGCAGCCAACATACAGGGCTGCAGCACAAAACATGGCACCCAACTACCACAACCATACTTTGGCTCAAAGTTATCAATGAACCAGTGACTGAATAGGCAGAAGTTCCTGTCACACCAGGGGGAAAAACCTGCCTGGAAAGTAACAGGGCAAGGTTGGCTTGATTTTTCCCTTAAGAAAAACATAGGAGCTTTGTACACTAAGAAATTCAGGAGAGAGAGGAATCAACAGTCAAAATGGAAGCTGGCTCTAAGTCAGAGAGAAATTCAGAAGCAAAGATGTCCTTCTGTTACTGAACACCTAAACCCTCACGCTGACATAATTCCTGCCTTCTTATTCCAGCACCTAACTCGTACCCAGACATCATTCCACCCCTTCCCTGACACTCACACAGCTCCCCTGTCCACTGGCTTTATGCAAAGATCCGACCATGTTCAATCCCCCCTGTGTCCTGCCAGGTGGAGAGTGTCCCAAGCACACCTCTGACCTATACCACGGTGGGAGGGGGCTGACGGCTGCCAGCTCTATTTCTGTGTAGGATTCCTCCCCAAGGAAAATCAGGCGGTTTCTTCTAGTGTTGCACAGCCCGTAAGGAATGAGCAGAAGCCAGGATCTGGGTGTCAGACACTCTGGATTTACCAGTGCTTATTTCTTGCTAAGCAGTGACTGGCACTTTACATCCTGCAGAGCACATGAGTAGATCCCCAGCCCTTTAACCAATTAAACATGTCTGGTTATTTTCTGTGCAAGAAACTGCAAAACCCCAAAGAATCAGACAGAGAGGGTGTGGAGGCTGCTGTTGGCATCAGGGAGAAAAGATCTGGGCATGGTTACCAACCAAAGGTGAAGCACTCTGATAAGCAGGAGATACACATGAGGAAAAGATGGGTGCAAAGCACTGGAAAGAAAAAAAACGCGTTGAAGGACTGTGGGTGTGGGCAAGGATCTGGCCTGCAGCAGAGTTTGTCAGAAACTATGTACCCAA
Organism: Neomorphus geoffroyi; assembly: GCA_033558235.1. Lineage (NCBI taxonomy): Eukaryota > Metazoa > Chordata > Aves > Cuculiformes > Neomorphidae > Neomorphus > Neomorphus geoffroyi. The sequence goes on along the minus strand of JAUMJM010000005.1, from coordinate 96,944,967 downwards.
ACATTCATTTTTAGCTTGTCTTAAGATGCAAAACATCCAAACCAAACAAAATCAACAGCCAACAGTAAGATAAGGGCACGGCAATCAATATATAAGTTTAATTGCCCAACCGCTGTGATGAAATGAAGTTTACTTCAAGAGCTTCATTGGAAGCTGATCCCAACCAAAATGCAGCAGGATTAATTGCAAATGATGTAGTGCTTTATCAGTCAGTTCTTTCTAGGTGCAACACAAGCAGCAGCAGAAGCACAAAGTTAACCCTCAGACAAGGCTGCAATGTTACCATTGACTGCATTCCCATGAAGGATTTTGGCAGGTCTATCAAGAGAAGCAAAGCAGATTTCTCTAAACTCCCTCATGATTCATTCAAACCTTGGCCCAGTTCTGGTCTCTCCGCAATGCCAGGGTGAGAGCTAGCTACCCACCTCTTTGTCCAAGACATTTTAACAGAGCAAATACTTGCCATTCAGAGCAAGCTGTGAGTGCAGCACATCCCCTCCCCAACAAAGAGAGGAGAGTCAGCACGTTTCACTACAACAAGAACACCACTATTACGGAGAAAATACCACCCCAGCCAGGTGAATGTTCAGGAATACTGTGGGAGTTATGACCAAGTCAGAAAATGCAAGTTTATGTATACAGAGGGGGTAACAGATATGAATCAAACCCAAAGTCCAACAATTATCAGAACTATGCAATTTATCTAGGGAGCACTGAATTTATGGCCCCAGAAAGATCAAAATCCAGGAGTTAACACTTGACTGACAGGCCTTGTGCCTTCTAAAGTTTGCCCTGAGCAGCACCAGGGTCTAATGATGAATTGCACCATGTGTGCAGCTTTTAATCCACTTCACTCATTCCTAATGGGTAGAAGAGGGAACTACTGGGCCAGCAGGACCAGTCCCTTCAGTAAGGGTCAGCCCTGTGGAAAGCTGGGGCTACCAAGGCAATGATGTTCAGCAAAAACCTCAGAACTCCCCTCCTATGACTCTTCTCTCTTCACATACTTATGACAATTAAAACAACTCTCTTGTGATTAAGTGGAGACTGATCTCAATCCTACATTTACGTGCTGGTGTCTCCCTATTTTCTGCTGGTTTCTCCCTAGTTTTTTTCCCCTTAGAAATGAAACAAACTCAAAAGAACCTTACAAACGCAAAAAGGCTGACCTGAAACACGTCTGAGCACCTAAAGCTCTAAGATGAAAAATAAAGCAGGAGGCATCCCAGGATTGACCTACAAAGGTAATATTGCTCTTCCCACACACTGAGGACAGATGGGAAGCACAGGGCCTAAGCTCAGCCTGAACATCATAATGACACGCAAACCAGCATAAAACCATCTATGGACTGAATGGAGTTTTTGCCTACCTCATTCTAACAACCGACAGCTCCCCAGTACCCAAAGTGTAATGCAATTTAATGGCAAATCCAGAAATATCCACCTATTAATTCAAATACAGCAAAGAGCTCTGTTTCTCAAAACTCCAGCTGAGCAACGACAAATGGAAAGCAACTGTGCCCCAGTGCCAGCCCAGCCACCATTGCGCAGCTGGGGGTGAAGCACTGGATCACCATGTTCAGGACAAAGGGCAGCTTCTCCTGGGACTCTCTGGCAAGGGCTCCTCTGGAACTGCTCCTCAAGAGCTGCAAGGAGCTTCTCCTTGTGCTGCATAAATATTTAGAGTCCTTTGTAAGGCTTCCATGACTGAAGTATTGTTTAATAAAGAAGAAAAAAATCTTAACAAGACAGATTCTACAGCCAGAACGCTTACACACAATAAACTGACCCGCTGACATTTCCTAACTTGAAAGCTCTGTAGCGTTAATTATACACAAACATGCTGTTTCCTATAGTGAAGATGTTTAAGCTACACGAGCCAAGACATTTTTATTTTTAAAACCCCAGCACCTTAACGGTCTCCTCAAGCACAAACTCTTCAAAATCAGTATTAGGTGCTTGGGGACTGTCCTGACATTTGCCGGTTACATGTAAGGGTTGCTCTAAACCACCATAAATTAGACTAATTAACCTATTTAAAAACATCTTAAATATCAGGAGAAGAGAGGGGAAATAGATTAGTTCAGCTGAATAAACACATCTTTTCTATATACCATAGTATTTTAGAAGTGATTAGAGTGCCTTGAAGACATTCCAAGTGGGATTAACTCTACTTCTAACAAAATTCCTTTGAAAAGCCTGATTTTTACAATAGTGTTAACTGAAGCAGCAGTTGGCTGTTCAATACTTCTTTTTCCCTTTCCACAAGGGATTTTGATCTCTAAACAAATGGTGTGGAAATTCTTATAACTCTGATGAAGGAACGTATCACAAAGGGCTTAATTTTTAAAGAAATAGAAGTGACCTTGTGACTACAAGTTTGTGATGTTGTTTAATCAGATCTAAACACAACTTAAAACAAAATAACTTTTCTTTGAACACTGAAATTCAATGCCCTAAAAACCCACAATAAACAAAGAACATGTTTCTTTTCCTCCCTCGCTCCCAAGTTTAAGTTATCAAAATGCAATTCTAGCCATGTAACAGTAATTCTTTTAGCTGAGGCTGTGGCCCTGAAATGCTGCAGAGGTGAAGCCTAAGTCACTTAAGCATGAAGGTGAGACGCACCACAGGTAGTGGGGAGAGCATTTAGCCATCAAAATGCAACCCCTGTGTGGAAACAACGGCAAGACACAGACAATAATGGCCTTATTTAAGCTATTTTGCCATAAAATGATTGCACAGTATCAATCTTGTCCAGAAAACAATGACCTGAAAAAAAGACCGCAAAGCTACCTCATAGGAGTACCTTTACTGCACAGCCCTTTAGGAGCAAGATTATTGCACAAATTCCCAGGCTAATATCCCATCTCCTTTTTCCCTTTCAAGAAAATGAATCTTTACAACAAGCAGCAGACCCCAGGTAAAAACCTGACAGCCTTATATTATAATCCTTCCTTTCTCCAAAGGGAAAACACTCTTTACTGCAGGAGACTTGCACAACACCAGCTGCAACATTTACAGCACTTACTCTTTACTGTGTTTAAGCTGCAGCATACGAAGAAACTGGATCTAGAAACTCAGGAGTAATATTCTGAGCTCTGCCTCTGGTTTCTATTCACAAATATAACAAAGACTTCCACAGCCTTCCTATTTTTCTCCAAGTTTCACTAGAAACCCCTTCCCCCAACCCCACAACAACTCAAAAGGACTTAACAAAGCTCTAAGTAAGGGATTTACTGGAGGATAAATGCAACTTTATTTCAAGAAGATTAAGCAAACTGAAAAAGAAATGGACAACACGTTGTACTCAGTAAACAACTGTTTGAAAAACTAATAAAGGCGATTAGCTTGAAGGGAGAGAATTCTCATAAAACAAACCTGAAGGGTTTTCAGCTAATAATAATTATTATTATTATCATTACTATTACTACTACCACCAACCATGAGTTTTGCTCTGCCACCTTCAACTAATCCCATTAAATCACGCTTGGACATATTCAAGACATCCATTAGGCAGTGCTGCACACTCTAGGGAAAGTAACTTGCAAAACCTATTCCAGTAACTTGCATCCATAAAGAAACAGCTATTCAAACCCAAATCCACAGACCGAAACTCGTGTCCACCTTCCTAGTAAACCAAGAGTGTCACTCAGTCCCAACTCTTCCAAGCACAGAAGTGGACACAAGAACTCCTACTGTTTAAGGCAAGTACCCATACACAAACGACCTGCTGCCTCTGCATAGAAACAAATGGAAAACTGAAACGGACTGTGCCGGTCCAGCCCAAACCAGAGATCTATGTTAGTGACACATTCTGAATGCCCACACAGGAACAGTGGCTTGTTTTCTCAAAAGATGTCTGCTGTTAAGCACCAGTGAAGAAGTGCAATATCTGAACTGTGCACAGCCAGGGCTTATTTCAGTTTTCCAGTCATTTCCAATGAAGTATAGATAAAGTTATCTGCTCTATTACTGCAACAAGCGCTTTAAATTCAACTCAGTGTGGCTAACAGAAAGCTGTACTTCTTGAAAAACACCAAGGCTTAGTACTTCTACCGAGCAAATGAAAACTCTGTATTTACTTATGCAGAGCCAAAGGTGCTATTGTTTGCTCGTGTGTATAAGGACTAGCAGGCTTTGCTAACCTAGGTCAGCAAGGCATCTATTTGCACAAGGCTGCAGGATCTACAGCTGAAGTAAACTTACCTTCAGAGAATCAACTAAGTCATCAACTAAGAAGAGACGTCTCAGCTCTTTGACTGTGCCATTAACGTGACCGAGCACAACATTACTGTATTTCTGAATGAGCTCTTCAGACACAGCTACATCAGACTCCAAGTAAGCCCTGCAAGAAAGAACAGCTTATGAAACTTTACCACAAGAGTGATGTATCAACACATTGTATGTTACATATGTAATAAAAATGCACATTCTTTTTATGTTATAAGGAGAAAAATCTCACTGTATGAGGAACGCTAAATGGAGGGAACAGAACTAACCTAAGTTATTCTTAGAAGGTAAACACAAACCTTAAAAATCCCAAACCACAATCTCTTAGAACAAAAGGGAAAAATGTCTTTCCTATTGCTATGTTGTACAAGCACGTTCACAAAGTCACACGCAGTGTCTTACTTGGACCAGACAAAAAAGCATGCCAACACGTGTGTGAACAGACAAGGTTAGTGGCCAGAACAGCATCCAGCATCACTGACTCGTACACTGCTGAGTCTATGAAGCCTCTTCCTACTCCTCAGCATATGCTGTAATCTATTAAACTAACAAGGCAAATATTTATTTTTTAAAAAAAGACAGTTTAGGGGAGCGTGTGTCATTCTGGTTTTGCTGTTTTATGAGATGGGCCACTATTCTATGAGATTCCTACATTTCTCAAATAGAAAAAATCCTACAGAAGCAACATTTTCTTTCCGCTGCGCTGCGACTTTTATCTGTGGTTGCAGTGACTATGGCAATTTAGACTCTTCCAATAGAGAATAACTTATCTAACTTCCATGTTGGAGGGAGAAAGAGCAATGCAGCACATCTGTAGCAGGGCACTCATTTTACAGTCACTACACCTGTTGAACTTTCACCTTTGTTTAGGGTGGGATTCTGCTTTGGGGTGTTTCTGTTTGATTTTTTTAAAAATAAAGAACACACAGTGGAGGATCCTGTATGTTTTTTAAGGCAAAGCTAAACACCTGCCTTGCGGCAGTCCAAACTGAACCAGAATACTTTAAATGGTAACTACAGAAGGCAGCCACTTCAAGGCTACATTCTGTGACACATGCTTGGTTTGAGTCTGCACACCCTTCTCAACTCATCAGCAAGTTACTCAGTACCTGAATCAAGAACTAAATTGATCTCACGGACAGGCTCTTCACTGACAAACTAAATTCAAGTAAAAATATCCTTCTTGGAGTTGAAGTTATACAGATAAAAAGTAAGCAACCAGGTGTGTTGAACAAGAATGCTTGGATATTATTTTGGGCATCGGTATTTTTAGAAATTAAGTGCAGAAGAGCACAGATCAAACAAGTTTTGCTTGTTCTTGCTAAGAACAAACTGAACTGGTAAACCTAGAAATCCTGCCTGGATACTGAAGAGCACTAGGGCTGGACAGAGCAAGCAGGAGTTCAGCTGGGAAGTAGTCACCCTAATGAGGCAAAGAGTCACCTAAAGAGGGTGAATAGGACGTCCATACCAAAAAACACCAAGCCCCAAACCCCAAGTTTACAGAAAATACCTATTTTATACTGCTATATTGAACATTGATGCAAATGGTTCAGATAGATTTTTTTATTTCAGATCTAAGCTGGAAAGAAAATACTCCTTTATTTCCAGAGTTTTGTCCCACAGCTGCTTTAGGCACAAACTGGCTTCCACTGGGAAAATGAGCCACTACACAGAACCAGGGAGGAATGGAGGGCAGCCCAAGAAACATTTTACTTTGCCTTAATGAAGATGAGGAAGAGAACGGGAATAACTGGAAACACCACAGAATTAGTAAGAGACCCATAAAGAGGAGGGCAAGCAGGAGTTTCTGAAAGGTGCACAGGAAATGGAGATGGAACCACTTCATTGATTAGTTAAAGAGTAGCAAATCTGAGCAGTGTGGGAGAGCATCAGTTTGGAAACGGGAACCATGCGTTCTTAGTAATTACTCTAACACTTTAATATGGTTTTACTTCTCTTAAGATGCAGCTCTGCAATAATGGGCACCACTGTACTCCACCCAGGGAAGGATGCATACCAGGGATACCATATTCCCACACTGCAGGGAAGTGCACATATGGTATGCCCCAAGGACTTCGCTCATCACTTAAAGCAAAGAGCTTGGTTTGAGGACCTAAACTGACCCAACTCCTCAAGCTTAAGAATTCAAAGTCCAAGTTTCTGAATTTCTGATCTGGGCAGGCTGCAATGAACCTGGACTCTGCTGATGACAAGGCAGCCTTGCATGTGGAGAACACAGCTACGATGCTACATACTAAACCACACAATTTAAGGGCATTCTTAAAATCTTTAAAAAAAAATAATCCAAAAGATAAAGAAGAATGCCCTGCTACATTTATTCTGAATTTTGCTAATACACTGCGTTAACAGTGCTGCATCCTCCTGAATAGTCTTTAACTTTTGTACATCATCTGCCACTGGCTCACATTCTGAAGAATGTACCATTCTAAAACACTGGCATTACTCCATTGAAGTATTTCAGTTTTTTAACATCTCTTAAGACACACTAATATTCCGAAGGAAATCCCCTGTATCAAGTGCTCCGTTCATTTTCTTTACCACAGTGTAAGCCAACTGAGAAAAACTGAAAGAGCAGCAGTCATAGACTGAATAACAGATTTTTAGTACAAAGACTATTTATATCATTATGCAACATATTATGGCATACGTCATCTACTGTTTCTAACGGCACCAATACAGCTGTTCCCCCAAACAAGACACTTTTTCTTAGTTAAAAGGAAAACCTCACCTGAATGGGTGGCCTTCATCAGACTTCTGGATTGCCTGGATAACTCCCTTGTATATCCTAAAGCTGATCGTCACAGAAAGCAGGGCCAAGGCAATGTAAGCGGTCACACTCACGATGCTGAACACTGTTAATGAAAGCAGCAGGAACAAGCTGGCACCGAACACCACTCCCGTCTTCTTAATGTCTCGCCAGTAAAGGAGGTCAACAACTAGAATTTAAAAAAGGCAAGAAATTAGAACAAGATACCCTTTGCATCCATATGAAAACAGTAAAACAAGATTCACTCAACTGCTGAGAGTCATCAAGGATGGAACTCGTGATCTCACTGTCAAACCAGAGCTGAAGTTACAACTAGAAATAGGTTATTTTGGCACTGATTTTGCATTGGACTTCAGATTATTGGGATTATCGTTATTAGGATTATCCTAAATGTAATTGGTAAAATTTAAGAACAATTCTGCCCTTAAGCAATGTCAGAATTAATCTCTTCAACTACTGTACTGTGTTCTGCAACAGACCCACAGCAGTTTGTGCTTCATTTCATTTTATTTTTGTGCATTTTGTGGGGGTCACTCACTTGAAGAGACTGATTTCCATTCCCTGTTAGGAGAAATGACAAGACACTAATAGATCTCTAAACCATCACAGCTTTGCAGGCCTGGTAGAGGCAAAGGCACTGCTTGAGACTCATTAACAGTTAGGTCATTTTGTTTCCTTTTGACTAAGGACATTCCCATGGGAGTTTATAATGTTGATCACGGGTGACAGACTGAGCCATCAGGATGGAATAATCTCACTGAAATTTCAATCCAAGCTAAATCTGCTGTGGTACAGTGCAAAACACTTCACTTGTAAATCACGTTTATTTTTCCCTTTAGCAAACCTCATAAAAGAACACAATATTACGCCACTTTGCCATCACTGTTTAGAGTAAATGACATCCCTGCACAAGTCATAAGTAATGGCTTAATATATCCATTGCAGACCTGCTTGTTTTGGTGCTGTTGCATCCGGTTGATTACCTTACTGAACTGAAATCTGGAAATGTTATTCTCCATTGTGGAGTACAGAACTGGGCACAGGGTATCTAGTCTAGTTTTATAGTTCATGGTATGTTCTTACGCAATAAAACTCACTCTTCATGGTTTCTACTTCCACAGCTTATTAGATTTTCACAAGAACAAATTCCTTTTCTGCATCAAAACTGCTTATTAATAGCAATAACATGAGTTATTATATACAGAATTCAAAAGTATAGAAAAATTATTACAACACAAACATAGCAATCCTATACCATCCTAAACATCAAAGTTAAAGTAGCATATCACAATCAGAACAGATTCTTATTCTGAATGACTGTAAAAGAAAATAAATAAATACAATTCTAACATTATTTCTTCTTTCAGGATGAAAATGTGATAATGCACCAACATTAAATACTGTGTAGGGCAAAGTCTGCAAATTCCCTTTGTAGGTACAACACAAAAATGCCACTGGGGCTATGATGCAATTTTAATGTTTCAGAAGCTGAAGTCCTTTCCTAATTATTTCCACAGGGAAACCACACTGAGCAGCAGGCACTGGAAAGATGACAACCATGGTCAGAACTTTAAAGCCACCAATGCAAAATACTTTATCCAAATATTTATTTCATGTTTCAGCAGAAATTTTGTGAAGTTCCACACACAGAATCAGGTTACAGTTGTGCACCTTAAAATTGCCATATACCAGAACTGCTGTGGAAACCGCTGTGGCAGCCTCATCCCTGCACCACCACTCAATTCCACTCCTTTCCTCTGCATGGCCACACACAGAACCAGCCTGGTTTTCTCTGTGCTGCTGGTAACTACAGCACTAAAAAAAATAAAATAAAAACTACGCAGCCAGCCAGATCAGATTCTGGATGTGGTTCATCATCTGACTCCACAAACATATGGGGCAAGAGATAGAGCAACCAACCAAAGGAGGTGACGCTCCTGCTCTCAGCACAGCACCAAGTCCTTAGCAAACTGCACCACAACCTATCCGTGCACCCTCTTGACTTGTTATTCCGCTGGGCCTCTTCATGTTACAAAGCTGCACTTCTATTTTCCCTGTCAAACAAATACAGCTCTAAACAAGACAATCTTTCTTTGATATTTGTAAAAATCAAACAAACAAAAAACGGAATCATTGTAGATGTAGTCATTGTAGAATTCCTTACATACGCCCTATAATCCCTAAGTTTAACCATTTTTTTTGTTTGTCTTTGGTTCTTATCACTGGAGTGTCTTGGTGTCTCTGTATCCCTTACATTAAGTTTAGCATCTAAACGGAGCTTAGGAACAGAATTGTGAGCTTGACCTAAAAATTGTTGTGAACTACAAACGTAAACTGAGCTGCAGCTATCTATAACCCTTGGGTGAGATTTTGTGCTCCTAAATCATGGAAATCTTTGAAAAAAACCTTGTTTCTTTCTGAATATTTGCTTCAAATGCTGTAACTATATTGGTTTTACATGCTGCAACTTGAGCACCAACACATTCAGGTTTGCATGCTGCTCCCGTATCATGTGACACATGAAGGATGAGCCCTACTCCTCTCCATTTGCAGATGGCATTATTTCTGTAAACGAGACTCTCTTCCCTGTAACACAAGTTTTAAAACTGACAATGGCTTCTTACAGCTTCACAGTAAATAACTTATTACAAGCAGCAATTCATCATACCTCAACCCGGTTACAAGGACTGTAAAGGCAGCAATTCATCTGTATGACAGTTTCCAAAACATGAGAAAAAAAAGAAAACGCTGGAATAAAAACCACACCACCATAGATGTCGTATGGCTTCTAGCCACCCATCCTCAAGTCTTTTTTTTCCAGTGAACACTACGAAACCTCCCCCTTGGACCTCCCAGACCACAGCAAAACTGCACATGAAGCACTTTTCCTCGCTGCCTCCCCTCCATTTGGAGCACTACCAAATCAGTCTCAGATTAATGACACATGTATCTTGTTTCATTGTAAATTCCTCAAAGGAAAATTCAGAATTAAAAAAAAAAAAAAAAAAAAATCACTGAAAAACTGATTTTTCTTTTTCAGTCCAGTCCAGGTGAAAAAGGTCTATATTCATGAAATGATCAGAAACAGGTATTTGCATTTCTTTCTAAAATAAAAGATTGAAAGCATTACTAGAAGTAGCTTTCTGGCTTTAACTTACACACAAGATATTCACAGCAGATAAAAAAACCACAGGAAAACATAAACCCCAAACTAGTCTCAGGGACAGCCCTACCAAGCTGTATCTTTCCTCAAGGACACCATTTTAGGCTTTATTTTACACATTATGAACTACAATCTTGTGCATTTAATGCAAGTATTTCCAGCCTATTCTAAAGCATGAACAGCTGCCTACATTTGGTAAGCACGAACTGTCACTTGGCACATCTAAAAATAGCACTGCTAGCATCCGTGCCTTACATGCAGAACTCATCCAATTACATTTTGCTTTTAAAGCAAGTGCCGTGAGAGCTTTATCATTGTATTTTATTTTTTTGAAGCTTTTTTCTTTCATAGACATTCAAATTAAAACTGAATAATTCATATCATTTTTTGCTGACAAAAATAAGTGGTTTAACATATTTAACCTGATAATCCTTTTTTTTTAAAAAAAAAAAAAAAACAAACTGAATCAAACAACCCTCTCTTTTTATTTATAGAAAGAGAAATTAAAAGCCTCGAGATCTACAAGCAAGTCGAATTCCCATCTATTAAAGAAAACCAAGAAAAAGGGACTAACCCATTTTGGCATCCATCTTGAGCGTGCCTGCACGCACCCAGATCTCGCACAGCTGACTACCCAGAGCCTTTTTACTTCCTGCCAGGGCACTCCGAGGTCGGCAAAGCTACGCAACTGCCTGCCCACGCGGAATCTCGCCAGGCCCCTCCAATGGCTGCCCCTGCGCTAAGTCCTTGGAATGCAGCTGCAGAGCAGAGCAAGGGACTCGCCGTCACAATGAACAACTACTCTCTATCCAGTATTTGGAAAAACAAACAAAAACCGGGTCTCAGCACGGAAGAAAGGCTGTTTGTGTGAGAGGAGAAGGAAGATTAAAAAAAAATGCAAACAGTGTACAATTTACAAACGTTGTATGAACAATGGCCGTTACACTAGAACCTTTCTGTAATCTGAAAGGTAAGCAGAAATTCTTTATATTCTACAAATAATAGTAAAAACAGTGCAGAAGCACAAGTCAGAGCCTTTCTGGATCCATTTGAGTACAGGCAGCGTTGTGCTAATACAGAAATGTTATAGAAGCATTCAGAATGGGCAGCTTTCAAATGCATCTGGAGTGCACAGTGATGACTATCACCATAGCACCATACAGGCTGTGATGAAGAAAATTCACTCTAGACCAGCAAAAACCAGTACATGACCACAAATAGGCAAATTGCTACGGATTTCTGTTTAGAGAGGCATTTTCCAGCCACACTAAAAAAACTCCCCATTTCCCTGTGACGCTTCATCTTCAGGGTTTCCACTCATTTTTTTATAGAGAGTACCAGGCAAGATCTGACCCTGCAGTTTCTCTTCCGAAGAGAACCCCAAGAAGAAAACACCAACCAGCTGGTGCTCAAAGTCTGCCAAGCACAAACCTTATCAATAGACTGTGATCTGACATTTTCAAGATCTCCTACATCAGGATGACCATTTAAAATCCCTGTTGACAACCTAAGTAGGAGCAGTCGCAGACTGGGCCACAAAATTCAAGCCTCCTTCTACCCTGATCAGACGTGTCAGAAGCCAGTTCGGTCCTTGATAGCCTTGTAGCAAGTCAATAACAACAGCCCCTGGCTGGTGAAACCAGGTAGTTATAGCATGAGTGCACGTGGCGCCAAGCACGTGGAGCTGACGACAAGCAACAGAGCTTTCCCTGTCCAAGGGACAGGCATTACAAAGGAGTGGCACATTCAGTGTGATGGACAGGCTTGTCTAACTGGGTCCCAAAGGTCAGAAAACAAGTCTGCACCACACACATTTGACTTGGCACATCTGCAGCACACTCCCCAGCAAAAAAGAGTGACACAGGCTTCACAAGTAGGTGCTATAATGAAAACAATGTTGCCCCAAAATGTAAATACTATCTAACAACTCTCAGTGAGTCAAACCAGTACTTTTCTTTCATTTCTATTTAATCCTATACCCTGACATGCACACACGAAGTATGAACTGAGAAAACCATTCCAAAGCCCTGATTACTCAAGATAAAAATTCCAAAAGCTCAAGGGCTGCACAAGCCTATGCAACCTTTTCACCTTTTAACTAATACGAACCAGTATTCAGACAGTTTTGCAGCACGTTAATTAAAAGAATAATCCTGGGATAGGCTGGGAGCATAGCTGTGGTGTTCACCCTACCATCAGCATTATTCAGCCATTAAAATCTGACAATTAATTGAAAGATAAATAAATAAATAAACGTTAAGACATTTTAGTACCAATTAGTCTATGGAGGCCTGTCTTGAAGTGCTAAAAATAGAAGTCATACTATCCCCAGGGTAAACCTATTTCATCCTGCCCATCCAGATGATCAATATCGCAGGTATTAATCAATACCACAGGTTATACCACTTTCACTATGCTGGTTCCTCTGCTACTATGGCTGTAGTGCAAGAAACATGCAGACAATAACTAGGTTTAGGATTACATTAATTAAAAAGTAGTGGTTTAGTTTGAAAGTCTAACTATGAACCTTAATTTTGGCTCTTCTCTGGTTTAAGGTTTGATCATTACTCTCTTTTTTTTAGGATTATTTTTTACCATGGAAAGAAGCATGTTGCAATATTTGTTTCTGTATTTATTTTGGGGCAAGATGAATAGCGTAATCAGTCCCTGAACTTTACCCACCATTTTCCATGCCACTGGAGCACAACTTGAGGAAGCAAGAACACATGAAATAAGGTGTCTTCATCTCATTATACATAAATGCTATAAGAAACCACACTAAATCAGGCTTCAAGAACAGTTGCAAAAAGGGAGGAACTAGACTCTTCTGATTCCCCAGAAAACCACCTTTCTGCTCTGCTTCCATTTTCTTTCAGACATTTTCTCTACAAGTTAATATACAATTAAACCTCAAGGCAGTAGGGACTTCCTTGGAGGGAGAAACAGGCACTAAACCAGCTTCCTCCACCTAAGGAGATGCCACTAAACAAAGAAGGAGGAAGAGGAATTTAAAATGCAGCTTGAAGTGGTTATAACAGCACAAAACACGTGCACGTTGCAGGTTCAGGTGTCCTTTGTTCAACTGAGGCTGGTTACATTTCATGCTAGTCAGGTCTGCATTTTGCAAAGAAGCCAAGAACCCAGACCCGACATGGCTGGCCTCCACGTACCAGCATAGCTGGCACTAGTTAGTGGGTTCCCCCCAAGTGTGTCATACGGGAAATTTATTGATTTTAAAACCAAGACAGACTCCAGTATTCTCAAGGTCTCCTATTCTAGGCTTGGAAATGTCTGCTTTCAGTTGCAGTAAGGGACAGACCACCACCACCAACCCTGCTCATCCGGCTGTAAAAGAAAACCTGAAAATTGGGCCAATTATATATTATACCCAAATATATACTATACAGAATACCCAAAGCTAACATGCCTTTCAATTCTTATAAAAACCTGACCTAACCCTCCGTTTTTTTTTTCCTCCAACATGAAGAATTTCAGGCCTGACATATGGAGTGCTTTAACATTTAAACCAGTTACACATCAATAACAGGTTACTTAACACTGCAGCATATTTTTTTCCTAATATTTTACAGCCCTTGAATGAAAGATAAGAATTTAGAAGCTTGTTTTGCAGGGTTGAAGTTTCCCTTCCCCCTTTCCCCTCCAGAGCTTTTTTGCTATGTATTTGCGTTCTGATAGAGCATTCTATGGATTCTACACAGCTGGCAATCTTGCTCAAGTGGAAAACCAACACGGATTTTAGACAATAGTTATAAAAAGAAAGAGGTGACTTTCACAAGTACAAGCACCAAATATCACAGGGCCCTTTTTGAACTACAGTTATTAAAAAAATTGGAAACCTTTACAAGTACACACACTAAATACCACAGGGCCCTTTAAGAAGTATCCAGAGGCGATTAAAATTTTTTAAAGCTTGCCAGGTTGATAAAGTTTGAAGATTATGTATTCAAATAAGGCTTAAACTCTTACATACTGAGCACTAATATAATGATCCATGGAGATTTACCCTGGTGATCTCCCATTGGTGGCTGCAGGAACAAAGGTCGGAACCACACTAATTTAAGGTTAGCTACTTATTTACCTAAACCAATTTGATATCATGGCTGTAAATTTTGAAAAATCATATAGAGTTTTACCTAGAATCTGACAGAATTATGAAAAATCCAAAGGAGATGTGATTCGACTGCCAACATGCAATGCCGAACAGGAAAAAAACAACCACCTCCCTGCTGCAGCCTGCATGCGATTTCTCCTCATTAAAATTATTAAGCTGCATGGACTGCAAACACTACATTCTTCTGAGTTAACAGTACTGTTAAATTACTACTAATCTAGGAATTTCAAAGGGGCATCAGCTAAACCCGGACTATGCAGGTATGCACTGCACAAATACCACACCGAGCTGTTCTTTAATGCGCTCCGAGTGAGATCTGCAGCGTCACACGAGCTGTTTCACCTCCATAAATCATTTTTTCCTCTGCATCGCCCGCATTTGCCCGTTTTAACCTACAGCTTTTGCAATTCCGCACGCAGTAATTTCACCGTGTACGAACAGATTTCAGAAATAAATACCCGACAAACGCCGCTTGATAAAAACAATCAGCAACTTTAAAGGGAAAAAAGGAGGGAGGAAAAAGGTGAAAAGCAATACCCTTGTCCTTCCAGCTGCTCGGCTGGCTGTCCATCTCTCCGGTTACGGTTGTCAGTGATGCATGGGCGGCGGGGCAGGGCGGCCGCAGCCCGAGCGGGGACCACGGGCTCCCCGCGGCACCGCGGCACCGCTGCGGCACGGCGCGCGCGGGGGGAAGGGTGACGCAGCGCCCGCCCCGCCCCGCCGCCATTTAATGCTCCTCACGGCGTGCCCGCAGCAACGGGCGGGGGCCTCGGGTTCCCTCTGCAGAGCCGTCACGGTAGCTGGCTGCTTCACTTCACTAAGCCTTTCCCTTCCATCCTTGAATATATTCCTTCCATACACCTCGAGGGACAGGCCCCCTCGAGAAACCTCCTGGACAGGCCCTTTTCATCCTTGCATATACTGCTTCCATAAGCCTCTTGGATACAGACCCATTCCTTAAACCTGCTGGATAGACCTCCTGGATAGACCCCTTCCATAACCCCCCTGGATATGCACCGTCCTCCCATTATTGTAAACAACTGTTTGGCTATCTAAACATCTTTGTAGCACACCTCCCCCTTTTAAAAAAAGCTTGAATGAAAGCAAAACAGGAACCTTTCTGTGCCTGTAACTCAAGTAAGAGGCTCATGAAAAGCACAAGAATTTTTTTTGCTGGTAACTAGTCCTCATGAATGGCTCAGCCATATTTATTCCTCTCCATGCAGGTTTGAGAAGAAAATTACCTCCCTTTCTGCCCAGTTCCTACAACCAAGCACTTTCCCTTTTTCATTTTACATCAGTGTCCTATGCCATCAGCTGCAGACCTGACAATTAAATCCTCCATTTAAATAAAACCAAGAACCTCAAAGGTTACACCACTAACAAAGTATTGTACATACATGAGCCAAACAAACTACAAAATCTGAAACAGCAGAGCTGTGAGATGTGGTTGTCTTTCTGTTCACCCATCCCTGCTGAAAAAAATTAGAACTACTCTTCTAGTTTAGAGTCTCTCCTTATATTCATATATATATATATATCCGTAGATATTAATGCAAGGCTGACAATAAAGCACTAAAAACTCCATTGCTACAAAACCTCTTAAAAATTCCATACACCATTTTCTAAAGAACTACAAAAGGACATTAACACATTTCCACAAAAAACCCTGTAGACTGGCTGGGACAGAAATTCTAATTCAGTCCTTAACCATTTTTTTCACTAAAACACACTTACCTGGATAAAGACTGCCACGCAGTTACCTGAAAGCCCTGTTCATTGCTTCAGTTGCTACATAAAGTTAAGGCCTCCTTTGACAGCAGGACTAGTGACATCTATTTTCAACTCGCACAAAGATCTGCATTGCATTCACAGTTTCAACAGAGAAATCAAAATACATACTGCATGAGGGAAACAGGAAGCGTAGTATGAGAAAATCTGATGAGTTGCACTACACAAAAAATATAGAACATGTCTGAAAAATCTGCTTCTGCCTTTGAGCTGAAATTCTGAAGATCGACCGGAAACCACCCAAATTTGTGATTCTGCCTCCACATTTGTTTGGATGACTGCATTGTCATTCAATTAGCCAAAAATTTATGCTTTTCATAAAGTTATTTCCACCAATTCTCAAATTTCTAAAGGTGCACAATTAAAGCCGCTTCATCTTCCTGTTCTTTATATTACATACTTATTATAGTACATAATATAGTACACATACCTAACCAGGCATTTTGTTGTAGCCACAGCAAACAGGCAATAGCCAGAGCACAGACAAACATGCAGCTGAGAGCCATCAAGAGTGGCTGCATTAGCAGTCCCTATCCTCACATCTCAAATTAGCCACTAACTCCCCCCACAGGAGCTTCTCCCTGCCCTCAAGATCCTCTTTGCATATATTCATGTTCACTCTTCTTACCACTCCATGCAAATGATACCTAAAAGCGAAGTCTGTATCCCTCTGCACTCACATCTCTTGTTTCAGGCAAGATGCACCCCTGTAACCCTATTCTGCATATAAACTGGAGTACCAGCACTACCAGCAAACTTCTGCATGAGCTTTATTCTTCCATTAGGGAAATGCTTGCCTGTTTCTACATCAACATTTAAACAAAACCTGTCCAAATAAGAGGCTACTTACCAAATGGTATTACCAAGTCACTCAGACAACTAACATAGACATAATCGGCTCTAAACCTGTTTTTCTACTCAACACACTTAACTTCAAAGGGGCTGCATGCCTGCAGGGATGGTACTGCACTCACCCTGAGCAGACAGACTGACAACAGCACGTTCTGCACTGAAGAGCACTCCTGACTTCCCACAGGAGAGCATTTTGGATGATTACCTAATTCTGCTCCTGTCTGAAGCCTCATTCAAAGCTGGCAGCCTATCTGTGCTTCTGGAAAAGTTGATAACTTACCACAATGCTCTATTTTCTCTGCCACTCTGCGAGTAGCTTCCCAAAGGCCTTGCTCCGTTAGCAGCCTTAGCTCTGCAAGCCTTTGCCTCACGACAGGGGCACCATGAGAGCTCTCATGAAACACTGAAGGTCTAGTCTTCAGAAAAAAAAAAAAATCACTCAAGGTTACTTGGGGTTTTTATCACCCTGTCATTCCTCCTACTCCTCAAATTCCCCACCCTGGAACAGAAGTCTGCATTTATTAATAATTACCTGGTAGCATAAAAGTCGTCCTGAACAGTCAAATACCCAAAGAATACAATGAGATGAAATTAAATCATGTTTTACAAACAATCTGCTCCTGAAAGAAACTCCAGAGGCACTCCAAGGCATTTTCCCCTCAGTGCAAAATAACAAACCAAACCAAACACTTCCCATCTGTTGAATGGATCTATTTAACTAACTACAAATATGGAAACTAACAGAAATTAACCAAGGCATTTCTACCTTCTTTTAAACTTCATATAACTGCAGTGACCTGATTTGCTGTTACAGAGCCACAGGAAGTATATTATTTCCATCCCTGTGATTCAGTAGTAAAAACAAAAGCTTCATCATCACTACCCCTCGGCCACCCTCTCCTCTCAAAACCCATTTCCCACTTGGACTTCACCTTTGAATTTACCCCCTCAAGAAAACCTGGAAAATGCAAGATACTGGTAATTGCTGCATTCCTGTAACTCAATTACAGAGTGCCCTGTAACACATATGAAAACAAGAGATCTGTAAATCCATAAGATTTAATCTGAAATGAACAACTACAGAGCCTGATGTTCAAAACCACCTTGAAACAAAGGTGCCCTGTGAAACTGACTGTCTTGATAGGTCAAGAACTCAACACCATTTTCAATTATTGTAATGCTTCACATGAATACACTGAGAGGTTGAAACTGTCAGTGGGGTTCCGTTTTGGTACACAACTTTCTGTCACAGTCAGAGGTTTAGATTTTGGAGGGTTCTACAGTATACTTTGATTTTGTAACTCAATAATATAAAAGCCTCCACATCCCACCAATCAAATAAACGTTTATGGAAGGTATGGTTTTCTAGCCTATTTGTGAGAATTAATGCTCTCCATCCAAAAGTCCATCCAAAGTGGTTATCAGAAAAGGAAGTTGTTACAACAGAAGGGCCAAGATATGCAATATATATATTTAGCTTTCAACTCTATGAATGTTAAATTAGTTTTAGCAGTTGTTTCTCAAAAGCTGGAATGCAATCTGCTGAAGGGCTTTGTGTTCTTGAGTTATGGGTCATTCACAGACACTAGATGGCATCAAAGCCCTCTTTTCACAGCCTGCCTTCCCACATAACTCCCTGGTCCCTGCTGCAGTGTCCCAGTGTGGCTCTGTATTTCTCACCAGCACCAGCCCAAGCAGAGACTGGGGCACAGGTCTGCAGAATATGAACCATCAGGAAACAGGCGCCCTGAAATCACATCTTAATAGGCAGCATTTTATGGAGATCAGAGATGTGTATGTTGAAGTCTGGTGACAGTGAAGCAGCAGGGTTATCTGTTAGGAAGCTGAAAGCAGCACATAGTAAGAAATGGAAGGAAAAAAAACCCAAAAAACAAACAAACAAAACAAACAAACAACAAACAAAAAACCACACAAAAAAACAAGGGATCTTTGTACCCAGAACAGCAGGAATTGCTGGGGGAGGGGGAGAGGAAGACATGCTACGTGCTGTTGAAATCATCACAAATAGGAGCATCTTACAAGGACAGGAGGTTCTTTATAGTTAACTACAGTTCTGAATTAATTTTGGTTTGTTTTTTTTAAATCTGTGCAGCTATGAAGTACAAGGTCCTTGTGGCCCAATACCATTACAAAAGAAAACAAGTTACCCAAGTGTCTCTGCTGGGCAGCATTAAGCAAACCTCATTCTACTCACAAGGCTGTTCAAAATTTACATTTGCTTTATTGGAGTAGTGGGGTTCAAAAAAACCCAAGCTGCAACTCTTTACGAGTTTGTTAGCTCCCTGCAGTCCCCTGGGACTGTTGAAAGTTGCATTTTCAGGTACACATAGACATGCTGGCATTTAGGTTATCTTTAAATAAAACAGCACTGTTAAGTAAGCATTGAGGAACCTTAATTTAAGTGCACCAGTAAGGCAGTTCAGATTAACGTTTAAACAAGTATCAGTCACGCCAACTGATTTCCAGAAGACTTGAGGTACAGTAAAAACTATTTCAGTTCCACTGATGGGAAAACAGAAAAAAAACTGCACACAATAAACGTGGACTTGGAAGGCCAAACACATGCACAGATCCACTTCTTAACCTTGTGATGCATTACCCCTCCTTTCTGAGAGAGTGGAAGACAAGTATATGTGTTAGTTCCTTGGTACTACTGTGAAATTGTGCTTAAGTACTGTAGTATTAAAGCAGGCAACTGATTTTGTTCATAGCTTGTCATTAGACTCTTCGGACAGGTCTCAGAAGTCCAGTTCTGTGTTCCGCAGTACAGCAGAAGTGAGCGAACCAGTGAACAGCATAGACTGGGGGCAGGGAAAAACTTAGAAAAAAGGGCCACGGTTTTGAGTTTGTATTCTCATCTTTGAAAGCATTCCTCCAGAGTAAAGCAAAAAATATATTTTTTCTTCCCAAACAACATGGCACACCAAAAAGTAAAATTGCAACTGCTATACAGAGCAAGCACAACACTGATAAAATGACTATTGACAGTTTCCCCGTTTCCCACACACCTAGCCCTATGCCTGGCCCAGCTCCTGCCCCTCAACCGACACCAATGCTGGACAGATGTGCACCCTGTCCCAGCACTGTGCCACAGTGGGAAAACAGATGCTGTTCAACTCTTTCCTCTCCTGCTCTGGCAAACGATTTTATGTGCAGCTTCTCCAGCAGTTTCCCATAGGCAAAAGAGGAGCAGCTGTGTCCTCCTCAGACCCGAAGCAGTCTGCTACATCTATGCAATTATTAAAGACACCTCTGCAAAGGTTTCCTGTTAAAAGAACTAACATGCTAAGTGTAGAGTTCTTTTTTCATTTTTAAAAAAGTCATCTGATCTCTAAATAATTAACGCTATTGACATGAAGTATAAGATACAGAGTAGCTGTTCTCCAGACAGTGCTATATACTGGAAGCTGAGGACAAGGACAGAAGTCTTCACAGAACACAAAGTGCTCTAACAGCGTTAACTATCACTGAAATTTCATCATAACTGAAAAGGGAAACTCTCTCCTTTCTGCCTACCTGTATGTATAGGAGCTGAGGGACAGGAAGAATGGCAACTACCTTGCAAAATTAAATATAAAAAATGCATCTTCTATCTTTTTTTCAAAACTCTATTTCAATTGCACCAACACCTTAATATTTCCCTCAACATAAACTTGTTATTCCCCTCCAAAACACATTTGATGTAGAAGACATATGGAAGGAATGTAGTATTTTAGGAACTGTAGACTGCAGCTACTGCACAAACACAGTACTGCTATGATTTGGGTTTCTACTTAGAACAAAATAAGTGTGCTTTCTGCAGTAGCTGTTTTTTAGCAGGAATGCTGCTGGTGCAAGACTTAAGTAACGGCAGAGTACTACAATATCAAAGTTACTATGTACAAACAACTGGCATTTCATGAGGCATTGTTTAGTGAACAGAATGCAACAGAACAATGGTCCTTCCTTCGACTTTCTGCTACTTTAACTACACAACTGAAGAAAAAATAACTACACTGAAGTGCAAGCTCACCTGAAAAAAAAAACAGAAATTAGTATCTTTGCTGTGTATAAACCAATGTTCATGTTTGGAGGATACTGAACTTCTTAATAGCCACTTTCCTGGTAACCCGAACACTAAGTTCCCTTATGTGTCCTATTTATTTTAAACCACTGGCCTTGATTTAATGCACGCTTCAAGTCACATGAGTCGAGATGCACAGGTTCTTTTCCAGATTCCAGACACGTACAGGAGCAGCAAGTGTATTTTCCTAAGTTTCAAAGTTTGATGTCTGATCTGTGTATGACAAGAAAGAAATACCTCTTCTTCAGATCACATACACACAGCAGACTGAAACGCCATCCCTGGCTTACTATCACATATTAAGAGCAAGTTTGGAAGGCCACCTAATGCCCAGCCTGTAGACAACCACAGAAGAGCTTGCAGTGAGTAGTGACTTATTTCTGTATCAACGCATCACCAGCAGGAGAACTGAAGGAGAAAACTGGAGACAAGTGAGTCCATCCCTGATAAACAGAAAAAAAAGTACTAAAGCAATCAGAATGTGAGAGAAGTAAAAGTGCAGGCACTAACATTTTCCATTAACCTCAGCTGACGAAGAAGTTTACAGAAAGTGACTTAAAACAGAGTAAGTCATGACATGATTAAGTTTAGTTAAAGAATTATGTGGCTTAGTGAACTGCAAGACAGCATACACAGATTACCTGAAGATTTATTCAGCTTTGCTGAAAATACAGTAGTAGGCTTTTCATTTTCTTTAACAGGAGCAGCTTCTTGCTCAGCCTTCTTCTCAAAAGCTTCTGGTTTTACTACACTGACTACCTCTTTTTCAGCAGATAGAGGTGAGGTATCTGTGACCGGTAAGGACATCACGGATACTGCAGGCACTTCTCTGTCCACAGCCTCCAAGGACTTTTTCAAGGCATTAGTATCTTCCTCAGCTTTCACTTCTACATTCTTTATAGACAGATCACAGGGTAGCTCTGAGCCAGGCAACTGCCTCTTCTCACCTTTGATCACCTTACTGATCTCTTCACTTTCTTCTTTGCGCATTACTTCTCTGTCAGTAGCTTCTGCCACAAACTCAGGAGCAGTTTTAGGATAGGCTAACATCACAAAGTCTTCTTCCACTGAGACTGGGGAAGAGTCCATGGATGAAAGACCTTTGTTGTCTCCTGGTTTTGGCTGCGTAGTAACAGATACATCAGCTGAATAAGCCATAGCATTCAGCTCTTCCATTTGAAGAGGAATCTTCTCTGCCTTGGCTATATTTGTAGGTGTTGGCTCAGACGGCAGAGTGGCAACAATTTTGGAAGAGTCCAGTTCGGGCTGGAAAGACTCCAGATAAGGCTTGCTTGTGGCAGCTACTGAATCCATCAGTCCTTCCTCAAGCTCATCATCACTTACAGTATTCTCTGTTGACTGACTTTTCAAGACGAGAGATGAATCTTCGCTCACTTTCTCAGTAAAGTCAGGTATCACCTGGCTGTTAAACAAGTCAGATTTTCCAAACTGCGGAGACAGTTTCTCAGGAAGTTCCTTGTGTTCAGGCACATCCTGAGAAATGCATTCTGTTATCAGTGTCTTTGAATAATCTGTAAAGGACGGAGAAGCAGATTCACCAGAGACTTTTGTTTCTTTAATTAAGTCACATGCAATAGATATATACGGAGTCTCAGTATCTTCAGGACTGGCGCTACCCTCATGATCAGGTTTTTTAAATGCTAATGCCTCTTTTGCTTCCTGGGCCTGTGTCAGTGGTACATTCACTGCCTCTTGGTACAAGGGAGGTTTTTCAGTCTCTTCTTTTACATTCTCATAATTAGCAGCAGGAATAAATGTTTCTAATGGGGAAGCTTCGAGCTGCACAGCAGATGCTTCTGCACCAGCAGTCCCAGTGCTTAGCGGGGCTTCCATAACAATGTCTGGCAGTATGGGTGATGGAGCGGCTTCTGATCCTTCAAATGAGGGACAGATTTGTGTCACAGGTTTCAGAGTCTCTTGTACCGACTCAGAGGTTTGAACTAAATCAATCTTGGTTTCATAAGCAAGTTTTGTACATGCCGCATCATGCATTTCGCTTTCATATGCTTCTTGTACCAGATCAGGAGTAAGACCTTCAGGCATATTTGCTGCGGTGTCAGATGGCACTGTTGATATACTCTCTGTTTTCGCATAGTCAGCTTCCTGGCCTTCCTGCTTGCCAACTGCTCGAGTGCTAAAATCCCCTTGTTCTGTGCTCGTCTGAGCTTTCATTTCTGCTATTTTTTTCTCATCATCCGTTCTATTTTCCGAAGCGCCTTCCTCTAGCGGAGAAAGAGATTTGACTTTGTTACCATCAGGACTTGTAGAGGATTCAAATTTAGTACAGGTGATGTAAGCCTGTGAAGGTTCTTTTACAGCTTCTGGGGTACTTGGGAAAGAGCGATCTTCAGTGCTGCCTTCACTCTCTCTATCGTAATCCTTCTGCACATTCAGTTTATCCATACCATATTTCTCATCCAAACTGCTTTCTAGTTTGGCCTCTATCTTACTTCCACCATCCTCTCTCACACTGCTCAGTCCATGACTGGCACCTTTTACTTCCCATATTGGCTCAAATGGTTTGAAGTCTGCATATTCTTCCCTCCTAAGAAGGTCATCTTTCAATGCGTCCTTTTCACCATGATCATCACCTCTGTATTTGTTATAAAAGAGATCTTCCTCGCTTTTCTCAGACAAATCTTGAGGAGTTTCTGGAGACATTTTCAGCTGCTCCACAGGCATTTTCTCCAGGTTAGGTAATTCTTTAGGGCCCTCTAGCTGTGTTTCTTCTTTAGCATGAGATAAAATGGCTGCTTCTGCTTTAGCCAATGGGGGTTCTGAGTATTTCATCTCTGAAATGTCTTTTTCATTTCCCTCTGCAAGAAATGGATTTCTTGCATTTTCCATAGTTTCCTTATAAACCTCACTTGTACTTTCTTTGTAAACGCCTCTTGCAGGTAATCCATCTGACAGTGTATCAAAGGCTGTGTGCTCTTTAAAGGGATCAGCTGAGATAGGAGAGAAGGAGGGAAGAGAAGGAGTAGTGTCAAGCGGGACTGCAGTAAAATCCTCTTGACCAAGCGACTTAGTGCTACCTGGCTGCTCCTGCAAGTCCGTAACTTTTTCTGTGACCGTGGACAGAAAGGAAAGTTAGAGAATGCAAGTGCTCTTAAAGTCAATGCAAACTTTCATGACAGATTCACATGATGTTAGTCATTAAAAGGTTCTTCCAAGCTCTATCCTAAATATTACTAGCCATTACAACAACGTATCAGTTAAAGTGTGCTATTCTATTTCACCTCTTCTAGCAGAGCTGAATGCAAGAGGTTGGAGAAGCAGCAACTTTATGCAGCACACAGATCACAGTAAAGCTGAAGATGCCAAACAAGTACAGAGCATCCAAGCACAGCAGGCAATATTAACGAAGTGAGAAAGGAAGGGTAGGGTGGGCAAGGTGAGACAGAAAGAGGGTATGTGTGTATGCTTGTGCATAAATATATGCACAACTGTGCATGCCAGCAAGAAGTCTTTTTTGGACTAATTTTTTAAATGGGAATTTGGTGGGCAGCTTAGCTAACAAAAGCCACTAATTAAATACTACAGGTAAAAATTTTACTTTTATAAAATACTGCAGAAAGTTACTATGGATTAAATCTTTCTGCTAAATCAGTAAAGCAACTATGCTTTGATGTGTTAACCTGTTAATAGTATCAATTTCTCTCCTACATCAAGGGTCCAAGAATTCACAGATGGCTACAGCCTGTTTATAAAATAGTTCACCATGTAAAGAAATGAATATGGATTAAAAATCTTAAACAGATCAACTGAAAAGTCAAAATTGAAAAATGTGACAGCGGCCATTCTTGGACCCATGCTGACTTTTAGTAAAGGCAGACTAGGTGGAAAGAGTTAATGAGATCAGATCAGAAATGCAGGATGCATTCAGACAAAGATGAGCAGAAAGAACTTGCCTGCAGAGGAGTGCATCAGAGGCGCAGATGTAGCAGGAAGAGCAAAAAGGGTCTCATCTGAAAAACAAACAGATAACCTCAGCAGAAATAAAGGCTAGGTTGAAGAGGGGAGAAAGCACTCAAGTAGTCAGTTCCCAGTAAATCAAACAGATGCACAGCCAACATCTACACCCACAGAACTAGATACAAGCCAGGTAATCTGGGAGAGGCAATGCTCAGAATTCCTCATTTACAATGTGATCTTCACTAAAGCAATTGAGGGACCTCCACCATCCAAGCCAGGGACCAAATTAAGTAGACCAGTGTAGCTAGTCTTTATTTTCATTCTCCACACTCCAGTTTCCACACTACTGAGCAGCTACAGTGTCTCCAACATCAGAAAAACCTTTGCCAGGTCTGCTAAAGCCAGGTAACTTGTGTGAGAACGGTAGCAACGTGGAGACTTAACCAAGAATTGTGAAAAGTTAAAACTCAAGTAAGCTTTGACACTGCCCACAAACACAGCACTGATCAGGCATGCTGGTCGTGATCAAACTGGTAACAGGCAATTCTATTCTGTTCTAAATGACTATACTACTCGATTTACATTTATATCATTACTATTTTTGAGGTGTTATAATGCAGACAAGCTTAAAATGAAGGCATTAATTTTAAAGCTTTCTTTGCCATGATCCAAGGATCATATTTTGCTTTGCTGAATTTATTTTAACCCTAATACTTCACAAAACAATCCCAGCTGAGACAAAGGGACTCAACTTTAGTTGTAATCTCAGCTAATAACAACATCAAGGATCATGTATTCCACTGCTATCTGCTAAAGATAAGGAAGTCCCCTGTCAGACACCTGTGAAAGAAGACAAAGGGATCACCAGGGAGTAGCCAGAATTAGTTTAAATAGACAATAAGGGGGTACTGTTGTATTGTAAATCAGACACAAGATAATATGTAATTAGTTCCAGCAATAAGAGGGGAATAGTTAAATGATTTCAGGAAATGTAATAAATATGTATTTAGTAAACATAATAAGGAGACTTCCATGTACGCTTTGGGAGCACTTATAGAGGAATACTCCCAGTGCTTCCCCGGCCAGAATTAAAAAGGATAGCTGCTTAACAGTATCTCAGGCTGTTGAGCTATTTTCTTTGTTTCACAGCTCTCCAATGTCCATTCAAAGAACTAAGTAAATAAAAGGACACCCTTCTCCTAAGCTAAGGAAGTCACTTTTCCTTCACTAACAGACGATGGTCAGAAGCCGGGCAATTCCAGTTTCATATTGCACACCATTGGAAATAAATGCATGTAACTATGACATTTTACTCAGTTGCATGAAGCATTTAATGAAAAAAAAAAACTCCAGAAGCAGCAATACCAGCCATCATTAGGAACCAGACAAATCAGAATCAGTCCTCTTCTGGATTTCTGTATCAGCAGCAGTATTTTTCCTAGGTCCATCGTGACCTGTTAGGATTATGTTATTGTAACAAACAGTAACATTTAGTTAAATATATTTCATTCTGAAGAGCATGTAAAGTTTTCAAATTGGGCTGTTAAAGAATATTTGCAATTTACATAAAATGTATTAGGAGAGTGCAGAATTATATTACACCATGTCAATTAGATTTTGAATTTCCAGTAAAGACATGAACAATCTTGAGTTTTGTTATTTGCTTGGACAAAAATCAAGCACTGAAAACTTAAGAACTTGTTGGTTTGGGGTTTTTTTAATTAAAAGCAAATAAAAATAGAAGCAATTGATTTTAAAATATGTAGAATGTAGAATATGGTAGACCCAGCAGTATATACATAATAATCCAGTAAAGCAAGGCATTAAGATAATTTTTGCTTTGGCCTTGAAGTGACTTTCTGTAAAAGCAATGACACTTCAGGATACTCATGACCTGTCTAGCTTACTTTGGTTACTCCCACCAGCAGTCTCCTCATAATTCGCATTTCCTGTCATGATATACAGTTGATTGGTTTTTGTTGCACAGAACACTGTAATCTTCAAGTACTGTTTACAATCAAAAAAAACCAGCAAGATAAGAAAACAGAGTAATAAAGCTGGAGTGTTAGACTCATTATTTAGAAGCTTCCCTCAACTCCTGTCGGGCCAAAGGGATTTCTGTTCGGTTTTCTAGAAATTACATTTTCCTATTAAGGACCACATAGAGAGAAGCCTCAATTCCAAATTTAGAACACATTAAAGCAGTGTTACAGCAAAAGCTTTTAAGGACAAAAACCCCACTGGGGGACAACTGATCGATAAGTGACACTAAGTCACAGAACCGCAATGCTTATCTGTACAATGCCAAGTATCACCGTATGTCCTTTACTTCAGGAGATGGTCAACTTGGTATGCCCTGGCTCGCTGTGATCTCTTCTGCAAGCAGACTACTCACCAGGAGCTCACAGCCCCACAGGACAAGTCAGCAAAAGTCACCAGTTCAGAGAGCAAAAGAAGGGGCTTCAGTGAGAGCACAGCTCAGAACTAATCACTCCAGAGAGCTGCTCTGCCTCCAGCAAAATGAGACTTTCACCAGTAATATCAGAGGTGCTTCCTCCATTCCCAGTGTGCCCAGTTCATCAAGGGTTACCGCTGAGCTTCGTATTTTAGGCTAGCAAGCCCTAGGGTTTGCACCAAGCACCGGCACACTCTCCTTTTCTCTTAACATTATGCCTGGGTGGACCAAGCAAGCAACACCTCCTGAACACAAATGTAGAATTGTCTCCCTCTGTGCGTGTATTGAATGCTGATCCTGCCAAAATACCTAATCACTTGTTGGTTAAATGGAGTAGCGTCCACACACTCCATGCTTGAGTCAGAGCCAATCTATCCCCTCATTCTTTACCCGCCTTTGGCAAGCTCTCCTTGAAGCACTGCACACACACACCAGGTCCAAAGCCACAAGGGATGTGTAATGTGGCAATTACAGGTGGTAACAGACACCACTCCTCAGCCTGGAGCTTCCCTGAAACCACATACTCTCACCTCCTCCAGGCCATGCTGAGCAGCACAACCTTTATTTGGTCTACACTTTGGAGTAGAAGGGAGAAGAAAGCAAGCAGAACAGACCTGATGACACTGGATAGTGCAGCATGAAGACAGAGACCTCAGACAGCCCAAGAGAAAAGGATTTCACAGGGAGACCAAGAGGGAAATCAACAAGCAACTGTAGTGGGGAGAAAGAAGGCAGAGGAGTAAGGAGGCAAAGAGGAAAATGCACAAGGCCCTGAAGGTGCAGTACATTCAGTGTCCAAAGACCAGCTGCAATCTCTACCAAGAATTCTAAACTTAAAATTTTTGAATACTTCCCAACCCCAGAGAGAGAGGTTTCACTTTCTGGTGAGGAACACTGGTTCTAGGAATGTGAGTACCAAGTTTCCAGTGCTCACAACACAAACTCCTTCTCAGGTTTGACTTCCATTTACTCAACACAGAAATACACAATAGCAGTGCCAGTCACTGAATTCCCAGGTTCTCTTAATGGAAGGATATTATGCCCACACCCAAACTTTATTTTCCACACATAGCTGGAGTGTGAAAAGTGATTACATAAAAGCAGTATTTCCTAACAGCCAAGGAGAACCACCCACTCTCCCTCCACCCACAGCAGAACGGCATTTTTTTCTGCTCAAAGGAAGAAGATACAAGGACTTTTCCGTGCTGTGGGCCCTGTATAACACCTCCAGGCAAACAGGGAGAACAGTGGGACCTCTTCAACTCCCACAGAATGATTGCCAACTGAACCAAGCATTCTCTTTAGCTTGTAATTCAAGTGAGATGGAGAAAGGAATGGTGTTTAGAAACTGTAGCCTGGCACATAGCGAGGCTGTCCAGGCCACTGGGCAAGTCACTTCAGCCAACACCTGCAGAACACTCCAGAGAATCAGCTGACTCTTCCCACCCATTCCTAAAGTGGTTGCACTGGTAACAGCTGACAACAAACGCAGTAAGTTTTGCAATAATGCACTATGTTTAGTGGAATAACTTCCACTTGTAAAAGAAGTGCAGAGGACAGATCACTGAGGGTGGCTTTTCCTATTTGCAAATCAATGGCAGAAATTAGGTGACTGAAACCAAGTAGCAGTACACTACAACTAGAATCAAGTAAAAAAACCTGCAGAATATACCAAGCTATAAGCAAGAATTTTCAAGTAAAGCCGCATATTTAAAATTCCTTTCTTGACATACAAAGTGGGTCTTCACTACAGCAAAGCTTCACACGAAGATATAAAGAAAATATGAGTAAAGAAATCTTCAGTTTTTACAAATAAAAAAAACCCTCAGTAAGATGAACTGCTCACTTACTGTTTCCAGTAGAAGATAGATTTTGTTTCATGAAATACAGAAGAATGAGACCTCAAAACGACCACTAAATCTCCAAGAGGAAACAATCCTTGCTCCAAATTTTAATCTACCAAAAATCCTTAATGGCTTAGTAACCTACCTTCAGCATCACAGCTAAAAGGAAGACAGACTTCCTATTTGTGAATGGTGTTACTTTTAGTTACTGAAGTAGTCAAATCGACATTTTTTAAAGAGAACTTTACAGACAGGCTCAACCTTGCCCAAGTGATCTCACAGCATGCAGTAAAATACCAAACACCGTATCCACACATACACATGGACGAACCACCAACAGGCAAACAGCAGTCATACAAACAAGAAAGTTAACAGTTCTGCTTGCTAGCACACTCCTCTGACTTTTAAATGCCCACCTAATATGAACATATTCCCCTAAAGTGAAAGGAAGAGCATTTAAGGAAGAGCAGAACAAAGTGATGCATAAAGTGATTCATTCTGATTGCATTCCTATTTTTAACCAAAAACATTCTACAAATTTTACCTTGAATTTTTGCAACTTAAATACTCCCACCCAAAAAGCCACCCACAAACAACTCTGTAGCTTCTCCTTTCGTTACCATGCACTCTCATACTTTAAAATGATACTTTCTTTGTCATTCTAGTATCAGTCTTTTTGTTTTTAAACAGAACTGAAGGGTATCTCTTTTTGATAGTTTGTGTTTCAACTGAAACCATAATATAAAGTTTTAAACTCTCATTTTAATTTTTGCTGATGGCCCACTAACCGGTGTTGCTACAAGATTCTGATACTACCAGTATAAAATTTAAATTTCATATCAAAGTTTTAATGGAGATTTCCCAGATGACTAAGAAAATGAAAGTAAAGTTAGCTGCAAAGATTTCCAGAGAAAAAAGGAAGAGTGTTTAAAAAGTAGTAAATCGACAATTCCAAGTAAAGCAATTTATGAAAAAAATGCCTTTTCTTTTCCCCAAAAAACATACATGCCAACAGAAAACAGAGGACTTCAGACTAGTCACAGAAACTGAACTCGAAAGGGACATGTTCTCTCCCTCATCACTGCTCTCACACGTGACTCCTTCCAAGCATCAGTAGCAGGTCTATGGTACGGCAGGTTTGCTGTTCAGATACTCTCCTTACTTTTATGTGTGAGCTCAGCATTGGAAAAAAAAAAAAAATCTAGATATTTTGTTTTCTACATATAAGCAGAAAGTAAACTTCATCCCTCCACATTTAGCTTTGGTAGGAGACTCTCTTATTAAGCTGCTAGGTGGCAGTTCCAGTCTTCAGAAAATTAAGCACATCTGGATTAGTTTGCTGGAGAGTGTACGCTATTCTTAAAACAAAGAAAAAACAGTTGGTAAAAATAAAGCTTAAGAAACCATTTTACCTTTGCATGCTTAGCAAATGAGCAAAATGCCTAACAAGATAGGAACTGCTTTTATCTTACAGACCTACCACAGTAACACACTGATTTTGAAGGGCCTCTCTTGCTAATACAAATATTTAGCAATGAAGGACAACAGGGCAAAATTAATACTCAAAGGAATGGCATCTGTGCCATGACTCACATGTAGCGTGAGCTACATCTGCAGCAATCCCTCTTGGGCTGATATGAAACAAAAACTGTCTGCTTCTTCAATGCATCGAGTTGTTAATTTGTCCACAGTAAAAACAGTCCCAAGCAGCATCTTTGATCTCAAACCATTTACAGAATCACAGAATGGTTTGTGTTGGAAAAGGACCTTAAAGATCATTTAGTTCCAACCTCCCTGCCTTGGGCAGGGACACCTCCCACTGGATCAGGTTGCTCAAAGCCCCATCCAGCCTGGCCTCGAACACTTCCAGGGATGGGGCAGCCATGACTTCCCTGGGCAACCTGTGCCAGGGCCTCCCCACCCTCACAGGAAAAATTTCTTCCTAGTTTCAGCTTAAAACCATTCCCTCTGGGCCTATCCCTACCCTTCCTGACAAAGAGCCCTTCCCCAGCTCTCCTGTAGGCCCCTTTAAGTACCAGAGCATTCTTTTCTCCAGGCTGAACAAGCCCAGCTCTCTCAGCCTGTCTTCCTAGGGGAGGTGCTCCAGCCCTCGGATCATGATCATCTTTACAGCCTCCTCTGGACCTGCTCTAACAGATGTCCTTACTGTGCTGAGGACTCCAGAACTAAACACAGGGCTCCTAGTAAGGTCTCAGGGGAGCAGATAGGCAGAATCCCCTCCCTCACCCTGCTGGTTAACACTTCTGACACAGCCCAACCATTATCTAAGCAAAACACAGATGTAGCACTAGCATGTAGTTCTACTCTTTTACAGACCCAAGAAAACTACAAACCCCTCAAAAGGTTTTTGCAGACCTGTGCAGTATCCTCACACTTCGTAACCACACAGAGGAATGGCCATGGCTTCTCTCCTGCGCATGTTGGTGTCAAATTGTTATGAGTTAATTGTTAGCTCTTGGCATGAAGTGTCAAAGACAACATACCTGGCCATTTAAAAGTTAAATTAAATTATTTCAAGGACAGTCAAGTTCTTAGATGCTGAATTTCCTGCTGTGGAGTAAACAAAGGCATACAACTTGACAAGAATTCCCAGAGAAAAGCAGCTGTCTACACAAACTCCATTTAAATCACCTCCTGTTATGATGCCATTGTTCTAAACACAGTATTTCACCAATATTTAAGGAATTCAAGATAAAGAACATTAACTGTTAATATCATCTTTTCACATCACTAGACCAGGCTGCTGAGCCACAAGTCATTAGGTTTTCTCACTTGGCTCTTTTTAGTTATATAGGTGAGTTTATAAACAAAAGTTTCCAGTTTAGGAAACCTACACTGTAAACTACTTGGAAATCTTTAAGGAAACACACAAGCTGCTACAGAAGATCAAGACAGCTCAAGATTTAAGTAAAAACAGGAGCTTTGTTTTTAACATCTTGAGGATATCCAAGATAGGATGACAAAAAGATCCAAATGTTCTGATTATTAACAAAGGCAGCTGTAGGTCATCTCAGGTCTTCATGGAAATTACTGCAAAATGGTACCATGCATCCCTTGCAGAGCAGGTTGCACAGGAGATGCCTTTATCTGAAATTTATACAAAATGAGAAAAGTTCAAAACAAGCATTTCAAACAATGCTTTATGCTTTAAATATTCTGTTTATGGAAACCCAAGTCTCCAGCAAGAAGCATTTTCTTATTGTCCAAGAAGAAATCTATAACCAAACTCATTTAAGCAAGTTTATTTACACTGTCAAACTCATGGCAATTCTTCTATTTTGGAACAATTACACTTGAGGCAAGTTGCCCAGCAATGCAGATACTGCAAAGCATACAGCGACAGAGGCAAGGTATATGCCATTTCATCATCTTTTGATCAGCTATAGAGTAAAAAGCAGACAGTATCACTCCCCTACAATACTCAGCTGTCAACCAGAGCAAGAACAGATGGGCAAGGAAGATACATTAATGCCAGCTCTGTTACAATTTTTTGCCATTACAATCCCCAGATTGCCAGAAGTATCCACTCCAAGGATCTTCTTAAAAGGCCATTAAACACTTCAAAAATGTAACTGCCAGCCTCAACTCCCTCTTGCAAACAATCATTTTGATCAATAACACTACGAACAGCATCCAAGCAGCATTTCAGAGGATGGTTGTAGAATAGCACTTCCTATTAAAATTCCCTTGGCAATATGAATGCCACTGCATCTCTTCAGAGCAGGGTCAGAAGAATTTTATCTGGCATATTTTGTTATTAAAAGTAAACAAACAAAGAAAATTCACACAGGTCAGTTCCAAAGAAACTTTTCATTATTCTTATACCAACTATAACAAGAAAACAAAGAATTCCAAGAAACAAGATGCACATGCCTATCACAGACCAGCAGTCCACAGTGGCTCCCCATGAGGAAAGTTAAATCCTCTGAGGAACGAAGATAAAGCTACTTGGCTTCTGAGCAGAAAATAAGCTCACAGACAAATAAGTGACACACAACAAAAAATGCCATGTAGATTAACTGTGCCTTCTCCACCACGTGTATCAGATTATCTAATCACATAAGTTCTGCCTTCTTACAGAGTTAGGATCAGGTGGTGGGTAAACACCTCCCTTTATTAACATCAGGTGGCCACAGTAACAAAGTTCAACAGTTCACAGCCCATCTCAGATGGCTTGAAATACCCACTTTGTTATCACAACTATATTTCGTACACAAGTCCCAAATATATTTAATAGCAAAGCTTAGAATGTATCTAAAATTATTTCAGATATGAACATTCACAGACCCAGCATTTATATTCACTGATCAAAGTTGTTTCTGCTTCTTTCTTTATAATTAAATACATTAAAACAAGCTAGCCAACTGCAAACAAACGTCCAGCTGCACATGGCTTTAAAGAGAAGTTTCAGTCTCTGGCAATATTTGGAACCAAAGACATACTAGATAATTCCTCTAAAAACTAAATAGCTGTTCCTTCAGATCCAGACTCTTAAACCATATGTTGAACTAACAAACAGAAATCTGGGTTCTGGCAGAGCCACGAAGCAGAAAAATATAATAATTACACCATAACTTATTCAAAGGCAGGAGGTCTACAGAGCCACGCAAATCCTATCATTATGCAGACATTATCCGATTTAATTTTAGAGATTATACCAATCATAAGATTCCCTTTCACCGATTTGTACAGATTGAATTTTTCCCCGCTTTCCCTACAATTAAACAAATTAATCAGTATTTAGATTAGCAAGTTTATCATTGCAGAAAAATCTATTTATTAGCTAAATTAATCTTTAGAGAATGGAGAAGAGATGCTACTGATTTGTTTTAGCATCTATTCCCAACACATTACCTTGCACGACAAGCCTCTGACATAAGAGCTTATAGTCTGCAATATAAAAACAAATTGGTACATGATATATTCATCTCAAAAGAGGGGAAAAGAACAAGGACATTGATTAGAGGATTCATTACAGCCATTAGCATTTGTATAAGAATGTTCTAATGAAAATAATAAAGCAGTGTGAAGATTAGACATACTGTCCTGATGTCCTCCTCATCCACAAAGCCGATCAGGTACCAAGCAGCACTGCACCTCCTGGGTTGCAGCAGATTTTGATCAATACAGGTTTCAGCTGCCCGCTTCAATGTTTTGTCACTTAAAACAATTTACATTCAGGAAAACAAATTTTCTTATTTAATGTGATCTTTTAAAGAAAACACAGGTTTAACACAGTATAAATTCATCCCTCTGAACAGCATCTCTCAAGCTGAATGCATGAATACTTGAAGACCTGGCTGAAGATCAAGAAAGAAGCAACCTTTCCTCCACCACTACCACAGCCATCTTTCTGCTTCCTCCTGATCTTGCACGTTCCTTTCAGTTTTGCAGCTACAACCTGCTTTTGAAGGCCTCGCACATGGCTCTTTCATCTGTTTTACTTGGCATTCATTTCCTTATCAAGACATGAAGGACAGAGATGGGCAGGCATTAAGGAATTTTATCTTCTGTCAGAAAAGAGGGAATGGCAACGTTCAAGAAAACGTCTCACAAACCAGTAACAACTGGATAAGGGGCAGGATTTTGACATTAGAACATAATCTAATAGACCGGGAAGATTTTTAATCGGCAACAGAAAAGTTTATATTTATCTCAGTCTTGTGTCTTATTTAAAGACTTCTTAATTAACATATTCTTCCTAGCTGATGAAGTTGATGACTTGATTGCCTTGTTCATTAAAAAGCTGCATGTAAAACTTCACAGTATATTCTGAGGACACAAAGCAAGCCTTCCAATAAAGGCAGGGTGGGTCCAAGTAGTATTCCTAACACTTCTACATGGGGGGAGGAAATATATAAAGAAAGAATACTTTCAATTTTATCAGAAAGCAATAAATGGAGACAAAGCCATTAGAAACCATGGGGAAGAGCAGCAATTTAAATAAAAAACACCTCTAACTTAAACCCTTCATATTTTGACAGCTACAGTTAGC
Organism: Neomorphus geoffroyi; assembly: GCA_033558235.1. Taxonomy (NCBI): domain Eukaryota; kingdom Metazoa; phylum Chordata; class Aves; order Cuculiformes; family Neomorphidae; genus Neomorphus; species Neomorphus geoffroyi. The sequence goes on along the minus strand of JAUMJM010000005.1, from coordinate 96,909,670 downwards.
AGCAGATTGATTATTTCCACTTGAAAGATAAAAACATTCTACTGAGATAATTTGATTTTCTCAGACTCTGAATATTAATAAGCCCATTATTTTATTTCTGTTGTAATAGTTCTCATTGATGGCGACAGCAGTTTAAAAAAGGCTATCCCCCAAATGGATGTCACACAGCTGTAGTTCAATGATCTTAGTGCTCACTGTACTGTGCTCATAAAACAGTCTTAAAAAGTAGAATACATGATGCAGTGTTTTTAAAGCAGACAACAGTAATCACTATTTTAGATCAAACAAGAAATTAAAAAAAAAAATCACAGGAAAACATTTGGCCGTTCTACTTAATTCTAAGTCTTAATTAATTATTTTTTATTTGGAAATAACAGCTTTTTTTCTTTTGTTTCTAATGCAGCTTGATAGCTACAAAGCTTTCCTCTTACTTCATGTATAAGCTTTTCAGAATATTTCTGGACAATTTATGTGTAAGCTTCACATTGTTTCATATTTTCTAGCCAGAAGACCAAGAACTACTTCCTCGCTTCCAAAATAGCTAGAACCCAAGGAACATTTGGGGACTGAACTATGCATTACTGCTTTTTGTATCAGTTTCGTAGTTACTATAGTAACAGCCAGCTCAAAAAAAAAAAAAAAAAAAGCTTCTTTCATTCCAAATATTAACAGAAAACAAAGAAACATAACTCCAGCACACATGTCTCAAGTTGTAGATTAGCTGCCCTTTGTTGTTCTAATACCTCCCCAGCACACAAAGGCCAGACTGATCAGTTTGGAGCCACCAAGCAGTTGGGTGTGGCAAAAAACTGACATGGAAACAGGCAGGCAAATCCACTAACCTCCCTCAAAATCAGATGGCAGGCAGGAAAGCTCCCACAGAATTCTAACAGCATGGGAAAACTGATCTCCAGGGTTAGAAGAATGATGTTGATATACCTTCTGCTAAGTAGCCAGGATCCCAGACTCATTTCTCTCCAAAATCCACCTCCTCCCCATCCTGGACACTGGAGGAGGAGGAAGAAAAAGTGAAAACAACACTGTCACAATACCAGCTAGAAAGACTAGAAATATGCATCACAAATTACTAAAATAGCACCAGATGCATCTGCAAGCCAATTAGAAATCATATTTTTCCAATCACAGATCTACTTAAGATTGTTTTTTCACCATGGCAATTGCCAGCAACCATAGCTTCTTTGAGCTGCAAAGTTTAGGTGTCTTGACTTTAGGCCTGTAAGTTCCAAGTACCACTCATTTCTAACCCATCTGTACATCAGCTGTTGCAAAAGGACCTCACACTTTACTAGCAACTTCACCCCAGCCAGCAGGAGAAACACCCTGACCAGGAGGCTTAAATGTTGTCTTCAGCTCTTGCATGAGTGCTGCTGTTAGTAGTGATGCAACAGGGAGGACAGGACAGTCCTCACTTCACAGGCATGCTGCAAACTTCTTTCAATACAGCTGGGGAGGAAGGGAAAAAAGGGCAAACAACCAGGAGTTCTTTGTTGTCGCCTAACTTGTGGTTTGTAGGATTTCATCTCCAATGGGAAAACTCCCAATGCAATTCAAAACTTCCCTGAGGGCTACATCATTATGTGGTAGGTGGAAGCTGTGTGGTTTTATCCTGGAAAGCAAGTCAAAGGATACACACACAAAACAAACACATTATCAAACTTGGCAGGGCTATCCTTGCACAAACCCCTGATTAGCAGAAGAAATTGCTGTCTGGCCCTAGAGACTCTTACCCCATCTGAAACACAGGCCCCACTGTGCTAGACATCACGTGTGCATGCTACAATAAATAAAACTAACTAACTAAACTCATCGCTTGTTGAACTCACCTAGATGGGAACATGAAATACAAAAATGAAGATACTAGCTGTAAAGTACCAGTCAAAGTGCTAGTTACTCTCATCCCTGCGTCACAACAACGAAGATGATGTGATAGAAAAAAGGTCATATTCTACCCTTGAGGCACCCAGGTTATGACCACTTCTCTAATAGCTTTGTTGACAACATTTGTGAGAGGAAAGTCTTGCCCCTCAAAGAAACACTGAAGATCAGCAGGGTCATATTTTAATAAATGAACGACGCAAATGAAAGCCACTAGTGATAGTATTCAAGGACAACCATATTTTTCCAAGTCATGCTGCATTCCGCACTTATAAGTCCACACGACTCCTCTGTGTGAGTCTATGCATACAAACCAATACACCAGAAAACTCAGCACCACAGAAACAAATCTGAGAAGCACTTAAATTGCTTTAGAATTTGTATAAAATGCAAATTTCAGGATCTGCATATCCTCACCACAGGATAAGAGGTACACTCTATAGAATGAGTCAAAACCAGTACAGATCATCTCATCTAATCACCACCTACTGCAGCTGGGGTCAGCTTGGTGAGGGTGAACTAATACAGAACAGTGTGTGCGCTCCTGGTACAGCCTGGGGCATCCCTGCTGACCTCTGCTTCACACTGTCTGGCACATAAGCAAGCTGTGCACAAAACCTCTCCTCAACACTGACAAATCAAAACCAAGTCCTATAAAACTAAATGGAAAAACAAGACTAATTAATGAACTGCCCCTTCAGAACATTTGCATATGTATTGAACCATGGCCGAGCTGCAGGCAATGGACACACACGCCAACGTCTTTAGTCCCTTGGGATGCTGGTCTGTGGCCAGGCTGACGGGTTTACTATATGGCTTGCTGGTAAATGCAGGGTTTAAATCCAAATCACAACAGTCTCTTCCACGAAACTGACACATAACCTGCCTTTCCAAGCAGCTGTATGTGCTGTTGGCATCCAGGGCTTTAAAGGTGGAAAGTGGTATCTTATCATAGTTACTGGTTAATCTTACCTTGGGCAGCTAGCAAAACAAAAGTGCATTGCTTTTATCATGTATGATTACCTCAAATTTACTTTTCTTTGCACTGTACCTAAATTTAGGTAATTGAAAGATTTAAGCAGTAATTTTTCAAGAAGAATTGTAATTTTTGTTTCCCACATAACAGCAAGTAGGAAAAAAAGTGTCCAGGAGAGCCTAAGTTTTACTGCAGACCTCTTGCTTGTTTTCTTCTCCGGCAAATATTTATATTAGCTCTTAAGAAGGCAGGGTGCTGATACACAGCCAGGGACCTGCACTACATATAATTATGTCGCGGTCTCTTGTAAAAATGATACTGAATACTCCTAAGTATGTAACTAATAATAATTACAAAGATTTACTTTCTAAAACACCTCCAGATGTATAAATAATACATTTTTATGGGCCATCAAGAAGTCCATACATTTTCTCTATTGTTATGCTGACAAAAAGCAGCACCTACTGCTGCAAAGAATCCCCACTATTCTTCGCATACTTGCTACAGTCAATGCTACTTTCTCCTGCTCTTGAAAGTAGAATTTCAAAGTTATTTGTCCAAAATCCGCACTAAATCAAAGCCTTAGGTTTTAAATATGAATAGAATATTTCCTAAATTTCTAGATTATTAACAATAATTCTTCAGTTACACCTAAATTCATACAACAGCACTGAAAGTAAAGGAAACTAACTCTCCAGTGAGACCATAACTTGCCAGACACGTGGCTGTCCATGCCATTCACTCTGCCACAAGCTGCAGGCATCAATCCGAGTTAGCCAATCTCACAGCAAGGCAGAAAAGCGAACTAATCTGAGTCCAAAGTATTTTGGCTGAGATAGTTCACCCAAATTAAGTATTTTGACCAAGATAGTTTTAACACAAACTGCTAGATGCAAAATTAAAAAATATTTTGTGGTAAAATGGATATTTGCTTGAAACTAAGTATTCCTGCATCTGAGAGGATCAAAATATTCCTAACATAACTAGACAATGCTTTTATCAAAAGAACTTGTTCTCATCTACTAGTTTAAAGCTCTTAAAACATAACTTGCAACATTCAACCCATCATTAGATGAGTATTATCTTTGGAAACTATGCCTCCTAAAAGATGCCTGCCCTTACTTCAGAGCTCCAAATTAATCATCACTGACAAATTCTGTTACCTCCAATGAGGGCTTATAACTCTTTGACAACACTTCTCAGATATACTACCTAAATTGTGACACAGTTAGGTCTCCTCTACGCCAATACGAGGAGGTAAGTAGATTTAGATTAGATCTTAGGAAGAAATTTTTTACTGTGAGGGTGGTGAGGCCCTGGCACAGATTGCCCAGAGAAGTCGTGGCTGCCCCATCCCTGGAGGCATTCAAGGCCAGGCTGGATGGGGCTTTGAGCAACCTGATCCAGAGGGAGGTGTCCCCACTCACAGCCAGGGGGGCTGGAACTGGATGGGCTTTAAGGTCCCTTCTAATCCAAACCATTCCATGATTGTGCGATATTTCAGGAGTTACTGTGCTCCTTGCCTTATTCTTCAAGGGTCAGGGGAGTAGAAAAGCAAATCAGCTCTGGAAACCACACTTTTATCCCTACTCTTCAAAGCAACAGCAACATTTGGTAGATACTATTCCTTTCATTCTGTTTTGCTCAAACCTTCCACAGCACCAAATCCACTTGGCCAGAAAAAATTCTGTTTGCTCATTATATAGGAACCTTCCTCTTAAGTCTGTTGCAAGCTTTTATCATATGTCCTCCAAACGGTGAAAATACAAAATATCCCCTCGGCACGTTGCTACACAGAGAACTACAAAAACAAAAAAAGTAGGCTCCATGAAACTCACTGACCACTAAGTCCTGTCAAACAAGCAAATGAAACATATTGTGAGAGTCCCCCTCACCCCAACAAAATTAAATTCAGGTTTAACAGGCCTTCTTTTGATACTGTTCCGGATGGGGGTTTTTATTAAATCTTGAGTATCCTGCTCACTCATCCCATGACAATAAGTTATTACTGAAATCCTGAATCTTTAAAACACATACAGCATCCCACCATGACAGCAGCAAGGAAGAATGCACCATCACGATAACAACGCACTTTGTTCATTTTCTCTGCTTTAAACAGCCTCGAGTTGGCTCTTGCATTCCGAGCTAAGCACAAGCTAGCCAAGGCACAATCGCAATCCGCATGCAGCATATGCGTCACGATGGGTCAGCCCCTGGATTAGACCTTGCAGGCAGGGCTCTGGCAGCTGTTTTGGGGGACAGCACGCACCCCTCCACAGCAGCTCCGAGATGGGGGCGCCCCAGCAGCATCTCTGAGCTGGTGGTACCCCTGTAACAGACCCAAGTCAGGGGTACCCCAGCAGCATCTCCAAGCTGGCAATACTCCTGCAGCAGCCCTGAGACGAAGGCACCTCGGCAGCATCTGAGCCAGGGGCACCCTTGCAGCACCTCCTAGCTGGTGGTACCCCAAAAGCAGCCCTAAGCCAGGGGTACCCCTACAGCGCCATCTCCGAGCTGGTGGTACCTCTACAGCCCTTCTGAGCTGGTGGCACCCCAGCATCCAGAGGCGATCCCCTGGGAGAAGCCTTGCTGACAGCCACGGTAGCTGCTGCCGTCCAGCCGCAGGACGTGGGCTGGCATTTTTTCTCCCAGCGCTGCCACACCTACGGCAGCCTAGATGCCTTTTGTGCTTCCATACATACTTGACTAGTTTACATTCTCTCCTGGGATTTCAGACTCATTGTCTGAAGCTGGGGAGCGGCCTTTCCCACGCAGAGACGCCCATCCCCTCACCTCTCACCCGGCTGCCCGCCTCTGGAAGGCAGTTTTATGGAAGGGGGGACATTCTTAGGAAAGGCGGGGGTCTAACTTTAGGGAAGAGAAGCATTCTTAGAGAAAGGGGGGCTACCTTTAGGAAAGGGAGGCATCCTTAGGGAAAGGGGAGGGGGGTTACCTTTAGGGAAAAGGGGAGGGCGGGTCTACCTTTAGGGAAGGGAGGCATCCATATGGAAGGGGGGGAGGGGGGTGCTCTAAGGGAGGGGAAGCTTACTTTAGGAAAAGGAAAGGGGGAAGGGGGGGCACCTTTAGGGAGGGAGGCAATGCCGCTCCTCAACTCCTGCCCCCTCGCCCTTCCCAGCGCAGTGATCTGGTGAAAATGAGTAAGATTAAAAGCAGCTGGGTTTCTCTCCTCCCTCCCCCCCCCGAGGGGCCGCCGTGCGAGCCGTGCCCGAAGTGGGTTTGGCACTAGAGGAAGGGGCAGCCACAACCGGTACTTGGGGCTCCGCCGCTCGCATCCCCCCTCTCCCCGCATTCCCTCATCCTTGTGCGGGGCGGCGCCTCACCCCTCCCGCCATTCGCATAACACAGAGAGAAGGGAGAAAGGAATTTTAACAAAAATAATGAAAAAAATAAGGAGGAGAGGAGATAAAGGAATTTTAACAAAAATAATTTAAAAGGGAGGAGGGGAGAAAGAGATTTTAAGAAAAACAATTTTTAAAAAGGAGGAGAAAAAAGATTAATAAAAATAATTTTAAAAGGGGAAAGGGAGAGAAAAAGCCCTTTTTTCCCGCATGAGCCGCGGCGGGGCGCGGCTGGAGGGGAGGGAGCGATGCTGCAGGAGGCGGCAAAGGGACAAAGGGAGCCTCCCGGCGGGGCAGGGGGAGGGATGTGGGGAGGGATCAGCGCTGCCCCCGAGCACTCACCAGCCGAGCCCGAGGAGGACCCTCTTCTCCGGGGGGATGCGGTGGGGGGCTCAGGCTTGGGTGGCTGCTCCTGAGCTGGGGACGGTGTGGTGGCAGCAGAGGAGGAGGAAGAGGACACGGCTCCCGGGGGGCTCCAGCCGGGCTGCGGCGGCTCCGGGGCGGCGGGGCGGGGCGGCTCGGCGGGGGCACCGAGGTCCAGTAGCTGCGGGGATGCGGTGGGAGCGGCAGGCTTCCTCTCCATCACCTCCAGCTGCTCGTCGAAGTCTTCGTCCTCCTCTTCTTCTTCCTCCTCTTCCTCTTCCTTATCGTCGTCGAGCACGAACTGGTAGTTAAACTGGGGCTGCTGCGGCCGCGTCGGCACGGAGGCGGTGGAGGAGGAGACCAGGGGGGACTGGTCCAGCTCGTCCATGGTGCCCGGAGGTGCTGGAACAATGAGAGCGGGGGAGGGCGCGAGCTGCGCTGCCGCTACCGCCGCCGCTGCGGGACCCGGGCTCCACGCCCTGTTGAGTCACCAATGGGGGAGGCGGCGGGGCGCGCCCGCCCGCCGCGGCACTGAGCGGTGGCCAATGGGAACGCGGCGGGGGCGCGGTGCAGCCAATAGGAACTGAAGGGGAGGTGTCGCGGCCAATCAGGCGCGGCGCTGCGGGGCGCGGCCGCCTCATGAATATGCGGCGCGAGGGCGGGGGCGCGAGGGAGGGAGAAGTCGGGTAAAGTTCAGCGCGGAGAGGGCGGGGCGGGGCGGGGCGGGGCGGCTCCACCTGCGCGCCGCCGGGGGCCAACATGGCGGGCAGGGGGGATGGAACGTGACTGGCACAGCCTGGGGACCCTCGCCTTAACGGGGCGGGCTCAGGAGGCGGCGGGATAAACGTGTTTCCTTTTAAAAAAGCAAACCAGTTTAAATTCCGAATTGCTATAACTTTTATGAATCCCTAAGTTTTTAAAAAGTTGTCTGCTCCTCGGGCGTGTTTGGCAGCCAAGAGAATAACCCCGAATACTGGCTACCAGGCTGTTTCTTTCCTAAAAGGGAAAATGCAAATACTGAAAAAGAGCAAAAATCAATTTATATTTTAAATTGTATGCGGTTTTCCTTTTAAAAATAAAACCAATTTGAATTCCGAACTGTTATAATTTCTATGAAATCCTAAGTTTTTTAAAAGCTATTAATGTGGAAAAAATACTGTGATTTCAGACGATTCATTCTTGCTGTTGGAGTCATAAATTCTAGCCACCAGACTTGTAGCATAGAATCACAGAATGGTTCGAGTTGGAAGGGACCTTAAAGACCATCGAGTTCCAACCCCCCTGCCATGGGCAGGGACATCTCCCACCAGACCAGGCTGCTCAAGGACCCATCCAACCTGGCCTTGAACACCTCCAGGGATGGGGCAGCTATGACTTCTCTGGGCAACATGTGCCAGGGCTTCACCACCCTCATCATGAAGAATTTCTTCTTAATGTCTAATCTAAATCTTCCTCCTTCCAATTTAAAGCCATTCCCCCTTGTCCTATCACTAGGTTTCCTGTAGCCCCTTCAGGTACTGGAAGGCTGCTCTAAGGTCTCCCAGGAGCCTCCCCTTCTCCAGGCTGAACAACCCCAACTCTCTCAGCCTGTCCTCATAGCAGAGGGGCTCCAGCCATTTGATGATCTTCATAGCCTCCTCTGGACTCGTTCCAACAGTTTCACATCCTTTTTATGTTGGAGATTCCAGAACTAGACACAGGACTCAAGGTGAGGTCTCATGAGAGTGGAGTAGAGGGGGAGAATCACCTCCCTCAACCTGTTGACGATGCTTCTTTTGATACAGCCCAGGATATGGAGCTCAGTATCTGGAATCAGAGTTATGGAGCACATGTTGCGATTCATCACTTTGCTTGAACCAGCAGTACTTTTTGTCTTTCTGAAACAGCGGCTAGAAACCCTTGGACCTCCTCAAAAACAAAGGGCTATCACTCCATTCTGCAAGGCGCCCATCAGCCATACCCCAGTATCTCTCACCCTGGACATGGTGGTGGGATCCCAAGCTTCGCACCAAGGGGTTCCAGCAGGACAGGATCATCTCTCCCTGGAGGAAGCAAAGCTGTCAGCTCCTTCTTCCCATGGGAATGGGAGTTGGAACTGAAACAGGATGCAGAAGCCTGTGTCTGAAAAAAACCAGAGAGCAGACATTTTCAAAAGGGTGAAACTTGTTCAACCACTCGTATCAGTTTAAGGCACCATCTGAACAGATCTGACCATCTCTGTAGAGTTTGGATTGTGAAGCTTGTGCAGGCAGAGATGGCAGTGTGTTCACACAGCCAGAAGTGGTGCCCATCCTCAGGTTAGAAGCGGCACCTAAATCTGGGTTAGAAGTAGGATACATCTCCATGTTAGAAATGGCACCCATCTCCAGGTTAGAGTCATAGAATCATAAAATCATTTGGTTACAAAAAGACCTTTGAGAACATCAAGTCCAACCACACCTGTCTGCTACTAAACCATATCCCTGAAGCACCCTGTCTACCTATCTTTTAAACACCTCCAGGGATGGTGACTCAACCACCTCCCTGGGCAGCCTCTGCCAGTCCCCGAGAACCCTTTTAGTGAAGAATTTTTTCCTAATGTGTAATCTGAATCTCCCCTGGCACAATTTGAGGCCATTTCCTCTCATCCTACCGTTTGTTACTTGGGAGAAGAGACCAACACCCACCCCGTTACAACCTCCTTTCAGGCAGTTGTAGACAGTGACAGGTCTCTCCTCAGCCTCCTCTTCTCTAGGCTAAACAACCCCAGTGCCCTCAGCTGCTCCTCACCAGACTTGTTCTCCAGCCCCTTCCCCAGCTTCATTGCCCTTTGCTCCAGTGCCTCAATGTCTTTCTTGTAGTGAAGGGCGTACATCTCTGGGTTAAAAGTGAAGTCTGTTTCCAGGTTAGAAGTGGCTCCTATCTCCAGGTTTTAAGTGGTGTCCATCTCTAGGTTAGACTCCAGGGTTACCCCTTGCTTTCTGCCTGGAGGACGGAACATTGGCCGAAGACCTTAGGGCAGCACTCAATTTAACTGAAACAGTGCATATTTGCATGTAATTTCCACCCATATAGCTACCACAAAAAGACTGAGAGGGCTTATAATTCTATTATTTAACACTTCTCCAGCATTATTATGTATTTTTAACTCACAGATTATTTGTTGTGCCACATGTATAAATAAATTAGTTCATGGAAATATTCAGAGCAAGCAAACTGCAAGTTCAGCAAGACAGAAGAAACCTAAGGAAGAGAAAAAGCTCACCCATTACTTCTGTTCTGCCACATGGGATGCAGTGTGTGGAAAGATGCATATTAAGTTGAGCGGAGCCATTAAGCAGAATGACTGACACTCTGGCATCAGGAGAAGCTCCCAAGTGGGCTCTGTCTGGCATATATGAATGCATGGAGGCGGTGAGGGGGCAGCTGCATTTCATACTGCAGAGTCTCTAGCATGAAACTGTGCTTAGATCTTCAGCATTCGGTCATTTTCCAAAAAAAAGGATGGAGAGACTCTAAGGGGTCCAGCATTGGGTCCTCCCTTGTCTCAGAAAAACATATCACGTTTGCAGGAACTGCTCGAATCCAGGTATTTGAGTGTGGGTTGTGTTGTTGCTGTTGTTTGTATTGCGAAGGCTATTCTAAAATATCTCATTTTCTGAATAACTGGACACTTCCTTCAAATTTCCAGGCTCAAGGCCAATATAAGTTCTTTTCCCACTTTTCCCTTTCATTTAAATTATTCTTTTCTGTGAATTTTAATTTCTAACCTGCTTAAAAGAATACACTTTGTCCAGCCCTTGCTTTCTTCAGCTAAAGCTAGAGAAGCTCTGCTGTCACCCTTTTGCCTTACTCCTTCAAGTAGCCTTTCCTTGCACCAGATCCAGTCTGAGTTTGGGCACAGGAAGTTCCAGGTGAGATTTTTTTTCAAGAATATACAAAGACATCAATATTCCTTATCTCTACCAGCAATGACTAGGAGGAATGTGAAAGGTATTTTTATAAATACAGTGCAGGCAACACTGTTATCCCAATGGAGAGAAACATTTCACAGCAGGTGAATAAGTAGTTAACCTGTGAGGTCTTTAGACTTCATTCTTTTCCCTTAAGATTTTGTATCTTCTAGTGACAAATTATCCAGGTATATTTTCAAGTCAATCTTTATTACAGTGATATAAGGGATGTTACAGTGGCAGATGGATGGACTAAATTCCATATATTGTTAGATATAAAATGTGGAAGTTCTGGCTAAATTCTATTCCTAGTTTTACTGTTACAGCTCTGTGGACTACATATGCATAAGTACAGACAGAATCATCTCAGTGGCTCCCATCATCCTTACTGAAATTTATATTATACTACTTAGGACAGAGTGTAACCCAGCGTTCAGCTCACTCAGCTGAGGTATCAGCCTTCAAGTTCACGTAGACTTCGATTATCCCTGAATGCTGTTTTTGATCTAGTAGAAATGGTGGGTCCTGACATGGAAGATCACAGTCCTTGGTCTTTGCTGTAACTCCAGCGCCAATAATTAAATTGGTTCATGATTAAAGATATAAACTGATACTTTCAGTCATCTTTTTACCTATTGATCATTGTGTCTACCCGGTACCTTGCAGCAGCTGCCACTGTGTAAGCGCATTCAAAGGAAATCTTAACAATACTTCTTCTCTTTTCCTACCAGCTCATCAATCTGGAGAATGTACATGGGGGAGAGTACTCAGTTCTGGGTAATGTGAATTCTCAGAACACGTTAACTCTTTGAAGAAGCTTAATATACTGAATTGCATTAAGAAATGAGTAACAATCTGGTGATGGCTTTTATCTGAGAAGAAAAACAGGCCAGATTTAATGACCTCATCAATGTCTGTAATGTTCAGTGGGATTTTACCCTATTCACAGCAGATGACTGGACCTGAATTAGTTTACTAAAAGGAAAATTCTGCTTTTCTGTACTCATTACATACCAGGAAAGTAAATAGACTTTTATTTTTGTATTGTAAATCTGAACTTTTTGTATAGCAAATAAAAATAGTTGGATTGAATAAAGTCTTTATACTTTCAGCAGCCAATCTATTTTTCACACCTCTTGGTTAAACAAGAAAAGAGATTTTTAACCTTCTATTAAAACACATCATCAGGCGAAAAGGTACCTTTAAAAATTTGTGAAATTCTGAGTACAGACACAGTGCTGAAACTGATTTTAATATATTTGACTGCAGTGATTTGTGGTCATAGACGAGTAGGAAAAATCTATATATAATTCAGCTGATTTTATCAGAATTCTTGTAAGAGAATCCATCATCAGTTAAAGAGAAATGAAAGGGGTTTTTATGTAGAGAAAGGAAGTGACTAAAGGTCTTGGAGGGAAACAGGAAGGGAGTTCCAGATAGCCTGAGCAAGTCAAATTAACAAGCAAAGGGAAAATACAGCTCTCCAGTACCAAAACTATACTGCAAAACAGCCTTTCTTTTAGCTCTTTAGAAAAATATTTTACAATTCTTACATAAAGATTGTCAACAAGTAGGAGTACTTTGCAGATATTCAGAAAGTTAATTTACAAACTTAGTTTAATAATGTGTTTTCATTTAGGGAACTTATGAAGAAAAGCATTCAGGAAGTCAAAGCGAAACACCAGTTGGTGAGTTTCTGAATTTCCACAGCAGTGCTTACAATTCCTATGTACTGGTTGAATTTTTTCCTTTCTATTGTGACCTCTACTTGATCTTACACGGAAGTAATATGATATCATAGCATATCATAGACTAGGAAAATAATTGTGATGGGACAAATGCAGTATTATCATTTCACAGTGGGATCAAACAGAAAAAAATATTTGGTCCCGGATAGCAATTTTAAAAGATGGAGTTAAAATTGCAAGGATGGTTGGATTTCTGTCCCTGCTTTTAAGCTTGCAGTACAGTCCTCCAGGTTTCAGGTGTAGTGTCTTTATCTCTGGAAGGATAAAACTCTGTGATTCTTTCATTTTTTGATTATGCCTGTGCTGCAGTGCCTTGGGCATCAAGCAAAAATAAATAGTACCTAGCAGGTTTGTCTTCATTTAAACACCTGCTGTACCCATTTTCAAGATCAGTAGTGGAATATTGTGACAAAATCACCACTTAGTTTATTAATACAAATGCAGCATATGGAGAGGAAAAGTGTTAACGCAATAGCATGGAGGGATTACCATCTCTTGATGGTAAGTAAGTCAGGTTCAGCTTTACCAGAATCCTCTGTGGGGCCCGTCTTTCAGCCTAGTCCTCTCCAATAATTAATATTTTCTTGACAGTAACTTTTTAAACCTTTTATGTTCTTTAGTGGTTCCAGACACTTCCTATTCTGGAATTGTTTCTAACATCCCATAGGCCAACTTAGACAGATCCAGTTTTTCCAATTTTTTTTAATACCACTAACATAATTTCAATATATCAAACCAGTCCATTTCTGCAGCAAATGTCCTAATAACCATATTAATATACACTATTCTAATTCAGATCTGTCACAAAACATTATTTAAAACTTACTTCAGCCAGCCAGCTGGGCACTAAGCCAGTCCATCTGCAAACACAGGAGTGGTTTAAGGACGGCTCTAAGTTACACCAGCTGTCACAAGTGAGAAGTTGCAATTAACTGTAGCTTTAAATTCCCTCATCCAGGTAATTTCTTCCTAGGCCACAACTTGGTCTGTTTAAGCTTTCACTCAAAGGAACCAAAGCTGATATATAACATTAAAAATGACATTACTACAGTGAACAAGAATGTATTTGTTCAGCATTAAAACATATCAGCGTTTGAAGTGAATCAAAGCAATGACAACGCTCTCCAGCAAATGACACTATTACATGAGAAATTCACCTCACTAAAACTGCGCAGGAATCCACTGCTAATTGGATTTTGGTCTTTTCCTTGGAAAGAACCTTTAGGTCTTAAAAGATAACATTCAGTTAAGACAACAATTTTATGCCTTACTGACATACAGGACCCTAAGCAGTGGTGTCCTTCCACACCCAAAGAAGGCATTGCTTACACTAAAGAGAGACAAGACTTCTGCGCAAAAATTTCAGGCATCTCCCGTGGCACTTCCATGTTCCTGGATAACCTCCTGTCTAAACACCGACCCCAGCAAAGGGTGCTTATCTTGTAGGACTAACAAGTTTCCAGCAAGAAGATAGTGTGGATTTAAAATAAATATTTTTCCTAATGTCCTTTTTCCTCTCTGCCCAGTCAGGGGGGGGAGTGTTAGTCACTCTGAGGAAGCATGCAGTCAATCACAAAAGTCCTTATGTGAAAAAAAAAGACTAACTACTTAGAATCATAGAATGGGTTGGGTTGGAAGAGACTTTAAAGATCATCCAGTTCCAGCTCTCCTGCCAAGTGCAGGAACACCTCCCACCAGACCAGGCTGCTCCAGACCCCATCCAACCTGGCCTTGAACAGTTCCAGGGTTGAGGCAGCCACAACTTCCCTGGGCAACCTGTGTCATTGTCTCACCACCCTCACTGTGAAGAATTTCTTCCTAATGTCTAATCTAAATCTTGCCATTTCCAGTTTAAAGCCGTTTACTTACTTTTCACTATTACAATGATGCAATATAATAATAACACAATTGAATCAAATATGTCCATTCACACATTAATAATAGTGTATTACGAAAGCAAAACCATGGGAATGTGGCAGAACAACGTCCACTAAACAATTGTTAATGTCACTTTCTAAATTGATCAGGTCACTCTAGAAAATTTAAACATACAAGAAAGTGAAGTCTCCTGAGACTTTCTGTGAGCATTCCTGAAATTTTCAAAGGAATTATAATAGAATAAATGATGAAAATTTTTCAAACTACCCAGAATAAAGGTAATTCTCCACTTTAGGTTTAATATTGCTACATTCAGCCCCTCACACTTTTAAGAAACACAATTCAATTATTCACTTACCAGTTTGACCATAATACTTTACACTCCCAAGTAACATAAGGATCACCAGCTTCACTGGACCTAGACACAAAAAAATCCATTCTCTATTAATACCTCTTGCAAGCATATCAAGATAGAAACATAATTACTTTTTCTAATTCATGTTCTCCTTTCCTACTTTTCATTTAAAAATTAATGCTTAAAATCACTATCAAGTTGAAATCTCAGCATCTCTAAATCTGTACCCGTGGACATGTCTAAATTCAAACTTTTCAGCCTTAATACTTAGCAGGTTTTTTATGGTTTTATTATGGTTCTGCTTTGGTTTATGTGAACATCCCACATACTGTAATTAAAAGTAATGAACGAGCAGTGTTTGTTCCCTGTCTGCCTGGAGGTTCAATGGTGGGAAGAAAGTCCACTGAAATCCAGCATCTTTCGGGTCATTTGGATTGACATATTTGTGATGCTCGTTCCCACAGGGTGAAGGAAGGTGAATCTACTCATTACATCACAAATTAGAGCACAGACAAAACAGTTTTATAAGTTACAAGTGTAGTTTTAGAACAGGAACAGAATTCAAATGACACGTTCCAGGCTCAGAATATCTAACCATTCTCTAAATCAGGGGTGCTCAACCTCTGATTTCTTAGTTTGGAACATACAATGACTGAGCTGAATTATCTGAACAAACAAATGGAGGAAAGTATGTTCCCTGCATATACAGGGGATGATGTAGGTGGCAAGAGCTGATCTGACAGCTCCACCGCTCTGATTCCAGATGCTGAGCTGGTGATGCTACTGTGAGCGTGGTGACTAGAATTTACAACTCCAACAGCAAAAATGAACTATCTGAAATCACAGTGTTTTATCTACATTATTTTAATAGCTTTTTAAAAACTTGGGAATTTATAAAAATTATAATAATTTGGAATTTAAATTGGTTTACTTTTTAAGAGGAAAAATGCATATAAGTTAAAATATAAATTGATTTTTCCCCTTTTTCAGGATTTATATTTTCCCACTTAGAAAAGAAACAGCTTGGTAGCCAATATTCAGGGTTACTCCCTTGATTGCCAAATATGCCTGAGGAGTAAACAGATTAACAGTAGCATTATTTTCACTATTACTGTAGACAGGGTTGATGGCATTACTACTGGGACTATGTAACTTGAATATACAAGCAAAGTTTGCACTGGAAGCAACAGTACTGATTTTCAATGGCTCACTTTGAAAGGTACCAGTCCTTGGTCACTGCTTCATAACTTGCCTTTTGTAACTGCTTTTATCAGACTAGAACAGCTGGAGTCTTCCCTTGAATTGTAGTGGTGTTTTGGAGTTCCAGTGCATTTTTGACCTCTAAAGACAGAAGGTACGGCAGCTTTGGAAGACACCATGAAGATGATGACTGCTGCCTCTTTTGGGGAGAGCATTCAGGGAGCTCTTCCTTTTATCTGGGTCAGACAAAGATAGGATAGCTAAAAAATTTCATCATGACTACCCTGGTTTCACAGTATCACATCAAGCTGATCATACGCTGAAGCCCTTTATCTCCCTCACCTCTACTGACATAAAACACCCCAATGTACGAACGTTTTGGACAATTTCAGTTAACTGTGGCAATGGCAGGAGATTCAAGGATATTAAATTCCTGATAGTTTTGTAAAAATCAGTAGCTGACTAAATTACAGAGAGCTGATGAGCACTCCTGTGGAGAGGCAGCCAGGAGAACTCGGTTGTTACCCATTCTGCTTGGGAGCCATCAGCTAGCGTGTAGCTTTTACAAGCATGTCTGGCTTTTATTCAGATGGCAAAACCAAAAAGGAGGACGAGACAGATGTGAGAATGACTGAAGATATTCCAGGACAGAGATGCAAACAATGTAAGACCTGAAGCTACAGGAAACCTGAATTTGCTAGTTTTACTGGTTTTGGAACTAGTTTCTGAATCTTGTAGATAAGGGATGTGTTTTAGGTGAGTCATACCAATGGGACTTGCGAGGAAGACTACCTAGGTGCAGCCGCAGTTTTGTCAAGGAAAGGACAAAAACAGGGAGATAAATCCTGTAGGCTGAATTCTCTCTGATATTTCCTGTGAAAGGGAGCAGAAATAAAAGGAAAAGATCTTGGAAAAAAACAGCACATGAAAAAGAAGTTACATAGGGCTACTTCATGAAAATCAAGGTTCTTCAGAATTTCTAGGGCACAATGCTTGGCAGGTATCACTTAATCTAAGCTATTTTCAAATGCATCTTTTTCAGTGCAAATATAATTTTTACTCTTTTCATGGTAACTTATGAAAAACTAACATATTTCAGTAAAAACTGACTACTTGAATACCGTTTCACATCTGCTCAAATTACTACTTCAGCACAGACTCTTAGCTAAGATTAACTGGTTTTATTTCATCAGGTAGAATCAAGTTGCTAAACAGTGCAAGGTTTAACATATGAGCCTGGAAATAACTGGAACTTGACCGTATCCTGGGCAGAAAAAAAACAGTTTGGCTTTAGAGATAGCCAGCTTGTTACTTGGTTTTCATCCAAACCTCACCCACTTTAAGCTTTAGAAAATAACATCAAAATTTAGAAATAGCAGTCTTTAAGTTTATCCAACTAAATTGATTCAAAAGAGGTCTTGTAGATTTTGCATTGTGCTATTGTAATGTTCAACAGATCTCTCTGATGGAGCACATTACAAACTTCCTGAAGCTAAAATAGATTAACTAGGATGGCAGGCAGTGTCTACCCTAAGGAACTTATTTCATTCTGCATTTCTCTTTGCTTGCAATTTTTATTTTTACCTAATCCTCGTTCACTCAGATTTTTCATGAGAAAAATTACTTCCTTAAAATTTCTTTTTTTGTTGCAAAATGTAACCTGGCAAATCAGTTTTAAATGACTGCTTCTAAAACAATAAGGTCATATAATGCTTCAACTGTGTAGTCTGCTGCAAAGCCAACCTCGCTGGGTGATGACAAGAAACTTGTTGACACTACACCAGTAGTAATTTCTTTTAGCTAGACCATAAAGGAGAAACAAGGTAATAAGGCAAACAAATTCGTGCATGCTTATAGGCTACTGCTGAATTCACATTAATTTTCTTTATTCTTTCAGCACATTGTATTTTTTATAGTGTAAAACTGTTTTGTAAGTATCCTAGTAAAAAAAGAATGAACTTAAAAAACAGGCCTCTTGATTGCCATTTAAGTAAATTCTTCTGATGGGGAGGAGACAGCATTTTTGTTCCTGTTAGTTAAATCTAAGAATTCCTCTATTTTACTCAATAACTGTGTGATCACAGACCACATACAGGCAGTCTCTTCATACTTTGGCATGCTTTTGTAACTGGTGTGATGGTAAGATACATCTCTGATCACTCACGTGGTCTCTTTTCAGCTCTTATGCATGCCATGCTTACTTCTACTCTTGTCTCAGAGGAATCCTCATATTCAGTCCATTTTTGGACAAATCCCCTCACCATATATCTTCACTGTCATCATGCTGCTGCTCATCTGACCCGGTTTAGCCCTTCTTACAGCTTGGGGTTCATACAGATATTCAATGGTTGTACTGAACTGTTCCTTTGAAGCAAAGTATCCTTTATTTTTTCTTCAAGAACGTAACAAAAAGAAAAGTTGTAAGACACAAAGATCTACATGTATTTTATATTAACTAAATGTAATACTTCACCAAAACCTCTATTCTGGCTTTTTACTAAGCGGGTGATGGTTACTGCCTCTGTAGAGCCTTGATCTAAGGCGGGTTCTTTTTTCCCCAGATCCATTTCTATGGCTGCCCCAGGATGCTGAGCTTGTAAAAGTAATTTATGTATCCTACTATGGGATAAGAGGAAAGACAGCTGGGAGCACACAAAAAGGGATGCTAAAATGGAACTAGACATCCAGCTGCTGACCCATAGAATAGAAAGATCAGCACTGGCAACTGGCATAATCTCGAACTATTAACTTCAGTTTCCTCAGAGTAGAACAGTAGTAATTCTTCATATAGCATTCATTTAAGTGCAGTCAAATAAAGATAAACTGCATTATTCCTAAAAATAGTACAGGATATCATCTCCCATACTTTTCAGAAATAGCAAGTGCTATTTGAACTGTGTTACAATAAAATCAGGTGCCCTCATATAAATACATAGTATATGATAAATTGGTTCAATTTTAGACCATTTTATGGCAGCTGAATGGCATTTAAATTTGTATTGTATTCCTACCAATATAGATTTTTTAAACGCTTTGTTAGGGATTTTGTCTTCCTCTCTGCTTGGAAATTTCAGTTCAGATTGTGGATATTCCTTCAGTCTAAGTATTTATGCATTTATAGTTGTGTGTGGAATATCACAGGATCTCAGTATTACAAGGTTGGAAAGGACCTTTGAGATCATCTAGTCCAACCTATAACTAAGAGCAACTCGTCATCTAAACCATGGCACTAACTGCTTCATCCAATCTCCTCTAATATGTATTATATATTTATAAATGCATATGCAAAATGTGAACCAAAAAAGCAAAATATGCTGTGTCTGGCCTGACTGGCTGCTTGACTTTAATTAGGTTCTTGTTTACTCTATGAAGTGCTTAGACTTCCCAGTCAAGTACCAAGGCTCCCTGTGTTACACAATGAACTGGCATGGTAAGAAGTTGATTCCTCCCACATATGGTTCACAAGACACAATACAACAGGTGGATGAAAAAAACATGTTGTATGTGGGTGTCTTGGAAAAATGAGGTAACAACAAAGCAAAGAGGTCAGCGGAAAAAGAGCAGTCAGTTTGCTACCTACCATTCTTGGTTAGGTGGTTTCTCTTGCAGATGTTCTGGATTGGCTTGGGTTTGAAAGACAGATCTGGAAGCAAGCAAAGAAATATATACATGCATTGAGAAGAAAATGGGTAAAAACTTATATTCAGTGAGCTAAGAATAGCATCCTTAATACTAAATTTAGATACATAGGCAGGCCAGAATATAACAGATAGCATAAACAGAATATAACAGATAGGCAATATATTATATGTTAAAACTAATTGCACACAACTCTGTGAGTTGTATTCAGTTGTAAGCTTCTAAGGCAAAGACCACATTATCTATTTACAGAGCATAACACAGCGAACCCACCATCCTGATCACAACCCCTATGTGTTACATAGAGATTGTAAATATCTCCTGCTAGGATGGTCTTTTTTTTCCTTTTTCAAGCAGATTTCTCCCAGCTCCACAGAGAGGCCAAACACCACCCAGAACCACCAGTGAACCAGGTGGTGGGAAGCCACACGGCACAAGTTCAGAAGGATCATTATGCCCATGAAGTGAGTGGCACAATATACAGAACTATTTAATTTCCATTTATTCTGTTTCATGTCAGGCTTCCTGTCAGCACAACTGATTTGTTTTAACATCCTTTCTGAGTTTTGGCAACACACGAACATGTGGGATATGTGTATGCAATGTTTGCAGCCGGATCACCTGGGGCAACATCACACAGGATTTGACAAGACAGGTGGATTCAGGGTTTGGCAATACTTGGATAAGGAACCCCAAAGATTACTGCAAGAGATAATGTTGGTTATTTGCGTTTTCAGTGCTGCTACACAGAAACCCTGACATTGCCATAAGCTGTGTGGTACTCTTCCAGAAATAACGGCCATCTAATATAGCAAGGATGAAGAACAACTAGATGTTCTGCTCATGTGTCTGAATGAAGTAATTTTCTCAGGAAGAACAACACAATACTGAAGCTAGAAGTTTGGGGGCTTGTCAGCCATGGTTGTGTGGGGAAGGGCTTGAAACAGCACATGATAACAGTGGGAATTTGTGCACAGAAACTGTGAATGGTAGCTGAGCAAGCTCCTGGTGCTCTGCTGCGTGGATGGGAGGTCAAGCCCAGCTGTGTCAGTCAGCAGCAGCTGGAGAAGAAAGAAAACAGAACAACATGGTATCTGTATCCCTGAGTTTTTGAAAGAGCGGTCTGTGGCAAGACATGAGAGGCTTAGGAGAAAAAATGAAATGTATCATGAGCCAAATATGCAAAAACTGGGAAAAAAAAATTAAGACAAAACAGAAAGGGCATGAAATCCCCTTGTCTAGCACAAAAATAGATGAGGCAGAGAAACAGTGACAAATATAATTTCAGGTTACCTTGTGCACTGAGTGTATTCATAGTTTGATTCAGTTCTGTTATTTGAAATGAAGACAGAAGAAAGGAAAGGGCATAAAATCCTCTTTACAAGCAGAAAAACAGAAGAGGCAAGAAAAACAATGAAAAATCTAATTCCAAGTTACCTTTCTGCACTGAATATATTTATAGTTTGACTCAGTTTTGTTATTTTAGATATACATATAAGCCTATATTATTCTCTACTCTCCCTTCTCATTAAAAACTTACTCCTAAGGATCAGCTTTTATCTCAGGCATGTGCATGTGTTACTACAGTAAAATGCAGTTGTTCATGGGTATTTAAAGGTAAGAGGACTTAAAATCTGGTGCAAGATAAATCAAGAGGCAGTCATTACAGTGCTTTCAGTATGATGAGTATGATGACTTTACACCCTGGCCTTCCATTCTGCTTGTTCTAATTGTATAAAGATATTAAAATAGGAAGGTGTTACCCTAAGTTAGACAATACTCTGAAACAACTATGCATTCATTTAATTAATAATAACAAATTTGAGTCTCTGTATTTATGAATATCACTTGGATTAAACTTGTAGACTAAGAAATCATCTTCAAATGACTATTAAGCAAAAAACCCCACCCACAAATAAAAGCTGAAAAGACATTTGAATGTGTAACAATAATAATAAGCAAAACTGTTATTACGATTAAACCTTTAATGTGATTAAAGCATTTTAGAAGGATTCCACCTAAAACCTAGAAAGCACACTAGAGCTGGGTAAAAAAAATCAAAGGGTATTCAAACTTGGAAATGAACAGTTCAAGAGAAGCAGTTATTTAACTCATTGCTTCTTCAGCTGAAGTAAGTTTGCTTCCATATAGCTGCTTCAAACCCAGAGACTGGTGTGATAGAGTGAGAAACACAGGTGGGCTGAACTGACAACAGTTTGGAAAAGCAACATGAACCACAGCTAGCAGGGGACAAGGACGGTTTAAAAAGAAGTTGGTGTTGTCCTAACATGAAGTTACCAATATGAATATTATCACCAGTGCTCATAAGGGTTTGAAGCACAAGAACAGAGCTGAAGCCCTGCTGCATCAGTTTCAGAGCTGTGGATTGTGGACCAGTTTCTGGGGACACAGCAGCTCTGCAGAAATGGCCTCCCGCTTGTTTCTGCAGAGGGAGCTTTTCTTTCACTGCAGCTCTGCAGTGTAAGGAGCACAACCTCATTCTAAGAATACCCCAGCACTTTGTCGCAGCTTTACATGATAATGACATTGGTAGACTGTACTGTTTTCAAAAGATAACCCTGGAAGTGTGTGAAATCACACCAATGTAGGTTTGCTTCTGGGAAAAGTGAAATGATCCTTAATTTTTACCAACTTTGGTAAAGATTAGTTCTAGAGCAGAGGTGGCAAACTTACAGCCCGTGGGCCAAATCCACGCCTCCACCTTGTTTTATCCAGCCTGGCACCTTGTTTCTACCTGGCGACAGTGCCAAGCACCTTGCCCCTACCCTCCTGCCAGCGCTGGTCATGTGTCCAGCCTGTGTGCCATGCGTTACACTGCAGGAGCAGGCTGATGTGGCCCCCAGTGAGTTTGGCACCCCTGCTCTAGAGAGTTTCTATTAAGTATTGAAGAGAATTGTCACTAAAATCAGATCCAACCTTATGCAAAGGTCTGTTGGATCCTCAGTGTCTATAGATTCAGGCTGCTTCACTGAAATCAACATGCTGTTGGGAGTTAGTGTTTGTTGAGAATCTGGCTTGCTACAGCTAGGCTTAAGAGGTTCAAAATGAACTAAATGAAACATGAGCTACAGGAAAAGCACAGTAATAGAAGATATCTCTGTGCAGAGTAACAGTCCAAGCTATAGTCTGATACCAAATTTACCTTACATCACAAAAACAAGGAGGTGGATGGGACCACCTGTCTCCCAAAGTCCATCTTCTCAATGTTTGGTACAGAGAGGTCAAATGATCATCCACCCTTCACATACCCATATAGTACAAGCTAAAAAATACTTCCCAATACACTACTACAATTTTTCAGCCCATAGTAAAGGCCAAAAGCTAGAATTTTTTCTTTTTTTTTCCTTTTTTTCTTTTTTTAATGAATGACAATAGGTCTCTTTACAGGTAAACTTTTGAAATACTCTACCTTCAAAATTAGGTACATTCTGTTGCCTGTTGTCTCTATATTGAAAAATCTTGAAAAAATATATTTGAGAAAAAAGTAAAATTAAACTGGGAATACTGTTATTGTTCAAACTTGAGCCTAAATTCCCACTATTTTAGCAATACAGTTTCTGTTTGGGATGGTATGCAGGCCTGACACCAAAGAAACCAAGAGACAGATTTAGTAGGACCATGCTGGGATCTCAGCCTGGCAAAGAATAAGCCATAAAAGGGCTCAGCAAAGTCTAAAAAAGTCAAGAAAAGAAATCTTAAAAGCTATTGTTTATAATCCTTTTTTGTAGAACTGTATACTGACTTCTGCGCCACATGCATTTTTAGTGTTATCTGGCTTAACTATCAACTATTAACTGTGTCTTTGAAAATAAGTGAATGTTGCCATTCCTTACATTTTTCAGAAATCAATGGAGTGGGATATCCCTATAAAATGATCTTTAAAGGCATCAGTTTTCTTATATCTGCTGGTTTCATCTAATCTTTGTACTTGATTCTAAGCTGAAGATTCTCCTGAATAAAGTCTACATATTTCTAACAACAAGCAGTTCAGTTATTTCTATTCTAAGTTACCACCATACCACCAGAACTGAAATAGCATCAATTAAAATTGTCATTGACCTCTTAGAGAGCACTGATATAAGTGCCATTCTCCATGTCCCAGCTGCTTTTTATACAATGGGGTATTTGATTTCCTCTGAACCTTTGATAGAAAGATTAAACCGTCTGATGTTTCCAATTAAAAACAGTTTGTGTTCTACAGTGGATTTAACTACTTCATTAAATCACTCATTATGGATTTCCTTGCAGCACTGTTTTCAGTTCATTCCTTCAATCTGTAAATTTTTCACTTATGGATCTAATAAAATCATCAGGAAGCTCAGATTTCATTCATATGGCAAGCATCACAAAGATGTAATTAAAAATCATTACCACTATTCCATCTGCCACTTCTGTGCGTTGTCAGTGCACCTGACTCCTCTGCATGCAGAGTGTTAAGAAGTCTGCAAATTAATGCAATAGGAACAGAGAAAATGTCCATTTTATCAAGATTAAATTTAAACTCTGCATTTCTTTTACAACTTCTCATACTGCTCTTTCTCAGCCCTAGGAATCTGTGGTCCAGTGCACAACCAGGGTGCCTTCGTGGGAGTGAAATCCTTCTCCTTTCTTTTTGGGAACATTGCCAATATGCTTCCTTGCCTCTTTCGGATGTGACCGTCCTCCTTCGTGTCTATGTTTTGTTCCATTTCGATCAGCGTAATGTTAGACCCTTTCTACTGATGTGTATGCATGCAGAATTAATAGACTTCATCTACTACAAAAAGATGTTGGCAGGGGTTTTGTTGGCAGCAGACAGAGTAAGCACATAACTCCCTTAGTGGCTTAGTTACCCTGGTTGCCAGCCACATTCAATATTGGCCTCAAGGTGCTTCCTTTTGACCTTTAAAGCCTTGTGGAATCTCATCCCAAGCGCTCTCTCCAAGGCAGCAATTCCCCCACCTTCCTGAGTGCCAAACAGGCTCGTCTGAGTCCTCTCTGTCTCAACAGCACCATATACAAATGTGCACAGCTAACCAACACCTTAACTGCGTCTACTACCTTTCCCCTACAGAAATGTTCAGCCTACTGTGATCACCAAAGATACACAAAGATTGTTTTCAAGGGGGATTTTGCCCTTTTTTTTCTCAAAATTCAGGTTTGGCACCCAAAATTACATTGAAGTCCTTTATTTTTTCTGTAAATGCTGTATCTGGTTGTCATAAATAAAAGTACAAATTAAAGTTGTCACTCTCAGTTGCGCTCTTCCCTTAAAATAATACTGAGCTTTAAGAAATAGGTGACAAGCATACATTGATCCTGATGACAATTCATATTGCTGAATGAAATGATTAAAAATCATAGAATGGTTTGGGTTGGAAGGGACCTTAAAGATCATTTAGTTTCAGCCCCCCCTGCCATGGGCAGGGACACCTCCCACTGGATCAGGTTGCTCAAAACCCCATCCAGCCTGACCTTGAACACCTCCAGGGATGGGGCAGCCATGACTTCCCTGGGCAACCTGTGCCAGTGCCTCACCACCCTCACAGGAAAACATTTCTTTCTAATATTTCATCTAAATCTGCTTTCTTATGCTTAAAACCATGACCCATCAAGCTCTCTTTAGTACGAATCAATCCACATGATCTACATTTATTTCAATCCAGTAAAACTTTCAGTAAGTAAATTATGGTTGTATGCAATACGTAATTCAAGGACAACACCAATTTCTAATTCTTTTAACCCTCACATCCATGAATAAAACTGCAAGCACTTTCCTTTGCTTGTATACCAACTAACAGGACTTGACTCTGCAGTGCTTGTATATATATGTTCCCTTTCATAGTCACAACCTGCCCTACTCAGTAGCCAAAACTCTGCTGAGTAGCAAAGTATTTGCTGAACTGGACCTAAGAGCAGGATTTATATTTTAAAAGATTTACCTCAAAACATTAGGTTATATTCTGAAAATTAAACACAGTGTAAAACAATTTATAGCCAGCTTTTGGGGGAAGAGGTCTAGATTACTTTAAAAATGCAGTAGTTGCCTGAATATTCTTTCTGCTCTGTGACCCCTTTGGCCTCCATGGCACAAGCCTCAATAGCACCAATAGTAACAAAATTTAACAAGTAACAGAGTTTGTCTGTAGAGTCATAAACACATCTGCAAAACAATTGTATTGAAAAACGTAGTCACAGTTGCATTTCAAAATATCATTTTGAGCACTGAGAAGACTGCTTAAATTATAGCCAATAAGTATGTTCACTAAAATAAGAATTAATTTTTAATTTACTTTACAAGAGATTTGCACATCTGTCCTCTCACAAAAATTGTTTTCTTCGATAAAAATTTTAAGCTTCCTTTTAACCAGTCCATACTTCAACTTCCCAGTAAAAGTTCAGATTTTCCAAATACCACCTCTTAGGGAAAATAACTGACAAACATTGTTTCCAAAGAAACACATAGTTGTGTTTGAATGGAGGGCATAGCTTGTGTTTTTGAAGTCCTGGTTACACTTAACAAAGTATGACACAGCCCCGCATTGGAGGAGGCTTATTTCTGAGCATTTAAAGACAGCATTAAATGAGAAAGCTGATACCAGCCTCTTTTCATCTTACTGGAAAATCTGGCGCAACTCCAGTCTTCCCTCAATTTAGGGAGCGGTTAACAAACTACTTGTCAGCGTAAGAAAACAAAATCATTCAGCCGCTTTACCTTTATGGGATCATTTTCCTTGAGGTCTGCTTCCTAGTCTTATTCCATGTGCCACATCTTTCTGTGACAGTCACAGGTTAACGGAAAGTTAATGAGATAAAAACTGCAAGTGAATTGCTGGTACAGGTGCATTGTAATTGCTACAAATAAGCAATCATTTCTATCATAGTAAAAGAAGGTGTGGTTTCTTTTGCGCTTGTCAGAGGGTCTGTAGGAGTTTTCACAACAGAGAATCAACACTGCTTTTATTTTAGCAACAAGAGCTGTTCAAGTGATGGTATTTAAGGAATGAGGTCACATATTCAAGCTGTTTAGATACAACCGTGCTCAAAGATGTCAGTCAGGCTCCAAGTAGATAAAAAGTGCATCAGCTTATCAGCCAAGCATTTCTAGTGCTGGTGTGCTGCTGGCATTTAATAAAGCAAGGCATGCAAAGTGAACTCCATCCTGGCTCAGAAAGATGCTTCTGAAGCCCTTTATGCTACGTAACAGTTAGAAAATATAATTACAAGACTTGATGCATGTCTCTGAATGACCACGCTTCAATGGGTCATGAAAAAAATCAGTGTTCTTACCTGAATCAATAGTTTTTCTCTGTATTAGGAAAGACTTCAGCATGACAGATGTTATAGCAAGAAATCCTAGGCAACCAAACACATTTCAGTTACCACAGTGGTGAAGCTTATTCAATTGTATAAAGTACTAAACTAACTTATAAGTTCATCCAGATATATTTAACTAACATGGAAGATTTGGCCCAAGGCTTTGGGCCAATGGCAGAATACATTTGAGTGTTCCCATGCATCCATAAAAAGACCAAAATCTACTCCTTTAAGTATCCCGTTATGTAAAAAACTGAGTGAATGGCTGACATGGTCTGAAATTAGTTGGTATGACTGTAAGCTCAGTAGAAATTTCCTTGATCACAACTACAATTAAGTTTGATATTTTCTAAAAAATATCAACAAATTATTGATAGCCAAGTGGTTCAAACCTGATTTACCGTATACAATTCAACTGAAATCAACAGGACTATAAACACTGATGCCAGGTTTTATTTGGTCTACAACCTTTACAATAAGTTTCTTCTCAAAGATAGGCAGTTAAAATAAAAATCTCCCTCTTCTTTAAATACATGTAATTTGACTACATAGACAACTTCATCTGAACATTTAGTTTTTTTCTCCCAACATATATAAATCCAAGGTTTTTACACTCCTGTGAATTTCTTCTTAACGGTAGTAAAGCAATATGTCCTTTCTCAAAACACATTTCAGAAAGAGTATTTGTCACTGAAGTTTTTATGAATATATTTCTGATAGGTATTTAAATGATCATATCTGTCACAACAGAGCCAAAAATTAGGCATTACAATCACTTCTCTGAAAGAATCCACACTGAAAATATTTACATGCATGAGTTCAATAAAAGTATTCACATAAATCACGTGTATAAATGTTGCAGACTTCAGCCAAAAAGGTGATAGCACTCAGTACAAGATCACTGGAATTGCCTTTAAGACACACAGGATAAACCAGGCAGTGATCTGTATTAAATTTTTATGAATTATAAATTATTATGCCAAATATATTTCCTCTGACTTCATAAACGTAAAACAGTTTCTTTCCAGGCCTCACATATATAGCAGATACTTACATTAGGCTGTAGCAATTTACATCATTACAAAGATATCAAGATTGTGCCTTTGCACTGGTAAATATTTCAATAAATGTTATTATTAAGTTTCTAGCTTCCCTTAAATTATATTTTACTGTTCGTGTATTGAAGCAACAAGATTGCAACAGGGATGAAAACCATTTACAGCCTAATTTGATTTACATTGCTTCACGTTCACACAGAAGCCAAAAATATTCAACAAGCCTCACCTGTACAGGTGGATTTTACTCAAGGAAGTAAGCCTGTGTTGCCTAACAGCAATGCTTGTGTGCATAAAGAATTAGCTCCAAAGACAGGACCAGAATTTCAGGAATTAACCCTGAGAACTTGCTGAAATCCCTGCTCCCATTAATTTTGTACAGCCCTAAGGGACTGAAGAATTAGTCCGGGTACAACACCAGAAAGCCGAGAATATTTAAGTATAATTGAAAGATATCACAACTTCAGACTTTTCCAAATGTGATCTTACTTAATACTTGTTATATGAAAGAGGATGGGTAAAAAACTTTAATAGGGACTTGATTCACAGCAGTCAAGCAAACTGCATTATATAATCCTTCAGTTCAAACTATTTTTCAAGCATGAAAATTATCAAGCAGTGAGTTAAGCCAACAATTATTTCAATAAATTCTGATTGAATAAAATTAACAATTCAGTAGCTTTTGCATTTGGTTTTAAACTGGACATCAACCATCTGAACTGTGAGATAGTCAGTATTTATCTCCAGTCAGAAAAAAAGAAATGTGGAATGTCCAACCGTAGAAACGATGGGTGCAAGTACTGCCATAGAAAGTGAAAGTGCCAAAGGGAGCAGCCAATGGGTAAACTGAGAAAGTTAAAATTTAATATTTTCTGTTTAAAAAAATGCAAACATTTTCACTGACAACAGCTAATATTACTCTTGTTCATTTCTGCGCTTTATCAAACGCTCTTCTCTTTCTTTCCCCTCAACAATAGTGCACATAGATAATTTTTGTCCCGTCCTCATTCCAAAATTAAATTAAAGCCTGTCTGAAAAAGGCTGATTTATCTTTCAGGAGCTTTCATCCTGCTCTTTGGCACTGTTTGTTGTCTCCTTTGTTTAGCCTGTGGATGTAGTCTATGCACCTGAACCTGCCTCAAGACAAAATTATAACTTAGGATCACAGAATCCTAGAACGGTTTGGGTTGGAAGGGACCTTAAAGATCACCCAGTTCCACCCCCCCTGCCATGGGCAGGGACACCTCCCGCTGGATCAGGTTGCTCGAAGCCCCATCCAATCTGGCCTTGAACACCTCCAGGGATGGGGCATGCACAGCTTCTCGGGGCAATTTTCACTCAGGAAGGCTAATAATACTAGGTTAGTCCTTCTGTTCACATAAGCTTTTTTAGGGGTTTGGTTTGGGGATTTGTGTTTGTGTGTTGTTTGGGGTTGGGGTTTTTTTACAAGCATTGTGGCATTACACTGAACATCCATTTTGAGATATGACAGGTTAGAGGTGATAAATGCTTAGTTCCTTAGAGCCATCCAAGCTAAAGAATTATATCAGTGCTGAAAATGTGTTTTTCAGCTTCAAACTGGACTACCTCATTCTTGTACACAGCATCAAGGCTACATTAACAAGGACTCTGACGAGCATTTATTTTTCAAAGGTTTTGACCCAAATTCTCATTTTTATAGTTCAATAAACATCTCAATAACCTCCCAAACAAATGAAACCTATCTTAAGTTGTCCATCAAGCAATTTTCATACGAGGTAATTTACTTCCATAATAACCAATTAGTAGGGTACTAAGAGCATTCATTTTACCACTTCATTAGTTTATGCTGTTGAAATGCTGGGTGATCTGCATGTTCAAATGTCTCATTTCATGGCTGAACAAAAGCCATCACAGTCATTTTACATATCTGATGCAGAAAATCTGCCGTTGCTTCTTACAGATTTAGTTCAAATATTAATTACTGAGTCTGTGTCAGTTATTTACCTGATACACTAGCAATTACAAGTGTTTCTAATTTTCTGTTAATTGAAGGTACATTACAATTGTGCTACACGCTGTACTTATTTTGGCCAGATACTCAGCTACAATAAAGCAGTAAACCTCAATTATGTTAATTACCCTGAGTAATTTAGACCAACTGAACGTAACTCTCTGGATTTGTTGTATATTCTTATGCTTGCCCATGTTAATATGTTTGTTTGAAGCAGAATTACTAACTGTAAATGCGAACAGAGC
The DNA here is from genome assembly GCA_033558235.1 of Neomorphus geoffroyi. NCBI lineage: Eukaryota > Metazoa > Chordata > Aves > Cuculiformes > Neomorphidae > Neomorphus > Neomorphus geoffroyi. The sequence goes on along the minus strand of JAUMJM010000005.1, from coordinate 96,879,714 downwards.
CAAGTTCAGAAGAGTAAGCCTGGAGTAGCCTCTTGATTTCTCTGCTATTATTGGGTAGACATCACACAACAGCTTTAAAAAGAAATACCCCCAAATCGGAATGTGTTGTCATCTTTCAGTCAGCTACAGCATATATTACCTCACAAACCATTCCTCCCTTTGACAGCCCCTGCAGAGCCTTCTCCATTTTGAGCTTTTGCCAGCAGATCTCTGCAAATGGTGTCAGGGAACCAATTTAGCCCAGTCACACACTGATGCTCAGCAACTCTGATCCTCACTGGGAGTCATTCCTGCTGCTGTCACTTCTGAGTCATTACATTTTCTGCGGAAGTAGCCTTCTGTGCAAGCTCAAATATTCTTTGCTACTTCAATGCTGAGTTCAAAGTGTGCCTTGCAACTTCCCACAATAAAACAAAACATCTAAAAAAGTTCCTCTGGGGAAAGAACAATAGCTGATCCCTAGCAATGACTTACTAAATACTTCTGTCTTCATGTTGTTTCGTTCTCTACAAAGAAGGAGTCAAGTTCTTTTTTTAAATCATACATTTAAATCCTCAAAACAAAAACTTCCTAAAAGCAACTTCTGACCTCACTTCAACACTCTCTGCCTCCATTCCCTTTGGCCCACATCATCTTCCTCTTTTCCTCTATAGCTATTTCAATCTTTCTGAGCTCCTTTCCTTCAAACACCTTCTAATATTTTTATGTTTTTTAAACAAAAACTTACTTTAATTTTTTCTTTTGGGAAATAGGGATAAAATTTGTTGCTGGATAGTAAAAAGAGCACACAGCTTTGAGGTGACCTCACATCTTCTCCCCAGCCTTAGACTCCAGGCTACCCCAGGTCCTTAGAGAATCTTTCCACAGATTTCAACAGACATTAAATCTTTGTAACTTCAGACATTAAATCTCTGTACTTTGACTTTACAGACACATACAAGGCACTATTCTAAACTACAATATGCTTTGCTCTTCTTTCTGGCTTACTTCTAGAGTAGTAAACAGCAGAATTCATTTTCTACCCAGTATTTACCTTCCTTTGTAAACATAAAATTTATCTCCATGTGTTACCTAGCTAAAACAAGTTAATTTATTGTTTAAGACCATAGATTTCTTATTCAGTGCCAAAAGACATGATAATGAAAAGTCATACTGCTCTGTGCATGTTATTTACAGATTTTGTTATTTTACAGGCTATTTGTGTCCGTAGACCACTGAAGTCTTCCAACCATAAGCACTAGCATCGGAATCCTTCCAAAGAAGGACATATAAGCATAAACCAAGGAAGAAGCAGTCATAAGAAGGTTTTTTTCAGCTCTGAAAATACTGTCATGCTCTGCAGAGTGCTGAAATGACTTTTCTTTCTCAACCAACCTGTGTAATGCCTTTGCAATACTGTCAAACCACAGATAAGCTTTCTATAACAGTTCCTTTTTAAAACTTCACACATCTGTGAGAGCCCAAGTAGCTGATGAGTGTTGCACCACTTCAAGTTTTGGTCAGGGGAAGCTCTCCCTCACTTGCAGGGTGCTCAGAGTTAATTACCTTGCAAAATAAAACATACTTAGAATCACAGAATGGTTTGGGTTGAAAGGTCCATCCAGTTCCAACCCCCCCTGCCATGGGCAGGGACACCTTTCATTAGATCAGGCCGCTGAAGATCCCATCCAACCTGAACACCTCCAGGGATGGGGCATCCACAGCTTCCCTGTGCAACCTGTGCCAGTGCCTCACCGCTCTCATCATGAAGAATTTCTTCCTAATCTCTAATCTAAATCTTTTCCCTTCCAATTTAAAGTTGTACCTCCCCATCCTATCACTTCTTGCCCGTGTAAATAGTCCCTCCCCAGCTTCCCTGTAGCCACTTCAGGTACTGGAAGGCTGCTATGATGTCCTCCCAGACCTTCTCTTCTCCAGGCTGAATAAGCCCATCTCTCTCAGCCTGTCCTCATAGCAGAGGTGCTCCAGCCCTCTGATCATCTTTGTGGCCTCCTCTGGACCTGTTCCAACAGTTCCATATCCTTCTTACGTTGGGGATATTCTTCTTATGTTTGCCCTTTGGATTGGGCTCAAACTGACAAGTGTATCATAGACTAAGAAAAAATATAATGTTTTTTGTTTAAAAAAAATATCACACATCCCAGGATATCACTCAGCTCTAAGGAACACACCATGTAAAGTTCCTTTCAGACATACTAAGCCAAAAACTGTAGCTTAAGTTCTTACTTTTCTTTGGAAGTAGATTTCTCTTTACTGCTCCCTCCATGTTCTTCACACATTTTCACCTGCCAAAGCATGTTTTTAAAATCAGCACTTGGGCAATTCCTTCCCAGAGATACCCCAGTTGAAATCCCCAATTAAATAATCTCTGTATTCTCTCTCTCTCCACACTATAGCAGCACAATCATACAGGGCTTTTGGAAGAAGCTGATGGTTGCATCTGTCCGGGGACTTGGTATAGTTTGAAAAAAGCTCAAACCTTATCAGGTTCTTCAGCTTTGAAAACGCTTACCTAGATGAAATGGGTTTTCCTTTCCTGCCTTAGAGCAGGGCTTACAGCCTCACCAAAGTAAAGATATATCATCAATATGGACAGCATTATTTTGTAATTGAATTATAAATGTTTCCCTTTTTTCCTATATAGACAGCAGTAGTCTCAGTTCATGAATCTCTCTCATTCTTTTTACAAGACTTCAAAAGTGAAATATTGACCCAACACACTCCTACAGACACTTGTGACATCAGGTATGCCAAGCTCTCTGCAGAATACAAACATGGGATATCAGGGAATCTACTCCATAGTGTTTTCTTTGAAGATGGAATACTTCCTAAGACTGAAGGAGAAACTAAAATTTTACATTTCTTACGCTTATTAACGAAAAGGCTGTGTTGTGCTTATTCTAGGTCATGAATATCTGGAAATCTAAAGCCTTCTAAAAATGCGTATGTGGTCTAAAACAATGCAGAAAATGTGAGGGTTTGCAGTCTTTTCTCTCTCCATGATGTTTACATAACACATTTGATTGTGCATAGCTGCAGCTGCCTAAAGAGGAGCCAGGTAGTCGTGATGATTGTAGAAACTCAGTGTCTGGAGCTCAGTAGGTCACAAGGAGCGAGGCTAGCCATGTCTTCTTACTGCCTTGGGGATGAACAGCATTAGGGCAAAGTTTTTCCCATAGGCACCTCAGCAGGAATTCTCACTTGATAACTGAAAGGTCTCCCTGTTACCTCTTGGTCTCACATGGTTACAGTGCAAGAGCTGAGCACAAACCCTATAGATAATGACTAATCATCTAAAAGCATACCATGCTGATTCTCCCAGTGAAATGTGGCAGCTACAGAAAATCCATTTACAGCCTGTCAAGGATGGGTGAAAGAAAGAAAGGAAAATCACAAAGGAGCTAATTCTTCATCTTTTTTTCCTTTTTAGTCATTAGCCAGAGCCCATTAAGCCCAGCTATGAATCTCCTATTAAGGGTAGAAGACCCCTGCAGATATAATGGGAAATTTGAATGTGAGGAGACCCCTCGCAGCAGTCTGAGCGCTGCCATCTGCCTACCGCCAGCTTACTGTTGACAGTGCTTCATTACCGTGAATATCTTCGATTAGGGATCTTGAGCCAGCTGTGCCCTCTTGTTTTGAGTCTTGCAATGTGTCACTGCAGCAATACAAATACAGCAAGTCCATTTCTCTCAGGTTGTCTGACTAAGCAGCTTTTGGCTGAGAAGATGTTCTGTTATTTCACCACTGGGACCAAAATTTTATTTCAGCTATAATCCTGCAATCTTAGCATTTCCTAGTTAGGGCTACACTTCTAAAAATCTAAGGACAGACTCGGCGCTTACTGGACAAATGCTGGTGAACAGCTTAGAAAGGAATCCACAACTAAGCCTCTTTTTTCATCCTGAGAGTTCATAAAGGCATGGTAGGACATAAAAAGTAGACAGAAAATAAAATGTTAAAGAGAACTACAGGATCAAATTCTGTTCTTAGTAAAACATTAATTAACTAGAGAAATTCTGCAAGAATTTACTAAATCTAGCACTAAACCCATTTGTCTTTTCAAGGGTATGGAGAGATATTCAGTAACCCTGAGTCAGGTGCTTCTAGGTAAGACTATACAATATAACAGTAATCCAACATGCCGTAATTTTAATGCAATATTGACTGGTGCTTTGGAATATAATTCACTGCTTAATGCTTTTTATTTATTACTCAAGAATATGGGAGTCAAGTCTTCAGAAAAACTTCCTGGCATAAAATATACTGACTGCAGAAAGGCTGCCTCTCAAGGTAGTGCCAAAAAGTAAGTAACTTTTTGTGTGCGGGGAAATAATATGGCAAGGTCTTGTAGGCTGACTACAGATATCTCCCTCTTTACATTCTGCACAGACTCAGCCCTATACCGCATGAGCTGTTTTTGTTTGCAGATGACAGGGTTTCTCAGCAACATAAGAATGTGAAGTAGAAACAGTATGTGTCAATAAGAACAAAGCAAAAAGTCAGTCTGGGTTTCCTTTCACAATCTGGTACTTTTCCTTTCATGCATTTCCCCTACTATGCTTTTTGCCTGCAGATTATCCAACAATTTTCAGAGCTCATCTCAGGTGTATTCCTGCTGCATACACAAAAATGCCCCAAAAGAAAAGGGGAAATGAAGACCATAAATATAAGTACATAAACAAAATGGTTCTGCTTCACATGCAACTACAGAAAACACACAAACAAACCTCGGACCTAGTCTGTACTATTGGGAAAATCTCAAACCTCATGCAGTTTTAGGTCTATTGATAAGCAGACTTTTTGCTTCTTAGCTAAGCTCTAATATTCATCCCACTGGGATATTATGAGTCTTCTAAGTAATCATACTGGTTTCATCTGACCCAAGAGTGGATAAGTTTGAAAGGCCTCTAATGATTATTTTAAAGTTCTAGGAATAAGTACACTAGAAATCCATTTAAGCTTTCATTTAATGGTTATGTCTTGAAGTAGAACCATTGGTCTCTTTAGCCATATTCGACTGCAAATAACATTCCTCAGTACTAATGTCACCATATTAATTGGCCTTTAAATGCAGCCCCCTAACTGTCCCTGAGAGCTGCTTCTTCACCGTCACTGAATCAATTATCTTTTCCATCAAGCTTCAAACTGACAGGCAATCAGGTGAACTACAAAAAAAATGGCCCAATGTAGCCAGCACCAAAGCACTCTCCATCATTTATGCAGCCCCTGTTCAGCCTAGGAGAAGCAAGAGCAGCCTTGAGACTCAGCACTTTTGGAAGGGTCCAGCAAGCCTTCCAAACCATATTCACTTACCAGCTCTAGCTTTGTTTGCAGAAGTTGAAGCCAAGTGGAAAACAATACCAACAAAAACTCCTTGCTGCTCGGTTCAATTTGTCCTCTAACGGCTTATCTTGGGCAAGGAAAGAAACTTGTTGCTGGATACCCTTCACGCCTTCACAAAAGGAATACAAAAGGAAGAAAGAAGTCATGTCTCAATTTCACTATTCCCAGCAGGCGTATGTCCTGCATACTGTCAATCCAGTCCTGAATATTTATATCACTACCAGTCAACAGACTGTGTTCTTTCACAAACTGCCAGCCAAAGTGATTTCTCACAGCCAAGCAGCTGCTATTCTTCTCTGTCCTTCACAAGGGCTCAACTTCACCATCACCAGATAGAGAAAGATCAGGCTAAACAAGGGGAAAATTCACATGTTCTTCCTACGTCTCAAAACAAGATGGCAGATTCATCCACAGTCACAAGGATCAAGAGCACAAGAAACAAACAATTTTTTGGATCCAAGATCTCGTGGAAGAGAAGTTGTATTAGGATACTCTGTAGAAATGATATTAACATTTTGGTAGCTAAATCTATGAGGAGGGTGGTTTGAGCATCACAACAGAGATGACATTTAGATGGCCACATGCCTACCAGCTTGAAGGGATCACTCTGCCTGATAGAGGAGGTGACAGATTTCAGAACAGTACAGGAATTATAACTCAGCACTTCCAGCACACTGGATGTCATCCTAATTGTTCAGCTGACACGTCTGCCACATGACTGAAGAAACAGGGATAGAAATTCTTTTTGTCAGTGTCACTCCTCTATTTTGTCATCTCTTAAACTACCATATGACCAGACGGGATAAGTTTCAAAGTTTTAAATCTGCAGCATATGTCCCACCCCTTCTTAGCAGGATGTGGGAAATATAACTTTTTAGTAGTAATACTTGAAAAAGTTATGGTGTAAAGAACGACACAAACCTATTCTGTGACTCATTCCTCAGACAAAGGCTAATTCAGCCTGCTTACAGTACAAAGCCAGAATCAACTTCTCAGACTGCTTTGTTTTCAAAACTTCCCTCTGATTGAGGCAATTAACTTCTTCAGATTAGTTCAACATTATTTTAATAAACTGTCTTCTGAAATTGTGTGGGATTTCCTCATGCTCTGCAGAAGCAGGGCTCTCCTTAGTAATACCAAATACAAACATTGGGATGTTATTTTTCAGTCCTCTCCCAGGCCGTCCACTGTTTTTGGCTGTGGGCCAGACTCAAGGACATTATCAGTCAAAGAAAATAAATTTTCAGATAAGCACATATTCATTTTCCTATTCTCTAGCATGGTCCAGAGACTCATGACAGTGGCATTTTCACAGGAGTGTGACTCCAAGGCAAAGACAGCGTCATCTTCAAAAAGTGGTCTTTGAACAAATAGAGATTACTATTTATATACTCTTCATTGTTCCCTGGATATTGAAAACCACATCATTTTGCTAAAATTGAATTGCTAACATGAAGACTTCGAAATGCACGTACCATACAGTTCAGAGGAGGCTTCCTGTAGTTCCATTATAAATAAAAGGAATGAAAAATATGGTCCTAGTATTTTTGTCTCTACTGATCAAGCCTTGCTCCAGCTGGGCTCACTGATTTATACCTGCAAGCCAGTATTTCCTTCTGCCACAACCAGCTAGATTCCCTCTTCCAAAACACAACAGAAAACTTCTCAGAAGGGGAAATACTCATGGTCCATTCTGCGCTATACCTGTCCCAGACTCAGAGGCTGTGCCTTGCAATCAATGTGTTTCCATGTCTGCTTAGAGCAAGCTGCAGTTCAGATGCTGACAGGTAACACCACTGCTATGTTCTGTTAGGACTATAGTTTTGCTCTTGTACAGAATTTAACATTTTGGCTATCATCTTCTGTTACGAGGCCCAATATTTGCTAAACTTCATCCCCAGTCCAGGCCTGAGATGGACTACTTTGACAGCATGCATATGCACTGCCTATGAGCCATACCGCGGCAGGTGTATCTCAGCTCTCTCTTTGTCTACAACAATGAACAGAAAAAAATGTTAAGGAAAAGAAAAGTTCCCCCCCTCCTTTTTTTTAAAAAAGTCAATATTAAGTTATTTGTCTTGGAACAGATGTTTAGATCAAACAGCTATAAATAAAAAAAAACAACAACCAAACAAACAAAAAACCTGTCAGCCATATACAAAAGCGGTAAAAAGAAAAGCCTAGAACATGAACCTTATTTTTTTATCCTGCTTCTGAAGCAAGAGGCAGAACAGGAATGAGTTCAACCTACTCCAGGCACTGCTAGGTGATGGATGACTTCATTCATTCAAGTTGTAGCATTCCCTGAGGTTGCCAAGACTCAGAGGAGACAAAAAATGCTTCTCCAAATTCCAGCACAGGCTCACAGGCTTTGCACCAGAACCAGAAAGCTCTGCAAAGCCTGGTATTTCTTTAGTTGACAAGCACTTTGGTGTGTGGGATAGATATTACAGAAACTCTTGGGCAAGTGGACCTTAAAAGAAATCAAAACTGTTGGTTTGAAAAACTACTGAAGTTGTAAAGATGCTTTGCCAAATTTGGCCAAGTTAACTTCAGACTTGGTGGTTAAAACCCCAAATGAACAGATTCCAGCAAAACTGTTTTTTCCACCTCCCAGTGGCTTCTTGCATAAGCAGCAGTGCAGTTTTAGGCTTCTGGTTCTTTTATGCAAGGGAAACCTCTGTTATTCTGGTGCTACTGAAATGGAAAACAGTTTCTGCAAGCAAAAGAGGAAGAAAGCTGCAGTCACATGCAGTGTCACACAGATGAAGTCATACACTGGCATAACAGCAAGTGTTGTCAGTTGTCAAAGGCCATCTGTAGCCAGCAGACTTAAACTGTCATCCTGGAAAAAGATGCAAACAAGCCTAATGGAAGATTGCATTATCCTTTCCCTGGCTTTCAATCAAATGAATCTTGTTCCCTGAACAGATATAGAAAACAAAGGGTCACATTCTTTCATTTCCCTTTTTTCTTTTCTAAAAAGAAAATCATTATTTTTTGGCAGTTGATATGTTTTCAAAATGACAGGAAAAATAGGAAGAGCCAAAGAACTCCAGAACTGAAGAGTCCCTTGTCAAGTGTGGGTTGCGTATAAACATTCATTTGCTGCTCTGGGGAGAGAGGGATCGCTCCACTCTTTGCTCTGCAGGACGTTCTCACAGACTTTTCGTTTGGATCGTTTAGTGGTTTGCTATGTAGGCAATTTGACACCCTGTTTGTGTGCCGTCTCTGGTTTTGGGGGTGAGGGGAGTTATTTTCACAGTGGGAAACGCAGTGTGGGAACTGCTGGAAAAGGATACTAAGAAATCCATTCCTTGGAGCAGAAAATGGATACGCACTTAGAGCTGATGCATTAAGCGTTCCTGAGGGAATGTCTACCAATGGCTCCCAGTACACTTTGTGTATCCTCCAGCTTGTGTCAGATTTCTCAATCAACCTGCAACAGAAGACAAGAAATGTGCTGGGGGAGAGGAATGCATTCCACCACGTGTAGGCCCCAATGATGCAAGAAGGGAAATATCCCTATTGTGCACTCTAGTAGGCAAAGATAAATGTGTTTGTTTGGTTGGTTCTAGTGCAGGCAGGGGCCAAAGAAGAGGAGCACTGAAAACTAAAAAACTCTTGGGATCTGTGCCTGGTACTGATGCAAATGAAGGTGAAACTATACAAACAGCAACACAATCGGACCATTCATCATTCCTTCATTAGCAGCTTTTCTTTGCAACACCACCACCAAAGAAAAAACCTTCCCTGTCCAAGAGGACTGAAAAGAAAGCCTAATTGGTGAGTGTACAGTATGCACACTGTTTGTAAGACCATTTGTTATGCAAATAAGATAGCCCTGAATCCGTAGGTGGTGTTGGTGTAATTCAATTTACACAATCTTTGTAATACAGAAACTTACTGAGAATGTGATATGGAATCTCGATTTATGGCAAAACAGTTGTCTGCTACGAACAGAAAAGCTCCCAGCCACAGTGCTGAGCAGATACAAACTCCACACTCCAGATGAAATCAAAGACCTGTTATCTTTTTCAGACTTACAGGAAAGGTCAGATTTCCATAACAGATGCAAATCTAATATGCCAGCCTTGCACAGTTACTATTAGTGAAAAAATTATTAAATTGTCTAAAAATATTTTACATTCCTTTAACACGATAAAAGTCTTCCACGTTCTATTTATTTGGATGATCTAACATTAAGGTTGTGCTTTCATAAATGTGTATTATACCCTGGGCTCACAGAATTCCATACTGTACAGCTTAACTTCAGCTTCTTATAAACTCTTGCTCAAAGTTTTCCATGCCATTGGCTGAAAATTTTGGAGAGCTTTTCAGCAAGAAATGACTCAGCTATTTCCAAGTAATAAGTCAAAGAGAAAAACACACTGTCGTGGTAATATTAAAAAAGAAATCTTAAAAGGATTGGGCTTTGGTTTATATTTTGTTTCGGTTTTACCTTGAAGAGCACGTAACTGGTAAGATGCGCATCTTCTTGTACCTCCAAAAAATGCGAAGCTACCAGAGATCCCAGTGTCTTTTATTTCTCTGTATGTAATCAGAGTGTGCTAACACTACCCACACGCAGAGTGTGAGCTCCAGGGACTCACAAGGACTTTTACTCTGTAATAGCAGAAGCCAGATGCTAGAGGGCTGGGCACTGAAAAGGAGGTCAGGAACTCTCCTGTCCTGCTCACAGTAACCTCTTCCTCAGTGCAGTCAGCCTGGAGAAGGTAATTGCTTTTTTCAGAGTGCACATGGGACATACGTAGTGATATAAGGAGGTCATGAAAGCAATGAGCAGCAATGGGATAACGTGTGTTGCCTGCACAGCAGACAGCAGATTCTACCTATTAAGGATTCTTCCAAATAAAATAAAATAAAATAAAATAAAATAAAATAAAATAAAATAAAATAAAGCCCTGCAAGGTTACCTACAGAGATCACGGATGGGTGTTTTGGACAGCACAGCTTGTTTCTTAATTTCCCCTTTTTGTTCCAATTGTCATATTTGTAACACTTATTAAAGCATCACACTCACTAAACTGTTGATCTGCGGTGTGATAGTGCTAGAAAGATTTCTGTGCTTGGTTTCCAATTTTTAACCACAGGGAGACAGGGAGAATTGTGGAGGCTTCATGCTCAGCCCAGACGCTTTGGAGGAGAGCCTTGCATCACATTGGGATACTGCCTCCGGCTGACAGAGCAGCGCTGATGCAATTCAAAGTATGCTTGCATATCAGCTGAAACAGAGCGCTGCAGAAATAGGCCAAAGTGAAATTAATACTTCAAAAAGCAAGTGCAAAAATACCAATAATCCATAAGTGATGTGAAGGGCTGCTTCAGGAAAAATAAAAATATCATTGAATTCTGTGGAGGCATAAGGAGGCACAAAAGAAACTCAAGACAAAAAGGGATTAAGGCTTTGGAAACAGACCAACAGTCAAGGATTCTTTGGATTTAAGGTCAGCCTTAGCCACTGGCTGCATTGCAGAAATCGTATCTGGACAGATTAGAATAAATGCAGATTTCAGCATTGTAGTGCCTGAACCTGAATACTCGCCAGCTCTGTCCTTGATTTGACTTATGCTTAACTCTAGGCCAAGTCTGAACAGCACATCTTCAAATCATGGCTGATCAATAAGGATCTTTAATGCATGAGCTACCTTATTATAAAATATACAATACAGACAACTTAACAGTAGGAGACAGATGAATTCACAGAAGAAAGCTGAATTTGAGCACTATTAACTTACGCAGTGCGTGCTTGTGTGCCTGGATCTTAAGAGAGGCAGTAATATGGATACGCGCACATGTCTCAGAATCAACTACTAGTAAAATAAAAATGGTAGATGGAAGCTTGGTTATAGCTGGAGGTTATCTGAGACATCTGTGCCAGACATAAAAGCCAGAGTAGCTATGTAACAATGACCAGGTAAAAAAATTCACAAGTTGTTCTTCCAAAGAATCTTTTCAGTATGGAAGGCACTAATTCCTTTCAATCAAAAGCTGGGGATACAAAACAATAGGAATCAAAACTGGAGAAATCAGTTCAGATAAACTGTCCATGATGTTCTTAAAATACACAGAGGTTCAAATGGAAAGTTTTAACTCTAGCTAAAATTAACACAGCTGATATTTTCCAACCTGGATTTATTTCAGACTGTTTTTACATCTGCCTTTACATGAAAATAACATGCCTTTAGAGCGATTCAAAATGCACAGCTGCTGAACCTGTTTAAGCATGACTCAGAATAAAACATGAACTGCACAGTAGGAAAATTCAGCCCTCACACTGGGATTTTACAGTCTCAGATCTTGATTTTCCATTATTCACACAGCTCTCATTTGACTTCAAGAAGATGGCAATGGCCAGCAAGCAAGTGACCATACTAGGGCCTAAAAGGACACAAACCAGGAACAGGAACAGGGCAGGGTGATGAACACCGGGGCATTTACTTCACTTCCTCTTCAATTTAAGTCCTTACAAACTGGAATTATACACAAGGAACAACATCTCTTTTGTAAAGAGAGAAGATAGGAGAGACGATGAAGCTCCTGACCACCCTTAGGCACAGTTCTGAGAAAGAAAACAGTGAGGAACAGTAACCTGCTGATACAAGGCTGGATGGGTGAAGGCCTGGGTGAAAATGAGTCAGTTTGGCCATCCTTATTCTGGATGCTTGTTTTCTTCTTAAAAAAACATAAGCCTTAAGCAAAGGTAATTGCACATTTTCACTGGAGAAACTGCTCACCACCCTGCAGAGTGTAGCACAAAGGTCACCAAAAGCACGTCTTTATAATTCCAGATTGTTTCTATATGTAAACTATTCTCAACCTCAGAAGTTGAAAGAGTTATTTATTTCAAGTTTGCTTGGTTTTACTTGTTTAAGTGAAGCTTATCAACATTTTGTAGATTATTAACAAATAAATTTTCAGGAATAAAATAAAGGTCGCAAAGAAAACTAATGAATATTTCTGACAGGCATTTCATATACAGATTCGTATTACCATATACAGAGAAGTCTGTGAGAGAACATGCTCACTTTTGCTCCTTGAATTGAGAGGCAGTGCTAAAACCACATGCAAACACAACTGGATTTAAAACTGGATACCTAATTAAACTCCACAGATTCGATCAAAAGAATTGAAAACACTTTCTACTCTTTCATAATTCTCAGGAACTTAGTTTAGCAGTACCAAAAGCAAGTTATTGCTGTTTCAATGCAGTTTCAACATCTCCCTTAGAAGGAGAACGGATACAAGACATGATGCTCTTTTACCTCAGCATGCTTTCTTGCCCCATCTCTGATGCCAGTGCAGCCTATAAAAAGTTAAAGACATTCTACAAAAAATACTGGCCCCACCTAACATTTATTATTTACAACCTTCCTATAGCACACATAACATTTTCCCTAGATTAAAGAGGTAAAACCAGAACTAGACAGATCCTTACTGAAGCCTGAGATACAAATTATAGAAAGCAAAACAAGTTTCAAACGAGCCCAGCTTGTTTGACGGAGACCTGGAAGCTCTCCAGTTACAGCAATCCTGAAGAGAGTTTGTCATGGGCTAATTTTCCCCGTTTCTTGACAGTCTAGTCTAGGGTCAGGTTGGAATCCTCTAGCCTACACTGCAATCTCCAGCGCAAACATTTCCTGAGGGACAGATACAGTGACTCACCAAAGCCCATACATTCAGTCTACAGTTATCAGGACTGTACTGCTTGATTTACTTTTCCTTTTTAAAAACAGTCTTTTCAGATGCTAAAGCTCAAAACAAAGTGAAAGAACAGCAACAGAAGTACACTGGTTTCTTTAGTTCAGGGACAGTAACTGTGGTGAGACATCAACTGTTCTTATCAAAACTCTTATTTCTATATCCTTAAAAAGAAACTTAGTTATTCTTAAAAAGCCCTTGTGGAGGAACTAATAATGAGTACTGATGGATAATTTTTGTCACTAATATATACTTGAGGAACTCCTAGACAGTAGACAAGATGATCCATCTGCAAAAAAAACATGTCCTTTAGACTGGATGTTAGCCTGCAAGAAGAAACCTATTCTAAAGCAAAGGCACAAAATGACAGCCATCCTGATGCACTGAAAAGGAAGGGAAAGAGAAGCTATTATCTCAGTTGCCTAAGAGCTTGCCGTATGTGTGAGCTACCCAGCACTGCAACAGAGAAGCCTAATAACTTAGGTGCAGCATAAGATATTTCTGGAAACTGAAACATTTCCACATACCCCAACCCCTCCATTTCCCTGGATAAAGAATAATTTAAATATGAGGCATAATCTTTTTGTATTCCTGACAAAAGTTTCCACCACACAAGGTAAACGGAAATTCCCTTAATGGGCAAAATGAAAGGTTTTTTATTCTGTCAAGAAGTCTGCCCACAGTGATGTCAAAGACAGAATATGTACCAGACATTCAGACTGAAAAAAATCATCCCTGTTTCTAGCCTAGGCAGAATTCAGAACTAGAACTAAACTTCAGAAATTAAGCTTATAATGGGATTCGCATAGACCTTCAATCAGCCCCTAGATGTGAGGAAAGTTAAGATCCAAATTAAAACTTCTTTCTGTATGCCTGGAGGTATCTGCTATGCACATACATAGAATTATCCTTTCCTGAAGTGTGGCAGTTCAAAATGAAGCATAAACATCTCCTAGGACCACATTCAAACCGACTGAGAGTGAGTCTTCCTATTTTTGGGAAGTGAATAGAACACCTGCCAACTCCAATCTCACACACAGGTAGAACTGCAGCAGCAGCTACTGAAACTATCATGCCTATGATCCTTATGTTCAACTTTTACATTAAAAACTACTAATAGTCAGTTATATTACTCATGACTAAAAATGAGTGGGCCAAACCAAAAAGCAGCAAATTCAAACAAATTTCCATTTATTGATAAAGTCTTAAAAATTTCAGCTTAAATGAACCATGGATGCATTTTGTTTATGGACATACTGTAAATTACAGAAAGATTGGAAGACAAGTCCAGTTTATTTTGAATGAACACAATTTGCCAAAAGAAGAGGATGCCTCGTCAATGTATGCACAATATCAAGGACCGCAGTGCTTGCTTGGCACCTTAGCTCTCACTTATAAGAAAGATTAAGACTTATTCCTATTGGATCAACATTGTCTCAGCACAAGGGAAAGATTTATTTTTCCAGTTTCTTCTGAGAGAGGTGCAATTATTCTAATTTTACACAGGGGAGAATGGCAATGGAGACACAGACCACTGAATTAGCATCCACAGAAAACTTAACAGCTTACTTCCAGGTTAAAACTCTGTTACATAAACAAATATATTTATTTACCATTTATCGCTGTCTTTATCCCAGGAGACAAGAGCAGCTCAACACATATATTTAGAAATGGCTGCTTCTCTGTATTCAAGGCTTCAGCAGCTGTGAACTGATGTACCCAAATGGGCAATGCAAAGCTATGGCACTCAGAGGTTTTAAGTCATAAATATCTTTTAATGTGAACATTTTCAGGCACAAGTAGCACCAACATGTCCACTGGGCCACAGCTTTTTGGACAGTCCAAGCAACATTTATATCCACTGACTTCAGGGGGAGACACACATAGCACCTCAGGGTATCATGCCCTGGAAATTTTCATTTTCTCTAGCAGCAAATCAAGATTGTATTTACTGCAGAGAGCTATTACAAGGGTTGCATAATGCTAGCAGAGTGCTGTGAGCAAGGAATATGCCTCATATTATTAAATATGTGACAGATGTACCTGCAGAGAACTCATTAATTCTAATTTCTATTCCTGTTAGTCTAGAAATATTAGCATATAATTGTTAGTTTCTAAAATATTCTGGCAAACTTTTTTTAACTGAAAAACTGTGTCAGCATTTATTTTGGAATATCAGATGAAGACTGTTCTCTTGTATGCCCCTCAAGTAATGTGTTACAATAACCTCAATTACCTAACAGGAAATGTTAGAGCCTCGGCAAGAAGGCTTTCTGCAAGCCTTTAAGTAAGAGCTGGGAAATTTCTTCTCAGTAAACCTAAACAAAGAAGCCTTCGGTGTGACAAGAAAATTCAGAGTAGACTGTTCTGAAAATGAAAACCAAACCCAATGCACCTGTGATGCACAAACAGACTGTAGGCACTACTACACATATTTTGAGATGGCACTGCAGTGTCTACCACGAAGCAAAAGGCTGAGTGAAGAAGCAGCCAGCAGTAGCCCGCTCTAAGTGCCTTGTTAGCTCTAACTGCAGTCTGATATAAAGAAATCAAAAGGAATTTGCATATCTTCTCTCCTTAAAGAGTACACTAGTCGAAGAAACACTGAATTTCTCTCTTCTGATGTATTTTTCCTCCCTGGAAGTCTCAAGATCAGTTCATTCTACACAAAACCAAAGCCTGGAAGCACAACCAGACTTTCTGATAGCCATGAATACATCCATCTTGGTGACAGAAAGAGCTCACATTCACAAACACTGCTTCTCTAGTCAGAGTGGCAGAAGACTAAATCTTGTTCTGTACAATAGCATACGAGGAACAGGAATTTATTGTATGTTTCTCCAAACTGCAGCTTTGGGGACAAAATCTATCAGCTTAGACCTCTCAGTCTTGCCTCTTCAGCATCTGCTGACTTGAAAGCTTGACAAAGAAAAACTTCATTTAACCAGAAAGGTATCAAAAGATGGATGTGCAAACAAAGCACAGCAGTATCTTTGCAAACTGCTTGAGGATACTAAGTGTATGTGAGAGAAAAAAAAAAGAAACTTAGCTTCAGCTCTTTCATAGTGCTTAAAACGCAGGGATTTGCAGCAATTACAACCCCAACCAATAGCAAAGTTGAAAGTAAACCTACAGGCCAACAGATTTTTGCAGAAAATAAGCTGTTTCATTATTTAATTATTTTGAGAAAAAGCTAAAAAATAGAGAAATGCATGAAATAAACGTGTGGGAATTGAACCACTTGCACAGCATGGTATCACAAGTGAGGACAAGAGAAATCACGATGTGGTTTTGCTGTGCTGTTTCCCACAGTATGTGATTACCTGATTAAAAGCAATATTATAACCCATGTACATAGGAGGGATGATCTAAATTTACATAGGCAAATTGGAGCAAATTTCTCTCTTTGCTCACTCATGCACATCTCATTTCTGATTATTTATTTTTTATTTCATTATTCTGTTAGTCTAGAGCAGGTCTGTCTTACTGAAGGCAAGGGTTGTCTTTGTTTATGGAATAATATGATAAAACACTGTGCGGCAGAATGCCTCTTCCAGTTATTCCAAAAGCATCTGCTACTCAAAGTGAGTGTCTTGCAAGGTCTTTCTTCCAAGTATGCACAGTGAGCCACAACACTTTGTGTATTATCTGAGATGTTTTACTGCTTTGGGTTTCTTTTAATTCCTACTAAATATTCACAGACTGCACGTCTACCTCTGACTTCATTTTGTTTCATTGTTGTTTTCAATCAGCACAATGTGGCACCTTACCATGAATAGAAGTTCACTGTCTGCTTAAGCTTTTCAGGCAGATTCCTACATTATCTTGCACTCTGCAACTTCATAGGAACTCAGATTCCCAACTGAGTAGGATAAAAGTCTTTGAGATCTGTTTCTAAGCAATACTGGTACTCTTAAGCCTCTAATAATATTTGTACTTTAGGAAGCCAACTAAATTTGGATTTTTGACTAGTATCTGTGAAAAAAAAAAAGCATTTTCTCTGAAAAAAATCGTGGTGCATAAGCAAATAGCATACTGCATTTCTGAACAACTGCTAAGGAAGCAAACCTTATGAAAGGAAAACATTCCATTGCATTAAAGTGTAGCACAGCTCAGAAAATGTTTTTGACAAGTCTATGTGATGAACTTATGCTCAGTTTGGCACATATCCTTTGTGCCATCCTGAACTGTACGGAGAATTATGAAGAGTGCTTTTAAAAGTGTACACATGGAATAAAAGAGGCAAGGGGCTAGTAAAGACTCAATTAGTTTGGCAGAAGCCACAGAATAAATGGAAATTATATGCACCAGTTTTATACTTGCAACATAACACGGAACATCAGTAGAACAGTGATACTCAATTTATGATATATATGAACTATACATAAATAACACATTACATGCTACAATACATTGAGAACAACATGTTTGAAGCAACTTATACTCCATGTACTATGCAGGATTTCATCTGTAGGACTAATGAAGGGTATTCATGCTACTCTCTCACAGTAAAGCTATTAGTATAAATGGGACCAACTCCTACTGCCACAGACGGCATAATGCTAAAAGGTTTAATAGGCTATTTGGCAGGAGGCAGTCAGAACAGATTCAGCTGCTAAAATTGTGACACTGACATTTTGCCCTTCATTACCAGTGTTCTTATCTTTCCCCACAGAAACATAAGTGTTGGATGGTGCAAGCTGTCAGTCTATCAGTTTCTAGTTAGGCTGCACTACAACAGCTCTGCTTCACAGAGAGACATTTATTTCCTAGTAATATTTGTAATCTGTTGCTATTAAAGCGTTAATTAAATATAGCTTTAGCACACTAATTAACACATAATAATTACATGCTCTGACTATCCTCCACACCCATCATCTAGAAAATACACAAGAATAAATAAAAATGGGCTCACAAAGTATATGCATGTCATCGTCTCACTTCCTTACCACTGAATTCCACAATAAAGTTCTGAAATAATCAGGCAGAGAGCAGTGCCCCAGAGAATAAATTGCCTAAAAGTAAAATTTTGTATCTCGACAAGTTGGAATTACACAAGAGTTTTAGTATTAATTTATGGGTCACAGTTTTATTTCTAGTCCTACTGACATTTTAAGGCAGATGGGATACATTGGGGAAAGGACATTGGAATAGAATTGTGAAGAGATGTTGGGTACCCTGAACAGCTGAAAAGAAAGACTCGGAGGTGGGGAGGTGAGGAACAAAAATAAAGCTGTAAGTCAGATAAAAACCAATGTAAATACTGTGCTTTTTCAAGCCAGAAAAGGGCCAGGCAGTTTTTTGCATCCTTCACAATTAATAGGCCAGAGCCCTGTTCCCAGAGTTCTATATTCCCTCAAGAACACTTATCTAACCCATTTTTAATCCCTTTGTGTGTTTCACCTGATTTCTGAGAGCAGGAGAAGAAAGCTCCCACATCTTGGCATCCCATCTTATTCTCTCCTATATTTATGCGAGTAAAGCAATGCTGGAACATATGTTAGAAAGCATGACAAAGCAAAAAAAATAATTCCTGACATACCACCACTGTTACACCCACCCAAGCAATTATTTATTTGCAATTAACTGGCCTTCCACACAACTTTATAAGGATTTTATTTACCATATGCATTTGTTTCAGACAAGTCACTACTTTTGATGTGAAACCACATCTAGAACAAGGGATGTTTTTCCTCTTGCCATGGGCATTATCCTCTGGAATCCTGCAGTGCTTCTTTCCCCATCGCTAGTGCTGCAAAGCCACTTCTTGCAGCAACCAAGCTCAGACAGTTTCAGTTCTCACACGTAGCAATGGGTGGCTGTCGATTCGATGCATTACAAATTAATTCAGGAGGACACACTATGTGGAGCATCCTAAGAGCATCAGGTAAAAGTATGTTCCAGCAATACACCAAAGCAAATGATACTGGGTCCCAGGGGCTCTGGTCTTGGCACTCAATATTCTTGGGCGCCATCTGCCGGTACTTTGTCAGTTATTGACACCTCCAAAGACATTAAATACCCAGGTCAAAGGTGGATGTTTTTTTTCTGAAAGGCATTTTGTCTTCCAGAGGTGGAAGTGTGTTCACCCACAACTTCCAGCAAAGGTCTGGAATACAGAGCTTTCTAGTCGTCCTCCACTCTCTCATGGCAGCTAAATGTGGGCCAGGAAAGCCCACCCAGAGCAGGACACAAGTAGCACCTTGGCCTTTCCTCACAAGCCTGTGATCTGCAGTTAACCACCTTGTCTCTTACAGCCTTGCCCTAGAGGACAAAGTTCAGCAACGCCAATCTCCATACTCAAAAGTTTCCTACCAACAGCAAATCATCAGAGCACCTGAACGTGACTTTTTGTTTACTAAAACCTACAATATATTCTATTTATAGTGCTGTTGCTAACCCACTGTGTGTCTTCGGACCGACTCTTACAGTGTCTCACACACTGAGACAACAGTTGAGCCTAAGCCACAAAATGCTGGTCTTGACCTTAAATATGACTCTAAGTCTATGGTCATTCTGACCAGCAGTGAAGACTGTGATTCACCTTCTTCATAAGAGCTACAAGTATGTATTGTGCCAAGGTCTAGACTCAAAACCATGAATTCCCATTTCCCTGCAACTCAGAAACACATGGATGTGAGATTCCAGTTCATGCCTATTCCCAGTCTAGACATATTCTCCCTTTGCAGACAACGGCATCGCAATCTGTTCTAGAAGGAACTGTTTGTATAAGTCTCTATCATTGAAAACCCAACAGAATAAATACCTCTAAAAGTCAGATATTCCCATTAGGGTCAAGACAATTAAGCATTATTCATTTGTGACAAACAGAACCTAAATTTACAAGTGCATGATTCAAGAAGGGAATTTCCAGAAGCATTCTAGAATAAGGAGACCATTTAGCTCTTTCTCTTAAAACAAAACTCATGCCACAAGTAGGCTCTGGAATGAGGAAGCAATGCAGCTCTGAAATTCTCTGCCAATGACACAAAACTCAATTTGGAAACATTAGCTAACGAAAAATACAAACCTGTTCCTACAACCACAGCTATGAAGACAAATGGAGTATACTCACCAAACGGAAATTAGAAGTATTTTTAATAGCTGGGCTTGGCAGAGGCACGTGTACAACTATTAAACCCTGTCATACATTTTTTTTTCCTGAAGGGTCAACCCTAAGAATAACTAAAACCACCCCTGTAAGTATCTCAATGCAAAGAGGATTTAGACACGTGCAACTAATGAGGGATGTATAAATCCTTATGCATAAGCATATTTCTGCCCATACTTGGTACTGAAGGAAAATTCTGAATATAACCTTCCTATTCAAATATTCCACGAGCAGTTGCCAATTCCTGATTGCACTTCAAATCCCAGCCTGGAATACAACTGTTGGGATTCAAATTCATGCAGCATTACTTGTCTGTGTGTATAATTAGAGATACAGACCTGCTGCAAATGTGGGGAAAGCAATGCTGGTTCAGCTGCGTGTGACACAGGACATGGATTCTGCACCATTCATGTTGACACACAGAATATTTAGTAAACCACTGGTCACTTTTCTGGTCTTCTGTCCAATCCCATTTCAAATATCTCAAAGGACAAAATTATAATCTCCCTTGAACAACACTTGCTAATATCCACACAGTTAAGAAATACCTCCTCATAATCAGAATAATTGAACTTTTCTGCATTTTCAGTTCATTTCAATACGGGTATGAGCATAAACAATTCCATTCATTCTTTGGGCTTCTATATCTCCTTCTACGAAAAGCTCAGTGAAAAGGAAGTATACAAAAAAAAAAAAAAAGGACAGACTCCCCTACAGGGATTAAAAATGAAAGGCATAAAAGGCCACTGGATGACAGCCTTTTCTGCCTGAAAAATAAAGATATGCTTCTTTTCTGACATTCCTTCAATCTTTTTTTATGAATTCATGATTGCTTTCTTCAACACTCCCTGCTGTTCACCCAGAACCATCTGCATTATTTGTTTTTCCCAGCTCAAAGATTGCCTCAGCTTCCTTAAATTTCTGTATCTTCTATCTTCTTTTAGGATTCTCTCCTGTTTTGCTTTTCTGCCATCTGAAAGTTCAGTAACAACATTAAACTTTCCTCATATCTTTCCCCCTCCCTCATTCCCATATAAGTCTCCTCTTTCAGCTTTACTTTCTGCATTTTCCTTTCTATGCCGCTTTTTCGTCCCTATAAGCAATATACTCTCCCTCTCCAGTCTTCCTTATCTCGAGCCATCCATTCTTTCACTGATGAAATGGGTGAAAACAAGAACAACTATTGATATACCTGATGACATGAAAGTTAGATTTTTATGGAATAATACTGCAAATTCATGGTACAAAGTTGCAGCTTTCAGTCCAATGTGAGATCCTGAATGCTGTTCCAGTATACAGGAGGATATTAACACTATCCAACACCAGGCACCCCACTTGATCCACGCACCTCTTTCAAAAGCCAAGAGAGGGAAAAAAGCTACTTCAAATAAGAAATTTAGAAAGATGCTTAACTGAAGTGTTTTGAAGCAGCCTCTGGCGCCATTGTTGATGCAACAAGGGCAAATATCTTCTCTGAGACATGTACCAATATCCTCCCTCCTCTTTCCTCCTCCCTTTTTCTAGCCCCAGGGAAATCTCTCTCCTCACACTCTTTACAGTTTCCTGTGCTTTTCTGCTGTGGAATGATCTTGTTGCCTGAGCAACTGCAGCTGAGGAGGGGAGCAGGGAGAGAGTGATGGTTCAGTTGTGTGCAGCACTGTGTTCTGACCCTGCGATGCACAACAGTGATGGCAGCAGCCTCAGGAGATGAGCGGTCCAGCTAAGTGAAGTGCCTTGAGTTGAGTGTAATCTCCTTACCAGATGCTGGGGACTTTGCAGCCACCCTATATTTTTATTCAAGTATGGATAAAATAACCTAAAAATCAAGTCTGTCAAACAAGTAGTTGATAGTTTATCCGCACATCTAAATTATATTCAAAAAGCAGCCACATTTGTTACACTGTATTTCTGCTCCTAATAGGAGACAGAAGCACAAATTAACTGGTAATTAACCTCTAGAATCAGAATAATTTGCTCCAGAAATTTCACATTATTGTGATTTGTTGTCTCCCTCCCTTTGCTCTTTTCATTGTATATTTTAGAATTCAGAAAAGTAACCAGAACAAAAGCATCTACCAATGACCTTTCCAGATCCACTTCAGTATTTGCACTTTGCTTTGTATTCATCTTTGCTGTCTGTCTCTTGGTATTTGAACAATATCTGGTAAAATGAGAATGTTCTCGTGGTGCTATCGCTGTACAAGAAATAAAAATCTGTGAGATATCCAGCAGAGATTTCTTTTCTAATATTGTTTTATTTAAAAAAATACTTTCAATTTTTTTTTTTTTTTAAATAGCACTCTGCTTATAAGCTTTGTGTTCCTATGGTTTATGAAACACTACAGGTTGCCTCCCCCCTCCAATGGTGGTTTATGATCAAAATAATAGTAATTGACTACTTGCTGCTCTGCTGATTGCAGGAGGGAGGGTTGTGCAGTTTTTCCTGCATGAGTGAAGTATCACTTTGTCCATAAAGCATAGAATCATCTGCATTGATGCTTCTTAACAGATACTAGGACCAGTCTTGCTAAAGTAAAACAAAATCCATCAGGGATTGCATACCCTAATGAGTGTAGCTGCTATGACATTTCACTTTCTGTTTTATTATTAAGAAGAAACACTGATAGTTAGAGGTTCCAGTTACACCAGGGATTAATGGTGAGCTACTGGAAAATAATTTGACCTTTTAAATTTCATATCAACGCGAGCTTCATTCAAAATTAATTTACTCCAGCTTATCAAAACTGCCTTCAGTAGCTGTATGCTTGCTAATTCTGTCCCCTGCATTGTATTTATAGCACTTTTAAATGTAGGTTTTGGACTATGTTTATTTTTGTTGAGCATAAAACAGAGAACAACTGGAGGTTAAGCTTGACAGAACCCAATCACGGAAGCTCTGAAACTAATACTTTCTTTTTTACTCTGTTATCTTCTGAGATAACCTACTTCCATTTTCAGCTATCCAGCAGAACAGACAGAGTGAATATCACTGGAGAAAAACACAGTCCAGAATTTATGGCTTACCAAATTCAATGAGAAGCTTTAATTAATCAACTCCAGAGCACTGTGACTAGATAGCACTTCCCATCAATTTATGTGGAATAAAACTATCAGGATTTCTCAGCGTATGTGGAAGCTTCAAATCATCTGTCAAAACAATGTTAATACATCTAGGACATAAGTAATTGTGCTTGGGAGAACTGAGATGATTGGTGAGGTATGTCCAGTGCTGCCCCTTCAACAGATCTGACTAATGGCTTCAGCAGTGATGCAGACCAGGTGACTGGATATACAGCTTTCAAAAATAAAAGGGAGGCTCATAGAGTCATAAAAATTAGTGCAGAAAATGGCATGAGGCCAAACATCCCTAGTGTGACTCAGGGATTTCAATGGGATTACAGAGAGATGGAAATAAACCACATTTACTGTATTAGGTCACCATGCTAATATAATTTATCTTCTGCCAGTGAAAGGCTGCTCCCTACCATTCTGTGACTTCAAGCATGATGATAATAGGCCCACAGGAATACAAGAATGCTAGAAGGAAAAAAGTTGAATAATGGGAATAGCCTGAAGATACCACATCAGAAATATTTTTCCTCAGAAGTTCCTAATGAATGTCAGTAATTACTTTTATCAATATCTTTATCATTTATCTGTTTATCAACACAAACTCTTTCATGCTGATAATTCTCTACTTGGGGCTTGCATTTGATGAAAGCGGTATCACAAGCTTTTGTTTTGCTTTTGATAACTTCAGAAAACCAAACGCTCACATCATTTAAGAGTTTTGTGATTACAACACACAAAACATCTAAGTTCTGGCCTTCTCCCCTCCATAAAACTTGTTGGAGTAACATTAAAAAGCCCATCTCACAAAGACAAGAGTGTAATAAAATAGTATTATCACTTGTTTAATCTCTAATGAAACTTTCTGGGGGGTTGGAGCAAAACCATCTTATATGTGGTAAGAGCACTCACTTCGGAAATGGATCTTGGATGGGCTTTGTACTTTTTCTAGTGAATAATGAATTAATTTAAAGACAGAAGATGAATAAGGAATTACTTCTAAGACAGAACTCCATGAAGCAGGAAGTGCAGCCTATGATTTCCTCCTTCAGGTAAGTGTTCTGGGCACTAGGCTACATCACTAACCTCACAATGTTTCCTCTCACTCCAGTATCTTTAATCTCCCATTCATCACCTATCTTGTAAGAGCCTAATTTCTTCATCAAATGAACATATAAATCTGTGACTGACCTTTGTGAAGTCTGCATTTAAAGGTGGTGAGTGCAGCACCCCAGTTAAGTAGAGGTAGGAATTAAGTCAGTTTGTCAGAGCTTGGCAATAATTAAATTACGTCTGGCCATGACGCTGTGCACCTATAAATTTTGTTCATTCTTGAAGTATCTTTAAAACTCACAACACCTTTATTACATTTTTACCAGACTGATTTATCCAAGTCAAACTCTGTCAAACACTGGGAAAATGATAAATTCTGAGTTTGACTAATAAATAAGATAAACAAGAAATGTGAATACTGCCAGTATGCAAAGTATTTCAGAATCTCTCTTACCAGCAAGGTGACAAGACAGCTCTCTCTTATTTCTCAGTCTGTGAAACTGGATGACTCTTCTTGAAAATAATGTCTGAGACTGGAGATAAAGTTTCATAAGGAAGGGACTTTTAAACTTGCTTACAAATGTCTCTAGTTTTTTTTGAAATGCCATCTCTTCTGTATATGTAACTGTGGGTCTTTGAATATTACTAAAATACTACTTGGCTTTTACGCCAAGTAGTATTTTATGGGTAAAAGTGTATTGTCACTTTGCTAAACAGCATTTTAAAAACAATGTTTATTTTTTTCAAGATGAAGTGACTGAAAATTCTTGAGGTGCTGAATAAAACACACAGGTCTAAATTGCTTGAAATGCCAACAGACGATTAGCGACTGATTCTTGGATTGGGAGGTACCAAGTTCCTTTGAAGGAAAATAGGGTGTATAAGGCAACATCAGTACAGTCCTCCCCAGTAACACTTGTGTTTGCTCTAGGGAGGGTAAATTAGACACTGCACTTGCATAGTTTTTCTTATGTAGCATTGAAGTTTCTAAAACTTCCAGAGAATGCATAATACAAGCCAGTAAACAGTCCAACCAAAGAAGCACGTACCTCAGGACTGCTGTCTGACCACATATCCCAGCTAGAAATCATTTCTGCGCAGTAAAAATGGCTGTGAAGAAAAAGAATAAAACTGTGGTTTAGCACATCACTGTCTTGTTTGAGTTAACAAGCATTTCCATATTTCAGCTGCTGCAAACACTGAACAAGAACCGTGAAATTACTCCAGGGTGTACTGCAGTTACATCTGCACTGCTTTCTTGTATAACGGCAGCTTTTGTCCAGTAAGAACATCCGTGATCTTTTCATTCATCATATTCATCCTTTTGGTCAAAATCTGATGTATGTTGCATTGTAAATAAAGTTATGATATATACAGTGTATGTGAGGTCAAATTCTTACCCCATCTTATCTTATAATCAATGTGACAACTAATCTGATAAGGATCTTCTGTCACTCATTACATATCTAAGAAGTTAAAATTAATATACATCTACCAGCATAAAATGAAATGAGAAAATCAAACCTGAAGTTTCAGTAGGCATAGCAACATATAACAATAAATAAATTTTCATATAGCATGGACTGTTCATTTTTTCCATTAAGGTGCATTACTTCTTCTGAGAGTTTACTCCTGCTCTCCTTTCCTGCCATACATATTCCTGGCCATTTTTTCTGATCCCTTGCTTATGCCTGGTATTTAACTACACTTTAGCTTTGAACCTAAACTGCAACTTGGTTGGAGATAAAATTCTAGATCTCTGTAACCAAACTAAGTTATATAAGTGGGAAGAGAAATGGATATTGACCTCTGCACTCATCATGTGTGACGATAACAGGCTGTGGAAAGAGCTCTCCCGTGGAATTCAGCTGCTCTGTGTTTCATAATCAAAAACTGTAGAAGTCTGAGGTCCCGCAGGTGGTGTCAGGCTGCATTAAGGAAAAGATCAGGTGTCAGTAACGAATGGTCTTGTGTTACAGAAATAACAGACTGGACAGCTAAAACAATCTCAATCTGGAAAACAAATATTTCATTCTCCCTGAATTTCTTATAAAACCAAGCAATCTCCAAAGTATACCAGCCTGTATCTGCCAACAGTGTGCAATATTATTTTTTCCCAATGACAAGCACTTGCTTGGACCTCTATTCTGTAGATGTGCTGTGTTCAGAAATCCTACAGAAGCCACCAGCATTGACCTTTTCACCTGACTGTTGTTGGAGTATCTGCATCAGCACAGACATTCATGACGGCAGGATTACGTTAATTTTGATACCAAAAATAGAAAAATGCTCTAAAAGGGAAAACTACATTCTGAATTTGTAGTTCACCCTCAGCAATTCTGGGAAAGTGTGCTTGAGCATCAGTCAAAATTCAGCTGCAATGATACGTACAGTAGACATCACATAAGTCATTTACTCCTAAATATGTTCCTTAAACTGAGACTTTAATTAAGTATTTTATATCTCTGTTCTCACTTTCTTGACAGTATCGCCTCCTTCTCCCCTCTCTCTTGCAAATAGGATTCTATCAACTGCCCTTTGACTTCTAAACATGCTAGAAATTCCTTCTCAGCATAGCATAAGGAGTACAGCAAATGGTGCATCAGATTAAAAAAATCCAACCTCATAAAAGATGTGATCAGCTAAAACAACTACAAAGCATCCTGGCAAGGGTCACAGAACTTACCTTCTCTACATCACTGAACACCCTTTCAAGTGCCCCTAAATTGACCAGTTATTGGTAGATTTGAACCACTCTTGAGGTACAAGTTCTAATGCTCATTATAAAGAGTGTATCCCTAATAAAATTTGCATACATTCCAAGCTCTTCACAAGCATTTGGAAATATACTCCTAAGTGGTAGGCATTACTATAATAGAAAAAATACTCAACACTAATTTATTTCATAAAATATCTCTACTTTTATAAATTTAACTTCAGGGTTATATTTACAGGACATGTTCTACATGTTGAAAACTGAACTAGCATGCCTTTCCCTGTTCCTCATTGCACAAAGTACTTAAAATATCTGTAGATTTGTAGTTCTTTTAAAGTTGAATCCTAACTCTGCAGATTTTCCTGTATGATAAACACGGCCCAGCAGCTTTAAAAAATTACCAAAATTTATTAAAACTGAAACAAAACAGCAGTAGTCATATCTAGCTTAATTATAGAGATATCTGTTATTTGGGAACATGTAGCACAGTGACAACAGCAAATGGTATTCAGCATTCTTGCTGTTTATACTGATTGTGGGCTGAGAACTAAAAAGAAGCTCTGTCAACATGCACCCAGGGAATCTGCTGGTGTACAAATGCAGTTGGACATCTTTCTTTCTCTAGCACTGAATTACCCATCTCTGATTAATCAGTCTAAGTTAAGTTCCTGTCCTGGCTCTTACAGTGTAACATGGTCCTCAAGACACACAATTCCCACAGCAATCCAAGGAGCAGGGGGATACGTGTAAGTGGAGTCTAAATGTGTTCTAAGGAGACCTTTGTTGTATTTTGGCAGGATTTGTTAGATTATCTTGATGCTCTAACTTGTAGTACGACTCTAGTGATGGTAAATCTGGCCTATCAGGAAAAAAAAACAAGGCATCCGGGGGGGTCTCGACTGCCCAATGCCATTTGTCCAGCTCCATCAGAATGACAATCCACTCAGAGTGGTTTCCCTTACCCACACTGATTCTAAACCCTGTACAGTATCTCCCTCCAGCACTAAAGGATGGACATAATGCACTGAAGCTCAGAACAGGGTGGGAAGTACATGCATACACCATACCATTCCATACCATACCATACCATAGCATAGACACAATATGCCTGTGCTCTTCTACACTGAGAATACATTCCCAGTCAAACAAAATACAAACATGCACACACTCTCACATAGACATATTGAAAGGGATAATAACTGATATTTGATGCTAAAATAATTCTCAGTACTGTTTCTGCATGTGTAGTGTTTACCAAGGTTTGTACAAAGAGCTGGAAGCATTCTTCCCTTGCCTGCTCTAAGAGCTCCCTCTGTTGTTACATGGAACACCCACCTGAAAACATGATCCATTATCCGTACATCATTTTCAAGTGGTGAATTTTCAAACACTCCATCCTGTGAGGTGAGAATCGACACGATTTTCTGAGATAACTTTTCATGTTTATTTTCTGCACAAACAACTGCTACCTTGTTCCAGCCTTCCAAAGTACAGACAGTATCATTTAGAATAACCTGTTCCAATGCATCTAAGAAAAAAACCAAACAACTGCATTTACAGATACTGCATTTGCCCTAATACGCTTTGTACAGGGGGATGGAACTGGATGATCTTTAAGCTCCCTCCCAATCCAAACCATTCTATAATTCTATGATTCTATTAAGCATACAGCACAAATCATTCACTGTTTTACAGATGAATTATAAATCCTAAGACTGATCTAAAAAGAATGCTGATCAAATTTAAGATCCATAAGAAAAGCAATGTTTCTTTTAATTGAATAAACTTAAAGGCCAAAATCCCCAATTGCACTCAAAATCACTTCTGAAACCCATAAGAACAACAGCATGACAGGAGAGTTGCAGGCACTGAAATTAAGGGTAGTTGTCTGGATCAAAACACAGTAAGCACAATAGATGCAAATAACCACTCACAGATGCAGAAACCCTAATTTTCAGAAATAATATTTTAAGTTTAAGTTCTTTTCTTGGCTAAATCCAGGCAGCAGTTTCAGGACCTGTCCACGTGGTTCATTCCAGCTGCCTACACTGAAGGTTGCTCTGTGCCATAGCACAGACTGAACCTTTGAGAGAATGCAAGCAGCAGGGGCCCACAACCCTGACACGAGGGACCCTCATCGCTGTGGGAGCTCCAGAAGATGTGAGAATACACAGTTCAGCCCACTGTAAAGGAAAAGCTTTTATATAGATCACATTATAAACTAGGAGCACTGAATCCAAAGTCATT
Organism: Neomorphus geoffroyi; assembly: GCA_033558235.1. Taxonomy (NCBI): domain Eukaryota; kingdom Metazoa; phylum Chordata; class Aves; order Cuculiformes; family Neomorphidae; genus Neomorphus; species Neomorphus geoffroyi. The sequence continues at coordinate 96,850,450 of JAUMJM010000005.1, read as the reverse complement.
TATAGGCTGAAATGGGAGTTGAATTAAAATTCCAAGTTTGGAAGTTTGTTACTAAAATTTTGCTGTCCTTGCTTTTTGTGCTCATTTCCTCCAGTAGCTCAAATCCATGCTTTTTGTAATCGGCTGAGATAAAAGACAGGATTATAGCTCCCGTAGATGAAAACGAGCGTGTATTAATCCACTGTAGACTAAGACTGCAAATTAATACAGTGCTAGGACAATTTTCCAATAGAAATAAGTAATCATCTGAAAATTGAATACCAAGATTATGCATTTGCATATGGTTACCTCTCCCTTTCCTCATCATAAAACCCCACAATGTTCTTGACTGACTTCCCTGAATACCGTGGGAAAGACAGTGGTGACATTAAAATCTAACCTTCTTTTACTTGAAAAAATACATATTCAGAATTCTTTCTATGTGATTATTTCAGGAATCTCATAGAACAAGGAAATCAACGAACAGTAGAAGAGGTAACAACCAGATCCTCCCTTAAAATTATTTGAAAGACAATCAGGAAATAAAATAAGAGTGGAAAGTTTTAACTTAACCAAGCAACAACAGTCTAAGCAAGAATACATACAGAAGAAACAAAGGAGACTGCGACGAGGCAGCTAAGATGAAAGGAAACTAAGAAAGAACACGGGGCCCTCTCCTTTCATAATTGATTAACAAACTCACACACCACCAGAGAGCCACATCAACTGCAGGCTCCAAGAAGCCCACAGCCGCCCGCTGGGGTCCTTTACAAAACACTATGGAGATGTTCTAGCAGGTGTACAAAAAGTAAATCCTCACTTCATGAGAGAATGCATATATTGGTATTATGATAAATATACACAGGGACATTTTAACAGAGCTCTTAATGTCTCGGTAAACACAATGACAAAAGGTCGGATATTTGTATTCACTTCAAATATTTTCTGTACAAATGTGGTCAAAACCATCACTATTAAACTTAGAATAAATATATTGCAGAACAATAATAAAAGACAATACAAGTGCCTTATTATTTACCTAAAGAAAAGTGCTCCAGTTGCTGAAAATGATACATTGCTCCTGAAATTTGGCCCTGTTTACACAGGCACAGAGCAACTTTCCTGTGTGCGCCAGACAGACCATAGGCAACCTGACCCAAAGCCAGGCATTTTGACTCATTGCTTGGTTCCACTTTCCATAGACATAAATAACATCTCCTACTGCCTCAAAGAGGCTTAACCTGAAGAGACAAGGTGATAAAAGAAACTAGCATTAATGTATTCCGTAACTTTGGAATATTTCAAAACAAGCGTGTGAGCCAACAAGGGCAGGGCACAGGGACAACCATCAAACCACAGATGAAATGCAAAGAGTGAATTTATTTTCCTTACCTCATGGACCAGGAGATGTCTGAAGCAGCACCTGAGCACAGGCACACAAGTGGGAACGCAGGCATTGTTGGCACTTGGTCCTTGCTAGCGAGTTACCAGACCTACTGGTTTTGCCTGGATATTAGGGATTTCACAGGCACAGTTTGCCACTGTGCTTTGGTCTTTCCCACAGCCAGGCAGGAATCTAAAGCACGTTTGATAGGTGCCTCTGAGTCTATCACAAGCCCATGTTATCGAAATACAGACATTCTACTTGTCAAGCACACTAGACTAAACAACGATTAGTGCGATAGATGTGTTTTTCTACACCCCAGCTGCAAATGACTTGAGTGGGTTTATCATCCTTCTCACCGACCTTCCCTTATTTTCTTACAAGATACCACACAAGTGGATTGCACAGACGGGTTTATTTCTGCATGTGTAAGTATTGAACTATACTTCCTTCAGCTCTTCTGCCCCTCTTGCAGCCTTAATTCTTTATATTTAAGAAAGTAGCCTCTTCCTTTTTTTCTTTAATCTCCCAATTGCAGCACAGCAAGACCTAAGAGCGCTGAAAGCAATAGGAAGCGGTGGGACATTTCTTCCAGGGGTGACCACGATTCCAGTCCCTGGCAGTTGGGAGGAACAACTGCAACCTTACAGTGTTCCTGGACATGGGATTTTCAAGGATGGTTTCAGGAATAAGGAAAAGCTTGTGCAGTTCTCAAGCCGTGCTGAAGCAGAGTGGCCGTTCCTGCACGTTCACAGCAGCAGATATGGGAGCAGATCTACTCAGTACTTGATGTGTATTTGTAATTTTTGTTGTCAGTCTCACAATAAACTCAGAGGAACATATCAAAAAAAGCAGAGTTTTAGAAGCCCAGTTAGATTTCCAGGGATCAAGAACAGAAAATGGCAACACCCTGAGCCATTTATCTTGCTATTTACATTTTCCCCAAAGTATAGAGGTCAAAAAAAGAGCAGAGGAAATTTTGATGTATTAACAAAACCAAGCTATTTTGTAGTATGACTCTCAGTAGTAACTTTAACACCTTCCTAAGAAATTCTACCTAAGGACACAAGAATGGGAAACAGATAAAATTTTGCCAGAGTGGCACAATAATGTGGAATTACAGGGATTTATATTGCCAATTATTGTATAATTCGTCTGCTTCAGCTGTTGCTAGCAGGTCTGCCTCCAGTCTAAGTGGTTTTTTTGCAAAAGACTGTTCTTCATAGTTTTAGAACAGGAGGAAAAGCTCCTACTTACCTACACAAACAAGGCATCATTATGTTTCAGTATTTTTCAACAGGCTTCTCCAACAAACAATTAAAAGCAATTTGCAGATCCCTGAATAACGAAGACATCTGTAACGCTTGAAATTAGCAACTACAGCTGCTTTTCACTCTTCCACCCCAGAGGAACTAAACCATTGTCTACTAACATTGCATTTAGTAATACTTTACAATTCCCAAGGTGGTTATAACGCACAGCTTGAGAAGCACTGTTTCAGTGCAATGATGTAATTAGCTAGGTCTTATTACCATAAAAACAATGATGATTTTAGCATGTCAGAAGAGCAGGCTGCAACAGGTTTCTTATTAGAAGCCTAGAATTATTTGTGTTGGAAGGGACCTTTAAAGGTCATCAAGTCCAATTTCCCTGCAGGGACACCTTCCACTAGACCAGGTTGTTGAGAGCCCTGTCCGGCCTGACTCTGAATGTTTCCAGCAATGGAGAATCTACCACCTCTATGGACAACCCATTCCAGAGTTTCACCACCTTCACCATAAAATATTTCTTTCTTACGTCTAGTCTGAATCTCCCCTCTTTTAGTTTAAAACCATTATCCCTTGTCCTAGCACTACAGGCCCTGCTAAAAAGTGTTTGGCCCCATCATTCTTGTAGGGCCCCTCTAAGTACTGAAAGGCCACAATAAGGTCTCCGCAGAGCCTTCTCTTCTCCAGGCTGAACAACCCCAAGCCTCTCAGCTTGTCCTCATATGGGAGATGCTCCAGCCCTTGGATCAACTCCGTGGCCTCCTCTCGACTCACTCCAACAGATCCACGTCCTTCTTGTGCTGAGGACTCCAGAACTGAACACAGGACTCCAGATGACATCTCATCAGAGCAGAGCAGAGGGGCAGAATCACCTCACTCACCCTGCTTTTGATGCAGCCCAGGATACCATTGGCCCTATGGGCACATAACCAGATTATGTCCGGTCTCTCTTGGCAGGACTTACCCCAACCCATGAGCAGGACCTTGTTCTTGGCCTTGTTAAACTTCATGAAGTTCACACGGGCCCACTTCTCATGCTTGCCCATCTACCTCTGATGGCATCCCATCCCTCAGGTGCATCACTGACGCCACATAACTTGGTGTCATCTGCAAACTTGCTGAGGGTACACTCAATCCCGCTGTCTATGTCATTGATGATGATATCAAACACTGCTGGTCCCATCATGGACCCCTGAAGGACCCTATTTGTTCCCGATCTCCATGTGGACATCAAGCTGTTGACCACTACCCTCTGGATGCGACCATTCAACCAATTCCCAACCCACCGAACAGTCCACCCACTAAATCTATATCTCTCCAATTTAGAGAGAAGGATGTTGTGGGGGACTGTGTCCAAGGCCTTACAGAAGTCCAGGCATATGTCATCCATAGTTCTTCCCTTGTCCAGTTGCTCCATTATAGAAGGCTGCTGGGCTGGTCAGGCAGGACTTGCCCTTGGTGAAGCCACACTGGCTGTCTCAAAACACCTCCCTGTCTTCCATGTGCCTTAGCATGGCTTCTAGGAGCATCTGAGCCATGATCTTCCCAGAGGTGAGGCTGACAGGTCAGCAGTTCCCAGGGTCCTCCTTTCTACCTTTTTTAAAAATGGGTGCAATGTTTCCATTTTTCCGGTCACCGGGGTCTTCACCTGACTTCCGTAACTTTTAAAATATCATGGAGAGTGGCTTGGTAACTATATCAACCAATTCCCTCAGGACTCTGGGAATCATCTTGTCAGGTCCCACAGACTTACACATATTATAGTCAGGTTCCTCAGGCAGTCACAGACCTCATCTTCTCTTACTTTGCTCCCTCAGTCCCTGCCCTGTAGTCCATCCACTTCTGCATTAGTAGGATAGGTCATGGGTTAAGATTGAAACAAAGAAGTGGCATTTTGATCCTGACACAAGGTGGTTTAGAATCCAAATTTAAAACTAAAATACGGGCTAGTGCTAAAGAATGCTGCTGTTCTTCTCAAGAGTCTTTCAGCAGAGAGACAACTATACTAGTTAATTCAATAAATACTGTTCTAGTAGGATTTTCACCATTTCAAACCAATCTAAACTGCATTAGGAAAACGTAACTCTGACAGATTAATGTCTTCTCCAAATCAAAAATGCACAAACAGATACATTTCTAGAAATTCAAATATGATTGTGTCCTGTCTCCATAAATGGAAAAACAGAGGTCAAGTACAGGTATAGGGTTTAGAGTTTAAGTAAGTTTTTAGTGTAACTGTTTTTGAAACTGTGGATCTGGTACTGACATTGACAATAAAATGAAAGAAATTCACATCCTAGTAATTATGGGTTTTTATCCACAGTAGGTTGTGAAAATCTTTTATCTGTATAGTTTTTAAGTAAGAGAAAAGAGTCTCTAACAGAACCAGAGTCTACAACGCTGTAAGAAAGGCTGACAGCAGCCAAAACAAAATGCCTCCTTCATAAGAAGCTGTTGATATTGCTTGTTTGGTCTACGCTTGTATTGAATCTAAGATTTAACAAAAGAATAAGGACAGACATCCATTAATGTATTTGTGGCTGTGTTTTGTTTGAAAGGATTTACTTTGAAGAAAAGGAAAAGCCTCGGGACTTGGGAAGTAATGGAGGATGGCACAGCCCTCCGTGAATCTCAGTGCAGAAGAACCACAGATCTTTGCCACTTAACCCAAAGTGTTACCACATTTAATTGCTTTTCAGACAATGCACATTTGATTGCTTCCAGAGTTATGGCTGAATTTGGAAGGTGTCCAGCTGCAGTACGTGAGTTTATTGGAGTGTCAAAATACTTCAGCAAAGGGAAATATCTTCCTTTAAGGCAGCTAAAGGGATGGAAACAGAAGTCATTGGCTAAGCACCCAAAAAAATATCTTTCACCATTTAAGACTTCTTATGTTTTAGACTTTGGTTGCAGATACCCACCAAATGAAAAACTGTATGTCAATGTTTGCAAGTGAGAACACAGAAGATATAACAGCTGCTGCTAAGACTACTAAACCTATAATTTTGTAATTAAAATCCTGAACGCTGGCTTATCACAGCTTTTCTCTCAGTTATTGCCTTTAAAATTTGAACAGAAGCCAACAAAATATGCAGAGAAAGAAACCCACGCTGATCCTGTAAAGTTCAGCAGTGCCCCCATGGCTCCTTCTAAAGGAAGGACAAAATACTTGACTGCTTCAGTCTCTGACATCAATATCAATATTACTGAATTTTGTGTTTCCAAATGCAAACAAAAACAGAGGAAGAGAAATTATAAAGATTTTGCATTTATCTGGCGTACTTGAAATAATAGGGTTTATGTACCTTAGATTTCAGAAACTAATTTTAATGAGTCTAACTAGAATGTTGTTTCATTAATCAAAAGACTAAGCTTAAGTAATTAACACTCATAACAGTAACGACTGGACTTTCAAATGATTAGGTAGACCTACCCTCTTGTCTATTGCATGTAATTCTATCAGTAGAATGAAAACAGTTCCAGCACTGCATTAGGAACAGCTTTATCCTAGACCTTAAAATCACTGCTTAACACAACACGTGACCATCAGCAAGAAAAGCAGTGGCTGTGAGTTAGCTGTCTCCCTTTCTGCCTCTTCAGGCATGTCCTTAACATACAGCAAAGGAGAAAAAAAAAGCCTTAGTGCTTTTCTTATCTTCAGTTTGGAATATTAAACATAAGCTTCACACCCACACAAACAATTCTCATTTGATAAAATCCCACGTTCCTAAGCACTGAAATGACTAGACTGACATCAACCGAAATCATTTAGGAATGGATCCAGTTATCAAGTTCTGACATTTAAGATATTCCAGAGATTTTTCATCACAGAGAATTTCCCTAGGAGTTTACTGCAGGAGCTGCTGCAGCATCATACTGACCATTTGAAAGTAATTCAGTGAAACTAGGAAAGAGGGAGAAAACAAAGTTTTGAACACAATATGTTATACAGACACTAAATAAATACATATATATATAAAATTTCGGCTGATGGTATAGCAGTCTAGTCAAGAAACCCAAACACTGAAAATACACAGCTTTAAAATACACATATTTAAACCTAGTATATCTTCACCACACCATTTTCCAGTATGGAATAGGAATTTTGTTTCCACATATCCAGTTACATCTCTTCTGCCTCGCTACCTGGTGCTTCTCACAGCGTGAACAATGAAAACCTTGAGAAACCTAGGAGGGAGTTATCTATGGGAAACTAGATAAGAAATGAAATATATTTTAATATATGTCTTGTAAAAGATCGTGATTTGGGAAGGACTAATCTAATTAATCAAAGCCAGAAACAGGAGAGAGTTATTTCTGTGTAACAGTTACACAGCAGGGTATACGAGATGAGGTAATGAACTAATTCCTATTTTTAATACCAAGGGATTATATCAGCAATGAAATCCAGGCACCTAGAAGAAAACAGTTGCATTATTGGGATTTTCAAAAGCATCTGACATCAGGGCACCTACATACTTCTAAAAAACCCTCAAGTTGTACATTTTGATCTGTATGCATAGAAATATATTTATGCTTTCAGAAAACACACAGAAATAAGCAAATTAGAAACACCTCAACAACTGATCCCTCCCATTCCAGTCCCTTTAGAAAAGGGCCAAAGAAGAACCTCTGAAAATGGATAAACAATTGACTTAACATACATGGCTGCAACACCAGCACTTTTTACAAACACCGAAAGGGTTGCAAAAAAGAATGTGTCCCAGAAGGATTGCATTCAATGTGATCTATTAACTACAACATTGCAAACTGCTAATGCAGACCGTAATAATCATATTCTTTTTACCTTTAAAAACATTTGAGTGAATCTTCAGCCATTTCATAGGGACACCAGGAGCTGAAATACAAAACATGGCAGTGTAGGATAACCACATTACTCTCTCAACAAGCAAATCAGAATTATAAGCGTTAAAGCATTTTAAAAAAACCAAACCCAAACAACAAAACAACCAACCATGAGCTTTATCAACTGATACATTTATATGAAGACACTTTTTTTGTAAAGTGGGAATATTTTCATTTTTTTTTAAGAATTGAAACACCTCCTTAAGCAGATGATTATTTAGGAAACACTTTTTACCACATCTGTTAAACTGCGACTGTTTTCCCGGCCAGTGCCCTCAAAAGTTACCAGACAGGAATAAAAGATACCATCATAAAGAACAAACTCTCAGTCCACTATTGCTGATTTTCTAGTCTCATGCTGTCATTCTGGACTATTCTGACATTTCATTTTAACGACTTTACCTCTTTTATCTTTTTTATTCTTCATGATCTGAGACAGGAGATATTGCAGGGTGACAATCTTGTCCGGTTTTGCCCAGGCAGAAATAGCATTTCCGACTAACAAAATACTAGCATATCTGTGGATAGTTAGAGGGGAAGGTGTGTATGATCAGCACAGCTATCCAAATCAAGAGATCTTTATCAACACTATCTATCTTAATAACTGATCAATGTATGGAACCTCAATCCGTAAGACAAAAAAAGAAAGCCTACATGACATAAGGAACATATTTAAATTAAAAATATTTGTAGATATGCACTTGAACCTGAGCTTCAACTTGTCTCTCTTTTCTTTAGCTGTATCTTGTAAGGCCAGTAAGTGCTGGAGTTCTTGTTCTAGCTTAGTCTTCTGCCGAGAGATACACTTTTTTCTGCTTTCTTTTTTCACTTCCAGCACCCATCTGTCTAACTGAGCAAGACGTTTAGAAAGAGAATCCAAGCTGAGTGATTCTTCTACACTTAGGCCTGTGGGAGAAGAAAATGCCTTTCATGAGCTTCTAACAGTGGGCAGTAAAGCCAGCTGGCAACAGTAACGCAGGCTGCATGTCCTCTCATGGGCAGCTTCCACAATAGCAGAGAACTGAATACATTATTCTTCAAGTCTGCACCTCCCTGTTTCTTGTGGGTCACTCCTGTTCTGCATTCCAGCAAACAGATCTGCATTTCACTGATACATTACACTATCCTAAGTGCCTTAGGGGGTTTTTTGGGGGTGGTGGGGTGGTGGTGTTTGTTTTGGTTTTATGTATTTCTTAAAAAAAATATTTAATCTAGAAGAAACTCTTAAACCAGCAGAATATTGGATTTACCTGGGATGGGCATAAGAGGATCTCCTGTTTTCTCTGAGATACCAAAGATTTCAGAGGGTACCTTTCCAATGTTACGAATTTCTGATATTACATTTTTAATTTTTGCAGAATTCTTCTGAAGAGCTTTTATTCTGGAAAGAAAAGAAAACACAGCAACAAAACTACCCAAAACAGGAACTGTTGGCTTGTTCTTCTTATGCATCAGGTTGCATGGATACCAATACCAAAAGTTGTTGAGCTAGGCTTGTTGTCGTACTGTTCTGCTGTTCTCAGTTAACCCTGTCCCCCAGTTTCTTTTATTATTCCATGTCAGACTGCACATGGCAAGGTAACTGGCATTCTTGAGAATCCTACTATGTAGATGCAGCTACATAACACCATTTCCTCAGTATGATCTCAAGTTTGACTGCACTAGAATTAGCACCACAGTGAAGACCACTTTAGCAAGGTTTTACACAATCATTCCATATAAAAGTAAAACAAGAATTGAAACATTATAAAAATATAAATGATAAGAGCCAGCAACAAGTAAACTATTCATGTCCTAATCAAAACAACATATTTTGCTCTAAACTTTATCAGAGGCAACCTACTTGTCTTCAAGCTCCATTGCTCTTTTCCTATAGTATAACAGAGCCGTGCAATCAGATTCCAGAGCTTTTGAGCTCCCATGATAAAAAAAAGCACTCCCTTCGCCCTTCTTGATTCGGAAAATAAATGCCTCATATTCCTGCTTGATTGAAGTCAGGATGTTCGTGAATGCAGTAACACACTCTTTAAGCTGTGAATGGATTTTTGGACATGATATTTATATGGAGAGAATGAGCAGAAAAACAACTTTCCAATAAGCATAATAGGATTAAAATAAAATGAATAAACAAAATAATACTCCATAGCACTGCTCTAACATAATAAAAACCAGCCCCAAAGAGAGCAGCATTGCTCAAGGAAATGAAAATACAGAAAGCTTTTACATTGTAAAAAACAGCTTCTAAACTTACCTCAGATTCAGTAATCACAGATGTTGTTAAAACTAAGGCAATTAGAACATATTTGGACAGCTGCAGCAACCATTTCCATGTAATACAAGATTTTTTTCTCTAGATGGGCACTAAATGTCCTTAGCATTTACAGGTGTGGAAAACGAAAGAAGGCTGTGCATTTTGGTGTCTTAAAATACCAGTCGAACTCAAGATTTAAAAGTGGACCCTCATTTCTAGCTATCTAGGAAGCTAAGAATCTTTGTTTATTCTTGGCATTTCCCATCTCAGTCAGTCTCTGAAAAAGGCAGACACGATCAAGCAGGCAGGTGTCCCTCAGGAACTTCAACAATAAGTTTTCAGCTGAACTGTAGAACAGACAACATTAACACAGTGCATGTGGGGTACGTCATGGGTTTTTTTAGTTACATAGACTTTCTCCTGATTTAAGACAGCTTTATAATGTTTTCTAAATTCAAAACTGGATGCAGCTTTGAGCAACCTGATCCAGTGGAAGATGCCCCTGCCCATGGCAGGGGAGTTAGAAAAGGATGGGCTTTAGGGTCCCTTCCAAACCATTCTGTTCTGTGGTTCTATGATAAAGTTAAGAAAAGTGGTTATCAAGGATGAACCCTACTGTAACCTCTAGTAGCATGAATTCACCATAGAGGCTTATATGTGGCTGCAGTGTACACAGGAACATAACAATGAGTTGAAAATAAACCAATCCTGGATTTCTGTGATGCCTCCAACAGGTTGCAATCTGCCTATATCCTTTTTATTCAGAGGACAAAGAAGTAGCAAATCACTTCTAATTTAATTATATTGTTTGCTGCTTGTTTACCTGAAAAATGTTTTGTTACCTTATCAAATGCATTACTTTGTATGTAACACTCCTTAGGTGGTCCTGGCTCACTTTCTGTCAATAAACATGGTCGTACACTCTCCAGAAATCTGTCCTTCTCAAAAAGGGTTGGATGGAAATCAGAAGGTTCCTCTGCTCCCATGTGATGGTCTGACATAACAGCCTAGCACCTTTCTCACACAAAGTCTAAATCTCTTTCCTCCTTTGTTCAACAACTGCCTCAGATCAAAACCTACAAAAAAAGTTTCAAATTCGTTAAAATAGCATGAGCTGATGCTCTTCTATTCAAGTAAATCTTCATTCTGCTTTAATTTTCCCCACATCTCACTTCCTTCAGGGAGTGCAGGGATAGGACGGGGGGTAACAGTTTTAAGCTGAAAGAGAGGAGATGTAGATTGAAGATTAGGAAGAAATGTTTTCCTGTGAGGGTGGTGAGGCCCTGACACAGGTTGCCCAGAGAAGCTGTGGATACCCCATTCCTGGAGGTGTTCCAGGAAAGGCTGAAATGAGCTTTGAGCAACCTGATCCAGTGGGAGGCGTCCCTGCCCATGGCAGGGGGGTTGGAACTGGATGGGCTTTGAGGTCCCTTCCAATTCAACGCATTCCATGATTATTCGATCTGTAAGCTGCAAACTACCTAACAACTCATTTCCAAATTAACGTAACCCCTGCTGCTCCTCTGTTCCTCAATTACTTATGGCTTCTCTAATTCCAAAACCATTTGTCCTACAAACCCAGACAACCGTGACACCGATCCCAAGGACCCTGAGGCTGCTGGCTGTTTCTAAACCGCCCCCACCGGGCTGGGCAGCAGGGGACAGTGGTTGGTGTGAGTCCTCACTGCAGCGCAGACCTGTGGGGACTCAGCTACCTGAGAAGGCTGCGGTACACCTCCCCAACAGCCTCCACGGTGCGCCGCTGCCCAGGACCCCCCACCGCCTCCGCAGCCCTGAGGGAACCACAAGGACCGCCCCCCCACCTCCCGGCTCGCTGGTGACCGCGGGACACGCTGGGAGTTGTAGTTCCGTCTCCCACGACTACAGCGCCGCGGGGCCCTATGGGAGCTGTAGTTCCGCCCTCCCCGCTGCTGCTCCACTGTGCATTGTGGGAGCTGCAGCACGGCCCCTGCCGCGGGGCACTGTGGGAGCTGTAGTCCCACCTTCTCCCCGCAGCGCCGCCCCTGCCGCGGCAGGGGTGAAACCCCGTGCGAGCGGAAGTCGCGCTCTTTCCGGGCGCCGCCATTCCGCGAGCAGCAACGCGAGTGAGGCTTCGCTCAGTACGCGTGGCCCCGCACGTACCCCATCCCCCCCCTCACCGCCTCTTCCTCCTGTAGGTGCCGGCCTCGCCATGCAGATCTTCGTGAAGACCCTCACGGGGAAAACCATCACCCTCGAGGTGAGCGGCCGCGGCTCCTGGGCAGGGGCTGCTGGCAGGGGCGCATCCCGTCCGCCCTCACCCCACCCTTCCCCGCATCCCATCTCCCCGCGTCCCGGCCCCCCACCCCCACCCCGCATCCCGGTCCTTCCCTATTCCGGCCCCCCGTGCCCCTCTCGGGGTTCCCGTGCCGCCCCGTGTCCTGCGGGTGCAGCCGACTATCGGGATGCACGGAGGATCACGGCCCCCCCGCTGCCGCGTGGGGCCAAGTGGCCGTGACAGAACGGGCGGTGTGTTGGAAGCGCCTCGTGGTTCTGCTTCTCAGGGCTGGGTACGAGGCAAAATGTGCTTTCACTCGCTTGTGTTTCATATAGGTTGAGCCTTCTGATACTATAGAAAATGTAAAAGCCAAGATCCAGGATAAGGAAGGCAAGTTCAACATTCTCTTTCATTCTCTTCTTTGTTGGATTTAAGGATATTTCATGCAGATGTGATTGTCTGCAGCAACCTACTATTTTAGTACAGCACGTCATAGTTCACTTTCCTCCTTTAATCCCAGTATCTCAATTTATGTCACCTTTAGGCATTCCTCCTGATCAGCAGCGACTGATTTTTGCTGGTAAGCAGCTCGAAGATGGACGCACACTGTCTGACTACAATATTCAAAAAGTAAGTAAGCTAGGCTGAAAAGAGGGGTGTAGTATGGGCGGGCTGGTGCAGTCAGAGCAGCCTGACCTTTGCCAGGCCTGGCCTGAGAAACACTTCGAGTAGCTTTAACCAAAGCAGCTGATTGAGGGTTGGGCAGCACTTCTGACTGGGGAAGTATTGATGCTAGGACTAGAATACTAAATTCATTAAGATTGGAAAACACCTACAAGATCATTCAGACCAACACCACCATGCCTACCAAACCATGTCCCAAAGTACCAGGTCCACACCTTTTCTTGAACACCTCCACCCTTTCCCTAGGCTTCAAATGCTTCACCACTTTCCCAGTAAAGTAGTTTTTTCTAATGTCCAATCTAAACCTCCCCTGGCACAACTTAAGGCCATTTCCTCTCGTACTGTTGCTTGTTACTTGGGAGAAGAGACCAATACCCACCTCACCACAACCTCCTTTCAGGTAGTTGTAGGGAGTGATGGGATCTCCCTTCAACCTTGTTCGGGCTAAACAACTCCAGTTCCCTCAGCTGTTCTTTCTAAGACTTGTGCTCCAGACCCTTCAGCAGCTTTGTTGCCCTAACCGAACTAACAGTTGCTGCAGCCCAGTCTATAGTTTCAGGTCAGAAGAAAACATTTCTAACAGCTTCCATGTCCAGTGCTTCCCCTTTATCAGCCCTGGCACTTGGCTCTATGTGAGCTGCTTTAGGGGTCTCACATGTGAGAACTCCTGCTCACTGCCAGATTAAACTGAGAGGTCAGGGAGTGCCACTGGAACGAAGTAGCAACAAATAGATGTCTGGTTGGCTTAGTTACATCATGAAATTATTCTGACTATATTCCAGTTCTAACTGAAATTGTGAAAAGATTTTACAGTAGTGGAGCTTTCTGGGGTTTGGGATGCAGCAACCCAGTGCTGTCTGGAGCCATTTGCAGATGTAATAGCAAAAAAACCTTTTAGAGCTCCAGCCTTTGCCTGGAATTTGATTTACTTTCTGTAAATAAAAGAAAGCTTGCTTAAATGCTGCTGTTGTCTTCAGAAAGCATTTTGAGTATCATTTCGTGTGTTGCACAAATAGGAATCAACTCTTCACCTTGTGCTGAGACTTCGTGGTGGGGCCAAGAAAAGAAAGAAGAAGTCTTACACTACTCCCAAGAAGAACAAGCATAAGAGAAAGAAGGTTAAGCTTGCAGTGCTGAAGTACTACAAGGTATGTAGGATGAACTCTAGGGGAAACTTGATAAAAGCACAACTCTACTCAGGAAGGGACTGGTTACAGGATATGAAGCCTGTAACAAGCCTGCATGTACCCTGGCATATTTACAGTCCTTCCATTTGCAAACACCCCACCCATTAAATAGAAGAGAACTGACTGTTGCGGTGGGGCACTTCTAAACTTTGCTTTAAGAGTTTGATGTAGCAACTACCATGAAAACTATTTTGCCAAAGAAAAATACTCTAAAGCTATCATCAGTGTTAAAAGGTGCCTAGTATATATGAGATGTTCCTCTTTGCCCTTCCCAGGTGGATGAGAATGGCAAGATCAGTCGTCTGCGCCGGGAGTGCCCCTCGGAGGAGTGTGGAGCAGGAGTCTTCATGGCTAGTCACTTTGACAGACACTACTGTGGCAAGTGCTGTCTGACATACTGCTTCAATAAACCAGAAGACAAGTAAACGTACTAGACAATAAAAAGGTTTCAAGATTGATTTTTGCCTCCTGTGGGTCTGTATTTCCTCTCTGCTGGTAAGCAAGAAAAATCTGATGCTTTGGATACTGACTGGCAACTAGGGTGACTACTTTGACTATAACGGAAGCAAAAACTTCTTTTGAAGAGTGGCTTAGGTTAGTTGTCACCTTCAAAAGAGATAACAGCTAGTAATGGCAAGGAAAAAAAAAACTACACTCTAGCTAACCTTAGAAGTGGTGTATACACACGAGAGGAGCAGACAGTACAGGAATTATGATGTGAGAAAACGGGAGAGCAAGAGGTCCAAAGTCCGATCTACAAGTGAGTCAATGCTAGAGAGAAGGGTAGTAGAGCCCTGCTAATTAAAAACAGACCACATACTGAAAAGTTGCCTGGCAGCACTGATGGTAAGAAAAGAGGGCTTAGCTATTTTGCTAACAGTAAATTGTTGTCACAAATATTTATACCATAATAGTTTTACATATTTGGAAGTGCTTGAAATGGTGTAGTTTATCCCATGTTCCAATGAGGTCAGTGGGTTGCTTGACGATTTAAAAGCAAAACATCGTTCTAGAAACATCAGGTTCAAAGAATCTCATGCATCTCTTGAGAATTCATTTAATGTTAAGAGTTGAAGGCCAGCCAGGAATAAAATGTGTCCTTTAATATTACAGTATTCAAATGTATTTTAAAATCCTGGATCCCATGAAGTTGTCTGCTGAATTTCTTTTTCTTCATAACAGATAATTTCATCTCCAATATTGAATTGTATAGACTTGTCCAAACTCAATCCACAATCCATACCTGTTTTTATTACCTGGACATCATGTTTATGATGCTTCAGTGATGACAGAGACCCTACAAAAAGAAAGTACAAAGACAGAGCACGCACAACATCAGAGCACAGAAGCAATTTGTGTTGCTTCTCTTACAATAATGTTTTGCCTTGTACTACAAAATGAAAGCAGGAAAACTTAGGGATTATGCGCATTTGCAGCTCAGGAAAATCAGACAGCAGTCCTTTTCAGCAGGCAAATCCTGAGGTGCTACTGCTCTCCTACCAGTGTTGAGGGCTGGGAAATGGTCTGGGTAACAGTGCAGTGGCATTGTGCAGCTCTTCTCTAGCTGGAACAATTCCATCCTCAATAGCCTACGGGATTGCCCTACAAATCAGCTGTGTGCATTTCACACTGACTTCACAGGGAACTGAGCAGTGTCCAATACTGAACGCAAATACGTGCTTTATGGCAATTACACTTACCTTTCCAAATAACGTCCCCATTACGGATTAATTTAAATTGCATTGTTTTGTCTAGCAGTCCCTTCTGCACTCTGCATCCAGCTACGGGAATCTTGTTTTTTCCTACTGTTACAGAGAAGGTGTCGAGAACAGAAGCTTCCCCTAAAAGAAAAAAGTTATATTAAGTATATGAGAGTAACAAACTGGCAATAAGCAGAAGCAAGCTGCACTCTTCCATTTAACAGAAAATGGAAAAGCAACTATAGAAGAATGTAAGTATTTAATATGATGAGAACATTTCATTGGAGAAGAAACTTCAGGTCACAATGCAAAGCAAAGATTTAACAACGAACACTCACCTACTGTATTTTCCACCGTGGCTGGGGGCAGTCTGCTATTTAGCTCACCTTTCAAGTCTTCAATAAGTTTGTAGATGATACTGTGAAGTTTAATTTTTATTCCCTTTTTAGCAGCCAGCTGTTTAATACTTTCATTGGCTTTCACGCTGAATCCAAACACAACACCTGATGAGTAAAACAATCAGCAAATGATGACTACAAGAGATCACGTGAAAGCAAATGCAGTGTCTACTCTGTAATGCTGAACTTGCAACACAAGAAACATCATTTTTCCACTACTTCCCGTTTAAGAAGGGACCATTTACTTCTCCCATTATTGCAGCTTGACTGTTGCTACCTTTGGATCAAAACAAATGGCTCATGGGAAGTTCCCTGATGACAGAACTGGAGGTAATGAAGCAGAAACCAACCTTACACACAGCTCATCAGAGCTGACATGAAGGCCAAGGACCTCCCATTTCTGGGCTGGCAAAACAGTTTGCCTGTCCAGCTTAAGCTGGAAGTGAACTTTATATCACTCTCATCACATATGTTTACTTTATCGATGCTGCTAATTAACATTGAGAAAACAAAACCAGAATGAGACCTTCCCACTTAGGTGAAAAGCTTCTACTAACTCTAAATTGACTTCTAAAGATACACTCACCATTAAATGCTTCAGCAAGAGTTATATCGTTTTCAGTGATATCTCCCATTCCAAAATGAATGATATCCAGCTTACATTCATCATCAGCATCATAGCTGTCCAGAATGTTCAGAATAGCTTCAACAGATCCATCCACATCACCTGTGTGTGAAAATGGCAGTACTTTGTATACATCAAAGAACAAATAAAGACAAACTACGGGCATGACAAGTGCACGCTATGTAACATAAAGCCTTTTGACATCTATCACTCTTACTAGACTGTCAGTAGTGTGTTAGAACACATCTAACAAGTCTAGTAATTCAAAAAAATGAACTGAATTAATACAACAAGATCAGAAGCTCCACATCTCCTGTCATTTTCTGGTCAAGTTTGCCTGTTTTTTCAGCTACTACTGTTGCTGCTTGTATGTCACTAAATACAAGGTCAAACCAAGTTCCTCCTACTTCACTTCAATTAAAAAATAATTGTTATTGTCCTCCATTTTGCTGAGGCAGTACTGCTCCTCACATAGCTTGCATTTAATTTTTTATATCTAGTTTTTATATATAGGCACTTGTATGGGATTTACTCAGGAGTTCCTGGACAAAGGGGGCTGGGCTCATAAACATTCCTACCATGTGGCCCTGCTGGAAGCACTTCCTTCTGACCACCAGATGTTTTCTGAGGCCCCTCCTCTTACTGACAGCAGTTCAATAATGTTTCATTTCAAACTGATCAAACTTCTGCTAACAGAAAGTTTGTCAACAGTTTAGAGCATCTGAGAAGCAGTAAAAAGAACAGGTCATCACCTTTAACAATTACTGATAGGACATTTTTGTCCATCTCTGTCCTCTCTTTAGGCCTTGAGAACATTAGATGCTTATTGGTCTTGTACAGCACTGCCTTCCTCTGTCTCCAGGTCAGATGAGCCAGCTTCTGTTGCTTCTTCTCATATTCCGTCCTGTGTTCCTTTTGCTTTGCTTTAATAACTTCCTCATCCTTTTTCATCTTCTCCTGTTGTTCAACATAAGTTCTCCAAGCCACAACTTCATGCGCCCTTTGCTGGGCACAAAAAGACAGAAATGTTACCTTTCAAAGCACTGCTCTGGAAAACTCCACATTAATGCAGTTTCATCCTTTTGCATCTTTTCTACAGGCTCATCCATTTTATTTCACATTTATCAATAGATTTTGCTGCAAGGATGGCAGAAAACGAGCATGATAGCTTCCTCTCTGGGCTACAACATGACTCAAGGTTTATTTTTATGGTATCTCTGCACTGTGGAAGAGGACTGTTGCTTATTTTTTCCTGAGGTATTTGTCCAGCTCCCACAACTCCCATTTCAAGCTATATTTTATGCATATTATTTCTCAAAACACTCGTTTTCTTACTCTAACACGTAAACACTGATACCATTAACTACCAGATTGTTCTCCAGGTAGGGCAACAGTGTGATCATATAAAAAAAAGAAGAAGTCTTCCATGCCTTTAGGAAGGGAATATATTAGAACACATCCCACACTACCCCAGCAGAAGCCATTCAGGACTGCAGTCACTGCAAACAAAGCATAGAGGAAGGCAGAATGACCATGAGAAACAAAAGCATGAACCAAAGGTGACTTATCTTTAATTCCAGAGTCAGCCTTCATGGGACTGTAAAGCAGGCTAAACTGTATCACTTATTTTTTACTCAGCTCTTTCCCATCCACCTTACCACAGTCTGAGTTTTCCATTAATCCAGTTCTTTCCGTACCTCAGATTCTACTTCGAGGATTTCATCTCCCGCCGAAGGGACTTCCTTCCAGCCCATGATTTCCACTGGGATGCCCGGAGACACGGCATCTACAGCTTTGCCGTTCTCATCAAACATGAAACGCACTTTTGCCCAGGTCTTCCCTGCAACCAAAACACAGCCTTTTCTCAGAGTTCCTCTTTGGACAATGGCTGTGGTAAGTGGACTAGTGAAGAGCAGAGGAGAAAAACAACAGACAAAATTAAAGTGACTCTCCTCCCCATTTTCATGATTAGTGTAGGTAAGCAAACACAAAACAGAACGTACTTGTGATTGATCACAGACAGAATAGTCCTGTAACATTGTATTAGAGCACTAATACAATTTTAAAGTGACTTGCAAAAAGGCCCAAAACTGTACTGTACTCTTTTCATTTCTGCATCAATACAAAATTTGGCATTTGTGAGATCAGCAACAGTTTGATTTTACACACGGAGTGATCACCCCCACCAGAAAACCCACACCAAAATCCAGCAGTTTTCTAGAATTCAATTCATTCTCTAAAGAAAGCAGAACACACCTTCATAGAGAACGTGCAAAAAGACTACGATATTTGAAAGAATGTCATGTCACACAATTCAACAAAAAATGTATTGTATTATATTATGTCTATTAACTTCATCATTCTACTTTTTTAGTGACATTAAAAAAAAATACATCTGTTCTCACATTTTAAACTATTTCCTGTGCTTACAAGATTTCATTTCAGTCATAAGATGAATTTTGGCCAATCAGTTTATAACTTCCTTTTCTGGCTCTCGTGGTAGAATTTTCACTGCCAATAATCTATTAGATCTCGTCTAACAACAACAAGAAGTTCACTATTAAGTACTGAGGTACAAATCACTTGAACAGTTAGAAACTGCTTCACTTAAGTTGTAAAGGTGGCAGATTACTTACCCTTTCCCTTTGTCTTTGCGAGACTCAATCACCGTCCCCTCTACCAGACCTGTGGAATCTGCCTTCAGCTCTAAAATCTCTGCTAAAGCAACAGTTGCTTCTGCTAAAACCATGAGGTTTTCACCCTGTATAAAACCATACACACAAAAATATAAAGAATAAAGGAAGTGCCAAGTGCTCAATTAAAGTAAGATCAGAAGTTGAAATCTTAGTGTCAGACTCTCCCATTTAATTCAGAACTTCTAACAATGCGATAACAGTCCAACAGCACAGATCCCTCTGCCTTCAAGGCAAGATGACACCAAAATAATGAACTATTAAGACACTAGTGCTGCTGGTTGGTCCAGAAATCATGGGACACTAGAAAGGGTAGCTTCCCTCCTTCTTTGTTCATAGCATCGAGGTTACAGATGCAGAAAAAGGCCATGCAATAATCTGCTTCAAGTATGTTAGGAACGAAAACTTAAAAAAACCCAACACAATAACCTTCAGCCCCCCACAAAACCCCAAACCAAACCAAACCATCTAACAGACAAATTAATTGAAACTTGATAACATCTACCACATAGTCAAGACTCCAGGACATCAGAAAGACAAAACTGTTGGTCTGTTTTCTTTTGTTCTCCTTCGTTCTAACTACAGTTTATTTCTGAGAAGAGATATAACAAGCCAGCTGTCAGTGAGTAGATCCAGATCTCCAAGAATTAGGGCAACAACTTGCACTACAACAGTGAATGTTGAAGTGAGTTTCAGGTGTGCCTATTTATAGATGTGTCCCAAGTCATAAAAGACAGCAATAAGGCTACTGCTGCATCAGTCTGGACAAAGCTGCTTTGGCCACCACAAAACCAAAGTTCAGATTTTAGTTCACTTTTTCACTATCAGCTGTTTGCAAGGATAGGATGGTAAATTTTGTAAGACCACTAAAGAAGTCTGTTCCTGTGATCGGGCATGTGTTAGGAAAATACTTATTTACCCTCATTTGAATTTTTCTGTTTGTGCATAGCATTATCACGAACCTTGATTTCACACCGATTTTATAGAATGAGCAAATACGAGGGAAGCGCCATTAGGATTAACCTGAAAAATATCCACTGAACTTCCAGACGGAAAATGAGATATTATTGCCCACCAAGGGTCTGAGCCTCAAAATACGATAGGAATATGTTTCAAATAGTTCCCGTGAGAGCCAGCAGAACTTCCCTCATGGTAACATCTCAAACACCAAGACAAAAAGCATTTTATTTTTCAGCCGCCATATAACAATGCAGCTGCACGCACACATTAGACACCCACGAACAACACCATTTCTTCCAACAAAACTTTACCTTAAGAGCAGAAATATTTACAGCTTGAACATCACCTCCAAACTCTTCACAGACCACATCGTGAGCCAGCAATTCCTTCTTTACCCTTTCAGGATTGGCTTCAGGTTTATCACATTTATTAATGGCGAGGATAATAGGAACTAAAAAGACAACAAACTCATTACTAACCTAACCAAAACTTACTGCTACCAGCACAACTGCAATAAAAGGTTAAAGGAGGTTATGACCACTTGGAACAAATCATCTCACTTGGTGCCTGTTTCCTGAGCTGCCAAACTGAGATCTGAGCTAATGTGAATAAAAGCTGGAGGAGTTATCCTAGTAGGGAAGGGGAAAAGATCCCAGAATAACTCTCTGCAACCCACCCTATGAGCATTTTTCTTGCAAACCTGGAATTTCTGCCAAAATATTTATTTTTTTTAATATCTTTATGTATTACCGCAACACTCAGTATATTTTCAAACACCTTCCCAGGGGAGAAGGAACGGGACTATGACAGTTACTTCCCAAGTTCTGTGAATTCCAATTCAAAGACTTTCTTTTGAGAGGTGAATAAGCATTTGCAAAGCGCTCATTATTTGAACTGTATGTTAATACACATTTTATATTAACTCTGTGCACTGGACTTGCCAGTCACTTCAACATAATGTTAAGAAGTTAAAATACCGTACCTCCTGCCCTTTTAGCATGTTGAATGGATTCTATAGTTTGTTGCATTACACCATCCTCTGCAGCTACAACCAGAATGACGATGTCAGTAACATGGGTACCTCTTGCTCGCATGGCTGAAAATGCCGCATGTCCAGGAGTATCAAGAAAAGTTATCTTTTCCCCAGAAGGCAAATGCACTGTGAACAAACATACATGGTCCATTTTAAAATCAAGATTTAACATGGCTTTATGTGGCCTGCTATAAATCAGGCATGACTCCTTTGAGAACTTTTTTAATACTAATGACATATTTTAGGTAGACAGATAACTGTTGGCATGGAGGTCAAGAGTGGTTTTAACTCAACAGGAAAGCAGAAGTGTCCTGAAATCTTTCCTAATCCAGAACAGTTTAAATATAATAGAATCACAGAGTCATGGAATGGTTTGGGTTGGAAGGGACCTTAAAGATCCTCCAGTTCCAACCCCCCTGCCATAGGCAGGGACACTTCGTACTGGATCAGGTTGCTCAAGAACCCCATTCAACCTGGCCTTGAACACCTCCAGGAAGGGGACATCCATGACTTCTCTGGGCAACCTGTGCCACTGCCCCTCCACCCTCACCTGCACAGACAATCCCTTCAAAGTTCAATCCACACTGTTCCAAAAGCATCACAAGTTATGATTTCCTTTTTCACTGCTTACATATAAACTATTTATGTTGCAACACTTTTCCTTAATGAACCAGCAGTGTCAGCCCATTTTATAAGACAGAGAGCAAATCGTTCTATACACAAGCACGTACACTTGAATCATACCAAGAAAAGCACCAATGTGCTGTGTGATGCCTCCTGCTTCCATCGATGCCACTTGAGTTTTTCGTAGACTGTCAAGTAAGGTTGTTTTCCCATGATCAACGTGGCCCAATATAGTAACAACCGGGGGCCTTGAGGTTAGTAGTGCTGGGTCTGCAGGTGGTCTACAATTAAACCAAAACATCTTTCATAAACACCAAATGAGTTCACTGAGCAACATCCATGCCCACAATAGCTAACAAAGAGCCCTTTACCAGAACTCAGTGACCAACAGGTGAGCCTAGCTTCTCCCCACTGTGATCACAATTCCCAGCTACACCACACACGGGCAGTGCTCTTGGCCCTCAGTCCTACTGCTGCATTGATTAATGAAGCAATTCAGTATAACAAAGAATAATTGGGTTTTCTGTAGAAAACAGCACAGAAAAAGCTCACCTAAACCAAATCAAATCCAAGCACTAGTTTTATGGCCAAGGAAGTCAAACCTGCACCTTTTACACATTATCAGATGGTGACTGTATCAGGCATTATCAATAGACCACCAGAACAAACAAAACACGGTACATAAAAACCACTTGCAGCAACAAACAGGATAAAAAGAGCCAAAAAGAACAGTTCACAACCTACCTCTTCACAGCATCTGTGTTTTCTCTTTCTTTTTCCTCTTTCAGTTTTGCTGATTTATACTTCATTCCTGATTTTTTAACAATTAGCTTGATATGGTCTTCATGTAAGATGGAATCTGGTTCTAGTGAATCAAGGTCAATGTCTGTGTATAGCAGCGCTTCAAAAATATGATCTGTAGAAAAGTTAATGGCATTCAACGCTTACATCCACAAAAACATGGGATGAAAAAAACCACTTCATACAAATTAAGACTTTTTCATTAGTAGTAGTTTATATCAAGATTACATTTCTTCCACAAAGCACTTTTCCTTTAGTTAGATTTATTTAAAAGTTCCTGTTACACTACATACTTTCAGAAAGATTTACTGAAAATGACTGCCTCGTTACATATTTTTCACTCAGATTTTCAGAGCTCACTTTTTCTCTAACCCCTAAGAATGAAACAACTGAAACTCACCTAAACCAAATAGCAAAGAATTGATTCAGGGAGGACGGAGATTTGATAAATCTGCTCATGCGTCACTTTCTTTGGTAGCAGAAATACAGAACATACTGCAGTAGTCAAAAACTGCTACACGCTGACCCATGTACTATAACAAATCTATCTCTGAAATGTACAGCCAGAAGTGACAGACTTTTCTGCTTCTCTCCTCACTGCCGAGAGGAAAGTTTGCCAGAAAAATAGCCAGCTGGATAAAAAGAGATCAGTATTATACAGGTATGGCATTATTCCAAATGTCAGTAGTCAAAATGTGCTAATAACCCCCCTAAAACATCACTGAAAACTGGCCAAGCTGAGCCACTATGCAACCAGGAATGGTTCATGGGGTCAAAAGAACAAGCCTGTTTCTGTAACCCAGTTATTAGGTCCATTACCTAAAGATGAGTGTGTTTCCAGACAAGTCCTGCCTGCTTACAGATAATGACTGTTGTAATGGAATATATATTCATAAAATCATAAGGTTGGAAGAGACCTCTGAGATCAATGAGTACAACCATACCTGTCTCCCCACTAAACCATGTCCCTAAGAAACTCATCCACCTGTGCCTTCTAAACACCTCCAGGGATGACGACACCACTACCTCCCTGGGCAGCTGTTCCAATCCCTGACCACCCTTTCAGTAAATAAATTCTTCCTAATGTCTAGTTTAAACCTCCCCTGGTGCAAATTGCCGCCATTTCCTCTCATCCTACCACTTGTCACTTGTGAGAAGAGAACAGCACCCACCTCGCTACAACCTCCTTTCAGGCAATTGTAGACAGTGTTGTGGTCTCCCCTCAGCCTCCTTTTCTCCAGGCTAAACAACCCTAATTCCCTCAGTCACTCCTCATAGGACTTGTTCTGCAGCCCCCTCACCAGCCTCGTTGCCCTCCTCTGCACACGTTCCAGCCGCTCAATGTCCTTCTTGTAGTGAGGGGCCCAAAACTGAACCCAGCACTCGAGGTGCGGCCTCACCAGTGGTAAGTACAGGGGCACCATCACCTCCCTGGTCCTGCTGGCCACGCTGTGTCTGATACAGGCCAAGATGCCACTGGCCCTCTTGGCCACCTGGGCCACTGCTGGCTCATGTTCAGTTGCTGTCAACCAACATCCCCAGGTCCTTCTCCGCCAGGCAGCTCTCCAGCCACTCTTCCCCAAGTCTATAATGCTGCATGGGGTTGTTGTGTCCCAAATGGAGGACTCGGCACTTGGCCTTGTTGAACCTCATCCCATCGATCCAGCCTGTCCAGATCCCTCTGCAGAGCCTCCATTCCTTCAATATTGCTCTTGAATCCAAGATTCCTGTTGCCAGGGTCGGATTAAGGGCTGAAGCTCTTTTGTGTCTTGTCTCCTCAGCTGTGTAATTCTGTAACTACCAGGGATTCAGCTTAGATAAAGCAGAGTGCAATGTTTTTCCTTCCAAAATAATTTAACACTTAGGAAACAGAGTCATAGGGAGCAGCCTATAAAGATCTGACACCTTTCCGCTTGAGATGGAAGACAGTCCTGGCTTCTTCACATTCAAGCATCTTGCCTGGTAATGTGGATGGCCCAGCTTTTCTCCTCTTTAGTCTGCCATTGCACCTACTCATATTTTCTTGGGTACAGGAACAATCTATCATACTAAGAGAGGGATTGGCAACCACTTCGCTATCTCAACAACAGAGCAGGTTCTCACCTATGTCTTTACCCATAGCTTGGGCAAGTTCCTCGATGGTCATCTTCTGCCTTATCTCCACTTCACCTTGTGTCAGGGGTATCTTCTTTTTCTTCTTTTTTGTGTCCTATACGGAATTAGACATGTATATAGGAACACATGGCTGGCATAAATTAAGAAATAATAAAAACAATATTAAGAAGACTATGGTCTCAAGCTGTATAATGCAAACATCTTTTTTACTACAGTACCAATGAATTTGAATAAATTAAAGATAACACATCATATTGAATATTTAAAACGTATAGCATACTAAACTTAATCTTGTTAATTTTTAATTACTCAAAGAAAACAAATCAACAAAACAATTTTCACCTTTCTTTGTGTTAATTTCCTCCTGCCCCTGTGCAAGATGCATGACACTGCTGGTATAAACACTTCAGTCATATTTGAGAGGGGGTCACAATACAGTCATACATTAAGTACATTTTGTCTTATAAACTTACGGTAATTCCTCTATATTCATTAACAAAGCTCCTTGTTTCTGTAATCAAAATGCTACAGTTGAGCTCTTCTCCTCTGAAATTTCACATAAAACTAGAGATTACTGCATTTTGTTAATTACCTCCTTTGTGGCCAGATGCCTGTGTTGCGATAAGGCAATACTGATTAATCTGTCTTTTTGCCAGAACTGTGGACACAGAAGAACGGACCACACGGGATGTGCAGATGACTGCACAGGCTTCCATTGTGCTCCGTTAACTTCTCTGTAGGAAAGAGTACGCAGCTGTCTGCAAGCACCGTGTAACTGGACCAGATTTCCAAACTTTAGTATCAATCCTCGATTCATTTCCTCACTGAAAATACAGAGGACACATTTACATCAGTCTCAAAGCTGAAAGATACTCTTTCCTACGATAATATGGACAGGAACACAAGGCACAAATGTTATATTGAAAAAAAAAGGCTTTTTTATGCTGAGAAAGTTAAACTATTTGGCAACTGTTCAAGTTTTTCACTGCTTCACCTTTCTCTACTATCCCACTACAGTCACAAATCTATTAATATCAACACTACTTACAAATCTTCCACCCATCTCCAATGACCTTTAAGATAAACTACTGCAGCCCTCATTTCAGCTTCTTAGACACTATCTAAAAAAGAGACATTTGCACTTCTCATACTACTCTAACAGTTATCCAGGCACAACCAACCTCTCTAAAACACATTTGTAAAATGCTGCTTATACCACCACTAAAACACTGTAGCAATAGTGTTGTTGTCACATGGACAGAGACATCCTTTGAGGCTAAGCTTAGCAACTAAGCTTTCCAAGATGCTTCTGCCAAATCATCCCATATCTTATTTTAACCATCTTAACTTTGGTTTGAGTAATTTTGCTAATTATTCTCTACAAGTCTCCTATGTGAACTTCTCTTCCTGTTCAGACTTGTGTATTTTCTCTTTCTGCTCAGTGATGCCTTTCTCTGTACCTTATCATAGAACGGTTTGGGTTGGAAAGGACCTTAAAGCCCATCCAGTTCCACGGGCAGGGACACCTTCCACTGGATCAGGTTGCTACAAGTCTCATCTAATCTGGCCTTGAACACCTTCAGGGATGGGATGTCTACAGCATTCCTGGGCTACCTGTACCAGTGTCTCACCACCCTTATGGGGAAGAATTTTTTCCTAATGTCTAATCTATATCTTGCCTCTTCCAATTTAAAGCCATTCCCTCTCGTCCCATCACTCCATGCCCTTGTAAAAAGTCCCTTCTCAGCCTTCCTGGAGCCCCTTTCAGTACTGGAAGGCTGCTCTAAGGTCTCCCTGGAGCCTTCTCTTCTCTAGGCTGAACAACCCTAACTCCCTCAGCCTGTCCTCACAGCAGAAGTGCTCCAGCCCATATGTGAGGTCAACATAAGGTCAGGCGATACCGGACAAGCTCACAGGAGATAAACTCACGCCAAAAACCAAACCACTCCTGGCTCTCTGGGCCCTCAGTCACCTGGGGACAGACGCCCCCCGCTACCTCGCACCGCTCACGCTCGTATTTTTGGCCCCCACAGCAGAGCAGCCCCCGGGCCCCTCGCCCCACACTCCGCGCTCACCCTGGGACACGAGCCTCAGAAGAGCCTCACTCGGGACTGCATAAGCACGCAGCCACCAGGCTCCTGGCGCTGTCGGCTGCAGCCCCCCTCTGGAGCCCCAGTACGCTTCCCCGCTATCCCCAACCCGCTGAGAGAGCCCCGTTTCCGCTTCCCACCCCGCTGTCCCCAAACCCCCCGCCCGCCAAAGGAGCCCAGCCCTGCCTGGCGCCGCCAGAGCCGCGCTCTGCGCACGCGCCGAAAGGGCGGCGACAGGGGCACTGCACACGCGCACTGCCTGTCGGATGCCTGCCCGCACCTGGGAGGGGGCGGAGCCGCCCCTCATGGGAGGCGGGTTCGGAGCTTCTCGCGGGAGGCGGGACGAGAGTCCCTCACGGGGCGGGGACGGAGCCTCCCCTCAAAGAGGGCAGGACAGAGTCGCCCCTCGTGGGCGCGGGGGCGGAGCCTCTCCTCACGGGAGGCGAGAGCTCCCCTCACAGGAGGTGGGGGCGGAGCCTCCTCCTCACAGGGGGCGAAGCCTCCCTTTCGCGGGAGGCGGGAGCCGCCCCTCACAGCGGGCCGGACGACGGCCCCTAAGAGGGGACAGAGCCGCTCCTCATACAAGGTGGAGTCTCCTAGCACAGGGAGTGAAACTTTCACTCACAGGAGACGGGAGGGGAGCTTCCCCTCGGGTGAGGCGGGAGGAGAGTCCATCAAAGGAGACGGGGGCGGAGCCTTCCCTTCACGGTAGGCGGGAACCGCCCCTCATGGGAGGGGGCTGGGGCCGCCTATCACGGGAGGGGCGGAGCCTCTCTCGTAGGGGGCGTGGCCATCCTGACTGGAGGCGGGAGCCGCCCCCTCACAGGACAGAGGCCCCGGGTAATACTGAACGGAACTCTGGCGGCTTTTTCTGAGCTGTCTTACCGTCCCCCTGATGGGTTTTTTTTTGGTTGTCTTACATACATATCATTAAGGTTGGAAATGACCTCTAATATCATCAAGTCCAGCCTTCGTTGCTGTAATAGATATATAAACACATACAGCCCTTTAATTTGGTTTTCTCCCACGCACCAGGCAACGGCATCTTTTCTTGGCAGTGTCCTCCTGCCCGCCTCCAATCTAAAGCTTTAACATGGCTAACTGTTTTTTAAAGATCTCTCTCATTTGGCACCTCTGAAATAATACCACTTAATAGACCTGGGAAAACAAAATCTGACAGGCAGCTCTGTAAGAGGTTTTTGAAAAATCCTTAATGGTCCCTCGTTAATGACAGAACCATGGAATGCTTTGAGTTGGAAGGGACTTCAAAGCCCAACCAGGTTCAACACCCCTGCCATGAGCAGGAACACCTCCCACTGGATCAGGTTGCTCAAAGCCCCATCCAACATGGCCTGGAACACCTCCAGAGATAGGGTAGCCACAGCTTCTCTGGGCAACCTGTGCCAGTGCCTCATCACCCTCATAGGAAAACATTTCTTCCTAATCTTTAATCTGCATCTCCCCTCTTTAATTTTAAAACCATTCCCTCTCATCCTATCTCTACACTCCCTGATAAAGAGCCCCTCCCAGCTTTCTTGTAGGCCCTTTAGATACTGGAAGGCTGCTATAAGGTGTTCCCAGAGACTTCCCTTCTCCAGGCTGAGCAATCTCAACTCTCTCAGCCTGTCCTCATAGCAGAGGTGCTGCAGCCCTCTGATCATCTTCATGGTCCCCTCTGGACTCACTCCAACAGGTCCATGTCCTTCTTATGTTAGGAGCCCCAGAGCTGGATGAAGGACTCCAGGTGAGGTCTCACCGGACTGAAGTACAGCGGGACAAATGCCTTCCCTTGCCCTGGTGCTCATACTTTAGTTGCAGCCCAGGACATGGTTTGCTTTCTGGGCTGCAAGCGCACATTGCTGGCTCATGCTGAACTTCTCATCCACCATCACCCCCAAGACCTTCTCTTCAGGGCTGATTTCAATCCATTCACCACCCAGCAGGGGATTGCCCTAACCCGGATGCAGGACCTTGCCCTTGGCCTTGTTGAACTTAATAAGGTTAGCACAGGCCCACCTCTTAAGCCTTTCAAGGTCCCACTGGATGATATCCCTTCCCTGATGCCATTTGTAAAAGCCAGAGATAATCCCATCACATCCTACGACATTCTTTAGCCTCTGGGTTCACTTGGGATAGCATTGTTTCTATAGCAATCTCCATCAGGTAGCTGCAAATTGTGTGTTATGAGTAATAACCACAATTTCCTTTATATCTGTTTGAGCTGTGCATTTCACATGCTTTGCCTGTAATATGGGACTTGAGGTAGTTTGCACAGGTGGTTTTCCACATGCTTGCAATGGCAGTAGCTACACGGTTGTGCCCTCAGGAACTCACTACTGTAGGTATTTGTTCATTTATGATGTTGAGTTTCGACAAAAAACCCACATCCTGTATTTCAAAGGCACCATCTGCTGACAAATATGCCAGGTACTGATACGTTGAAGAGCACAGGGCCCTTGAGTGTTTCTCCAAAGGTTAAAATGGGAAAAGCAATCTCAAAAATAAACCCTACTAAAAAAGCTTAAATATCACAGGTTGTGCGAAGGGCATTAAATGCAGTCAGTATTCCTGCACAGAGAGACAAACCAGGGAGAAAGGTTGTGTAAGCACACAGACTCCACTGAGCTGTCAGCCTGCAGGCTGAGGGCGACACGTCCTTCAGGTCATGGGACAGTCTGGGGAGTCTGGGATTGACCTGAAAAATGCTTTATTTGAAAGATAAATTTAGCAGGCAGAACAGTCACCAGAGTTTACTGCAAATCTGCGTTTTGAGTTGATCTTCCACTGGATGCTGCCTGGAGACCTTCCCATGTGCTGCTCTAAGGCTCTGGGAATTAGCGTGGGATCATATTTTAGCCACATGTCTCTTAACCACAGATTCATGCTGTTTTCATTTAAAGCTTTATTATAGGTTGCCTGTTTTTCTGAAGGGCAAACAGAAAACATCATTTCTGATGTCACGGGTCAGGACGACGGTTTGGGTTGCAGAAATCTTTTCTGCTTAACTATGTGGCCGTTAGCACTTGGCTTTCTCCCTTAGTTGCAATCCTTGACTATTATTGGTTGCCTTCAAAAAAACACATTTGATTATGCAGTTCTAGTTTTTAGTGTGTATCATTAACTAAATAGTTTATGTTGTTTTGAATTTTCTAGCTTGAATTTTTCTTAACTTCCTTATCTAGCAGCAACATTTTCAACCAAACAACACATAGGCAACATTCTAGCATGTGAAATTACTCTAAGCGTGTATAAAATGTAATTGGTACATATTTGAGGCAAATACTTGTTTTGAA
The DNA here is from genome assembly GCA_033558235.1 of Neomorphus geoffroyi. Classification (NCBI taxonomy): domain Eukaryota; kingdom Metazoa; phylum Chordata; class Aves; order Cuculiformes; family Neomorphidae; genus Neomorphus; species Neomorphus geoffroyi. The sequence goes on along the minus strand of JAUMJM010000005.1, from coordinate 96,820,242 downwards.
ACCAATATTTGAACCAAATATCGTTCCCATTGGATGTGAAACCCTGTCTAGGTCAAAACAATGCATTATTTTAATGTCACTATTTGGCAAGGAAAGAGGCAGATTAAGAAACATGAAATACATTTAATGTGGGAGGGGAGGTACTGGGAGTTGTATGGAGAAACAGTATGGAGAAGTTTGTTCTCCAGCTAGCTGAGGGCAAACAAGGTTGGCAGGAGGTCTGCAGAGCTCTAAGACAGGAGGGACAGCCAGATCTTTCTGCCCCTGAAAGGATAGCAAGCTCTGGTCTCTGCTGTGTGACAGCATCACAGGACTGTGGGGGCTGGAAAGCATCTCTAGAGATCATCTCAACCCCTGGCTCAAGCAGGGTCAGAGTGAGCGAACTGCCTGGGATTGTGTCCCACCGGGTTTTGAGTATTTCCACAGAGGAAGGCTTCACAGCCTCTCTAGGAATTCTGTTCCCATGTTTGGTTTTAAGGCAAGGGTCTTGGCAAGCAGCTCCCAATGTCCTGCTTCCAGTTCAACCCAATGGCCATAACTGCTTATTTTTCAAAATGTGCCCCAAGTTCACACACTTCAAATCTAACTTAGGGAAAAAACAACGCCAAAATCAACTCCCACATTTGCTTGATGACAGCAATAACACATTCAACTATTACATTCAGGTATGAAGTGCAAGGTGGTTTTTTTTTTAACAAAACATGGAATAATAGAATTGTTAAGGTTGGAAAACACCTCTAAGATCATCAAGCCCAACTATCACCATACTACCACCGTGCCTTCTAAACCCTGTCCCGAAGCTCCACATTTACATGTTTTTTTGAATGCCTCCAGGGAAGACTTCACCACTTTCCTGGGCAGCCTGTGCCAGTGCTTCACCACTCTTTCAGTAAAGACATTTTTCCCAATATCCAATCTAAACCTCCCCTGGCACAACTTGAGGCCATTTCTTCTCGCCCTATCACTTGTTACTTGGGAGACCAGCACCCACCCCTTCACAACCTCCTTTCAGGGAGCTGTAAAGAGCAATGAGGTCTCCTCTGAGCCTCCTTTTCTCCAGGCTAAACAACCCTAATTCCCTCAGTCTCCTCGTAGGGCTTGTTCTCCAGCTCCCTCACCAGCCTCGTTGCCCTTCTCTGGACACGCTCCAGCCCCTCAATGTCCTTCTTGTAGTGAGGGGCCCAAAACTGAACCCAGCACTCGAGGTGCGGCCTCACCAGTGCTGAGCACAGAGGCACGATCACCTCCCTGCTCCTGCTGGCCACGCTGTGTCTGACACAGGCCAAGATGCCATTGACCCTCTTGGCCACCCTGGGCCACTGCTGGCTCATGTTCAGTTACTGTCAACCAACACCCCAGGTCCTTCTCTGCCAGGCAGCTCTCCAGCCACTCTTCCCCAGGTCTGTATTGTTGCATGGGGTTGTTGTGTCCCAAGTGCAGGACCCGACACTTGGTCTTGTCAAATCCCATCCCGCTGGCCCCAGCCCACGGATCCAGCCTGTCCAGATCCCTCTGCAGAGCCTCCCGCCCAGTTTGGTGCCATCTGCAAATGCGTTCTGTGAAGCCTTGCTCCTAGCTCAAAATCCTTAGCAGACCTCGCCCACACCGAGCTCTCGCGCAGGACCCAGCGACCGGCCCAGCACCGCGTTCTCTGCAGCGGCCCCGAGGCAGGCGGGAGCGCCGGGGCGGGGCAATGGAGCCATGGGGCGCTGGGGCGGGGCGGGCGCCACTTCCCGCCACGCAGCGGGCAACGATGGCGGCGGCGCCGGAGCTGCGGGAGGCTCTAGGGCAGCGGCTGCGGGACTTGGGCATCGCCGCGGTGACCGCCGAGCACCCGCAGGTACGGGGCCGCCGCCGCCTCTCGGCGTCTTCTTCAAAGCCGGAGTGAAAATCCTCCGTACGATCGGCTACCGGGCCGGCTGAGCACTTCCCATGTCGATATTTGATCATAATAGATCATTATATATGACAATTAAGAATAATTAAAACAAAATAGGTAACAATAGTCATTTCTAATAATAAAAATATAAATATATAATACAATATATAATAATATATGCTGATAGTGTAATGTATTATATCAAATTATAATATATAACCATAAAGTATTTCCTAATAATAAAGTAATATAAAAATATATAATACAATATATAGTAAAAAAGATGGTGATAATGTAATGTGTGATGAAATGATTATAATAAAATACATTAATTTCAAATAATGAAATATGTAACATGTAAATATGTAATAGATACTATATAGTAATATAAAATGTATAGTATATAAACAATTACAATAAATAGTAATAATAACACAGTAATAATTTATGGTACATTATCAAATAATCAAACATCAACATGGAAAGCATCAGCTTTGCATTTCTCTGAAGGGATCTACAGAAGCTGCGTTGTTCCCTCTGCTTCTGTCTCCAGACCCCCTTTTCCCCTCCAGTTCCCCAGCTGTTTCAGGAGCTGCAGCCCATCCATTTCTTCACTATGAAGCATCTAAGATACTTTGCAACCTTTTCTTCCCTCCCATTTAGAAGTACGCTCCCCACACCACTCCAGTCCAGCAGTGGTGAATCCACAGTGCTGTCAGTGCTGCCTTTTTGCATTTTTAAAGTGGGATATTCTTGCTTTGTACATGAGCGAAATGACCTGGACAGCAAGCGGGAGCAGTATGTCACATTTTATTTGTGTTCATTCAAAATTTCTTCATAAAAGGGTACAGTTTTTAGGTTGAGTGTAACATTCAGTATTTTTTAAGTATTTAACAAAAGAAACCTGCCAGTGTGCAGCTGAAAGACTAACGGGTATAGAATCTCACAGTACCCCGATGGTATTTTCCAGGTGTTCACTGTTGAAGAAATGATGCCCCACGTCCAACACATGAAAGGAGCTCACAGTAAAAACCTTTTTCTTAAAGACAAAAAGAAGAAAGGGTTCTGGCTGGTGACTGTTCTGCACAACAGGCAAATCAATTTAAATGATCTTGCTAAAAAACTGGGCGTTGGAAGTGGAAACCTAAGATTTGCTGATGAAAATGCCATGCTGGAAAAGCTAAAAGTGGGCCAAGGCTGTGCAACACCCCTGGCCCTCTTCTGTGACCAGGGAGATGTGAGGTTTGTGCTGGATGCTGGCTTTCTGGAAGGTGGCCACGAAAAGGTCTATTTCCATCCAATGACAAATTCTGCAACCATGGGCATGAGCCCTGACGACTTCCTGAAGTTTGTGAGATCGACGGGCCATGATCCCATCATCGTACATTTTGATGAAGACACAAAGTAGATGAAGTTCGCTTTTCTATTACTAGATTTTGTAATTTTTTTGGCATAGATTTTGTAGAGCAAAACTGGCAAAAGTGTCATTACAAATAAAATTTGAAAAAAACAGGCTTACTCTTTTATTTTTTCCATGGTGTAAGTTTATATTGTATAATATGGTGAGAAAAAATACTGTCTCCAGGTTGTTAAAAGTTTAATAGAATATTCTTAAAAAGACACATCTCCAGTCTACCACCAAGTGACCAATAAGTAGGAAAAGATGTTACTTGAATAACATTATACTGTTTATTAATAAAATGGGACAGAACTGGAATTTTCTGTATGTGGTACTGGCTTTGAGGGTTTAAACATAACATAATTGTTAGGAAATAACAAATTAAATTAAAAGTTACAAAATATTTGTCAATACACACAGGACAGAGATGTCTAAATTGTGCACCTGTACCCATTTATCCTCTACTACACATTGCTTTGTTATTTTTATCTAGAAAAAACCCAACTTGGCTACCCTACAGAAAGCACATTTGATTGTCTATGTTTTCAGTTGCATTTTCACTTTCACAGTATCCTCCCCTTGGGAAATTATTATTAATTACTCTAATAACTGCCCCCTAAAGACAGGCATGTGCCTTCGCTTCTCCACAAATGGCACGACACCAGGGAGCCATCTGACAAGCAGGTGGGGTGGGATGTGAACCCTGCTCCCAGCCTCTCTCCTGGCAGAATTGTTCCAAGGAGTCGCATCACTGTGGGTTCCTGACCAGGTATTGTACATCCTGGTGGCATCTGGTAGGGAAGGTAACACAACCAGAACTGTATCAAGTGTTGTGCGCTGTTTGTGCAGAACCCATGGAGGACGTGCATCTTCTCTGCTCCACCGTACCCTTAACTAGTCCCTCCAGAAATGGAAAGAATGGTACGATGAGCAGATGTCCTTGAGCTGCTCCCCTCAGGAGAAGAGGGCTGCATGCAGACACATCCATGTGCTCAAAGAGCTGAGGGGAGGCCGGTTTGGCTTTCAATAGATTATATATATTTAGTATAGAAAAGTATCTGCTATCACAAGAACAAGACCAGTACATTCTCAACATTAAATTCCTAATCTAATTCCTTCTCCTCCTCTTTCCTGCATAAATGAATAAACCCCCTTTCAAACAGATTTTGTGCTGAGGAGAGAAGCAGCATAAACTCCTTGGAGTCCAGTAACCACACTGTGGTAATGAGTACCAACACAAACCCCAAAGACGTGGGTAGTGGAAGCAAGGGGCAAAAACCTGAAGATGATGGGGAAAAGGACTTTAGAACAAGGCCTAACGAAAACATCTTTTGGGTATGAACTACGCCTAGAAGTCAGCAATTATGTGAGTGCAAGTTGGGACAGAACGGAAATCAAGAACACAGAAAAGTGAACAGAAAAACACGTAAAAGGACTTGGGCTCTTGGACGACTTTGCCACTGCACTGCGTGAAAGGATGCAATACTAAGAGTGATGGAGGGAAATACCTCAAAAGAAATGAGGGAAAAATCAGTCCATTTGACTCAGTTTCATTACAGATGGCTCAGCCAGTGGTGAGAACTTCATAAACCTTGATATGTTTGGGGTTTATTTTTCCCTCTGTAGGAAAGTAAAATCTTTAATTCTACAGGATGAACATCTAACCTTGAGTAAGAAAAAGCATCTTCTAGGGCAAGGCAAATTTCCCCAGAAACATCCTTACCATGGTTGTCTTCATTTCTGAAGGATCTGGCACCTGACCTGTTCTCCGAGACATGAACTTAACGAGAGCTTAAATTCTCCCGGCTACCTCAGAGAGACACAAAACCAAACCCATCTCTCATGGCAGTCCTCAAAAACGGGAGTGACCTAAAGATGTTGAAGCTGTAGGAAGAGTCACTGGAAAGATGTCTGGATACATCTGGTTTTATATTTGTTGTTAAATGTAAGTCTGAAAAGAACAGCAGATATTTGGGAATATTGGGTTGATTAATGAACTACCCAGAGAACCCTGGATTAACAGACGTGTTAGTAAAATAGCCAGATCTTAAGATACAGTCTTATGTGTCTTCAAAAAGTAAAATTTCTCTTACCCTCTGCCTGCTACTCACTCTCCTTTCCCTTTAAGTTTTTTTTGTGGTACCCCAAATCCTTTATCACTTCAAAAAGGAAAAAAAAAAAAAAGTGACTAAATTTGACCTGCTTTTTTAATCCGGAAGGGCTTTAAACATTGAAAACGTGTGCAACAGCAGTTCACTGGGCTTCATGAACCTTAAAGTCTGCACCTTATGAATTGTAACTCCCTTTGTATCCTGAAGAGATCCTGAGACTTGTCTCAGCAAAAATAACGACCAAGCAAAATCCAAGCTTCAGATTCTACATTTGGCAAATCTATAATGATTCTTTTTGTATTTACTTATGAAATTAGTGTTTCAGTTTTTTTTTTAAATACTATCAAAATAGTGTATAGTTAAGAGCTACACAGGTCAACACAAATAAACAACATGAAACAAACTACACAGTGTCCAGAAAAATTCCGCTACAGTTTTATCGGTTTCCTTCTGGAAGAAATACTGAACACATCACCAACTGATCACAACACCGTTACTTAACACCAATATCCTTCCAGTAATATCAGTCTCCAGAAAAAAGTGTGTATAAATGTACACACAAAATAAGAATAAAAATTATTTGGTTTGGCATTTTAATAACGTCATTAATAAAAGTATACAATGGCAAACATTAAAAAAAAATCAATATGTAAAGGAAATTACAGTTTTAAATAAGAGCTTTTAAAGTTTTGTTTCACACCTAGGTACATTCCTTTAAGGCAGTTTTATTAATATCAAAGCATTATTTACATACACATTATCATCTAATTCTAGAAACGATCCATGAGCTCCTTTCTTGAGGCTGCATCATGTCTTGGAAAGGGTTTAGAAATAAAAGGTGTTGGGAATGTTACTAAAACCTCAGCAGACTCTATCAGAAAGGTAAATAAAACCAATACACAGTGTAGTACCACTATCTCTTTTGTTATCTTGAACTAGCAGTGTTCGATTTGGCAACTCTCGCAGTAAAAAGCTGTGTGTACTCTCCTTCTAGGCTGTGTTCTTCCCCTGGGAGTCTGTGTTTCAGAATCTATGAAGCAGCTCTCAAACTAAATTCCCATTTTTATTTTATTTTATTGTAAGGACCCAGACTGGAAAGTTTATGAAAGGAAAGAGAAAATAATATAAAAATCATCAGAGTGCAGAGAACCTCCTGACTGCTCTTCTACTCCGAAACGTCTTTGCAAAAGAAAGTGCTGGGAGAAGCAGGTTCCGATTTCTTAACCGCAAATGTATCCCTGTTGCTGCTTTTGGCTAATTTAGCAAATACAACCAACCCCAAATCCCCTCTCTGGCCTCCATACTGATGCAGACAAAGTGGATCAAAACCTGGTTACAAGGGCACAGAGGGGCACAAGATGGGCTCTGGCACCCAAACCTGACCTGACTTGGACCCAGCAGGATGAATTCCACCCTCAAACTCCTGCCAATTCTCTCACACAAGGAAACTCTGCTTGGGTTTTTGGATGAGAGGGGTAATTTCTCGTACATATCACCAGTTAAACAGTAATTGTACAGTTTGTGACTACGTCCTGGCTGTGACTGCACAGATGCTTGAAGAAGGTGTAATAATATATAAAAAAACAAGTGTAGAAATTGTGAGGAGTTATCCTGGACAACTCAGTTACTGCAGAAAAGAGCTGAGCATCAGGAGATGCCTGTGTGACAGAAACAACCCATCCACACGTGGGGAGGGCAGGTTACATGCACCCAGCAATGCTCCTTGCAGAGCAGTAGTGCCGTGCAGTCACAGCACTCCTTGGATTCTGGGAATACAAACAGCATTTGGCACTACAGTTTAGATCTGTTAATTCAAGACACATGCGTTCTTCTAAAAACAGTGACACTACTAAACGGCTAGGAAATAGTTTGAAATGCATCAGTCCTCTAGAGCTTAGGAGAATCTAGTCAAAGTCAGATCCTGAAATGAGCTTGAAAATATAATAATTTAGAATCAAAGATATTTTCCCTAATATTTATGGTATGTCAATCCTCTTTCAAAACAGCTATGTCTTTAGTAAGGGCTACCAGCATTCCAGGTTTCATATTTTTGCCTGTGAAATTCCTTAAAGGCAACTTTTCCTTCAGTCTGTATGGCCCTGCCTGTACCGCGTCCAGAAACGGCACAGAAACCAGGCTTGACACCAGATTCTTATTGCTTAAGAGTGCTTTCCTGCTACAGCTCACCAGGGCTCACTCTGTCTCACTCAAAACTGGGGGAGAAACTCAGCTACCCCCAAGCTTTGAGTGCGTACAGGTACACACAGATTACCTGTACACAGATGAACAGGCCCTGGCACCCCTTGCAGCCACTGCCATCCATCCTACCCACACCTCTGGTGACATCTCATAGCTGTCACTGCATGGCCTGGAGTGTCCTGAATACCTTTCAAAAACCTCACGGTACCAGTTACAGTGTAGGAAATAATGCAACTGAGCTCAGGCTGCCTACAAAACCACTGTGGACCTAGAGACTTCAGGAGTGCTCTGGGGTTTGGATCACTCCTGGAACTGCCAACCTATGCTGATACCAAGCAAAAATCACCACGCTTCCACTGACATCAGTGAAAATCTTGACAGTAAGGGACCAGAAATGGATGCCAGTATGAGCTCATTATCAAAATAAACCAATGATTTAAATGAAATACCGGTAAAGTCGTCAGAGGAGCAATGGAAATTCTCTATGGTCGGAAGTGTTCAAGACCAGGTTGGTTGGGGTCTTGAGCAGCCTGGTCTAGAGGGAGGTGTTCCTCTCCATGGCAAGGGTGTCGGAACTGTATGATCTTTAAGGTCCCTTCCAACCTAAACCATTCTGTGATCTACGAAAGTTGCAAAAATTGGTCCTGTTTTCCCATAAGAAAAAATCTCCTGAAATACTTAAATTCCCTGTGAAAACAAAATATTTCACTTAGATTTACATCTTTCAGCACATTTTAGCATAAAATATTTCAGAAGGAAGTCAGTTTAAGGAAAACACCCAAGAAATTTCCCCTTCTAAATATTATTGAACTTTTCCCTTTTTTTCTCCCTTTTTGACAAAATTTCAGGAAAATAAAAAAATGCCTTGCCAGTATTGCTTTTGAACTGCGTTCTCTCTCCACTGAAAAATGAGTCTGTTCCAGCTGTCCCTGACAGCTTGAGACCTTATAAATGATAAAACCTGGAAGCCTCGAGAAAGAAGCTGTTATGAAGCTTATTAATTAATTAAGCTGTTATTAAGCTGTAGTGGCTCCACCACGCAGTGTAAACAGCAGTGGGATTGGTTCTGCCAAGATGCCCTGCTTACCTTTCCTGAGGTGAGCGGAGGAAGCTGTAAGGTGCAAGTTATGTACCTGCCTGTTGGAAGATGGGACACTAGGTAATTAAAAAATTAATGTGACCCTTTAGAACAGGAACAGGAATGTGCTTTCTGGTTTGTAATTAAAACAGCATTATGATAACTCATTTTGGATCCACTTAGAAGCTCACATACACTTCCTTTGCACTCTCTGCAAATGCTTTCAAGACAACAAATGTCTGCAATCACTAATGTACCAACAACATTTGTTGACTTTAATATAAACCGGTAGTGAACAAAACGTATCTTACTAATAAAAGATAACCTTAAGGGGAACTGATTGTAAAATGCAAAATGCAAATGATATTATTTACATTTCTTTTTGCCATCAAGAAACCTCTAAGCCACAATCAGCTCATGTCAAAAGAAAAAACAATTTAAAAAAAAAAAATCAGTCAATACACAAACATCATGAGATCCTGGAAATGCCATTGGTTGAGAACAGTGATAGAAAAAACATACCTGACAACTTCCTGTCAGAAACATTTGAACACACATATGCAGAATAACCGGGGAATGCGAAAAACACAAATGATAAACCAGTTCTATAGAATTCCGTTATCCCATGACTCCCCCCCGTTTTGTTAGTTATCCAACTTTTTTCATGTATGTAAACAAATCTTTCTCTCGCAGTATGCAACAAAAATCAGCATAAACTTTTTTTAAGAGCAATTTCATGCAGATTATGCAAACCAAATAAGGCAGTGAAGTGCCACTAAGCTGTGAGGTTTTTGTATCTGTATTTACAGTCAATTTCAACGTAATATGACAGCATTTATTTTAGATTTACAGAAGTAAATATAAACTGCTAGTTATGGTTTTTTTGGCTAATTATTAGCAGAAGCGTAAGCAAATCAGTGGCTAATTTCATGAACAGAAGATGAAAGAAGTTTGTTTTTTTTTTCCTGGAGTAATTCTTGAGACCTTAAAATCCTTGGTCCTTAGGGAGATGAGAACTGTCCTTTATTCAGTAGATCTTAACAGTGCAACGTGCAATAATTCCTAAGACCATCTACAAATTTTCGGCAGTAGACTCCAGTAGAGCTCCTTGATTCAAGGAAGGAAGGTAGGTAGGTAGGTTTTTATTTCTTGCCTGCTCTAGTCACGAAGAGTGTAAAAAATTCCCTTAATTTTTATTAATGATTCCTACAGTCGCTGTCTCGTTACTTCAGATATAAAGGCTTCACACTGAGATACTGAAGGACACTTTTTCTCTCTGTGTTCAGATGAAAGGTAGAAAGAGAAAAGAACAAAAGAAAAGCTTAAGGTGTGGAAGTACAACATACAGAGTTAAGTCACTAACAGCACTAACAGCATGCAACAGAGACGTTTTAATGAAGTCAAGAGAAGGACAGAACGCCAAAGACACCCCTTATAAAAAGGCAGTTTCCTTGTACAGAATACATGTTATGTTTTATTAAGCTATTCTTTTAGATTTATCTGTCCCTTTCTAAAAACAGACTTCAATATTAATGTGATTTCTCCAAACCTTCTTCTTCAAGAGATTTGAAAAATAAATGTATTTTTCACAGGCAAAAGACTAAATGGGATGAAGTTCCCTGCCTACATAGGCAAAGTAACTGCTGTAAAACAGCCTTTTCTGGCTTGACTAATAAGCAAGACAGAAGCCAGTTAAGCAAGCGGTATTTATATCTGGTTAATGCAATGTGCACTTGTTCTTATATATAATGCTGTTAGTTTGTTGTAAATGAAATTAATCTCATTTACATTTTGGGCAGGAAACTCACCACTTGGCCCACATCTCATGTAGTGGGTAATAGAATTAGGAGCTTTGTTGCTCCCTAGACCTGCTTTTTGAATTTCTGCTTTCTGGGATAGGTTCCACATCTGCAGAGAAAAGCATTTCATGTTATTCATTGTGTCGATCAGGACATGAAAAACCCCCTCATGCATTAAAATACATTCTACTTATTAGTAGAGCAAAAGGATATATAACCATTTTTTTTAGAGGAAAGGAGAGAGGAGAGGGATAGAAGAAACTCACTGGAAACGCCTACTCAACTACACTCATTAAAATTCATCTTAGCATTTTGCATAAACAGGTATCGTTTTCAAAGCCACAATCAGATACACTTAACTTTTAGATACACTAACCCTAAGTTTTTGCCTTTATGAAAACAAGGTCAGATGTGACCCAGGCTGACTAAACCTACTAGAGAACTTAAACTCATCTTCTCATTTATCATCTGCTACACATTGACAGAAATGTCCACATACAATTTTGCAAAAACAAAAAACAATCTTTGCATGCAACAGCCCAAACGTGCAAAACGCAGTCTCGCAATTCACTCTCCACTTAAAGCAAAGCATCGTGCAAACCTTTCCCTGCAAGCACATTACTAAGCCTGCACCACAAAACCTTTTTTTGGCCAGCAGACACATATTTAGTGTTTATAATGACCATGCAAAGTCCTACCATCATTTTTTAAAGGCAATAGGGAGCAAGCAATAAGCGAGTGCAGGTGTGATTTAGAAGCAGCCACTGCACTGGCTCAGAAGCAGCAGTGATGGAGTCTCAAGAGGAATTTTACAGACCCTTCCTACTACCTGAGTGTAGACTGAAAAGAGACATCCATGATGTATGTATTCTTAAAGCACGAAAATCAAAAAGGGGAGGAAAAAATGATCCTTCCATACATTAAAACATTTGTTTGATAGTTATTTTCCAGAGACATTAAGAAATCTCTAGCAGCCTGCTTTCACTGCTGCAGTAGAACTCCACAGAGCAAAAATAGGAGCAGAGGAGTTATCATCAGCACTCAAATACAATTCATTACCAGTTAATAAAAAAATGCAAAACAGTATCTTGAGCTGGGCAAGGTTAGTTGGAACTCTCATAGAGGATGTGAGGCATGAGTGTTCAAAAGACTAACATTGTTATTCTGAAGCCCTTTGTGTTTAAGGGAAAAGCTGTTTTAATGCTGGCCCTCCCAATGCAGTAAGGTAAAACACAGGCTGAAAAGGCATTAAATATCAGGTATAAACACTCATTACCAGGTTTGGTTTGTATGTGGAAGCTTAATGCTGTGAAAAGAAAGGAAATGATGCAAAATGAAGTGCCTCATGGGCAGTGACTGGAAAAAATGTATTTTGTTGCCTTGATCACAAGCTTTAATTTCACTCTGCACAGGTAACATTCAAAATTTTTCTTTAGACTTGTGCCATGCTCTTGATTAGTTGGGGTTCATCGGTTCCGCTGGAAAATTTGTAACAAACACACCTGGAGCCAGCACTGGTATGTTTTGTAGCTGTGACAGTCTAAGGACCCAAGCAAGGTAAGGCTGGCAAATGAGATAGGAGCATGCCTGAAAGCTCATCTGGTTTCTGGAACAACAGTAGTTGATCTAAATAGAAGATATGACCTCTAGCTACAAACCTTGTGTCTTGCTGCAAAACACAGCTTTGCAATCACTTAGGAAAAATACAGATGCTGGTAACACAGTATGAGTTTACAGTAAATACTCTCAGAGCTAAGATGATCTCTATCATTCCTTAAATAACTTGCAAAATATATTATGCACAGGTCACTTCAGGTATCAGCCCTGTTCAACGCAAAGTGAATTCAAACATATCTGTGGATTAACGGAAATGAAGCCAAATGACAGGACCCAAAGTCATAACGCTGACTTCGCTGTGCGAGGGTGGATGCTTGTGAAATTAAGATTGTATTTCAGATTTGAAGTTGGGTTTTTTTAACGGTGAGAACACTGTAGAGGGAATACTGCAATAACTAAGAGCACGTTGTGACCAACATTGAAAAGCGAGATACGTATCAGCCCAGAAATAACAGATGAGGCAGAAGTGATAAAGGGTGGCTGCTTTACATTTTGCAATTCTACCTTCCACAGAATGTCTCTGAGACATTCCATCTTCCCCCCCTCGCTTCTTTTCCCCACCTTGAAATGCAGCTGAGATCTGGAAAGGGCTGTCTCCATATTTTATTAACAATTCTCCTGTATGAAACAGAGACCTTGCAGATTAACACATGCAATGTCTGCTGCTTTCCTTAGGAAACTGCGTATGGCAGCACTTCTGCTGCTCTCTGGTTACACACCAAGGAATTCGAGTTCAACCCACACAGCAGTACCGCAACTGCCACAGAACTGCTGGCAATGGAAATTCAACTGTAAAAATCAGAATGTGATATTATTTTCAATATTTATTTTCCATTTAAAATATTTTTCCTCTCGATATATTTTCATCCAGGCTTTGTTCAGCTCATGTTAATTCTGGCCTCCAACCACTGTCAAAAACTGTTTCCTATTGCAAAAAAGTGCTAATGTCTAACAGCTCACATAACTGTAGTTTAAGTACAATACAACTTTAAATGTTTATGGTTATGATTAAGAAGTTCCAAGCAATTGCAGAGACATTAGAATATTGTCATTACTTTTCAACATTTCTCTTTAGCTGGGCACCTGGAATTTAATGTTATTGGCTTAAGCATTCCTATACTATTATTTTGCAAGCAACCTTTTTTTAAATTCTTCTTTTATTTACTTGTGTTAACAACAATTTTTCTGTTATTTTGTTACACAACAGCTTGGTTTTTATTATATTAGTGTTACTTCTACTAAGGAGAAAAAATGAATTTCCACCATTATCGATACAGGTTTTTATTACTGTGCATCCCAAGGAGTCTCACAGAACACTGCTATTTGACTCTTGATAAAATGATACACTTCACCACATTTGTACACCAGACGTGGAAAGACAAAGCAGGCAGAAAAGGTGGAAAGGGTCATTTTTTCATTGCAAGTGCTGCACATCACATCACTATTTATCACCTCTTCGTAAGAATTATCATGAATGGTTAGGATTAGGAATGGTCTTTGTACTTATTAATGTTCAAATATTTTATTTAAGTATGAACAGTAATTAATATTTATTGTACCAGCTATAGGTGTTGAATTATTGGGCTGTAACTCGTTCCTTGTGCAAAGTGCATTTATGCCAGGACACGGCATAAATGAAAGGGGTGAAACACTGAAATCTATTAAAACGCCTTTTCATCTTTGAAAGAAGGGGAAAAAAGGTATCTTTACTCCAAATACATAACCAACATGTTACTGATACACCTGAAAGTACGAGCAGAACTGACAAGTACTGTCTTTGCACCAGAAAGCACGTTGTTCACTGGGCTATTTTTGGCAATGCAGCATGCGACTGGTTTAACATGCATACATGTACAGGAAAAAAAACCAAAATATTTGTAATGCACGACAAATAAAAACATAGCTCACGTTATAAAAACTTTTAAAGGCATGCAAAATCTATACAGTGCAATTAACGTTTCATGCAAACTTTGGTGAGGTTACAATTTTACATTCAAACATGCCAGAGGACACAACCGAGCCCCGTGCCATCGTTCTCAGGAACAACCACCCACAGACCTAACATCAAATTGATTTTGCATTGTAGTGAAATTTTCTCTAAATCCAATGGACACTGAGAACACCATCGATAAGACTGTCTAGATGTGTAATAACACAACCTCCTTATCATACACAGCCGTACTCATACCACACAGTTTTATTATCCTCAGAAACCAGCAGTGGGGACTCAGCCTCACTGGTGTTTACACCGGTGGCAGGAACACACTCACTAGTTCGAACTGACCGTAGGTCACTATGATCTGGTTTCTGATTAGCAGAAGGTTGTTCCTCATTTTTTGGTACAGACCTAAATGCTAACAGATTTGCCTGATCACTTGTTTTTGATGCAGATCTTTGAGGCAAGCCACTGATATTACTAACTAATTCAGTGTTAAGGGACAAAAACGGCTGCACCACAGTAAATGATCCTGTGCTGTCATTACCAGATACACTGACTTTATCATTAAACACATTTGTGCTTGGCAAAGTTTTCTCACGAAAATTTGCCCTCTCCGTCCTTGAAGTCTTAGGCACATCAGAGATACATCCTAAATTACGTGGTTTAACTGTATCGCTTTGCGGAACACAATCTACTTTGTAAGCCACACAGTGAAAACAATTAGAGGAGAACTGGTGTGCTGAGTACTCACTGGAGGTTGATGGAACGCTTCTCTGAGTGCTGGGTGGTGCTGGATCGACTGAGACAGGTTGCCTACTGTCCTTCGACAAAAAGTCATGAATGCTTGTCCTTCGAGTAGTTCCCTCTGCCGTAGAAATCACGCTGCTCGCACGAGGTAAGGTAGCGTAAGGATTGCAATCTCTTGATTGTCGCTGTGACACAGTTGCTTGTATCTTGTCTTTAACTGATTTAGCCTTCCCTTGAGTGCCCGATGTAAATTTTATCGGAGAGCTGGTAAAGTAGGTGTCTTCTGTTTTACGAAGGCTGGGCCTGACAAGTTGTTCCGGTTTCATGGATCGTCCGTCAGAGAAATCAACTGTATTTTTCACACTTAATGATCTCACGATACCACAGCCAGCAGATGGCTGTTTTCTTAACTTTTCCCTTCCTGTCAGTTCCACAGACTCAGATAAGCTTTTCATGACTTCATCTAGAAGATTTTCTTCACTTGCAGATTTCATCTGTTAAAAAGATTAAGTATTTTATAAGTTTATGAATTGTCCTTTTGACATTTCTTAAGCAATCTTTCTGGACATGAATGGACAATTCTAAAAAGTATCTATTTTTTTAATTTCTCAGATTTAAAAGCAGTATTAAACACTTACAGTACACACCCAGGAGTTTTCTGTGCAGCTTCCAAGCAAGCACTTGGAAAATGAGGTGTCAGACAGATGACAACTACTTGGAATTAGCTCCTGTGATACTGATTAACTCAATACTTCCAAGTTCATCTTCCCACTCACGTGCCCTCTGCCATCACTCACCAATATTGCCTACGCAATTTCATGTGGATTATTATTTTAACTTATACTGATCATCCAGAGCTGAAGCTTAACTTCTCTATACACTCAAAAAATAAAAGACAGAAATCTCCGGAAGCAGTACAAAGCACAGAACCTTGAGACACCCTTAGCGTCTAAATTTGGACCGGACAGCTCTTGCATTTCTCTTTCTGGAGAAAAGACTCCAAAACTAGAAAAAAAGTTCAGATAAATGCTATTCACAGACTCAGGAGAGAAACACCTGAGTTTTTTTTCAAAATGATAAATGAGACAATGTTGAAAGAACTAAGCTAAGAGCATGAAGGAAATGCTCCGGTAACAGGCTGGGAAGAGACCCGAATGATTCTGTGATGCTGTGAAAGGATTCTGATTCTTGAACAGCAGTGGACCAGGCTTGATGATTCTGGTGGTCTTATACTTCTCTTGCCAAAAGAGCACTGTTCAATGCTTAAAAGTCAAAAATCCTTATCAAAGAGACCACAGGCAAGAGGTCCTTTAAGTACCTAACAAAAAATCCAGAACCTTAGTCCAGACTCAAATCACAGACTGCTCCAACCAATTCAGCTGTGAATGTGTATTTTTCTATGCTACTTCTGTCGTTAAAAGCAGATGGAGTGTGATCCTCACTCTCGACAGGCCCCAGTCACAGTTACTGGCTCGCTTTACCCCAGAGCACTTTTAGGTTTCAGACAGCTCTACTCGAGAACTAGCGATGAAGAGATTGGAATACTGGCAGACTCAAGGTGATCTGGGGCTTCTAACAAACTGTCACTGATTCAGAGAAACATTCTCTTTGTCTTGTTCCTCTCAGATTTCAATGAGCTCCAAGGTCAGGTTTTTTGCCCAGCAGAGTTAACAAGACTAAACTGAAGGAGATGAGAGTCTCTCCACAGGGAATGAAGTAAAGCATCTTCCTTCCTGCTGATGTCAGACAGATCTGACAACAGCTCTTACTGAAGACAAGTGCTGAACTGTGAGAAGAAAAGGATACCTCATTTGAGTTTACGGCCTGAGCTCCTATGAGTGCACCACGCATCAGCACAATGGGCAATTTCGTGTGGTAGAGATCAACTTTCTAACCAAATCCAGTGACCTGGAAAGGGTCAAGGGGTGAACATCCAAATGATTTTGTGTGTAACACGGCAAGAACAGTTTATCAGAATAACATCCACACTATTTCTTTATGCAGGCATAATCATAATCTCCATGAAGTTCTACAGCTATTCTACTCACTAAGTCTTCTATTAATTCTGTGCCCATGTATGGGGTAATACACACTTAAAATATTTTTTAAACTAACCTCACTCGAGGTACTCTTGTTGCTTTCTTCTAAAAACTGTTGCAGGGTAACAACTTCACTTCCAGGGGAACCAGTTTTGATCTGTTTTCCACGACTATCCAGTGTTTCAGGCATTCTTTGCTGGAGCACAGGACTAGACCTCGTATGACCTTTCAGATACTGAATGGGACTGCTGCTGCTGCTGGACCAAGCCTCGTGTTCGTGGAGCAGACTGAATTCTCCACTGCTGTGACTCTGTGGTCTGCTTTGGTTATTAATTGCACCTGCTTTGGGGGTAAATATTATTAAGAATTCCATAAGACAAAGAAAACTGTTACAGCAGTGTAAGCTTACTTAAACCTGGAAGATTTTCAGATTAATTCTATTTAAAATACTAAAAAATCCAGTTGTCTTTTTTTTACTCAAATCAAAGAAATTAATACCATTGCACTCCCCTGACTTACCTCTTGTGGCTCTTTAAACATGACATGATAGCTTTTGAATAAAAAAACTACCTTTCAGTTATAACCTGAGACTCCATCTACATGACACTGCAGTCCAAGAGCCACCAATCTCATTCAGCATCACCATGAGGCATACACTCTAATATAGTCTTCATTAGTTTTACATTAAATTAAATACAAAACATGGAAATGAAAGAAAATATTTTTGTCAACGTAGTTCTTCAATAAGAAATATTTTGGAATGCTGCTAACTCCAACCATTTCTGCTGTTACTTGTAGTTTATTAGAGCCATGGCCTGAAGGAAGCATATGGCATTAAATGCAAATAAATTCCACAACATCAGTTCCTTTTGTTGCCAATAATTGTCAATTGCTTAAAAAATACTTATCAAGTATTTCCTACTTCATGTTATTCCTGAGAAATGAAATTATGTTTAGAAGAAAGATAAACTGTTTACAGCAGAATTGTCTAATATTGCATAGAAACTTGGGCAGGGACTGCCTCAAAGACTCTTTTATAGAAGGGAACAATCAAATGGACGAAGAAAATAAACCTATAAAAATCTTAAGCTAGAATGAATTGCTGAATTCCCAAACAGATACTGTTTAATAAATGCAAGCTGTGAACATTAAATGAAGCCTTCAGTTGGCAGCATTCTTGTCTAGTGCGTACAATCATCTCCAAGCAGAATGGCCAATATAAACAAAAACAGATCAAGGCATGTAATATATGAAATTTAGAGAACATGGCTAAATCCAGGAACATTGTTAATATTTTAACAGCAAACCCCATAAGTTTACAGGACGATACTATGTTGCCATTTTGTCCTGTTTGTGTTGTGCTCTATACAGCTTTACAGCAGCAGCGCACACGTAGTAGGATGCTAGGAGAAAAAAACAGAGCAACTTCTCTGCTTAAAAATAAGTGATTTTCAAGTAGTTGGGGGGGGAATTCTTATTTTGTAACATCATTGCTTGGGGTAAGTTTGGTTTAAAATGGTTTGTATCTTATACACTAATATATCACCTTTTTAATATTTATTAAAAATATAAGTTTTACCAGTACTTGTATCCTTTCCCAAATTAGGGAAGTAAGGCTATGCAATGCTTAAAGAAAAACATGCTCTGGAGTGTTGTGGGAATTTTTTTCATTGTTCTATTTTTAGTTTATATAGATGGTCTTACACAGCAAACAAAGGAAATGAAGCATGGATGCAAATTCCCCTGCAGCATACCTTTGACTTCATGGAGTGAAGCATTGTTATTGCTATTGCTAGTGGATGTTCTGCCACTATCAAGGCTGGCTGGTCTGGAAGCTAGATGGAAAATTAGGAGACAGCATGATGAACAGAACTTTAGCAGGTGACACAGTACCTTTACATTCTGATCACAGAATGCTCAGAGGCAGGAATCATGCACTAATCTCACAGGCTGAGCATGCCCATTGTCAACAAAGTGGTTTCTTACAGATCAGAAAGCGAAGGGATTTCCAGGCAGTCCAAGGGGACACTTTAGAAAAGGGCACTATAGGAGTAGTAAGGTACAAAGGAGAGGAAAAGAGAAATAGAGTGTACATTTAGAATTGAAATGGACTGGTTAGTGGGAAACCAGGATTTTAGAGATAAATGGATGGGCATGCAGAAAGCTGCTTGTGATTAGGTCACTTACAACAGATTTGACAAGGAACCTTGCACATTGTTGAAATGCCACGAACAGGAGGAACAAGAGCATCTGCACAGATAATGTCCTGTACTCCTATCCAATACAAGGGAAATGCACTGTTATTATCTTCAAAATGTTTGTTGCTCATACTAATTTTAAGTATTGATAGAAGACTTAAGACTTCACTTCTAAATAGTCTATGATAGCTTTCACTTTATAGCTTTGTCTGAAGGAACACCTAATGGTTTTATAAAATACAGCATGTGACAAATTCAGGTTTCACTGATCAAGAAACATTGAAAAATCAGGTCAAATTTGGATTTGCATTTTTTAGGATTGAAATTGCAACTTCGTTTACTATTAACTCCAAATAAATTTTTAAAAGGGACAATGTTTTAATCCTGTTCAGATGCACTTCATAGCTACTTTCAACTAGAGAGATAGAAGATTTATCTGATGCAGCAGTTAAGAAAGAGAAGAATAACCTGAAGAAATGATACTATACATTTCAAGAGATATGCAAATAACAGAAAACATGCTCACTTGTTAGGATGCCATTCACTTCTTTTTGCAAACTTTGTTAACATGCACACAGTATAACCTTAATTCATTTAAAGTTCACATCTTACCGTGAACTCTTGATCCTGTACTAGAATCATCACTAATACCTTGTGGACTGACATCTTCAAAGGACGTAGTATCTATACACAGAGACATAAAAGAAAATGTAAAATAAAAGAAAATGAACAATTATTGAAATATGTATCATCTGTAAAAGATGCTAAAATATTTTTCAAACAAATCCATTTTTACTTATGTAACATTCTGTAGGACAAATCCTGGAATATTTTATAACTGCAGTTATTAAACCTATTCAGTATCTTAGCACTGCAAGTGAATTATTCATATTGTTTTCTGCTGAAAAACTTTAAAATAAACATAAAACCAATATTTGTATGAAATTGCTGTACACACAGTCACATCGCGGTGCAAAAAGCTTCTACCTATACCTTTATTATTTAGCAACTGCTTGGATCTGAAGCCTGTAGAAGAGTTGACAGCTGCAAAGTTGATAGCTGTAGTAGAGAAGGCCATAGCTCCCAATTCTTTCCTCCTTTTACCCGTGGATATATCATCAGGACCCTCCAGATGCTCAGAACTACCTGTCCATTGTCCTCCTGCTAGGACCATGGACTGCACCAGGTCATTCATGGCTGGGATGCAAATGAAAGCAAATGGTCAGCATGGTCAATGTATTTGCTTCTGTTTTTATTTCGCATTGCAAAACATTTGACAGTTTTCTAAGCGTTAAAGCGCATTGAATTCCGGAAGATATAAACACAAGATCATCCACGTTATGACATGCAATCAGCTCAATGAATGAGAAGTGTTGTAAGTCAGAGACTTCTTTCAGCTCAGTATGGTTCTTAAACTGATTTTATTAGGAATAATCGCCATGCTTGCGCTGGTATGTGATATGTAATATATGTGTTAGAAGCTTTGACATACTGTTTGCAATGGTAAAGTGGAATGAATAAGGATAAATGGGTGCTGATACACAATAACGTCAACAATGATACGGGATCCTTGTACAGTGCAGGTTACTGCAGGGACACTGTATTTTACATCATAAATAAAAGGATCTGAAAAAGATGGCGTCTGATGATATTCACCTTCACAAAAGTAGAAAATACTGTCCACCTCTTATTAAAAAACGAAATAAAATAAAATAAAATAAATCAATACAACATTTCGGCAACAACAACTGATGAATAAATACTTGAAGAGTGACAGACCACCATACAGCCTTGCACTATTTTCTACACCTTCTTTAAACAAAAAATTACAGTGATTTCTTAACAAAAGGCTTATGGAATGTGTAATTTAGAAGTCTTTAGGATAACACAGTGCACTGTAAATTTATATACACATAGGGATATGTGTATATAGACAGCTATGTATACGAATATATGCAGTCACAATGCACTGAATATATATATGTATGTGTGTGCTTGTGAACGTGTGAGTACGTGTGTGTGTGTGTATGTGTGTGTGTGCACGTGCACATATATAAAGTATTCAGTGCCAAGATTTTAAAAAAAACAAAAAAAAACAAAAAAGGAAAAAAGAAAAAGCTCCAGCTCCTTGTATTGCAGCAGGACTTGCACACTGCAAAATAGGAGGAAAAATACAGCGCAGTCCAGGGAGAGGTTAGTGAAAAATTAGTAATGGAAGCCAGTGTAGCCATTGAGAAGAAGCTGAACTGTCATAAAGTCTTACACATGGAGCGACGGTAGAAGGCCTTCATTTTGTCTTTTTCCTTCGGTCTGTTCCTCAAAAAGGGCAGTCTTTTCAGTGCAACCACTTTTATGTCATAGCATGAGGAAAAACGGAAACAGGGAAATGAAAGAAAAAAAGGGAGAAGAACAGATGGAAGTTAAATGTTGAAACTAAGGACAGAAATGAATGTCTGAGTTTAAGCTATGTATGCTATACTAAGAACTATCATTCCCATGCTGCTGTGAGATAATGAGACATGAAAACTACACTGAAATATGAAAACTACACTATGGAAAATTTAATATACTCAGAAATGCACCGAAAATAATGAAGAGTAACACAGTCTTAAAGTTTTAACTGCCCAGCTCTTGAAAAAATAAATGTAAATTCTTTGCAGATGATTATATAGTTTTTACTGTGAAAAATAACATTTCTTGAACATAAACAAAAATGTGAAGCAGAAAAAGCTTAAAATTAAAGCAATTCTACGTACAACTTGTACTTTAAAATACGTTAATATCATTATTTTCTGAGATTAATTTTTGCACTGCATCTCTAGTAGGACACAATCTATTAGCAGTCTTCATTTGTTACATTTTGTGCTCATTGATAATTTTGGTCATCTACTGTCTTGTAGAAAAATTATATGAGCCTTATGTTCAATCTACTGTTTGTGTGCAATGACTTTAATATTTTACTGAAATAATCTGCTTCAAATCTGTAATAAAAATAAATCAAGATTCATTGGCTGGAATGGTATACACCAAATTTTTTTAGCTGAAAAAATATCAAAGATTAAAAAAAATAGCAAAAGAAAATCTAAATGTGAGCATTGCTGTAATATTTCGAAAGGGCTAAGAGAAAACTGATATATATAATACCAGGAAAAGTATTATGATTACTGATAGAAAAATATCAGAGTTAAAATTCAAATAGTATTAAAAGTTGGAGGAGGGGGAAATCACAAGTTAAACTTGTCCTTGGATTCAGCTATTCTGCATTAGTAGCTGATTACTGGCAGACAGGAATTTCAAATTACATTCAGATATAATTCAAAGGCGTTTTGAAGCTTCAGGTAAATGCATCAGCTGACTGTGACACATGCAGAAGCCACATGCAAACAACTGGCATGTAAAGAAATACATAATGAAATTACCAAAAAGTTCATATTTAAGCAGATATGAAAGCAGTGTAGTCCAGTCTATCAGCTCAAGATCTGCTTATTTTATTTCTCTCAAGTCACCTTTGGGACCCATGCTTTGTGATTTGCCGTGGTTTTCTGCTCCACCAGTAGCTTGTTACACAGCAGTTACTATTTTATCCAGCAGTACACACATACATATGCATTTACAAGTGCACATAACTACCTTGAAAGAGAAAATATCCCTCTCCATCACGTTCTTCTATGTTTGCACTTAGAGCGAGAAGTTTACAATGCAACACATGTTACAAGTTCTGATGAATGCATGATTGGTACAGCCACAAGTGTCAAAACCAAACTTTCACAGTTGCAGAAAATAGATCTATCATGACTGGAGAGGTAGAGCAAACACTTTCCCGTGTGGAGCAGGGAAGAACAGAGAAAAGAAAGCACACGTGCGACCTATGTAAGGCAGCAGTACACCAAGTACAATTTCATCTTTGAATTAGTCACTACATACGCATACAGGTATTTTTATTGCCTACATGTACTTGTAAGTACTTCAAAATAACCATTTTTTGGTTTGGTTTGTTTTTTTCCCAGATCAAAAGCATTCCACCTCTTGTACATCCGGAGGAAACAGGCCAAAGCCAACATAAAAAACGATGCTGCCCAGCTCAACAGAAGCAGAAAGGCCACTAAACTTCCTGTAAAGTAGAGCTGCATGTTGTCTATGTGGTTCTATATCAAATATGTAGCTCCTATAACCCTTTACAGGCAAGATAACTGATCCCTCTTAATTAAAAATGTCCACTCTAATCTTTTTAATAAGTAACCAGAGGATGTTCAAGAATCATTCAAGTCATCTGTGATCCTTGTTCACTAACACTGATCACCTCCAAAAGGCCTCATCTATGGCTCTCAGCAACCATAGCAAATACAGAACTTCACTGTATGTGCTGAAAATCGAACATAAACCCCTGCCCTTTGGTAAAATGCATCCTCCTTGACAGGAGGAATTATCTCAGTAATTTCTGCATAGGATACGACTAAAGATATGTCCTGCAAAAAATACTGCAATGGCAGAGCTACAACAGGAAAACAGGACACTACAAAATTTAGCTTAGGCAGCTTTAGCTCTTTGAACCTGTATTCCAACAGACTTCACAAACAGTATGGCAGGAGGGCTATTCTGGTCTTAGTGACCATCTACTCAAAGAACTCAAGTTATAGTTCATTAACTTTTCTGTTTTCAGTAGTCCATGAATATGTTCTTGCTTTATGAGCGGAGAATGAGCGATAAGTATTGCAGAACTCCTCCACTGATCAGGAAACCTCCCATTTTGTAATCCTTCTACTGCCTGCCAAAAATACTCTGGGGAAATATGGATGGTATTAAGATCCTCAAATAGTTTTGTTCGTGCACAGAAGAAAATGTTAAGCAGACATGTTCCAAATGCTTTGGTAACAGAAAATGGCGCCAAATATACCTATTTTATTTCCACTATGGTATGGATGTGCCTGCTAGTGGTACTACTACTTAAAGATGACGGAGTTATTAATATCCTTCATTCCTGGTGGTGGTGTTGATAGTCCAGAGTGAAAGCTACTAGAAGTAATGTTTTTCTCCATTGAAAAAATAAAATTGCACTTGCCTGCCTTGGGTTTTCTAGGTAAAAGCTCAGAATGGTATCCCAACCCCCGAGAAAAAAGAAGCTGTGCCCTAAGCAGATGTCAGGTCCTGATTGAACCACTGAGTACAGAAAGGAAAAACAAAGGCGAAACTGCAGTCAGAGGAGCATTCGGTATCCACACTGCCTGCACGATTTAACCTGTGCTGAATACATTAATAGCCATACAGGCACCCCACCCTTTCCAGAGGACCTCCGGAATCACACCAAGGCATCCAGCACTTTGTGAGACCCCAGGCACTGTCTTCTCTGCAGAACAGAGTTAACCTGACTTTTGTGCCAAGATACCTGTCTTTGTAAGACAACAGGTCTCTGAAAACAACGGCATGAGAAAGTGTCCTGTATTAGGAACACAGCTTCCGTCACCACCTCCAAAAGAAGAGAATCTACAGATTTCGCATAGTGAACCTGTGTATCAGCAGTGCTGGCAGCAGGATAATTAATTTTGGAATCAACACTTCCTCCTGCTTTCTCTGACAGGGGACATGGGGCAGGATCTCAAAGATCATGTCAGATACTCTGTCCTCCAGCTTTTGAGAACACCACTGATTTGTGGCACTGACTGCAATTTGGGGAACACAATCTGCCCTCTGCTTACTGAAGGACATGCAGGACATTTCACCTGAACAGTTCCCTCTGGAACCACCACCGTTCCTATACACAGGAGATCAGGGTGGAAAAGAACCTGTGTCTTCCCATACCCCAGACTGCCTTCAACCAGTGTGGAAAGCTCCTCTATCGAAGCATTTGTGACACACGGCAACTTACAGGTTGTCTCTTTCTTGTAGCTCCTTTCAGTGGAAGCTGCTACTGCCAAGCCACTTCTTACAGAAAAGAAAGGAGCCACAGTTTCTTGGTATTTAGGATTTACTGTCATTCTAAAAGCAGAAGAAATAAACTGCGAAGTACTGGTACTTCTCACATGGAGATATTCTCTTAACTTTGAGATGCAAACTGCTCAGCATGATTGTCAGCATTGAATTGGCACATAATTCATCCAAATTCTATCAAAAAACGTGGTTTTCTGGTTTCTGTGGCGACATGTGTAATGAAGGAAGATTAGGATCCAGAATTAGATTATCCCTTCCAGTTTGTGGATAAATACACTGGGATTAAGGAGAACATGAAAAAGGTCCATGGAGTAGAAAATTTATGAGGTCTGAACCGCAAACCTCTTTTGAGGATCAGCCACCGTAACTCTGACCATGGCTCCACCAGAGGGTAACTGCACACTACAAGGTCCCAAGTATCATGCAAAGAAAACTGTCACATACAAGAGCCCTTCCAGAACATGAAATCGTTGACACAGAAGCAGATGGTCTGAACCAAGGCATGCACACTCTTCGTTCAAACTAACACACTTGCAAACACATCCACAGTAAATTCAGTCACTCCTGAATTCCACAAGAGTTCCAGTTTGTATGTAAAAGCAACAGTTGTTTTTTTTCAAAACTCCGAAGTACCTGGTTTGAAACTTCACAGACCCTTACACTGAAAAGCGCTAAGCTTCCCAAATGGAGAAGTTAGCAATGAAACTGATAAAATGTACCCTCAAACTTAGTATTTTCTTCAGTTATTAAAAAAAAAAAAGACAAATTTGGTTTTAAGTTTCCCTAAAATAATGTTTTAAATGTTTTTAACTTTGACTAAGCTTCTGCAATAAGCACAGAAGGAAAAAATACATCATAGTGGCCTTATTAATTTTTAACACAGCAAACTCATAGCTGGCACAACAACCAGAATACTGATCTGCTGTCTTTTGAAACCTGAGACGTTGAATTTAAAAACAAGTATTGCAAAGATTTTAAGTGAATGTTAATACACGTGTTCTGATGCTTTTACATGCACAGCCAAAATGCTTTTGGTGCATAATTATTAAATAGAATCATTACAACCTGACAACTTGGCTGTAACATTATCTCTCAAGTTGTGAGAAACTGGGTAGTTCATGATTCATGTCGAGTGGATAACAAAGTGTATATATATAATAAATATACATGCTGCACGGAATCTGACCCTTTATGCTGTGGGCACCCTGATCTGATGGCTGTCAGACTCTTCCAAAGTTAGCAGACTGTGTCTGGAATACTCAATCTATCCACATCTCTGTAACCCATCTCAGTCTCACTCTAAGCCACTAAACTTTACTCTTTAGGATCAGTAACGATTCACATCTTTTTAAGAGGTTATGTCTCTAGACTAACTCTTTCTATTGCATATTCAAATATTATCAAAACTCTTCATCACTGGTTTTGTGAGATGCTGGAGGAACAATCCAGAGAGAAGATCTTCTTAGCAATGAATGTTAGCACAGTCACAGCTTGGAAAGCACTTTCAAAACAAGGGGAAGGATTCATGCTGGGACAAGTGGGAGAAGCAAAAAGGGTACTAGTGGCGGCACCTAACACTCTATCCAAAATTCAGCTCACTTGACCCAGTAACAGTGCCTACTTCATCTTACTCAGACACTGTAAATGTATTTTAACATTTACATTTAGAGCTACAGAAATGCTAAAAACTAGTTCCTGCAACAAGGCTCAAGAAGTTTGCAAGAAGTTCGTACAAATCTGCCATTAATAATGACTTTAAAAATTGTCTTTAAAAATCCTCCTAAACACATAGCCTTTTCCAGTACCTCTTAATTTTTATTCGTATCAAAAGACATTAGCCAAGAATTATTATAAAAGAAAGGAATGTTTTGCAGTACTCACTACTACTCTTTTTGGTCCCCAAGGTCTGGCCATCTTCAAGAGAGTTTGAGCCCACAGAGGAACTATCCTGACTGTCCTGGTGGGGCAGCTGAAGGAATCCTTCACTGGATTCTGAACGGGTCGGCGTAAGGGTCACAGACTTCAAACGTTCTCGATTAACATCCTTCTTTGATTTTATCAGCTTCCTCATTTTCAGAGTAATCCAGTTGCCCCTTCTGTTAGCAACAACACAGTACACTTATTGCATTTATAATACATTACTTACGTTCTTACATGCAAACGTAGGCAAAGAAATTATTCTGCTCCCATGAAGTTTAAAGAAATCTTGATTTTCAGCTGGAACAGAATAGGCATGTCATGTTTTACATTTGTGTCTATTTTTGTATCATCAGTACCTTCTTGGTGGAGATGGTTCATAAAATTTATACTGATCCATTATCTTCTCCTCCAGTTTCTCCTTCTGTCGCCTTAATTCATTTAGTTTGTCACTGTAAACAGAAATTAACAAATATGTATGCTTCAAAATATATATAATGTGTCAGTTAGCAAGGTCCTGTGAATCTGTTATCTGAAATTTGTCACATCTCCTGAGGAATTATTATATAACACTTTGTTTCTTATTGAAAATTTTAGACAGATACAGCAAACAAGCTTAAGTCTAACGTTATGATATAAACCCCAAACCCCATCCTTTAGCCTTTATTACACGACATAATTTCACTCCTTTTTTTAATAAAGTGCATATAGGCTCTAACAGAATCATTTAGATAAGCCCATTTTCTCTCCTCTCAAATTCAGTAAAAAAGTTTACAGATTACAAACAGATCTAGGAACTTTACTTGCAGTAGAACAAGGAACATATAACATTTTTATTCCACATTTGCATCATCAATAATGAGCACAGTTACACTGATCTTTTAGAACTAAAAATACAATGTTCTTAGTTTTGAGTTCACTGCTTTTCGTATTTAAATCTTCTTTAAAAAGAGGAACATTTCAGAAGTAACAAGTCTTTATTTCTATATAAAACAGAAGCTTTTTTAAGAAAATAAAGGTATTAGTGTAACTGCCCTAGCCACAGTAATTCCATTGTTTTTACTCACATGTACTGTCTTTGCTCTACATGGAAGAGATCCTTGCTTTCCATATTCTGCTCAAGTAATGTTCTATTCTGTAGCATTAGTGTCTGAATTTGATCTAGTAGATGTCTGTTTTCCTCCTCCAGATTTCCTTTAAGCTGGCTAAGCAGCTGTTAAAATACATGAAATTGTAGATGCATATATATATATGTGAGCATATTTTAAGCACAGATGAGATTATCAAGAAAATTTAGTCTATTAAAGACGCTGATAGTCAAATCAAACAGAAAACTTAACTAAATCATGACAACTGACAAAAGCCTCTTTGATGCTTTAAATAACTTGAAATAGTTTACTAACACAAGCCTTGATTTTTATATTCCCTGTACAAGAGGCAAATTTATTTGTCTTCAGACCCACTTCATTACCTATAAACCAAATGACTAACTCTCCAGCACTTGATATGATTTTATCGATCTATAAATATACGTATATAAATATTAGAATTATATCATTCATGAAAAATAGCATAATTCTCACATACCTCACACTGATTATTTAGTTTTGTCGATGTAATATCCAGTTGTTGGTACTGTTCTTTGAGTTTAGAAAACTCAGCTTCTAATCGCGTTTGTTCTAGTTTGGAATTGTTCAATAATGTTTTCAAATTCTTATGGTCAGTTTGGAGAACTTCATTCTCTCTCAAAAGCTGACTGTATGTGTGAGTGAGCCTGGAATTAAACGACACCATAAAAGCATATGTACAGATAGAATGAAATGTATTCATGACCCACATTCTCTTTGAAGCATAAAATTTCCAGAGCTCTGTATTACTCCATAGAATACATATACAATTTTCTTAGTATCACATACTGTGGATAAGCCAGCTCTTAGCCTAATTTTTTAGGTATGCTTTCAGCCTTTAAGCCAAACACTCCAGGTTCTCCATACGTTTAAAAATAAAGCAGGATTTCTAAACGCAGACATCTCAACTAGTTTTCAAAAGTGGCATCGTAAAAGACAAGAATCTTAAATAACAGACAGAATTTCTTGCCAATGCAAAATACTAAGGAATCAGGAGTTGTCCAAACTTTGACAATCACAGAGGTTGCATATACTGACTCTTGGGCTCCCTTTAACCCTACGGGGCCCTGCCACGTCCCTTTCTAAAAATAACCTCCAGTTCATACTAATTCTCCTCATAACACCAAAGGTCGGGGACATTGAATTGTGAGCCTCTTTCTCATATGAACAAATCTTATTGCTTCTTCTTGAGGGGAAGTACCAGGCAATGTAAATACCACTATTAAATCCGACTATCTACAGTAAGCTAGGGTCAAGCTAGCTTCCCCTCAGCTGCAAGGGTCAAGCAGAGCTTCGCCACCCACTACACTTTTGCTTCTACTGCCATTAACCAACCTCAATTACCTTGCCCCTTAAGCAACTCACACAGAGTGGCTTGCTCCCTCTAAGATCACAACCACACTGCACAGTGCTTGGCCTGCCATTCCTCAAGATGCTATGTGGAATTCAGTGTCCTCAGGATATAACAAATTTACAATTTTTTTTGTTTTTTTCTAAAATGACTGTATCACAAAGTGATGGAGTGGAGCTACTACAAGGTATGGATCATAAATGTCCCAAATTGCAGCATCAGGCATAAAGAAATGTGAGAGCGTACGATACATTCAGACTGTACTGGCAAGTGCTCAGTGCTCTACTAATAAACACATCTGACTTTTACTTTACCTTTCATTTTCATCTCGAAGTTTTTTATACTCTGCTGCTACAGTTTCATGTTTTTCATTTTGCTGCAGCATTTTCTCCTGTTCTCCCTTGAGTAGTTTCTCCAGTTCTTCAAGCTGCACTTTCTGTTTCAGCAGCTGATTGTACCTGCAAACAAAAAATGTTATTTAAGTTTCTTTTCTGGCATGAGAAGTATGGAATTTTTTTGAAAATTTTAAGATCTTAATGTTACAGATAAGTAATACTAATTCTACTCATGCTAGTTATACAGTGGTTTTTGCCTTTTGATCAGGAATCACAGACTAATTTTACGCATGGATATTAGTATTTACCTATCTTCTAAGTCCTTGTGTTCCACCTCCAGATTTTTGTGTGCAGATTTAAGACTTCCATGTTTAGCAATCAGAGACTCATACTCAGAAGCCTGGCGTTCATGCAGGTGTTCCAGTTTTTCATGATCTTTGAGAAGTGAATCATACATTGATTTCAGATCCTCACGTTCCTTGAGCACACATTCGTTTTCATTTTCTAGAGCAGACTGCTGGATCAGGAGTTGTGCATTCTGATTCATAAGAGATGTGCTTTGAGAATTAAGGGTGGAATTTTCAACCTGCAGTCATAAACATGTGACAAGAGCTGCAAATTAATTTCATGGTCTGGATTATTTTACCTTGTCTATCTCCTCTTATTGAAAGACTTCTTGAGTTTAACCCTCAGCATTGTAGCAACCTACTGGTTATTCCATTATCTGACAACCTTTAATATAGATATGTTTTTTCTTATATCCCAATAGACAATTCCAATTCAAAATACTCCGAGTATTCTTATACTAGTATTGCAAGAAAGCACTTAACCATATGGTTGAGTTGACATGAGGGGGATATCAAATTACTATTTACCTTCAAATATCTGTTAAAGTGCTACCTAGATTACAGGCACGTTTTCCTCAGCATCGACAGCTGAAGTATCAAAATATGTTAGAGAAACGGATCACCAGTGATTCTCATATTACAGATGTGACACGTCTAGAATAAAAGTAACTTTCATACTGGCATAATTTTTTTTTTAAACATTACTGTACGAAATCTTTGTTGTTACCACAAAACCCTTACTGTACCCACACGTTCTTGACAACGAGGCTTCAAACAGTAGCATCCATTTAACAGACAGAAAGGGAGATAAAATCATAGCACTGGAAGGAACTACCCATGTTGTGTCACTGAACTGCTGTTCATGGTTCTCTTCCAACAACAGTAATGACACCTGATCATTTTATGTATGTGTTGTGACATCTGATGGAAAGTACTCTTCTTGTAGAAGAGTATGATTTTTCCAACAATTATGTCAGAACAGTATTAATAACAGTATTAATGTTCATTAATACATTAAAACCTTCAACATTAGACAGATAAAAATCAACCCAACAACTTTCCTTTGTGTGATGAGCCTAATCTAATCCTTGGATACCTGAAAGAACAGACAATATCTAAAATGCCTGTTGTCTGATCTGTATTAGGTTCCTTCTCATTCCTATTTAAGAGAAGAAAAATACAAACTACTGAGGCTTCTAATATCCTCAGGGTATCTATTAAGGAAAAAAAAAAAATCTATCACTGCAGTGCACACTGTTACTAAGGAACAAATCCCTTTCTGTTGGAATTGCAGCATTCTTTGTTACAGCTGAAAAAGCTGAACCTTTCACTGGAAATGAAGTAATGTCTGATGGCTTGCGTATGCTGTGAAACTTCGCAGACTGAATCCTGGAGTCTGATTTAGCTCAGAATTCCCAGTTATCCTCTAACACATCCTTTCTCTTGATATGTTCCTTATGGGTATCAGAAAGAACAAGTGAATTACAGTTGGCAAAGAACAGTTTTGACATAGGACACGCCGAGCAGCTTAGTTTGTACTTCAGATTTAGCTGATAATCACTCTTATTTTTATGAACATATTTGATCTTTCATTTTGATTTAGAGTTGATGGAGGGTTGTCTTGTAACTTGCCTGAAGCTATAAGCAAAACAGCAGAATTCTCAAGAAAGGAGAAGTTGTGTGTTTCTCCTCAGTCTGTTGAGTAAAACTTCAGACAGCTCTGGCAACAAAAATTACATGGCTTGGTGAGGTTCACCACCTCACCACACATATCAAAAAATTCAAGCCAGACAACACTTCCTCCTCCCAACTCTACACCTCAGTACTTTCAAATATCTAGTTAGTTAATTCTACAGGTTACAGTTCTGAATACCAGAGATATTATCTAATCATAGAATCATAGAATGGTTTGGGTTGGAAGGGACCTTGAAGGCCATCCAGTTCCAAACCCCCTGTCCACGGCAGGGACACCTCCCTCTCAACCTGGCTCTGAACACCTCCAGAGACTGGGCATCCACAACTTCCCTGGGCAACCTCTGCCTGTGCCTCACCACCCTCATAGGAAAACACTTCTTCCTAATATCTAATCTAAATCTCCCCTCTTTCAGCTTAAAACTGTTCTCCCTTGTCCTGTCACTGCACTCCCTGATAAAGAGCCCCTCCCCAGCTTTCCTGTAGCCCCTTCAGGTACTAGAAGGCTGCTCTAAAGTCTCCCTGGAGCCTTCTCTTCTCTAGGCTGAACAACCCCAATTCTCTCAGCCTGTCCTTATACGGAAGCTGCTTCAGCCCTCTGATCATCTTCACCGCCTCCCCTGGATCCATTCCAACAGATCCATGTCCTTCCTGTGCTGAGGGCTCCAGATTTGACCCAGTGGCAGGACCTTGCACTTGGCCTTGTTGAAATTTACAAGGTTCACACAGGCTCACCTCTCAAGCCTGTCAAGGTCCCTCTGGAGGGAATCCCTTCCCTCCAACATGTCAACTGCACCATACAGCTTGGTATCACCAGCAAACTTGTTGAGGGTGCACTCAATCCCACTGTCTGTGTCTCCAAACAAAGATGTTAAACATCATTATACCCTCATCATTTTAAAATGCTATATTTCTGTACCCACAACCACTAACTGTATTAACTAGATGAGATGCAGCGTGTGCATAACATGTTCTGACTTCTTCTTAGGCTTGCCAGCCACTAAGGGGAGTACTGTGCACTGATCAGATTTCAGGGCAGTAACATGAAAAGTGTGTCTGTGGTGCTATTCTTTTCTGCTTTCCAGAAAGAGACAGGATGAACAACTGGAGGCATTTACAAAACGCATTGTTTACTCATTTAAAGACTCCTTCACTCTCATTTCCACCCACTCTCCGTCATTTCTGACATTGTTTACTATTTGTGCTGAACAGTGGACTGCTTCAATGAGTTTTGATTCTTATATCTCCAAAAAACATTAGATCCACTAACAACACATTTCATTTATCAGACAAAAAAAATGTATTTAATAACTCTGTTAAAATTATGAAGAATGACACCTGAATTTTGGCCATAAGAGCTGCAAGACTTTGTGGGCAATCATTTTTATAATTTCCATGGTCACACATAACCTTTTTTTGTCTCTGAGTTATCCGAGTTCACTCTTCACATACTTAAATAGTGCTCAAAGGGTTGATTTTTTTAAAAAAATCTTCTGTAGTTACTAACATCTTAGTTTTCCTCTTTGGTATGGATTTTACTTTGTTTTTTTTAACTCTATTTATAAAAATAGACAAGATACTGAATTTATTAGAGTCTATTTGGACACCCTACTTCCCTGACCTAATTTATAAGCAAAAAAGAAATAATAAAAAAATTATATTAGCAGGCTGGATAAGAGAATCTATCTTATTCCTAAGTGTAAAGTCAAGAGTCTAAATTGGACAAACACAAGGGATTAAAACCACATTCTAGAAATGTTATTATTCATAAGCAAACAAATTGTTATATGACTGCTCTTAGTGCAGATGATTTGCATACTATTTACTCTTCCATATCTGTACCAAAAGTGAAACGCGACTTCCGTTACTGCCATTAGCTTTAAAGCTTTCATTTGAAAAAAACTTCAAAGTAATCTTATTTTTTAAAGCAAAACAGGAAAATATTACCTGCAGTTTGGCATTTTGAGTTTGCAGAGTTGTATTTTGTTCCTGTAGAGAAACAGTCTGTCTTTGGAGTGCAAGAATCTGAGCCTGCAGATTGCTATTCTGTGTCTCAAGTTGCTTTAATTGCGTCTTCAGTGCTTGCTTTTCTGCCTGCAGTGTTGCGTTCTTTGAATATTAAAAAAAGGAAAATTTGAGTTCAAAGTTATTTACTGAACTTCCAAGAAAAAACCCTTGTTTCCCCAAAGCAAACAAAGCAGCGTGACTTCAGAGATTTACAGGGTGGGACAAAACTGTAGATCATCTTATATAATGAAGTAACACACAGTGATATTAAAACTGCAGGTTAAAAAAGGGGTATCTAATATTGTACCTATGGAGAGGTAGAGAAATCTGCATGACTCATTCAAATAAAGATTATAAGAGGAATTTAAGAGACATCTGTTGATTCAAAAGGGCAAATTCAAGTTTCTACATTTCCTTTAAATACTGGCCAAGGCCTTTACAGCATCCCTCACAGTAGAATCCAGCTTCTTCATGAACTATATTTAATTCAGATTCTGCTTGGTATGAACACTAGGTGATACACTGCCTACTTTTGTATGCAATACTTCTATTAACTTGTGCATGCAAATGAGTAAAAACTTGGGGAATTTTGCCTTTTAACATCCATTTTCTTGCAGCAATGTATGACTGGCATTAGATTAATCACAGAATTATAGAATTATCTGAGTTGGAAGGGTCCCAAAAGGATCATGGAGTCCAACTCCTACCCCTGCACTGGACACTCCCAATGTTCACACCATGTGACTGAGGACATTGTCCAAATGCTTCCTGAATGCTGGCAGATTTGGTGCCATGACTACTTCCCTGGGGAGCTGTTCCTGTGCTCCACCACATGCTGGGTGAAGAACCTCTTCCTGATAATATCCAACCTAAACCTCCCCTGGCACATCTTCCCACCATTCCCTCTAGTCCTATCATAGGTTACAAGAGAGATCAGCAGTTGTTTCACCACTCTCCCCTGTGAGAAGGCAGTAAACAGCTATGAGATCCCCCCACAGTCTCCTCTCCTCTAGGCTGAGCAGACCAAGTGACCTGAGCCTCTCCTCATATGACATCCCCTCTAGATCCTTCACTAGCTTTGGGGCCTCCTCTGGACACTCTCCAGTAGTTTTATGTCCTTTTTATACTATGGTGTCCAAAACCGCACACTGTACTCGAGGTGGGGCGGCACCAGTGCAGAGAACAGCAGGACAATCACCTCCCTTGACCGGCTGGCAATACCGTGCTTGATGCACCCCAGGACACGGTTGGCCCTCTTGGCTGCCAAGGCACACTGCTGGCTCATATTCAATTTGCCATTGACCGGAACCCCCAGGTCCCTCTCCACAGGGCTGCTCTCCAGCATCTCAGACCCCAGTCTGTACACGTACCCAGGGTTGCCGTGTCCCAGGTGCAGAATTCAGCACTTGGGCACTGACCCTTGTTAAATTTCATGCTGTTGGTGATTGCCCAGCTTTCCAATCTGTCAAGATCCCTCTGCTGGGCCTCTTTCCCAATAAGAGTGTCGACAGAAAGCTCTGCCCAGTTTTTTCTCATCAGCAAACTTTGTCAATAAACCTTCAACTCCTTCATCCAGGTCATTTCTGAAGATACTGAAGAGCATTGGCCCCAGGATAGATCCCTCTGGGACCCCACCAATGACGGGGCACCAGCCTGATGTAACTTGATTCACTATGACTGTTTGAGCCCGACCCATCAGCCAATTGTGCACCCATTGTATTCTGTGTTTATCCAGCTGTATTCTAGACATTTTGTTTATGAGAATACTGTGAGAGACAGTATCAAAGGCCTTGCCGAAATCCAGAAAAATGACATCGACCGTTTTTCCCTCATTGACTAGCTGGGTGACGCTGCCATAGAAGGATATCAAGTTTGTAAGGCAGGATTGTCCCTTTATAAACCCATGCACTGGAACAGCTCACAGCAAGCAATTAAAATCAGAACAATATTTAAAACACATCTTACATTCCTTTCTACTTCAATTAATCTATCTTTAACTTTCAATAATTCTCTAGTAGTTTCCTGATTTTCTTTCTCCCACTTATTGACAGGTTGATTTTCTTCTCCACTTCTTGGAGGAGAATTCTGAACCATTCTTTCTTCTTCTTGTCTTTGCTTGAGAGCTTCATAGTTCTTTTTCACCTGAAATTATTTAAGACAACTTACATTAGGATTAGAATTTTCCATTTT
Organism: Neomorphus geoffroyi; assembly: GCA_033558235.1. NCBI lineage: Eukaryota > Metazoa > Chordata > Aves > Cuculiformes > Neomorphidae > Neomorphus > Neomorphus geoffroyi. Next base: position 96,784,346 of record JAUMJM010000005.1, on the reverse strand, counting down.
CTACATCCTGATTTAATGCATGACAACACCACTTTTCAAAGAACAGAAACTGCTTGTTACTGTGTTTGTAAATTTGCTCTTTGTATATGTTTGGGGAGCTGATGTAGAGATTATTTATAGCTTAACCCTAACAAACACTGGTCTAACAGAAAGAGACCTCTATTTTCTTTCAGTGCTTTCAACTGCATCCACCAACTCTTACAATAAAGTCCTACATGCAAGGAGATTGTATTTGTTTCTTTAAGCAGTCCATTCAGGCTGTGCATGGTAGGTCAGAAAATATAACTGACAATTACTACTTCTGGCATCTCAAATCAAATCAACTTTGGATTATTTATCCACCTGACATACTCAATGGGCAATGAATAAATTCAACAACTTTTCATGTGACTTCAACACTGGGCCTGTATTACTGCAGTCTTAAACAGCACTTATACGTTTGTCTTGTTTTACACTGCCCGAACAATGCCCATCTTTTGCTGACACTAAAGGTCAAGTGTAAAAATAACAACAGCTGACACAGAAATAATTTAATCCTATGGAAAAAATGTTGTTCTCCTTACTGTTTTAAGTTCCTGACGGAGCTGCTGGTTTAAATTTGTTGATTCTTCTAAACGAGCTTCCAAAGCAGCAATTTTTTCTTCTTTTATTTCAAGAGACTTCTTAAGGGTAGATTCTAATTTTGACTCCAAAAGCTTATATCTGCTGATCAATGACAAGACACACAAAAAAGCTTGTATTTCAAAAAATTATGTGAGGTACTTAAATTCTAAAATGTCCTGGAAGAATAGCCTCATAGCTATGATACATTAAAAAACACTTGCACACTGACTCTATTCAAAAGCATGAAGACACCTTAGTATTAATATCAAGTCCTGCGTCTAAAATAAACAGAAGATGGTAGTCAAAAACATTTTTGAACCATTCTTTCTTTTAAAACGTATTAAGACATACAAAAAGCCACGTTCAGTCACACCAGTAGGGTGCTGACTTTATTTGGATCATTAGCGCGTGTGTGATGACAGTGCTCTTCCTTCTGGCTCCAGTCCAGCGAATCCAGCGGGGACTTGAACTAAATTAGAATGTGAAGTATTTGGAGAGCAAGATTTTCATCAATTTCCATTTCCTGCCAATGCACAAAGAGGAGGCACTAGGGAAGGAAAATAGAACTTTGCAGGTGCATACTCATTTGATGTATGAATGTGGAAATTGCTCACTCAACCCAGCTGCCGATATTTTAAGACTGTGAACACTCCTGATGTGTAAAGCTTCCATTTTTTACCATATTTACAATATTGTAAGGCACTTAAAAAACCCAAACCACATATCTGGAAGAGAAGTGGTCAGATTTAAAATATATCAGTTCAGAACAGTATCTCCTGAAAACTGCCAGTGCAGGATATTCTAATTAAGCATTAGCCTTTTCAGAGGCTCATTAATCACTTTCAAGCAGTTCAGTCACTGTACATGTGCTCAGAATCTGGAAAACATCCCACTTCTCTCCACAGCAGGACAAAATAAAACAAACCACTAATATCGCCCTTTTTAATCTTGACTGCTGAAGAATCTATCAGTTTAGTGAACAGAATAGATTGCAAGAGACTCCTGAATGAACAGCAGCATTAGATCTAGCCAGGAACTGGAGCAGAAGACCAACAGTAAGAGAATTAATAAATAGAAAGCTGTCCAGTAGCATCATGTGATAAGATGAGAATCCTAGATTTGAAGGTATGACAAGTAATTCTCAGGGACTTAAGAGGCAGTAGAGACAGTCTGTGACAAGAATACACAGTTTTTCATCTTCTGGAGCTGAAACATATATTCAGCTACAAATAAGAATTTCTGTTACTGAAAAGTGATACAATTACGTAGAAAATAAAGAAGGAAAAAGACAAACAGTAGAGACCCAATATGATGATGTACCATCAACCGTTCCACCTGAGTTCGTCCTGCTTTCATATTCTCAGTGCAGGACAACCAAGTTTGCCTTGAACACCTTTCTAGACGGGCATTGTCTCCTGCTGCAAAGCAATCTGCAAAGAATTAAGCATGAGCTGTTCTTACAACAGTGCAGATGAGCAGCACTTAATTACAAGAGATCTAATGTCAACAGTAGGCATTTGCTAAGTGCAAGTCAAATGGCATGAAATGCTTGAGCCTGCTCCCTGGACTGTGCTTTTAATTTATAAAATACACATAGCAAAAAAATGTGCAGTGACTTCTTGAAAAAGGAATACCCCCTAGAAGAACTACAGGGATGCAGGGGAATGAAAAGAAAATTAACTTATTTGTGCAATTTCCACACACAGCTAACCTGGAAGGAAGGAAGAAATGAAGTGGGTCACGATAGGTGCCAGAAGGTTAAAAGTTCATTTACAGATTATAAATTTAATGAAAGCTGGATAAAGAGACATGTAACTCCAAATTATCTTCCAAATTATAATTTATAGATACGAACTAACATAATTCTCTAAAATGCAAAGGAAGCACTAGTGTTACGTGGCCCAAAATCATAATTCATACCATATCACAAACCAACTAGCCTATGAGAAGTGAAACCATAACATCCAAACTTCAGAAGTATGAGCACTTGTAAAATACAAGTGCCACTGTCTGGAAAGCAGCAGTAGACTCAAACCTTTTCATGTAGTATGATTTGCAAAAGCACCTTTACAGAACAACGTTCTCTCCCACTGTAGGAGATTCACCCCGACCACTTGGAATCTAGAACATGATTTAGAAAAATGCTGCTCAATCTGGACTTCTTCAGATAAGTAGTTTAAGCTTCCATTCAGCTCAAGGACTGGGTCTTCTTTGAACAGTATAGTCACCTAAGGACAAACCAAATACAGACTATGCACTGTATACTACACAGTGACACTTAAATCGGAAGAAATCACACTAGTTAAAGTTCTGAGGACTTTTCTCAACAGAAGGCCTCCTTATCTGTGAGCTGAGAAAGGTAGATGAAAGCCATCAGCAGAAAACAAGAGGTGGTAACATTCTCCCGACAGGATTCTGGCACCACCCCAGTAACAGAGCACTAGCAGCAAGAAAGGGAAACTGAAGGAAAAAAACCCAACTGTTTGGCTTTCTTTTAACACAGAAGGCCCCAAATCGATCTACGCGGTCATGATAATCAGCTATAATAATAGATCATGACAGCAGCTTTTCTTTCTTTTTAAAGAGCACAACTGAAAAGCATTGTGAAATAAAGACTGGCTAGAAGCCCATCCTAGTCTGCTTTTCTCCTGTCACCAAATTTCCCTAAATCCCTGCACGATAAAACAGAGCACACCATACAGCAGAGGAAACAGATGTCAGGATAGCAGCTGCTTTATAACAGCAGGTGTGGCAGAGTGGTAGAGCAAGCACAAAGTTCTAGAGACGTTCATGTACAGGATACTTCCCAGCCCATGTAGCTTCCTTTTGGCAGGAAGGATTAGAAGGAAATAGTTGGAAGGAAAGAGCGAGACAGTTTAATATAACCACTATGTGACAAAAGAGTAAAACACATTTCTATCATTTCAGGCAGTTGAAAAGGAAAAAAAAAAAAACCAAACCACTTTAGGCCTATTATCTTTCACTACTACTGTTCCTGCTGCTAACTAGAACATAAAATGGTTTAATTATACACTACCTGTATCTACTGACATACTTCAAGGCATTTCTTAGGAACAAAAAGTGATTACTCATGTACACAGACAGCTGAAGGTAAAAGCACGACAACCACCTTATTAATTTCAAGGAATAGCAAGTTCCATTTTGGTTCTGTTAACATGCTTTAAAATCTAAGAGTACTCACAAAACCAGTCTCTAAAACCATGACTTTCTCACCTGTCATCACTGGTCTGTTCATCATGCAAGAGACGCTCCTTGTTTAAGCCTATTTTCTCAAGTTCATGGGCAAGTTTTTCAAGATCATTGTTCATTTGCTGGGTCTTCAATTTTTCATTGACCAAGTCCTTACACAGAAAAAATTACAGTCAGTAGCATCCTATAAATAAAATAACATACTCTGTATTCTAGAAGTGCTGAGGCAAGCTTCTTTTATCACTACATGACTTGAACGACTCCATGAGAACTCTCCCTCCCAATTGTTAGCTTCCATCCATATCAGACATTACATTGTTAACTATAATATGATTTCATTGCAGTCGTTTACTCCCTTCCTTTCTGTAGAACTTCCCTTTCAATTTTGGTCTGGAACATTAGGATGAAGGGGAAATGTTTCAGCCAAAACAAATAACAAAAAGAAGAATCTGAACAACATTCATTTAACAATGGCTCCATGACAGTCTGTAAGCAACCTGACAGAATTATGTGTAATACATTTATATTACTCTGTTTATTATATTAATTATCATTATCTAATGTTTTCCATTAAAAATGCTAATAGTATACATAATAGTGTATACATAATAGTGTATACATAATAGTGTATACATATATCTTTTTTCAAAGATACAGATATAATTTCTCTACATTACAAACAGATCACGACAGGAATGGTATCTAATTTCAGTTTACCTCTCGTAAAGTGACAAGGGTTTTCTTATCAATGGTAGCCCTTTTCACAAGTTCTTTATTTTCCTTTTCTAGTTCTTTCAGGCGTACACACGACTCCTTATATACAACTATTTCTTTAAATAGAGATTTATTTTCCTTTTCCAGATTACTAATTTTTACATTGTTTTCTTCTAACGTACTATCCTTAATTTCTGCTTGTTGTCGAAGCCTTTTATTTTCTTTTTCTAGCTGCTTCTTATCTTTTTCCAGTTGAGAAGTTTCTTGTTCTAGTAACTTATTCTCCTTTTCCAATTGCTCTAGGCGCTTACTAGAGATTTTTAACTCTTCTAAGTTCTTTTGCAGAGTCTGATTTTCAGACTCTAAGTCTTGTAATTCACTTTCTAATTGCTGAATCTTCTTATTGCTGTTTTCAAGGGCTTTCTGTAGCCTTTGGTTTTCTGTATCTAGGCCTTGGTAGCTGACTTCCAAGCGTTCAGTTTTCTTAAATGAGGCTTTCATGAGTTCAAGGCTTTTTTTAAGTTGCTCCTTTTCACTCTCCAGTTCCTTATTTTCTAATTGTAATTGAGCCACTTTAATGCTTGTACACTTCAAGGATTCAATTGTTCTTCTTAATTCCAAATTTTCTTCATCAAGTTGTGAATTCTCCTTTTCTAAGGATTCTAATTGAAAAGTGAGATTTTTTAGACTATCCAGAGTTTTTTTGAGTTTTCTGTTTTCCATTTCCAGGTCTGAATTTTCCTGTTCTAAGGCCTCAATCTTCTCACAAGTGATTTTTAAGTTAGTAATTTTTTTCTGTAATAATTCATTTTCCTTCTCCAGATGATGCAGCTCGTTCTCGAGTTCTTCTGCTCTCTCGCCTTTCTCTTTATAATGCTCCAGCTCTTTCCTGACTTGCTTTTTTTCAAATTCAATCTTATTTAACTTACTGCTGGTCTCTTTAATAGACTCATGAAGGATTTTATTTTCTTTTTCAATTTCTTTCATTCTCGCCTCAGCACTGATTTGTGAGCGTTGTCTCAGAGAAGCTACAGTCTGATTCAAATGTTCATTTTCTTGTTCTAATAGCTTAATCTAATTTGGGGAGAAAAATTGTAAACTCTGGTGAGCAACACATCAACAAGCTATTACTTCTACATATAAACTGAAAGTTCCTAAAATAAGATTACATCAGATTTCCCTTTTCTTTTAAGTTAAAAAAAAAAAATAATAATTCTCTTACTCTACTGGTACTTTTTGCAGTGTTACAAACACTGTATATGTACACAGGTGGAAGTCTGACAACAAAATAAACCGAAGTCAATCTTCAAATATCGTCCTTTGGATATTAGCAGATAACACAAAACCAGAACTAATGAAGTGCAAATCAAAACAAACCTGTACCTATTTCTTAGCTTCAATTCATATTAATTTGTGTTTACTCAGATTTAGATAATTTTTCTTAAACTCTGTAACTTACAGAGACATGTGTTCACAAGGAACAAAACTGCAGTCAAGTTCTAAACCAAACTTGAGATGGAGGGAGGTGTGGGAGCCAGAATTTGTCTTTAGTTCACTTGAAAAGAAATATAGAGGTGATCTGCAGGATATGAGGGCACCACAGTCAGTCAATAACATTTTTGGAAGAAATACATCAACATTACACTAATTTTTTAATTAAAAAGAACCCTTGGACATGCTGTTTCAATACAGCTTCCAGAGAAAGTAAATAATATTAGAACTTAATTATTTTCTTAGGTAACACATTCCCCCAGATCTACTTCAAGGATAAAGGCAGAATTTACATCTTAATTTTTAGTATTTCTTGACTTGTTCAGTTACTCCAAGCAATTTGAAATTATTTGGGTAAGGAACACCAGACAAAGTCCAGAAAGCCATTTAGATCAATATTTGATACACCAGTAACATCACATAAGGGGTGTTTCAACAACAAACTGTTTTGGAGAAAAGCAAAAGTGCCAGTTGCAATGAAAAACAGACTGAGAAAATTATAGACTGTTCTTTCATATTTAAGTCTGAATGCAACTATTAATTACAGGATCTATGGCTCCATTTCCAGCAATGACAAAACTGTTACGAAACGATTAATGAGAAACTAATTAACAGGTGTCTAAAACCAGAACTGGGTAACATTCTTTACACAACCCAGTATGTTACTGAGCATGCATAAATAGTTCCCATGAATCCTGCTTTTATAATCCAAACTTAACAGAAAACCATGATCAATGCCTCCATAACTTTTGATGAAATCAAATGACTCTTTTATAGCCAACTCCAGTAAGTTTCAGCACAGGATTTGTAGATGTGAAAGACGCTGCTAACCCATCACAGCTAAGTACATTATTTTTAAGCAGAAATAGTCCAGCTGAAATATCAGTCCTACTCCAACACATTTAAAACAGTAGACATATCCCCGATGGTTGAACTGACATTTAGGACTTATTCCAGAAATGTTTAGTCATTTTTTCCCTAGAATACACTTCTAATACAACGCATAAACCAATTATTGCAACAAAGAACACTTCTAAACAAGGCAGGTTGGCATATTTTCTTTAAAATTACTCCCACTGCTCTCTTTAAATTGAAGTAAAGCTCTTTTTTGGCTTTCTTTTCTAAGTCTGGAATTTCGTTTACTGACTAAATTGGGCCTTCAAAAATTTTCCAGATTTTTGAAATATAATATGCTGTATTCTGAAATACTGTACTTATAAATCAAACTAAAAATATTTCAATCTCATTAAGAAGTATTAGTGGAATTTATAAAAGATAACTACGGTTCTAACTCTGAATGATCTATGAAATATAGGATTTCCAGAAGCTTCCATAGCTCTTTTTTCCTAGAGGCTGCCTTCCACAGGCCCTCTGAACTGCTCTGCAAAGACCTTCTGAAGGTATCAGCACCTATCAGATACACATACGTCAGTGACGTTCTGTACCTTCCCACGTACTGCTTAAATCTTCTACAAAGACCCAGATGCTGGTTTCTGCCAACTGAAAATAAATTCTGGTATTCACCTGCAAGTCACAGCTGGAACACATTCTAGTATAAAGAAATACTATGAAACTCCTGCTTCAGACGGTGATGGCTCCTGCTCCAGATAAACCAGACTGTGAATGACACAGGAGGAACCAACTGGGCAGCAGAGCAGCAGACCAAGCTCTGCTGCACGGGTCTCTGTCAGGTCCCTCTGAGGGCCACACTGCTGTAATTCTCATTAGTACTCCGACATTACTTCAAACACTGACCAGCTGTCTGGAACCTGTTTTCCTCCACTGAGAGGTGTCTGGCTTAGCTCCAAAGTTCCCAATTTTCTGTTTTGGCTGAGCTACACCCTCTAAGCAACTACTGCAAATGCACAGCCCGTGAAAGCCACAGAAGCATTACAAAACACTAAAAAGTTCTAAAACTAACAGTAAAGCCTCAGCTAAAAATGAGTCACGTCTCTCGCTGGCTGCACGTCTCAGACAACCTATTTTGCTGCAGATACATCCTCTTGGCAAATCTGCTACATTTACAATCCTTTTATGCTTGTAAAAAAGTAAAAAAGGAGAACAGAACAATACAATGCAGCATTACAACTTTTGAGTCTGCTACTTACTTGTCGTTCTGAGTTTTCTCGAAGTGCTTCAAGCGTCTTTTCAAGCTGTGCTTTTTCTTTCATCAAATCTTTACTCAGATTTTGACTATTCTGAAGACTTTGTTTCTCTTGGCTAATTTCATTCTCTAGCTCTTCAAGCTAGGGAAAAAGAAACACATCTTTTAAAACGTAGTTAAAAATGACAATCGTATTACTCTTAGATGGGTTGAAAATATCCTTATATAAATGAGCAAAGAAGCTTAAAGGAAAGAAAGAAGAGTAAATTCCATTTTATTATCTGAAACAATTAATCTCTTTGAGGAATAAATTTATTTCTGCCAGAATTTTCTCCCTGGCTCAGTAGACTGTATCTATAGAGAACTTCTGCATAAAAAAGTCAGATTTTATTAGTCTCGGGATATTTCCTCAAGCACCATTTTTCTCTTAAAACTCCATTTTATATGATATGAGTATATGAGATATATAGTGCTCCTTCAAGTCCCTTTTAACTTACAAGGGTTGAATATTGTTTGATCTTATTTAACTATGTCAAGAGATGCTTATGAGGATTCCTTGGGAATGAAATACACAGGTTTATTCTGTCAAATGGTTCCAACTCACAATGTTGCCAGACGGCAAAACTGTTAACAAGTGCAAATAAGCAAGTGTGAGTTTTATGTCACACGTCAGTTATAATTACTTAGAAGCAACTCACACATTGTATTTTTAAACATTTATCTGCTGGAGGTCTTATGTTCTATGTCAAGTCCATCTTCCACATTACCCAATCCTACAGGAGTTCAGACGTAATTTGGACTTCAGGCAGGGGTAATACTTCTAGAAAAAAGTTATCTGAATTATACATTAAATTACTGCTAAATAATACCAAGAAATAAAATCACAAAGAAGCAGTAGAAAGGAATTTGCTCCACTGTGAAACCAGTTTGCTGATATGCAAAAACCTCTGGCATGAATTAGGCCAGAACCTGAATGAAATCTTTCTCTTAGGATGAGAATACTTATGTTCTTTCAGTCTTTTGCTTCCCTTTCTCTCTCCAATTCATATTTTCCTGGTCCCTTGCTTAGTAGACTGCATGCTTTCCAGGGATATTGGCACTTCCATTGGTTTTTGGAGAAATAACTGGCTCCATCACCCCCGGAGGGGTGCTAACAGCCTCCGTCTGGGAATCCAATTTATCCATTGCCTGCCAACTGGTCACTGGGAGTGGACTTCATGTGGTCACCATCTCTCGTACTTATAAGGCTCTGACTTAGTGGCTTGTTTTAAAAGAAATCGTGTCTGAATAGAAGTTAATCATGCATACAGGATTCATTATAGATGAATTGTTCAAGCTCACGCTTTTTGCTGAAGTGATCCCTGTTTAGAACATTATTTCAGGGGGCAAGTGAGAAAAAGGACATAGTGCAGACATCCAAAGTGGCAAGTGCAGACAACCATATGGACCTACTATTGTTTGCTTCTGACACCTATTCCTTTTATACCCTCATAGCTGTCTCTTCGGCACTGTATAGAAACTCAAACCAGCACACGGGCTGCTGCAAAAAGTATCATATTCTTAAGAAACCAGAAAAAGCATGGAAGTATGGAATACAGTAGGGATTTCTTCCATTTTTTTTTTAATTATCTCTTGCCCACACTAAGAATAGTCTGAAGTCTGAAATATCTGCTGAAGTGAAAGCTATTTCAGAAACTTCAGCTATTTCACTCCACTGTAATTAGTCCCTGTTTTTTTCCAATTATTATTGTCTATAAATATTCCTGAGTGAAATTACTCTATTTGATATATATAATTTGGAGGGCAAAAGACTGTAGGTCAGCACAGACAGATCTGACAAACTCCTCTCGTTCACCTGCTCATCAATTCCTTGGCCTATCTTCTCTCCTTCTCAGTTATCAATAAGGACACACGATCAAGTTTTCTGCTTAGACCTATCAGTCTTCACCTATGTCCACTTGCTTTCCCCTGCTTAATAATTACAAAAAATTAAAATAATGTTCTCAAGTATCATGAAACACTTTCATCACTCATTCTGTCCCCATTATGTTAATATTTCTAACCTCACTGCTATAAGACCTTTCTGAATCATAGAATCATCTGGTTGGAAAAGACCTTTGAGATCATCAAGTCAAATCGTACCTGTCCGCTACTAAACCATATCCCTGAGCACTTCATCTACCGGCCTTTCAAACACCTCCAGGGATGGTGACTCAACGACCCCCCTGGGCAACCATTCCACTGCCTAAGAACCTTTTCAGTGAAGAAATTTTTTCTTGACGCCTAATCTGAACCCTCCCCAGCACAACTTGCGGCCATTTCCTCTTATCCTATCACTTGCCACTTGGGAGAAGAGACCAACCCCCACCTTGCTACAACCTCCTTTCAGAGAGCTGTAGACAGTGATAAGGTCTCTTCTCAGCCTCCTTTTCTCTAGGCTAAACAACCCCAGTTCCCTTGGCCATGCCTCATAACCCTTGTTCTCCAGCCCCCCCCCAGCAGCCTCCTTTTCCCTTCTCTGGACATGCTCCAGCACCTCAATGTCCTTCAACAGAATGGTTAAATTCTTACATAAATAAAAAAGTATAATTAAATAATAGAAAAAACCTCTCTGAGGTGTTTTTCTTCCTTACCATAAACTCACACGGTAACACCATTTAGGTCCCAGTAATACTTTACCAAAAATAACAGCAATTCATAAAACTACTCACAGAATTACCCAAGCAACATTAGGCAACTCATAGAAAATTCAAACACACCTTTTTGCTAAGTCTTTGGTTTTCTTTTTCCATTTTCAGAATCCTTGAACTACTGCCTTCTACTGAACCCACTGCACTTTGTAGTTCTTCCACTGTCTTCAGCAGACTTTGGTTTTCCATTTCCAACTTCAGCAATCTGCTTGATGTCAGTTCATTTACTTCATGACCAAGTGATTTTTGTGGCACTGTAAAATAAAAACACCATTTAAAACCCCAAAAAGTTACTTGCTACTTGGAATTCTTGGACTTAGGGCACTTCGAGGCCATTCATGGTCCTCCAGTGCCTTCTTCGTGAACAGAGCTAGTTAGGATTAATGATCCATCCTCCCTACCTGACAGGTAACACTGCAGATGCATAAAAGAAAATGTTATACTCAACCTAATCACAGCAGAAATTTGTTTCCTGCAGCTGAGGATCTCTCTCTAAATTTCCATAAATTCTTTGCATAGGATCCAGTGTATGACCATGCAGGCTACACTGGAAGAATCAAAACAGCCATAGCTGTCTCTGCAAAGGATTACTCTGAGAAGCCTTAACAAATCCTTCTTAACTTTGTAAAGCAAGACGACTCATGGTCCATGCTACAGGGTATAAAAGTTTGAACGGCAACACAATGTAAGTCCAAGGTATTTATGGATTTTAGACCTCTGTTTAACTGACCAAGAATCACAAGAACAGAAACCTTTCATGTGGGCTTTACCTCCAAAGATACATGGGAATGAGTAAAAAAAAAAAAAACCAAACCAAAAGCCCAAACACAAACCACAAAAAACAAAACAAAACAAAAAAACCCCCCAAAACCGAAAAAAAACCCCAAACCCCAAACTGTCCCATCTCTCCAGAGGACAAAAGACTCTGCACTTCAGAAATAAGGACCTCTAATTTCCTAATGTTGTCCAGCTTCTGAGCTTTCCATTTTTCTATTTTATCACTTTGCAAGTATTACTACGTTTACCTTCAGAAATTTCAGTAGTCCTATTTATCTGCTCAAGTTCCCAGCCAAGATGCAATGATTCATCCATACTTTGTTTCTGAGCCATTTCTAGAGTCATATTTTCCTCCATGAGTTCCTCAATCTTCTTTCTGTCCATATCACGCTCCTCAAAAATTATTTCACACATGACGTTAAAAAAACCAATCTCAACATGCACAAAATATTTTAGTATCTAGAATGCAACTGAAAACTGCAAAGAGCTTTTTCTGATGTGCTAATACAGAGTGAGATAGGGAGAAAAAGACAAAACTACCAAGAACTTAGAAGTGAAAAAAACAGTAAAGAAAAACAGGCAGAGAAGAACCTCTTCTCAACATAAATCTACAGCAGTGAGTACTTAATCTTCTTCAAAATTCACTTCTCTCCAAATACCAGGAAAGAAAGTAGAGATGACAAGCATGGTTTGATAGCACACTTAAAAAACAAATGGACAGAGAAGCAAAATTCTACCTTCTCTAAACTATCATAAGACTACTTTGATGCAAAACGCAGTTACAGGACTGGGCCCATGATGACAGTGCCCCACTTGGCTCTTCATACACCCCTCTCCCCACACATGCTACTTCAATGGGAATAAGTTGCAGCTGCAACTCGCAACATTGCAGAAAACAAAAGTAAACAGAAGGTAATGATCCGTCACCCCTTATGGAAAACAAGAAAAATCCTGCCCAGGCAAATTATGATTTTATATTTTAGAACATTTACTTTTTGGAAAAAATCATAAATTACTTTTGGAACAACCTTCTGATAAATGTCACTACATTGCCAAAATTTTAAACATTAATAACCCCTTTAAGTATTTAAGTGACAAAAAACTATCTTCACATAAAAAAAAAAAGATCCTATCGTTTTTTAGCTACCAATTAAACTTTTTACTGCCTCAAGGAAGAGTATTACCTTTGCAATGTTTCCTTCCCTAAGCAGAATCAAAGCTATGGCAAGAAACCATATCTGAAAAGTGTTGGTAAATCAAGACACACCTTCCTGTTCTCCCCCACTATTTTGACTGGAAGTTCTTTTATTAAAAATGGCAATGAAATTCTATGCACATCAGTTGTCTTTATCATCCTCCATTTATACTTACCATCTCCATATCGTGTAATTTAGCTTTTAATTGTAGATTCTCTTTTTCTAACTCATGTAATTTATCAGAACGGGCTCGGGTCCCCTCTAACTGATCTTCCAACATTGTCTTTGTTTCTAGCAACACTTGATTGTCTTCCTTTAACTCCTGGAAGAATTAAGCAACAAAAAAACCTTACAGTAAAAGTACTTCATTATTCATACAAACTTTGATACACATCACAACTAGTCTCAGAAACATTGCTCTAATAATAAAACGTTCATTTGGAAGCTGTAAAAAATTTGTTATAAACCCCCCAAATTTACAGCAATTTCACGTAACTTTAACTTATGAAAAGAAAACTTTACATGACTTAAGAGAAATTAAATATTCCTAATCCATTAAGAATAAATAAGGTGTTCATAATTACAATCAAACCATGAATATCTCTGATTTGAAGCATGATCTGGAAAAACGTATAGCACATATGTGGACTACAGCTCAACAAAAGGCTGACATCAAATAAAAATTACAGGTGTCAGGCTCAAAACAAACAAAAAGAAATACTTCATACTGTATGTAATTGAACTCTGGAGCTTATTGCTACATGACTGCGTAGCTGAAAAGGCTTAATGTGTTAAGGAGTTAGCTAGTTCATGCAAGTGACGTTCAAAAAAAGCAAAAGAACCGCCACATCTAAATACGATTTCCCTGAGCAGAGACTGCTGCAGGCTGGGAGAGCACATTAGGAACATATCACCAAGTGCTTGTCTGTTCTTTTACTCTCCTCTAAGCATCTACTATTGGCCACTGCCAAAGACTGGAGATGGATGTAGATGTTCCTTTCAGTCCATAATTTTTCTTATTATCGGATTGAACTCCCTAATCTTTGGGTTGCGGGAAATGGGAGAACAAAACTTATGAGAACAGTTTCTACAGGCCATCATTAGGTTTACAGGCCATTGGGGAAACTTATTTCAACCCAAACTTAGGACAAGATGCTGAAAATGCAACCATATTTTAAGACACAACCAGTCATATCTGAAGAACCCAAAGGATTTTTAAATGGCATTTGATGAAAATAATAACATGTAAAAACGTATAATTTGCATATCTACTCATGGCATAAAATCAGAACTTTTCAATCTTTAGCATGCAGTGAGCTGCAAAATCTGAAAAAGGATCAATGAATGTAACAAACATTTATCCTTCATACTCCTCTCTTTATCACATATTAAGTTAACTTCTAATTATTATTATTAAAAAGTAAAATCAACTAATTAACATGTCTCTATTCAGGTATGCTTGAAAAAAATCAGATAGTTTACAAGCTAGGAAATATGAAAACAAATTTTAGTGTTTTCACTAGTTTAAACATCCCACGAAAATGGAATTTCCACTGTTTTCCGATCCTGTACACTGGTCTCATTTACCTCTTTTTTTAACCATATCCCTCTTCTTTAACCATGTTTCTCTTACAATGGTAGCAGATATACACAGATTATAAAGCCATTCATTTTCAAATAGCTCACACGCAAAGGTTTCCTTGTATCCAGGCAGCTGATGCTAGTGCTCACTTCTCAAGGTACACAATTTTCCAACAGACTCACGTGTGCTAACTATTACATCATATATATGAAAAACGAGAACATAATCCCAGCACTGAGCCTCTACCACTGAGATAAACTTGAATAGCAATATCTTGTTTACAGTATGTCAAACACTGAGAAAAGATACAGAGTTGGAAAGCAGTTACCAGCCTTTTCTTTTAAGCTGCATGTGAAGACAGCTTTGGAGCCTCCTCGAGAATGGGTGTTTCGGTGACAGCTGTTAACAGCTGTGTTTAGTGTATCTTGAGGAAGTTTATTAAAATTTCAACATCTAATTTCACATTTTACTGTGAGATGATAAAATTAATTTCCAAAAGCAAGGCTAAGAACAAGTAATCATAAAAAAGAGTCTTGGAAACTATGATTTATTTTTTTTTTTAATTTCAAAAATCGCTAAAGCCCTGTTAACAATGTTTTGATCTGCATCATGCACCTTATCTCTCACTACAGTCATTTGTTAACTTTTTTTATACTGTAGTCCTCTTGGAAGAACTATCCACCTCAATTCTCATTAAAAAGTTAATAACACCTGTGTCAGTTGATAGGCTTTATTTCTGACTAAAGCCATTATAAGAAGTTTTGGTTGAATTACCTACCATGGAATACTAAAAAGATTTGGGGTTTGCCTTTACAGTTTTTCCCCTCTCAATAGCAGCTTTTATGAGCAGTAGCTATTTTATGCCGTGACATATGAAGCAGACATTCATTAAAAGGCTTTAACTTTTAAATATTCAAAGAAAGAAGACTCTTTCCAGAGGATGCTATATCATGGGTCATTAGTATCATGACATTTTTCAGATGTGATAACTAGAATACTGGGGATATTCTATTGCAGCTGGGCAGCAGTTCTGGGGGAAGAAAATCTGGTTACCACAGATGACAATGTTGAGATGTTACTCAGAAGTTGCTATACCAGGAGGTGCAAGGAAAAGTCATCTTTCCATTATTTCCAAAACTGGTAAAATTAGAGTACAAGATCCTGCTTTGGAGTCTCAATTTTAACAAAAATATGAACTAAGACAGTACCAAGAGAAACTATCATACATCCCAGAGCAAGAATCTGTAACGCCGTTTGCACATCCCAATGTTTAAGCCATCAAAATTACTTTGAAAAAGCCACAGCAAACAAGAAATGACGGTTATTCAGTCCTTTTTCCCTTACTGTACCTCCACTCTAGCTTTGTAGAATTCAATATCATGCAGTCTCTCTTTATACCGACTGACTTCACTTTCAAGCTTGTCGACTCGAATTGCCTTCTCACGAAGAGCATCTAATTCATCTCTATACACTCTGGCAGAACGGGCATCTGAGAGTAAATTCATATTCTAGAAAATAAGAAACACAGAAATTAAAGGCAAGAACACTGATCAGTAACAGTTGTTTCACTGTAAAATACAGAGATTAAGGGCAAGAATACTGGACAGTAACACAGTTACTTTATTATTTAAATCAGGAGAAATGTAGAGGGCTATCATAAGTTAATTCTGAGAAAAGAAAAGGGAAAAACCCCTATCTTCTAAGGCTAAGCCCAGATGATGTATTTCCAGGGAAACCACACTGTCCTTTTTCAAGGACAGGTATGTACACATTTTTAAATTCCAGAACAGCACATTTATTTTACAGATAATATTCTCAAATGACCCCACAATAATTTTATACACTCGTATCGTACTAATAAATTAATTAGATGTTTTCCCTCATTATCAACACAGACAAAGTAAAAGAAAATCAGGCAGAATGTGAGCATGATGTTTTTGAGAAATATTCAGCACACATACACTCACAGGAGATGTCGGCAGTAAATTGCTCAAATGTAGAAACAAAATTGAGAGAGGAAATACTAATCTCACTCAGTATTTTTCAAGCATACTCTACCAAATAAAGGAATAAATTACATACAAACATGTTCAGAATACAAAATAATAAAAAAGGAAACATACTTCCTAACTCTCAAAAAAAAGGGGGGAGGCGTCGTTCTGGTGCTGGCAACCTTTTTTTCTGCCCATTTTTTTAAATAATAAATTTACAAACCCCATACCTCTTGTTGAAGTCTCTTGAGTTCAGCTTCCATCTGTTCAAGTTCCTGTTTACAGTCAAGCAACTGCTCAGTCTTTTCCTCACTTAAAAGAGAAAACATGAAACAGTTAAATAACACAGCAAAACATGCTAATTACAATTCATCTGAGAAGAAAATATTGAGATTTGTGAGACTTTTCTTATTTAATCCAGAATTTCATGGACATCAAAGTGTAAAACTTAGATATCATGTTACGCTTTCAATATTCTTTAGGTTTTAGTCTCTATCTAATCTTTTAAATTTCCTTGGACTTTTGCAGTCCTTTAAAATGTTGTTCATTAAGATTTCCTACTTGCATGGAGCAGAAATCCTAAGAGCATAAAAATGGATTTTTTTTGAGGTATATATTTTTTTTGGTAAAAAAAACCCAGGTAATACACATGAATGTGTACCAGGAGATTTGCATCCAAAAATAATCTCAGAATAATTTCAAAACATATATTCAAAAACTCAAAATATTTTTCAGGAGAATTTGACAATGACCACTGTCACACATCAGGTAAAAGCACTTTCATACTTTTGTAATTTTAATTCTTCTTAAGAGATGAAGCAAGGTTTTCAGGTGCTTTTACTCCTTAAAAGAAGACACCGCTTAGTAGCGTTAATAATTTTATGAAATGTATGATCAATTTTAATTTTATTGAAAAAATGCAGTATCTACTTTAGTCTATTTAGAAATTTGTAATAAAACCAGTATGACATAGAATACTATAATTCTTACAGGACTCATTCTTAACTTCCAGCTAACACTTAATTCTCAATGCTCAGAAAATTAGTTTGTTAAAAAAAAGAGTTTGTTAAACAATCAATACATGCAGGGGAAATATTTAATGCTCTCAATGACACAGAATACCTAATGTTCAAAATACAGCTGTGCTTCAGAACAAATAATATTCACTGTTGAAAAAACCTGCCCTATCCACAACTGTTTATCCCTAAGAGATACACTGCATCCTCAAACATGTTACTATATTATTCAGTATTTTGGAATGCAAGTATGAAATAAAACAGAAGTAGAAAAGGGGGAAATAAGAGCATTTAATGGACTGAAATGCGTAATGCAACCTAAAAGTAATCATACTAACAAAAATACACTTGCTTTAAACAAAACTAGAATAGCGGTTTTTTTAAAAAATAAGCCATTCACACAATGAATGATCTTGCTGTAATCACACATTGTTTCAAAAAGGTCCTTGGCAGCCTAGAAGTATAAAAGAGTTCATTCATGGTAACATCAATGTCCACAGCAGATATCAAAGCTTTACCTCTAAGTGTTCAGAAACCACACAGAATTACAAATGTATTCTGTATTATAATACTGTAACTTTTCTATTATCATTCATATTCCTTTATTATTGTTCTACACAGAAACACACAGGACCTAATATAGAAAACTAGGTGTGCAATCTCCAATTCTGGAGACTCTATATTACAAGCCTCAAATTGCTGGTTTACATGTAACTGAAAAATAATCTTTACAGACCCTTTGTAAGAAATTATATTAGCTACACTGCATACTAAATGAGATATGAAGGTTCATTGCCAAAACCAAATTATAAATAAATTTGAAGCTGAATATTTTCAACCCTAGAATAAATCTAATTTTAAATTTATCCAATACATGCTGCATTTAAACCAAATGCTACAGACAGAAGTTAATTTATCAAAGTCTAGTATTTTAAATATACTGCTACGCATAAAGGAAATTTATTTATGAACTGAATTCAAATAGAGTGCAAAATGTGAATGTTCTGAGCCATCACTGTTGCCCTAATTGCATGCTTCAGCTACAGACCAGAGAGGATTGTACTAAATTATACAGAACATACCAGTGTTCACTGTTTAGGCTATCTATTAAATGTCAATCAAACTAATAACAGCAATTTTTTCACTAATTTTCTTGCTGCAGCTGTTGATAGAATATCCTGGGCGGGCTGATTTCAGTAGACACATAATAATACAGACATCAGGAAAAAAGACCCGTATCTTTTTGTCTTTTATCCTTCGTGAAGACTAGGACGAAGTGGGGGAAGGGGATCCTGTGAGTAAATCAGATGCTTAATCCAGTCAGCTAGTGATGATCTGATCCAACAAACTCTTTTAAGAGCAGATCAGCGAGCTGATCATTGTGACTTATGCTACCTTTGACTGTTAATTTAATTTCACCTGTCTCCTTTCCCCACGAAATACACTGGATTAAAAACCTTTATTTATGCTGTTTGTAAACTACAGGCAAGTAACTGTATGTATTGTATCTCTTCAGATTTAACATTGGTTTTTGAAGTTCAAACTGCACATACTTGATTCTGTTAAAACCACATCACAGAGAGAAAAAGATTCTCCACTGGCCTATTATTGTTCTTCTATTTAAATAACTCTTCACTACTACTCAGATTTGTTCCTACACTGTGAAGACAAAGTACCCACTGAAAGTGAATCAGTTTTCTTCATAAAATAGAAGGGATATAAAAGATTTTCATCAGAATATGAAAACCAAAGAAACAGATCTTTGTCATAATGAGAACGATTTTTCACAGTACTTGTATGAAGTGAAGGAGGGGAATATACCTCTTAGCCAAGAGGTCAGCATCACGGGGAGAAAAGAGCACTCTAATAACTGACAATAACCTCAGACACATGGTGTGAATGTTGGGATTGTCCCATCCCTGCACAGGAGTTGGACTCAATGATCCTTGTGGGTCTCTTCCAACTCAGATCATTCTGTGATTCTATCTGGATGAATGTCGCAAGTTGCAAGCTGTTCAGACAACATAACTGATCCATGCTATAAAATTTACTCATTTTACAAATTACGTAATTACTTAAGACAGAAATAACCACCCCCTGCCAGTGAACTCAAATTCTGTTTCATTGCATCCAGGTCTGCAGTGTGTCAAGAGATTTAGTGAAATCAGATTTGCATCATTTTATTTCTTGCTTTTATTTTATTGTGTAGAATGGCACGGCAGAGAAAAGTAGAACAGTATTGAAGGGCATGAGTAAAGAGGTGGTACACAGACAAGGAACCTTCTACACAGAAAATAAACAAAGAGAGGAGGGGACAGGAAATTATTCTAATGGTAATTTTATTCCTGTCTGCAAGAAACTAGAATGTGTCATAAACCGTGAATGAATCATACACGACTATTTCCTACTGTATTTCCACCAAGAAACAGGTAACTTTAATCACGCCGCCAATAAGGAATCACTACAGCAATTTCTCCTTTTAAAATGGATGTTCTTGCCACTAATCCTTGAGCAGTCTGGACACAGCTCTTATTTCCAGTTCCTACCCGCCTGCCCCATACATCTGGTTCTTGAGCATGTCAGTCCATAACTGCCTCAATTGCAAAGCTGTTCTCTTAGAAATGTATACGAATACAGATACATTTCAAACTATAGTCAGATATTCATTAATGATAATGAACAACAGAGGAAGCACAAAGAACTTGCCTCTGAAACAACAATATGGACATAATATGTGAAAGAAAAGGCAAGTCTGCTTTAGACTAGTTGTATTTCGAAAAGACAAACAATTTACATAAAGCAAAGAGCCCATTATTGTGTTGTAACACACTCAACAGATTGCTCAAACGTTGTTAGTCTTTAAGAAAGTTCATAGTACCAAAGATATGAAATTACCACAGCAGTAGTTCACCTATTTCTGTATGTTTTTGGTCAAAACATCACTAGAATCCATAATACAAATTAAGACAGAGATGAAAAGTTGTACTTGTAGACCAGTGTGACAAATACACTCCCGCTAAAAATATGCTTCCTGGGGTGCAATAACTGAAAAAAACACATTTTAAAATGTAGTTTAACATTTGAAAGAATGAAGACTTTGTCTACAGAGTATTATTACTGTGCAAAATCGACGCCTACAACTCTCACCACACTTCTGCAATCTAGTTGTACTCACAGCTCTTGCCTAAGCCGCCTTATCTTTGCTTTGGCATCTGCTAGCTCTACTGACAGGTGCTGTCGGCTTTCAGTGCGCTTCATGCCAGGAGATCCACAAGGTGATTGTGCTGCTGATGCATGAGGTAGAAAACGGAGGCAATCCCGTTCTTCTGAGAGTTCTATGATAGTCTAAGAAATTTGTAAAAAATATATGTAGAAAGAAATATAGAATTGCATTCAGAGAGCCATTTACATGTCAGAAATGAATATAATTTACTGCCTTAATAAACTAAATACTGAAATGAAGCCAAAATAACAGAAAAGTTTTGCTGAATAGTAAGCTAGAAGCCCTACATACATTTCTATCCTAAAGCATATAGTCACAGCTATTTAACAGTACCATTTGCCTGCTTTTAAATTACTCAAATTTAGACTTGAGTCCATAAAATTATTAGTGCTTCGAATGGTTTGGGTAATGAAATGGCATGAATTCCTTGAAGATAAACATCAGTCTCTAAAAAAACTGGTGTTTTTCAGTGAGCAGCAGCACCCTTACCAACTGAATAAAGCATCAGAACCTACTGGAATATTCCTATTTCATCATATAAATAGAAGTGTTATGCTAATATGAAGATCTTTTGTATTTTAACGTTACTTTTCTTCTGCATTGCACATATCCTCTTCTCCCCTCACAGATAAGTTTCTGTTTTATCAAGGTTGTGAACCGGAAAGACAGTTGCTAACTGTCAAAGGAATATTTGGAATAATTACACCATTAACATATCCATATTCTACTTAAAGGGCAAATCTGGAACTGCCAAGATGATTCATAAGTTGCAATGGTTGTTAAATGAATTTCTGTTTCTTGATTCTCAAACAGTACAATAATTGTGCCTTACAATAAGCTTGCAAAAAAACCCCTCCTCTCCGAGCAGGCAATCTCCTCCAGTTCACTCAAACCTGCAAAGAGGATACAGCAGCCTAACAGGTATCTTTCAGTGACTAGCTTGCAAACTGATGGGTTACTGATCACTGGAACCTTCAGCTGATACAGCTTTGGATTTTCTGTTTTCATCTACTGATGAACACTGTTTAAAGCTGTTCCAGAGTCTGGTAACTACTTTGGGGCAGTAAGGAATCCTTCCTTAAACATGCTAACAGAACATACCAATTTTATAACCAGTAGTTCAATGTAAGCTGTTAACATTTTCAAAATAACTACTTCTTATCTTTCTCTTAAGTAAAAAACCACATCCATACCTCCGAGTGCTCATCTCTTTCATCTATAAGTCTTTTTAAATGTAACGCCATATTTTTCAAGAGAGGTTCAATATATTCTTGTGTCAATACAATGACATCCACCCACTGCAGATCAAACACATTTTCCTGATTATGAGTTACCTACACGGAATTAAATGGAAGAGAAAAAACATTACCTTTAAATTATTGGAGCAGAAAGAAAGCAGAAAAAAACAAACTCTAGGGGTTAATTTCTCTACCAAAAAAACATTTAAAATGGATTAAATTGTATGCTACAAAATAATTTCTTATCTACCTGAAAGTAGTACCTTGCACTTCTGGCAAAAAGCAAAACATGACTATAATATAATATATATAATGTATCACATACATAGAGTTTGAATTATATTTTATTAATCAATTTGCATGTGAAAATTTCACTAAAGTAAAGTCACTGTAGTTCTAAGAAACTCTTCGAGCAACATACTTGCTGCCTGGTACTGTTTTAACAATGTAATCCAAGGCAGCTTGAACACGGAATCTTTTTGTGAATTAAGTTAAAAAATAAAGGCATTTTTTTGCTTACTAAAATCAAAAGATATACAAATCAAGTCTTTGATTTACTTTTGAACAAATGCAATTAACTTTCCTACAATGCAATATTCCACCTCCCAAAAATTTAAGACCACAAAAATAACACTATACCTCTTGAATATGGGCTGCAACAGCTGCTCTTGTATCAAAATCCAGACCTTGGATTCTTTCAATAAATTCTTCTTTTTTCTGACACTAAAAATGAAGATAAATATTTATTTTATATACATACATATATATAAAAAAAATCACAAGTATTTTCATTCTTCCTTTGTATTTTTAAGGGCTAAAAATGATAAATCTGAAACTACAATGATCATATCACTCAATTATTATCTAATGATTCTGTTGACCAATAAACACTTGGTTTATACCATGTTACAGTAATTACAACAACTTTCAACACTAATAAAAATGAAAAAAACCTGCTACTGAAAGGGAGGAAGGAAGAGGTTTCCTAAAATAGCTACTTATTAAAACATTATGATAGCGAGTTCCAAAGGTATTTTTCCAGTGTCCTCTTCTAGCACCAAGATGCTTAATTAAGTTGTTAAAAGCACAACTACTGATCTATTTTTTCACTTTTTTTTCAGCTGAAAGGTACAAACTTTCCCAAAAAGAACAGCAGTCCATCAAAAAAGTTTATGAAATACATGAAACAGTTTTAATGAGATAAATAGTACAGTACTGAGGAATTATTTTACTGATGTTTTTCCTTCCTTTACAGCATCAGGTGAATTAACAATATTACAATTAATAAACTATTAGAAAGCCTACACACACTGTTTGCTATATTTATAGACTAAAATGTAAGATGTGTACAATGATGGCCAGTTTAACTGTAGGAATATCATGATTTTTAAGCAATGCAATAGTACCACTGGAGCAAAGAAGGTCAAAGTTATATATCACCGCAGGGATTAAAACAGTAGAAAAAGAGATTAATAACACTTAAACCGTTTCTTACAGATGCAAACTTATGTTAAACTTACCTGAACTGCACAACCAAGCAAAAGCAGGAGGAGCTTTTTTATTTCTTCGGTACCCGGCTCTAAGAAGAAAATAAGAACAAAAGAACGATAGGAGTAAAATGATACTTTTGAGTTTCTTCCTCTACCCCTCAAAAATATCAGGTTTTCTCATCGTTTTTATATAATCTACGT
Organism: Neomorphus geoffroyi; assembly: GCA_033558235.1. Classification (NCBI taxonomy): domain Eukaryota; kingdom Metazoa; phylum Chordata; class Aves; order Cuculiformes; family Neomorphidae; genus Neomorphus; species Neomorphus geoffroyi. Next base: position 96,760,820 of record JAUMJM010000005.1, on the reverse strand, counting down.
TAACTTAGTTTAGAAAACAAAAAGATTAAGAAAACCCTATCTTTCCAGCTTTCAACTCAGTCCTTTTAACTGCCAACTTTCAGCATTAACAAATAACTTAACACACACAATAGCTTCAAATGGAGAGCCCTTCGTAAAGCAAAACTTGAGTGATGTTTTCAAAAGCGCTCTGGAGACCTACCACCAAGTTTTCAACTGTAATCTCAGGTATCTCAAGATATTTCCAAAGGTACTTAAGATTATTTGTCATCCCAAGCTCTAAGAGTTAGGTGACAAGTTCATTTAAACTATTTCATAAAGCTACCTTAGGTATTCATCTGCACATCTAAAAATCAAAATTTATATCCAAATCTGGTCTTAAGCATCTTAATCTCCTAACAGAATTATTTAACTTAAGCTTCTTTTACAGATTAGTAAAGACGTTTCTTACTTTTTACATTCAAAATGTCCTCTAGAATACAAATGCCATAAAGCAAACACTTTAAGGATGGCAAAATGGCTTAAGCTAGGAGCAATTAAACTCTATATGGTCACATATCATTTTGCTTTACTGGAACAGAAAACACAATCTATTGGGCTATCTAGGAATAAAAGGGTCCTAATAGCATCCTCTCTACAAAGTACTCTGGATCTCAGCCAACAGTTTATTTCATTGTTAACTAACCAGACAAAAGCTACACTGTCAAACATAATAATGCTGGGTCTGGCTGGAAATCCTGACCTTTATTCTGCAAATCTGTACTCTGCAATACAGCTGGTATAACTACTACCACCACCACCAGAGTCACTTGAAGTCTAAATGCCTGTCACGTACTTAAGTATGCATAGTCATTCTTCAACCTGACCTAAGTTATTCAAATCCCTTTTTTTTAAAGAACTCTTGGTAATTACAAATTATCTCCAGTGATCACAAAATGATTACAAGCATCTAAAAGAAAATTCAACCAGAACCTTCCTTCCCAAATGGCAGTCTGCAACCTTCTTCCATGCTGGGCCACTAAGTCTACTTTGGATGAACCCTGACATAAGATGTTCACTTAGACGCACTCAAAAAATCGTCGTTTGATCTGATCCACTACAGTATTTTGTAAGTGAAGCAAATGTAAAATCCTTCTCAAAAAATTACAGCTATGAGGTAATCTTGATCACAAAAGTAAATAAAAAGAAATTGGGGAAAAAAATTAAATTTAATGATTTTGACTAGCTTTCAGTAAAGGGTCAAGCCTGCTGCCATAAAGAAGAGATGAAAGAGACAGATGCTAAGCTTCTCCACCTTCTTCAAGGCTTCAGGAGGTCTCTGTGCATTATATTTAGAGAGCCTTTTTCAACATTGATTCAATCTGTTTCTTTTAGAGTGAGATACGTATAATCCCAATGAACATGTAATGTTTAAATTTTTCAAAAGAGGTCTGTCAAGTAGATACATTACAAAGAACACAAACTCAAATGGGAAATCTTTAATCATTTATACAGACTTGCAGCCCAATAAATTCATCACACTTTCTTTTTTAGAGCAATCCCTGAACTCTTCTTTGGACACCCATTTGCACACTGCTTTAGCATCTCCTGACTGGCTTTTAAAAGCCTACCTGAAAATTGTTTCCATATCAGTTTCCTCACATTCCCTGAAAAAAACCGGCAAGATATTGAACAACCTCAGCTCCTCACTGCTAACAACGATCTTGTATAGTTTTCTTCCTTTTTCTGCACCACCAATATAGAAACAGATCATTCTCTTCTACACCCTCCAACTTGCTGCTTGAACTTTGTCACTTCCCTATCCTATCCTTTGATCTTCCCTGCACTCACCCTTATTCCTGCCTTTCATATTCTCTGTAGCCATCCATCCTTCCCTGGCTTGCTTCCTCAGAAACATGAACTGGTTTTAATCTTTCCTCATCCCTCATTAAAGAACATTTGACTCGTCATTATCTCCTTTTTCCTTTTCCTCTGTAATTTAACTTAACATTTACAATCACAGCCTGTAGCTTTTCTCCTTCAGTTTTCTCCTTAAACTGGCTTCCTGCCAATTAGCTCAACTGAAACGTTTCTTGATGACCTCTTTCTTAGCAAAGCTCAAATCCAGCATTTTATCTGCATTTTCCTTGATTAGCCAAACTGCCTCTGATACAGTCAAACACGTTTTTCTACCTGAAATCTTACCTGCCCCTGCCTTCTGCAATTTGTTGTATTCTGGTATTTCTATACTCATCATTCTTTAAGTGCAAAGGGGAAAAAAGGGGAGGTGTTCCTGAGAAAAATCACAGTTACAGCCTAAGCTTTAGAGGACCAAACCTTAATCATTATCAGAATCCCCTTTCCTACAGAGGGTTGCATTGATGCAGTTGGATTTACATAGCAAGTCTCTCAAAAGGTAAATGAGGTTTGATTTCACTACACTTGCCCACCAAACTAAAAAAAGCTTAAAAATCCCTGTAGGGATAAGGAGGTCCCCTGCAAGCTGACACAGCAAAAGTAGTCTTAAATTTCAAAGGCAAAAGGTTCTGGATGGAACCCAAGAGAACAGGCCTATCTCTTTATTCAGATCAAACTCCATGATGGACTCAGTCAAGAATCTAAAACATTTTCAGAAACACTGTCCATAGACAACAGGTTTTTTTAATATGTGGGCTATGCTACAGTGAAGTCTGTATTTTCTCACAGGTCCAGTAATGTCCCCACAGAAGTGCAATGCATCCACCACCAGAGGCTCCAGTTGCCAAACCACAAAAGCTACATCGACTTAGCTGAGATCCCCAAACAGGAAGAAGCCTTCTTATTAAAGACTAAAGCATTGGTTTTTGTGTATATAACCAAATACCACATTATCTTTGGGGGGTTTTGTAGTCCGTTTTTAATAAAATTTCGCCTCATACTACACAACATTGTTAAGACATATTTAGTCTCAGTATCTTAAAGTATGCCACTACAAAACCAATACTGTGACCTGTTTTTCTTAATCTCTTTTTCCACTAAATCTGGTCTTGAAGCAAATCCATGGAGTCTTTCGACAACCTTAAGAAAGTCTGGAATCAAAATATAAAAAGCACGATGGATTCTATTCTTTTGGAAAAGAAGAGACCACATTCACATTTCTTGGTGCATACGATACATTACAGCATCTTACACACATAAAAACCTAAAAGGCTATGACCTCAGAAGCAAAAGCAGCAATATTCAAAAGCAGAAAGTAAAAATCAAAAAAGTTAAATCAAGATACCTATATAAATGGGATATATGCAGATGGGACATGGAAAGTATCAATGTTATGAACCCTGGAATTGAGAAGTGAGGTAACACAGATGGTTCTTCTTGCTCATGAGAAAAATTTTGCCTCACAGACACAGAAGCATGGCATATAAGACATCTTAAATAAATAAAAAAAGCCAGGGGAAGCTACACAGCCTGTTAGAGAAGTTCCTAACCTCTCTGCTGAGGTGCTAGAGCATCAGAAGTAGAACACCTGGGGCACATTAGACCCAAGTAAATAAATTCTGCCCAATCCATAGTGGCTCCATGCAGGCCAGGTGTGTCTGCTCCGTGCTTCTGGAATTGAGAGCATGGTGCAGAGATTCCCAAGTGGCTGTGGATAGTCAGCTGGGTCCACACAGGCTAATTTTCTTGGTCTGAAAATTGCAATTCTCAGAGCTGGAAGCAGAGAAGGTGGGAGCACGGAGAAGACAGTGTCAGTTCAGGGGAGAAAGCAAGAAGGCAAATGCAATATTTTTCAGGTAATGATGCGAAAGAAGCAGGAGAGTTTTGGAGAAGGAAAAACAAGGATTAGGAGTCGGATCAAGTGAGATGCACTGAACTGTTAATTTTCTCAGGGACAGGCCAGGTAAAGAAAGCTGAAAGCCTAGCTGGGAATACATGAATAGTATGCTTCGTCATATCGGTTGCTCACTGGTTGCCTGGCAATGCACTTCATTTCAGTATAAATCCTAATGACAGCCAGTGCTGAGGTTTGGACAGAACACATTTTTGTAAAGCGTGGACCTTTAGTGTGAACAAAGAAAATGTTACTCATTAAACCACTTATTTGCTAGCAGTATTTACATAATCTTCCATTGAAAAGCTCAATCCTGTATAAATTATATTGCCTGTGAAATAACACACATGATTACACCGATACAAACTTTCATCTTAGTTAAAAACAAACTTACCAGAAAAAGGATTTTTGCCAATTATTAATACATTTGGCAAAGACATCATGATCAACTGCTGCAAATTCTCCTATAAAAGTTAATTAAAATATTATTTAAATCATGTGCATTGAATGAAAGCAAACATCAAATACTAACCACCACAAAAGAGAAATTAGTATTACGTAAGAAGTTCAAAATTTTTCAGGTCTTAACACACACAATATTCAATACTTAATTACTTGGACTCTAAAAAAAAAACGTACAAGTATGAATTACTTCTACAAATACATTGTTTTATTGGTTTGCAAGATCCTCTGAACATAATAAAATCCTCTTGTGGCAACAAGGTGGCTTATGGATCTTTAGCCAAATAGATCCTGTGTCTCAGAATGCAACAAAACTACTTTAAATTATTAGAGTTTATGTTTCTCTGATCAGTTCATTGGTAGGTTTTTTTTATTTGCTCTAAGTTGTGTTTATACTACAAAAGATCAACAGCCTCTATTTCACATCCATAGTCTCCACGGCCTCGCCAGAACATGGATGTGAATTACAGGGGTTTTGCAGCAGTTACGCTGGGACAATCCTGAATATAGAGGCACAAAATCCTATTTGCATGATCAGGCAGAGTTTTAGTTTGGTAAGTCCTACACCCCCAAGCAGCAGCTTTGCCTATCTATCCTGCAGACTCTATCAATGGGCAGTTTCTGTCAGCCAGTAATGGCTGTAATCGGGTCAAATCCCCAGTCTAGACAGAGACTAATTCTTCTGAACCAGAATAGTCTTCCTCCTGTCCCCAGATGTTTATTCACAGCAGATGCCATCCTATCAGCAGCTCTGCAGTCCTGTTTTTTGTTTTTCCATAGTGACAGATTCATGAATACGTAAAATTTTCATATTCAAAGCCAATATATTCCAGAAACACCACTGCTTTAGAGCCCAAAGGCACGTATTTTGTGTCATACTGTAAGCTAAAAACATTACGTAAGTCAATTCATTTTATGTCAACTTTGAAAAATGACAATATTACTTGAAAAACACCTGAGGAAATGATTAGCTAAAGCTATACTTCGAAGTTCTAACCAGTTAATACTGGACAACAAAAAATATATCTGAACTGGTTAATACTAGACTGAAAAATAGGTACACACACTGCCATGTGCCTAAGATATCAGGAGAGAGAAAATCTGACCTACTCAGACTTCATCAATTTCAACAAACTGCGACTCTTGCACTTCTAAGATCTTGATAAAGACAATTTTCAAATAAAATTAAAAAAAAGACATGACTGCATCACAGGAAGTTTTAAAGTTAAAAGAATAGATAAAATATAAGGGATTCAATGAGTATACCTACTACAAAAGAAAATCACATACTTTAAAACTGGCTTGGTGCTCTTTTGTTTGGGATTTTTTTGTAATAACTGAAATAATTTCATGGCACTGTTACAAAGCTCTTCAGACTGTGAGGAAGAGTACAAGCAGGGGTAACCAAGAAATGTGTCCTCTAGGGACTAATGACATTATCACATCTTTTCTTACAACACCTCTACCTTGCTTCAAAGATGTCTCCCACCTTTTCTGCCACACAGTGGAAACTGTGACCACTCTCAATCTGTGTTTGTTTTTGAAATGGCTGCTTCTATTAATGATCTGAAATTGGAACCTCTGTGTCCCAAAAGTCACATCTTTCTTTTTAACTGTTGTTTAACCTGCAAAAATAAACTAAGTCTATTTACAAAATACTGACTTGCTTGTACAAACTTTTAAGATTCACTAGGACTTTTTTAGTTAAATACTCACACATCATCTGTCAAATGAAGCTGACAGACAGGAGTCACGGAAGCTCACTAATATACCTCCCGAGCCCACCAAAACTTAAAGCGGATCAGTTCTCCTGAATCAGCTGCTGCGAACAAATCCACTCTCTTAGGCTACCAGGCTTCCGAGAGGAAGGCTGTGCATGTAGTGTACCTGGACTTCAGCAAGGCCTTTGACACTGTCTCACATAGTAGACTACTGGAGAAGCTAGCAGCCCGTGGCATGGACAGGAATGTTCTGTGCTGGATTAGGAATTGGTTGGATGGCCGAGCCCAAAGAGTGGTAGTGAATGGTGTCCCATCCAGCTGTCGGCTGGTCACTAGTGGTGTTCCCCAGGGATCGGTGCTGGGCCCGGTCCTGTTTAATATCTTCATTGATGATCTGGATGAGGGGATCGAGTCCTTCATCAGCAAGTTCGCAGATGACACCAAGCTGGGAGGAAGTGTCGACCTGCTAGAGGGTAGGAGGGCTCTACAGCGGGACCTTGACAGGCTGGTGAGATGGGCTGACTCCAATAGCATGAGGTTTAACAAGTCCAAGTGCCGGGTTCTGCACTTCGGACACAACAACCCCATGCAGAGCTGCAGGCTGGGGACAGAGTGGCTAGAGAGCAGCCAGGCAGAAAGGGACTTGGGAGTGCTGGTGGACAGGAAACTCAACATGAGCCAGCTGTGTGCCCAAGTGGCCAAGAAGGCCAACGGTATCTTGGCCTGCATCAGGAATAGTGTGGCCAGCACGACTAGAGAGGTCATCATTCCCTTATACTCAGTACTGGTAAGGCCGCACCTTGAGTACTGTGTCCAGTTCTGGGCCCCTCAGTTTAAGAAAGATGTTGAGATGCTGGAGTGCATCCAGAGGACAGCAACGAGGATGGTGAAGGGGCTGGAGCACAAACCCTATGAAGAGCGACTGAGGGAGCTGGGGTTGTTTAGCCTGAAGAAGAGGAGGCTCAGGGGAGACCTTATAGCTCTCTACAACTATCTAAAAGGAGGTTGTAGTCAGGCAGGGGTTGGTCTCTTCTTTCAGGTGACCGGTGACAGAACAAGAGGACACAGTCTCAAGCTTCGCCAGGGGAGGTTTAGGCTTGACATTAGGAATTAAGTTCTTCACTGAAAGGGTGATTGGCCATTGGAACACGCTGCCCAGGGAGGTGGTGGAGTCACCGTCCCTGGAGGTGTTTAAAGAGAGATTGGATGAGGCACTTAGTGACATGGTGTAGTTGACAAGTAGGAGCAGGTGTAGGTGTTGGGTCATAGGTTGGACTCGATCTCAGAGGTCTTTTCCAACCTTATGATACTGTGATACTATGAAATGTGTAGGCTCAAAAGACTGGTTTGGGACTTAAGTAGGAGTTTGTTGGCACTATAAGGAAGTACAGTAGCCTCACTGGAAAAATATAACAATTGTAATTAGAGAGAATAAAGAAGATGATACATGAACCAATATGACCTAATATAACATTTTAATTTTGGATGTTATATTGCCTTTTTACAAGGGCAAGTAATGATAGGACAAGGGCAAATGGCTTTAAACTGGAAGGAGAAAGATTTTGCTTGGACATTAGAAAGAAATTCTTCACAATGAGGGTGGTGAAACACTGGCACAGACTGCCCAGGGAAGCTGCGGATGCCCCATCCCTGGAGATGTTCAAGGCCAGGTTGGATGGGGTTTTGAGCAGCCTGGTCTGGTGGGAGGTGTCTCTGCTCATGGCAAAGGGGACTGGAACTGGATGATCTCTAAGGTCCCTTCCAACCCAAACCATTCTATGATTCTATCAGTACTGTTTTTTTGACAAGTACTTATACAACACTGTTTTCCCCAGATGTTATAAAAACACATGGAACAAACTTGCATGGACAAGTTCACAATAAAAAGTTTTAAGAATTAGGATAATGCAATGCTAAAAATAAAATATCTCCGTATCTGTTAATATCTTATTCCTCCCGTTGTATTCTAGACATTTGTTAATTACAGAATTACAGAACGGTTTGGTTGGAAGGGACCTTAAAGATCATGCAATTCCAACCACCCTGCCATGGACAGGGACACCTCGTACTGGATCAAAGTGGATCAAAACTCCATCCAACCCAGCCTTGAACACCTCCAGGAATGGGGCAGCCACAACTTCCCTGGGCAACCTGTGCCAGGGCCTTACCACCCTCACCAGGAAAAATTTCTTCCTAATATCTAATCTAAATCTCCTTTCAGATTAAAACCATCCCTCCTTATCCTATGCCAACACTCCCTGATGAATCTTGTACTTGTGACTACTTTCCATGTTCCATTACTCTTAGATCTCAGGCACCCCACTGAGAACACACACCAAGCATGATGTCTGTACAACAGCTGCCGAAAGCTCTCAGGTGTGAGGGCTCATACCTTGGCCAAGGCACAACCCCAGGCTACAAGAGGCCTCTCTGATCGATTCCAAGGCATTTGTCAAGCAGTAGTTTTTCTGCCTTGGGTCATTTCACAGGTGACAAGAACTAAACTGATGCTTCTTGAAACTCAGTTCACTGTGCTGCCTTGCTAACCCTGTGGGAAAACTGGCTGCCAGGCTGCACTAAGTTTGAGAGGAACCGAAGCCTACAGCCCATCCTTTAACGCTTCTCTCCAAACCCAAGGAACTGCCACACTGCAGAAAGCTCCCTGCATACACGTGGGCGTATCTGAGTGAACACCAACACGTGCAAAAGTAATTTTAAATTGAATAAGCATTAAATTGAATAAGTTTGGCTACTAAATATCTTGGCTCCTACTAAAATGCCAGACCTGCAATCTTTCCAAGTTCCCTCACTTGCACTGTCCAAAGAGGCGGGAACCTCACAAGCCTTGAAACCTGAGAGATTGGGGAGGGAAAGAGGGAAAAAGGTGTATGCAGTTCTCTATAGCTTACACTTCCACAGGGCAAACTCAAACCACTAAAGGCATGGTGACCAATTTTAACATTTATTCAATAAAAACACCTTTTTATTTTAAAAAAGCAATAATAAATTATTCTAACACAAAGGTTTGGAGAAACATTCATAACCCTGAAACATTCAAAGACAAGCTACCTAAATGCAAGCAATTCTGCCTGCACTGGGACTGGCTGACAGTGTGCGACCACAGCAGCACAGGGAATGCTTTGTATTCAAATGAAGATCGATCCTGTCAGTGTTTGTGCCTTCTCTTGCACCAGTTGTGAAACGCTAATGCCTGGTCGAAAACCACCAGCAGGAAACGGAAAAGCATATGGGCCTTAGCAGGCAGCACATCCACCCACATGTAGAAGCTGCCAAGAAAAGTACGCTGTGCAGCATGCAGACGTGCAAAGAGCTAGCTAGAAAGATGTACAGTGGCCAGCCGCTGCAGTGACAGCTGGGAATTTTCACTGTACCTTGAAGTTCTAAAAACATACACTGTGTGCATACACATGGGGAAAAGCATACAGCAGTGCAGGCTCTGTCATGATGCACTTGCAGATCAAAACAATTTTTCCCCAGATCCAGACCCTTCTTAGCAGGAAGGTGTAGCGAACTGCAGAAGGGCACTAAAAGACACACTGTAAGGGACACTGGTGATATCTGCAGTGTCCTACTATAGCATGTCCACGGGTACACCACTCCACCCAAGCTCTGCATCTACAAGGCATAGTACCAGCTCTTACTTGTCGCAAAAAACCACAAAAAGTCAATGGCTATTTTACAGCTCTAAATTACATAATCACTGCATTTACTATGAATTCCCATTTGATTGTTAACACCTCACTGATTTTTTTTCTACTGAAAATCTAAAACTAATAAATTCTATCACATTTTTCTTACAAAGATTCCATTGATAAGACTAAATGCACATTCAATTTCCCTTGTAGGCACAGAACTTGCCTGAATTCAAAAAACACCAACCAATACTGCTCAGTGTCCTGTATGAGCAAAGATGCAGAATGTCTCTATATATCATCACATTCAAGTGCCTCCAGATTACTACTAATAGCTGTAAATTGTGATAAGAAATGTGACCAGATTTAGAAACAACCATATAAGTATCTCAAAATATTAATCTGATTTTTTTTACCCTTAAAGGCATAACTGTAAAAGAATACTTAGAAATAATTTGAGGCAGAACACAAGAAACTATTACTGACCTGATAGTATGTTTTTATTTGTTTCACCAAAATAGACAAATTTTGAATCCTTAATGATGCATCATTGTTTACTTTTTTGTTTATCCTCTGATTAGCAGACTTTGGATTACTGGAAAAAAAGAAAAAGAATAATAAATTAAACATACTGAAAATTAATCTTTAAAGCTCTCTATAAACAAATGATATAGTAAAGTGCCAGCATAACAACCTCTTGTTTTGGTTGCTGTACTTTTTTTTTTTTTTTTTCACCTCCACAAGTAAATAAGTGTGGAAGTGACCACCAAAGTCACAAAGAAGTAAACCTGGAACATCTGTCTCTGAGATCACCAGTCAGATCAGCACCTTTTTGGGCACTTAATGCAGTATGTAAATACCCATCACAATTATTGGAGAATAAATGTGAAAAGAAAGGTTTTGTGCCTCTGCACTTGTTCACATGCATCCCCATCCCTGATGGAATACAGAAAGCAGAACACAGCTACCATGTAAATATTCCAGCACACACTGCAGGCATCAGGAATCATTCTTGCTGATGCAGACAATTATCAGACTGGCCACATTAACACGTGTCTATATGCTGAAACACTATATGATGCTATTTCACTATCGTGAGGCACAATAACAGAATCTGAGTTTTCACTTTCAGATCAACGAAGAATATGAAATATATCACGCTAACACACACTAAATAATTTTACATTTATTTACAGACGACGCAAATCTGTCAAAAGGATTATTAAGTGGAGTTTTTGTCATGTACTCTCACACACTACTAGACTACTCTCTGCTTTATCTTGACTTCAGATAGGAAATCAATCCCCTTTTCCTTCAAAAGCAGAAAGGATCTGAGGAAATGTGGATGAGTCACCCTTTTTCAATACCTCATAACATACCAAGTTATTAACACATATAGGACAGCACAACAACCATTCATTGTGATCTTGCAAGGAAAACAAAGCAGAACCAATGCAACTCCCCCGCAACAGCCCGTAAAAGGCTCACAGAATTCGTAAGAGATGGTCAACGTAAAGTTTCTTAACTTTTACAAAGCTACTGGATACAGCTACACAACACAACTTTTGATATTTAATGATATTATCATGAGATAAAATATGCAACTGGCTGGAATACTGCACCCCAACAAGAAACTACCAACTTCTCAGTGTAAAACTGGAGGTTCCTGCAAGGCTCGGGTTTTGTTCAACATTAATGATTTAGACAATGGCATACAGAACATTCTTACCAGAATTGCCTTTGGCAAAACGATCTGGAGGAACAGATGAAAAACTTCAGAACACTATGATGACCGAGAATCATCCTGATAAAGTGCAAAAGTGGCGTGACAGCAGTATAATGAATTCAATAACATGTACAGGCAAAAGATTATACTAAAGAATCAAATGCAGAAAGAGGAGTAACTTGCTATAATACTCAAGTGACCTGAATATTGTAGTGGACACAACCAAAGAGTGAGGGAAAAGAAATGCCATTGCCAAAAAAACCCTACTTCAATTTTTTTAATACAAGTGTTGTCTAAAAGAGAGGTAGTTACTCTGTGCATGGTACAGATGATGCTGCAGCTACTAGAAAGTCACACTTTGGGGAAGTATGTATTTACACCTTTTCCACAGAAGAATCACCTGGCTTCTACATAGCATGTGAAGGCTCATCACAGGCCTTTCCCCAACAACCTGAGTGTACTGTACTGCCAGGTGACACACAGGTCCACACTGCCAGGTGACACACAGGTGACACTGCCTATTCAAAAGCACATCCAATCACACAGTGTACTCCTGCATAGTTCCTTAGGAGACTGAACAGAGCAGGTTACAGGTCAGCATGAGGTGTCCTGGTAGGACACCCAGGACTTGTAAACTAAAAGTCAAGTGCTACTGATGCACACAAACTGAACGCTATGCAGAGGACAAAAAAAAAAAGAAAAAAAAAAAGAAAAAAAAAGAAAAGAGCATACATCATACAGAACAAATGTTTTATCTAAAGAAACTGTATGTAAGCAGTCCACAAGATCAGCAATAAACACACGATTGATACACTTCTATACAAGCACTGGATTCAACCACAATGTGTTAATGTGAACAACCAACCCCCCAAAATGAGCTACTCCCTCTGCTTCACCGAACACCGCAGCGTCACGATTTATTTGATGCAATTTATCACTTTGGCAGTTTTATGAATGTCTCTATAGACAAAATCTACATATTTTTCATTTAAATTTAAGTCCCCTAAATGAACTTTTATTTGTCTTTTACAGCTTTATCTGTTTTGTATGTTATAATTTTTAAAATATACTTATGTCTTTTCAGTTTATTGCTATCAGAATTTCTTTACTTGTAAGCATGAACAGAAATAATTTAGCAAAAACACTGCTGTCAAAGGAAGTCAGATCATATATAAAACACATCTCATTTTTAAAAGGAAAGCATGAAGCATGAAATCTTTTTTTCTCATATATGAGTATAAATCTAGGAAAATTAGGACACAGATTCTTACATGTGTACTTGCCTCATTCCTCAATGCTTATTAATTGTTTATAGTATTTTTAGGAACATGGTAAAGTACATTTTAGAATATATTAGCCAAAACTATGTGACTAAGATGTCACCTTAGGTTTATTAATTCCATCAGCTTTTAGCTATAAAAGGAACTAAATGGGCTAAAAACAATTAGGCTTTGCAGATGTGCAGAACAGAACTCCTTCCAAACTGAATTCATTGAAATTTGTTAAAATCAGAAGAGAAAATCCAGGATAAATCCTGCTGACCTGATGGCATACAGAGATCTCCTATTTCTACATTCATATCTCCAAAAGGCTGATTTGGGCCCTTAATCTTCATCTTTAATCTTAATGACTATATCAGATAATCTCCAGGCTTTTTCATCATCTTCAGCAGCGTTTCCACAGCCATACATTTTAGATGACTCCCCCTTCAGAGCACTCAAAACAGAGGGCACTGGAGTTTCCTGCCTATTGTAATAGCTCTTGTTTTAGTATCAACACAGAAATTAGCACGCAACCACAAGAATTCAAAACCTAAATGCCATAAAAGCCCAAGCTTTATACTTTCTCATTTCAAAAGCTGCACTATAAAATTTAGGCAGTTCCTGTAAGAACAAACATTTTTAACATTTGTGTAGCACTGTATCTTCATAATGGGAGACAAATATAAATATTTACACACTTTCAAGACAAATTGTTACTATCCCAATACTACAAATGGGAAGTGAACACAGAAAGAAATTCCTGACCAACAGCAAAAAACATCAGTGCCAAGGGTATCTATCTGGAGGAGAACAAAAAAAACGGGCAATTATAGCTCAGGTTTTCTTACGACACAAGTTCTTAGTTCCACACCTTTGTCACCACTGTCATCTTTGTGTTTTAAAATCACAGAATCATTTAGGTCGGAAAAGACCTTTAAGATCACTGACTCCATCCCTTAACCTAGCACTGTCAAGCCACCACTAAATCATGTCCCCACATCTACGTGTCTTTTAAATACCTCCAGGGATGGTGACTCGACCACTCCCCAGGCAACCCATTCCAATGCTTCACCACTCTTTCAGTGAAGAAATTTTTCATGATATCCAATCCAAACCTCTCCTGGCACGACTTGAGGCAATTTCCTCTCATCCCATCACTTTTTTACTTGGGAAAAGAGACGAGCACCCACCCTGCTACAACCTCCTTTCAGGGAGCTGTAGACAGCGATAAGGTCTCCCCTCAGCCTCCACTTCTCCGAACTAAACAACCCCAGTTCCCTCAGATGCTCCTCATAAGACTTGTTCTCCAGCCCCTTCATCAGCTTTGTTGCCCTTCTCTGGACACGCTGCAGCACCTCAATGTCCTTCTTGTAGTGAAAGGCCCAAAACTGAATCCAGTATTCGAGGTGCAGCCTCAGCAGCGCTCAGTACAAGGGGATGATCACTTCCCTGCTCTTGCTGGCCACACCATTTCTGATTCAAGCCAGGATGCTGTTGGCCTTCTTGACCACCTGGGCACACTGCTGGCTCATGTTTAGCTGGCTGTCAACAAGCACCACAGGGTAGCTTTTTCCTCAGGGTAGCTTTCCAGCCATTCATCTCCAAGCCTGGAGTGTTGCATGGGTTTGTTGGGACCGAAGTACAAGACCTAATACTGAGCCTTGTTAACCCCATCCCGCTGGCCTCATCCACTCTCTCCAAATCCCTCTGCAAAACCTTCCTGCCATTGGGCAGATCAACATTTTCACCAAACTTTGTGTTTTCTGCAAACTTACTGAGTTCCAACATGAGCCCTGGGAAACACTACCTGTGACTGGCTGCCAACTGGATTTAACTTAATTCACCAAGACTCTTTAGGTCCAGTCATCTGTCAGATTTTTACCCACTGAAGAGTGCACACATCCAAGCCACGTGCAGCCAGTTTTTCCAGGACAATGCTGTAGGAAATGGTGTCAAAGGCTTTAAAAAAAGTCTAGGTAGACAACATCCACATCCTTTCCATCATCTACTAAGTTGGTCACCTTGTCACAGACAGAGAGAGGTGGTTAGTCAAGTAGGACCTGCCTTTCCTAAACCTATGCTGACTAGGTCTGATCGCCTGGTTATCCTGTGTGTGCCATATGATGTCACTCAAGATGTACCGCTCCTTAACCTTCCCCAGCACCAAAGTCAGTCTGACAGGCTTATAGTTCCCTGGATCCTCCTTCTGGCGCTTCCTGTAGATGGGCATCACATTTTCTAACCTCCAGTCAACTCGGACCTCCTGTTAGCCAGATATTCTAATAAATGATGGAAAGTGGCGTGGTGAGCACTTCCACCAATTCCTTCAGTACTCTCAGGTGGATCTCACCCAGCTCCATAGACTCGTGTGCATCTAAGTGATGTAGCAGGTCCCTAAACACTTGGATTACGGGGGTACCATCTTGCTCTCCATCCCTGTCTTCCAGCTCAGGGGGCTGGGTACCTGCAGAACAACTGGACTTACTATAAACCTGAGGAGAAGCTGGCATTAAGCACTTCATCATCACTGTTTCCCCTCACATTTAATAAAGGATGGAGATTCTCTTTAGCCCTTCTTTTGCTGCTAATATAGTTATAAAAACATTTTCTGTTGTATTCTATGGCAGTAATCAGATTAAGTTCTAGTTGGGCCCTTCTTATTTTCTTATTCTATTATTTTGCAGTACAGTATTCCACTATTGGGACTTGAATGCACCAAAGATACAGCACATGTGCTTCATGTTTTATTTGATGACTGAGAAACAAATTTTTGGAATCAGAAGCTATAACATCTGGGCAAGATCAGTCACTGCAGGGTGCTATTACACCTGTTCCTGGGCTTTGCTCCTGAATACTAGCATTCTTTCTCACAGTACAAGAATAAAAAATGTATATCTCTCAAACAGTGCGCTAACAGATACTAATCAACTCTGAGCATCTTTAGAACGCTTTAGCAGACACTTAGTCAACAGTACCGCAACAAATAATTCTTATGTTTCATTTTCTCCTTCTTAATCTTTAGAAAGCCAACGGGGTATGGATCAACTCTGCCAAATTGTTTATTAAACAAAGATAACCATAAAATTCTGCGCTATTAGTCTTGTGTCAAAGTTAATGTTCATATGTATCAAAGATTTTTTTAAATTGCTAACTTATACTACTATTGAAAGTGAAATTACATTCCTTTTTCATGTGGTGCATACCTTCATCTATCAGGACCACCTCAAAGTGCTGACATACATTCCTTACATTTTATGGAAATTCCAGGCTGCCTTTTTGTTAAGTTATGCTATTTGGGGTCAAAATGATTTATTTCTGTACCTTAAAACAGAAGGCATTCAACTTTTTCTTGTTTTGGCATAAATTGCAGCAAACAGTTTACTGAGATTGTGAATTTTGCTGGGAAAACTTGGGCCACAGAGGAGCTCTGGAACTGTATCTTTACCACTTCAAAAATCTCACAGTCCAGTTACATGATCCTCTGCTAGTGCAGCCCATCAACCACTAAAATCAGGATATCAGCCTCAGGACAAGCTGGTGCAAAGAATAAATTTGTTTTAATAATCTTGTATTTTTCCAAAAGATTAGGGCTACAGGTTCAACAGAAACCTAAATCCAAAGTTGCCTTACCATTTTTCAGCAGGACTTTTGAAGAGATTATGATAACAAGATTAACTCCTTGCTCTCAAGGACTGATCTTGACTGAATGAAATTCTATAGGTACATCAGGAACAAAATGAAAACTTGGAAAAATGTGGGCCCTCTCTGGAAGGAAGCAAGAGACCTGGTTACCTGGACATGGAGAAGGCTGGGGCACTCCGTGACTTTTTTGCATTGTTGTACAGTGGCAAGGGCTCAAGCAAGTAACAAAAGGCAAAGGCAGGGACTGGAAGAACGAAGAACTGGCCACTGTAGGAGATCAAATTTGAGACCATCTAAGGAACCTGAAGGTGTGCAAGTCCATGGGACCTGATGAGATGCATCCATGGGTCCTGAGGGAGCTTGTGGATGAAGTTGCTAAGCCATATTTGAGAAGTCATGGCAGTCAGGTAAACTTCCCACTGACTGGAAAAGTGGAAATATAATCCTCATTTTCACAAAGGGAAAAAAGAAGACCTGGGGCACTACAGGGCAGTCAGTTTCACCTCTGTGCCTGGAAAGATCACGGAGCAGATCCTCCTGGAATCTATGCTAAGGAACATGGAAAACAGGGAGATGGTGACAGCCAACATGCCTTCACTAAAGGCAAACTGTGCCTGATGAAATTTGTGGCCTTCTACAACAGGGTTACAGGGTTGGTGGATAAGGGAAGAGTAACTGAAATTATCTACCTGGACTTGTGCAAAGCATTTGACACTGTCCCGCTTGACATTCTTGTCTCTAAATCAGAGAGACATGGATTTGACACGTGGACCACTCGCTGGATAAGAACTGGCTGAATGGTCACACTTCCAGTCGCAGTCAACAGCTCAATGTCCAAGTGGAAACCAGTGACAAGTGGTGCTCCTCAGGGGGTCTGTATCAGGACCAGTGCTGTTTAACATCTTGCAGAAATGGACAGCGGGATTGAGAGCAAATTTGTTGACAATATCAAACTGTGGTGTGGTCAACATGCTGGAGGAAAGGGATGCCATCCAGAGGGATCTTGACAGGCTTGAAAGATGGGCCTGTGCGAATCTCATTAAGTTCAACAAGGCCAACTGCAAGATCCTGCACATGGGTTGAGGGAACCCCAAGCACAAATATAGGCTGGGCAGAGAACAGATTGAGAGCAGTCCCAAAGAGAAAGACTTGGGGGTGCTGGAGGATGAGAAGCCAGCAAGGTATGCTTGCAACCCAGAAAGCCAGTCGTATCCTGGGCTGCATCAAAAGAAGTACGAGTAGCAGCTTGATTCTGCCCATCTATTCAGCTCTTGTGAGACTCACTACAGTACCACATTCAACTCTGGAGCTCCCAACATAAGGACACAGACCCGCTGGACCGAGTCCAGAAAGATGATATGAAAGCTGTAGCACCTCCCATATGAGGACAAGCTGAGAAAGTCGAGGTTCTTCAGCCTAGACAACAGAATGCTCAAGGGAAACCTTACAGTGGCCTTCTAGTACTTAAAGAAGGCCTACAAGAAAGCTAGGGAAAGACTTCTTTCTTACAAGAGCATGTTAGTGACAAGGACAAGGGGCAATGGCTTTAAACTCTAAGAGGGTAACTTGAGGGTAGTTAGTCACTGGAATGAGTTGCCTAGAAAAGTCATGGATGCCTCACCCCTGGAGGTGTTCAGGGCCAGGCTGGACTTGAGCAACCTGATGCACTGGAAGGGGAGTTTGAACTGGATGACCTTCAATGTCCTTTCCAGTCCAAAGCATTCTATGATTCTATGATAATAAGTTACTTAATCATTAGTATTAACACTACTAACTCCACAAACAACGTTTAATGTAACAAAACATGAAGCCTCAATAAGTCACTATAGCTAGTAGGAAGTAATAGTCTTTGATTTTGTCTCTTTTTTGCAAAGATTGCCATATTGGGCGGTTATTCTTCAAACAATGGAGGTTAAGTTGCCTCTTACACTCTCAATCAACATATTCGTAATGACTAGGATGACTTCATAAAAGATTGTTTCTAATTCTTTCTGGAACGTAATCCTGTTCTCAATACCTTCCAGTGCAAATGGGATTTGATCTCTTTATGACAGAAATTTAAACCTTTCTCACCACTTTGTCATTAAATTACTTCATAAACACAGAGTATGAATAGGATACCTACAAAAATTATCCACATGGCGAAACTTCAGACATGCAAATTAAAGCCCACCTGATTGAAGTGTTTGTATTTACCAGTGTTCCCTAATCTTTAGTCATTGATTTCTAGCTTTCAGATTGTCTTTCAACTGTCAGTTTTGACTTGCAAGTGTACTGTACAGCCAAGAACAAGCCTGACAGATCACTTCTCACACCATGCACCATTACCAAAAGAACTCTGATGAGGTCCTTCAGTAGGAGATGTAATATTTAAAAAAAAATAAACCCACCTTCATTCCCAATACTGATAACCAGGACTTACTCTATCAAGGCCTCCGACGTTAAAGTTCAGTAGTCTCCTTAATCCACAAAACACTACTTTAAATAATCTTCATTTAGTCAATATAGTCCATCTTCTTAAGAACTGATGTCTTAACTCATTCCTCTCAAAGAGGAAATGACATAGCATGATGCTAGCTACACATTTTCCATTATGTGTTGTTTGTATAATTATATTCTGTCAGACTGGTCCAAGCCAGGAATAGATACACTAATTTTCTCATCAAGCATTCTGAAATAACTAATGAAATATGGTGTGCAAATTTTCTTCATAGATGAAAATAAAACTCTAAATACAAGTAGACAAAATTTGTATTGCTTTCAAGAGCATGCATCTTTAAATTAGTTTACATTTTCTAGCAAATAATTTATTACAGATTTTAGTACATTACTTGTATCCATAACTTGAACTGTATCCATAACTTGAACTGAAATTTTATGATGAAGATGATTTTTACAATAATTACATTTTTATTAATACATTTGTCCATAACACCGAAATAAACTAGTACTTGCTGTTGGGAATACAAGATGCATATGAAATAATTTTGAAAATAAATCAGTTCTAGAATAGACATTTGTAAAAAATAGCTTTAAAAAACTCCACTTTTTAAAAAGATAAGCTTCTGGTGGCTCCTGTGCTAATTACACTCTAACCATTTTTAAGGCAACACATGCTCTCAACTCTGAATTGCTGCTTTTATTAGGTGGAGATACTGGACTGCTTCAGTGGCAAATAGCCTAGCAAAATAGGGCAAATCTGTCTAGAAGTCAATAGGAAGCAGAGCAGCAAAAGATACCCTGAAGCAATTTTACATTTAAGAGCAACCTACTTATGACAAGATACATTAATTTCAATAGCAATAAAAACAGACAAGAGCATCCATCCCAATAACGCATTAGTTTAAAACTACTGATTACAGAAAGAACTTCAGTGATTTTGAAATACTACCAGTGTCATGAGTTACAGATTGAGACCCCATATAATCAGGGATTATGTGTCTTTAATTTTTCATTGACCAAAATCTATCAGAAATGGCAATGTGATAGCTTAATGGCTTCATGCTTAAATCTATGTAGACTGCAAACCAGTTGTGTCCTCTCTTGCCATCTGTTCCTTGATGGTACTTTATGATTAAGTCTAGCATTATAACGCACCCCAATTTTAAATACATCTTTGTTTGAATGTATTTGTTAAGTACAGTGAAATGCTGAAAGAAGCACTTTAAAAAAGAAGATTCTACACAAGCACACATCTCAAGAGTAATAAATATTGACTCTTACTCTTGTCTGTGTTTTAGCTTACCATGGCACAGTCTTCCCATTTACACATGAATGTTCCTTGTCTAATAAAGTCATACTTTTTGCAAAATCTCTTCAACTGGAACACTGAGGCTCACTCTTGCTCTCTGTCAAATTTTGCAGTAATTACTGAAAGCGGATTTTTTTGTACATTTCATATAATAAAGCAGCATTTCCATTATTTACTATTAGCAAGAAAATAAACACAATGTGTTTTACAGAGAAATTTATTACAGAAGTGTCCTTTTAAAGTTAAAATAAAACCAGAGCCTTCACAAAAATAACTGATGATCTCCAGTCTGCTTAAAACATTTTAACCAACACCAGACGAAACAGTGCACTGGGGCAATGAAGTTATCAGAAGCACCTCTGCATATGGGCCAAAAGGGGCACCAGCCTTCCTCAGTGTACTGTTTGATCAGTTTTAAAAATCATCAGTCATAGTCAAAGGGCCAGTCTGCTGGAGGTACTGTATCAAAGAAGGGGGCAGATTCTTAATATTGACAGTATCTGAAACTTGTGATCACGCACGTTGTGGAAACTTTGGTAAAAGATGGCATACTTCCAACTTCGCCCACATCTACCAGTATGATCAATTTCTGCTGCCAAAGAGTACTTCCATGCTAAATCTATCAAAAAGGTAAAGAAAAAATTGTAACACAATTTCTACACCTCTGGCACATGTTCTGTGGGGTTTATGTGTTGATAGAAATGGATTTAAACCAAAGACTTAGTTGAAAAGTAGGAGCAGGTGTAGGTGTAGGTGTTGGGTCATAGGCTGGACTCGATGATCTCAAAGGTCTTTTCCAACTTTACGATACTGTGATACTTCCCTGAAGAATAATTTATGGCACAGGCCACTCAATGTTGAAGTGTTCCAGAGAACTAACTGGGCACATTCTTATCCGAAAAACAGATGGCAATAAAATCCTTCCACCTCTTGAAGAGCACCATGCAAGCCCTGAGGTTGCAATGTATTGATGATATTGAATGACGCAATGGCCCACTGATATTGCACAACTGAAGAGCCACAGTCTGACTTGCTGAAGACACCAGGGATGTACAGTTCAGACTTGCTGAAGTCTTAGGTTTTGAATCCCGCTTAGCCATTGTATCTTTCTGTGCTTACACAGGACCCAGTAAAAGGACACTGTAATCCTAACTTGCAATAATCAAGGAAATGTTGTGATTTATACTACCCACTCTGATTTTTTAGTGGGTATTTATGACAATCTACCTCATATTTGTAATACATCTTTATTTCTACCCTTGAGAAATACTGTTTAAACAGCAGTCAATGCAGAGTTAAAATGTTCATATATTTGTGCAGACATCTTCTCAAACATCTAAAGATATTGTTACAAATGCCAGGATATCCATTACCACAAAATAAGGTGCATATTAATATTTCAATTACAGGACACTTCACACTTAGCAAAGATGACTATATGTGCCAAAATTTCAACAGTTGTATGAAAGGGGGTTTGCCTGATGCTAAGGTGATTTTAGAAGTAGGTCTAACCTCATAAGCCTTCTGGCCCTTGCACAAAACCCCATTTTCTAGGATTATATCCAACATCATAAATTATTAGCAGTCTGAAGCCCTATGCCTACTTTAAAAAAAACCACCACAAGCAAGCGGCGTACAACAAACTGACTGGCTGGTGGGGATCACGAGGAACACTGCCAAGAACATAAGAGTAGATATTGAGCATATGCAGACAGCTTCCCTTGTCCCTGCCTTAGCTCTGCAGCTCTGACCATGCTGAACTACTCCCAGGGTAGCTACACAGTGCATGAGCTCTCTTGCTGGCATTCACAGCAGAGGAGGTGACTAATTACTCATGGCTGAAGTGTGCTAGAACAGCTCTATCTGAAGCTGTGGTGCACGCCTTTTGTGCTGAGTAACTCTCCCTCTACCTCCTCCATCCATGTGAACCTGCTGCACCTCATGACCTCAGGGCAGCTCTGACCAGCAGCTGCTCTGCTGACTGGTCCCAATATCAGTAGTATTATTTGCATTAAGACACATCTTCTGACATCTGTACACTTGCAGGTTTACATATGAATGGACAAAGAGCCAGACAAAAATCACAGTATATTCAAGAGACCTATAAACTGATCTTTAATTTCTTCCTCCCAGGGTTTAAAAAAGGCAGAGTCCAGAACAGCCCAAGATTTTCTCTGTCCTTTCTCTTTTCCTCAATAGAGATAAGGAAGATGCATGCAGGTGTGCAAATGGCAAGAGAA
Source organism: Neomorphus geoffroyi (assembly GCA_033558235.1). NCBI lineage: Eukaryota > Metazoa > Chordata > Aves > Cuculiformes > Neomorphidae > Neomorphus > Neomorphus geoffroyi. The sequence goes on along the minus strand of JAUMJM010000005.1, from coordinate 96,738,594 downwards.
AATGAGAGACAAAAAGGGTTCACCTCCCATTTACAAAGCACACACCTGTAACACTTGATTAAACCACCCAAAATCCGTAACTTCCAAGCTGACAAAGCAACAGCTGTCTATCATCATAGTATGAAACAACCTCACTGCTATTGTTTCAACCAATGAGATGTACTCTTCTGCTATCACACTAAAATGTACTAAAAAAAAAAAAAAAAAAAAAAAAAGGCATTCTGCCAAAGATTGAGAATAGTGAATCACTACTCACTGCACTGACTAACCTAGGTGAGCTCCCAGCAATGGTCACTGAGAACGTGGAACAGCCTCTGCTCCACAGCTGGCAAAAGGAAAGCTGGCTTCCACCAAATTAAAAAGCTTCACTGATAGAAAGGAAATTCTATCAGATTCAGAGTATTACAGAACATTGCCACATAAAATGAAGACTTCCGGGTATTAAATAATTGAGAATACCTACAAGAAACAATTTGACAAATAAAATATTTTTTTGAGCAAACAGGTGAGAACCAGAAAGTTTGACAAATCCTTAACTACTTGAACAAATCTAAATATGCTACTAGAGCCATCTTGTTGGGTTTTTTTTTTATTTGGATGGGTTTGGATTTTTTTAATTGCAAAAGGCTTATTAACAAATATTGTTTGAAAAGGTAGAATTAGACTGCTGCGGTATTTGCGCTATTCTGCCTTCCAAATTAAACTAAAAAAAAAAAGGCAGCACAGGATGCAAGACCACAGAACTAGCAAGAAAGAAAAGAGACATACCACAGAAACCATGTACTGAGGATAATGACCACTGAAGTTTTGCTTTCTACTTTAAGCACTGTGCATTGTTTTCCCTTTTAGCATAGGTAAACATTTTTTACTTGTCAAATGAGTTTAAAGATCTATTCAGTCACACAGTAATCAGAGTAACTGAATACAATTTGACTTTGTGATTAACACCTCAATGCAACTGACCATTAAAACACTCAAAACATTTACACCTGCAATAATCCTGTGACAACAGTAAAATAAGCTTTACGTAAGTAAGCACTGGCAGATCTGCATCACACGATGCAACATGACTTGATGCCAAACATGAGACAGCACTTAAGTGAGAAATTATTTTTACAATCCAGCTTGGTAAGAACATCCTGCAAACATATAAGGAGAATAAGGCCAGAAAACTGTCATCACAGATAGGAACAGCAAGCAGTACAGAAGAAAGCAAATAAAACAGTACCCTTAGCAAATTGTATTTGTAGAGCTAACATGCTTTCTAAGATACTTCAAATACTAATATAAGGTAAAATAACTTACGCAGGATTTAACAGTAATACACATTAATGTACTCTTCTTTATTTAAGCTTAAAAAGAACTCCTAAGGCATTAAGTTTGTATATACAAGTTTTTCTTTTCAACTCTAAACAACTTCCAACATCACAGCAGTATGTACTTTCCTTTATTTGATAATCACAGCACTACCAAAAATAATGTCTCCTTTAGAAGACTTAGAAAAACGTTCCCCAGTTTTATTTTTTACTTTGAACTTTGCTGAAGCTATAAATTCTCAGAAATAATTAGTCAGTACTCCAGATTCAAAGGAGTCTGACCACAGGTAAACATTTCAGCACACTGACTATTAAAAAAAGCAGGAAACGCTTACATGACATCAGCCTAGCAAGATGACACCAAAGCTACTTGAATATTGCCATTTCAGTGACTAAAATGACCTTAAATTCAAAAAACAGTGCTGCATAGATTTCCATTAAATACTTCTGGTTAGAACACTAGAATCTCCCTTTCTGATTAATTTCATAGAATCGTGGAATGGTTTGGGTTGGAAGGGACCTTAAAGATCATCCAGTTCCAATCCTTTTGCCATACACAGGGACACCTTCTACTGGTTCAGGTTGTCCAAAGCACATTCCAACCTGGCCTTGAACACCTCCAGGGATGGGGCAGCCATGATTTCTCTGGGGAATCTGTGCCAGTGCCTCATCACCCCCACAGGAAAACATTTCTTCCTGACATCTCATCTAAATATCCTCTATTTCAGCTGAAAACTATGATCCCTCATCCTATCCCTGCACTCCATGACAAAGGGGCCCCCTTCCAGATCTTCTGCAAGGCCCTCTAAGTACTCAAAGACTGCTATAAGGTCACCCCAGAGACCTTAATTTACGTATAAAAGGTTTACTGTAGTTCATAACAATGAATCAGACATCTTCATCTTTTTCCATACCAATTTTTAGACTACCAAGGGACAGATCGGAGCCCTTCATACAGACTATTCCAGAGAATGAGAAAAAATCAAATGCAAGGCTCCTGGATATAAGGGGATTACAAAACAAAGTATGTTAAATTTATAAAATTTGTGAGCAATTTCATGGCCTCAGCACACTCGCTGAGATGTGGCAAATTTTGCATGCACATCAATATAAGCACAAGCCCCTCCTGATTTAGATACAAATAAGAGCACTGTATATGTCACCCTTTAACTGCCCAAAGCTACAAGATAAGCACATATAAGGACCTGTAAAAGATGTGCAACCTTCTAATCTTAAAACATTAATATTAATATTCTTGCTAAGGTGCAAACCAGCACTTCTTAAGTATGACATTTGTCTACATTCTATCACACATCAACAAGTATCTGTATTTTATTTTCGTCTGGCACCCACAATACTCCAAACATACACCAAGCATATTTCCAGGCTACAAGAAAATTACACCAGACATTTTTTGCTCAAGTGTTTAAGAAAAACAAAGATAATGCACAAACAAAAACTAAAGCAAATATTTCCCCGCAGCTTAAAATAAGATAAAATTCTGTAATAAACCTAAGTGGACTCGTTTATCACTACAGAAAAGAAAGCAAATTTGAGTAGATCTAAATGGGCAACACTGATTCAAAGATTCATTCAACAGACAGGAATAGGATACAAGCCATTTATAAATTCATTCCTTATTATTTCCCAATCCAAAAATACAACATAAGATAGCTTTTGCTTCTTTCTCAGAGTAAGCCAATGGGAAAGCACAGCAATTGAGTTTGGGTCAAGCAGTAGCCTTGCTCAGATCCAATGCCTTAACATCAATTAGTCCAACAAAACAAAGAGGGGACATTTTGCAAATACTGCTTAATAACGACTGCCTAAAAGGCCATGCCACTTGGGAGCATCTTAAAGCATACACACAGGACTCCTAAAACAAAGTAAACAAGCAAACAGAAACTCCTACATAGTTATTACCAAGTAATCTCTGACCATTGAGGTCATGTGCTCTAACAATGCAGCATTTCAAAAATGTCTCGATCCCTAAATAATTACTACATAGGGAGAAGTGGTACAGCATGAAAGACAAGGAAGACGACAAATTGGTATTTAGATTAGAAAAAAATCGGAGGAACCAAAAATAGGAGGAAAATACGACAGAGCACAAAGCTAAAAAGCCCCTTCTTAACAGCAGAAACAAATGGGAGAAATGTAGAATAAGCTTCTCAAATTTAGCATAGGATTAAGATGTGCTTGATTTAGCAACCAATTTGTCAGTTAACCAGATTAGTTTTTAAAAGAAAGATCATAACACAGCAACACTTTGCAAAGGTTTGTGGCATAGAGATCTGATGAACTATCCATGGAACATTAAGAACTACAGCCTTGCCAGTGAGAGATGCGAGCTAGTCAGCCCAGGTAACGTATCTGTAGCTAACCTAAACCTCTGGAATTTAATCCTGCTCTACTACCAAGAAATACAGCAATGTCATAGGGCGATCAAGGCTTCTCAGTCACCTGGGTAAACTGACCTTTCCTGTACAAAAATTAGAGCAAAACAAGTTGTGTGTTGCCTTTCCTTACAACACAAGGAGCCAGGACAGCGGCAGCACAGATGCAGAGCACAGAGCCAGCCCCACAAACAGAAATGTTACAGCCAGCTGGAACTGAACACTCACCCAGCCTCAATGTTGGGTGCTGCTGATGGCAAACGATGCTTAGATGAGCCACCTGAACCACTAAATCACACAGCAGAGCCACTACTGCAAAACCGGCTCAAAGTTACACTTCAAGCATTCCCCACATGGTCCTGTGACTTCAGCTAAAGTGGACTCTGCCTTGTGTACAGCAGTTCTATTCAGCAGCGCTGCACTATGCTCTCTGGCTGTTACCTCCTCCATTACCTTACCAAGGCATCTCTGTCCTGCAGTCTTCAAAGTGGTACAGGTTGTGTCCCTACATATAGAACAGCCTTAACTGAGCTGTCATAAAAGGAGACAGCTTGTTAGTATACTCTTACTTACTTTCCTGACAATAATACACATAAAATAGATGCCTAGAAAGCTATCAGTAAACTTATTACTTTTGTAGAGTGCTTTGAAACAGCATCTAGAACATCTGAAAATAAAACTAGAAAGTCATAGTGAATGTACACTGTTTCCTTGCCAGAACATTTTCAATGCTGAAAGGAGTTATTTTCATTTGAGATCTTTCAACTAAGATGACTATTTATGGAACAGGCAGACTGACTCAATAGAGCACCTCTGGTTTATGAAATGTTGTTTAAATAACCTTTTATTCCTTGGCCCCAGCTACTACCCTAGACTAAGGATGGAATAAGTAGCACACTACCGAAAGAAATCAGGAGCCATAGTCAAAGAAAGATACCGAAGAGAGCAAAGAAGTGGATATATACATTCAGAGGAAGATTAGATTATTTACTTCCTAATCTTCAAAATACTGCAAGAAACAAGAAAAAACTACATAACAGTTTACTGCAAAGAAATAAATCACAGTACACAAGATGAAGGAAAAGTGGACATCAACTGCAGAAAAGGGTACAAACCCATTTAAAACTAGCAGAACAAACAAGCAAAAAATCAAACACTTAAAACACTCCACATTCAACCCCCACTTTTTTCCTCTTTACTTATCAAAACCAAGCATCTCAGAAGCATAGGTATCAGTCTACATCCACCTCATCTGTCCGATTCAAAGGACTGCAGGCACATGTTCAAGTCCAAACACAACCATCATTGCCCTGTAAGAACTACCTTTTTCTTTTTTGTAATCAAAAGGTTTGAAGCCCAAAAAATTTACTACAGTGCACATTTTGCTGAACCATTTATTAAAAGATTTCCTGAGTATTATAAATACAGGTTTTCTTAACAAATATCTAGGCCCCACTGCTGCAGAACCACTCTTAAGAGCAACTACTCTCACTAACTACCAATGACATCTACCTCGCATCTGTAGAAGCCCAACAGGGACTGTTTGAAAAGTGTGAATCAAATCCATTCACTCCAAGAAAGTGAGAAAGGTGCAGACTACGCAATACCTAATTTTTTTCTAAAATACATGCTCATATTTTCACGGCCAAACTCACCAACCTCATTTTTCCCAAAACTTTTTTCCATTTCCCTCCCCAGCCAGAAACTCTTGCTACTTGCTCTTCTTTCACAAGAAAGAGTTAATTGGCTTGGAGTGCGTGTTCCTGCACTCCTTCACAGAGCCAGGCAGCTGGCTCAAGCACTACAGATGGAGTCCAGTTTTCGGGGAAAGATATAGGCAAGCCAGAAGTATGGGCTGGCAAGTTCAACTGTTTGGAAAAAAGCATACAACTAAAGATTATGAGCTCAGAAAAGGAACCAATGAAGTGATCTACACATTCTAGACACACATCTCCAGAGTGATGGAAGGGAAGAGTCAGCTGCTCCACCTGGAAAATTCTATGTGTGTGAAAGGCCCGCTTGCGGATCCAGTCAGCAAAAAAGAGTATGAGAACAGCAAACGGGAGAAAACCAGAAGAACAATAAAACACTTCATCCTCTGATGTAGTTTTCAGCATATCTGGATACAACACCTGATGTGGATAGGATCAATGGACATATTCAATTAAGACAAAAGTTACCAATGTAACACTGTGATGCAAGCAGACAGGTTCTCCAGAGAGTGGATTAAATTAACTTACAGTTTGGTTCCATAAATTACCGATTCTACATACAGTCTTTGTCCAATAATTTCTTTAAAATAGATCCATTTCCACAAATACAAAGCCTAGTAAAATAAACTACTAAAACTAAAATACAGTTTCAAGTCTTTGTTACTTGACCAAATATTAATGGTGGTGCTAAATGTAATGAAAGTCCCAATCTTGTTATTACTTGCAGCTGTCTATTCTTATTGAAAGAAACCAGTAAGACTCTTGTCAGTTTGGGAACCGCAGTTCATAGAACAAGACTTTCAGCATTTCTTACACAATCCTACTGGACTTCAATTAGCAAATATCAGAGAACAATACCTATCAGAAAGAAAAACTAAAACCACTTAGAAAATGAGTGTTTCTGTAAGAATATGTTTATCTTTTTGGATCTGAAAAGTATATAAACAGTACAACACTAAGAGTAAAAAAAGCGAGTCAGGTTCTGGAAAGATATCTCTAGGACAACTAAGTATTATTTTACTGTAATTGCATCTAGATGTGCAACAGGTGAGTAATCAGTCAAATTACACAATTTCATTTATTTTAGTCGTATACACAATATGTTTTAATCAAGTATATGAGCACTTCATAATGTTAGAAGTATTATGATACAGAGGTACACTAAAGTTACAAAGCATTCTTGGTATGTTCCTCCACCTCCCTGCCATGAGAGAGCACCGCTGCAGTGATCTCCTGCGTTCTGATTTATTTCCAAGCAGCATGACCCCTTTTTGTATCAAAGAACACAAAGATAAAGGCTCAGATTTAGAAAGACAGATGGGTTTCTATCCAGAAGTATCAGATACTGACTGATCCCACCAGAAGGTAGGTAACCGAATACTTCTGAAGAACTGGATCTAAGTTTAAACAGGAAATGAGAGCCATACTGTCAAGTTAGGAGCTAATACTATAACGCTGGAACTCTGCTTAATTAACTATAAAATGAAATAATAATAAAAAAATTGGCTTGTAGCATTACTAGTGAAGGAAGAGCTCTTCTTGGGACACTGAATGGAATCTGTGAAATTCTCATGTACTAAAATGTCCAAAAAGTCAAAGCCAAAAGACAGAATAATTCATTAAATTCCTTGTATTTCTCATGTATGAGGTACTAATAAACTCAATGCTGATAAAACCCGAGCATCTTGGTGCCATTATTCTGCAACTATTCCAAAGCTGACATCGATTTTCTCTGTCTGAATCACTACAATTGTTGAAAATAAATTTGGGTTAGACAAGCACAAGGAGAAACAAATGTCATACTAGCAAACTCTCACTTGTAGCTGACAGAGGGTAGGATTAACTCTTTTTTAACTGAACAAAAAAACCTTCCCTAAGTAACAAAGCCACTTTTTTTGATCCTGTAACTGTTTACAAACCATGCCTAATCCAATATTAACACTCACTTTTATGGTCACAGTATTTGTTTTTTCATCATTGCGAAAAAAAAAAAGAAGAAAAAAGTATTAAAGCACATATAAAGCAGGAACACAGCCACCCCTTGTTCAGGCTTTTAATGCCCTTCAAAGCATCTAATGCTGCAATGGCTTTCCAGCCATCGGAACCAACCGACAACACCACCACAAAGTCCTTAGCTGACCGGAACGCACCAGCTGTATTCTCACACCAAAGCATTAACAGCCCAAATATCTCAAAACTAGAGTAAAGAGTAAGCACCATACAAACAACTCATGTAAAAAAAAAAAAAAAAAAGGAGAATAAACAACCACTTCTAGCAGTGCTTTCCACATATTTCTAGAAACGGTACTCCTGGTGATTTCTGCAAGAAAAACATTTCTCTATAGGTTTTAAGAGTGCCATAGCTCCTAACCCCATATTTCTAGTTCTCATGTGAAGTAAGTCATTGAGAGGTTTAAAAAAAAAAAAAAACAACCAAAAAAAACCAGCATTCCAAAGGAAAATATTTTGCTTTTGAAGTCACATGATACACATTTTTCTGCCACATTTCTCCAACATATGGTAGTTAAGACTGAAAACACTGAAAATAAGTGGTATTGATAATTATTTGGAACTGCATCTTTCCAATGCTTTTACAAATTAAGACACATGTTTAATAGGCAGATATTCAAAGTAAATCGGACTAGAAGTTAACATAGCTTTTCACAGTGATTTCACCAGAGATGGAATCAGTCTCCAAAACATTAAACATTTTTTCCTCTTTCAGTCCTGGCAAAAAAACCAAAACAAATACCCAACCACTACCACCCCCCAATAAGAACATAGTCCTGGAAACTTCAATTCTAAGCATTAACCAACTGTAACACATTTCAGTCCCAAAAAAGTACTGTAAATAAAATATATCTTCCAGTAACATATCTGTAAGATGAATTGTACTTGCCATTCCTTTCATACGCACTTCTAGTTTAAGGCGGTTTTTAATTGTTCTCACTATCAAACTATTTTAATTTAAATTTACATCTCCCGTGTGTATTTTTTTATACAAACATACACAATTCCTCCTAAGTAAATTACAGTAATCACAGTATGGGGTCAAAGATGTACATACAAAGTCAAAGCCAATGCACAGTGCCTTAAGCATGGGAATGCTCCTTCTCTGCAGTTTTCCATTTTACATACACATCCTATGTATGTATCACATATTAATTTATATTCTTAATATTCAAAAAAATTACTGATAAAGTTTAATTTTAATATTATATGCTTCAAAATCATCTTGTTCTAGTTCAGTGTTAAATTCTTACTTCCACCTGTCAAACTTTTTTACCAAACTCTACATGTTAAATGTGTGGTCATAATTTACAAGCTACTTAATTAATATGTAGTCCCAGAAAAAAAAAAATAAAAAAAATAGTATGCTTCAATGAATGCATCACTCAAAATTATTACTGTGATGCCAGAAATAACTCAAGATTTCTTTCAGAAAGTTCAATTCCAACAAGTTTTCCATCTTTTTCAATGTTACAGAAGTAAATACTTGGAATTCATAGAAGTACGTGACAAAAAAAAAATACTCATTTCAAATGGATGTGAATTCAAACTTAAACATGGTAACATGTAGATCTTTTTACATGGATTAGTTATATAAGCTCAATACCAACAGCGAAAACTTTTAGAATACTAAATATGAGCAAAAACTATAGACAGAGTAAAAAGGATGCCCATCATTGAGCAGCGCTCCTGAGGAACAGCTGTAATCACAAGCTGTTCACACACAGATGTACCTATCCAGTCATTCATAAGCCTACACTTTCTCATATCTATATAAACAAAAGATGTATTTCTCTATAAAAACATAAAACGGGGGGGAGAAACATACGGAGAATTTTTTCCTGTAGAATCATTTTTATGATTATATCACCAGACACTTGACAGAAGTGTTACTCTCTAGCATTACAGTAGTGGGCAACATTCCAGTCAAAACTATGATTAAACAAAAAGTCACCATAATGATAAAGAATTTTTTCTAACAATGAGTTTTCAATAAACAATTTATAAAACCATGTAAAAATGTTTCTTCTCTGGTTCCTAGCCAGAAAACATTCTACGCTCAATTAAAATATCAGCTTTACAGCACAATTGCTATCTACTGTAATTTGGAACTGTAAAAAATAACACAGAAGGAGTTAAAGGGCGGTTCACTTGCTCAGTAAACATTATGTGACTCGCATAAGATCCGTAAGTTTTAGGTCATATGAACTAAGACATCCATTAGAAACTTGATAGCCAAGCAAATTTATTCAAAATTTTGTTTATGAGAATACCTTACAGTAGAATGAAGCTTCATGCTTCTCAGTGGAAATCTGGGAAACCCTTTACAGTCATCCAATTTTCCAGTAAGTTCTACATACCATGATTCAGCCTGTACTACACTATACATCCTCCAAACACACCACTTGGACACTAAACTGCAAAGAATATCTACTGTGCTCTGAAGTCTCCTCTGAACCGAGCACATGACTACTGCAATTACAAAGAAACTTACCAAGGTCAATATGGAGGGGAAAAAAAAAGAGCTTTCATAAAAAAAAAAAGGCAAAACATACAAGAGTACCAAGACAACAGCAAAAAATAAACCCGAGGCACAACTCGCACACTTACATTTGCAGCATGACTTCGTTCAGAAACACGCCATCCACCAGCGCCACATATTCTTCCAGGTTGGTCCCATTTCCTCCAGCTAACGGTCCAAATGTCTTAACCTAAAACATAATCATCACCGCCGTTACACTAACTCCACCTCATTCTCTGCCGCAAGGCATTTATCCTCAAACAATGAGCAACTAAATGAATAACGTGCGAGGAAAAAAAAAAATATATGAACGCTTACCCAGGTGACAAGAGGGCTGGACATGAACTGCTCCAAAAGGGGTGTGAATATTTCGTTCTCCATTTTACAAAAAAACGGTTAACATCAAAGTAGCTCCTCTGATGCAAAAAATATGAGAAGTCCTTCACTGTAGCAACTCTCAGAAATGCTCCAAGGATTTAGGTGGAGTAAGTGAATCCCATTTTCACCAACACAGAAGCCAGTGCACTGGCAAGCGGGATTTATCTTCCTCTTTCAAGAAAAAAATGCATCTGAGAGTCCATCTACGCGTATTTCAGCCTTTCCATTGATGCTTCTCTCTCCCTGCATACCGAAGGGGTAGAAGGAAGGAAGGAACGGAAAAAAGAGGGAGGCTGCCTAGCTACTGGGATTCTGCATCAGACAAAAAAAAAAAAAAAAAAGAAAGAAAGAAAGGAAGGAAAAATCCGCTTCAGCAGCAGCAGCTCCTCAGAAAGGAAGGGGAAATTCCACCAAAACTCTGCAAGCTCATCCTGCCCCTTCTCCACGGGAAAATTTTTTTTTTTTAAAAAAAAGGAAACCCAAGCGATGGGAGGCAGGGACCCCCACCCCCAGCTCAGCCCCTCAGGCTGCTCCTGCACACAAGAGAATCCCCTGCAATGGCACAAGGAGCGCACAGAGACGGAACCAGGCAGGGATGCAAGGTTATTTTAAACCAGTTCCCTTTTTTCTCACCCCTTCCCTTTTCCACTAAACGCGAGGCAGAGGCAGGGGCAGGACCCGCCGCCTCTCCTCACAGCCTCGCCCTTCCCCCGACTCCAGAACCCCCGATCCCCTCTTCTCCCAGCCCTCACACGCGGGTCCCGCTGTTTTGCTGCCGCCACCACCCCCTTCCTTTTGCCGCAGCCCCAGCCCCACTTCCCACCCCTCCCGCTCCCAGACAGCAGCCGCCTCACTTCACGCAGCGCGGCCGAACCGCATCACCCGCCCCCCAACACTGCCTCCCTAACGGGCGGATCCAGCGTATGGATCCCTCCGCCACCCGCTCTCTCTGCGTCCGCGGAAGCCCGTGATCCTTCCGCCACCCGGGTCCCTTGCTCCCCCTCCACCAATTAGAAAGGGGCGGGACCTAAGGCGGGGAGCCGGGAGGGGGGAATCGCTGCCGGGCTCGTGCGCGGGGCTTGAAGAGCGGGGGGGGGGGCGCTGAGGCGGGAAAACGGGGAAGGGGGGGCAGCGTCTGCCCCACAGCAGCGCGAGGAGGAGGAAGAAAAGGGGAGGGGGTTTGGCACACCCGGATCTGCCTTCCCCCCCCCGGGTAGTGGAGGGGGATGCTTTTCCCTTTGGGAAAAAAAAGGTGCCCATGTGGAAAAACTCGTCGTGAGGGAGGAAAAAAAAAGGGGGGGGCTGTCTAGGGGCGTAGTTAACGCCCCTGAAGAGAAAAATGGACGGTTAATCGCACTATGAAGAGAAAAATGAGCGATTAATCGCACTGTCCGCACCCCAACCGCACGGTCCTGCCTTCAGGGGAGGTTTTTCTCCTGAGGAGGTGAAGTGCAGGCACACCCACGTTTAACACAAAATGCAGCGCTTTTTTCTGGAGGGATTTAGCGGGGAAACAGCGCAGGGAGGGGGCGACCTGGTTGCAGAACAGCAAATGACAAGCAATTTGCTTGCCTAAGCTATTGTCCTTAAGCCATCTCTTGGCACTCCTGCTTCAAATCTCAAATGCTGCATTGACATACGGGGCTGTATCTGCTTTCTAGATTATGTAGTTTATTGACAAAGCGTTTCACAAAATCTCAAGCTAAATCCAGCTTCTCTTCCATGTAGTATAAATTAAATTGCAGCAGCATCTTTCCAAATACCTTTATTTTTACATTCAATGAAAACTCCCCACAAAATCCTGTGGTCCAAGTGACTGAAATGAAATCCTTTTGAAAAACATCATGGTAACAACTAAACATCACAGTAACAGCTAAATAAATCCTTTTTTCTTTTTTTTTTACCCCAAATACTGGCTATAGTTCTTGTCCTAATGGTAAAATATTAGAAAAATCAATTATGGACCTTGGAATATTAGTATATAATTCATATGCTAGTGATTTTTTTTTTAAACAAAGTTGCATCATTAAATTATTTTGTTCTGATTCTCACTATTATAAGTTTTCAGCAAATGTCAGATCTTTTACTCCCAAACCAGATATTCAGGGTGAACTTGCAGTCCTCCTGTGAAACAAAAGAAATAAGAAAGAACAAGGGAAAAATCTGCAGCCTTGGATCTGAATAAGAATCTGGTGATCCATGGGTGAAATAACTGCCTACTAGCCCTTAAAAGCAACTACAAAAGCATTTTTGTAAAAGCCTAACTAACCAACTGCTAAGCTCCCTGTATCTGGCAACAGTCTATAGTATGCAATTGTGCATGCAATGCTATGGAACTTCCCTGGCTCATCAGTTTGTTTCTTGTGGGCTCTAATTAGGCAGTAATGACTTTGGCATAAAGCAATTTCTAGGAATTAGAGACTGGCTAGAAGTTGATATCCCATGTAGTAGTCACGTGTTAACACCACTGGCTCGCTCACAAGTTCCTGAAAAATATTTTATACCAAAATATTTTATACAGTGATTTCATAACATTGAGATAAAGATTTGATTAAAGTTTTAGATGTTTTTACACCAGCTTGTGTGCATCTTCAGCATTGCTATTGGTCACTATTCCTGCAGAAAGATCATTATATTTTAGATAAATACTGCATAATGTCTTTACAAAATACATTGTAAGCTGTTTTATCTCAGATGATTTACAATTTCTTATTAGAACTGGAGATTAGTACAAGAGATAACTAATTTCAGAAAAGGTAACCAGAAACAGTCAATATTTGGCCTTTTTTTTTTTTTAGTCTAAGAGCCCTCAAAACCCCGGAAGAAACATCAATATCTCTGTAGCTTAATATTTTGTCAAACCAAGTCTAAAGATATTTACCTCATTTTCAGGTGTACACAGATACCAATCAGAACAAGTTTCTGCTTGGGAATTTATTCACAATGCAGTAATAGATAGAAGAGATCGGACAACCCAGAGGTTGTTCAGTTGCCTTCAGTGTTCATCATATAGGTACTGACAGGATGCCTGTACATGATAGGGACATTGTTGGTGGCTACTGGTGTAGCCAGGCTTGGCCAATTGTGGCTCTCCTGGACCAGCTTGCTCACTCCTGCTCAGCTGCAAAGTGATATGAACTGGCTATTTAAAATGCAGCCATCTAAGAGATGAGATGACTCACCGTTGGGCAGGAAACTACCTTTGATTGATCAGCCCTTGTTTGACAGGTATCCCTCAAAATTAATTAAAAAGTAGAAAGGAGTGTTTTTCTTTTGAGTTGTTTTTCTGATCCCAAGCTGAATGTGGAAGGCTTCCATCTTTAGCGTAGCTGTCAGCAGTCTTCGTGAGCATTGGTCTAGGAAATACTTACAAGCCCTAACTCTACTTCAAGTGGCATGGCAACACAGTTACAACCCGAAGCTTGTGATATATTTGGCTGCCTTGTTTTAGCACCTTTTACTTGGGGAGAGTCCTAAAATCAAGTTTATGCCTGCACATACAGTGGTAAATCCAGAAACTTTTAAACTACAATTCAGTACCAGCTGAGGAAGCTGACTACTGGAGTTAACTGTCTCGGAATTAGAGAAGGCTGGTAGCAGAAGATTGGTTATGTCTCAAAATGTGAGCTGACTGAAATCACCTTCCCTCCACTCCTTCACCCTCCGGGTGGAGTATCTGGATTCTGAGGTGTGTAGTGAGGTGTATGCTTTGAGCAGAACCACTTCCTGAGCTACAAACCAGTGGGCTCCCTAAGATGGTAAGAAGCCATTGTTACTTCTCCTCTCATAATCTCAGTGCTGTACACTTCCTAAAAATCACACTCCTGGCATTCATATTTCATTAGTGTATATGCAGCTCTCCTAAATGGTATGATCCAATTTGAAATTATATCTCTGTATTCTCCTTGAAAAGTAAAAAACTGTATTTTGGCTATAATAGACCTGATAAGATAGCCTGAATGACTTCTTTACTTTGAAATACTAAAATGCAGAAACATTATCATTAAACTTAAGTTTTAAATGCATGCATATTCAGGAATAGTTTGGAACAAAAAAAAACCCCTATACTTTTAAAAATTTGTCAAAATGCACAGAGAGAACAATCTTCTTTCACATCTCCATTCTCTAGAACAGACTTGTCAGACGTACTGCTTCTGAAAGAATAGATTTAGCAATTAACCTTGTTATTTGACATGTAGTGTATGTTCTTTTACAGGTAAAGCATCCCCATCTCATTTCTATTGCATTTTCTTTAGTACCACAAAGATTCTATACAAGACGCAGAAATAAGCAATCTGTGGTTAGATCCCAGATCTGCACATTACTGAATTACTTCATGATCTCACTTTGTTTCTCATAGCATAATTTCCTGTGGCTGTTGTGCAAAACAAATATTGAAAAAGAACGACCAAAACTAGAAGTGATGCCTTAAGTGTTCGGACAGCAGGAAAGCTTAACTGTATACAGGCCCATTTACCTCATCAGAGTTTGTCAGTTTTCTGGTCAGCCCTGCCCACAGTGAGCCGAGGGAGGGGACTGTTTTGGGAGACAGGCATAAACAATCTACCCATCTTCAGCTGACGCAAGGGACAGTGGTTTTTCTCTTCCTCTCCTACATAACCAAAGGAAAGAGCTGGCAGAGAGAAAACTCTTGCTGCTGTTTTTTGCATTCACTGCTGGGTTGCTGGGCCTCTGCCTGGTCTCATGGAACTCCAGAAGACAGCAAGGCAGGAACCAAGCGTGGATGCATGGGATCCACAGCAGGGCTATAACAGAGCAGTCAAAGCTAGAATTTTCTGAATATGGGCCGACTTGACAGGACAGTAGCCAGTAGAAACCGCAAGCTAATGACAAGGATAGGCATCGTCCTACGTTTGCTCCTGGAGAAACCTGTTTCCCTGTCAAACCAATGTTACAGGAATACATGGGACAATAAAGGGAAGAGGGAAGGGCACTGAGGGGATGAATCTTTTTAAGTGTGGCTAGGATCTCCCAAAGGTCCCACAAGCACAGTCCTCTAAGAGTAACTTTTTGTTCTCCAGGAGTTGAAAGCAGGGGAAATCCCTCCGTAACATGAATAATGAAGTGGAAATTCCACAACAGCTCTTGAAAATTTCTTCCCTCCTACTGCACTTGCTTCAGTGTGACCAAAATTCCCCATCTGCGGTAAGGGAACTTTCTGAGCAAGTAATGTAAGCAAGCTCAAAATGATAATATTTTGAGTGAAAAATTAAGGTGAAAACAGTAGAGACTTGAGGAAAATGGCTGTTGTCCATTAAGGGTTTTTTTTACAGATTCCAGACATTTTGCAGTATATGTCCAACTATACCAAGTAGGAAAAAATAACTGGCAACAGACAAGGAATATCCTGTATGGATATCTGCAACAGCATCCATGCAAATGGATCAGAATTTTCCATCAGGCAGAATGCTAGTTGCAAGAAAAGGTATTAACCATTTCCAGCCATGCCTAACATATCCACATCAATCTGATTCCTTTTTTAGCCATTTGGATATTGAATCCATCGTTTTCAATTGAATTAAAAGTACAATCTGGCAGATTCGCACAAATCTAGCGATGACTACCAGTAATTTTTGTAATTTAAAATAAGCAATGCCTTGATTATTAAGTTCTAACTTTAAGTACTTAGGTTCTTTTAAATATACTGCATCTTAAATGGAAGATAAGTCAATGCAGTATGAAGAACTGCAACACAGAGCCAGATTCTAACTCCTACTGTATCACTGAATTGCACATTAGACAAGTCTTAATTTACTTAAAGAACTACACTGGTACTTAAACTCTGAAACAGCTGGTGACAGTATTCTATTTAATACTGCCGTTCATCTGAAGAGGGAGGTGCTTAAAGCTTTTTGTTCCTCTTCAATCAGCGGGACTGGCAGGAAGGATGTTACTGCGGCAAGTCAGCTGATGTGATAAAAAGTAAACAACGAAGTACCTATCTTGATTTTTAGACTTAATAGCCATTCCTAAATACTTCCATAGGCTTTGACTCCTAAGAGAATGTCATACAAATACCACTTTACCAAAAAAATCATTTGAACTTGTTATTAGGATTCCTATCTTTTTCCTACTTAACCAAAAATATTTATCTGTTTCTGACCTTCACCTGCTAACTACAAGACTGTCTACTAATGTTGTCTCTGAAATTCCCTTTGTTATTTGCTACATATAAAGAAAAAAGATTGTTATTTTTTTTAACGCAAGCCTTAAACATTACAGCAAGAACAGCAGTCACCTAGGACAATAGCGTTGGTAGTAACTCCTGTTGTGGCCAGTGGAGTGAGACTGAGAGAAAGCTCTTGCTGACAAGCCTTCTGTCAAACAAGTTCCTGCCAGTTTGGGTAGTGATTCTTATGAACTGGGTCAGAAAGATGAATTATAGGGCACGCTGTGCATTTCCTGTGACACTGAGCAAAGTGCAGCCCTGTCTGCTAATTGTTAGCAATTACAGCCTAACTGTGTGGATGCAGACAGGTGACTGGAAAAGCAAGGCACTGGAATTGTATTAGCAGCACAATGCCATCTTGGATCCCTAATATACAGAAACGGGGAGCTGATTTTCTTCTACAGCATTTTCTTTTAGTATAGAGCACTCTTGCCATTCACCTTAACAAAACAGAACAGGTTTTGTATCCTGTGTGAAAGACTTGTTGCCTCTTCAAACTCCAATTACCTCTGTTTCATTTTATTATGAAATTAAGCTTGCTTTCCTACACACAATATTGGTAATTTCCTCCCTGTCCTTTACAACAGGCTTTTGCTGGTTCCTCCCTACTTTCATCAACATTTTTGCAGTCTTGATGTCGCTTGACCCCAGTAGCTTGGGCGGTGCTGGCATGAAACCCATATTTATCAGCTCAGCAGAGGTTATTAGCTTCCATTTCACATAGACCCTTGCATCACCTTTGTTGTTAGCATGTCTCATTAGAGAGGCATCACTCACCAGCTGGAGATGGTGCTTAGGATCTTCGCAAGGTCAGTAAATAATGAACTGGATGGAGTACGTTTTGGTGTTTGGGATTCAGTTTGCATAGATGGACTTAGTTATGCCTACAAGAAAAATGAAAAGTACACAGCATTACAAATATAATTGTAGTAGAATAATTTCTGTTCAAATCTCCGTTCTTCTGAGCTTCCTCCCTCAGGATTATCTATTAATTTTCATGTCTGGTTTTACCCCTGGTTATTTGTCAAATTATTTACGTCTGAAAACAGCTTTTCTCTCTATGAAATACTAGTGAAACAATTAAAAGCTTTTAGGAAATCTCTGGTTTGCCTTTGGGAAAAATCCTTCAACAAGCTTGTAGACCAAGAAAACACAAGTTATTATTTTAAATCATTACATTAAAAAGAATGCTATTAAAACATTTGAACTAATTAATAGAAAAAATAAAGGTCAAGAAAAAATAACTAATACTGAATACAAAAAAGGTAATTACACTTACTAGATAGCATTCCTGATTAAGCTTCTTGCAAGTGTAGATCACAGAGCCACCTAAAACTGGGAACAGCCCACTCATTCACACGTCTTTCAGAGGCCATTGTTAACTGTAAGACCCCTTTGTTTGCATTATGTCCAGATGGTTCAATTCACTGTGATACCAGTTTAATTGGGAACAATTTAATTGGAGATGAACAGGAAATTGGTGTTCCTACCTATTCCTGTTCCATCTCTGGAAAATTTGACAGAAGAGTTTGTAAAGGCCCCTCAAAATTCCACAGCACTGATTCAGAGCAGGTTTAGTGAATCATAGTAAACTCTAGGGCTGTTTTCAGTTACACACAATTAAAGCCATGTTCATATCATCTTCACTTTTATTACATCTACTGAATGAGCTAATGGTATGTAGTAACAATGCCTAGGTTATTTCCTATAGTTGATTAGAAGTAATCTTGAGACGAAACTCCAAGTTGCCTATTATGTACACAATCACATTGTGATAGCTACTCTTACACTAAATGGAAAAATTATGTTCAGTAGAAGCAATTAAAATAGTGACCACTATCACACGTAATAAATATGAACTTCTTAGCTATTGCTCTTTATCATATTTTCTGATATTTTTACCCTGACATTTTTTTTTTACCCAATTCTACCCCATTTTTAAAATTTTTATTTAAATACTTCTCTATGGCAGCTAATTTTTCTTCTGTGACAACCTACAGTGATACATTTGATCAGGCTTTTTTGAACTTCTGCCATGTCAGCAGCTGTTGCCTGTGTATTCCTTTCTAGTGTCTAAATATCTTCCTTGGGTGGATTCTTCTTGCCAGCTTTATATACCTATAGAATGCTATCCTTTTTCCCTAAGGTGGCCATCCAGTACTGAAGTTCTTTGATTTTTACATACTGCTCTGTAGCAAAATTTCTGAGATTGTCTAAATTAAGGGTATAGTATAGTATAGTGGTGGCTTACAGATACTGGTTGTTAGGCAAAATAGTAATTTTTTTATTTCAGGCTTACACAGACATGTCAGATTTTTTATCATTCATGGAGCAATTTCACACACTACTGATTTTTTAATGCTTATATTAATAAACAACCTACTAAAATGATTTGATTTGTTTCATTTTTTTTAACCTGGGTAAGATTAGAATTCAGATTTCTGTGCATATTGGTCTTGATTCCAGCTTGACAATTCTTGTGTGGGTCAGAAAGGATTTATTTTTGCTTAAGATTATTACTCTTAAATATTCATAACAGGTCAAAAATATATACAATATTAACCATAAATAGGGGAATATTGTAGTCCTTTTCACAGGGCTTTTCATAAATTGTTATGCTAACACAATGAACAGCTTGAAATATGTTACAATTCCTTTCTGCTACTATGACCTATAGGATATTTTTGTTAAAAAAGCAGTCCACCTTAACAGTCTACCTTAAAAAGATGAGATTATTCAGCTTGTTCGGTCTGTATCTCTGTAAAAGGAAAACACCTTAACAAAGAATGGTTTGTTGCTGACCTGCAGCTGGTTATGGCATTTCGTCTGAAAGCCTATTTAAGTCCTTAATGGTAACATTTATTCCCTCTCCCTCAGAGGAGTATTTTACAAACAAAATTAATTAACAAACGAGGACAGCCAATTTTGTGCTATAGTTGAGGCTGACAGTCACCCAAAAGGGGTGTTGGCACTAATAATAATCATTATCTCAAAGTATCAAGAGGTCTCCTGACTCTGATGAGATCTCTGCTGGAGCTGAAGCTTTCATCCTGGGGTGATGCGTGTGGAGCACAGAGAAGAGAGAGCAGCTGGCAGAGAAACTGAAGCTGTCGCACAGAGCACGGGTACTAATAGTGGAAATAGCCTACAAGTAACCTCTGACTCAAATTATCAGCATCTGAACCCTTGATACTTTACCCAATTCATCCATAGCTCCATTACAAAGATGACTGACATGCCTCCAGCTTGTCAGGCTTTTTTATATGTTTCAGAATCGATCCTTCTATATCAAGTGGATACACACTCCTGCAAATAATTCAGATTGACTTGGCTTCACAACTGCTGTGCTCTGAGCTCAGAGCTTTTGCTCTGTCTAGTTCTTTCTTTTACAGCTTCTGTCTTGTCTAGATGCAGTTAAGTGGAAGCATGGAACAGTGAAGGATTAGAAGTACTGTAGTTTCTTTTATAGCAGCATGGACTGTGTTTAAGAAATTAGTCAGGCATTTAGGAACTGCTAATCCTTCTTGTGAAGAATACAAGGCTTGTTTCTTCGAAGGAATTTCTTACTCAAGGGCCTAAGACATAGTTCTGTTTTACCTCCTAAATGCTCTTGCAGCAAGACGATAAAAAAAAAAAGTAAAAATAGGCTTTTACAGCAATTTTCTTTCCTTAGTGCCAATTTTTCTTGGGCTGTTTTGTGATGGCATTGTTATGATAGATAACATCATATTTATATGTCTGCTCTTTGAAGAACTAATAATTATCCCAGTGCTTAATAACAATGATAATAAAGAGAAATCCAACTCTTCAAGATGTAGTAAAAGAAGGTAAATAGCATATAGGTTTAGAAATAAATTACAGTTCAATTATCATGGGTTTGGGAAATGGACATCAAGCAGGAAGCTTCTTCTAAATTACCAAATAAATTCATCCCCTAAGTACCACATTTTTCACTGTCATTACTGGTCTGCTCGGTTTATGTATCCTAGTCTGTAACAGCAGGAAATCCACAATGTCACTTACAGCGACAGCTGATTTTCTCTCTGCTTTTACACACACACAAAATAGTAGCTGCAGAAGGAATAAGAAAAACAATGAAAATGGGTAAGTCATATAAATACTAAATTTCTCAATAAGCCTTTATTCTGAGTATGATCCTGTTTTAAGTGAAAGTCAGAATTCTGGCTGTAGACCTTATATAACTAAAACTAGTTTCTCGCATGATTATAGAATTGAAGATCCTTTACCTTATGTAATGCTGATTTTGGCTTATTTTAACTGTGACTTGAAAGTCATTCTAGGAGCTCCTTAAGCTTTTTCGTTAATGCACTATAGAGGAAAATCAAGCTGAAGCTGCACCTACTCGATATTGTGCTTAAACCAATAGTGCCCCCTTGAGGAGACTTTTTACATATGCATAGTAGTAGCTGGCTTGAGGATGATTGTTCAACTGCAAAGTAAACTTAGCATGGTGCTTTCATCTACATATAAGGCCTCAGAAAGTTGTACACATTTATGATACTGCTACAGATTTTCTGTTAGGCTAACGTGAGTGCAAACAAGCCTTGTTGCCTCCAAATCTCTCTGTAATTTTGACTAGACCTAAAAATGTGTGACTAAATTATTGTATCCAACTATAGGACAAATTCTGCAATTTTGTATTGAGCATGCTACTTGTAGGACCATTAAAATAGACAAAGTTCCCAGACTAAACCCTCTCAATCCCAGCTTTTTGAGAAAAATGTTATCACAGATCCTATATGCCTTCTACTTTGGCCTGCTAGTACTGATGAGGCACTGATTTGCCTCCAGATACATCTGCCTGCAGAGCTGAACCGTGCCCGCAGCTCAAAGTTTTTTCCAAACTGGAACCTAATAAACCAATTAAAATATTAGCTGCAGAGCTATAGTAACTCTGAATTCATCTGCTGTATGTTTACTGAGAGCCCCTAGTGGGTTTGCGCAGCCTCTGCTATTGCAGATAAATTTCTACTGGTATCTAAGCAGACTCATTTAAGCCTATCTTAGCACAAGCTATTATGACATTGCCAAATAACTAAGTAAAGATACTGGTAGAGAAATACAGGAAACAGTCACTGAGAAGTGATTTCCCCCCCACACTTTGAATGTTTGCTATGCTGTGACCTAAAGATGACAGAAAAACTAAGCAGCACCCTAAAATGCCAGCCTCCCAAAAGCAATGTTTTTGCTAAAATAGGAAGAAAAATAAGTCTGACAGATCCTGAACAAAAATAACAATGCTGGTTTGCAGTAAAGAACAACATAAAATGCTTTGCTTCAAAATGTGAGAACGGGAAAAAATTCAGAAATTTGGGAAAGTAAGAAGGATTTCAGAAATAAAAAGGCATTATTGCACACCAGATTATTAGAAGAAAAGGAGAAAGCACACTAAACCAGAAGTTTCCTGACATTGGAAAAATACAAGAGGATCAGCATATGAGAAATTCTTGGAAGTATCATATATAAAATTTAATAAGAGAACTGCTGATTTTAAAATTGAGACATTGCTGCTGTTACAGTGTGTGCCCACATAGGGAAATGGAACAAATTAATCGTACTGAGCTACTTATTGAAATGATCTGCATCCATATGATGCAAATCTTAGTTTGCAGCAAGATACCACACATCTGCTTCTGTTAGAAAGTTAGTAGCTTTCATATTGATGCCTGAGAGCTATACATTAATTTGCAGTCCTCCAGGTGCTTTGCCACACAACATGCCTTCCAGTGCAAACCGTGCAGTTTGTTTATGTGGTCTAGGGTCATGGTCAGAGTTCCTCCATCTTTATATATAGTGACTCATATTAGATTCATGTATCAGAGTCTGGCTGAGCCCTGGAGGAGACTCCGTGCTAAAGTAGACTCTGACAGCAAAGATTTTAGCCCTTTTATCTGCCAGCTATCAATTCCCAGTGCTGCAGTTCAGACTTTGGCTTGTTGGCATTTATCCTGTGACTCATTACACCTGCTGTTGCTGTTTGCCATCATCATTACACTTCATGATCCAGACTCAATATCATGGAATGGTTTGGGTTGGAAGGGACTTTAAAGATCATCCAGTTCCAACCTCCCTGCCATGGGAGGGACACCTCCCACTAGACCAGGCTGCTCAAGACCCCTTCCAACCTGGCATTTGACAGCTCCAGGGATGGGGCAGCCACAACTTCCCTGGGCAGATATGCATCTTAAAGAAGTATATATATCCGATCTTAGCATATTGGGTGGATGTGAGATTTTCCTCCTCTAATCAGGCACACAGAAGTACAAAGGATTGTTTAGAACCAGTCTTGCCCTGTGTATCTCAAGTTGTCTGCTTCTAACCAACCAAAACTTCATCCAGCCTGTCACAAATTATCACCTTATCTTTTTGAGCTCCCTGTCCTGACTTCTTAGTGTCAGACCTATTCACTCGTGTTCAGTGGTGAATGCACTGAAGGCCTGGCACAAAAACCATCACCACACTCCTCAGAATTAAATAGTACCTTTTGCTCAATGACTTAATCAGCCACCACGCCACCCATTTGTGTTGGTTCAGCTTCATTCTGCTGAAAGTTATTTCCCTTTCCCATCCATTATGCCCTTTGGCATCCTGGATTTACACATGAAAATTCTACCACAGAAAGTGTTCACTGGGTGCATAGCAAGGAGCATTTTGTGAAGGTCAGTTTGAATCACTCATATTACAGATTCTTATATGGCACAGAACACCACATGAGGCCTTTCAGAGGCATTTTCCAAGTAAAAAAAGTATCGTGTTTCATCTGTACAAAAGCTTTCAAGACATATTTTTCTCATATAAAATTATTCTGGCACAAAAATGCATACAAACAGCAAGGAGCCAATAATATTAATACCAAACATGCTTAAACTGTATTTATTTCACTGGAAACCATGTGTATTTCTGCAGGGAATGTAAAATTGAATTTTAAGTACAGGAAGTGCTCTATTACTGCTCTGGCACTACAATGCAGAATTGCTTTGTTGTTTGCTCTAAAATAGTAAGCTGAGCCTGTCCAGCCAAGTAAAGTGTCAGGAAGGAGTCTTCTGATCTGTACCACCGAAAGGGATCTTGCTGGTCTCTTGTCAGCTTTCCAAAAAAGCACTTTTTCTGCTTTATCACGCTGAACACATTACCAGCATTAAGACTCCCAGCAGAGTTTCAAATACAATTTCTAACCTCCCCCCAGCCCTTGTCCTCCATCCAACTTTCTTCATGGCCTAAAGTCCTGCCAGGATCTCTGGAGGACTGCAAAAGCATGGATTAGCTTCACTCCATGAGCCTTAAAGCCCTGCCTGCTGGCCTGCGATGGTAATATGCAAACCAGCAGAACACCATAAAACCTTGCAGAGCCACCCACTAGAGCCACTCATAGCAAGCATCTTAAGAACAAATACTGAGCTCTGAGGAACCTTGGGTGTGGCAGCATCCCTGTATCAGGAACTGACTAAGGAAACATCACAAGCACACGTCATTGCCCACCACTGACTCCTGCCTAAATCCCAAAAGCAACAACAAAGAGGGAAGGAATGATAAGCCTTGTTTTACAAGATCCTCGAAGCCTCTCCATATTGGGAATAGCAATTTATCTCCAAGACTTTCAGCCCACAGGCTACAAAACAAGAATTATTTGCTGACCTCTGATCCTTTCAGCTGAAAAGCACGGTGGCTTTCAGTCTTCTACCTCTCAAAATAGTAGAACTAGGACTAGAAAGAAAAGGACATGGTAAAAAGCTGTATGCACCGAGAACCTCATGCTGTCTGCCTTCCATTGTTAACAGTAATTTGAAATTACTAATTTTTGTACCACTAATTTAACTTCATTTCCAGTCTTTGTTTTCTACAGAATCTAAATAGCCTGCTTGTTCACACCTTTGTAAAGAGTGTTTAGAATTTTTATGTACTTGCCATGCTTACCAAGTGTTATAAGCTTAAAAAAGCACGAGTAAGGCGTACACTGGGTGAAATAAGTGCTCTGTAATGACAGCATAGTTCCCAGGTTTGAGTTCTACTGTGAGGTAATCCACAATACAGCCACCAAATAACCTACAAATTTGCACACAGCATCACTTGATAATAAACATTATAAAGAAGCATAGTTTCCAATTTTTTATTTTTTAATTTTTTTTAAAATCATAACATGAAAGCTCAAGTAAAAATCCCCTATCCTGAATATGTAGTCCACAAATTTAAACTGCTTAATAAATAACTCATGGTGCTTTCATAAAAATCAACTATGAAAAGTTACACAAAGCTTAATGAAAACGATACATTCACTGGAATTCAACACTCAGTCTGTCCTTTGAGTAGGAAGGCAAGCAACTCTGCTTATGCTGTTATCATTTGGTCTGTTTATAAATTGCGAAAGGCTCCACTCTGAATGTCCCTACTGTGCTTTATTGCACCTTCTTAGTCTCATACTTACTAGTATCATATTTGCATCTGGATACTCAGGGAAAAACCGCTCAGCAGCTCCTGGCCATGCCTCATCTCTTGCTCTGTTTTGAATGGAGTCTCTGGTATAAGCCTGATCAGGTGGCATCTTAGCAGACAATAAGAAGGAAATGTCAGAGTAAGAGTGAAGTAGCAACACAATTATTCCTCACAGTGCTGTCTTTTCTAAAGGTAGAAAGCCTTTCCCAATGATGCTAGAAACAAATAAATCGCCTCACCTGCGGTTGTTCTTGGTGGGTAATGTTGGCTCACAATAAACCTTTCCAGAGCAGAGGAACAGTGTCGCTTGTCCTATTTACAAATCGAGACATCTGACATTAAAAGTGGGAAGCAAAATAGAAATAGGAATACTGGTTCCATTTACTGTCTTATGTAACTAGAGAGCCTCCTTAAAAGCCTTATTGACCAGTGCCCATCAAGCTTTGATGGGATGAGAGCTACTGTGATGGTGTGATGAGTTTGTAATTTATGAGCTTGGCTCAGATCTCCAGAAGAGTCACCATGACACTGCTGAGTCACGGTGAACTTCCATGTAGTTTAAGCACAACTAGTGAGCTACCACAGCTACAGCATTAATCATCTGCATGGAATCTCTGCTACACCTGCAAGATAGATAACACACATTGGCAAATGTGATGAAGTTTTGCTAATCTAATGTGTTTAATTCTTCCCACAAATTCTATACACCTGAAAACCATGAAACTGGACAGACAATGTTCTCTACAACACACTTCCATCTGTATCTGCACTGAGATGTTTCTTTCTTGTATATCCACTTGACTTTTCTGTTTCACAAATATAAAGCACAGTTTCTATGAAGCCCTCTAGTGTATTGTCTTTTCTAGTTTTCTTGCCTTTTATAATTAACAATACAATGCAATTAGCAAAGTTCTTCAGAGCAACTGAAATATGTGAATTAAAAAAACCTCCAGAAACGCAAACTCTACTTAGGTTCTTTCAAAGAGCCCCTAGAACCAGAACTCTTGCCTGTGCAGTACTAAATGCCTTCCTGAAAGCAAAGCCCTGTGGTAAGATTAAATGACTCAAAACAAACTCAAGTCCCTAACTATTGCCTAAAAGATTCTTCCTTGCCCTATGCAGACTATGTGTCCTCAGGTAATAATTCAGTAATCCCAATATTGAGCAGCCCTTTTAAGGGAAGTTCTAAAAATAAAGTGCATATTCCCTAAAGTGTTAAAAACTGAAGAGAAAATTAAACTAGCTGGTATGTAATACAAGTCTTTCTGCTTAGCTTGCATGACACTTGGCTGAAGATGTTAGAGATTCAGAAGAGGGATCTGGGATTTATTCAGAAAGTTCCACAACCTCAAAACCAGACAACATCTTTCCCTAAATCCATATGCAGCTACTGGGACTATGATTTTTTTTCTTTAACTATTATAATCACTGGGTTGTGGCTGTCATGTTCCCTGACCTTTTCCTAGTCTTATTCTGCAGTAAGAAAATTACCCTAATACCTGGCGATTTATTCCTGCATTCTTTAGATTAGAACATGGGACAGAGTGAAAGTTAAATCAACTTAGACTAATTTATCTTCTCAGTAAGGCATAAGTTTTCTAGTTAGGCAAAAACCAAAACCAAGGTCAGCTTTGAAGGAGTTTAAATGTTACTGTGTTGTCAGGGAGGTTAACAGTGCAGACTATGACCAAAGCTAAGACTGTATTATTTATTAATTTAGCACAACAAAATAAAATCAGTAGATGGTGCTGAGAATACCATGTATGCAGTTGTAGCTCAAAGTCATTTTATGCTGGTCCCCCTGAACCAGCTCATGCATGGTTCAAAGCTGGCCCACGGACCAGCCACTGTTTTAGAACTTTTTAGGAAGGGATGGGTATTTGGTGTTCAACTGTGACAAACCTTCTGGCAGACTAAACCAAATCGATGTGCAGTAAGTGGACAGCCTGGAAATTCACTTCAAAACTACAATGATGCTCCAAACACGAATAATTATGCAGATTAGATTGTGTAAAAGCCATCTTAAGGTCCATCATACAGATCTGACAGACAAGAGCAAAACTGTAAAGTGTGTATTTTTCCCACCTGAAGAAAAAAAGTAACATTTGCACCATCTAAAAGAATCTGCCACAGCCTGTCACTGAGCTTGTAGCCTCTATTATCACAGAATCATTAAGGTTGGGAAAAACCTCAAAGATTATCCAGTCCAATTGTCATCCCAATGCCACCATGCCTATTAAACCATGTCCCAAAGTGCCACGTGTACACGCTTTTTTAACACCTCTAGGGATGGTGACTCCACCACTTCCCTGGGCAACTTGTTCCAATGCTTCACTACTTTTTCAGTAAAGAAATTTTTTCCTAATATCCAATCCAAACCTCCCTGGCACAACTTCCTTTATGCCTCTAATCTATTGCTAGTTGCAAAGCAACAATGAACAGCTTGCTTGATGAGATGCGCGAATGATGGCTATTTTCAACACGGCATGAAGCCTGAAAATCCTTGTACAGTATATTTAGTTTGTAAGTGTGAAGCCATTTGGGATGTTCATAAAGAATAATGATGTGTTTGTGAGGAAACACATTTGCAAAAGGCTTTCATGACATCAGTGAACAAAGGTTGCAGTAGTTTTGGTTAGATTTTTTTTCTTTAGATGAATCTATAACAAAATATAGATCTGGAGAGCAGCAAAAGTGTGGTTGCTGTAGAGGTGTCCATGGCAGTAACAACACAGAGGAACACAGACCTTACTGACCAACGTACAGTCCTGCAACAGCCAAGCAGGGCAAAGTCAGGTGCTGTCACCCAAAAAAAAGCCTCAGACGAGGCATGATAACCGGCAAAAACCAGAAAGCAAGAGCAGCAAGAGGCTAAACTGAAGACAAACCTACCTACAGCAAAAATAGAGGCCAGCACTTGAGCAAGCTTAAATGGGGCTGCTGGATCAACGAGCTGGGGGAGTAGGGAAGGGCTTGATTAAGCAGCACCCAGGACCCTGGCAATAGGGACAAATCCGCTGAAATAAATTTTATATACTGTGAAATATATTTAACTCTAGAACTTGTTTGATAACTTCTAAATACAAAATCAGAATGTATGCCACATATTTCAATGATGATGGGTCAATAAAAGATATTAACATATCCTGAGACAGTAATATATTTAGGAATAGCTTAGATTTTGTTATCATAATACTGCATTGGTCAAATGAAGAATTTGATTTCTGACTCCAAACAAAAATTTTAGTCTGAAAAATAAATTAAAGTATATTTTAATATGTTATCTACAGACTGCTTCAGTTATGGTTATATATATGTTTGTAATACGTCAAATTAGACAGTTTGCTAATGTTAAAATTAACCATCAGAATTTGACAAAGTAAATTGCTGAGTTGTTCTGAACCACCATACTCTGCTATATTCAGAGACCTTTTATCGGTGTGTTTATCTTCAGATAACTTCTCATCACAGAAGTGAGTCAAATAATCAACGCTGGTGGAGAAATGATGCCATGAATAAATCTTATGAAGAAAATAAACAGTTGTTATGTGAACTCAGGATTCTTATTTCTTTTTTTATTAAAATCAGCTGAATTCCGTGGGACAGAATCAACCCGCTTCCACTAGATTCAGGATGGACCTGTCAATTTTCAGGGCCTGAATTCCCAGAGGCGGTAACACTTATTGTCTATCCTGACACTCTGACAGCTTTTTCTATGGCATAGAAAAGCAGATTTTCTGTCTCAGTCAAATTCTTGCTGAAAGGAATGGCACCCTGTGAGAAAAAACATCTTATTTTAAACTTAAATTTTTTTATAAAATCATAGATATGTGTGTGCTCAGGATTTATGTTCAAATTTAAAAGGAAAGTGGGAAAAATCCAGTCAGAGCTATCTTCAGAGCCCTTGACTGTAACCCACTGCACAATAATCAATCCTAACCTAATTATACTGGTTACATGAAATTGCTGGTGAGACTCAAATACAGATTATCTCATAGAGAAGTTCTATATTATTTATCACCGCTGTTTTACAGAGGCTGTGAGCATGGAGTGAAATACTACTAATAAATGTCATAAATTCCTTGTTAGACCACTAGATACCCTGCTGCATGCTACAAACTTTTACTGACTGTAGTAGTTTTTACACAGAAGATGGTTCTTCTCCTCGTGTGATATCAGTTCTTGGATCAGGCCATGAGACTTTCTGTATTAGCAACAGCTACAATACTTTGTGGCATCAGCAATCATGTGCTGGCAGCCTTCTGGCTTACAGCAGGACAGCGAAAGACACTCTGAACGCCAGAACGGCAGGGAAATTATTCAACATGTAGTCTAATTAAGGGTCATGTCTCAATTTGTAATTAAGAATGAAGAATCACAAGGGAATATGTCCCAGTTTTGTGAATGCCTGAGATGTTACTGGCTGAACAGTGAGACCAAATGTAACCCTTGCAAGAAAGGGTTAAAAGATTTAAAAATGCTTAGAACTATTACAAGGGCAGTCAGCTTCAACTAGATGTATTTCTGGAATTTAGATTTAGTCTCAGTCACGATTACACACATTTTTAAACTTTTAAAATGGAATAGTTCAATAATATAAAGCAGTGAAAGCATTAACCTTGGAATTTTTGCCTGATTTATAGAAGAGTGGAGTGTCACAACTGCCTTGTGAGCTATTCTTGTTTCATTCTTTGCCTCTGGCTGTAATTTTACGTGTGCCAGCTTCCAACCCTTTCTCCCTCCACTCCTATGGCTGCCAGCATTAGTCAGAACCCTTTGATTATTCAGAGGACCATATCTTAATTTTTCATTGAAAAACTAGAAGATACTGATTTGTTTGATTGGTATCTTCAATTTAATTTAAACTTCAGCAAAGTTTTCCTGCTTTAGGATGGAGTTTCTTATAAGGAAATGCTACTCCAAATGCCCTGCTGATGGTGGAAAACAGTTTTGGTTCCCCCTTCAGCATCCCAGCAATGAGAAGGTGTAGATAAGTGAGCACCAAAGGAAAGTTATACCTGTAACAGGGCTCTCATGTTGGCTTGCTCTGCCCTGCAGCAAAAAGGAACAGTGACATCCCTAAGTATGTTTTATATCCGCCCTGGTCTTGGAAGAGCAGCACTAGGAATGGCATCTGAGGCAGGATGAATTCTAGTGAAACAGCCTTACATTTGTATAAAATGTTCAAATCACAAAAGAAAATACAAGCTTTATAAAATGAAAGAAAATGACCTAAATAGGAAGATGTTTAGAAATTCCTGCAGGAGTTCAATGTCCCTAAGGGGATGAAAATTAAGATAAGTCATGAGTCCTCATTTGACTTTAAGCAATTCTTCAGTGTGTTTGCATTCCTTAGAACCAATTTCACTGCTATTTTAGCTTTGACTACACTACAGTGAAGTCACTGAAGTGTTCCACATTTGACAAAAACCCTCGTTAATAAGTAATTGCAAATAAAACCAGACTGGTTAGTATTTTAACTTCTAATCTTTTATGCAAAAGTCACATTTAACTCTGTCTACTAGACTGAAGAATATTACTGGCAAGAAAAGAGAACGCTCACATGTTAAATATGTGTCAGAGGCACACGTGTTGTACAAACTTACTGCTACTGGCAAACAGCTTAATTAAACATTTTATGTAAGGACTGCTGGGTTCAAAGCACTTTCCTAAGAGCATGTTAAATTGTGCACATAATCTCCCCCCTGCCACTTGCTAGAATACAATTTCTTCCCGGTGAAAAATAAAGAAGAATCAAAATATGAACTTACATTTTAAGTAGACTTTTTCATGTGCTGTTGCATAGGAAAAAAAGAGAAAAGACAATGAAAAACACGTGCAAGGAATTGCCAGGGAATATGTATGTTGACATTCATGTGAGACCTATGTATGATAAACAGGATACAGAGCTTTAGCTCTGACCATAATGTTTGCCTCATGAATCAAAATACATGTAAGAAGATAGTGTTTGGTAGATCTTTTTTCTGCTGTTTTATATAAATACAGATTCTTTTGGAAGAGCAGTCTGGCTGCCTTAAAGCAGACTCTCGTGGTTTCTTTTTTCTCATAGTAAATATTTTGCAGCTGGCTGGTCAGGAATCAAACCTGGACTGAATTCCCAGACAGAAGAAATGTGCTACTTTTTAGTCGTCTGGCTACTGACTTGGGGCTGCCTTTCTCTGGAGAGGCCAGATAGAAGATGAAGAGAAAGTGCATGCACAGAAGCACGTCAGCCTGAGCAAGCAAGCTCTTGGTCGTAAGGCTTAACCTCACAAACTAATACTCCAGGGAGCCACCCCGCCATCGTGAGAAGCTCGGCCCATTTTCCCATTACATACCCCTACGAACAAACGTTCTGGCTTGAAGTTTGCAGAACTCTCTAGGTTTTGCCGCAGTAAAAATGACAGCTTAAGAATTTATGAACCGTGCAAATTTAGAGGCCTTAACGAGTCACACTTCGAGCTTGAAACCTATTTAAAATTTTCTATAGTAACACAGGGAGACATCACACAACTTTATACATTTTAAATACAGCGTATGATATACCCATGCTGTTGCACAATATAATTACACACAAATATACAATTCCATTGTGTTCCCATAGCCTTTTGATTAAATTTAATAGCCCTATACTTGTCTAGTAGGAAAAATCTCTTTTATTAAAAGTTTTGAAGAACAAGCTAGATAAAAAAATGTTAAGGACAGTCTAAGTATACCTTTGCTACTCAGAAAAAGTGGAGTGCACTACAGCTTCTCAGCGTCTACTCCCACCTTACAGACCTACAAGTTTCCATGGAGTAAAAGGCCTTTGCACCAGTTTTTCATAAGATAGGCTGAGATTAGGGTTGCCTTAGAGGTCAGATTTATAAAACAAGACTGGAATTTCCTTTCATTCAGAGGTATAATTATTCCCTAAAAAAAATCCCTCCCAAACTAAAATTTATAAAAAACATTTGGAAAAGTTTTATTAGTTTTCCTATGGTGAGAATATTTATAGTTGTCACAGTTGTAAGACTGTTTACAAATCAGGTGGATGGGAGAAGTAAAGCCCAAATGAAAAAGTAGTAAGACTACTGTTTCCTATAACTGTAAATCTAGGTATTGCACCTTTGCCAATATCCTCAAAATTGCTCAGACATCAACAAAATTATCCACATTGAAAGGACTACAAGGAAGAAATTAAAGATGATTTAAAAACTAGCTTTGCTTTGCCAATAGCTGAAAGCTCATCTGCCTCACTTTTTGCCTCTTTTTTAATTTTATTTTTCAAATTCATTAGTTTTGACTGTCTGCAATAAACTGAAAAATAGATGCATGGATATGCTTATTTTCAAATACCCAAACCAGCACAGATAACACCTGGACTGCCTATTCTATAAATATCCTTAGGGCCTGAATAAATATAATAGTGAAACAAAGACTGTGAAATAGTGCCTAATGAAAGAGAGGAAATTGAAATATTTTTTTAATCCAGAGATAAATAAATTAAAAAACGCAGTAACAGATCAACAATGGCATTCACCTATAAGAAGTCAGATATTCTCAGGAGTTTGGAATTTCAGGCTATTATTGTGCTGTAGGTCTTAGTACAGGAAGAAAGATGGCGTTAGACACATAAAAATTCAATCAGAACAGTTAGCAGAACTGCTTTCCTCTTGATATTAAGAGCTTTTTTCCAAGGCCATTTTTTTCCAGAGGAAAATATTTACAAGTTGTGCTGCTACTATAATTTTGTATTTTGATATCAGAGAGGAGTGAGACTGGCCCTTTAATGCAGGCTTCAGTTACACTGCTGAGATGCAATTCCATAAAATGTTTATGGATAGACAAATTATCTTCAGATATAGGGCTATACTTGGACTGTAACTGTTCAATATTCCTATTCTAAGGACATACACAAAAGCAAATAGTTTATAAGCTTAATTTTATACTTAATTAGGATAAAAAATAATTTACAGGAGGCATTAATAAAGTAATAAAAATTAAATAGTAGCATATTTTCCATATGTATGAAATTACAAAATTATCTAGCTATTAGTGCAAGAACTATTTAATGGAAGTGAGACGGAATAAAAGATACTTTCGGCTTTGCTGCATTATGCATATGAGTGGAACCTACTGGAGTTGAAGAGAATTGGGTACTGACATAAAAAAATCAGTGACATGCAGAGACTGGAAAGGCTTGACAAAATTCGCTTGTCAGTATATATATAAAGCAATGAATCGAGAGTATGTCAAAATGTCTGATACAGTAACTTTGCACAGAGAAGAGGGAAAATTAAGCAATAATAGCTCTTTTGTGAGTAAGATAGGAGAGCAGTTCCCGCTCCATCTTTTTTGTTATTAACAATGAAAACACTAAATCAAGTGTTCCCTCCGACATCTAAGAACAGAACATAATAATATTGGGCAGTTTCCCATGAGGTAGCAAAATGGTTTTGATTTTAGCAGGTAGAATTCCCTCCTATGCATTACTCGAGCATTTTTTCTTGTAACTATGATGAAATGCTTTAACTTCTATGCAACAAATAAAAAGTGAAAAATAAGATCACCCACGCTGAAAGAATGAGCAGATTTTTCTCAGCATCACAGATATGTGTTGGAGACATCTCAGCTGACATCAACAGACAAGCATATTGCCAGCAGAAGCAAGAAAAGCTGGATGGCTTTGGCATGTCCTATAATATTGCTACGCATACAGATACATCATATGTGATGCAAACAAAATTAGTTTTGCAGTCTGACCTCTTTCTCACAATTAATCTCAGTGTCAATAGAGAAATTATGAGACTCAGGATTTCAAATTAATTCTGCTAAGTGATGTACGTATTGTGGGCTCTCTGATATGACATACAAGACACCTTGTGTCTCCTAACGCACACTGCCCTTTTTGAGAAATCACATCTGAATATTAGATGTTGTTTAGTTTCCAAGCATACATGTCTGTTATAGGTTTTTATCTACTCATTCAAGGGAGGAGAAATGTGTAAAGCTCCAGGATTTTCTAGTCTGAGCCTTGCCAGACTGCCTTCTCCAGTTTTCCGGTTTCATTTCATGTTGAGTGTTTATTGCCTGTCTCTTGCAAAGCTGTCACCAGAAGGGGTAGGTGGATTGAAGGACTGACAAGGACTAAAGGGGATGCAGCCATACATCCTCCCACTTACTGGACACTTTTGACATCCCTCCGACCAGCGGGAAGGGATCCCTTACCAATGGGACAGATATAATGGGCATGACACTTAGTGGGGATGCTAAGGGAAGAAGAGATTAGTGTGCTGCAAGGGCTTATGGTGCAAAACACTACCTAGAACGAAACATTTTCTAAAGCCATTAATTGTGCAATGTTACAAAAAACCGGGCTTTAGAGAAAGCAGAACAGATTTTGGAAAGATAACCAAGATATAAGCACTGTTTCTTTCTCCAGATCGAACAATCCCAGCTCTCTCTGCCTGTCCTCATATGGGAGGTGCTCTAGCCCTCTGATTATCTTTGTGGCCCTGCTTAAAACGATGCTGCTCCTATATAACAATTTATAGCTGATTGTCTATGCAAGAGGCAACCATATTTTACAATCATATAAGCCCGAATTAATAATTAAATTATGTGAACAATCAAATCTGAGGTAGCTGTTCTACAGTAGATATACTGCTAATAGTCTCAGACCACAGAACTGTCTAACGAAACAGAAGCACCGGTGGTGTAAAGGGAGTTAAAGTGACGTGCAAAAGGAAAAAAACTGAAGGCTTTCCAGTGCAGTATCTGATTAAAATGATTACATTAAGCACAGCTGACGCTGTATTTCTCTGCAGTGAAGAGCACCTTTGAGATAAATAAATTAATCTACACTTAACTCTGAATCTTTATGTAGGTAAAATATCAGTAATGCCTACAAACGCTTTTCTTGAGCAACAACAAGAACAGAGCCTGAGGCAGTTAACAGAGTGAGTGCTGTACCACTAGTTCCATGCTTGCATTACCCCCCTCAACAAGGACAGAGTTAAAAGAGGGCAAATAGATTTAAGAGAGATTTGGCTGTTTGGTTTTTTTTGGGTTTTTTTTGTTTTTTTTTTTTTAACTTATCAGCAACCCACACAAGTAAAGCAAGCAGTCATCCAGCATTACGAAGGAAATTAACTTAAACATTAGGAACAATTTTTCAGCCTTTCAGCAGTGTAATGGGCAGACACAATGACAGAAATTACATTAATTTTAGTGGAGAAAAGGAATGCATCCACAAATACCGTCCCTAAGAAAGAATACGTGAGCAATCATGTTTTATTGTAATTCTTCTTACATAGTGCCTTGAAAATGATTTCATAATTTTCACACCTTAGGGAGTTTACAAAATTACTAAGTTACAAATCATGCTGAGGTATCCCTGTTCCAATGAAGGCCTGATGAGCTATATGGAATCGAGCTAACGAGGAGCACAGGAGTTATTGCTTGCTACACAGCCTCATGGCTCTATGCATGATGAAATACAGGGTAGTGAGACTTCTCTATTATTGAGGATCATCCTACACATCTTTATTGCTGTATAACCCAAGTATATAAGCCAAAATTTTACTGTACTGTAAAATTGTGATCGACAGAAGAATTATTAAATAACTGGGGATCTCTGGCACAGGGCCACCTTGTTCAGCCTAGAGAAGAAAAGGCTCCAGGGAGACTTCATAGCAGCCTTCCAGTGTTGAAAGGGGTTACAGGAAAGCTGGGAAGCTTTTTATCAGGGAGTGCAGAGATAGGACGAGTGGGAAGAGTTTTAAGGTGAAAGAGGAGAGATTTAGATTAGATATTAGGAAGAAAAGTTTTCTTGTCAGGGTGGTGAGGCACTGGCACAGGTTGCCCAGGGAAGTTGAGGCTGCCCCCTCCCTGGTGGTGTTCAAGGCCAGGTTGGATAAGGCTGTCAGCAAACGCCCCTGGGGTCCTTCTCTGCCAGGCAATTCTCCAGCCACTCTTCCCCAAGCCTGTAGTGCAGCACAGGGTTGTTCTGTCCCAAGTGTAGGACCCGGCACTTGGCCTTGTTCAACCCCAGCCCGCTGGTCTCAGCCCATTGATCCAGCCTGTCCAGATCCCTCTGCAGAGCCTCTCTACTGTCAAGCAGATCAACGCTTATGCGCAGTTTAGTGTCATCAGCAAACTTAATAAAGGTGCACTCAATCCCTTTCAAAAAAAACAGTTGCTCAGATGAATCACAGAATGTCCTGAGTTAGAAGGGACCCACAAGGATCATCAACTCCAGCTCCTGTCCCTACATAGGACAATCCCAACATTCATAGAATCATAGAATGGTTTGTGTTGGAAAGGGACCTTGAAGCCCATCCGGTTCCAACTGCCCTGCCAAGGGCAGGAACACCTCCCACCAGACCAGGCTGCTCCAGACCCCATCCAACCTGGCCTTGAACACCTCCAGGGATGGCATATCTACCACCTCTCTGGGCAACCTGTCCCAGTGCCTCACCACCCTCATCGTGAAGAATTTCTTCCTAATGTCTAATCTAAATCTTCCCCCTTCCAATTTAAAGCTGTTTCCCCTCATCCTATCACTCCTTGCCCCGGTGAAAAGTCCCTCCCCAGCTTTCCCGTAGCCCTTTCAGGTTCTGGAGGGCTGCTATGAGGTCTCCTGAGGTCTCTCTTCTCCAGGCTGAACAACCCCAACTCTCTCAGCCTGTCCTCACAGCAGAGGTGCTCCAGCCCTTGGATCATCTTCGTGGCCTCCTCTGGACCCGTTCCAACAGTTCCGTACCCTCCTTATGTTGGGGATTCCAGAACTGGACACATTCACACCGTGTGTCTGAGTGCATTGTCCAAATGCTGAAAGCTTAAACTCTTACTTTAGCTTATATCAATATATCCCACTTTTTTTTGTAATAGTAACCACTTCAAGCGTCACCCCTCTCCCCCGCGCTGGTACCGCAGGCCGCGAGTCCCGCCCCGCCCGTGACGCGGGTTCCATAGCGGCGGGCGGCGCGCGCCGCTGCCAGCCCCTCCCGCCATGGCGGCAGGGGAGGAGGAGGGCGATGTGGAGTGGGTGGTGGACACCATCGCCGGCTTCCTGCAGGGGCCCGCCTGGTCCATCCCCATCCTGGAGTTCATGGAGCAGAAGTGCGAGGGTGAGCGGCGGGTATGGGGGGTGTGCGTGTGTGTATCCCCCCATCTTCATCCCCTCATCTTCATCCCTTCATCGTCATCCCCCCACCCCCCATGTTCATCCCCCATCCTCATCCACCGTCCGTATCCTCACCCCCCCTCCTCATGACCCCATCCCAGTATCCTCACCCACCGCGGGACCGGGAAGAGGATGAAGGTCTGCAGGCAGCAGTCAGAGCTCTTCCCTCCTGGAATTCTGCAGGAAGCGGGTGTTTGGTTGTCCCACGGAGCCACTCCGGTTAAAGGCTGCTCACAGCCATGGTCTGTGCTCCGGCACCGGATAGGGGAGGGGGTTTCTTGTCCCTGGAATGCGGGGCTCTCCTGATCCAGCCGTTTTTCGGGATGCGGCAGTTCGCCTTCATTAGCTCGTAGAGGGGATTATGGCATGAGCTTATGGAGTGACACCCAAGCGGGTTCCTTGTCCTGCAGTGCGTAATACCCTGACGTGGCTGGAAAACAGTCTGGGGCCATTAATGCTTTCCTACAGCGAGGTGTTTTTCACAGAATCATAGAATGTCCTCAGCTGGAAGGGACCCACAAGGATGATTGAGTCCAACTCCTGTCCCTGCATAGGACAATCCCAATATTTACACCATGTGTCTGAGGGCATTGGCCACATGCTTCTTGAAAATTGTTAGCCTGGGCCCCTGCTTCCCTGGGGAGCTGTTCTAGTGCTCCACCACCCTCTGGGTGAAGA
Source organism: Neomorphus geoffroyi (assembly GCA_033558235.1). NCBI lineage: Eukaryota > Metazoa > Chordata > Aves > Cuculiformes > Neomorphidae > Neomorphus > Neomorphus geoffroyi. The sequence continues at coordinate 96,700,773 of JAUMJM010000005.1, read as the reverse complement.
AGCTTTTCCTAATATCCAGCCTAACCCTCCCATGGCACATCTTCCTGCCATTCCCTTGGGTCCTGTCACTGGTTACCAGAGAGAAGAGGTCAGTGCCTGCTCCTCCTGCTTCCCTTGTGAGGAAGCTGCAGACTGCTGTGAGGTCCCCCCTCAGTCTCCTCCAGGCGGAACAGACCAAGTGACTTCAGCATCTCCTCATATGACTTCCCCTCTAAACCTTTCACCAGCTTTGAGGCCTCCTCTGGACACACTTCATTAGCTTTTTCTTAGGAAATGGGATAGTACAATTAAAATACCCATCTGTCCTGCTGGCCAGATAGCTGGAAGGCCAGCAGTTGAATTCCTGCAGTTTGGCGAGTATTGGTAGTTAAGAAATGAGAAACTGTATGTTACTGCCTCTCAGAACCTGAGAGTCAGCACTGAAAAGCCAGCAGTTATTTGTTGTGTTCTGTAGGCAGCTCTGTGCATGGGTTTAACTTGGAAGCAACTCTAGTGAAACATCTTTTTCTTTCTCAAGAAAGCTGAGGGAATCATGCTCCAGGGAGACCTTATAACAGCTTCTAGTACTTAAAGGGGACTACAGGAAAGCTGAGGACAGGCTCTTTATCAGGGAGGGCAGGAATATGTTGAGGAGGAATTGTTTTAAGCTGAGAGAAGGGAGATTTACATGAGATCTTAGGAAGAAATTCTTAACGCTGAGGGTGGTGAGGCACTGGCACAGGTTGCCCAGAGAAGCTGTAGATGCCCCATCCCTGGAGGTGTTCAAGGCCAGGTTGGATGGGGCTTTGAGCAACCTGATCCAGTGGGAGGTGTTCCTGCCCATGGCAGGATGGCTGGAAACGGATGATTTTTGAGGTCCCTTCCAAGCCAAACCATTCTATAGTTTAATAATTTGAAGAATTTCCTGGGTAAACTGGAAGTCCAGGCAGTGAAGGGGGGCTGGGATAGACCTGCAGCTCTGTGTAAAGGAACCTGAGGAGACCCATAAAGGTGTGTGTATGGTGTGAGGAAAGGAGGAAACAGGCCTTCTGACGTAGAGATGTTCTGTTACTCACTGAACCAATTTTCTGCTGCTGAAGAACACCTGGATCCTTGTGGTAGCAAAACATTTACAGATTGGGCAATCCTGAAAGCATTGCCTAAAGCTTTTAGGAAAAAGGAAGCTTGCTTTTGCGATTATTGGGACAAAAAAAAAAAGCGTGAAGCGTGTTTGAGAACCTGGTGGACGGTGATCCTGCCTCCAGGCATTCACACGTGAGAAGTACTAAAGCACTAAAGCTCGTTGCTGTAGGCTAGTGGAGGATAATTTTCTGTGGGTACTATGAATAAAATCTGTTCCTTTAGTATCACCTGTCAGGACATAGGGTTCAATTAATAATTTAAGTTTAAAATACTAAAGTCATGAAACTAAGGCTTTTATTTCTAAGGACTTACTAACATCAAGCTCAAAGAAGAATGGCTCTTAACTATTAACGTGTTCTACCTGCTTGCACTTACTCCTTCCTCCCTCCTTCCTGCTCTGGGCTCAGCACAACTTCTGTAAAGGTTGGCCTCAGCGCGGCCAGCTGTGTCTTTTGTTGTGCAGTCATTCTCATTAGGGTCCATTAAGAATTTTTATTTCATGTGCAGTGAACCAGACTCATCTCCAATTCGAATCACAGCTTCTAAACAAGTTGCTTCTCAGTTGTCCTGAATTGTTCCTGCCCTTCCCAAGCTTTGTGTGAGGCAAGATCATTGTGAGTACGTACACCTTTCCCTACTATACTGGCAAATGAGAAAGGTAACACTACTGGACTTTTCAAAGCTAGGGAGCAGCAGAGAAATCAGTTAGACTCTTTCTCTTGGAAAGTCTGCCTGAACTTGAGGTTGGCCAGGCATTCTGATTATCGTGCAGAGCATACAGGTTTGGGAATTGGGGGAATTGATTATCCCTCTCTGCAGCAATGATCTCTCTTTAGAAGGTTGAGGGGAATTTACTGGCAGTAAGAAGATTTATGGGACCTCTGTAAATTTCCATGTAGTGTGAGGCAGGCTTACATAATGCTCACTCCCTGCTAGTTTGTTTCTAGGGAAGAAAGTAGAGGAATAAAGTAGAGAAATTGCAGTAAATGATCTTCCAAAGTATCATTTGTGTTTCAAAGTGCTGTTGGACAACTCTCAGAATCTATTCAGAAAAAAGAAAAGGCTCAAGAAGTGTTACTGCAGTGCCAGGGTTACTAAGAAGCACAGTTAAAGAAATGTGAAGTTTTAGTTGCACATATCTGTGCTGTTTGCTTTTCCTTTCTATACACGTACTGTGCTGATTCCCTTGCCTTTTTTTTCCTGCTGAGATATTTTGTTAGGACAGAATTCTCTTTGTTCTCAAAACTTTTAGTCTTTGGGCTGAACAAGCAAATTAGCAGCATTTTGATTAACTGACAATAATTTGTGGTTCCTCAAAAGTAGAACTTAAGTTTTGGTAATTGGGATGTAAAAAATTTACTTTGGAACTGTAGTTACTTAAGCTAAGTCCTTGCACTTCAACTTATAAACAATCCTAATGGTTTTCTATCTGTTGATAATTGCTTTCTCTCCCTCTTTCTGGGGTCTTGATTCTTTTCTTATGGCTTGATTAATTTAGTTTTATGTGGCTGAACTGAAAGTTCAGTAAAACTGAAGTTTAATCTGTATGTGTGTATTTAAGGTGACAAGATTTTCCAGTTTTATTGAGATGTTCCAAGGTATGAATTGAAACATTATTGGACACAAATAAGCTTGATAATAGTTCCGAGCACGAGAAGATAAAGCCTGTGACTCCCTTGCCTCCCGGTACAGATACATCCATCTCACACATCAGCAAGGAGTGGGGGAGAAAGAATAGTTCCCTCAGGTTTGCTTACTGGTGCTTGTCCACGACTCTAGCAGGGAGAACTGAAACTGGGCTTAAATCTCATCCTATTTGAGGGGTCCTAGCAAAGATTTTCAATTTTAAGAGGAAAATGATGACTTTGTCTCCCAGGATATCAGGGCTTCCTGTCTTATCTTGATATGGTGGTTCTTCAGATCTTTTATTTTGTTGGGCAACCAAAGACTGTGCCAAAATCTTAAAGAAAACGACTACATGATTTAGGAGCCCTAACTCAGAATCCAAGGTCTCTGCTCAAAGTACTCGTTAATGCCTCTTAACTCAGAGGAGATGTTGGCTGCAGCTTGCTTTACTTGGCACTTCATCCTGTTTTTGTTTGGAGCCTGAGAACACAAAGCAGTTTGTGCAGGTTTTCCACTCTGCTTCCCACGTTGTCCTGCAGCTGTGGAAGGAGTGGGGCTTGGAAGCATCCCCTTGGCAGGGTGAGGATAATTGTTGGTGGATACTGAAGCATAACATCCCTGTGTCACCCGTCCTTTGGGTGCCCAGGGCAGGAAGGAACAATAGGAGGTAGAAGGGAACAGAGAAGCAGGCAAAGGTTGGGGGCTGCAAGAGCTGTAAGGGAGATCCCCCAGAAGAAGGGGAGATGCAGAAGACAACAGAGGCAGTTAAGTGTCTTCACCCTCTTGGGTTTGGTAGTGAGGTGGAGCTGATTTATTTTGTTTTATAGAATAAGATTTATAGTACTTTTTCTACCATTTGAAGTTACTCCTAGATATTTTTAAAGCTTTGCTTTTCCTTTTAAATCCCTTCATTAAAAAATTTCAGTTGTGCAAAAATGAAACAAAAACAAGTGTTAGTTTTCCAGACAATGTTATTTAGAAAGCAGGTTTCCCTTGCATATTTAGAGTGTTTGATTAGTTTTCCATCATTGCATTGCTGTAAGTTGTTAGCAAGTGTTGCAGGTGCTTTCCGTTTTAGGAACAGACACCTCACACCACACCTTATCGAGGTTCAGGACTGTCACAGCTGGGAAATGATGCCTTCTACAAAGTCACTCTAAATCTGTGTGAAAGTAGTACTAATTCTGTGTGCATCTTCCATCAGAGATGTCACATATACATGAAGAATAAATCACGCCCATTCACCAATTCAAGCAGAATTCCCGTTCCACAAATGACTTCAGTGCATGCACATGGGAAGTGACTTGTCCAACATATAGTGGCTAATCTTGAAGGGGATTGAGGAAGTCTTATTTCTAAGCCTCTGCTTTAATTGATAGGTTTTACATTACATTACCTCTGTTCATTGTTGACATGATAAAAATATAAATTAAAAAAAAACCCAAGCCCTGGTTTTCAGTTTCTTCTCTTATTTTTTGCTTCTTCCATCTAATCCTGCAGTGTAGAGATCATTAACTTGATATTTCCAGTCAAGGGTTCTTAATATGAACTTAAATGAATATGATTAATATGGCTTATACAGATGCCCATTTTGTCTAAATTGGTATAGATGTAAATAAAACATAACTTACCTGCAGCAGATTTTCTCTTAGGGGTTTTCTGCAGGCAGGGTCTCATTTTCCTGCATCATCTTGCCTTCTCACTAAATGGAATTTTTTTTAAAAAATGGTTTAAGTCATTAAAACATTCTCCATGTGTAGAGATAAATTTCCTTCTTTATATGTCTCACCTGCCATCTTAGAACCACCTTATATAAGTTCATATGATAGCTTTTATATTAAGCCTTACTTTTTAGTGTATGTATCTGCTGAATCCTCATCTTGATTAGAAATCTGCTTCTATTATGAATATATGTTTTCCTGGTATTAAAATATAAAATACAATTACATTAAATTACCAAAATTACATGCTTAGCCTGAATGTGTGGAAAAATACTTTATTATTATCAGTCATGGCCTGTATTTTTGTATGATTAAATATATTACCTTGTAAAGGTTAATCTTTTTCTTTAAGGCATAAGTTAATTTGTGGTGTATACACTAATTCCTAAGTGTGTATGTGTTTTGTTGTTTTTTTTCCCCACAGTTTTTGATGATGAAGAAGAAAGCAAGTTGTCTTATACAGAAATTTATCAGGAGTACCAAGCTCTGGTGAGCATTATTCACTATTTGTGAATATGAAACGTAATTTAAAATGGTTAAGTAGTATTTGGATGAACTTGTAATTGTGTTATCTTTGTTATTTAGAATTTTCTAGTATTGCCTGTTATAAGTGTTATTTAGAAATCCTTTGAGTCATAGTTGTCATATACATTTTTATGCTTAAATACCAGATAATATAGAAAAGAAATTTAACATACAGTTGTATCTCTTATACTCTTAAAAAATCATTACAATTAATATATCTGCCAGCTAAAATAAGTACTTATAAGCTTGATAATATTTATATTTTCTGTTCGTTAAACTGACGAACAGCATGATGTCTGAGAACTTGGTTTTTGTTCACGAAGGATATTGGTAAATCTCTTGAATTAACTTTCAGTTACAAGAAAAAACAACAGGAGATTTTTGGATCACGCTTGAAATACCTATAGACCAGCGCACTCAGATTTCTAAATGATTTTTTTGTACCAAGGTTTGATAATACTAGATGTTAAAAAGCATCAGTTGAATAAATACAGACCAACATCCATTTTTGCTCTTACTGTGAAGGGTTTCAGGCAAACAGACTGAAGCCTTTTATCTACAGGGCAAAAAATGATGAAGAATATTAGCCAGGAGTCTGGGGAAAATGTAAAGTGAGATTCTTGGAAATTGGAGCAGCCAGTAATCAAATGTAGCAATAAAAATACTTATTTTAAACAGTTCTTGATAGTAAATAAAGCCCAGCATATCAGAAAAAAATAGATATCCTATTACAATGATTTTCCTTTGAGTTTAAAAAATATGTTAGCAGAAAAGAATATACAATTATAAAAAAATCATATGATTCATAGGGAAAGACCTCTTAGAAAGTAAGGCTTATACTTTCTTACAGGTTGAAAAATTATTAGAAGACCATCTTAAAGAAGTTGGAATTAATGAAGAGAAATTTCAAGAAGCTTTTTCGTCCCCTCTTGCAAAGACGCACACTTCACAGGTAAATCTTCCTTTGTTTAGGAATATATAGATGTAATTTTTAGCTTTATATTTTCACTAATATAGCAGAGTAGACGTGAAACTTTGAAAAGTTTTCTTGTTTAACCTGTAATTTTCTAAAATATAATGTGTTTGTTTATACTGTGAACCTTGACCAGAAAAATGCATAATAATATCAGGCACCTTAGAGATTAATCTTCCATGATTCGTATTTTCTAAAACCAACCTCCAAGCTTAGGGTGTTTCTGCCAGCTTTATTTGCATATTTGGCAGCTTTATATTAGTCTTTAGTCTGCTTATAGTAGCAGACAAACTTAAAGATTGCAACAATAGACATGTTACATAACACAGAAGATGTTTTACTCTGATTTTATAATGAAACAGTAAAATCTGTAAGACAAACACTGGCTTTCAGAAGATGAGGCATGGTTGGGCAGCTCTTCTGAGGATACGTTTCAGAATTGTCCCAGGTATATTGTGCAGAGGTGTGGTAGCTTCTGGTGCTGGTTTAAATTTAATTAAAATTTAATTAGATCTCCTCCTAGATGTGTAACAAGCTTCTTCAGAGTACAAGTTCCTCACTCATGCTTATACATTTGCTCAGGAAGTCAGATGAACCGCGGCTGTAAACTTACACTGGGAACCCTCTGGGTTTTGTAATAACATTCTTGTAGGCGTAATGATCTACGGCCAAATTCTTTTCTTGGCTATTCTCACATTCTTTTCTTGACTATTAGCTCAACCTGTATGGCTGGATAAGCTAGACAGATAGGAGAATTAAAAATAATCATTAAAAACATGCTCTTTAGAATGTAAGTCTTTAATATAATTTAAAGCAGACCGAGGTGGTTACGATATCTCTGGGATTTTTAACTTTGTGCACGTCTTCCCCCCACAGGCCATTTTGCAAACAGTGTTGGCAGCAGAAGATTTTAGACTGTTTAAAAAAATGATGGTACAGAAAAATATTGAAATGCAATTACAAGCTATTAGAATCATTGAAGAAAGAAATGGTAAGAAGTGTTCAATGTGGGGCTTCTCTTCATCTTGTTAGTGTTCTTTTGGTGACTCTAATCTGTTCATAAATGAGTATAGAAAACTGGTTCAGTTCCTGTTCACGTCAGTGGAAAGCATTCAGGTGATATTACTGAGACCAGGATTTCAATACTTAAAATACTTTCAGCACTTACAGTTCTCAGTGACATCTGTCTCTGTTCCTTTTTAAATTAGCAGTTCTGTTTTTCTGTGTAAATTTTTCTGTGAAACTCGACTTATTTTTTGTTAAAGGATTTTTGTGATAATTTTGAGTGCTAAAAAAAATTACACCAGTTCATTAACAATGACAATATTGATAGTTTGAATTAGGTTTGAATTATGCTACTTGCATAGCAACAGTGCTGTAGTATTTGCCATGCTTACTGTGCAATTCATACTGTATCATTGCCTATGGAAAATCCATATAGAAAACAGAAATTATGGCCTTTCATCATTCTAATACATATGTATTTTAAATAATTACTCTTTTTTCTTTTACACCCACCACTGCTGCTTTGTTGATGATTCTGAAAAGATTTTCATCTGCCCACTCCTTTCTTCTATGTGTTTAGTTTTATTACTTTATTTTGTGTTCTTACTACACACATGTGGCTTTTCAGAGATTTAGTTTTTAAATTTCAAGTGTCATTTAACAGCTGAATTTGAAAATGGTTCAGTTAGCCATGGCTGTATTGCAGTCTATAGGAAATACCATATAATGGTCAGTGCAGAGCGTGGCTTATGCTCAGATTTCAAAACTTGAATATTTTATAAACTTTTACCTTTTTGCTACTAGCAGCTTGATGCCCAGGATCTGAAAGTGTTTTGGAAACAGTTACAGAGAGGAAGAATTAGATGTATTCTTTTCTTTCTCCTCTTTGCTTGAAGAAAGACGCCAAATGGAGTATAATTTTCTGTACAGTAATGCATAAAACATGCCATATTTTTTTACAGGTGTGTTGCCTGACTGTTTGACAGAGGGTTCGGATGTATTCAGTGAAATTGAACAAGAAGAAATGAAAATACTGAAGGAGGTTCTAAGGTGAAAGATAAATCAGTCCTACTTCATAAATTATTTCAAAATAAAAGTATGTAGGGCCTGACTCCTCCAGCGTTTTCCAGGAAACTGGCTTCTTCTTGCAGATGACATTAATGTTCTTGTCAAAATCCTACTGAAGAGAAGATGAATGTGGCTAGACAGTAGGTGTGATAAGGAATTTTTAAAGACTGAGAGATAGCTGCTCCACCATGATGAACTGTCTTGGTGATGCATGGAACGATGTGCACATTTAGGAGCTCCATCATTTGCATTCTCCCCAGAATCTCCAGGTAGACGTAAAGTTCAGGCTGTGTTAGATGCCTCTGGACAAGAGGAGCACACGAGCTGTAATCCATTCAGGGAACAGCCTAAACAATAAAGCCTTGGAAAGGAAAATTCTACTTTTGCAGTAGACTATTCCTTTTGACAACTTCCTTCTTGGTTGTGTTCAGTGACTGTTGCTATGATCTAAGAAGGTATGTGAGGACCGGTATCACTTCTATAATCATAGAATCATAACAACCTTATGATTCTATGATAAGGTTGGAAGAGACCTCCGAGATCATTGAGTCCAACCGTATCTGTCTCCCTACTAAACCATGTCTCTAAGGAGCTGATCTAGCCGGCTTTTAAACACCTCCAGGGATAGCAACTCCACCACCTCCCTGGGCAGCTTTTCCAATCCCTGACCACCCTTTCAGTAAAGAAATTCTTCCTAATGTCCAGTCTAAACCTCCCTTGGTGCAACTCGCAACCATTTCCTCATAGATGCTCCTCCACTCCCAGTTCACACATATATAAGCATAATCTTAAATAATAGCAGATTAATTTGTTCAATTTATATTAAATTATGCTATTTCCCACTGTATTCTGGAAATACTTCCCTCTCAGTCTTTAAATAAGCAAATGATAGATAAGCCCTGGAAATGCTTACACAGCTATTTTTGGACAGGGAACAATAGACAGGATGGTGGGTTCTGTTTGTTTACTTATTTCTATTAAGAGTGCATTTTCATTTAAGTCATTTTGGACACTCACAAATTCAGATTATCCTATAATTGTCTTGATAATCCTTAAATATTTAAGCAGTGCTGATTTACCTAAAAGTCACTGATACTAGAGATGTCTTGAGTATTTACTCATATTTTGCGTTACAGGAAGTCAAAGGAAGAATACGAAATAGAGCAAGAAAGGAAAAGGACTGAAGAAGTGAGTATCTTACCTTTGCAGACAAGTTATGCTGCTGATTAAGAAATACTCTGATATCCCTGTCCTGGCTGTCAACTGTATTGCTTTAAGGCAATGTGTACCATCCTAAGCAAACAAAAGGTCTGTCAGGAAGGTCTTACTGACGCTTCGTTTGAAAGGTCTGATCTGTTGTTTACGTTTTTCTTGGTGCTGTCATGGACACTAGTGCTGTACATGGTATCATTTAACCATCACTCATTTGGTGGAGCTCATAGGATTAGTTCTTCAGTATCTGAATTCGGAAGTCCTGGCAATGGTTGTCAGCCTTTCAGATCCAGAGAACATCTGAATTATTAATACTGTCAAGATCAAAGAGACTTCTAAGTATAAGCTTCTTAGAGATTATAGCATTCATAATCCTTCAGGAATTTTAAGGAACACTTCATAGACGGTATAGATATTAATTAAGTGTGCGCAATACTGCCAGAAGCTAATCACCAGGAAGCAGAAATCCTTTCCAAGTTTGACCATCACTTGGTCGCCATCATGTGGAAAGGTAACAGCGTAGACAGGGACTGACTAAATTGCCGTTTATCCAGAAAATGAGAAAGAAATTGAATTTGAAATCAGCTACAGTTGAAATGTGGCATTAAACTTCTCCAGGAAACTAAATAAAAATTGCTGCAATTATGAGCTGTTTCAAAAGGCAAAAGAATTGCTCTCCTTTTCTGTCATTAGGAAATTGAGCATACTGAATTTGAAAAACACTGTTTCTTCAGCCTAAACTGACAAAGGAAATGGCCATAAGACCAAATGTAGCTACTGCAGAGGTGGACACTATTTCCAATCCTGCTCCCTAGTTCAAACCCACAATAGCTTCAGGTGAGAGCCATGCCACAGAGTGAAAATCCTAAACATCGGGGATTCTCTACCAAATTAAAGCTCTTTCTCAGTGCCTGACATTGTAGAAAAGTGGTGACAAAACTTTTCTTTCCCACATTACAGCAAGATTCCAGGAAATGAGTCACCTGTTGTACTGGATTTCTTACAAAACAACTGAGAAACTCAAGCTTTGGCTCATTTTAAGAATTAAATGGTGCAGGCTTATCCAAATCTTTATAGATGAGCCAATATCAATATTCTTTATAAAAAAGCCAGACTAGAGGGCTCAGTCAAGTTCACCTGGACAGAAAGGGTGATAGTTATTGTTCAATAATATGTTTTTGTTAGAGATTGTTTTGATACAAAATACTTCAATATTTAGGTGAATGCTAAGGAGTTCTGACATGAATTAAATGGTTGATGAACATCGTAGATGTTTTCTGGGCAGATTCCAGCTGGCTTTACTATTTTGAGAGGTGGGTTGCATTGACAAGATTTCCCAGAGAAGTGTAGTTGTGAAACAGTAGTGTCATAGACTGTCCAGATCTGTTGTTTCCATTCAGCTGATTATTTTCTGAGGTAATGCCAGTATATATTCCTGGTTCTCCTATTGCATTGTACTTTTCTGATGGACAGATGTCTGCCTGAAAGGGATATGCGAAGCATGGCAAACCCCCCCTACATTTGTAGCCTAATACTCAGTTTTCAATATTCAGTTTCGAAATTCTGACTGTTGATTGGGGAACAGGTTTTGAACTAGAATAGAAAATGCTGACTTAGACTATAAGCTAGTAAGAACCTTCCTATTAGTAAAGCAAAACGAGTAGTTTGCTTTTGTTCACTTTGACAATGCAGTATGTGCTGTAAACTACACAATTTTAACTGAAAGTTTTGCTGGGAGCTTTCTTTGTGTTGGCAGTTTAATGCCTGAAGTGCAGTGCTAGGAAATGTAATGCTTGGTTTTCTTTCTTTGTTTTTTAATTTAAGGCACACAATAAACTTAAATCACCAGATGTTACCTGCAGTTTTCCAGGAGATTCAAGAGAAACTCTAAAAGGTAAGGAATCAACCAAGAGAGCTGATGATTCTGAAGAAACTCCAACATTTCCATTAGGTAATTTCATGACAAGTTGCAATGCTGAGTGTGCGGTATGATACTATTTTCACATTATTGAGGAGTCCACTCATCAAGAATTTTAAGAGCTTGGCTGGATAATGCTGCACCTAAACCATCCTATTACTATTAAGAAAAGCATGTTCCCTTTAAGCAACTATGAATCCTTTCCTCAAAGTTCATTCTCTCCGTGTGTGTGGCCATTATAGATTTAATTTATAAATGTACAACATTTCTTGATAGCAATCAATATTTCTGAAGGAACCAACCTTAAAGCATTAAAATGCATTCAAGCTGAATTCTCTGACCTGAATCTTTTTGCCTTTGGTTCAGATTTTTGTTACTCATTTTAATCTTTTCACTTTTACATTTTTGTTTTTGATTGGGATTGTGACACTTGCCAACTTACAATGCCCAGGAGAGCTTATTTGAGTAAGTCTTGACCTTTCCCTAAATTATGTAGTGAAAATTGTCTGAACTGGTTTGTAGATGATTCTTTGCTGGAAAGCATGGCCAAGCTTTGACAGAGAGGAGAAAAAAAAGACATCACTGTTTGTGATGGCGGGGTTCTTGGTATGCTTGTGTTGCAGCTAAAGCACAAGCGTTCAGAAAATTCTTAGGTAATAAGAAGTGTATATATGTGTGTATATATGTCTATACATGCACACACACATGTAGGTAGGTACGTATATACATGCACATATCTAGGTATATAGGTATAATTTGGGTGATCTTCAAAACCAGGTTGCGTCTCAGTGGGATTTGCTCTTTTATAAGTGTGTGAAAATATGTAATAAAGTCACTATCAAGAATGTAATTCCAACTTTGGGAAGCAGTAGTCTGTGCTGTCTTCAGTTACATTTTTCCTGTCTTTGTATTCAAAGTGAATGATATGAAATCCATGAAATTTTCATATCACGGACACTTGAGCTGGATACTTTTATCCCTGGTGGTGCCTTTGGGGCATATTTGCTCCTTGTTTTTCATTGGTGGTCATTAACAGATGAAGTGGTTGTAGGACCCTCTGTTCTTTTAAACTGAATGAGTGTCTTTCACACTAGGAAACTTAAATTGTGCCATTGACCCTTTAAATATCTCTCCTGCCCCTTTTATCCTTTCTGTCCTTCTGCTGAGGTTTTGTTACATTTATTTGAACACTTGTTCTCTCCCATCTGCCCTTGGAAGTACGCAGAAGGCCTGCAGGTATACGTACTCGCTTTCTTCTCTTCTCCCAGCCTGTCTTTACTCCTCTTATTTTTGCATATTTATATGTTTTTGCCACCTTGCGATGGCACCACTAAGCTATGTCTGTCCTGTAGTGGGGTTTTCTAGGTTCAAGAGGCAGGTACTTTCCTAGCAAATATTCTGTTTGCAGCACTTAATCCTGTGCTTGAGGGACAGGAGATCTTGGAGCTCAGGAGGAAGGACTTCTCTGCACTAAGCGCAGCCTTTCTGGACTGTCCAGGTGCCTCTCAACTGGTGGTGAGCATTCCCATTTTTTTTAAATGCCAAAGAAGAGGCATGTCTGCAAAAGTTTAGCTCCTTGGAAATCTTCATCCTGCATCTTGTGGCAGCCTGGCTGTCCAGAGAGGCTACTGAGAAAGTTTGTCACAGCTTATCCTCCAGAATCACCTTTATAAAAAGTGGTTTTGGTTAGTGGTGTGAAAAATCAAGAAGAATCTGTCCTGGGGATCTTCTTTCAGACCCATTTCTCACATAGAACCGAGAACCAGGCTCCAGACCAGTCTGTTAGTGCCTGCTTCCAAAACATGGGCTGCCAGCTAAAGGTTTGTCTCGGATAATGGGATCATATCCTCTGCTTGACTTGCTTCCTCTTGGTGCCAGCTACAACTCTGGGAATGGGAACAGCAAGAACTTTTCACTAACAGCCCCTCCAGGGTGGCAGAGGAGCTGCTGTCCTCTCACCTTGGTCGGTCACTCACCCTTGCAGCTCACCAGACCTGTTCTCAGATCCTGTATCGGCATTCTCACTCCTAGGGTTGTGTTCATGAGGAAAAAGATAGCTCACCTTTCTTGACCTGAGCATGAGGAGGAATCCCATACCTAGGGAGTAGCGGCTGCCTTGGCAACACGGCCCTTGCATGAACCAGTTCTTGGAGTCAGGAACAGGAAGAACTTTGTTCCTCTGTTTTTCATTCCCTCCAGTCTGCCATGCATTTCCTTCAGATGCACAGCATTTTTATTCTCTTTTGCTATTTCCCCATCACCTTCAGACCTAAGATTTCAGTTTGTGGATCCCTTAGAGCTTTCCACTGCATAATGAATTCAAATTTAATGGTAGTTGCCTTAATTTTATTAATTTAACTGGTGAGTCCCTCACAAATTTTTACAGGTTAGAGCTTACAAAACCATAGAATCATGGAATGGTTTGTGTTGGAGGGGACCATGAAGATCACCAGTCCCCCTGCCATGGGCAGGGACACCTCCCACTGGATGAGGTTGCTCAAGGACCCATCCAACCTAGCTTTGAACACCTCCAGGAATGGGACATTCATGACTTCTCTGGGCAGCCTGTGCCTGTGCCTCACCACCCTGACAGGAAAACATTTCTTCCTAAGATCTCATCTAAATCTCCCCTCTTTCAGCTTCAAATTGCTCCCCCTCATCCTGTCCCTGCACTCCCCAATGAAGAGCCCTCCCCTCCAGCTTTCCTGTAGCCCCTTATGTACTGGAAGGCTGCTCTAAGGTCTCCCCGGAGCCTCCTCTTCTCCAGGCTGAATAACCCAAACTCTCTCAGCCTGTCCTCATAGCAGAGGTGCTACAGTCCTCTGATCATCTTTGTAGCCTCCTCTGGACCCCTTCCAACAGTTTCATATACTTCCTATGTTGCGGGTTCCAGAACTTGACACAGGACTCCAGATGGGATCTCATGACAGAGGAAGAGAGGGGCAGAATCCCCTCCCTCACCCTGCTGTCTGTGCTACTTTTGTTGCAGCCCAGGACACGGTTGTCTTTCAGGGCTGCAAGCGCACATTGCCAGCTCATGTTGAGCTTCTCATCCACCAGCACCCCACGTCCTTCTCTTCAGGGCTGCTCTGAAGCCATTCCTCCTGCACTTTGACCACCCAACTTGTTGCACCAGAGAGATCAGAAGGGTGAATTTCATGCTCGGCACCTTGGAGTGCATATGACCTTTCCAGCACTCTTGGAAAACCCTTCCCTTTCTGGGTATCTGCAGGGCAGCTGCTTCAGAATTTGCACTCGTGTTTGCACCGTGTACCATGTGGATAAGAAGGATGTAGCATCTTCTGGAGTGGTCCTGGGTACTTGAAGACGCTGAAGTAGTTGTCCTTACAGAAAACAGCATTGCTGAGTCATCCACAGTGCAAATGTACATATAGACAAGTTCTCAAAGAAAAAAAAGTGTTTTGTACCCATAACTATAAATCTTTGAGATCTGCTGTCTATTTGTACGTTCGCTATCCAGCTACCTCCCCTTCTCAGTATCTTTTCAGGTTCGTTTAGTGACACTGAGGGTCCTACGATCACATCTTGCAGGTGCTGCCAAGACACAAACATCTCCAGCTCGAGTGTTTGCGATACGGACAGCACCAGTGTAAATTCACATACACACAACACATTTCAAAGAACTGCTTCCTGGTAAGTAGCCTTCTTTAATCATAGTGCTGGCTATGGTGTGGGTATTTGGCATGCAGTGTCTGGTTTGAGTGGGTTTTTTCCCTCTGCTTGTTAATTAGATCTCTGGTATGACTTTTTCAAGCAGTTTTAACTGTGACCTCTCACAGTACCTCTAAGAACTTTTATCGATCACAAAAACATTCTTGGAAGTATCAAGACTTCCAGCAGTCACATTTTGGTGAAATGCAAATTCTTCAACTTGACCTTTGTTTTACATTTCTGTCCCGGTTTGTTTTCCATGCTTTGAATGAAATTTCCTCTCCTTGCCTTTCTCTCTACCTTTTCACAATGATATATCTTGTAATTTTCTGTACTAAAGAAAGCAGCAATGTTGAAGAGCTCATTGTGTATTAGTTGCTTTTACTTAAAGAAACAATTGAGTGGTGTACACCCTGCACTAGCTTCTGGTAGAGACCAAGGAGAGCACTCATACCTTGATACTCATGCAAATTATTCCTCAACATTACAGCAAAAATCCATGTTCCAGCATTGTAGAATTATAATTGGCTACTTCAGTTAGGTGTATCGAGATGGATGTTACAGATAGACTCAAACTGACTGAACACAACAAAATTTGTATTTCACTACCTGTCTTCTTCACAGTATCACAGTATCGTAAGGTTGGAAAAGACCTTTGAGATCATCGAGTCCAGCCTATGACCCAACACCTACACCTACACCTACTCCTACTTGTCAACTACACCATGTCACTAAGTGCCTCATCCAAATTCTCTTTGAACACCTCCAGGGATGGTGACTTGACCACCTCCCCAGGCAGCGCATTCCAATGGCCAATCACCCTCTCAGTAAAGAATTCCTTCCTAATGTCAATCCTTAACCTCCCCTGGCGAAGCTCGAGACCGTGTCCTCTCTCGTTCTGTCACTGGGCGCCTGAGAGAAGAGTCCAACTCCTGCCTCACTACAGCCTCCCTTTAGGTAGTTGTAGAGAGCAATAAGGTCTCCCCTGAGCCTCCTCCAGGCTAAACAACCCCAGCTCCCTCAGTCGCTCCTCATAGGGCTTGTGCTCCGGCCCTTTCACCATCCTCGTTGCTCTCCTTGCATGGTTTAGTAGTGGAAAGGTACAGCTGGACTAGGTGATCTCAAAGGTCTTTTCCAATCAAACGATTCTATGAACAATTCTATGACCTATCTGGATATTTTCAGGCATATTTTAAAAGTCAAAAACCTCTTCGCTTTTAATAAAAGTGTAGTAGGAGCAGTGACTTACCTTACTTGGGAGTGGTTGTAGGTGAAGTTAAAGGAAGTATTAGGAATGGTCCTGGAACTTAGCCTGCTCTACAGTCAGGTGACTGGGGAGGCTTTGACTCTGACATCAGTACCTTTGTTGCTATCTCTGACACCAGGGAGTTCAGTGGGATGCAAGGTAAACCTACCCTTGGTACCTGCAGAGACAGGAAAGGCACAGTTGGAATCACTACAGGGTTAATTTCCTTTGTCAGCATGGGCAGTGTCTGTCCCAGAAGAAAGCAAGAGGTGAGCAGGGTATTGTGCAGCACTATCCTCTTGCACAAGGTGAGGGAGTGGAAGACACCCAAAGCTGCCCAACCCTGTTTTCCACCATGGCTGTGCAAAGCCCCTCTGGCACCCTCCCACCTGGGGCACCGAGCCCTGCCAGCATTGGAAACCTGGCGGGTTCCCACTCTGTCCTCATGCTGAGGCAGGGTTAGGTCTGAACAGGAGTAACTGAGCTGTGTCAGTGTAATGCTTTGCACCTCTGGAGCTTCACTTAAATACAGTATTTTCCAGTTTCTTTCTCTGACACTGAAAGCTGAACCAGTGCACTTGAACTTTGAGTTGGCTAAAGGGCACCTTGCAGGCTGCCGATTACTGGTTCCGCTTGACAAGACTGAATTTGTATGAATTGTCTGTTGGAATATGAAATTATATTCTAAGCATTTGACTATAATCTGTAATTCATTGCAGTAAAGGTACTTGCTTGCTTTCATAGTGCAAATCCAGTATCCATGGTTTTTGAAAGAAACTTTTATTAATAAAAAGGGGAGAAATGTGATTATTTAAGTTTTCTCTTTCATCAGAAGAGGCATCTGGGTATTCTGAGAAACACAGATTTATGTTTGGGTATATTTCTATTCTTTCTAATTGTTTTCCATGCAAAATTGCTGTTTAGAGGCATCTCGGAAACCCATGAAGGAAGAATTAAAACCAGTGCGCCCATTACCAAAAGGAGCAGAAAGTTCACCTCAGCCAGCTCATTCCAAAGGGAAGGAAGACATTAAGAAAAGATCATCTGGAAAGTGTGCAGAAAATGCAGCGCAAAAGTCTGGGATGAAAGGACATGTAAGTTTAAAACAAACAAAAAGGGACCCACCCCAAATACAGAACTAGAATGCAAAAAGATAGTATTACATATAGTATTACATATGGTTGTACTCGGGTCATTTATTTAATCCCGCATGCAAACACTGCTACTCAGGTCATTTATTTAATCCAGCATGCAAATATTGCTTTATGTTATTCAGCATTTTGATTTGCATAAAGTTCAGATCATCATTTTAGTTTCAGAATGGAATTCAGCCTTTGTCCTGTGATAATTAATGAGTAGAAAGCTCTGGTTTGAAACCTTAAGTTGGAGTTTTTTTAAGGTAGCAATTTAGGAGGCAAATATGATGTAAATGCTTTTATCTTACAAATACATAATGTGCATCCCAAAACCTAATTTCAAAATGTATTCTAAAAAAATCATTCCAGAATTCATCAGAACCTGAAGAACAGCAGCTGAAGCAGCGCGAGGACTACCTAAAGAAGAAACGTGACATGCTGATGGCTGCAAAGAAGGAGTCAAGAAATAACACATCTTTACCAACAAACACCGACCAGAAGGAGGAGGAACCGTCTCCTAAAGAGGTGAGGGAGTCAAATGTTTTAATCATCCTGACCACTTCTTAAAACCCCGCAGATGATTTCAGTGACGATATCAGCATTGCTGCAGGGTAAAAGCAACAAGTGGGGCAAGTAGAGAGGAAGCATTTTCAAGTTTCTGTTTCAGCAGAAACTTGCAGGCTAGAAGTTTTAGGGATTAAGTTAGCATTGTTTTGTTTCAGTATCGTCACATCCTCGTGATTAATTTAATTTATGAATGGCTAAAATACTGTTTTTCTCCTAATACGCAACCTACTGTTGCCTTAAATCCCTGGGACTCTTTTTTCCAGCTTGAAATGGGAAAACCCTTTTTCTTTTGCAGTCTTATTTTACAGAGGTAACAAATTTGCTCAGTTGTTTTGTTCTTTTGAGAGTTCTGTGCCTGTTTCAAATGAGGAAATCCTTGATTTCTGTCTGTCAGCTGCTGGAATTGAAGCGAGATGATGATGGTCACGATGACAATGAAATATTATAAAGACAAGGCACTCTGAAGGGTGGATGCTGCTGTCATCTACCCAGTTGCTTCCAAGAGGAAACAAATGAGTCTGTGGGAGGGCTGGAAGCACTGGACAGATTGATAATGGTGCACTGTTGGAAGAGGCTCAGCTGGCTGTTAGCCCAGTCATCAAGGTCTTTTTTATTGTCTGAAGGCTGTTCTCTGTTCAGAGATGTGCAGGAAGTTCCTTAGTGAATGAACTGTACCTTCCTTGCCTTAAAACGTGTACTAAAATCACAAAAATCCTTGCATCACAAGAACGATAGAAAATCTGGTTTGGGAAAAAAAAAAAGGTAAACCCTATCAGAGAAAGAAAGTGCAGATGTAAAAAGCCAGCATCCTATCACAGGATAAAGCCCTACCAATAGAGAAGTGTTTATCAGAAAAAAAACAAACTTCCTTTTGTTTGTCATGGTTACGGTTAATGTGACTTAATGCACGGACAACAAATTGGTCTGATCTACACTTACACGAAAAGAAATGCTTGAAAACTCTCAACAAAAAGGAGGAAACTAGGAGAAGACCCCTAAACCCCCACAAAACAATGCCCTAACAGGTATGTTTAAAAATAAAAATCACTACTCTTCTTTACTGAGCACTTACGTGAGTGCAGAGAGCGGCTGTTGCCTCAGGTGTCTTTCAGAGGTGCTGAGCGTTTCATCATGCTGAGGTTGTGCCAAGAACACTCGTTGTTTGGGGAACTCCCAAAACAACCAAGCAGCAGCAGTGATGTGAAGTTAAGTCCTCCTAAAGCGAGGGGTACAGGGCAGTGGAAGAAGGGCAAGTTAATGGGAAGAGTTGGTCATCAATATCCTTGGCTCTGCTTTTCAAGAAATGCAATCCTATTTTTGAAATCATTGTGGACAGCAAGTGAGTTTGAGGGAGCGCTGCTGCGGCCTCACGTTTGCCTGGGAGGTAACTCAGTTGCTGTTGGAGACCTTGTGTGTTGGCGACCTGATTGGTGTTAGCAGTCAGGGAACCGACCAGGGGAGCCGTGCGGTTCCCCACAGTGTTTTTTTGTTTTGATTTTAGGAAATGTCAGAAGAGAAGCAACGATTACTGCAGAAGAGGAAAATGCTTGCAGAAAAACTAAAAGAAGAAGTTATTAACAAGCGGTAACTTAAAGCAGCGCATTGCAGAATCCAAGAATGTAAATGTGTTTTTAGAATAAGTCACATAATTGAATGGATTTGTTTTCCAATATTATACTTCGTTTTTATAGAACTTTCAGACAAGCAGCTCAGTACTTTATATATGAATCATATAAATTACACTGAAAGACACTAAAAATGCTTATTTTCCAGAATGCTGGAAACTCATTGACTTTCACTGTAACGTTCAACAGTGAGGCCTTTTGACATCACCACACCACCCAGATCTTTTAAACCACTGGCCTCAGCGAATTGATATTAGCTAGAACCAAAGCAGACACCGAGATCTCTTACATAATTGCTTTGTGAAAAGTTCTGAATGAGTTAGGATTTTTTTTAAAGCTTTAGAACTTTGTTCCTTTTATTAGAACATTATAAAGAAATTACTATTTTTCAGCTGTGCAATGTAATAAAGTCTAATTTCACAAGAATTGCAACTATGATCATCTTATTTTTGAGAAAGATAATGCAGCTTGAAGTCGCAACATCTGCACAAGAACTCTGCATGATGTTATTTTACAGACTTTGGGGCAAGTTACCAATCCTTAGGTCCAATTTTGCTATAAACGCAAGCTTTAAGTAAAAATAATTGCTTTAGTTGAAAAGTAAAAGCTAGAGGTGTCACAAGCAATTCAGTTTCAATGCAGAAATCTTTTGAGGGTTTACTGGGTACAGACTGAAAATCAAGTGGGAAAGAGAAAGCATTTGCACAATGTCATGACAGAGCTGCACTGTAACCCGCACTAAAAGAACCAACCAATCCATTCCAGTTTCATGTAACTTTTTATTAAAATAGCATTTGTAACTGATACACGTTGGCAGATGTTCTGTTCTTTTCCAAAAAGAGCAGTACTGGAAGGACCTCTGGCACGGGAACACGGCTGCCCACACGCAGCACCGGCCCGGTCACACTGGGAGATGGTGTTGATGGGGTGAGGGCCTCACATAAAGGCCAGTAATGACGAGCACTGCGTGTCACCTTCTACAGGGCCTGCAGGGTTTTAAAATGGGACATCTAATGCCACTTTATAGAGTCTTCTCCTAGGAACTATAAAAATTCATGACATTCTTGTTTTTCCTGTAAAAACCCCTCATGTTGGTCTGAGTGTGAGTTTTAAAGCTCCTGACAGTACTTCGGGCAAGAGCTGGGGTGGTGGGGAACACTGAGTGAAGACTCACACGCTTCAGTCGGACCCCAGGGAACTTGTTCAGGGGAGCTGTTAAAAGAATTGGGACAACTCACATCCACGCAATTTTTCAGCCTCGGGTTAGTCAAGGCACGTACTGTGGAGCTCTTCTGCTTGAGCATATGTAGTGCTGGAGAAAATTAATCATCGTTAATGACGCAGAGAAAAGACTCATCAGGAAGGAAAACGGATGATCATCAGTGAGCAGACGGTGATGAGACTGCAGCTACGCTTTACCAGCAAACCCTTCCTCGCATCCTCTGCCTTCAGAGCCAACAGGGCACTTCATCGCATCGGTGAAGAACAAGGAGTCCCATTACTGATTGCCTGGAGCCCGCGAAGGGCAACACTGTTGTCCCCAGGTCCACGCATGTCAGAATTCCATCAGAATGCTTGTTTTGAGCTTACATGTTGGTAAGAACTCACATGTTCCCTCTGGGTTTGCATCTAGTGGTACAGAGTTGCTTTTAAAACTGCATGGATAGCTAATCTTAAAAAGGAACCTAAAATGGCCACGTTGAAAATTCCAAGTTAACTTACCATGTACGACAAACCAAACAAAAGCAATAATTATGGAATTACAGGGTCACATTTTAATTCCTGAATTTTACAGTTCAGCATTAATATCACCACATGTATACAAATGGTGTAAAACAAGTACAGTGGTATTTTTAATACAAAATAAACTTCTGTTTTATGGAAAAAACTATACTTCATATCTACACAGACAGCCCATCTTTTTCCAAACAATAGCTAAAATTAAAATTAACTACAAAAATCTCCAAAACAGAGAAACTGCTTCAGTTTAAACTATTCCAGGAGAAATGGACCCATAAACACATATTACAAGAGTGATCGATGCGGTGGATTGCAGCTGGTCTCGCACTTTTAACGTTTTCTGACACGTTAATTGTTGTTGGGAAATTACCTCTCACTTCATCATGATCTCGGATCACATATGGGCAAACTAACATTAAAATATTTACAGTTCACTTGCTGCTTTTGAAAATAAAACCTGGACTGTTTGCCTCTGTCACCTTGCCACCAACTCACCTATTTTTGTCGCGGTTTGCTCACCGACTACGTGGAATGTGCTTTTGTTTCTTAAAAAAGCAGCTTTGGAATCACACCTGGACGCAGGTGCTGCTTGTTGATTCTGCCTCAGAGACCGGTGTTCTGTTAGGAACAATTCCATCTTGGTCCAAAGCAACGTTGGTGTTTAACGCTGCTAAATTCATGGCTATGAAAAACCTGTTAGTGTTTCTTGTTACTGCCTCGGTCATGCAGTTGGAACTCGCAAACAGGAAAACAGCTGCTGCTCCGAGCAGAGACAGCTCATCTACCAACATGGAAAGCGATTCCAATTTGGGGTCTTCCACATGTGCTGTGTCAAGCACCACTCTGACACAAGTGGCTCCTGGAGATATTTTGGAAGCAATCATTCCTTGGTATAGATATTACTAAAAACAAGCAAAACCATCCATTTTGGATCCAGCTTCCATTTCCTCCTCTTGAAAAATACAAATTAAAACTTGTTTTGAACTGTTTTGAACAACTCAACATGCACGATAACTGTAGCGTCCCTCCCTCCAATGATGAGAAATGCGATCTCATTGGTAATAAATGGTCCCAAAATCTGGATTGTTCTTATGCAAATGGAGTTAGTTTTCCCTTCATTTTTTTTTCTTTAAAAGAGGCATCGCTAAAAGAACACAACCGACAGCACCATTACAAAATTAAGATTACTGGGTTCAAAATTTTAGCTTTAATTTCTTTTTTTTTTTTTCTAGTTCTGTTAAACACTGGGGAAACCCTGCAATGTTTTTAAAAAAGTGTTTACCTTCCCTTTCCCCCCCCCACCCTGCCCTCCCAACACCTGAGACATTCCTTGCTGAGAAGCCATCATCCAGGTTCTGTGAATGCTAACCCACTTTTTTTAAAAAATTTTAATGTTTTTGACAGCCTGAATGGCTCCTTATTTACTAGAAAGACATTAAGTTCCTTGGGAGCTTTGTGTTTACAGAACTACCCCTTTCTAGCTGATACGCTGAGTTTCTTTTGCTACTCCTTGCATTATCTTACATACTCGTGGGAGAAAGCTTTCTGAATCAGATTCTTTTTAGCTCTTAAAACAGTTGCAGCATTTGAAACCCCATAATAAAAGTTTGTATTCCAAATTTTTGGTTTCATTTATGAACCCAGACGAGGTCTTTTCCTTGGAGATGTCTCCTCCTCTTCGTCATCATCTTCATCATCAGGATAATCCACTAGGCCCACCAGACTTCCCTGCCAATTTAAAAAAACAAAAAAGAAAAAAAGAAAATCTCACATTGAAAAAAATACGCAGAAATGTGCAAGTTTAGTACATGACCCCCAGCCAGCCTGTCCAGGACACACGAGCCTGCAGAAGGTTTCTTGGTGATGCCTTTTTCATTCCAAGACACATTTGTCTTCAGGATGTTTTTGAACGTCAAAGTTAAAAAAGAACTGGAACTTCCTTGCTGCTCTGGATCTGGTATCAAAATTACTTAAAAATCACTTTTTAAGCTCCCAGCTGGACAGGCACAAATCTAACGTGGACACTGCACATCCGTCTCGCTGGCAAGCCTTAGGTGTGTGCAGTAAAATTCCTGCTGCACTTTTCTGTAGCCTTTCT
This sequence comes from Neomorphus geoffroyi, assembly GCA_033558235.1. NCBI lineage: Eukaryota > Metazoa > Chordata > Aves > Cuculiformes > Neomorphidae > Neomorphus > Neomorphus geoffroyi. The sequence continues at coordinate 96,677,519 of JAUMJM010000005.1, read as the reverse complement.
GGAGCCTCCAGGCCGGGATTTAAACAATACAGGGCTGTAAAAGGCCTAGTGGAGCTACCACTGAACTGTACTTGAGCTGCTTTAAAACACAGATTCCTGATGAAGAGGGCTGCTAATGTAATTCAGGAAAAACAATCAAGTATGTCTTATCAGGCAGAGAGCAGCAATTGTAAAATCAGGCAGAAGAGGCGACGTTCAGCTGTACCCACTAGGTTAGCAACAGACTCCAGTCCCACCTAAAACTCCCTTGAACCTTCCCCCAAACTAGTCCAGGTTTAACTAGACAGGGCTTTGGATGAAGTCATACGTATACAGAATGCCCTGCCTAGAGGCTAATGCTAACCGTACCACGTCATGACTGGTACAGTCCTGCTACACTACTCCACTGCCCCAAGCGAGGACAGCAGCGTTTGTACATGTTCTCCCACCTTCGTGGCCGTCACTGCGGTGGTCAGGGTTGCATTCTTTGAAGAGGAGCCGTTGGAGCTTGCTGGTGACGTCTGAGCTGCCACAGATTTACTGTTTGCACTGTTTGCACCATTGGCTGCGCTGGCTGAGTGGGAAAAAGTGAATTTGAATCCCCCAGCTGAAGTCCTTTTTGGAAGATTCTCTTTGTCTTCACTCTCCTTAGCTGAGGGACAAACAGTTCCATACTCAATTATCAGCTGTAAACCATGGAGCACCATCCCCATCACAGCAGAACCACAGGGCAAAAGCTGCCTGGTTTTTATTTTTTAACTCAGTTAGCAGCAGCTCACGTATTGACCACATCCAGAGCGCGCCAGCATTCCACCTGCTGCAGACATAGGGACAGCGCTCACTCAGTGCACAAAAACACAGACAAAATTTTGCTTCTGTATGTCAATTTAAACTAGGTGCGCACTTGGAGCAATTTAACTCATTATTTGAATCCTGAACTAGCTTGCCAAGACAGGTTAGGAATTCATCACTTAATTACATGGAATACTCTTATCCAGAGCGCTTCTAGTGCTGACAAGCTGAAATTGAGTAAATACCTTTTTTAGTTTCCATAAATTTTTCATAGCTATCTGGAAAATCATCCTCCTGTTTTGACTTCTCAACTGGAGGTACAACGGCTTCACCTTCTTCCTCTTCATCTTCATTGAACCACATTTCTTCGTCCTCCTCTAAGGCTCTTGCATCTCTGCGAAATCTATTGCTACGCAATATAGATGGAACACTGTAAGAGACACATGACAAGTGATTCAAGGTTTGCCAGCAGATTCAGACTTGACCAGGATCAGAAACTGTGTCTGATGCTTTAGAGTGAGCGAGAAGGCAGTCCTGCTCCATCCCCAGCCTGACCATCAAAGTAAGCTTCACTAAAGCCCCAGCTGACAGTAAGACTGAGTCCTAACCCTGAATGAGAGGAAAATCCTGCTGTTCATAAACCAAGGTTTTTCCACATGTGACATTTAATATACTGACAAATATGAACAGCAGGCCACAAGGAAAGTCAGATGGGGGTTTACTCTGATTGCAGTTGTTATCACAAATGAAAAGCAATTCCAGCCTTCTGCTTTTTCTGTCCTCTAAGGAAAGAGAAAACCAGCCTGCAGTAAGAAAAGACTACATATGGCATTCAATAAAAATCTCTGAATACGTAACCCAGGTCATACCTGTTCAGTTTCTGGTTTTGTCGGTCTTTTTCTTGCTCATATTTTGTCTTCAATCCCTTGAATGTCTGAACATATTCGATAGATTCAAGTGCATTATAAAAGTTTTCAACTATATGTGCAATAAGGGACTTAATATCTTCCTGCATAAGAACAAACCAGTATTTCAGTCTTAAATATTAACATGCAGAAGTTCAGAAAGCTTTAGTTTTAAAAGTAACTGATTCATTGTCCGAAGTCAAAACATTACTGTAAAAAAGTGTGAATCAGATTTTTCTTAAAGAAGAAAGTTGACATCTAGAAATAATTATTAAATTTCTCATATAAATGGACAATATACGCATTGTTGTCTCAGTTCTCTTCATTAAAGTTTGATTAAATAATGATGTTTGCTACCTAGGGTTAAGCCTTCTTGAGAAGAACAGGAGTTCAGCTGTGCCCTGTTCTCCCAAGTTTTAGCTCTTTCTAGTCCTCAATTATCTACAGCAGCACACATGGGCTGAGGCACTTTTAGGTCTGTCACCCTCTAAAGTCTCACTGTATCACACAAACCTTAACTTTCATACCATGCTGGAGAAAACAGCAGCTACGATATCCTATAACTAAAAACTGCCTTTCATTTCCACAGATGGCAAAGATTCCCTGAGACTCCCACACAGCAGCATTTACAGCAAGCAGCTCAGGAGCTGTTGCAAGTCCTTTTCTACCCCTGCAATACAACAACTGGGCGCTTCCGCTTGTCCTGCCCGTCCTGTCCACAAGCACATCACTCCCACAAACGGCACCAGTGGAAAAGTGGCTGACTCAAAGCTGATACTTTCTAAGAAAGCACGTGTGTAGGATTTTGGACAACAATCATTCAAATGTATAGTCAAATTAGTCTCATTTAGAGCAAATAATACTGAGATTTACTCACATATAACGCATCTCACTCAATTTCTCAGTTTAGTCCAGAAGCACTGTCAACCACTAAACAGAATTTCAGCTACAGGATACTGTCTTTCAACACAGACTTACATGTAAGTAGGGCCTACGCGTACTTTCTGACTGGACAATCAAGTAAAACAGTACGAAGCAGCTTACTGGCTCCTTTTTATTTGGTTATTTATCTATGGAATTTTTAGTTTGTGATTTCAAGTAGTAACGCGCTATTTCACAGGAAGGATTTGCATTTGGTATTTCTACCTGAGATGCCACAAGTGTCAAGCGGAAGAAGCTGCTCAACTTACCACTCTGATGAATTCAAACAGCTCAATCACAGCAGAGTTAAGCAGATTGTACCTAGTTCCATTATCCAACAGAGCGTTTATAACTGGTTCAAACAGGTTTCCCTTGGTGATATAACGATTATAAAATTCATCTTTTAGGCCAATTATCCTCCTCATAAAGCGAAGAGCACCTACATGAAGAAAGAAATTCAAGAGTGTGGTAACTACATGGCCAGGGTTCCAACCTGCTACTCTTGGAAAGATCTGAAACAAACTGATGCTGTTTGAGAGGAAGATGCACCCCAATCCAAGGGCATTAAAAATCACTTTCTGAAAGTTCAGAAGAAAGACTTAGTGGACAGGTAATCTTTCTTTCATTCTTTGAATTTCCTGGGTATTCGAATGTGATCAGGATCCATTAATTTCTTTGAGAAAACCAGCAGCAATAAACTTTAGCACACGTGTAGTTAAACTATTAGCTCATTCCTGTGCTTCTGTGTTCACCTTCCAGAACCAGTGCACAGTTTACATTTCATTCACTCTCCACAAGGAGCACAAGACTTCTGACCATTTAACTGAGATAAGACACTGATCACAAAGGATCTACTGTGATAAAGACCTGAAAGGATCACTATGGACTTCAAAAGATACAATTCTCCTCCAACCATAAACTGCATTGGTCTACACGAACAGACACCTGTTACCTTTATTCAAAATTACTGAACAGCTTGTCAGGAATAAATAGGAAATTAACATGAATTTTGAATTTAAATATACTCTTGTACTTGTAACCATTCCACACAGTACATGCAAAACCTCCAAGGAAATCACAACAGCTCAATACTCACACAAAGCCAGAAACGTGTGCTTTGAATTCATCAAGACCAGTACTCTTCTTAGCAAATCTTTGTTCATAATGTAATTCTTGATGTGATATGTGTGATGTTCCACACAAAAAGTAAGCAGCTCCAAAATTAAGGCAAGTAGTTGTGCCGTTTGATAATTATCTACAAGAAAAAAACAATGCCTAAATTATCCTAAAATATTATCACGCACCAAACCATCACCAAGCTCAGTTGCATTTTACAGTTCTTGTCATGGTTTTAGCAGCATGCTGTATTTCTTTATGAAGTCAGGAGATTGTGTCAGAACAAAAACACACACACAAATTTGGTGGGGTTGTTTTTTCAGTCACAAAAATCACCCTGAGGAGGCAGTGGGACTTTCTCCAGGACCAGTGAGTTACTGGTGACGGCAATCCAGCTTAGTGGGACATAAAAGAAAGGCACTCAGATCTGCATTCACAGGAAACTCATTAGCAATACTTTTTCATAATATTCAAAAAAGAAACCTGCACAAACAAAAATCTGAACTGTAAAAGCTCAGCTACAGCTCTTCAGTACATGTTCTGCTAAGTCATTTAAACTTTCAACTGCAAGGTTAACTAGGAAAATAAAATCGAAACCCGGTAACTCAAAAGCACAGGAAAATGTTCCTTCAGCTTCCTGTCATCTTAAATGAAGCAAAGCCCCTACATTTACTAAAATAAAAAGCATTTAAAAACCTAAAATATGGAAATATTGTATTTTTTTTTTAATAAAAACCATACACAGCATACAAGACAAGTTTCAAAACTCAAGGTCAGTTAAAACTTACCAGGACAAATTGTATTACTCTTGGCGGACCCAACTACTGCATCTGATAAATAGGAAATAAAACCATAAATCAGGAAAAGCTTTTTGAACCACTACAGACATTTAAAAAGATGGGGATAAAGAATCAATTCTACTGGCTCTTCAAACCTTTCATCAAAAGTTTCCATAAGCTACAGGGAAATAAACATACAGCAGGCATGTATGCCAGGTGAGATGCCTATGTTCAATTGACATCACAAAATTTCAAATTCAACTAGGTGAAAACACACACTAATACTGAGGGATATTATCCCTTCCTAGACTAAAAGAAAGCACCTATCTGAACTTTTCAAATATCATAAAATGAGTACTACAGCTATTCTACAAGTTTTATTTTCATATAAAATGTACAGAACATTTTTTTTTTTTTTGCTTAACTCTTAATATGAGAAGATGAGGAGGATGAAATACATATTGTATTTCATATAACCAATACAAATATGTATTGGTTTGATTTAACCTCTTGAAAGAGCACTCAAGAAAGTCTCTGACTGAAGAGGCTATAATGATATTACATTTCTGTTCGTAAAGCACTAGAGGCAGACTAGTGTGCGTTGCTCACTTGTGCCAAACAGAGATTTCCAGTTCTTTTACTATGACCAGGAAAAATAAAAGAAGAAACAAGAGGAAGGCATTTTAAGTTGTATTTCTTTGAAGAGATCTCTCTCAGCCTTTCTGTACCACAGCTAAGTGAAAACCGCTCTTTGGAGTTAATCACCTGAGCGCACCCAATGCCTGGAATCACACAAACACTGATGGATGCGTGTCAGCATTTTTATAAACTGTTTTCTAGAAGTCCCTGTGAACTAAAGAGATTCTCTGCTTTACAGCAAATATTCTCTAATAGTACGTTAGTAAAACTAGTACACAACAAAGAGTACACATCAAGGAGCTACATATTGTACAAAGCACAGCATACAGACCATTATCATTCAAAGCCACAATAAAGACTATTAGAATTTCTGACCCCATAAACCCAGTCACTGGGTGAACAAGAGTTTTCAGCAAGCATATTCCCAGCTTGAATCACAGGCTTAGTGCTGTAAATCACCTGAAAACATTACAAGACTTAAAGTGGGGGGAAAAAAGGAGTCATGTTACCTTTTTCACATTTATCTTCTGATGTGTTAGCCAGAAGCGGTGCAGTAAGGACGTGCATACAATGGTTGTAGAAGAAATTGAGAAATTCACTTTTTTCTGTTTTCTGAAACAAACATAACTTTAATTAAACACTTGCATTTGTATATTTCCTTTTAAATAAGAATGAGCAGCAACACAAAAGACAGTCTATAAATACTATCATCTCCCTCAGGTCTGCCTGTATCTTCTTGGTTGGTCCTGCAGTATTATCTTCACTCAAATAAGATATATTTATTTTGGGAAAAGATCTGAGACACATCAAACCAACCCAGCTATCGCCAAAACCCCATACTGGGGATGCAAATATGCTATTTCACTGAAGCACAGGACTGCTTAGTTTAATACTTGAACAATACCACATACACAGATCTTTTATTACCAAAAGTTAATGGAAATTTTAGCTTATTATTGTAGCTTGTTTAAATTCAGTATCAGACCATACACAATGCTGTCAAAAAGAATAAAAACATCTCTGACCACAATAACAGCAATAAAGATCAGGCCTTTAATTTTGCTGAGACAGTAAAGTGTCTTTACCCCTTTGTATTTTCTTACATTAGCTGTGGCCAACATATTCTCTGGATCTATCAGAGTTCGCAAGAGCCCCATTAACTGAACGGCTCCCCCAAGTTCAGGATCAGTATCACAGATCATCTGCTCAATGACCACATTGATGAGAAGGATGTCCTGCACAACACCAAAACAAGCAAATCACAACATAATTAGACACAGTTTCAGTAGTGGAATGATCTTTATAGTTTCTGTATTAGGTTTCCTTTTTATTTTTTAAATTTAAAGAGAACAGCAAAATTGAGAGTTGCATTTAGACACTGAAGTTCTGTCAAGCACAGCCCTCCTCACCTAAAACTGTTGTTAGGCAGAACTACAATCTTATTACTGCAAACACATAGAACACAAACATGCTCAGAATTTTTTGTACCTTGACTCTACTTTTTCCTAGGTTTCTAGTATTTATGTTTCTGGGCTAACTGTATCCCACATTCTGGAGAGGTTTGTTTTGCTGGTTTGTTACTGTTTATTCTAAACCCAACATATTCAACAAACTCCAAAAAACTTTCACTTACATCATCACTCTGCTGGGCCTCTTGCATTACAAATTCTCGGACCATGGATGGACTAAATTCTACTAGATAAGAAAATATATCTGTAGCAGCAGATCTAACTTGCAGATCATCCATTCCCTGTGAAAAAAAAAAAAAGAGATCAATTTATTAGAGTAAATCAAGTTTGGGGTTTACTATCATATAAACCTGCAAAGAACAGTGTGTTAAAAGTTTTCAGATCATTTTACTATAAAAGTTTCTGATAGACAGTAATACAGTTACAGAAAAAATAAACCAGCAAAATCTTTTCTCCACTACCTCCCTCCTTTAGAAAGAGTACAAGCTGTCTGTGAATGAGAGCTCTAATTTAGGTAGGAAATATTTACAGATATTCTACCAAGTAGTAAGATATAAAAGACTAAAATCCTGTGTCTGTTACCCACGGGTTATTGGTTTTGTACACAAGGACCAACTGTACCAGGCAATTAATACAAAAGTTTCTGTACTCGCTTAGGGAAAACTATTAATTCTTGTTGCCTATAAGGTATGCGATTTTTGCCAATAACTGTACAATTCTAAGCCTAAAGTATTAATGTAACAGGAAACATTTGGACTGGTCTAGCCTTGGAAAAGAATAAGATTAGGGTTCATCTAATCACTGAGCATCTATACGACTTTTATGTTTTCATAACAGTCAAATGTCCCTTTGGTCATTTCACAGGTTGTTACTTTAGAATATAAAACCCCTTGAATTTATAGTTTCTGAATAACAACACTGACAGATGAATAGTGACGGCTAGGCCGCAAAAGCTGCTTCAACCAAAGGAGTGGATAAAAAAAAATCATGTTTTACATTGCTGATTAAGATAGATTAATCTGCTTTATACCTCTGAAAAGACAGGATTAGGCGATATTTCGGACAGCAACAAGCTAACAGTTCAAGATTATCTAAAAATACTTCCTTGGCACTGTTCCAGCAACAAGAGAGGAAAAAAAAATCAAGCTGCCACATGAAACAGTATCTTTCAACATTTACACTACATTGCCAGAAGGACTGCATTTACTACTGGCTTCTCCATCATGCAAAGTAAAAACAACAACAGCAATGAAGTCAGGCTGCTTCAGTAAACAGTGGACATCCTTGGAATCCAAACGTTACAATAAACTTCAGCTTTCAGCAGAGCAAAGCTGTCCAATCACAATTACACAGAGGTGCTCAGCAGCTCTCAAAAACTGGTTAAATGGCTGTGGGTTTTTCAAATATTAAAATCAACTTTTAAGTTTTCACTTACCATTACAATCTCGAGAGCTGGAAGAATTCCCAACTTTGCCAAAGTTTTGAAAAACGCATCTCTGTTCTGGGGTTGTAATGTCTGAGAAAATGCGCAGAACTCCTTGAAAAAGTTAACCTATCATAAAGAAAAAAATAATTGAAGGTGTACTTGATTCAGAAAATGCTCTGAAAGTAGGAAACTAAAAATTTGTATCAGAGTTTGTGTACTGGCTGGTATATGCCTTCCTAGAAAATGGTATTATTCTAGTTCTCTCTCCTCCAACCTTCAACAACATCAATAAATGAAAACAATACCACCACCAACAACAAAATGTAAGAGGTTGACGCTTCCCTCAGAAAGGAACAGTCTCCTTGTAACTTTTTTATCACACCTAGCGTATGAAGTATTTATACTTGTCGGTGTGCCTTTTGTTTGAGAGAACAAAGATGCTGCCCTTGCTGAAAACAAGATTTTAACAACTTAAGCTGATAAACATATTCAAGGATAAATAATCTTTGTAATAGATATATTTAGGGACTGGTAATCCTCAGCCACAAGATTTAAAAGATCTTGTTGAACAAGTGAAGCACAATGGAACAAGGAGTGTTTATATGGCAAATTTAAGTGATACGGTATGTTGACGAGCATCTGGAAGAAAGTATACCATGAAGTCTAGGATGTCAGCTTAGTGCTGGAACTTTCTCAACAATAAAGTAATTATTCAGAACAAATAAATCAGAGCTTACCTTGCAAGAAAGATTTTTACAGTGAGTAAAATATATGACTGAGCTACACTGGAAATGATTCTAGGGTTACAGAAAAACCTCAGTGATTGCAGAACTAGTAGAACAGTTTCAATATTTCTATTCAATCTCATTCAAAGAGCTACAAAGACCACTTACTTACCAGTTCACATCGTTTGTCATCATCTGTAGCTTCATCTGTTAATTGTGCAAAAACTTCAGACAAAAATTTCTCATCTTCCTGCGTAACACATAAGAAGAACATGACTTACACAATGCTTCTTAGAAGTTAAAACATCAGTCTTTATTGGATCCCATTCTGTAGAAAGTCAAACAATTCAAGCTAACTATGATGCTTAATTAGAAACAAAACCCCACGCATTAGCAGATTTGGTAAATAAAGGGTTTTTTTCTCCACACCATCATAACTTTGTAACAAAAAAGAGAGATGTGATAGTGCACGTTCAGGAGGAACATTTCCAGTGTATTGTTTCAGTACTCATTCTGTGCAGCCGCAGCAGGTCCAGGAGAACAGAACCACACATTACACTGAACATAGGTGATGATTACTAAAGCTTGCCTTCTTAACAACCAGTCTCTGAAGAACGTGCCATCTCCTATCTACCTCTGAAATGCCACCCTGTGTTCTGCAGCTCTGCTCTACCCCCCACACTCACTGTATGATTTGCATCAAAATTCCAGAAAATTACAGTCTTTTCTCCAGACTGTCTCCCTGCACTTTGTGTGTAACCTTCCAGGGAGGCAGCCTATACATTTCTACACTAGAAATTGTCAATCAAGATGCAATTTTTACCACGCTGCATCTACATTAACACCACGTACATATCGGTTACCCCATTTCAGATCTGCAGTGTTGCACACATCTTGTCAGGCCACCTGTGCATGGGTGACTTGATTAACATATTATGAGTCTGCCACAGCCACATCCCCGTTAACCTTATTCTCAATAAAATAAGCTCCACACTTGCAGATGTTTAGCTCTTACAACCTGCAGAATTTTTCTGAGTATTATTTGCTTTTCACATTCAAATCCTTTACTACCAAGTGATGTTTATTTTTATGTATATATAAGACAACATTTCACTTCTGATTACGCATTTTAGTTACAACATTGCTTGAAACTAGATGTACAAGAAAACCAGGGTGAATACCATTATTTCTCAACTGTTTGGGCACTCCCTGCCCTGGGCATTGATTTCTCTGCACTCTTTCACGTGGAAAATATTGTTGGCATTCTCTCAAATCAAACATCTCTGTTACCTTTTAAATACAATATAAATCTTAAAGCAAACAGTAACATTATGCTACAGCATTACAAAATTAAGCATCATTGTACCAATCCAGCTCTATAAACTTTACTTATGCATTGCACGAAAATGAATGGAATAGCAGCTTTCCAATAAATATATATAAACATTACATTGCATAATGCAGAGGGTGCTTCCTTCTCTATTTTTCTGCATGTTGTTGCTAAAATCCACATGCTTTATTAGGCTAACATAATACAGGTTTTGTACAGTTACAGGAATGTCAGCCAAAGACTCAGATAATTCTTTTCCTGAAAATTTGAAGATGTGGGGAAAGAAGTGCTTTACAAACAACCAATACCTGTTGCACCAGAGACAGTGCAACATACACAGACTTAGTAGTTTATTCTAAGCTTTGCTGGCTTTAACAGCTTAATTAAGCCCATTAAAAATAAAATAACTGTACCACAATCAACAACAGATAGGACAGAAAACCCCCACTAAAAATCACTTGAGAGTAGAAAGGTCTTTTGCTTGTATAAGGCTACCGCAGTGTAGTCCTGATGTCCTAAAGCACAGGATGGATCTAGGTTTGTTTTCTATGCTTGCTGTTTCCCACGTGGATGCCCTTCATCTATAGCAGCACTAGGATCTACTGCTTTGCAGCACGTAGAAAGCAGCTTTACTGCCGTAGCAAACACAATCTGCTACTCCTATAAACTGCATTCTCCTAGGGAGCTTTGCCAGTTTATTTAGGGTAACAACTTCTAATGTGTTCACTGAACCAAGGAGCTTTAGAGTTCTTGTGCCACAACAAAAAGCTGATTTACACCAGGGAACTGCGAAAACATTCCTGAACCTGAGTCCATACTACCATGTAATATTCCTCAAGCATGTATCAATAACATCTCTTCTTAGTTTGTAATTCTCAAGGCACCAACGTTATTTGTAAACCAACACACACATCTTGGTTAAAGTCTTTAAAACAGACAGGTAAATCTACACATGCCATGCACTCTCTACTGCAGCAAATACAGCAGTGACTGAGAGTAGTAAAGAACTGCCTGAAGATTTCAGAACGCTCTTCAAAGAATACTAAAGGTAACAGGAAATCAGTTTCAAAACTTACATGAGAAATAAAGAAGTTTACAGAGTTAAATATCTCTAAATAGAAGCAGAAGTGTGGCCTCAGGAGAATGATACTGTATCTATTTCTAGTTTTGGAAAAGTAATATATGCAAAAGAATAAAAAAACCAAAAAATTTTGTAATACAAAGCTGTTAATTTTGCAAGTGGGATTTACTTTTAGTTTCTTTCTGCTATTCAACCAAAGCAGAAAGAAGCCCAAAAGCTTATTCTTGCAATTCTGTAGTTTTGATTTTTTCCCCCAGTTCTCTCTTGCATTCTGTAGAAATATTCCTTATGGCAATGTTACTTCTCCAGTGCCTCTCTCTCCTTCCACAATTTTAATGCTCTCCTCTTCTCCTTGATACATCTTCCTTTTTTACAGACTATCCACACTCAAAACAAAACCAGCAGGTCTGTGATGTTCTGTTCTATACAAATGTAAGGATGCAGATCAGAAACAGAATAAAACCATTGGTACCAATTCGTTTACACAACAAAATATGAACTGAAAATACTCCGAACGCCATGAAGTTCACACACAGCTCTTTCCCGAGGCTCCATCTATGGTCCAGCTTGGTTGTCACACCCAACTACTTTTAAGTCTGCTTCTGACTACAAAGTATTCACTAAGGTTTTTGACATAGTAACGTGTTCCTTATTTATTCATTACTACTTTTGGATATCAGTATGAAGAAAAAAAAATTCATGACTTCATCTTACAACATGAATGTCTGAAATTAGTACCATAACGTAACCGTGGTGTAACGGGAATGGTGCTGAATGTGCTCTTTTGAATCACAGATTCAGAATTTGTTATAAAAGATGTCACAAATGTCCTTGAGGGTTAATATAAAAATTTACTTGTTCCCTAAAAGGCTATAACAAAACCAGCTCAAAATGTGCATGTTGTTTGTGAATCAAAAAGAATCTTTAATTGTTTACAAACTATTAAAGAAATATTACTATAAGCACCTGAACTCTACTATTTTTAAAATAAAAAGTATCAAAAAATACGGGGGAGCATTAAAAACATCATGCAAATGAAAGCATGTACAATTAACTTACAGAGTGTTAAAGAGCTGTAATCAATGTCAGAACTACAGCTAAAGTTATCTATACATAATCCATCTGTACGATATTAAAAACCACTTACCTGCAACATACTGACAATCTCAACTTTGTTGAAGAAAATAAAGGAAGTGAGGGTAGAAAGAAAATTCTCTTCAAAAACAGACGGTGTTGGCAAGATGATGTCCTGAATATACTGTACCCTGTAAGTCTGGTGGATTTTTTGCCTGAGTTCAGAGTCTGTTATAGGAATAACCTCCTTAAATTTTGCTGTTTTGGTCAAGAACTCCCTGTGCCGTTTTGGCTGGGCCAAAGAAGGATCATACTCAAGGCATCCAACAACATCCATAATACACTCATCAGAAAACATCACCTCAAACAAAGTTGCTTTGTTTAGGAACAAAATTCCTCTAATAATTTCATACAAATGATGTAAGCCTTCGGTGTTCTCTAAATTCTCGCAGACTTGGAAAAGCTGTAAGAGTTTTTTAATGTAGCCTTCGTTTTCCAAGGCCAGCGCTAGCTTTTCTCTACGGATGGGTGAGGAGAGAACAGAGGTAACTAGGTCAGCAATCTCTTCAAGTTTGTTGAGTTCACAAGTAGGAAGGTCAATCAAAGGACTAGCTTCCGGCATTTCTTCTATGTGTTCCTCTTCTGACTCAATAAGGTCCTGTGTGACTTCCACTGAAGGATCCTTACCTTGAACCTAAGAAAAGAGCATGGGCAATTAGTGCTTCATCCCAAAAGGTACATAAAAACAACGAAGTCAATAAATGAAATAACATACGCGTAAGGACTTCTATACCTTCAGTTGCCTGGAAAAATGTCTAGCCTTGCAGAGGAGTAAGTCTGCTGCCTCTGAATTCTACAGTCACTACCGTTATCCTCAGCAGTACATTTGTCAAAAAATCACATCGAATCAAACCAAATTCTAGGAGCATCTGTGTGCTGTCAAGAAGCCTGAAGCACTTTGAAGACAAGCACAAAACACAAAGTGTCTTAAACAGAAGGGTATTAAGCCTTAGACTCACAGCAAGAGCCCTCAGCTATACTAACATGATGTGAAACCTAACAAAAAGCCCAAGAACAAAGGCAGGAAAATGTCACGAATACCAAAACTGAATAAGAGGGAACCAAAGAGGTGTCCCACTTTGCACTTCCCTTCCGCTTTGTCTGCCCCTCTAACTCCTTTCCCCAGTTTTCTCACGCATCCTATACTTTTTGTTGCCCTCGTTGATCCAGTTCTAGAGTTTGTAGCATCATGTTGCTAACTCCCTCAACAAAGGATCACGTGTTAAGCAGGAGTCTCAAAGGACAAAGTGTTCAGGAGCCTGATGAAAGAGCCTAAGGCTAAAGGTTTATTTTATGTGATCCCATTAAGACCTTGCTCTCAGACAGGTCATCAGCTCAGCCCCAATTTAAAACCTCGACAATTTATTAGATAAATACACTTGCAGTTACTGGGATTGGTTCCTTTCAACAACAGTACTTCAGAACTGGCTCAAAAGACATGCCTCAAAACATGCTAAGATTAAGAACACATCTAAGTGCCTGGTTTGTTCCAAAACAAACTGCTTGGCAATCTGAGTTCTATGTTTCTTTAGTTAACAGCTTTACATCCCATCATTTCAAAACTGAGAAGGTTATGATAAATTCCAACATGAAAGCCCAGGTTTCTTCTAAGTGCATATACGTGTAACTCCATTGACTTGTTACTTCCAGAGATGAAAGTGTAAGATAAACTGTTTTGTAATAAAACAACAAAGATTGAAACATCTTAAGTCAACAAGACATATGTCTTGACGAAACAAACACTACTGAGATTTTTGAGCTTATACAGTGGTGCCACCTCTTTGCATCTTGCTCCTAATGCATTACAACAGTCATTTTCAGTTTCACTGTGCTACAACAAGCCAGCTTCCTAACGCCATCTGGGAGAAGGACAATTAAAAGGCGGTACTCTGGCATTCCCCTTTTTAATAAAACAAACCAATCAACCCCCCTAAAATGCCTAGCACCTGAGTTTCATCATTACAGTGATTTTTCAAAAGTGAGAAATTCACTTATGAAAACTTAGTGTTCTAATTAGTGGCAACTTAAGACTTTACATGGAAAGGCCCCAGAAAACAACGACTAACATGCACTTATTTTTCAAACATGCTTAAAAATTACAGCACAAATACATGAAGCCACAGGAAGAAAATGAAACATCTGAAAGAAACAGAATATATATTGAAAGTTAACTGTACCTGGCATATTTTTTCCCAAATTTCATCACAGCCAGCTTTTTCTTGAAAACTCAGTGCTAAATCATAATTTTCTGCTTCTGACCAAACAATGAGGGTGTCCTGTTTAAGATAAAAAACAGAAAATAATTGTTTCTGAAACAGGTCTACGCTGCTTATTAATCTGTGTTCCGTTAAGTCATATGTCTAAAGAAGAAATAACTTTAATTATACTCTTGCAAAAAAAAAAAAAAAAAAAAAAAAAAGACACTAAAATATTAAATCACCTGTTCTCCCACAAGGGACATCAGCTTTCTTTTTTGTTGTTTTATGACTACTACTTTACACATCATGTATTTAAATATACTTTTTTTTTTCTACTCAAAACACTTATAGTGGCATTTTTTTGCAACACACTTTCGAGCCAAAGTCCTGAAAAGGGAATGCACACATTGTAGGAGATTAAGAAAACTTGCAATATAGCAATTTAAGTATTTTAATACTTAATAAAGTACAACACCCCCCCCCCAAGATTACAGTGTTTCCTCCACAGAGGAAAAGAATTAGAATTGTGAGAACTAATGTTGAACTAATGTTAAAATACTCTTTTTTTTTTTCTCTTCCTACTGCCTCTAGCAATTCAATTTGTGCACTTGCACAGTGTATCTGAAACATTTGCTGGAATTTCTGAATAGACTAAAAAAGTATTTTTATGAAGTTTTCGTAGGACACTTGCTGCTGTGCTGTAAGGAATGCAAGCCTGTGCTGTGATATTCAAATATATAGTTCAGCATTCTACAGGAAACTCATCTTCTGTGTTAAAATATTCAAACTGAAAGACTCTCTGCTAACTTTGCAGTACATTTGAGCTCACTCCAGCAAAAGGGCTCAACATTCCACCAAGTTTGTTGACTTCCAGAACTGTTAAGGCACTGTTTATTTTAGGATTGTTTTTATTTTTTAAAAAAAACAGCCAACCCTTGCCTAATGGTCAACACAGTAATTTACTTCCTATGTTTATAAAGGTCAATATTCACTACCCAACATATCAAGGCTCGTAAGCCTTTACCTCATGCATCACTTTTATTGTAAACAAAGCACTCAGAGTGATATCTTTAACCTTAGCAATGGAACGCCAACAAATACCTGACTAGCTTACCAATACCCAACACACTTGATGAAACCTCAGGGGCACCCAGAAACAAATGCTGTCAGTTCCACTTCACATGTTTATGCCAAAGGTACTTCTTGGATGCCTTTGTGCACAGAATGACATGGAATGATGAAGCTGATTGATCACTATCTATAAGGTGTTCACTATGCTAAAATGCCAGTCCATGGACATGGTATCATACAACAACTATCCAGTCACTATCCTTCAAGAATCTGTCAAGGAGAGGGACAAAACCAAAAACCTGCTGTCAGTCAGCACCCCTTAACCATTTCTGATCAAAATCAAGTTAATTTAGATGGTTTGAACAGACCTCTGTTAATGCAGTTATCTGGGCTTACGAAGGTCAGGGAGCACATTTCTACTGGCAGACGTAGGAGGACTAATGTTTGGGACAGGACTGCTGACAAGCAGCCACCATGGAACAGCAAGTAAACTCTTCCCATCAGCACAGCTATCTGAAACACACAGGTTTGTCTTAACAAACACAACTTACCAGTAGCTGCAACTACCACACTGGAACGTGAATGAAAAGCAGCATCACTGATACAGCAGTAACTATGCAGTTATTTAATTTCTACAGTCATTTTAATCTCTCAATATCCATATTCAGTTGCTTGTTTTGGGGGTTTTCCCTTTGCCATTTTTTCCCCCCTTTTTAAAAAACAAGTTTAGCCTAACATCTTTTTATTACAGCCACATTGTTGACAAATGACTACTAATAGAACAGCTTCCTTCTCCCACAACATAATCACAGGCCACACTAAAAACAAGCATTCACACAAGCTCAAATTCCTTTTCTTTTTTTCCTTCTTCTCATTTTTATATATTCCTTTAAAGAAACCAAGTTTTCCTGTTCTGGCAAGAACTGAGATCACTGCACTGTTTGTGACAGCTGTTTATTTATACTACAGTGTTCTATATTACACTTGCACTTTTGTTCTACAGTCACAAATATTAATAGGTAGCATCCCTGCTTTTGGGCTCTGATACACATGTGCAAATGGTACAGCTTCATATAGCTGACACAGGTTTTGTTACAGCTGTCCAGCCCCATCTCCGGCTCATGGACAGCTGAATCTCTGTGTTTACAACATGTTGATTTAGAGTGAGCAGTTGAACTGGGTTTCAAGGAAAAAATAATAACTGTCAGCTGTGGGCACTGGAGAGTCTGATCAGCTCCTTGATCTGGTTCTATTTTAGATTAATTAAAAAAAAAAAAAAAAAGAATTTTTAACTACAATTTCATGGCTGTCACAGAACTCAAAATCTTAAATGTTTATCTTGAAATGTCCTGTGAAATTACTGATGCCTTGTCACTCAAAATAAACGTACTTCAGGCAAGCTGAGAATCACAAGTGCCTCAATGGACAAAGGAGGGCGCATACATAAAGAAGTCCTACTCAGAGCCCAGAAGGACTCAAATTAGAGTCATAGTGCATTAACTTAAATGACTGCATGCATCCACAGAGACTGCACTGAGAAATTCTGTGAGAATTCTTGAGCTACCAAACGGGACCCATTAGCAATCTGCACTGCTCACATAAATCTGGAGTTATGCAAGTTTCACCAAAAATACTTCTGAAAGACTGAAAGATAGTTTCCTCAGAAAATAATTGTCCAATACCAACACAACATCTACTACTCTGGCATACACTGCCCGCACAACCTAAGACAACCCACGACAAACGGACATCTTCCAGGCCTAGCTGCCAGACTACCACTCACACCTGCTCAGATAAGCACCAGCAATGTTCCTTAATTCACTCAAACACAATATAAGACAAACAAAAGAAAAGATTAAATCAGAACAATTTAAACTGACACAGTAGTTCAAACCCCTCTGCAGTGCCGGTACTGGTTTGTACAATGCCTCCTACCCCACTTCTCCCTATTCCTGCACTGGCCCCCCGCCCTCCTCCTACATGAGCACAAGTGTGCTGTGCAGTGAACCAGCTGGGGGAACATATGCCGATAAAAATCAATCCAGCAAGAAGAGGTATTTCAGCAGAGTCTGTTCCTACATCTAACCTGTCACGCAGCAACATGAACACTCATGCTGCCATGAAAGCGGAGCAAAGCAGCCCCCTGGCAACTGCTCAGGCTGGCTTTAACAGCACCCCTGGAAATGTGTTAAATCCCAGCCTCAAGTAATTCCAGTTCCGCCTCAAGCAATGCTCTGTTGTCACATGAGTGATGGTAACTATGTGCAAAAGACAGTATTTGCACATATTCTCCCACCTCAGATCTGAAAATGTGTAAAGCACACCTAAAAGAAAGATAGTATCAGAAGGCAGTGTTCACAGTAAAGATTTCTGCAGCAAATCAAAGTCTTGCAGCCAAGCAACTGAAAATTACCACTCTTGTACTTGAGGTGAAGGAACAAAGCACACAAATGGATCCAGCTGATTTCTCACCGAAGACACGCTCTTCTGCCAGCTTTGCCAGGGAACTGTAACCTCAAGCACAGGGCGGAACAACAAATGGGTGTGGTAACAACTTCTTAAACTTCTCCTGCTAGAGTCTCCAGAATGCATCTGACCCTGCCCTTTGGCCAATACAAAGTGTCCAGTGCTGGTACATAACTCTCAAAGCCTATGCCCCCAAAACCAGAGGGATCTAAAGCTCTTTAGGCTTCCATTTTCTTTGCATACATAGAATGAGAGACTCTTATGTTGCATGCTGAGCAGTCTAGCATCTAAGTCCAATCCAAGTAGTATTTCTCCTGAGAAAGACGTCATGATTATTGTCTGCCTAACGCCTTGACAGAATGCAACTCTATATAAAAGCTACTGACCACAAACATGACTCGAAAAGGCAGATAACAGGCCTACCCTATCTACCACTGTCAATAGTTACAGGACTATTTAGCACAACGTAATACTGGCAATCACAGGCTGATGTACAGCAACTAAAAATCGTTGGTTTTGTTTTTTCACAGAATGTTATGCAAATCATAGTTCAGGTGATAACTATCCTGTAAGTCCACCCAAATAATTTATATGAAGACGGATGTGTAGGCA
The DNA here is from genome assembly GCA_033558235.1 of Neomorphus geoffroyi. Taxonomy (NCBI): domain Eukaryota; kingdom Metazoa; phylum Chordata; class Aves; order Cuculiformes; family Neomorphidae; genus Neomorphus; species Neomorphus geoffroyi. The sequence continues at coordinate 96,658,876 of JAUMJM010000005.1, read as the reverse complement.
GGGCACGTTTCCTTTCCATCAAACTGCACCATCTCACAGCTTTCCCCAAAACTGAGGTGATCAACAGCTTAGTGTGCATCTGCAACTGAACTTTGGCACATGGAAGGAAGTGCTCTCCTCCATGCTGCCATTTACCTATGACCTGGAGATATCAGTACAGCCTCCAGGTTCTCAGGCTACCTATGGAATAGACCTCACCATCTGAGCAGGGATACTGAGGATGCACCGCCCCTCTGGTTAATCAAAACATTTTGCTTCATCTTTCCGCCGTTTTTTTTAAACCGCCCAGGTTTGAATGCTGCACTCTTTTAGAGGCGAGACTGAAATCTCATCAACTAAGAAGCATGGAAATGCTATGCAAAGGTCTACTTTTTGCTACTCTACGCAGAAGCAAGCATATAAAACTTGAGGACAAATCTCTGTCAACTAAAAGCTGTACCATTTCAGTTGTTAGATAAACTCAAAACCCATCTCTGGAAAACACCAATCACTATTCCTCTTCAAAAAACATAAAACAAACCACAAATTTCTTCAAAAGAGTGAACAGTGAAGCAAACACTTTCAGTCATGAGGACACAAAAGAATTAACATCAGTAATAAAAGCCAACCAAAATAAACCTCACTCAGTGTTTTGACACTACAACCAACAAAGAATTCCACATGAGAAATGATCACAAAAGCTACTGAAGTCACTTGAAACTTTGCTACCAATTAAGTAAAGAAGGCTTTCTAATAATCAATATAAAGTTTCAGAAAACAGACTGCAAAAGGAAGCAATTTAAAACTTTGCAGCAATGTAATCTGCATTGGTATTTCATTATGTATTAGCTTCACCTACTGAACAGGAAGCAGTTTAAAGTTCTTGACTTTCATAACCCTCCATAAAGACTGTCCCACGCAAGGGAAGTCTACATCACTCACCTGTCTAAAACCACCAATGAGGGAAAAGTGGAAACCACAGAAAACAAAGTCTGCTGGAAAGCCAGACCCAAGACTCTGACTCGCTCCTAAGCTGAAGCCAGCCAACCTGTGCTCAAGAGCTAAAGTCTCTTTCCTCAAATTCTTTTAACACAACTTGTCACCTTTCTATTGGGAAAAAAAAAAAAAATCAAAATAAACAAAATTCTTAAAAAATTGTGTCTTCATGATTTAGGAAGAACAAAATTACTGTTTTCTAGCTTCTGAATATCATAATGATGAAGAGCAGTACAAAACACTGAACAAAAGAGACAGAGAATCTACTGCAAAACAAAGGAACAGACAAAAGCCCCCCCTAGCAATAACCATGAGAACAACGTAGGCAGAGACACCAAAAATTAATGCAGAAGAAGGAAAAAGCAATAAAAGCAAAAGAGATTCTAACTCTTTTAGTGGATTAAACAAAAATGACTCATTAATGTAGCTCCCAACGATTTTACTTCTTTGTTCCACAGAAGGATTACCCCAAGGAATGGCAACTGTGTAAGGAAGTCGCACCACGGCTGCTCACTTAGGACAGCAGAAGCTTCCAGTGCTTGAACCAAAAACTAAGCAGCAACAATGAAAGAAGTCCCACAAAGACAAATTCCTTTGTGCTATTTCCAGAAAAAGAACTCAAGAAGTAAATAGTGTAACAGAGGCAGCCAACATTTTGCCTTCCTAATTTGGCCATCATTTCATACAGCCTGTGATGAAAGACAAGTTACACATGCACGTTTCTAACTATTTTTCCTGTAATGAGTTGACTGTTTATCCAGATAGCATATTATTCTCTTGAACGCTCAAAGTCCATATGGGCTTTTTAAAAGACCAGCACTTAAGTTTCTGGGATGGGAAGTAGCAAATACAGCTTTTAAGTAATTTTTAAACCTCTATGAAAAACACCACCACTAAATGTATGTCATGCCACTTTGCTTTTCTTCTGAATGAGACAATTAGTTTCAGCATAAAACAATTCTGTAGCATCTGCAATCAGAAAAAAATAAAGTCCACCAGTAATACTTGCCTGCTGCTTTTGATACGCAGTATTTGGATTTATCTTCGATTCTAACAGCAGCGAACCTGAAAACAGTATTAAGAAATATTTATGATTTTAAAAAATAAATGTTTCCATACATCTTACAGCAACCACCCATGTGTGAGCCAATAAATGCTCAATTTAATCTGTATCTTCCGGGAAGTACAGAAGAACCATCATGTTTCACAGAATCATAGAATGGCTTGGGTTGGAAAGGACCTTAAAGATCATCCAGTTCCAGCCTCACAGACAGAGACACCTCCCACTGTATCAGGTTGCTAAAAGCCTCATCCAATCTGCCCTTGAAAACTTTCAGGGAGAGGGCATCCAAACTTCTCTGGGCAACCCGTTTACGTTTAAACATTATTTCCTACAATAAGAAAGAAAATTTAAAACCATATTAAAACATATTTTTCTAATTTAGACCAAAATTCTCTGTTTCCTCCTGAAACCCAGTGTTACAATCAGTTTGTTTAGCCAGCCTATACAAATCTGCACCAGATAACACGCTGCCCGTCGTAAAAATGTTTGTAACCACTGAAGCCACGTGGGCTATTTGTTTTATTTCCTTCAACTGTCCTTCAGAAGTGAATCATGCAGATACTATTAACCCAGGGACTTTATCTTGTGTATGCAAGTAGTGTATGTATCCTGGCAACAGCTCCAGAGTCATTTAAACCAGCCTTAGGTGGTTTATTTAGCACATTAGCACCTGTTGGCTGATGAAGTTGCCAGCGTGCACCCTCCCCCTTCCAAAAGAGACCCTTGAAGTGACTTTAAAGTGCAATAAAACATGAGGAATACTGCACAACTCGATACAATCAGTGAATTTCTAGGGGAAAACCAACCAACCAAACCAGCAACTTTTTACAGTAGCAAGAAAGGAAAAAGAAGAGCACTTCAAAAGTGAAAAAAATTATTCTGCAAGTCAACAAGATGCTGTCACATGTAGTAACTTCATCTCTATTCAGTCAGAAGAGATGAAGCCGGCTGGGGAAACTGGAAAGAAGGGAAGGCTAGCGCAACGACTGCTGTGCCTTGGTGGGGGGAGGAACCTTGGAATGGAGCTGAAAGAAAAAAGAGGGGGGAAAAGCTCGACATGAGCCACCGATGTGTGCCCGCAGCACAGAAGGCCAAAAGTGTCCTGGGCTGCATCAAAAGAAGCGTGGCCAGCAGGTCAAGGGAGGTGATTCTCCTCCTCTGCTCTTGTGAGACCTCACATGGAGAACTGGGTGCAATTCTGGAATCCCCAACATAAGGAGGATATGGAACTGTTGGAATGGGTCCAGAGTAGGCCACAAAGATGATCTTGAGGGCTGGAGCACCTCTGCTACGAGGACAGGCTGAGAGTTGGGGTTGTTCAGCCTGGAGAAGGCTCTGGGGAGACCTCATAGAAGCCTTCCAGTACAGAAAGGGGCTACAGGAAAGCTGGGGAGAGACTTTTTACAATGGCAAGTAGTGATAAGACAAGGGAGAATGGCTTTAAATTGGAAGGGGGAAGTTTTAGATTAGACATTAGGAAGAAATTCTTCACAATGAGGATAGTGAGGCACTGTCACAGGTTGCCCAGGGAAGTTGTGGATGTCCCATCCATGGAAGTGTTCAAGGCCAGGTTGAATGGGATCTTAAGCAGTCTGATCTGACGAGAGATGTCCCTGCCCATGGCAGGGTGTCAGAACCCAAATCATTCTATGAAAAGCAACGATCTGGGGTCTCTCCGGAAAAACGGAGGGGAGGGGAAGAGGGTGAAGGCAGCCCAGCTCGGCGGCAGGAATCGGGGCTGTCGAGCAGGGCAGCGCGGGGAGCCGGGGAGGGGCAGCGCCCGGAGCAAGGGGGGTGAGGGGAAGGAGAAGGGCGAGAGAGGGGAAGGAAGGGGCGAGAGGAGGGAAGGAGGGGGCGAGGGCAACGTGGGAAGCGAGGGGAAAGTGGGGGCGGGAAGGGTGCGAGGGGAACGAGGGAGGCAAGGGGAACAAGGGGAAGGGAAGGGTGCGAGGGCAACGGGGGGCAGGAGGGGAACGGGGAGCAGCAGGGGAACGAGGGGGACCGGAGAGTCGCGAGGGGGAAAGGTATGAGGAAAGCGAGAGAAGCGGGGGCAGCGAGGAGCAAGGAGAGGGAGAGAAGAGGGAAAGGAGTAAGCGGGAAGGGAGCGAGGAAGGAAGGAAGAGAACCGGGGTAGGGAAGGATGCTAGGGGAGGAAAGAGTGCGAGGGGAACGAGGAGAGCGGGGTGAGTGAGGAGCAAGGAGAAAGAGGTGCGAGGGAAGAGGGAAGGGAGCAGGGGAGCGAGGAGGGGGACGAGGGCAAAGAAAGGGGGCGAGAAGGAGGGGGGAGGAAAGGAAGCGAGGGGAACAGGGAAAGAGCGAGAGTAGGAGGCCCGGGCGGTCCAGGCCACCGCGCAGCCCCGGCCGCGCTCTCACCATCGGCCTCGGCGCGCACCAGCAGCGACATCCCCTTGAGCCGCTCCACGTAGGTGGAGGAGACGTGCCCGGTGCCCCTGTCGTCCCATTGCCGGTCCTCGTTAAGGGTGTACACCTTCACCCGCCGGCGGGTGTCCGACATGGTGGGCGCAGCCCGGGCCTCCGCGCCGTCCCCCGCGGGGCCCAGCCCGGGCCCGCTCCGCCTCGGGGGGCTGAGGGCGATGGAGTGAGGGAAGCGGGGCCACCGGGCCAGCTCAGGGGCACCGCGGGGCCTTCAAGGCGCCGCTTTCCATGGCTCGTGGACGGCGAGATGAGAGCGGCGCCGCGCCTGGGCCCGCGCTGGCCGCCGCCTCAACAGCTACCGCGGCGCCACCGCCATCTTGGAGCCCGGCCCCGCCGCCTTTCTCTTCCGCCCCGCCCGACCACGGGCTCCCCTCGCAGGGGCTACGGCGGCCGCCAGCGGACACATCGCCGCGGGCACGGCGGCCGCGGGGCGTTGAGGTCATAGATCAATGAGTGCGTTACGAGAAACATTTACTATCACAAAAAGTGGGCCACCTACGGTTGGTTGCCCAGGGCCGCGTGTAGATGGTTTCCGAGTATGAAAGGAAAATCCACAACTCCCTTGTGTAACCAAAGCCAGCGCTCAGTGATAACGTCTTGCGTTAAAGCATGGTGTGTGCTGAACCGATGTGGCTTCTACCATCACCTCTGTCTGCAGCCATTCCCTATCCAAAACGCGAGGTCAGACAGAGATCGGGCTCCAAAGCTGCAATTAGCAGAGCATTCGCTGTGGCAAAGCTCATAATAAAATTCAAAGTAGTTCTTGGAACATAATGGAATATATATAAGATTTCTGGAAAATTTTATAGATGTGCATATATTCTGTCCCCAGCTCTTGTCTGGTTACACATGATTGATGGAAATCATTCCCTCATGCATCCAGCATGGAAATAAAGGATGCGTGCTTTCTAAAACTCCGAAATTACTCTCAGCGTTTTCAGTATCAGTTGAGGTTGGAAGGGACCTCTAGAGGTCATCTTGCCCAACCCCTCTGCTCCAGCAGGGCCACCTCAACTTGGTTACCCAGGGCTGTGTATAGATGGTTTCTGAGTTATCTCTATGTAAGGAAAATCCACAACTTCCTTGTGTAACCAAAGGCAGTGCTCAGGCACCTTCACAGGAAAAAAGTACTGGAGAGTGTCATGAACAACCTGGATGCAAGACTCAAGGGTTTACTAACCGGGTTTGTCGATGACACAAAACTGGGGGGAGCTATTGATGCTCTGGAGGGTAAAGAGGCCGTGCAGAGGGATCTGGACAAATTGGAGAGATGGGCAATCACCAGCCCCATGAAGTTTAACAAGGGCAAGTGCCAGGTTTTGCACCTGGGACACAGCGACCCTGGGTGTCCATGCAGACTGGGGAGTGAGAGGCTGTGGAAAAGGGATGCAGGGGTTCTGGTTGACAGGAAGTTGAACACAAACCAACAGTGTGCCCTGGCAGCCAAGAGGGCCAACCGTGTCCTGGGGTGCATGCAGCACAGCATTGCCAGCCGGCTGAGGTAGGGGACTGTCCCACCCTGCTCTGCACTGGTGTGGCCCCACCTTGAGTACTGGGTGCATTTTGGGCATCACATTATTATAAAGGATCTAAAGCTACCTGTGTCCAAAGGAGGCCACGAATCTGGTGAAGGGTCTAGAGAGGAAGCCATATGAGAAGCAGCTGAGGTAACTTGGTCTGTACCCTGGAGGAGACTGAAGGGGGACCTCAGAGCAGTTCATTGTTACCTCACAAGGGGAGGAGGATGAGCAGGTGCTGATCTCGTCTCTCTGGTGACCAATGATAGGATCACAGAGAATGGCAGGAAAATGTGCTGGGGAGGGTTAGGTTAGATATTAGGCAAAGGTTCTTCACCCAGAGGGTGGTAGAGCACTGGAACAGCTCCTCAGGGAAGGAATCACAGCACCAAGCCTGACAATATTCCAGAAGCATTTGGACAATGCCCCGAGGCACACAGTGTGCATGTTGGAATTGTACTATGCAGGGACAGGAGCTGGACCTAATGATCACCGTGGGTCCCTTCCAACTCAGCGTATTCTGTGATTCTGTAAAAAAAAGCATTTCCTTATGCTAAGACAGAACCTCCTGTATTTCAGTTTGTGCCCATCAGACAGGTCAAGAATTAGTTGTCTAACCGACTTGCTGCCAATTGGTGGGAAGTTCCTGAACTGAAACTGCAATGTCTGTCCTAAAAGCTGGTAACACAGACAGAGCATCCCCATTCGTGCACCTTGGAGACGAGGGCTGTGCTTCTCAGCCATATAATGCCTATGGTTGATGTGAACAATTTCACCCCTTAAAAAGAATTTAAAATAATAAATATATTCATATTTTTTAGTCTGTCCTAAAAGCTGGTAGCAGCACAGATGTAGCATCCCCATTCACATGCCTGGAAAGGCCATGGACACAAGACAAACTGATAGGCAAAATCCACATCCATGCCAAGGTACTTTCAATAACACGGCTTGCAGCTGGTATAGGGCCTAGAGCTGAAGATTCGGAAGAAAAAGTTTCCCTCACACCACAGAAATAGCAGCCAGGTTGTTCTGTAGCACCTCCTTTAGCCACCTTAACTCTTCACCACAACAGGGCATGCAGTAACTCCTACACTATACCATGCGTTTCATTGCATGCTCCCATGCTTTGTACCGCTGTACAGAAGGCTCAAAAGCTGAACTGAAGCTGTTCTCAATGAGAGAAACATGCTTAGCTAGTCCTTACAAACACTGTACAACTTAAGACAGGCCACTTGCCAAGCATTGTGAAGCCTGTAGATCTTATGTTTTCCATACCAAAAACCAGCTACACATTTTTGCTGTACTAACAGTAAAATATAATTACATGTCAGTGTTCGCATGGGAATAGGGGAAGAGGACACAAAAACGTCCATGAAGTCAAGCTGTGTGAAACAGCAGGGACTTTGGGGAGGGTTGGAAGTATCTCAGAAGAAAATCTTTCAGGCTAGAAAGGCAAAGGGAGATGGGAGGGCAAGGGCTCCCAGGGCCAGGGTGTGTCTCATTCCCAGACAAAGGGAGACTTTTCTAGCTCTTGCCTAATGGCAAAAGCAGTTACACCGGTACAGCTCTTAACTTACAGGGCTGGCATTTTTCTGGTGTAAGTTCAGTCTTGTTCCAGATGAAGGGAAAGAAAAAGTTTACTACAGAATATGCCACTTTAAGTAATCATGTGCAATCTTTCCATACTTAAGGAAAACATTTTCTAGGCAGATTTAGAAATTCTATATCTACATAACGCTTAAGTCTCAGCTTTTGCTGTGACATCCATTGTAACACGACTCTTAAAATTTACCCATTCCGCACAACAAGTGTGTGACAGCCACTGATTGCTTGGTGCAAGACAGCCGAAAAGCCTTTTATGTTCCTCAAGAGGCATCTGAGGACTGGTCAAGGCTGCTTATTTAATATATACAAAACAACCCACCTCCAAAAAAGGTGAAGAGAAGCATCCTTAGTGGGGTTCTGCAACACAGGTATTCAACCCCCATCAAGGCCCCATGTTAATTTTTAACAGGGGCCATTGAAGACACCTAGTCCCGAGTTTTCTTTGCACCTCTGAGAACTATCACATACACTTATCTACTGCTGTGAACAATATAGGAACATATTTAGGCTGTGTGCATTGTATCCTTATGGATAAAGGCCAGTAACTGCACAAAAGGCCATGTTACATTCGTGCTTTCACCAGCTGTGGTTTGAGAGACTAAGCAGTTTAGAGTTGGGTTCCACACAAGCCTTCCCTGCTACATGTCTGCATTACATGGCCTGATCCCCTCAAGGTTTTACACATTGGGCATATTTCTGCCTGAGTGAAAGCTCAGTAAAATGAAAACGCACAAGAGGAACCACAAAACTTGAAAGGAACAGCAGATTGCTGCTTCAGGACGTCTGACACTCTTGAACTCTCTCTCATCTCTGCAAGACTTCTATGCATGCTCTTTAGCTCTTTAAACCAATTGCATAAAACTAAGAGTGACCTCTCCCCTCTCAAGATCAGATGCAGTACTTCTCCAGATATGCAGAATAGCAAGAAATCACATCAGAATGTTCTGTAGCAAATCTTATACTGGCGAATAGCTACAAGAGCAGGAGATACATGAACCAGAAGGGGCATGAAAAACTATTTCTCTGCTTAAGCTGTGAAATAAATCCATGACCTCTCCAGGCATGAAATAAATGAACTCTGTAGAAAAACACCACTCCAGACACACCCAGATTGCATTCCGTCAGATGCAGCGCTCCTTTTCACCTAGAACAGCATCCAGGACTCCACAGCCTTAGGTGTTAGAAACGGCAGCATGATCTTGTCATTGATACCAATAAAAAGCAAGTGAATTCTGGAGGGCTTTGCCTGAAGAAGATATGCAAGACTTGTCCCAGCAGCTCTTACATATCTGCCTTAGAACTAAGGTAAAAAGACCAGGAAAGCAATACATTTGAATCTCTGCACTGTAAGATTCAGAAAAAGCAAAGCAGCACTTTTCATTGTAGTGTTGCACCTGCCAGTAGTTCATCTCCGTCCACTGTCACAGAGCGCCAAGCCAGAGCTGTTAGTTCTCCACTGTTCATCAAAACAAAGAATTCTTTTAGGGCAGTCTGCAAACAGAGCAAGTTATCAAGTGTCACAACATGGAGCAGCAGGGAGCTAATTTTTTTTTGTTTTTAGAAGCAAGACAGACAACTTATTTCTAAATAATTTCAAATTTCTTGGAGTGAAATTAAGAGACTGTACCATTCCCTCTGGCATGTAATTCCAGAATTACAATTAGGTCAGCTCTTACACCTTTATTATAGTACTTGTAATACTTATTGCTGGCATTTGAAGATACCTCTGCTCCTGAAGCTTTGTGCCTAGGTGCAAACTTCATCTTTGTCAAATAAACACATTTCTGCCTCTCTTGAGCTGGTGTAATGCTGCAACTGCCCAGATTCACCTTCCAAAGCAATTCCTTCCAATGGCTCCATTTAAGACGGGTCATTAAAGAAGCTAATTATCTAGGGGAGCAGAGACAACAATCACTATTTAAAACATGAAAAAACAGCTGCTGCAATAGGGCTCAGCTCGCTCTCTCAAGCACTATTAACCTACCTGCTCTCTGATCATAGCCGATATCATATGAGAGTCAAGTGTCTCCTGCCACCGTCCAACCTGCCACTACTTATGGTTCTCGGGTGAACCTGGGTTGTCAGAAGCCAGCCTGCCTTCCCTCCAGGATGGTTCAGACTAGCACATGCTTACTTAATTCTTGGCTCTCCCATCAAACTTCTCTCCTCAGGTAAGAGCAGCTGGTTTATGCTCCTCCCAGACAGTTCCCAAGCATATTTTTTTCCACCCCTTCCCATAGGGCCTAAAACTTGTTACAAGTGCAGAAAGTCAAGATGACTGTACAGGTTCTGTTACAGACACATAAGAAGTCTTCTTCCTATTTCAACATCTAACAAACTGAAAATCCCCCAGAACTCCAACAGTTGATTCACTGAGAGGGTCACCCACCACAAATCGTTAATACTCCTATTACTGGAGGCAAGAAAATACTTCTACAGGAAAGAATGGGATTCTTTGGCTTTTAAATCATCAGTTTTCACAGATTCAAATGCAAGCATCTCACTAGTAACATGCTAGCTAAACCAAAAAATCCTCTAAAGTTAGTACTTTATGTAGTATTTTAGTAACTAGAGCATCCATGTGTTCTACTACAAAAGAAGCTTTATGGAAATTTTTCTACAATAAAAGAAGATAAACCTTGGAAAACCACTTAGATTGCAGATGTCAGTTTCTGAGAATAGTTACAAAAAATGAGAATGTTTGAAGAGCTTTTGTTTGGGAATTTTAGCATTTGCCTACATTATTTCACTAACACTACCCAAAATATGTAACGAACAAGGTATCAGTCAATTAAGTTACAGTAAGCAAGGATATTAGAATTCTTACTAAGAAATAACAGAATACAGTCCTCAAAGAAAGATTTTTCAATCTTAAATGATGAAAGACAGACAACTACATAGAAGTGGGCCAGTCATTTTTCCTCTTTAATATTTTAACTTAGAATAAAAAAAAGGCAGAGCAATTTTTTACTGAACATTCACATTTCTCCTCTCCCCAGTGCTTCCTTTTTTTCTTTCAGGAGGTTCAGAGCCCATTTGCCATCAGGTGGGAAGCTGGTTTTCTTATTAGTTCTACATACAAATTGGCAAACATCAGAAATGACACCCCTTTGAAAATCAAAGTCTGTATCTCACAGTAGAAAAACAAGTAGTATGCATGAGCCCCTGGGAAATGTTTTGAAATCTAAGACAGACCAGTGAACCCACTGATGGAACATAATCAATAGAAGAATTGCAACACTCTTAATGAGAGTGTTTCAGGGGGAATATTTATCACATCAATCGTTTATTCCATTACAATTATTTTAATTATATATTTTAAAATTTAGCATTAACAAACCCAGATAATAAATTATGATGTTTCAGTCAGGTTCTTTGTTTTGTCCCCATTCTGCTCAGCTATTTTACAAGCCTGAACCTTATGACCACTATTGCTGTATTTATCTGAAACAGAGTCAATAGCGTTAAAGGTGATACCTCTAAGCCTTAATGTTCTGCTCAACATTTCGATCTTCTATGCTGAGAAGCCAATAAACCTTTGGCCAAGTGTGCCTCTTAACGAAGTATGTAGGATAATTTCTTCTCCCAGGAAATAACTGCTAAATATATCCTTCTGATCTTTACATTTTTAATTTGAGGTGATAGTGAGAAGAACCCTAAGCATTGAAATGTAACCTGCTCTTCAGTCTATACACTTCCATGTTCTTAGATTCTCATCTCACCCTTGTTACACAAGATACGAGCATTGGTTGTTTATTGGTTTTACTTTAAAAGAATTTTTAATCATTTTGAAGACTTTGAAATTCTACACCACCTCTAAGCATAAATAATGTCTATTTTAAAAATATGATTCGCTACCATCCACCCGCAGATTCTTGCGAAGACATCTGCAGATTCTAGCAAAGGTCACTTGTATTTCCAAAAACGACTACATCTTTTTTTCCTGAAAAAGACAGAAAATACTCTGTAACCAACTCATATCAATGCATGAAATTCAAAAGTATTTCTTAAACATTTCTCCAGTTAATTTCAATTTCTTCTAGTGTTGTAAATCCTCCCTAGAAGATGCCACAGATTGCCTGAAGTTATCACTGGTGCATGGCATTTCCATTTGCCAGTCTCATTGTGTAATTGCTTTGGGTTTTACCATCAGACACCTTCCTGTCCTAGTAGCTTCCTAAGGAAAAAAACGCATACACAACAGTTTTGGGAAAGGTTTAGGCATAACTCTATTGACAGTCAAATACATGCTGGGAAACTAGTTCTAGTGAAGAATTTTGGGCATTCCATTCATTGACTGAGAGTGACTGAGAAGTTTCTACTAATTGGCTCAAAACTTCCAAGAAAACAGCTTATTTTTTTCTTCTCTCCTCTATACCACCCCCCCCTCCCTTTTTTAACTTTAAAAAAAGTGCTAAAGTAGAGAACAGGGAACTCTTACATACTTGTTAATCTACAACATCTAAGTGTGTTTTGGAGAAAGCACGCTTATCTATGTTGCCTGAAAGTGTCAAGGCATTTGAAGCAATTGTATAATATCAAGCTCTTTCCAACTGCAGTACATGAAAGAGCTGTTGATAACTTATGACATGCTGTAATATAACTGACAAGCAGTATTTGCACACCACTAAAGGGTAACTCTATGATATAAATCCAGATTGATACAACTCTTTATGACAGTTGTAAAGGAAGTCCAGTACTGAGCCATCTTAAGTTGTTCCTCTGGCCTCACCTGTCACTGGGATGAAGTCGATGACTCTGAAACGGTACCTCCCAAGACAATACTGTTTTTGTCAGTTAGGGTTTTAAGCACGGTTGTGGCTGGTGACTGTAGAATTTTACGTGACAGCCTCATTCTACCATCAGTTGGATCACGTCCGAAGTACTTAACCTGTTAAGAAAACAAACCACTTTAAGACTGACCAACCTCAAGAGCTCGAAATACAACTTTCCTGAAAATATGGTGTGGTGGTGAAAGATGGTGTGGCAGTGGTTTTTTTTTTCCCTTCCAATTTTTCCATAAACAATAGGCACCATTTAGCCTATATTGATCTGTCAAATTAATGTGGTGCCTAAATACTAAGATGCAAATAATTTGAAGTGATCAGGCCTTTAACCAGCACAGAAAGGGAATCTCAACTGGCAAAATATTTTCTTCATGAGAACAAAACAAAGAATATACACAAATTCTTAAATACGATCAGTAGTTTGCATAGCATTTGAAAGTTGAAAAAAATATTTACCTGAATTTCTTGTCCAACTTCTAATCCCAGGGCACTAGGATGTTTAATCTAGAACACAGTGTTTTTCAGAAAAAATAATTTCAGTGTGGTTAATTTTGAAAGGTTATTTATAAAAGTTCTTTCTTTTAGGGATTCCTCATGCTACATTTCAGACAATCAGTGTCTCAAGATTATCTTATGAACAACAGGTTTCTAAATGTTACACAGAAAAGGATACGGCAGATCTGAGGAACTTAGCAATGTGCATGAAAGCACAGACAGCAGGATTGTGGCAGGCATACAGTTAAAACTGTTTGCAGCTTTTAAGTACAGGGAAAGGACAGGTTAAACAAAAAGGTGCTGCTAATCTAACACAGCTTTCAGCATGAAAATGGATTCTAGACCAGAAGTACATGTTACAGTCAATCCAGGCTATATTTTGTGAGACTAGGTTAAAAACAAATGTCTAGTTTACACTTGTTTAAACACTTATTACCTTTCTTTGATCAAGTTGTGAATTGTGAAGTAGCACTGGTGTCATGTTCGGATACAATTTTACCATTACTCCAGAATCTCTGTAACAAAACCACCACAGATCTTTCAAAATACACTCGCAGAAGTCTTTACTCTGTATACTGACCCCAAAGCAAGCACTAGTAAACTCTTCATAAACAAGACTGTACTTCTCCCTTTTAAAAAACCTTATACCAACCATAACATGCCCACTCATTTTACTTTATGTACTTCAGAACAGAATTTCAGCAGTAAATACCATCCAAAAAGTGCACATAATTTCAATCCAATATTTGTCTTGCAAAAAAAGTGAAAAGCAAATTCCTACCATCTCTCTCAGGTACAAAGACAAAAAAAAGGCCTTAGGTTTTACTATTTATAGAGTCCTTCTAATAACTAAACAGCAAAAATAAACAGCCTTATTAAAAATCCAGAATAATATTTTCAAGAGAAAAAAATCAGGAATTATGCAGGTGCCAATGTCACCAGCATAAGTTTGACATTCTTAAAAATCAATTATTTTATATCTCATTTAGGCACCAGGAATATAGCTATGTAAATAAATTAATTTCTACTTCAACTCCACTTGTCATACCTTATTTCAGTTATTGTGGCTGTATAAACTGCACCAAATTCCAAATTAACTTCCTGCTGTAAGGGGAAAAAAAGAAAACAATAAGATGCAAATTCACAAAAAGCAAACTGAGAAAGCTAACAACAAAAGTCTGTGCTTACATCATCTTTGCAGATTTCACTGATAAATTCTCTTGCTTCATGCATAGCACTAGGTGTGGGGGCAAACACAGAATATGTCTCTTCATCCAGCTGACTCACAGTTACACCTTTGAAACAGAATTTAATTAGAGGATTGAGGTGAACATTATTGTTTCAGCAAGCAAAAATGTTTCACTCAGTAAAGACTTGCATAGAGCGAAACGATTTTGCACACACTCACAAAGATCACAGAGTCCTCATCATTTCAAATATCCCTCTTCAGATTAGGTGCTGGACAGCTTCTCATGCAACTGAATGGAAACTACAGTTCAGGTATGCTTGCTAAATACCCGGACAGACTTGTGCTCCACATGGGACCATTCACATTTGCACAATTATTATTATAGTCCTTTTATGATAGAAAGAGAGTCGAGAGAATTTTGTTTTTATGAATAAATCTCAGTGTCTATGAATGAATGTCATAGACATTTTTTATGATAAAACTACAGCTTTCATTAAGACCTGAGGGAAATTAAAGTGTTTCAGAGCCAGAAGAGAGTAAGAGTGCACAGTAAAATTCTTTGCACCTCTAGGCTATTTTTTTGGCCAAGAGACTGTTTGGGCTTGTAAGCAAACGAAGTATGATTTTTCTCCTCCTTTTCTCCATTCTAATCCTCCTGAGAAGCACCAATTAAGCTAACTAGAGCATTAAAAGAGTTTCAAATCCAAAGCAGCTGAAGTAGGACATCTACTTGATACACCACAAACATCATCCTATTTTAATCTGTAGCTTTATAAAGTAGGAAACATGTGAGGACATTTTACTATATTAAACAATAAAGGGAAAGACTTTACATTTACAAATAAGTGCTCATGAAAGAAGTCTGATGTATTTAAGAATTATCATAGCAGAAACTCACCTCTGCTATATCATGGTTCACTATTGGTTGAATATTGCCTTCATCATACTGGAGAAACGGTAAGGGTGGGCTACGTCTAGTTTCACTGCTTTGATTTGTTTGCATAAATGTTTAAGTTGAAGCCTCTCAAAAATAGTTAACACTTTACAAATACCATTCACTAATTCCTGAGAGTAACCACAACATCAAGCTGTAGGCCTAATTCTGAACGACCTCCATTTGGCCTGCATTTATCTCAAGCAAAGCATCGATGGCCCTATTAGTGAAAAAGACATCAACTTTGAATTTGGCACTTAAGATCAGGCAGGTCAAACCACTGTGTAAACAAACAGAATTAATTTATTCCAAGAAATATAACAAGGTCAGGGAATTTTTGTCAGACTACTCGCTACTGGTTTAAGCCCAGCACAGGTCACCCCTACAACGTGATAGTGGGTTTCTAACATAAGCCAGCACGTTAACAGTATATACGAGCTCTTCACAGAATCCTACGAATACAGTCAATGAGCGCTGTAGGAAAAAGCTCATTGTGCCCTCTTAACCACAGCCAAAACCTTCAGTTTACTGAAAGAGATGCTCCAAAGATTTGATCTACACTTCAGCATATTCATGATCAGACTTGCTTGACTTCCCATCTTTCATTCAACATGATCTGCAATACTGTCCCTAGAAGAACCTTTAATTGCCTCTTCTGCAAGCACTGAAAAACATCATCATATATGCACCGAACTCCTGGGAATTCCTGCTGCAAGACAAACTTCAAGCACTTTTACAAATAGAATCTACACAACTAAGTGGCGCTGAAGTGAGTTTCACCTAGCTCTTCAGAACACACACACCTCTTATCAAGATACAGTACTGACTCAGTTTGGGCTGAGAACTGGAACAGCTAAACATACAAGTCTGAAAGCAAAGACTGTTTTGCAGTCTGCAGCATAAGGCACTAATTAAAAACTACCCTTTTCTCTTAATAGTTCTTCATATCTACTGATTAGGTTGTGGCTGCTGAAGCACAAATGTCAGTTCTGTGGAGATGGTTTACATAACAGTTTGGGAAGTTTAAAGTCAGCTACTTAAGAGTTTCTGAAAGGGCATAAATGAAAATATTAAGATTCAACAATAGCTATGCTAGTAATACCTGTGCTACCAATATCCACTAGTGAGAACTCCACACTAGTAATATTCGTATAGAGAAGAGAAGCTAATAATACATTAGGACAAATCATCACAGGAAGCAATAATGTCTTACCAGTCTGTGCTTGAAGCTTTTTCAAATTATATGCCCCAGGACCAACGAATCTTAATCTTTTTGATAATGGAACGTGGATAGTTTCTGAAATATTTTAAAATACTTTGAAATGCTAAACATAAACTTGAAAGCTATCACAAAAATCACATTCACTTACGTTTTAATCTTCTATAGTTACTTGTATTATTTGCTATACGTTGATGTAATTACATTTAAAAATTGAAATAAACGGAAATATAGAATACAAATAGCTTGATGAGTATAAATTACCTTACACTACACCAATACTGACATCTATATCCATCCTGATTTTGTGAGCGGTTCACACAATTTCAGTTTAATTCTGTTTTCTGGCGTAAAATGAAATAATATAGTGCTGGCCCCCATGGTAATGAAAAATAAAAATCCACCTCGAGAAATCCAAAGAAAAAATAACCCCAAGAGGCAGAAACATATAACAAGCATTCAATAAAAAAAGAACAGTTTTAAGCAGCAGCCTATTGTTAAAAAGGTAATGATAAAAGGTATGAATTAATATCAAATTATAACTAACATTACCTACAACTGGTCCACTTTCTTTTCTGTTAGGTCTGGGTTTTGCCAGTGTTTGGTTCATAATTTGTAAAATCTCCCTTTTTGCAGCTGTGGGGGTTGGGGAGGAGGAAGAAGGAAAAATAGAGAGTTTTGTATACAATTAAAATAAATTGATGCAGTTTTTGTTATAAAGTAGACAAACATCCATTCATAAAATCTGCCTCCTACCTAACTTGAGAATTTTTCATGGTAACAACACATTTCGGTTAGCACATGTTTGTTGCAGTACAACATTCTGCTCTGTGCATACAAACTCTATGCTTTCAGCACATTTATTGATTTTATGCAGCCTAGAACATTACATATAGTTCTGTTTCAGGATATTTAAATAAATCGGAGTACTGATAAGAGCAACACTGTGTAAGCTTTAATTAGTTAAGTTGTGATACACTGGCCTGGAACTTAAGCCGCGCTGCTTGAAGTGATAGACCACTGAATAGGAATCACTAGTTCTTACATTATAATAAGGGTTTTCTTACTAAAATCTTGCTATTATAATCAAGACGAAAATTTTCTCTCACAACCAGATAAATCCTTATTAAAGCTTGCAGCTTCAGTTTTTTATATGGCTCAAGAACATTTTAGCTGTACACTTCAGAACGCAGACAGTAGTAAATGTCAACAGCAAATAGAGCTGAACAAATATTTTGCTGGTTTTTTAATAACACTATTATGTTGGATTTAAAAAAAAAAAAAAAAAAAAGTCATGTAATAGGATGTTTGCATGTTAGTCCAAATCCTTTTCAGTGTTATGGTAACACTTTATCTATTTAACTAGCAACAGATGCCTCCTCCTCCCTTTCCTACTTCCACCAATCACAACCAATCCAGAGCTTCAGCGCACAAAGCTGCACATCAGCCTTTGCTACCCACATTATTCATAGGGTACTAAGCTGCTCCATCTTAACCATGAATCCCCCTGAGATGACATGGACTTTTATTTAAGTTCCAAGAACTCATTTCTCAAGAAACATTTAAAAGTTGGTCTGAAGTTATGCTGAAGTTAGCCTGGAGCTTATTTTAACAACGCTTTTTAGCAATTTATTGCAGAGCAAGGAGCAAACTTTTCACCCCAACTTAACACATACAGTTTGAATAGAGCGTGACAAAGACTTTATAAAACTGACATGGCTTGGTAAAATTGTACTTGCATCAGTCAAACCCAAAATACTGCATCTAATTATTTCAGAATATATTCCTCTGCCCTCATGTTGCTCTTCTGTATAAGTTTCCATCCCCCCTGCCCCACTTTGCTATGCTGCTAACGTCACCGCATTTTTCAAAACAAGTTACCCATTGTACTAGGCTATTGCTTGTTAGTATCGCACCACTTGCGGAGTGTAATATTTTGTCCTCTTCTTATTAAAAGTAACCTCCAAGAGTAGCAAACAATTTCACTGACATTACATAGAATAATATGAAACTTAAGTGTAGTGGGAGGGGCCTGGATTTTTGGAGAATGAATGCTCTCCTCTGACAGAAAAAGCTATCTAGTATGAGGTGCCTACATTGAAATACAACAACACCCAAAACAGACCTTTTTTTTGAAGATAGCAGCTTTTTTCCACAATGAGATAAAAAAATTTAATAATTTATTATTTAGTTTCATAAAACTTAGAATTTAATACAATTTATCATTCTATGTGATAAAATGGGTACAACTACGGACCTACCTGTAGCTTGCTGAATAGCTTCCATTACGATTTTTATTGGTATTCCTGGCAGTTTTAGATCAGCCTATTATGAAAAGAGTTAAGTGACATCAGTATGTAAGGAAAGCTTTTTCAGATACATTTTCAGAATTTCATTTTAGGAAGATTAAGTGTTACAATACCTGCAAGGCAGTTATTCCTTTATTAGTTCCTGCCATCTTGAAATCCATATCACCATAGTAATCTTCAATTCCCTACCAGCACAGACAGAAAGAAAGCAAATTGGAATAACTTCATCTCGCTGTCAAGTCTCGTTATACTAAAAGTACATTCTACCTTCTGACAACTCACAAAGCAGTCCTGCAAACTTGGAATTAATTCCAAGACTCGTGTGGTTTTTTCAGCCTGCGTTTGCTGTTCATGTTTAAACGCATTACTTTCTGTCCTTAGAAGTTAAGAGCTTTTGTGGACTAGTTTCTGAACAACAGATCCACAGTTGATTTTGTAGTAGCAGTGGCTCCCAGCAACTTTGCTCATTCTCCATTCAATATATCTTGTCTTCCAGTAAATTAAAGTATTCAAGAATTATTAACCTCTTTTTCCCCAAGAGAAAATACAAAATTCATTGGAAAAAGAGCTTACGAGAGCTTAAAATAAATAACTAATTACAAAAACCTATGAAACATAACTGGACATTTCACAGAGGTTTTTTTGAAATAAGTGGAGTTTGTGACACAAAACAGAGAAGGTAAAACTATTCGATATTTCTAGTAGCAGAATTCTAGTTCCAGAATTAACTGGGTAAAATGTTACAAAATTAGGTCATAGAGGGTATTTTACAGAATTAAGCAGCAATAAAACCAATGATGCTAGAAACACTTACCAGGATATCTGTCAGCAAACGATAGTCCTCAATATCTCCTTTTTCTGGATTGGTTTTGGTAATGAGACCTATTGCTACACCTGCCACTGCGCTTGATACTGGAACTCCTAATAGTGGTAAATAAAAATACATTTTTATAACCTTTCATCATTTCCAAATCCTATAACACATTATTATATCCTTAAAAGAGCCATATTTTTGTACCTGCATCCATTAATGCCAAACTTCCACCACATGCAGAAGCCATCGAAGAGGACCCTACAGAGTGAGAATACAGGGAGGAAAGAAAAAAGTATTAAACATTGTTCAGATATAACTGAAAAAAACCCTGCTAGTGATATCTTTCCATGTCAGTTTGAAAATCAGCTTGCTGCTAGCTACAAAATACTGTGTAGCAACACACATACTACAATAAATGATTGCAATTAGAAATTTTCTGTAGCACAGTATTTTTAACAAGAAATGAATAATATAGTTCAAATCTTTCATGAGACTGATACCAAAAAACCCCAACAAGCATCAAGATTAATATTAAATATACCCGACAAGGACAAGGAATCTGTGGATTTCACAGAGAGCTGCATATACGACTCCACTAACCCCTTCTGCCACCACCTGATTTTGCTACAGTGCTAGGAAATAGAGGGTGGACCTTGGAGAGCCACTTGCCACACAGGGGAATCTGCAGAAAGGTGAAATGGATAAGCTCTCTGCCAACCCAGAAAGATGGAAAAGAACAATACAGACAAACAGAAGTTATGTCTAAGTCAGTGAGGGTACTGGCTGTGATTAAACACTGAAGAATGGGTCTCAGACAAATGCCGATGTATTTTCCTCACTCTGTAGCATAAAAAATGCACCAAATACCATTCTATTAAACTCAGAATTATGTTTACATTTCATACTGATACTGTGCTGTTATAAAAATTGAAAGAAAGATCCATTGGTCATGACCATAGGAATCCTTTTCATTTTAAGTACTTCAGGTAGTAGAACTATCAAGATTAAGAATGTCATAAACAAAATCTACTACCTAAAATGCCTACAGTTCAAGTTTGTCAAACCTGAGCTATTTTAAGAATTAAATTTAATGTCTTGCACTAGGTTAAAAATAAGAAAACTGTAATACCATTTGACTCTAAGACTTCAGAAGTAACTCGTATTGTGAATGGGAAATCCTGGGGAACGACTGGTTTCAAAGCTCTTTCTGCCAGTGCACCTGTTTGAAAAAACATCAAGTGATCCATAAATAAAAACAATCAGATAAAATATTAAAAGTTACAGCATGGGACTTCTCCAGGCTGAACTTACCATGCCCAAGTTCTCTTCTATTCATACCAGAAACTTTGCCAATCTCATTAGTTGCATAAGGTGGAAACTATGAAGTAAAAAATGTTATACAGAAATTAGAGGTTTTTTCCTCATTTCAAAACACACACTTAGGAAAAAAAAAAAGTCTTTCAAGTTTTGATGCATCTCAAGGTAAAAACAAATTACAAAAAAAATCAAATCACCACCTGACTTCTTATCAGTCATGTTGTTTGCAAAGCAGGACCAGTTTAAGTAGTGTTTAGTAAGTGTTTTACTTCCACAGAACAAGAGAATAAAGCAGTTGCCAGGTAGTTGAAAAACAACACAGCAAGCTGACTCCAATTAAACTTGTCAAACAAGATATCAGAAGTTTCATTTCTGTCATATAGATAATGGAACCAGATATGCCTGCCACCTCTATGAAACCCTTTGGGCAAGTTCAAAGGCTGAGAGATTCAAGATGTAAAAGCCCTTATTTACTATTGGTGTAGTGTGGCAGCTGAACTTATTAACAGAGTTTACTAAAAATAACAGAGCAGGTTAATCCTGTTTTCAGTGATAACCCATTCCTAAGGAGCTAACCTAATTTTATAAAATGGCAATTCATCAATTATCTAGTGCTTTTTAGGAAAGCAGCACTTTTGTTCTTGAACTGTGGTATAAATTCACATATTAATTAGAAATAAATTGTAGCAAATCTAGAGAGAATTTATATCCTTGGAAATGAGCAATTTCACCTTTAAAAGCAAAAAAATAAGCCCTTCCGTGAATCATGCAAAAGCTGTGACATAGTAAAACACTCACCTCGTAATGCAGCATGAAGTTTTTATCTTTTATTCCACTATTAATTAAAAACAAGAACATGTCAAAAAAGAGCAACCGTTGTAACATACAATAGGTAATAAATAAAATAATATTCATTTATGCTTAAAAATAGACCCAGTCAAAATAATAAAGCATTACACTTGCTGATCACCTGCATTTTCCCTAAGTTTTTCTATGTAGTAAACAAATAAAAAAAGTATAGTCTACAAAGAAAAAAGCCCTCATGTGTTAACCATTGTTAAAACAGTACCTCAGCGGTTTAGAACAGAATAGGCCCTATCAGTTCGTTATGGTTTGGGTGTGTTTGATGGAAGGGAAAAACCCAAAAAGAATCAAACTTCAAGACCTTACTGTTCACATTGCAATAAGGACTCAGAAATGTCAGCACTCGCAAGGAAAATGGAAAGTCTCCATAATCACAAAAAAGCTCTCAACTAAATAAAGCCCGTGCTCACAAAAGGTACTGGAGTACCACAAGACTTTACTCTTAGCAATAAATCCAAAAAGCTAATCTATAAACAAAGCTGCTTCAAGTCAAGACTTGCCTGTAGTTTCTTATAGATACAACCTCTCATTTGTGAAGCAACCTAATGACTGCTAATTAAATCCCATTTTTTAACACAGAAACTAATTACCAGGAATACCAAAATTACAGAACATGGGCCAACACTTCTAGTCCAAAAAATTTAACTAAAGCAAAGCTGGCACACTAAAATGTAAAAGATCCCACAGTGGCGGGACGAGATCACTGAACTGCAGGTTTAAAAGGAAGGAGAGTCCCATCCCCAACAAGTTAGCCCTCAGCATCAAAATGTTAACGGCAAAGGACTCGCTTGATACATCCTACATTAAATTTTCATCCTCCATTAAAAAAGAACACAAGTATTTTAATCTCTGAACATTTTTATTTTGAGACAAAAAGAGAATATTTAGATAGACTGATTCAGTTGGAGAAGCCTCCTCCCCAAAATTATCTACTTTTTAATTTTTTTTCCATTTGAACCAAACTTCACAAACAACAGCAGTAACTTCATGGGCTTTGTGCACCCAACCTATCGAGCACAACTTGTGAGAAACAGATTAAATAAGTAGAATACACATCAAGTTTCAAGTACGAAGATAAATACTTGAAACAAAGCGACAATCAACTTTCAATGATTTTATTTAAGGAGCCTTGATATATGGACAGTTTTACAGATTCAAGAGTAATTCACTATTTTCTTTCTCTCAAAACCAGACTGGATGTTACCTGTAATACTTTCCAATTTCAAAATATGTGTCTACGGAATTAATGTCATCGTAACAAAAAACAACTGCCAAGATCTCTTGAAAACAGGGCACTTCAAAGTCTGATTTTTACACATTTTTTTAGGCCTAACAAATAGATATATTTATGTTTAAATTCAAGGAACTTATCAAATGTGCTTAATGCTCGCCCTCTTTTACTGCCATGTCAAAATACCAAAAGATATACATACCTCACTGCCGTTGAGATAAGATCTGATTTTACACTTGATTCTATAGAGTCAAATGTAACTGTACAGAGAACCTGGAATAAACAGACAGGAGTAAATAACCTTCTCTTAAACACTTCCATCTTACACAACTTTTACTGTTTATGAAAAATCAAAAAGAATGATTTCGGCAACAAATATGATACCATCGCTTCTGCAACTTCATCACACAAAAACTTATTCACAATCTTAAAGATTATACAACCTTACAAGCTATGACATTTCAAAATACTATTTTAATTCTCCTGGTAAGAGACCTAGAACAGTTCGTTCAACAAGAAGCCAAACTACTTCATTCTAGAGCCAGGGCCAGATGCAACCACAATGTTGTACAAAAGAGCAAGCCTGTTCATCACAAGGACTTGCAGCTTGGGTTATTTACAGTGGGATAAGAGGGGACAATACTGAGGAGTAAACCACTGTTTGCGACTATCCATGTACCCTACAATAAATCGGATCAATGGCTGACAGTCTTTTAAGACAACAAGCTATAAAAAAATATCAGACCAAATCTTGAGTACAATCTTAATCCAATGCACCCAACATCTGAAACTTTTGGCAAAGAAGAGAAAAAAAAAATCTTATTAATGTGATTTTTTTGTTTTACAATTTCCCATTTTAGTCTGTGTTATGTATTTGGGAACAAATGAAATTCCTTTTAAAACCCTTCTCATGACTTGCACATTTTAGCACTGCCCTACATACCAAGGACCCATTAACTGAGTGACCCATTTCTCTAAAAATGAATAAGATTGAATTTTACATGAAAAGCTTGTGTTTCAACAAGTAACTCTTAATATAAAAATCTACATAGAGGGATGACAAAGATAGGATTTTGGATTTATGTTATTAACAACTGATTTCACTTTAGCTTTCCAGTTCAGGATGGCTTTTCTCCTCTAACCAACTCCCACCAATACAAAACTCAACCAACCAAAAGTGTCCCAAATCTAACAACCTGAACTGAACAAGGCAAATCCTTACAGCTTCTAATTCTGGTTACTAGACATTCTTCAAAGTCTTAAGACACAATAATGCTTACCAGATTCTTTCTGGACACACATGCTTAGAATATTATTTTACCATCTGTACTGTTCACGTAGCAAGGAACCAATCTTTGTCTATTGTCTTAACGGACTCAGATATATTTTAATAAGTGAAAATGATTTAGATATGATTACCTTCCGAATGCAAAGAAGGAAACTGCATTTAAATGGAAAACACAAATATTTCAGCTTTTGATAAATATATTCATGACTTCTGACATTCAAATATACTACCTGTGTTTGACCTCTCTGAAATAAGGCTGATCCATGAAGCATTTTAAACATGTTTACTTCACACTTAATATCTCTGAGGGAAGTCAAGTCTCTCCCGTCACACCTGAAGTTACAAGCAGAAATTATGAGAACAATGAAACTATAATCTTGGATAAAAAGTTGACAAATATTATTCAGTAGAGCTGGATATACTTACCTTCTATATTCATTCAGAACAAGATTCCTAAAAATATCCTTCGAAACCACATTAAAAGATTCCATGATTTCATAAGGCTCAGCCTCTGGAAATTTTTCTAAGTACAAAAAAGAAATTGCATCTGAGTTGGAAATGAGTTTTACACAACCTGTACTAAAATACCTTGGCCAACAAGGAGCACACTAACTCTAAGCAGCACTAGATCCATTTAAGCGTGCTTTCAATATTAAAAAGCAGAAAAGAATACCTTTCAACTGTTCTTCTGTTTCAAGCCTTATTTTGTTAATTGCTTCATCTCTAGAAATCTAGAACACAGGATTTGCAACCAGTTAACTCTACAGGGCAGAATAACCAAAGAGGTGTGGGTTGTTGGGTTTTCATTTGTTTTAACATTCTGTAAATCAAGGAATAAGGAACAGGATGGTCACACCAATTAAAAAATCAATCATGTTCTAAAAATATTCCAGTAGATAAGAATTTACAGAACTATTATTAATATTGCAAATACATACAGAGGAGAAAAGTTTTTATTAACATTAGTGTAAAGAAACTAAATCTTACTACAGTTTCATTATGGTATTAATTGAAAAGAATTGTTTGAATTGATTACTTACTTTATCATGGCTAGAATCTGTGAACACCACATAGATCTTGTCAAAAGCAAGTCTTTTGGAAAAAAAGAAAGAAATTTTGAAAACACAGCTTAAAACATAGTTATATAGTTAGTTTCTTTTAAGGACTAAATGTTTATTTTCGTTAGCAGTATGAAAGCACCAGACTGACATTTGTACTCCATTTAGCTCCAGCTGTCCTTCCTGCCTGCTCTCCTGCCAACTCCCTGAAATTAGTTATCACTTCCACAGCAAAACTCATACAAGCCAGCACATCTTTACTCCTCTTGCCACCATTCCACAAGAATAGCATATTAACTTACTATACTTTCACTAGGTTTTCAGGGTATTTCTTTTGTCCTGTCCTTCTTATAAGTATTAAACATGAAAGCTGCAATGTTCTTATGTTTCTATGGAAAACACAGTAAGTAATTCTGAACTTTCAAAAAATCTTATTTTGCTAAAAAAACCCCTGAAAATATCTGATCAGAGCTCATCAAATTAAATAATGATTAAATAACAGAATTTTCATCAAAATTATTTGTTCCGAACTTACCTCTTCGCACATTCCACAATCTCTTCAGGAGCAACAAATAACTTTTGAACAGTTCTTTTGACAACACCTTGTTCCTTCACTAGTTGTTGAATTCCCTGAATTATGTGCTGGGCATGCTTGACTCCTACTTTGATGGCATGACAGAAGTCTTGTTGCAATATATTCTCAGCAGTTGCTT
Organism: Neomorphus geoffroyi; assembly: GCA_033558235.1. NCBI lineage: Eukaryota > Metazoa > Chordata > Aves > Cuculiformes > Neomorphidae > Neomorphus > Neomorphus geoffroyi. The sequence goes on along the minus strand of JAUMJM010000005.1, from coordinate 96,633,062 downwards.
CCAGCATAACTATGAACAGAAAGTTAAAGATTAAGTAAATTACTATTTGATTGTTCAATAGCAATCTAACTCAACTGAGCAAATAGTGAGTACCATTAAACTGTACAAATATAATGGAATTTACTTTACATAACCAAAACTTATCTACCATTACCTACTATTGTATAAAAATACCAGTTTCAAAGATCAGGAAACCACCTGCAAAGATGTACCTACTTGATTTTCAAACACTCAGATATTAACAATTAACCTACTTACCAACTTGATTTTGTGGAGCTCCAGCAACAACTAAATTTAAAGTACTAGAAGACATCTGTTTTCGGGTTGGATTGATAATAGTTTCTCCGTTAACCAGTCCTACCCTCACTGCACCTACAAAGAAATGCCAGAAAATTACTATCATAACAAGGAAGTTCTTAAAGGCATCATTTTACTTTGTAAATGATACAAGTAAAACCAATAATTAAAGATATGGATTAATTTTAAAATATCAGCATGTTAAGTATATATTAAAAACAAACCTGTATGGCAAAACTATCTATTCTTGCATTTCTTTTGGGCAGTATTACTGAGTAAGGCATCTAATGCCAAGTAGCATTACACCAAAGGCTGCAAATCTATTGTTTTTTCCAGTCCTTTGAGCACATGTTTTCTAGAAAAAAAGCAGGCAGAAGGAAAATACAACTCCATATTTCTTCTTGGCTAGATCATTTCTTGTCCCCCAAAGTGTTCACAATGAAATAAAGCTCTTCTTGAGTTCCTGGAGAAAAAGTATTCTCATCTAGCTATTGTCTCAACAATGCTTTTATAATAACTTTCCCTAAAGAAAAAACTAAGTTATTGGTCTCTGTACTATCCTATTTCTGGATTACAGATCCTTCCAGAAGTATATTTAGTCCATGAAAAATAATGCTTTGAAGTGCAATAACCCTAGCCCTTATAAAATCATTTTCAATACTTGAAATAAAAGATAATGGACTTTAGATTCAGATTCTTCTTAAAAAATAAAGCATGAACTGGGTTCTAAGTCTCCTATTATGTTCAAATCATCCATCATTTCAAAATATTTACTTACCAATAGGACCATTCCATGGGATATCAGATAATGCAAGTGCTGCAGAAGCTAGAATGAAGACATAAAAAATATGCATTAGAAAAAAATGGATCATATTAAATCACATACAAACAGTTGTTTCCAAAAGTCCTCTTACCTCCATTAATTGCCAGAATATCAGGATCATTGACACCATCTACTGCTAAAAGATTACAAAGGATCTGGCATAAGATAAAAGACAATGAATAATTTCAACCTATACATTTTTATGAGCTGTCAATACAAAGCTAAGGACAATAGAACAAAACATTCCACATATTTATACATACTTATTCTGCAAAGCAAAATTTGCTCAGGTAATTAAACTAAAAAGCTTGTGAAAAAGCCTTAATGTATGCTGTCACATCATAGAATCATAGAATGGTTTTAGCTGGAAGGGACCTTAAAGACCATCCAGTTCCAACCCTCCTACTGCGGGCAGGGACACGGCCCACCAGACGAGGCTGCTTAAGACCCCATCCAACCTGGCCTTGAACGCCTCCAGGGATGGGACATCCACAGCTTCCCTGGGCAACCTGTGACAGTGCCTCACCACCCTCATTGTGAAGAATTTCTTCCTAATGTCTCATCTAAATCTTCCCCCTTCCAACTTAAAGCCATTCCCCCTTGTCCTACCACTACTTGCCCTTGTAAAATGTCCCTCCCCAGCTTTCCAATAGCCCCTTCAGGTACTGGAAGACCACTATGAGGTCTCCCCAGAGCCTTTTCTTCTCCAAGCTGAACAAACCCAACTCTCAGCCTGTCCACATAGCAGAGGTGCTCCAACCCTCACATCATCTTCATAGCTTCCTCTGGAGCCGTTCCAACAGTTCCATATCCTTCTTATGTTGGGGATTCCAGAACTGGACACACGACTCCAGCTGGGGTCTCACTAGAGTGAAGTAGAGGGGGAGAACCACCTCCTCCCTTGCCCTGATGGCCATGCTTCTTTTGATGCAGCCCAGGATACGGTTGGCTTTCTGCGCTGCCAGCACACATTGCTGGCTCATGTTGAGCTTCTCATCAACCAACACCCCCAAGTCCTTCTCCGCAGGGCTGCTCTAAATCACATCATTCCCCATCCTGTATTGATACCAGGGATTGCCTTGACTCAGGTGTAAGACCTTGCACTTGGCCTTGTTGAACCTCATGAGGTTTACACAGGACCACTTCTCCAATTTGTCCAGGTGCCTTTAGCTGATATCCTGTCCCTCTGGCATGACAACCGTCCCACTCAGCTTGGTGTCATCTGCCAACTTTCTGAGAGTGCACTCTATCTTGCTGTCTATGTCATCAATGAAAATACTAAACAGCACTGGTCCCACTACAGATCCTTGAGGGACACCACTCGTCACAGATCTCCATTTGGGCATTGAGCCATTGACTACTACTCTCTGAATGCAACAATCCAACCAGTTCCTTATCCACCAAACAGTCCATCCATCAAATCCATATCCCTCCAATTTAGAGTGAAGGACGTTGAGGGGGACTGTATCATATCCTATTAGCCTTTTCTTTTCTCTGTCATACAGAGGATATTTGTATTTTGTTCCTGTATCTCTGCAACAAAATTTGTCAAGTAGCACGTAACAAAAATACTTCAATAGAAGAAGATGACAAACTAAAAAGAAACATTACACTATTGGACCATTTTTCAAAATGTAAACCCCTCCTGGATGCTAATGAAAACTGCTTTTCCTAAAACGGTGCCTATATGTGAAATTTTCCTTGCATGTACCCAAATTTTTTATTCTAAAGGTTACGCACAGTGAGCATGACCTACCTGTGTATCATAAAAGTAGCCTGCTGGAAAAAGTGGTCTGATTGACCGATCTGCAAAAGAAATATACAAAGTCTAAGATATATTTTGTTTGCAGTAATTAGCATTCAGTTTGTCTTGTAATAACTCCATAAGAAACTGACAAAATAGTTTAAATGAAAGATCCCAAAAACCAGAAAAGAAGACAAAAGGCAGAGAACCTAGCAGGAAATATAGCATGAAATATAATTAATAGCATTCAGAGTAAAATAAACGGTATTTGGGCAAGCATACCCACTGTCATGTAACACAACGTGAAAACACTGAAAGAGTCTTTTGTGCTTTTGGATACAAAATAATCTATTAAATAGTATTTAACCATAAGCATCTTCAACGAAGAGACAAAGTCCTTAAAGAAAAAAGCAGCGAAAGTACATACGTTTGAAATGTTGCATTACTTCCACAATACACACATTTCTTCATAATTTTATTTCTGTCTGAAGTGTACAGGACTGTGTGACAGGCCAGGTCTTACAGGCTGTTCTCTTTCCCAATCGTTTTTATTCCTGTCTTAAGGTGTTGATGTATTTGACATCAGTTTTATATAAATGTTGAATTTCAAGGTATTAGTGGAATGCATATAGCCACGACAGAGAAGACTTTTCAAGGAGACTGAGAGTGATAGTAAGTATATACTACTCAGTAAGTCTGCCTCTCTGTCTTTCAGAGTTTAGCTTGGTTGTCTCTTCCATCTGTCCAGAGATGTGCAACTGCAGAGGTAACGTCTCTGCAGTCAGAATGAGATCCTGATATCAACAAAAGCTGATATCAGCAAGATTTCTCAAGACCCAGGCTTATCTATAAAGCAATGTGCACACAGCCACAGAGGATTTACCATTTTAAAAATCAGTTCTGATAAAAACAAACTCTGAAAACCGCAGTTTTAAATAACCATGTTTTCAAACATTCATAAAGATATTAGAAAATATTTAAAATACATGGTAAATAACAGGTTTCAGCCTACCTATTACTCTGCTTGTGAGAATTTCCTTATCAGTGGAACCAAGTTCTCTTCTTAGATAGTTTGTAGGAATTCTTCCTGCTGCAGCAGCTTTCTGACGATAGTCAACCTTTTAAACACAAAATAGGGATTCCTAAAGACAACAGATTACATGTTTCTGAGCCACAGAATCGCTCCTCTTAGAAGGGACACCTCCGAAGGTCTATAGACCATTGTCATCCTCAGAGGAAAGTCAACTCTGAATTCAGATTACAGCACTCGGGGCTCTGTGCTGATGCCCAAATGAACCCTCCCATTCTATACAGTATATGGACTGCCCAGCCAGCCAGTCCCCAGCTGGAACTGTTACCAGACACTAGTGCACCCCAAGTTCAGGACTTTGTGTTTGTCCTTATAGAATTTTACAGAATTCTTGTTGGCCCACTCCTTCAGTCCCTGGTTCCTCCTCTCTGAATGGCAGTCCTGCTTCTGAGCACATCATCTGCAAACCTGATGAGCACGAATTCCACATCGCTCATATGAGTATGAAACAGGCTGTGACCCAGGACAGATCCCCTGAGGACCTCAATGATTCAGCCTCAAGTTAGAACGTGAATCATTAACCTTAATAACCACAATACTTTAAGCCTCATAATCCAACCAATTTTACACACCTCTAAAATATAACATCCGAAGATGGATGTTGTGGCAGACAGAGTTGACAAAGCTTTTGTGGAAAGCTTCGCTAAAGTCAAGGTAGACAACATTCACTGCTACTCCCTCATCCACAGGTGCAGTCATTTTATCATACACTGCTGTTCTGAAGGTCCGTAGTCTGCTACTTGCATTCCTCACTCCCCCAGTGTCTTGAACTCCTCTATTTAATGATCATTACTGCTAAGGCTACCACTAGTGATCACAAAACTAATTCTGTCTTTAGTACTTACCACTAATGGCATAAACTGAGATGGAGAAGGCTTAGTTTTACTGACTGCTGTGACCATTACTGCTGTGTCACCTAGCTGGATTAAGAAAAAAAAAACAAACTGAAATGATCTGCAACCAAAATATTATCTTAAGTACTCAACTCACACACAATCTAAAACTTCAGAACATTCTTTGCAGTAAACAATCACATAAATCAATGCTTCTAACCATTGTTTTTGCTTTTCAAACATTTTTTTTCTGTACAAAAGACATCAGGGATTACATTGCCACTTGAGACTTTATAGCCCATTAATAGAGCCTGATATTTCAAAGACAATTGTTCACATCCAGAAATTGTCAAGTTGCACGTTTTAGCATTTTTTTTTACCTGAACAACAGCAGATCCATCAGCAAACCTAGCAAGTTTTCCAGAAGACAGTTCCATCTTTCTATTGGAAAGAAATAATACGTTATCACAGTGAATGCTTTGAAGTAACATCTGCATTCATCTAAAGCATCCACTGTACAGAACGCTGCCTACAATTCATACTAGACAAAAATTCATTTGATACGGAAATTAAAAATCTCTGACCTTAACTGACCAAGTCCCCTTACTTTAATGCGGTTTTGCTTCAACTGTCCTGCTGCTTTCATCCTGAAACAAAGACTTGCAGGCTCATCAGATGTCACCCAACATTACACCTATGTCTTAGAGGCAAAATGCTTTGCTCACACAGGAAGATGAACCACCAGACTCTTCAAGTAGGGTTTTAGAATCTTGCCACAAGAAAATGCAAGTACATACCTAGAATCATAGAACCATTTGGTTGGAAAAGACCCTTGAGAGCAAGTCCAAACATACCAGTCCACTACTAAACCACATACCTGAGAACTTCATCTAAACACCTCCAGGGATGGGGACTCAACCATGGGAAGCCAGTCCAGTGCCTGATAACACTTTCAGTGAAGAAATTTTTTCTGATGTCTAATCTGAACCTCCCCTGGTCAACTTGAGGCCATTTCCTCTCGTCCTATCACCGGTTACTTGGTTGCAAAGACCAGCACCCACCTGACTAGAACCTCCTTTTAGGCAGGTACAGAGAGCGATAAGGTCTCCCCTCAGCCTACTCTTCTTCATGCTGAAAAATCCTAGTTCCCTCAGCTGCTCCTCACGAGATTTGTTCTCCAGACTCCTCACCACCGTTGCTGCCCTCCTCTGGATGTGCTCCAGCAGTTCAGTGTCTTTCTTGTAGTGATAGGCCCAAAACAGAACAGAGGATTTGAGATGCAGCCTTACCAGTCCGAATATAAGGGCAAAATCACTTCCTTGGTCCTGTTGGCCACACTGTTTTTGATACAAGTTAGGATGCTGTTGACCACATTAGCACACTGCTGGCTCATATTCAGCCAATGTCAACCAACACCCCCAGGTTCTTTTCTGCTGAGCACCTTTCCAGCCACACAACCCCAAGCCTGGAGCACTGCATGGGGTTGTTATGGCGCAAGTGCAGGACCTGACACTAAGCCTTGTTCAATCTCATACCACTGGCCCCAACCAATTGATGCAGCCTGTCCATATCCCTCTGCAGAGCCTTCCTGCCCTCGAGTAGATCAACATTCCCACCCAGTTTCATGTCGTCTGCAAACTCACTGAGGGTGCACTCATCCAGACCACTGATGAAGATATTGAACAGGACCGGCCCAAACACTGAGCCCTGGGGAACACCACTTGTGACTGCCCACCAACTGGATTTAGCTCCGCTCACCGCAAGTCTCTGGACTTAGCCACCCAGCCAGGTTCTTACCCAGCAAATCGCGTGCTTGTCTGGGCCATGGGCTGCCAGCTTCTCTGGGAGAGTGCTCTCTCCTGACTCGGGGCCGTGGATGTCACCAGAGCCAGTACTGCAAGCTCCCCCTCAGCCCCGGCTTGAGGACCACCCTGTCTGCTCCCTGTGGGCATGTGGAGCCCCTTATCCGCCCCTGTCTCTTATAGGCTGTTCCCTGTCCTAATTCTTTTCATTGCCGTCTCAAGCAAGGCATAACATTCAGATGCATTTGAGAGCAGTTTTACATAAATGTTGAATTTTGAGGTATTAACTTACTCAATGAAGGAAGATAGCCATGATGGAGATGACTTTTCAAGCAGATCAAAAGGGAGAGATTAAGTTTATGCTAATAAGTAAGCCTGTCTCTCTGTATTTCAGAGTTTAGTTTGGTTGTCTCTTCCACCCATCTACAGCAGTACGCAACTGCACAGGTAAGATCTCTGCAATCAAGATGAGATCTTGATATCAACAAAGGTGACAGCAAGATTTCTCAAGATCCAGGCTTATCTATAAAGGAACGTGCACACAGTCCTAGCTGATTCACTCTTTTAAAAATCAGCTGTGATAAACAGGAAACCATAAGTTTGTTTTCTTCTGATATCACTGCAGAAACACCACCACCCTCCACCTCCATGGGTCCACAGAGCCGCACACTTGGCTCCCACATGTAATAGGCTGTTCCCTGTCCTAATTATTTTCATTTCTGTCTTAAGCAATGCTTAAGATTTTGATGTATTTGACAGCAGTTTTACATAAATATTAAATTTCAAACTACCAACAACTCCACCTCTGCAGGCATGCAGAGCCCCTCACCTCCACCCCCATGGGCGCGCAGAGCCCTTCATCACCACCTCCGCTCCCCGCGGGCGCACAGAGCCCCTCAGCTGCCCCCCACCTCCACTCCCACGGCCCTGCGGAGCCCCCCACCTCCGCCCCCACCACGGCGGGCGGGCAGAGCCCCTCATCTCCACCCCCACCTCCATCAGCGCGCAGAGTCCCCCTCCTCCACTTCCACCCCACGGCCCCGCGGAGCCCCGCGGAGCCCCTCACGAGCCCCTCACCTGCCCCCCACCTCCACCGTCACGGCCGCTGCCCCGCGGGCGGGCGCGTCCCGCAACGCGCGGCCATCCGGATGCAGCAGCAGTCGCCGCCCTCGCCGCCCCGCAGCCAAAGCTCCCAGCGCGGAGCGGCCACAACGCGTGACAGCGGCCATCGCGACCCCAAGGCCAGGCGCCACGCGATTGGCTGCGGGCAGCGGCGAGGGGCGGGCCGCCGCTCCCTGAGCTCGAAGCGGATTGGCTGGCGCACCGCAGCGCGTTGGTTTCGATTCCACGGCGCCAGCGTCCCCGCGCACCTTCTGGCGGGACCCCGCCCGGCTACGGCGGCCGGGGAGGGACAGGGGGCGCAGAGAGCGCAACGCGGGAGCTACGGGGCGGAGATCTGCTGAGAATCCAAAAACCACTAGGTTGGTAAAGACTTTTGAGATCAAGTCCAAGCGTACCTGTCCACTACTAAACCATATCCCTGAGCACTTCATCTGCCCGTCTTTTGAACACCTCCAGGGATGAGGACTCAACCACCTCCATGGGCAGCCTCTGCCAGTGCCTGAGAACCCTTTTGGTGAAGAAATCTTTCCTGATGTCTAATCCGAACCTTCCCCGATGCAACTTGAGGCCGTTTCTTATCACCTGTCACTTGGAAGAAGAGAACAACACCCACCTGGCTACAAACTCCCTTCAGGCAGTTGTAGGGTGCAATAATGTCTCCCCTCAGCCTCCTGTTCTTCAGGCTAAACAACACCAGCTCCCTCAGACCTGCCTCATAAGGCTTGTTCTCCACCTCCTTCACCAGCTCTGTTCCCTTCTCTGGACGTGCTCCAGTACCTCAATGTGCTTTTGTAGTGAGGGGGCCAAAAGTGAAGCCTGAGATGAAAAGTGGCAGAAAAGACTCCATGGCTGGATACAAGATGGATGTCTCCTGGATATGAGATGGGTTTGGAGCGAGCTCAAACTAAAATCTGGAGTATGTCAGCTCAAATGGGGGCTCAGACTGAGGGAGAGGACATCTGCACCAGGCCTGCCACCAGTCTCCCACTGCTGGTGTCTCAGGAGACTTTGTGGCACCTTCATTCCAGCGAAGCCAGTATCAGTCATCACAAGCACAACAGCTATGCAGGCAGCCACTCAACCCAAACCTGTGCCAGTGACCACAAGCTCTGTAGCTACACCAAGAGTTACCAGAAAAATCAGCCACTCAATGTGAACCAGATCTAGTTATGGTAAGCACTTTGATAGCTACTCTGGACACTCCCACTGAATCCACACAGATTACAGTGGTTGCAAATACTACTACTATGCAGCACCTGATATTGCTGCTAAGTGACAGCAGTGCGAGAGCTGGTGTGGAAAAGTTAAAACTTGTACTTGTTACACAGTCAGTCAAAAAATTTAGGGCCCTTTCTCTAGGAGTGTAGCTGAATGGGTCGGTGTCAGCTTAATGTCACACTTGAAAGGAAAAATGTATATTTGGAATTCTTTTGCCCAAAAGGGCTTGTTGTGAGCATCTTACTTTCAAAACTATAATACACCCACAACCAACCTCCATTACCCCCGCCATTTCAAAGTAACGAATTAAAATCCTTTAGTTGGAAAAACATTTGAGATCATGGAGTCCAACTGTACCTGTCTGCCACTAAACCATATCCCCGAGCACCTCATCTTCCAGTCTTTTAAACACCTCCAGGCATGGTTACTCAATCACTTCCCTGGGTGGCTGTTTCAGTGCCTGATAACAGTTTTGGTGAAGAAATTTTTTCCTAACATCTAATCTGAATCTCTCCTGGTGCAGCTTGAGAACATTTCCTCTCATCCTAAACTAAGACCCTAAATCTTTTTTTCTAATTAATCTTTCAGCTGTATTAACCATAGATCCTGTAGCAGCATCCGGCAATTGGAGCATGGCAACACTGTCGAGAGATTTGCAGTGAGCTTGAAGGTCACACTCATCTCAAGTAATTGAAGGGGTCCCTTCATCATGCCCATTCTTTGCTTTTCCCCTTGGTAAGGCAAGAACAGCAATCCTTAGTGCTCTTTTCAGCTAGGCATATCAAAATGTTTTTCAAAGTGCAAGGGTGGGGGGGCTACAACAGTGGTTATTGCTTAGCACAAGGGCTTGCCAGTTAAAATATTTGTTGTGCTGTTACATGGTCAGAGTGCAACAGAATGTTATGATTACAAGACAGTGGTTTTGTTCATACATTAATTATTCCTCAGATTATTGCTCAGTTGTATAATGCAAAAGAGATTAGTAATTACTTTATTATTATTTATGTCTGTGAGCATAAATGAACAGTAATGAGATCATGAAGATATGATCACCTTAACAGATCCATGCAGGATTTAATTAATACAAACTGTCACGCTTCATCTTGAACTCAATCTGTCATCTAGAGTTAACAGTTTTAATTTGGGGGATATTTAATAGAAAAATTAATGCCATTTATAACTAGTTTCCTTCTAATGCTGTTTTGATATTGCTTGTTGTTTTCTAATCTTTTCTGTTTACTTAATGGGATTTTTCTGTTGAAGCTGCATTTATAGAAAACAGATTCATTGGCTGGGAGAACAGCCCAAGCAATAATTTTTCTTCTGTGCCAACATGTTTCTTATCTTTTTGGCAAGACACAGGAGAGAGAAATGAGATGAATGATCCAGGAACTCAGGATTTGGCCTGGGCAAAAGGGCTGTTAACTTTATCCAGATTCAGAATTCATTGGTGCAGTTTTATTTGGTACAAAAATATATTAGGCGGCAAAGCAAGAATGTTCACCATGTTTGCCTGAATTCACATTTGCTTTGCTGCTGAAAAACAGAGGATTTTTTGTAAAGATTTTTTTATGTCATTATTTGTCATTAGAATTGCTATTCTCTAGCTCATGGCAAATAATTGTTCAAAAGTCTATACTGTTATAAAAATGTATTTGATTCCGTAAGAGTGATAAAGGAGTGGTAGGAAGCATTTATATAATACAACAGACATGAGCAACACATAATCTTGTCTTCTGTTAAGCACAGAAGGTGGTTACTTAGGGCTTTTAAAGCTTAAATTCAGTTTGGGAAGCCAGCATACTTAAAGCAGAGAATTATATTATACAAGTGACAAGGAAAGAGAAAACAGCAGTATAGCATTTGGTGGAGAATGAACACAAAGCAATATATGCATTTTGAGGTTGAACAGACTGATGTTGTGGAATGTAGAAAGAAGGATAACAAAGGTGTGGAGGATTATGTAAGGATGAATTAGAAGTGATCTAGAAGTGAAGATCTTTCTCACAGGCCCTGTCCATTCACCACAAAGGACAAATCCACACAGAAGTAGCGTGGAAAGTGTTTTTCTTGAACACTTTCGCTGTCAGCAGTAAGCAGCATACAAGAGATGCTTTTGGATTAGCTCCAAATGTCTGACACTTTGTCTCCATAATTTGTATGTAAAGTAAATCATGACATTCCGTCCTCCTGACTTCAGTCATCAGCAATACTATACAGTCATAACTTGTATTCTGACATTGTTCTGAGATCTTAAAGAAATGCCATAACTTTTAAACTCTGAAGAAGCAGCCACACAAAATATATGCTTCAACTTTTTTAAGAAAAGCCATTTGTCCGCTTTACATGTACCAAAGAATGAATTCTATAGCTGAGATTATGTATGGTTCTAAAAGAAGTAGTATAAAAAATATAAAGAAAAATATAAAAAATGTTTTTCAGATGATGCTTAGAAAAATAATTAACATTGTTATTTTTTCCATTTGAACATACTTTAGAAGAGTTAAACAGTTCACAAACAGCCATGAGCATTGAAAATAGATCTTTTGACTTCAACTAAAATTATTAGATAGCTTTTTCCACACTCACCAAAATGAGAAGCCTTAAAGTGTATATGCTTCATAACTATCATGTGGTGACATGTTATGGCCATACCACTGCAACAGGAAAAGGATACAAGAACTCAGATATAGTTCAAAATACTGAGCAGCAAACAAAATTCTTGTTTAGCCTCATGAAAAAAACAAAAACATTGTTCATTTATTCAGCAAGATTTGCACTTTATCTTCATTAATTTATTTCTCTGATTTTTTTTCCACCCAGATCCATATTCAATGACCTATAATAATAACCAACACCACCCAAGAGGACACATAACTTAAATTTCCCTATTCATTTTTCCCCCATCTAGTTTGGAATTTGGATAAGAGATGTGTTTTTCTTCCAAACTCCTGCTTATGTGCAACAGATGCCAGCAAACTGGGAGTAAACCTGTTTGGCACTGAAACTTTGAAACTACAGCTTATGAACCACCCACCAACATTTCAGTAGATAAAATAGTGAAAAGGTGTTTTTTTGAGTCTAGTTGATCTTTTCATACTATACAACACTTCAGTCTGCATGTAGGACACCATGTTGACAAGATCGCTTTCTGAAATTAACCACCACAAACACTCAATCAGGTCTCACCTGGGGAGATCACACTTTACTGACTATATTTCCCCTTATTGTCTTCTCAAAACAAGACTGACTGTGGCGAGTGAATGGTCCGTGCACCATGCTCTGAAGACCAATACACTTGGATTCTTTTTCATCCCAAGAAACAACAAGCTCCAGAGCCAAGGGACCTCTGCTGTGAACGCCCTACCCGCAGATGTTCAGCAACCATAAATAAGGGCTAATCTCAGCTCTGGTGACAGCGCATGTGGAGATAGATTTCTCTTTGCTGTTTTATTGAAAATGTATCCATCCAAAGCCCTGAGGGTATGCTGAAAACAGTAAATAAAATTTGTACACATATTCTTTGGAACAATGTCTAGGGCTAAAACCCCTCCTGAAATCTTTCTCCACCCAGAAATCAGAGATCACCAAAGCAGACTTTTCTCTCCCAGTAACCTTGACATTGGGTTAGCCAGGTGGCTCTCGTAGCCAACCCGTTAGAGAAGGAGTCGGGAGATCAAAATCTCTTTCTTTGTGGGAGATGGTTCCCATCATGCTGCAAGAGGAGGCAGGTTCTTCTAGAACAGCTTTCCCCAACTACCACCGAATCCTCTTCCTACATTTCAGTCTCAGTAGCTCCAGCTGCCACCATTTGCCTCATTTCTTCACCTGTTCAGAAGGACACTAGTAGTAAGTATTCTGTTTCCACTGGCTATGGCCAGTTATTATATAACCTGGCAGTTATTCCATTTGAAAGCAAAAGGAATCAGTTTGAAATTAAACAACAACAAAATAAAGCAAACAACAACAAAAAAGTCAAAACCAGTGTAGTTACCTGCAGCTATTTAGGATAACAAGCTTGAGCCTGCAAAGAATTTTACAAGTCCATCTTTAATACTTCTTTTTTTGTGAAATGGGATTTCAAAGTAGAGATTTATTTGCTGTATTTAAAGATATGACCTCCATAATGATGTACAAATGCAAATTTCCTTAGAATTTTATGTTGGTTCTTCAGAAAGCTCTACTACAACCACTTCAAAGTCTCCCAAGTCATACAAAACCTATGATTTTTCTCCTGGGAGACATTTGCTCAGAGAAGCAGTGTTAAGAAAAACACCGAATTCATCAGTTGCTTTCTGCTTTTTGAAACACCCAAACAGCTTGGATCTGTATGTATAAGCATCTGTGGAAAGCACTGAGTAAATATATCTACTCAATTATGATAGTTTTGTTATGCTTTGGATCATTAGTCAAGCTTACAGGAGACCAGCAGTTGTTTTTGAGCCTTTTCTAGAAGCCTCTACCACATTGAAATACAGACTTTTAATATCTGCAATGAAATCGCTCCATCTTCTTATGCTGGATGGGTTTATTTATCCCATGGCAGATATTAAAAGCAGGCATTTCTTTCAGCAGGAGCCTAAGCAACACCCTTTTGGCCTGTGTGTCTCTGCCTCATCCTCTCCAGCTCACTGGGTGTGCTATTGCAACTTGTGGGACAGCAGCAGAAAACTCATTGACATTAAAGTTTCCCAAGTTGCATTGGGGAATTAGTTATGATCCATTTAATCTTAAATGACTTATTTATTTTGGCCAGGATACATCCGTAGCTGATCACCTAATTCTATCCATAGCCCGTTCCTCAACCTGCAGCTAAATAAATATCTCATTTAAAGCACATCTTCTCTGGTGGAAAGAAAAACGTTCTTAGAAAAAAAGCCCACATACTTGTGTAAAGAATTGTTAGATGCATGCTTTAAGTGGATGGTAAGTGTACAACCAACTTCTGTGGCAAGAGGCAGCTACTGTTTTGCATACACACTTCCACTGTATGGCTTTTTATGGCTCTACTTTCTCCTGTGCTTAAGTTTATAAGGTATTTTATACTAAAAGATTAAATTGAGCTCCTTAAAGAGTCTTGGCATGTATTTAAATGTATTAATTATTTTATTTGTTTTATTTTTGTTGGTTTTTTTTGTTTTCTAAAGTGGAACCTGTTGCACAAACCTGGCTATGTGAAAACAACTCACAGGGAATTACAAAGATAGCTCTTACCTTAGAGCAAAAAACTTACCCTGATAGTAATTTATTTTCCCCCTTTTTTTGCCATTATTGCAAATAAGGACAATGCTTGTAAGAAATTTTGCCTGTTACTGTTTCAGTAAAGTTTCCCATACCACCATACCCAGGTAGGACATCTCAATCTGCTAACTTCATTACAAGCTGTAGAGAACAGTTACAGAAGGCGACTGGGACTAGCATTAAATAGCCTTCAGAGCCTGTTCACATACCACACATGGCCAAGTAACTTTTTTTGAACTGGTAGACTTGATTTAGCAGACCTCTTATCTCTCATCCTGACTTTCTAAAGAAGCCTTAGGTGTATACATTGAAATAGCAATTTTAAAGCAACTTCTTTTTCTCTTTTACTTAGTCTTATCCCACAATTCCGGTCATCGTTAGCGCCACTTTAATTCCCTGCTGTATCTCTTGTGATAGCTTTCAGATGATGCTAGATTTCCTTAGCTTGCATTAGCTGTAATCATTACTTGAATAAAGTTCCTCATTTTTTGCAGAAAACTCGTTTGGATGAACTTAGTAATCAAACCTTCTGTGGCAAGTGGATGTAATCTTTTATTTGAGTGAGGGGTTTCTGATCTAAATAAGAAGGCAGGCTGATTAAACAAACTATCCAGCCACACCCATATGACTTCTGGTTTGCATTATCTTGGTAGGAAACCTGTTTCTCACCCTATTTTAGAGCAGCATCAGTACTGCTTTCTCTTTTTTTTGGGTACTCATAGGTGACATGATGCTCTGCTCCCTGAGCAGGAGGGGATGTGATGCAGCAGTACTGTGCGTACCTTGTTTATGGGAGTGAAGGATGGATTCAAGCAGGGGATAGAACTAAGTTAAATCCTGTGACCTGCTCAGTAAGCTGGAGAGGTCTACAATCAAGTCTCTCCAGTGAGAGTTTGAACCCATAAGAAGCAGTTGCAATTCTCTTTTCCTGAACCCATGTTGTGATTTCTGAAGAAGTTGGGCATATTTTTTTCTTTTTGAGACCCAAGGACACTATAAAGTATAAGCAAATCAGAGAAATGAACGATTATCAGAGGAGACTTTTTTTCTTTTTTTTCTCCAGGAAAACTACTTGGATACGGCAATAATCAAACTGGTTGTGAAAATATGTAGCCTATACGTTTTTATGTAGTCTATTGTAACCACACTGTAATGCTTGCATTTTTTTCTTTTGAGTAATAATCTTTCAAGACATTTGAATTATGATTTTTATTGCTGTTAAATCTGAAATTAGTGAAAGACTTCAGAAAAATGATTGCTATTTTTTCCAGTTGTGCTAGAAAAACAAACCAGACAAAACAAAAAAGAAAAGACAGGCTCCTCACAGTGGAGTGCAACTCCTTCATGTTTACCTGGACTCTTCTTTGACCTATATATTGTATTAGGTTGAGAATAAAAAGGTCTTGTATTCAGCAACCTGTTTGAAGCCAAGGCATCTGCTGGTGTGTTGAATGTGCTATGTCTTCAACCAGACAGCTTTAAGATGTGCTTAATGTGAAAAAACCCTGGGCAACTCTGGTTTTTTGCAGTCTTTGGGCAGGTTAAAAAAGGGCTCAGCAGGTGCATAGGATGCGAGTAGTTGTTAAAACTGAGGCTCTCTAGTAAAAGCTTGTGCATTCAGATAAATGGACTTTATAGCTGTGCACAGGCTTTGACTAAAACATGTTAATGTGAACTCACAAGTGCAGTTCTGGCAGGATGACTGGGAGTACCTGTCTGCTGCTAATAGAAGTCGTTATATATATTGATAGAAAACTCTCTATGTTACTTGGGAGTGAAGACATGTTTTTTTTTAATTTGCCTTTCCAGAAACCTTAATGTCCTTGGCCAATTGCTGAAACAGAGCTGTAATGGTTTCTGGGAGTTGTCCATTTGGGTCCTTTGGCAATTGAAGTCACCTAAATTCATTTAACCTGATGTTTTAAGTCCAGGTTCTTCTAAAATCATTATCTGCACACGCGACAAGATTGTCTTAATGCATGTTTCTATCCCCTGCTCAAAGGAAAAATATTCCCTGTAACAAAGTCTGCCCTCTCAAAGGAGTTACTGTCATGTTTTATGCCACTGTTGAGCTGCTTTCTCTCTCCTCAGCTGCCCTGGAAACAGAAATATTTCCTATCAGTGTTTAGGACAGGTGGTGGTACTGTATAGGAGTCCTGGTTTGTTTCATGTTACAGACCTCTAACGCTTAGTGCTGCATGGGGGACTGCTCCTGTGCTCTTCTGGTCACCTGCAGACTGTGGCTGAGTGCGAAGGAAGATGGGTCACCTCTGCATGAGCAGCATAAATCTGGAGATAGCTACTTTGAGTACAATTGAGGAGGGGTTAATAAGGATTGAATGGTGCTTTCTGCAGTTGAATAGCAAAACCTAGATTTTACAGAAAAGATGTGGAAGTAGAAAACTATTTGTGCTTGAATTTAAAGTGGTGGGTAAAATGTGATCGCTCTATTTGTATTTACCTACTAAGTACACACAGGCCTGTTTGGTGTAGCATTTAAAATTCTGCAATATTTCTTTTAAGTACTAATATAGCATCTTTGAAATAAATGCCCTTTTTGAAATGGTAAATACGCTTTGGAGGTGAGTATCCACCTGGGGCTGCTGCTTGTCCTATGGAGCTGGGGGATGCTTCTGGGATTGGACAGAAGGAAGGAATGAGTAGGTGGACCTGAAATGCTCGTTCTTCATTTGTTGTGTTGTGATAAATGAGGGCACTTGGGTTAGAAAAAGGAGAAATGCCATAAACTGGGGGGAAATCTGTAAATATAGTAACTTGTAAAAGCTATGCAAAAATGTGACTGTGGGAGAGTGGTGCCCTTTAGCTGTAGCAGCAGCTGGTATGGTTGGTGAAACAATACTGAGGGAAAGACTCTCTTATTAAAGAAATCCCTGCAAACAGGAATAGAGAACATCTACAAAAGCAGCACAGCTTTGACTCTGTGGGTTTCAGGCAGTGCCATGGTTGATGTTTGAAAGTCCCCTTATTGTCTTATCCCAAATGCTGACTGAGAAGATGCCTTGTAGAACTCAGTAAAAAGCTTTGAAAGTTACTTCTCTTTTCTTAAGATGCATCACTTATTCAACTTTGACCTCTCTAGAAAAGCGGAGTGTTGAGCAGCTACAGTGAGAGTTACTGGTTTTGAACAGTTCACCGGATAACAATGTTTTTCCTCCAGAGCAGTATGAAGCATCACGTTCATCTCCATCTGATCCCTTGTGATACATGTCTTTGCTGGAGTCTTTCTAGAAGACTCTGGGAATGTCTCATCATGCCCTGAAATTTCTGTAGCAAGGAAACTGAGAATACCCTTCCCACATTTGCAACAAGCTCCCTGGACCGAGGAAGAGATCCTAAGATGATCTATTTCATGCATCATTCTCTATTTAATCTTCTGCCATACGATGGCACTGGTTAGCTGACCAAGGGAGATAATTTTCCTGTTGCAGTCCAAGCTGGGTTCTAGCTGTTTTACTGCGATGCCCGCAAAGTGCAGTTTCTGCCCACACAGCTCCTTCATGGCTTACTTGGAAACTGCAGAAGACAGGCAGAATATTTGTGGACTAATAGAAAACAACAGTTTGGTTTCCATTTCATATTACTTCATAGCTTTCTGATCCTTGAAATAATTTCCCAGCTTGCCTCTTCAGTGCAATCAAATGGAATATGGGCAATTTTCAACTTGCAGGGAGGAATGAGTGGCACAGAAAAGAATTCTTTTTATTTCAAGTGAAGAGAAAGATCTACATAAATGGTAAATTTTACAAAATTTACAAGACACAGTGCTTTCCCCTTTGTGTGTGTGCAAAAGGAATGAAGAATACCTGAAGAGCCACCAAGTCCATGGTTTAAAAAGGAGGACCTAGAGGTGTGATTTTGAGCGTTTTCAGGCATTTATGTGAACCCTGAGTGTTCAGTGCTGTTCTTAACAAAACAGCCAGAGTTTAGCAAAAATAAATGCAAAAGCATTCTGCCTGTGTTGGATAATTTTTAGACGCATATTTTTGAAACTGAATTAGTACCACTTCAAGTGGCTTTTCTGACCTGTACCTTCAGTTAGTTTTAAAAGAAATGTAAATGAGTGTCATGTGTAATGCACAAAGCTTCCAGATGTGTGTGCTCGTTTACTGTCTATTCAGTTTTTGGGTGCCCATGTTAAAAAGATTTGTACTCTGGCAATCTCTTCCCAGAAATTCTGAGTACTGAGCACTGCTTGGGGCTACTCTCTGAACCAACCTGTGAGGCCATGCAGACCTTTGGCAGTGGAGAGCCAAAGGTCTAATTTTAAATGATTGTGATAGGAATTAGAAGTAGATCTTAAATGACTTGAGGCCCTGAATTACTTGTCCAGGGTTGGAAACAGCAAATGGGAGCAAGCAGGAGACTGAGGGTGGGCATCCTTTTGAGAAAGTGTTTTCTAAAACAAAGCAAAGACCCTTGTTTGATGGGCAAGTAGCTATCTGATCCAGCATGTAATGCAAAGAAAATGCATGTAAAATAAATGTAATTTTTTATGCATTTTAAAAAACAAAACCAGTTATTGTCTGGGATTTTCCTGTGTAGTAACCTGTAAGCTAGTGGGACTGCACTCGTTGCCTTAAAACTTTGACAAATTTTAAAAGAATTACGTTGTTCCTTAAATATATAATTCCTTTACTGCTTTCCTATTTCTGTTAGGGAGAAGCATGGGCTGTCTTTTGCTGTCGTGTAAGGATGCATTTCCCTGATTAAAATCCCTCTGGCCACCACTCTGCTTGGGAGTGTGGCTATGGATTTGGGGTTTGCCCCTGTCTTGCAGCACCTTGTGTGGCTGTTGTACATTTTGGGACAAGGCAGTGGTGAAATGGGGTTGAGTAAGACAGGTGATAATTAGACAAGATGATGAGATGGAGGAAGGCAGCAATAAGGATTGATGAATGGAGCATGGGGTGAAGATGAATGATCTGTGTTGCGTTAGGTGATGGCTTGAAAATGATAAAAAAGGTAAATTCCGAACTTCTCATGCTCTTTGTCGAAAAGCTAGTCATGATAACGTAGCTGTGGATGTGACACTTTGAAATAGTTGTTTAATGATTACCTAGGTTTTCATGTTGGACATGTTTCCTTTTAACTGGTGTTTTAATTTCAAAAAGCATTCTTAAGTAAGATTAAAAAGACAAGGCAGTCATTAATTTGGCCTCTTTAACCAAGAGCAGACCTCTGGATGCTCAGAGTTGCTGGTCTTGCCATGCAGAAAGGCCCTGGTAGTCTCTGAGAAAGGAGGATGCAATATGAAAACTGGGAGGGGGTGAGGAGGGAACAGGAGTTATCTCTTGCCTGCAGCTTTCCGATGATTAAAGCATATTAGCCATTGAATCCTTTAAAATTTTGCTCTCTATGAAACTCAAGGAAAAAGCTTTTGAAACTGTGTAAGAAATTGGATATTGACAAAATCCGAACTTGTAGCAGTGCTGTGAGTGTGCTGAAATAAAGCAGCAGCCTTTAAACTCATAGTCCTATGGATTGTATCCATTCTTTTTCCCCCTTTGGCATGATGGCTTGCATTTTTCTTTTTAATTTCAAAATAAAACTATAAATAGGTCTTGGAAGCTGTGTACATGTAGTGATTGATCTGGGTTTTGTTTGCCGTTCTCACCCACTCACCTTATAAAGAAGGTCTAAGCTTAAATTAAGAGCTAATGACTGAGTAGTTTGTTAGTCCGTGCCACGTCCTTCATCTGTTTCCAGTGTTTTGGCTCCATCCTTTTTCTGTGGCAAAGGTCATTGATTTTGGCAGGGTTGAGTCAAGCTCATTGGATGGAGCTCTCAAATTTTATTACAAACACAAATGATACTCAAAATTATTTCTTCAAAATGGCTTCTTGGAGTCCCTAAATATTTACATTATTTTTTGATTTTTTTGGCAAAGAAGAAAAAAAAATCTGTTATCTTTTGGAGCAAGTAATAAGGGCTACACCTTGATATTGGTCCTCCTGATCAGAGGAGATAGCACTTATACAGTGAAGGATGAAAAAACAATAAAAAGTTTAAGGCTGATAAATATATGATTTATAGTCAGGAGTCAGTTATAAATCCCATCAACACTTACTGTAGTTATACCAGCACGTTTCTCTGTTGTTGAAAGAAAGGTTAGTAAAGGAATTAGGTATGTGATGCTTAATTCGTACAGTTACTTATGCAGGTTGCAACTAGCTTAAAAAATGCCAGCACTGTTAATAAAAGTACAGTAGTGATATATGTTAATAGTTTTACAGTTAGATATATGCTATATGAGTATCTGCCATTTAAAACTAAGTAGTCAGCTGTGTTTCAGGACATGAATGTGTAGAACACATAAAAATTTTAACAGAGTAATAGCAGCTGCAGAAGTTGTAATAGTAGAGGAAGGGGGAATACTTCAGCTCATGGTGGCAGGCATTTGCTCCACAGCTGGTAACAGTTCAGGGGTTAAACTTCAAGCTTTGATTTATCTCCTTTAACTTTGTACTGCATATTTGGCCTTGGGCTTTTATCAGATGTTGCTTTGTCCTAAGACCATCCAAACCCCTCAAATTTAACCTTTATGTGTTATTTTTAACTGTTTGTACAGTAGGTGTAAAGAGCATCTAAAGGAGAATCGGGAGTTTCTCCATGGTACAATCTGATTTTTAATTCCTCATCACTCCTTTATGAACAACCCTCAGCATATTTTTCCCAGGATGGCTGATACTCTGTCCCTTGGCCTTTGACTCCAGAGGTTACACCCCAGTTCTGAAAAACCCCAGCTAATATTAAATGATTTTTAATTGTTACTGCTGTTTTCAAGATACTAAGATGATTGTGGGTGTACAGGCATGTATAAACACATGAACTCAGGGCAGCAGCATTCAGTGTGTCACGTTAGCTATGTACTCTTCTTTGCTTAATCTTCTCTGATTTAGTTTTTCCCTTTAGGATTATGCCTACTTTTTCCAATTCAAAACAATTGTTGGGTAATTTCTACTTGCAAAAATCCTCAAACCTATGTAATTCTGCCTCTGCTATGATTGACAAACTGTCATCTGTAAACCTCTTATGTTCTTCCTGGACCTGCTTTAGTCTGATGCTTTTACTTTTGGAAGGAGTAGTTGTAAAAGTATGCTAATAAAAACTTTATCTGGCTTTATCAAAAGCTCATGTCATGTAGACGCATCCCTGGGTTGTGCAGTTTATAGCCTGGCTGTTACGGTTACACACTTGCATCATCCATGCACACATGTGAGCTTCCCTGCAGGAATGACACCGGGAGCTTCAGGATTTGTGGCCAAGTGTGCAAAAGGAAAAGTGAATAATCCAGGCTGCTTCTGTAATCCTGCCTTTGTTGGGTTATTTGTTGTGTTATAGGCTTTAATTACACCACTGCAAAATGTTTCCTAAATGCACTATAATCAGCATTTTCTAAAATGTTAGTTGCATGAGTTTTATTTCTTTTTTTTTTTTCTTTTTTTTTGAGCAGTTTTACTTTCTGCAGACTGTGCAGAGGCTGTGATGCCTGCCTGGCACTGGCATGTGGTCAGCTGTACTTGCACAGCAATTCCTTCATGTAACAGTGGGACAGTGCAAGCTGCTGATGGGCCCCACCAAACACACAACTTCTAAGGAGGCTGTGGAGAAAAAGTGATGCCAAAAAAATCCTCTTGTCTGCTTTGTGCTCTGAAAAGGAATTTGACTTGCCATGCCACAATATTCTGAGGCCAGGACTGATTTTTTGACCCTGGGAAGGATTTAAAGCCTCCATGAGGTTGTGAGCCTCTCGCCCTGAGTGACTGAGCTGGAATAAAACAGAATTTCTTGGCTGACTCTGCAAGATTTGGGGATTGTTGGCCTTTGCAGTGGGATCCCTCGCCAAGGCTGGCCCTGAGCGGTAGTGGCTCCTGTGCTTTGCTTACACGCAGGAGGGAATATGCTTGTGAGGACTGTGGTAAAATACTGCTAAGGATGCATTTGCGACAACCTGGAGTCTCTATTCAGCATCTTCCTTTTACTGTGTGGGTGTTAACACTTATTGGAGGGGACCTGTGAGCAGGCAGCTGGTGGTGACACCTCCCAGCTTGACCCTTGTAGCTTGGTAGAAAACATGCTACAATCACAGACTGACTGCCTGAGGAGGTCAGGGGCTGGTGGGATCCCACCTGTGTGTCCCCTGATTTGTGTTGCCCATGGCAGAAGGATGGGGTGGGGCACCCTGTGTGCCTGGTTGTGCTGGTTTTGGCTGGGATAGAGCTCAGTCTCAAGCTGAGCAAATGTCAGAGCAAAGTCTTGCTCAGATTTGTTCTTATGCAGGGCAATGTGCAAGTCTTGGTTACAACATTAGGACCACAAGTGTTTGTGAGAGAAGGAAAATGAGGTGTTGGTGCGCACGCTTGCACTATAACTGTTCTTCTAAATTGAGTTAATTATGGATATGTTTTCTCAGCCCTCCTGTAGCCCACAGTTTTTCCTGTACTAAATGAAAATGTGCATCTTGTTTCTATTGCCTGAGTTAGGTGGAGTGAAACCTGCCCTAAATAACAGAGTAGAGGCAAGTTTCAGTTGTGATTTGTTGCTATGAACTTTGCTGTATCACAATTAAGTTTGGTTTAGAGTTTTGTGTTTCGATTGGTATTTTATCCAGCCAATTTACTTACGTGGAGTTCCTGAGTATGGAGTTTTAATGTTCTAAAAAACCTTCAGCAGGTGTCTTGATTCAAAAGCTTCACAAATGCAAGGAACAGCTCTCTCCTGTTATTTCATGACAAAGACACTGGAGATGTTAATGAGCAAACTAATGATCTGTATTATTACAGTACAGATTGACATGCAAACATTTTGCAAACTGTACCTCACCAGTAGCTGTAAAGCCAGTGCTTCCTGCCTTGCTGGTCCAGAGACCTGAGGATGGACTCTTTCCACGGAGGAATTGATTACAGTTGCAAAATTTCCTTGTAAAATTTTTTTCCTTGTAAATATATTCTTTCCACTGATCCAATGCTGATTCAGTTATAAATGTTTTTGCATTTAGAGGAAACTTTTTTCCATGTTAAGGGTAGACAACAGCCTTTCTAGCAAACCCCAGACTTGGTCCAATACAGACTGATTGTATAGGCAAAATCTGTGTATAACTGTTGCCATATTCATGATTTCTGGTCTGCAATCTTTGTTGACTCTGGACCACAGCAAACAGATGGTGTTTAAGTTTTATTTGAATATCTGACTACATTGGAAATGAGGCAAAATGAATTCAGCCATCACTAATAAGAATAATGCCAAACCCTCAGGAAGTTTCTTTTCTCCCCTGCTTTTCCATAGTCTTGTTTATAACTAACTTTGTTACACAATAATATTTCATCTGAATGGTTTAAACAACAGCTCTGGAGATGCACCTGCAAAATTTTTTGTTGTTTTGTGAGCTGAATTGCAATGATAACGGCTACTATGCACAGAAGCGTCCCTTTAGATATGTTCGTCTTGTTGGGGCATACAGAAATGTAGAGAAATTAGATTTAATGCAGAAAAATACACCTGCATGAAGAAGTGTTACAGTTCTGTCTAGATAAATGCCACTTTAAATGCTGTTTTATAATTTGAACCCAACCAGTTGTTTATTAGTAACCAGCAACAACTGCAGACATTGAGCTTTATATTTAATCTAATTTTTGGAAAACTTGTTTAGCAATTAATGCTAATAGCTGGCTGATACTTGCATAGCATCCAAGTTCAACTGTACAATTGCCTTTCACAAAGCAGACTTGCAAACAAGATCTGGCACCTGAACAGGCCTGTGCTAGACTGGAATTATTCATGTGTAGTCAGATAAGTAAACAAATAAGGAATTTGGAGACTTCTTAGATTATAGATTTTTTTTTTCATATGATATCAGCCTTAACTTTGAGCTGCCTGGATCGTCTTTGATAATAAGCTTTTAGGCTTTAAAGCTCATTTGTTTATTTCTAGGATATGTTACTAGTACTTGTAGTAAACTAATGGGATTTAATAAACTCGGAACTCAAAAGGGGGAACTATTCTTTGATGTGATGGACATCTTTAAGCAAACAGGTCCGATAGTCTTTGCGATAAGGTTGATGCTCCTGCAAAGTCAAGCTGTATGGCACCGATGGCTCGGTTTTGCTCGTCTGTGGAATATTATTTCCTTAACTTGTCCCTTTGATATTTCAAAGTCCCAGAAAAGTTTGGTGAGCACTTAAATGGGAATCAACACCTTTGAAAGGGTGACATGGGGTGATAAGAGGAAGTGGCAGTACATGGACTGCACAGGCTCCTGAGCTGCAGAGCATAGAAAATACTCAAAATATCAGATATGTAAGTTGAAATTGCCTCAAGGCAGCTTAATCTTATACGGGAGGAATTGGCATAGTGCATAAACCAAGCAGAAACGGGCCTTGGCAGGAGTGGAGGAGCAGCAGAGTCTCTGGGACAAGTTGTTCTGAACAGTTTATCGCTTGTGTGAGCTCACGCTTGCTGTGTTGCTGACCTGGGGAACGTCTCCTGGTTTGATCTCAGCCTGATATTGCCCTCAGCAGAGAAACCTCATGCTTTATTCAAAACTGAGCCAACCTTTCAGGGAAATCCTCGATGGCTACTCTCTGCGTGGGCATTTTGGTGATAGGGAGGGCTGTGCCACTGCCCCAAGGGTGGTGGAGGCAGGTGGCAGAAGCATTGTTAGACCTGGAAGGGGGCAAAAAAAAGTTTAATGAAAAATAATGCTTTCTCATATGTGTCATCCTCTGTTCTTTGTCTCTCCTTTTCCTGCAGTTGGGATAGGGCAGGCAGGCTTAACAGCGGTCTGAGCATCCCAATGTTCAAATCAACTTGGGCGGTTTGGTGCCTTAGGACTCATTTCTGCTTCATGATTGCTTCATGCTGGGATATTGCGGTGAGGTTATTTGGGGGAGAATTAAAAGCTTTTTTTTTTTTTTTTTTTGTTCTTCTGGATGGTTTTTGGCGCCGAGAGAACCTGTAGCTCTTGCAAAATGTTCAGCATCCCTGAACTTAAACACTATCGTAACATCAGACCTCACTGGATTTTGGCTTGAGGCTTGCATCCGGAAGTATTAAAGTGCTTGTGTTAGACAGGAATGTTACCCTCGATATAAATTTCCATATAAAAACCTCTACTTGTCATTTCTCCTTATATTCCCTCTGTTTGTCTCACTCTTGTTTCTTTTTATTGCCGTTTCTGCTTGGCAAACAGCACCACAGTCCTTGCTGAACGTCAGCCTTCGAGGGAGCTTCTGCAGAGCAATGAGGTTTTAAAAATTAAAACCCACAAATTTTTAGGCTTCCTACAGGCTCTCTGGGGTTTTTGTCCCCTTGTCTATGCCTGATGAATGAAATGTGTGAGCAGTGGGATGGGACTTTGTGTTGGGGGTGACATGGGGGGAAGCCAAGCTTTTCCCAGTGCCTGGATGGCTACAACTGTGGCTTTTCTCTTTGTGATGGATGACTGTGTCTCTGCCTGGTCTCCCCTGTGCTCTTCCAGTCCCGCTGCAGTGGGCAGGATGGCATTTACACCTTTAAAACCTCCTTGGCTCTGCACTGGCGAAGGGCTATGTGGTTGTTGGCTCCAGCCTCGGCGCTTCAGGGCATGGTTTCAACCATGTCTATGGAGACCAATTTTCAACATCAAAACAAACCAGTGTAAGTGGAATTTATATTACCTTTTAAAAACACAAGTCAACAGAGCTGAGGACTCTGCTTTGAGGAAGCCTCTTGGGTTTGTTCAGGGAGTTACTACAAATATTTTGCATCCTTTTTGATACTCTAGGCAACATCGGGAAATGTCTGATGAGGACAGCTGTTGAAATACCCCGGGCTGCGTAGCTGATGAGGAGGATTTGGGGGTTGGTGGTGTGACAAAGCACACCCCTATTATCATATAACCTACACTACTTGAAAGCACTGTCTTATTTTCAGAGCCAGGCTGATCTTTCTGAATGCCTTGATAGTATTTTTCCCACCTTAAATACAATGTTTTCAGCTTGGGTTATGGTGGTCAATAGCAAGGCCTTGATCCCAAATGCCTGAGTGTGTGCAAGTTCAGGTAAACCCAGAGGTGGAGAAATAATCTGCTGTCTAGAGATGGAAAATATCCCTTCAGCAATGTCATAGAAATGAAAAGGTTAAGTTCCCATAAGAAAAGGCTGTGGTGAAGGACATGTTGGGATGCTGGCTGAAGCCCATTGAAGAGGCATATTAAAGATAGGTGAGTGGGCTGGGGGTGCACCACCCACCTCCGAAATTTGTCTTGAACACTTGGTGCTCAGGCTGAATATCTTGGAAATTCAGTAATAGATACCTAAAGCCAGAATCTGTGTTTCAGGTTTTTTTTCCCCGCAGTACTGGGAAGAGAAAGGCATACTGAGCTACAGGACTTAACATTTGAAAATAATCTGGTTTAGGGATTTTGGCCTAAGTACAAGCACTTAACTGCTAACTTAATGATAGGAGAAGGCTGTGCCAACAAGCTGCCAGCTTAGAGATGCATTTTTATTATCTTGGTACCTTGCAGGCGGTGGATTTGAATGAGATATTGGTACTGGCTGGATCTTTATTTCTTTACCTATTAGCACTGCATGTATGTGTTGTACATCTGTAATGTGTATGCATGCATCTTTCAGGAGTGCTTTGTTTTCATCTTTGCCATGATTTGAATGTGGTACCTCTCTAGCTTTTCTTTACACTTGAATGCAAACAGTCTTTGTGTAAAGTGCAAGTTGAAGCTTCACAAGAATGTCACTGCGGCCTCTTAGTTTCTGCCAACTCCAGAAATAGGGGGGAAAAAAAATCTTAAACAGAGCAAGGACACATTTTATTGAAAAATGTTTACTTGTGATGGAACTGGGCAACTTTCAACCTGGAAAGTTATAACAGCCAGTGATGCCTCTACTGTGTAGCAGGGAGGGGAAAAGGGTTTTTGAAGAAGGGACAGCTTCCTGATTAAAGTGGAAAGCCAAACTGTAGCCAGTTTGCCTAGAGATGGAGTGGGCTCGCAAACTGTGATGCTCTTGCAAACTGTGTTTTCATAGAATCATAGAACCATAAGGTTGAAAGAGACCTCTGAGATCATCAAGTCCAACCGTGCCTGTCTCCCTACTAAACCACGTCCCTAAGAAACTCATCTATCCATCTTTTAAACACCTCCAGGGATGGCGACTCCATCACCTCCCTGGGCAGCTGTGCCAATCCCTGACCACTCTTTCAGTGAAGAAATGCTTCCTAATGTCCAGTCTAAACCTCCCCTCGCACCACTTGCAGCCATTTCCTCTCGTCCTATCGCTTGTCACTTGTGAGAAGAGCCCAACACCCACCCCGTCACAACCTCCTTTCAGGGAGTTGTAGACAGTGATGAGGTCTCCTCTCAGCCTCCTTTTCTCCAGGCTAAACATCCCCAATTCCCTCAGCCGCTCCTTGTAGGGCTTATTCCCCAGCCCCCTCACCAGCCTCGTTGCCCTCCTCTGCACACGCTTCAGCCCCTCAATGTCCTTCTTGTAGTGAGGGGCCCAAAACTGAACCCAGCACTCGAGGTGTGGCCTCACCAGTGCTGAGCACAGGGGCACAATCACCTCCCTTCAGTCTGATGTCTCCTAGCGATAGTGAGGAAAATAATGCTCACATCTGGCTTGCAGTAAGATATAAGCATATGTCGGCTTGATCTGCTCTGTGTTTGCAGAAAATGGAAGAAACTTTGGGGCCTTTGGGGATATATTAGAAGAAACTACTGCTTGATGATCCATGAAATTTTAGTGCTTTATTGGAGATGTACACTGTATAATTTAGGTCTTCCCTCTTCAGCATACCAGAGCAAAGGGAGAAATCTTCCAACTCCATTAAAGTTTCATGTTACTATTTTGATCCTTGATTTGATTTTTAGTACAAAATCACTGGTGTGAGCACTTGGTGTGTCGTTTCATGTTTTCCACTGCTTGCCTACCATTGGTTGTTTTTAAATCTCTTGTTAAAGAACACAGCTCTAGTAAATACCTTGGATTGCCAGATTGCCTGGAACCTGGTTCATTAGGGAAAGTGAAAGCAGCAAATGCAAACTTCAGTCTCAGCATTTGAATCACTTCAAGGATCAATTCACATCTAATACGTGTGTCCAGAAATGGCTTTCCTAGAAATATTATTGTTTACAGTGATCTGGTTCCTGCTACTTTTCCCAAGGCAGTGTCTTTAAACTTAAAAAGTTAAATTTCTCTCCCTTGAAGCTGATTTTTTTTTCCCAAGAGTTTGCTGTTCATAGAGTTTGCTTTAATGCTTTTATGGTTGCTGAGCTGGAGGTGATGGCTGATCACCAAAACCTGTGCCAGCAGTTCACCACAGCCTGACCTACAGCAACCACACAAAACAGCTATGAATGTAAATGGTGGATGTAGCATCAAAATGCTTTGCGCAGGCTACCTCCCTTTTTCTTTTTGATGTAATATTCAGTTTTTAGGCATTTGGCAT
The DNA here is from genome assembly GCA_033558235.1 of Neomorphus geoffroyi. Lineage (NCBI taxonomy): Eukaryota > Metazoa > Chordata > Aves > Cuculiformes > Neomorphidae > Neomorphus > Neomorphus geoffroyi. The sequence goes on along the minus strand of JAUMJM010000005.1, from coordinate 96,604,426 downwards.
CGTAACAGACTGTGCTGATGGCAAGGGTGTGTAACAGCTTCTGAGCTGCTAATAGCAACCTGCAAATGCTTCCCTTGTGCCCTCAGGTGCCATATATTTAATGGATCTTGGGAGGCTTTTCTGTGAATTTGTGCAGTTATTTTTCAGACTAATCTGAGCTTTAACATTCCCAACATCCTGCCATAAGAAGGGATTGGGGAGGACAGAACCCAAACTACATGATATGTTCAAGATGTAGTGGATTTACACAACTGTGTAAAAGTTCAGCTTTGTTCCCTGTCCTGTCCTCAGTTATTCCTAATACTGGCTTTGCTTTCTGTAGCTGTGGTTTCCTTTGAATGGTCTGTCATAACCTTGACACTGTCCTTCTGAGAGGTGATGGCCAGTTCAGATAAAGCTGGGATAACTTTACATTTATCCCCTTTGATTTTCTTTGGCATTTCTTTGCTCAGTTTTCAGAGGCCTTCCCCCAGCACTGTAAAGGTTCTATTTTTCAGGTGGTGCTCATCTTTACCTGAACAACTGGATATTGTTAGAAAAAATTGCTGTTCCTTGTCTTCTATCCACTTAACTCAAGGCAGGTCCTTTGATAAGCTGCCTGTAAGAACAGCCCTGGCACAGTGGTATTGCCAAATTCTTCCTCCCAGAACATAATAGAAACCTCCACTTTGTATTTTTGCCATGGCATTTTTGCTTGTTCCCTTAATGTGTGGGTCACTCTGTGGCCGCAGCAGCCTCCTGGGAGGTTGCTTCTGCTGTGCTTGGAAGAGACTTGATTTGCGAGTCAAGGCATTTGCAAGTTGCTCCTTTGGCCTGCCTTGTTTGTTTTAATGTGTGACCTTCCAGATCTCAGGAACATTTCTATTTTCCTCATTCGTATACAACCTCAGCTCCTCAGAGGATGACTTATTGATTTTAATAATGCCTTTTACCCTGCTGTTTTGGTATGTTGGCTTCCCCTCTGCAGCCCTTACTCTGAGCTTCCAAAATCTGTTTGTTTTCCTAGTTTCCATGCCGCCTGCAAGAATTTCACTCTTTTGACTTCCCACTTGGGTGTTTGTTGTGTATATTCTGTATAGGAAACATTCTTATATATTGGACATAGATACTCCAGAAACATTCCAAGTGCAAGAAGAAAATGTGACCCTCAAGAGGAGGTGGTCACAGGTTCAGACGTTTTGTTCTGAAGTGGCATTGCTAGGATTCAGACCTTGATGTGTCTGTGTAACTTTCATGATTGTAGTTTGAGTTTAAAAGCCTAAGTATGTTACTCTTGTCAACCCCACTGGCAGGCTGCTAAATTTGAAAGCCTTTCTGTATGCTTGTTTGGTTGTACGGACAAGGATGGTGCATGCCTTTGCCTAGGGAGTTTTTGTAGACTGGAACTGCAGAGGCTTTGGGGGGGGTCTTCTCTGGGGAGGTGGGGGGAAGTGAATGTTTCATTAAAACCATGCAATAAAGCACACCAGAGTGTGTGTTTGCAGGGCAGGAGCTGCTGAAGTGCTTAGCTGAGGGTTGCACCTTTCACTTTCAAAGGTCTGATCTGAAGCACACTAATAAGAATATTTGTCCTATTTGAATATGCATGTACTGCATGGTTATGTAAAAATCATAAATATTATATTCAAATTACAAAAATATTAGTTATCCAGGTGTATTTCTGAAAGGGAACAGAGATGTAGAGCATTGATGTCCCTTCTGAGACTGTTTGGATTCTGGATTAGAAAGTGAGATAATGTCTCTCTCAAGTGAGAGAAGAAACAGCATGTGATGGACACAGTGTAACTGTGTTTACAAAGAAAACCTGGAGCTCGCTTAAGTCCAGTATTGTGACCTGCAGGAGGCATGGCTGTGTGGCAAAGAGACAACCCCTAATCCACTATCAAGGTGTTTTCTGAGATACCAGAGAACTGAACAGGGGAAGCCTTTAATACAAGTTTGTTGTATTGATGTGACACAATGTTTGCAGCTTTTTCTGCTGAGCCAATATACACAATAAATGTGAGGCTTTGAGATAACTTACTTAAAAAAAAGTTACCTGTTCAATGTACGTAATCCTCATCAATATAAAATTGAACTGTGTTTTTTCCCATGCAAAAAATGACAAAAGCTGTTGTACTGTCCTTCAAATTTGCTTTGGCAGCTATAAACCAATTCCATTTTATTAAACAGCTCTCTTTCCTCCTAATATACACAGAAATGTTTGCAGTATAAACATCTTAAGTAGACATCTGCTTTTCCCCAGATATAAACCACAGTTAACTTTTTGCCCTGTTACTGTTCACTGGGGCTGATAACTTTTTCTGCTGGCCAGATGAAATAAAATTGGTTTTTGTACCAGATGCAGCACACTTTGGTTTTGCATTACGCAGGTGTTCCCCCAGCTGGGAAGTGTGGAAATGTGCCATTTCGCTGAGATGATGGTGAGGTTTAGAAATGTGAGGGCGTTAAAAATAATTCTCCGTGTTAACAGTGGGCTTTGTCCCTGGTGGGCTCCATATGCCGAACAGCTGACTGGGGCAGCAGCTGTTCTATATTTTAATAGGAAAGTTATAAAGTTAGAAACATGGATGATCATTCAAAACATAAGCAACTCTTTGCAGTCATGGAAACAAGATTCAACAATAAACTTGCATTTATGAGCCTTCCAAACAAAATAATCCCACTGCACTGTGTTCAGGTGGTCTTGGGGAAGTGAATGAACTTGCATTTCTATTTCCTTAAGGTCTGTTTACCCAAAGGCTTATTTTTAAAACATTTTTTTCCCTGTTTTCTATTTCTGAGGAGATATTAAACTTTGCATGCGATCATGATTAAGATTCTTCTCCAACAGTGACAGATATTTATGTGAGAATCTTTCCTGGAGTGTGTTTTAGATAATAATCATGCTGGTAGGATATAGCGAAGGCTGAGCAAGCAGTTTGCTCGCATATAATTTCTTGAGATTTCAGTGTCACTTTTAACTCAAGTAGGTGTTCAAACTCACGTTGTGTGGATGCTGCGGCTTTGTATACTTTGCAATGAATATGAAGTCTCACTTCCCTGGAGAATCTGATGAACCTGAGGGTTTCCTTCGTAACAACACATAGGTTTTCCAGCACAGCGTACAAAAGCTCTTCTTGTTCAGGCTCTGAACCACCTCCTCATTTTGATTCTGCACTTTTCAAACTCTCATGCTCAATCATGTACCACACCCCTATCCAAAACAATACCAGCCACCCCATTCCAATTCCTGCACAGCCCTGCTGTAGTCCCTGGCTTATTCTGTTCGCCTGCTCATGTTTTGGTTTGGAGGGGCTGCTGTTATTTCAGCTCCCCACTTCCATAAAAGCTCTGTGATTAATGTCATGTGTGGAGAGTGGTGCCCACACCCAGGGATTGCACTTAGGGCTCAACCAATCCATAGCAATACAATGGCAAGTCTCTGGACCTGTACTCCTGAGCTGTGTGACCTTTGACTTGGCTGGTATCGGATGTAAGCGGTCTCATACCAACCTGAATACGGCAAACAGACAGGGAGCAGGGTGGCTGGCAGGACAGTGTGTGCCAGTACTTAAAGGGGCCTGAAGGAAAGCTGAGGGGAGGGGCTCTGTATCAGGGAGTGCCAGCATAGGACAAGGTGTAATGACTAAGCTGAGAAGAGATTTAGATTAGATATTGGGAAGAAATATTTTCCTGTGAGGGCGGTGAAGCCCTGGCACAGGTTGCCCAGAGAAGTTGTGGCTGCCCCATCCCTGGAGGTGTTCAAGGCCAGGTTGGATGGGGCTTGAAGCAACCTGATCCAGTGGGAGGTGTCTCTGCCAGGTCCATTCCAGCCTAAACCGTTCTATCATTCTCTGAAAATAAAATAGGTTAAGCCAAGTTGTATGAGCATGGTGAGGTGCGGAGGAACAAGAGGGTCAATATGGCTTGGACACATATATGAGCTACAACTGCCTCAGCTCCTCATTTGATAAGTATATAAATACTATTTTTCTATGAATATAATGATCAGTTTTGGGTCATTGTCAGATAGGCAGAGACTTAAAATGAAGATTTAAAAGTACAGGTGTAAATACTGGCAGAGTATGGAGTAAATCCTTGGGGCCAAACCTGGCAGCTGGGGATGTTGAGGATGATTTCTGGTTGCTTAATTCATTGCAGGGCCCAGCCTGGTGCCCTGGAAGTGCCGGAACTAAAGGAGGTAAAGCCTCTTCAGCCTCCTGCATCTATCAGAGCAGCTCTGCAAGATGTGAGAGAACTGCCCATTTTAAACCTAGAAACAACAAAATTGATCGATTCTTGAAATGGACAATGCTGAATTGCACAATTTGAGCAGTTAAAAGTCAGTGTAAAAGAACAGTGCTGTTGCTGGGGGTAGAGGGGGAGGCTTGGTGGCCAGCATTTGTGAAGACAGACTATATAGAGAGAAATGTTAGTTGGCAAACAAAGTATGGAGACGCTTGTGCTGCTTGCCACAAGAATTGCAGGAAGGAAGAGGAGGTCAGAGGCATTTTGCTCAGTACTTGTGTGGGGTGAGGAGCTGCCTTTCAAACCAGGAGGATTTGTAGTGATAATGAATGGGGAGGATTCCCTCTGGAGAGAGGAAGGAACTTCCCACAAGCCAAACTGTATATTAGAGGGTTTTCACCACGGAAAACGCCACTTAAATTTGTCTTCAAAGCAACTGGGTTTGTATTGGTGAGCTCCTCTCAGCAGAGAGGGGTTAAGGCAACCTGGGGTCTCACCCCACAGCTCCAGGGCCTCAGGCAAAGAAAACACAACCCAGAGCCAGCCTTATTTTTTGGCCTATGCCACAACCGTGTGCTCTAACCCTTTTGGCAGCTGAAGTGTTTGTTTAAAGCCACAAATGACAGCTGGAAAGAATGATCATTGGATAATGGGGTCCTGCTCCGCAATTTGAGCGTGGGGGATGTGTCACCCTAAACTAGAGCGTTTGTGGTCACATTCTAGAGTGGGTTTTTGCTGTCTTGCCGTGCAGGATCTCTAGTGCCAAGTTCTCCAGCCATGCTTGTTGCTTCTCACTGGGCACATTCCTTGAAAGCAATCACTGAGGGTGATTGACCATTCAATATGGATCTGTGGATCTGCACCACAAGAGGAATTTTTTGTGTATTTTTTTGTGTATCTGCACTATTCACAAATATTTTCTACAGAAAATCAATTTTAAGTAAAGAGGCTCCTTCCTGTAAACCAGCAACTAACTAGCAATGTGTGTATGTTGGTATATTTTCCCCTTTTTTTAAATGTCTGTAATACTAAAATTTAGTAGGTGATATTTTTATCCTTCTACAAAGAAAACATGGTTTTAGTTTTCCCTGAGCTAATACTGTATAGACTGAGATTTGGGTCACTCTGACTGCAGAACTCAGTGGGGTATTGACTTCCACAGTAGCTGATGATTCGGCCCTTTAATGTGTCCAGTAAATCTCAAAAAGAGTAAGTACACTATGGTAAGAGATCTTTATTCAAAATTTTGTACATCAAAGGATTAACGACTACATTTTAAACAAGAAATAAGATCTTACATATTACAAAAGATGTTACTAGTTCTTGAATTAGAAATAAAATTTATGAACACTGTACATGACACATCTGAGTTACAAGAGCAGGAACAGGACTGAGTGCCTGAAAATATGATACAATTAATAAGCAAATGCACTCAATTTTTAGTATGCAATATAATATTTCTGGAAACATGGCATATTAACCTCTGTCTGAAAAGGCTACAACCCTCTAACCAGTAACTACCAACAGTGTTCTCAGAAGAAAGCACTGACACCTGTGCCCAGCCTGGTAAATTTTCCATTTGGCGTTTCTTTCACTGTTGGAGAAGTTTTCTTCCTGTGGTCTGTTTTTCTTGGAGATAGCAGAATGCTATTCCATGGTATGGTTAACACAATCTGCATGTAAAAACCCAATGCAAAACATTTGTCACAATGTAACTTTACCTCCAACTCAGATTAGAAAAAACAACTGACAGCACATAAATGTCTACAGAAATAGATTTTTATTGACTGTTATCTTTTGTTACAAAGTAGTTAAAAAGAAATATATTTTAGCTTATCAGATAACCGTTACTGTGTATCATTCATTCATACTATATAATTTTTTTCTTTTTGAGATTGTCAGTGTAGCTGCATTAGAATTTAAAATAAAAACAACACAGAAGATCACCTTTTAATTGCATGACCTATTTGGCTAGGAAGGGTGTGTGAAGTTTTACAGGATAGTATGAACATACAGTTCTCATACAAAAGCGTAGTATGTATCTAGTCCAAGAAAGGTAATAAAAAAGATTTAAATCTTTATACAGAAAGTGACAATGCCCATGTTATACTATGGAACACATCTACTAATTTTGAATTACAGGTGTAATGTGTGGACTAAAGATATCAAGTTACTAAACAAATTTTTTAAAAAAAAAAAAGAGCAAAATCTATAAATAAAATAGTAAGTGCTTTCTTTAAGATAATATTCTTTGGCTGCTTTAAGTGCCAGTGAAGGGTTACTGAAAACCACTAAAATGCGTAAGGTCCCACTATTATTGTTAATCTCAACACGGAGCTCGTACGATAATTCAAACTGTTGACTGTTAGCATCTCCAGGTCCACAATGTGTTCTCTTGGTCCCGTTAGTGATTTCACCAGTACAAGCATTGCGCTTACGGTGCTGGTTTGCTGAAAGAACAACAAAAAACCAGTTTAATTCAGTCAAACCTAAAATGATTCCCTTGTTGTGTCAAGAGAGCGCTTGCGTGTTACTACATTGTAAAAATGCTCTCTCTCAGCATAAAGATACACAATGCAAGTATTCTTCTAACATTTTTAAACAGTCATGACTAATCTCACACCTGGCTTTGCTGCAGGGAGAACTTCACCTGACTAAGGCTCAGAGGAATGAATTGCACTGCAGAATCTGTTCCTGATTATGCTGACTCTCCTAAAGGATGTGAAAAGTGGTAATCTATCCCAGGATGGTCATTGTTTTTATCCCCATCTATCAGATTTTAAAATATATGTAGAATAAGTACAACAAGAGACCTAATGTCTTTAACAGTGATATAGCTTGTTCAGAGGAAGAAAACTCTAAGTCTATCTCGTAGCTCTTACTCCAGAATAAGTTGTGCTCCCCTCATAAACACTGTGAATTTTTGCAACTGGTGTGTCTACTGCCATCTCCTTGTACCACTCCAAAGCTCTTTGGAGTCTGGGCTCATGCAGCTGGGGAACACTGACAGAGCTTGTCCATGGCACGCTGCTAGTTTGTTAAACAGCTTTGTAATTTAGAGATGATGATAAAAAGATAAACTCTGTCTCTCCCTTCACCTGCTACGTATATTTTCTCATCAGTTTCTCACCATGTCAAACGATGAATCCAATCCATCTGCTGTATCTGAGACAGAGCTCAGAGTTTTACTGAAACAATAGGAATAGGCACTTCTAAGTAAGCCTTTGTCCCTTGGCAGGAACAAACACACACTTCCTTATTTAAGGCCTGCAATTTCTTGTTGGTTGGCAACAGAAGACTGGATTGTTAGTCTCAAGAAAATCAGTCTGAAGGCTAGATTGGGGTCTATCCCAAACTATTCCAGATGTAAACTTGTTCTTTTAAGCAAATAACATTTTGTATTTTGGGGGTAGGTACGAATTTTTGATGTGTAATGAATCAGGAGGAAAGCAGTGTATTGTAGGTTATACCAGAACAAGTCAGACATAGGTGAGTAGTTCCTTGTTCCCATCTTGAGAAACATGGTTTAAATAGGCAATACCATATCTTAGTACACTTGGGTGTGCTATCAAAACCCTCTAATGTTCACATTAGAAGAAAAATAAGCAAAAATGAAAACCTTCCAATTTATAAATTTAATTTTTTTTGTGCCGATTCTGTTTTACTGAGTGTAAAGTCACATATGAAGCAAAAAGGATTTCCCAGGAATTTGTAAATATTACAAGCGTCCAAGAAAATCAGATTTCTTCCAAAAAATATCTTAAAAGCAGATGTTACAGACACTTCCATTCACGTGTATCTACTTGAATGCATTATACCAATAGGAAATGCTGCTATTCTAAGTCATTTGAACTTTTGTGGTTTTCTGAAATAGTTGCAGCACTGTGGGAAAACAAAGGTTTAAGTACATCTCAACATAAAACCTGAGTTAGCCTGGGCTTAGCACTCTAGAAATCAGTCCCTCAGCCAAAACTGTTAATGGTTTCTTTACCTTTTTTTAAAAATGAGAAAATTTACGAACATAATTTCACAAGGAATCTTTTTATAATCCTCTCCTAAATATATAGGAGAGTGTTGGTACAGGGAATAAAAAAATAGAGGTATCTCATTTGAATGTGCCATGGGTGTCTTAGGACTGGCAGATATTCATGATTACTACTAGTGTTGTATTCATTTGAAAGAAGCAGTTTGATTCTCATTTTAGAGTTTACAAGAAGAAAAGTACGAGGCTTTTAAACTTGGACACCAAGCACATTTAATAACAAAGTATTAAAAATTTGATAAACTTCGGGATTCTGTGATACTCTTATGGGAACATTTGACAAGTTTGTCAAAATGGCAAGGCACTACGACACCTTCTTGGTAACACCAGTGATTTCATACCCTGCTCCAGGGTCCAACCCCCACCAATACTCACTCTCAGGTAAAATTCTCCATTTTCATTTCCAGACTTGATCCTGAATGTGTTAATAGTATTAGGGTAAATAGTGGTTGCCTGAATCTGGAAGATATCAGAGGGCACTGTTCTGTCTGAACGGATGCTCATGTATTTGTACACCACGGAGTAAGGCAGCTCTCGACAAATGGCATTTGATACAGGGCAGACACAGCGGCTGAAAAAAAAAAAAAGTGGATGAAACTGTGATACTTGCAAAGGTGATTGCTTGCTGTTATATTTGATCATGTTGTCCCCTGAGGACGATCCTAAAGAAGCCCTGATTTTTCTCTTACTTCTCAGATGTAAGGACATAGGGCTCTTGACAAGGATTCCTTGGGTAACAACGAAATCCTCCGTGGTAATTCCAGCAAATTTCATCCTCTCTGCATTCATTAGTAGTCTCGCACTCATTTATATCTAGGAGGAAGGAAAAGAGACTGTGTCAAAGCAGATGGAAATAAGTTTACTGCAAAAACAAACACAATGTCTTCAAAACAACAACAAAGCCATCTGCTCTTCTGTTGAAACCTAAAAAGTTTCTGTGTTCTTTACCTGCTTTTCTGGGGCCTGGCTGTATCGGATTTCTCTACGCAGAAATGGAATAAATCTGTTTATTGAGTGTTCATTAAGTCTGAAGATTTTTTTTTTGTTCACTAAAGATACACATTAACCATACATAGTGCAACTGTGGAAATGCTGTAATGTTTCTAATTAGCAAAGAATGACTTTATAGCAGAAGATATCTTGTAGACAGAGGAAAAAGAAATAGAGGCAGAATTGTGATTTCCTGCTTTTTGTAGATTCTAACTTTTAATTGCCTGATTTTCATGGTCTAACCAAAATGCTTAGTTAACGGCTACATTTTAACTAAGATAGCTTTGAAAGGAATAATGAAAACTTGTTTATTGTGCAAGCAGAGCTTTCTTTTTCACCTGGGGAAATAAGCCTCACTGGAGGTGAGGACTGTCAGAATTAAGCTGTATTAATGCTCTGTTATCCTGTCAGTCCCAGAACCCTGCTACTGTCTGGCTATATGGCCTCACACAGTCACAGAAAGGTTGTATTCAAATGTAATCTCTTGGAAGGCAAGAACAGATTTTCAGCTGGTCAAACTAACTACCCCACAATGTTCAATATCAGCTGATAAGAAGGAAAAGAAATTAATCTGAATTAAAAAAAAAAAAAAACTAATAAAAATGAGTTATTTCTTCATCCCTTTTGCTTATAATTAGCCTACCTATTTATTTCTCAAAATAATGACTATTAAATTGGGTTCTGGATTACATAAGCAATGTTTTTTGCACTTAGTATGTTGTTCTGCAGTATTCTGTAATAAGATGCAGAGGCATTTAGCACCAGTGAGGAAAACCCAAAATCTTCAAAACTCTGGCATTAGATGACACTGACCAGAACATTTATTTTCTAACCGTATATTATCTAAGCTGCTCAAGTCTTGTATTTTTGTATCCTGTTATCAGAAGAAACATATCTTTCATTTCTACAGCAGCTGGATTTAGGAACCTCTATAAAGAGAAACATGATACAAAGCCATGTTTAGTGTCTGTAAAAAATGGGCTATTATTTTCAGAGATATTTATCTCTGAAACTGAGACTCACTACCTAGACATCCAAGGCAAGTTTTACCTGAGGGTTGCAGAAACTGAAATATAGTCCTAGGAGTCTGAATGACTTAGTTTGAGCTGAAGGATTCAAATATGAATTAAAAAGACATGCAATTAATCATCAAATGCTTTATCAACATATCTTCTCCTAGCATAATGGTAATGCTGTCACGAAATATAAACATTTAGATAGGAGGCGTTCTTAGTCTTGAACAAAATGGTTGTGTTAATAATGCAATATCGAGACCACTAAGATGAGGGCACTCACCTTGACACGTTCTGCCTCCAACTACTTGGTATCCTTCAGGGCAGACGCATGAGAATTTTCCTGGTTCATTGACACACTGATACTGACACATATAACTTGAGGTTCTGCATTCATCAGTGTCTGCAGAGAGCAAAAGAGCTTAAAGTTGTTGTTTTTTTACATCTACCTTGTTACAGAACTAAATGTAATAGCTAAAGGCTGGTTCTAATAGGAAAAAAAGAAAAGATTCTGTCTAAAAAGAGTAAGTTATCAAAACCTGAAATGTACTGCTTAACACCTCAAAGTTGCAAATAGAAGGGCTGGTTCTACTTTTGGTTTAGCACCAATCTTCCAAAATAAGAATTTTGGATTTGAAGAGAAGGCTAAATTAGAGTTCAGAACAGATTTGGGAAAATAACTCCTGGAAGAATTTATACTTTTAGTATTCCAAAATGTGATTACTTTCCCCAAAACCACAGATATGAGATTAGTTTGTAGGGCAAAAATATTGTCTTTGTTCTGGGGCCCTACCCTAATGGAGCAGCTCTTTGGGAAAGAGGGGAAGGCTTCTTTTTTGTCTTCACATAAGATTCACTATATACAATTCTCTTTTGCTTTTTTTATCCTTGTGTAACAACCAATCCCTTGCTACAGAAATGTAGAGTGAAACAGAATTTAACAGTATGCACCATCAACTGGAACTGAAATTAATCTTATCAAAACTAGGGTATGGCTGGAAAACAGTGTATCTTCCTCCTACGACCTCTGAGGTTTGAGCCTGCTTCTTGATTTTATGTCAGGGGTGTCCTTGGAGGCTGCATACTTGCTGCTCCCTGTTCTGTTCACTTGTGAGTAGGATTAGCTTAAGAAGCTTGGAAAGGGAGCATCTGTAATAGTTCTGTTGGCTTGTTTAGGAGGGCAGTGGTAAACCATGAAGACGTCTTTGGCTCAAAGGCTGGTAGAAATAATATGGGCTTTAAGGCTGAGATCATCATGTGTCCAAAAGGAGATTAGAGGACCCCTGTAGAGACTCTGGCAGAGGAAATAAAGTGTTGATTGTATAATCATCAGGAGATGTGCTGTTTGTATACACGGGCTTGAAAGCATCTCGAAAGCACAAATGTTGCTTCCTTAAAATAAAAAAACCGAGGTTTTATTTTCAGAGGAGCCTAACAACACACAAAAATTGCTCTTGTTTTTGGTTTGCATTCCTTTCTGATTCATTTAATGGTCATCAGCATTAGACCACACACAATTCAAGTGAGTTTGTGAAGGAAGTATTCAGAAGCTTTAATCTTCCCAGCTGTGATCTGAAATGTGGTAATGTCTGTTCTGTTTTACACTTACCATTAAAGAGATATCCGTACCTACACGTACCTGAATCCAGCTACTAAAGTGAATATTAGCAATCACATTTGCAACGTAAAAAATTAATGTCTTAAGGGTTTTTGTTACAAACTGCACATAAAGTGTTGCTCCACTTGAATTCTATCCCTTGGTTCACAGAAAGATTTCTGGGAAAATAATAAAAGAAAATACTACTCTTCTAAGACAAAAAAACTTGCTTACCTTCACAGTTGATTCTGTCACTGCTTAACTCAAATCCTGGATTACATTGACAAATGAAAGAACCCAGTATATTGTAACATTGTTGTGCACATGGGTTATTGGCATCACATTCGTTTATGTCTGAAAGTAAAAATTACAGATCTTTATCTTGTGTAGCGGGTAATTAGGCTCATTAAGTAGATTGGTTGTTAGTCTGGGTCTATGGCTTCGCAGAAGCTCAGTTGACTGTATCAATATAGATCTGCAGCCATTGGAACAACGTCAGATCTATGCCTTACATTCCATGTAGAAAAAGAGTACTTTTCCAGGAATGAGAGTTATTCTTATGTATGATGAATTCTTCCAAAAATGTTTCGTGTGACGATTTTTTCAGGTATGAAATACCAAGTCTCTATAAATAATTGATATAAGGAACACATACTGATAAGACCTTTCAACGTGCAATGGTTAAGATTTATTTGCACTATTTATTACTCTTAAAATTTGTTCTTTTAAATTCCATTACAATTATAACATGAGCCTTTGAGGCCAGTGGAGTTTTGCAATGCACTAAAGCCTAGACCATATTGGGGGAAGGTATGTTTCTGTGCTAGATTTTTTCCATGATGGGCCCGTCATAACAACATATATGAGAACACTGTGGTATGAGAAGAGAAGCAATTTTTAATGGGAAGTTTATATAGCTGTAATCACCTCTGGAATCTATAACATTCATTTTTCACAGGCTGTTGACTAACTGCTGCTCCTCTGCCATTCACTCTGTGAATTTTACTGTATTTTCCCTTATATTCCTCCCCTGCATGTTTTCCAATTTATTTGTGTTTATCAGATGTAACCATTAGTAGAGCTTCATTTGAAAAAAATCTTGAGTTCATGGCTTTTGCAAATGCTTATAAATGTCGGTAACACTCAGTCATTTACAGATACGACTAAAAATTAATAAAGATGACTAAGAATAGGCATTCACAAAAACTAAACCAATGAGGAGGGTATTAATTCTCCACACAATGAACATCCTAGTCCTGAAAATGAACAGTAATAGGGGAAAACTGATTACACTTTTTTTCTTCCTCCTTTTAGTTAATTTCTGGCAACAGTGCAAAGAATGTACATCATGACAGTGCTATCAGCAGGAATAAATAAACTAGCCAAAGCCATAATTTTGTTTGTTTTCCTTCCAAGAAGTATTGACCCACTTTCAATATATGCAAAAGTTGTAACACAAACTTAATCCGTACAGATGTCAAGTATCACTTCTGCCAGATGATTGTTGCAGATGTGACAGTCTGTCTTGATGCAGCAACCATTCATTTATGAATTTTCTTCTTAAGATTTACTTTGCCTTTCCTGATAGGAGTATGTCTTATTGGGCTGGGAGGCCAGCAAGCCAAGAGTGCTCTGCAGCGTGCCAGTGTACTTGATAATCCATTGCAATGCTTGGAAGTAATGGTAGAAGCCGGAAACCCCATACTGATTTACATTTCAGAAAAATATGTGTGTGTAATTATATATACATATAAAAATCATAGCCATAATGAACTTCTGACCATCCCCATCACCAGTCTCATTTTTTTAATGGTCATTCTCTCTGCACTTCAACAGACAGTTACCTTTTTATTAATACTCTATGTAATTCTTCTAGAACAGAGCTTATGATTTCAAACTTAACAGCAGCCTTAAAGTTTTACTACAAGTCTTCCCTTACAGTTTTACTTCTAAAGGGAGAATCACTTCTAAAGGGTCACTATTCCTTAGTGACCCTTTAACTTTCAATGTTATTTTCTAGATAGTCTAATGTGACATTCATGGATATTTCCTTTCATCACTAAATTTATCATGTGCTGAGGATAATTACGCTTAACTGCAACGGTATAGCCTTGCTTCCTCTGGTTTCCAGTTCCAGTTTTTGTGCTTCATAAACTGGGATGGTATTATGAAAGCTAGCGATAATGCAAAGCGGTCCACCAGAACTGAAAGAATAATTAAATCTAAGATTAAATAATGAATATAAACCCTCAGGGTTCTAGTTGCCAAACCAGATGCTCCTCAGAAACCTGCTATGCCAACAAAACGACAGATTTTTCAATAACGCTCTAATTTTCTCTTTAACCCTCCCCTACTTCTTGGATCACTTGCAGGAGAGCCTCTCAATACAGCAACTGGTATGTCTTACTGGTTGGTATTTATTTCCTTTAAGTTGGGATGAAGATACTGAAATTGCAGCCATGGCAAGTTGTGTGTCAGTATTTGTCTCTATACTGAGGAAGCTCATGTGTATGTATACACAGAGCAGTTCTTACCTACACAGGTGTGGTTGTTGGATGCTAACTGGAAACCAGCATTGCACTGGCAGTAATAGGAACCAGGAGTGTTCACGCATCGATGGTGGCAATATGGAGGCAAGGTGCATTCGTCGATGTCTGAGTTATCAAAAAGAGAAATTAGTTCAAATAGAATCACAATAATTCACTGTTCCAGTCTGGTGTCCAAAGAAACTGTAAAGTTAATTGTACTTGATTAAAAGCAGGAAAAAAGCTTATGTGAGCTAGGTGCTGCTTCTACAGATAGCAAAGGGAACACTACTTTACTTTAACTTTTGTAAAAATCTGTTTTATGCTGATTTTCTTCCAGCCGCTGAGATCAATACACATTCCAACTCCATTATTTTAGTTCCACGGTACTGCTTAGTTTTGTTTATTTTGTATAGATAAAACCCAGAATGTTTTTTTCTGCTTTTCACCCAAGATTTCTCATGATCAGATGTAACAGTGACTGACATAGCAAATGTGGCTTGTAGCTCTTCTTTTTCCAAACATTCGCACACAGCACACTTAGCATTTATGAAACCTTTTCAGGTGCATTGGGAAGAATCCAAATTTTCTGTGCAAATACAGGGGAAAGGCAAGGATAGAAGATTAGCGGATATGAAAAGGAAACAGGTGGTTGTGCTTCTGCAGATATCTTCCAGAAACTGGCTTGCCCTCCTGTAAGGAGCTGCCTTCGCCCCTATTCCCCTCCCTGCCTCTCCTGCATACCTTTCCATACAGCAGCACTAGCACCTTCTGGCTACACTCTCTGGTGCCAAGGAAGGTGATCAGACTGGCTTGAAGGTGGTGCTATCTCAGGTAGTATTAACTTTCCACAGACTCTACTTGCAGATTAGCCCTGGTTTTGAGGTGGAGCAGGCTGCCTTTCCAAGTTGCAGCATTCCTAATGTGCACTGGAGCAGGGTTTTCACCTGTGAGCCATACAAAATAAGCAACAACTCATTCTTTTTATCCTTCTGCATTTTAAAATGTTTCCTTGCATTCTGGAGGAGGTACTGCCCGTTTTTGTCTGAAAACCACTTTTTTATTACGCCACAATGCTGATTGTGCATGTATGTGCAGCAGCCGTCTTTAGTTGTGGCCTGCTTGAGCTTGGTGACGAAATCCATGCCGTGTTCTGTACACAATGAGAGATTTCAAAGGCTCAATGCTCAGACAAATAAGACCAGTTTTCACTGGAACAAAGAAAGGCACTTCCCATATTCATGCCAGATCTTGAGTTTCCTACCTCCAGCTGTTTCCACCATAGATATGTTTAAAAAGAGGCCAAGACCTTTTCTTTTTTTTTTTTTTTTTTATAATGAGGAAAGTGTTTGTTTTAATATGAAGTGAAAAAATAATCTTCAGAACTTAACCCTTTCTTTGTCAGATTTATAGTCACTGTTTGGGGCTAAACCTAGCAGTGGAGTATTTTGGATGGTTCTGAATGAAAAGTCTTACACTAGAAAATCGCTGGCTATCGGTACAGTAGCAATTCTCGCTGTAACTCCTGTTGCAGAAAGAAATTCACACATAGAAATGGAATAAATCAGGAGGCACAGAAGATCTCTTCCATCCTTCAGCTTTACAGGACTAAGCTTTTACAAATTGCTGTTTAAAGACCTGATTATACAATACAGGCATACAAGCAATGCTTTGCTGCTTAGGAACTACATTTATGCACATAAATGCTTCCAGGATCTGACTCTAATTCAGCGGGTATTTTCCTTGTGGGACTAGGCACATCAGCTACAATGCCGATCTAAGGGCTAAGCATTATCTAATCGATTCAGCCAAATCTTCTGTTTGAAGTAATTCTGGAAAGCAATTCATTCTATCTGCAGTCTTGTGTTTCAGAAAAAACTACTTTTGCGATATGTGACTAAACAAATTAAAAAAAAAAAACTCAAAAGAGGCAGAAATGAAGAGTGAATTTAGATTAAAATCAATCAGTCGTTAGAAAGGAGTCCTTTTCTCCCTCTATCGTGAAGCCAAAATAGTCTGGAAAAATTTCTTTCAAATTTGAGAAACATTTCCTCCCATATGGAGAATGTCTATCAAGATCTGGCCCCAAGAACATTTTCTGGCTAAGCTGTTATAAAATCCCCAAAGGCAGGCTTTATTCTGAAATGCTGACAGTACTAAGTGTAGGGATGTACTTATAATTTAGGTCAGTGTGTAATATGTAACACAGGTGTTTTTCTTGGTTTTGACCTAAATAGGAGAAGGGAATTTTCACTTTCCAGACATCTTCATTTATAGATTTAGATGCATAAATGTATTCACATGTAGATATAAGGGTGTATCATTATGCTTCTCTTCTTTTGAGTCCTGTAATATGTGTCCTGTGAGACTTTCAGGTTGTATCACAGGTCTTGACATTAAAACTGCTATTGCATAGCAGTAATATATTTCACCTGCTCCCAAAAGTCTAGACAAAACCCAGAGATTAAAAAAAAATCAATGACCTGTCAAAATGATTCTTTTACCTACATTCCAAACTACTCATCCTACTGCTGCAGAGAGAACTGAGAAAAATCAGGTACACGTGCGTTTACATCAGTTTGTCAGTTCAGGGCATGATCCACATCTTTTGGGAAAAAGATAATAATTTGTGGGCTGATTTCTACACCCCTTGGCTCAGAAGCCTAAAGAAGAGCCTTACCCAGAAATTTAAGTTAGTCTAGATGTGTACTCAAATGTCCCCGGCTTCCTTCCTGCAGCTTGTGTTAGGCAGTGACTACCTATAAACTTTGTGAGGCTTTTTCACAGAATCATAGAATGGTTTGGGTTGGAAGAGGGGAGAGGGGGAAACCTTTTTCAAAGAAATTAAAAATGAAAAAGTTCTTAAACACTTTCAAACACAAAGAAAAAAACCTGAAATTCTGCTTTTCTTCTGCTGAGGACAAAAACCCCCCAAACACCCAACGCTTTTCTCCTAGGCTGCATAAAACCAGTCTTGTGTCTTATTCAAGACCACCTCTTTATATCGCCTTATAATGTATATATTTGATTCTCTTATTTCATAGCTGTTTTTATTATGTCTGACAAACCTAAGGCTTAAGGCTGGAGTGCCTATAAAAGCAATTCATCCATTGAAATAACGGTTAAAGAGGTGTTAAATAAGACTGAAGGAGGACTGCAGGAACAGAGCAATTGGCACTTTTGCATGATGTCCCCAAATGAGGATGGAATAGGAAAGATGCAGTGTTTACACTGCACTTGGATTTAATTTAATGCTATGCTTGTATAGGTCCCAAGGGTGCTGATAGTTTATTTTGGCACAAAGAATAAAGCATAGTGGTTTATAAGTTGCAAATATCATATACCTGCATTCAGAGTTTCCATCTCTTTCGTTTATGATCATAAAACTGAGTACTGAAACAGACTGTGCAAGGGGGGTGTGCAGAGCAGGGATTAGGTCTGTGTGAAGGTAGTGCTTTGTCCCGCAGATCTGGAGTCAAGTCTTACTGAGGTCAGTGGAAAGACAGGCTTTAGTTTGCCACTATAGTAGATGTATGACTGTATCTGGGACATTAGGCAACACCCCAATACAAACAATAAACACAATGGTAACTATTAGCAAAATTAATCTTGTGAAGTTCAACTCCAAGTGTTGATTATACTTAAAATACTTTCTAGTTCCATGTTTTAGTAATTAATTATTGTGTTAAAGTGATTATTCCAGTGCATTTCAACGTTATACAGCTGTCTTACAGTACACATACCTCTACACTTTAGAATCAATATAAAGTTTGCAACTGTAGATAATGGAAGAAAATAATTCAGTATAGAGCAACACTTACCAACGCACTGGTCCCCTCGTTTCTGATAGCCTGGAGGACACTGGCAGCTGAAGGATCCTCTTAAATTGACACATACTTGGTCAGCTCTACAATTATGGGTCCCAGTTGTGCATTCATCTATATCTTTATAAAAAAAAGCGAATGCAGTATTAGTCATAAAGTTTACTTAAAAATTAGCCTGTTGTAATGCTTTGCATGTTTTCAAGCTACCTATAAGTGAAGTCAGCAAAGTTCAATATACTCCAAAGATGTTGTCTCAACACTTATCCCATCTGCCGGACACAAAATGTTATCAGGTTTCTAATAGCTTTTAATTTTGATATACTGCATTTGTAAATATTTTCAGATATGGTTATTTTAAGCAAGCAGATACTTTTATTTGTCAAATGCCACTAATATTTTGTACTTATTGCCATAAAACTTTCTGTAAACTTCTTGCAAGTTTATAATTTTTATCATATTTTAATAATTTGATTTCCACATCCCTCCCCATGCTGGTTGTTTGTTGCATGCTGAATTACTCTGGAAAACTTCAGCAAATGTAGTTCAGCCCTTTCTCAAGAATGAGATGAGTTAGAAATATGTTTCGCCAATACTAAAAAGACTCTGGTAATCTCTTTTGCATGGTTCCCGTGCTCCATACTTTGGACAGGGACTTGGAACTTGGTATGTGGTGGCCTTCTCATCAGGAACAGATCTGCCTCTTGTCATTCCCATGAAAATTCTCCTAATTCAGTCAATCTGTTAAAGTCTTTGGAAACAGTTTACATATGTGTGTATTTGAACAGCACAGCTAAAAATGCAAATACTAGACTAATACTTTTCAGTGTAATTCAGGCAGCTTTTAGTTCACACTAAATGCAGGCTCATACAAGTATAAAAATAACATTTTGATTTTGCCTATTCATTATAACTGCTGGAGGTACTTTATTATAATTAAACTGCATGTGCTGACAAATAGGTTGCTTAAAATGGAATTACAATTTGCTTTCTCATCTGAACATCTGAAATGTTGGAGAGCTTTTTATTGTAACCTGATACAGTACAGTGAAAGGACTTTTTAATTTTGGCATTGTACACAATTTAGAGACTCTAGGCTGAATAAACAAATTCCTTAAAACTTATGATCTCTAGTTTACAAATCTCAGCTGACCTCTCTATTTGTATAGGCACTGGGGACGTTAGAACATCACCAGTGGCAGATTCTGGGTGGTGCTTTGGAAAAAATGATGGATTCTTTCTCATAGCAAATGAAAACAATTTTGACCACAAGATTCAATAAAAAATAAACCAACAACAGTTTGAATTAATTCTCAATGTTTGTCCTTTCCCAAAACGTCCAAATATTTTATATATATCTTCTCTTTATCTGACAGGAAAAATAAAGTCCTTTTACGTTAGCCTGCTCTTTGCATTTCTGCACAGTATCAATCCTAAAGCTGCTGTGTTGATGCAGGACTTGCTGACTGCATTGTTCTGTACTGACAGCTGAAAAGCACATTCTCAGGTGTAAAGACTTTCAGGGACTATAGCTGGCTGCCTCATACCAACTCGACACATCATTAAACGCTTGAGCCAAAGCATGGTGGAGTTCAGTCTTTGCAGAGACTTCACTGGGCTTTGCATGTAATGCTCCTTTCATTACAAACGTTGAAACTAAAAGGGCTACAATACTCATACAGTTCAAACGCTTTTTGTTGCAGAGTGTACTGGAACAAAGAGTTTATTTGACCTTTAGGAACTTCATTTATGAGTTAACTTAACATGTGCTATCTTTCAAGATGGATTGGTTAAAATGAATTAACTCCTTCTGTTGCAATTTGCATCCATGGTTTGATTTCTGTTTAGCATAATTTCCATGGAATAAAATGCTACACTAGCTACAATGAAGCAAACTAAATTGACTTATGTACTCAAGGTCTTTGGTTTCTCCAAAGTTCAGTTTGAAAAAAACCCAATTACTCAAAAGTACTGTTTGACTGCTAGCTGCCTCCTGATTTTGAAACTCTTGGAGGATTCCATATCATGGCCACAAAGGTCTGTGTTTATAAGAACAACCTTTTCTTGAGACTTGTTTCAAGGAATCCTTTAGAGCTCTCCTAAGCTTCTTACTCAAGGTAGGATCCTGAACTAGGCTGCATATTAGCTGTGACTACATCCTGTCTTGTCTTCTACATGCCATGAAAATGCATATTGGTATGTGGTGTATTTTTGGTGGACTTCATAACAGCTTTATCAGTGTTGTCACTTCATCATCCTAGTACTTCTTGCTATTTTGGCTGGTTTTGCTGGATGGCTTTTGTTGAGACATGATTCTCTAGGCAAGCTAAGGAAACAGACACATGGAATGAAGTACTGAATGTCATCTTTTTTGTGGACTTTACTGAGCTGCCTAAGGTGGGAAGTGAAGGTGTACAGGACAGTAGCCTCCAGCCTTCGGGGCGAATGGCAGTAGGTTGCCATGCTTGGAGCAGTTCTGCTCACATCTAAGCAAAGAAATCAGTAATGTTAGGGGAAGGCCGATGGCCTGAAGATCACATTTAACTGCTTCAAGGAACACATTGTGGCAGGAGAACAACAGGCAGCCAGAATGGTTTCAGTGCTGGAACAATCAGGCCTGAAATCTCTAGTATTGCAATAATTACAGATATGTCTACTGTTGTGATGATAATGAGTTGAGGAAGTGAGTGGAACATTTCAGTGCTGAAAGCAGTGCCAAATGTGAACTGTATTGGTGTGACACCAGAAGCAGCCCAGCCCCTGTGGAGTAGGGAAAGAAGCACTGGTAGATTTTGCAATGTGATGTTCCTGCACAGACCTCTGCATCTATGCCTTTGGTGAATGAGGTCCAAAGAGAAGTCTTCAGCTTCTTGGCACTCAATATGACCTGAGTCATCCTCCATTAGAAGAATAGCCTTTTTTCTAACTGTCCTGAGAGTTACTGCAGCAATAGAGGAGTGGAAGTTATAGGAAGGGAGCCATATTGATGCTGGAGATCTCCTTGGGATGAGCGAGACCAGTTCTGTTTTTCTCTGAGGTGGCAGATGTGGTTATCTACCATTAAACATACACATGCTTCTCTCTCCATATGACATAGCATAATCTTACACTGGTGGTGCCAATACTGATAAGAGATTCCCACTTATATATTCATGGCTCCTGAATGGGTAGTCTATCTATGTGCAATTGTTTAGGGTCTGACTGATCTGAAGCTTTTGGATTGTTTTCCCAGGCATGTCCCCTTTGTATGCAAATCAGGAACTCCCAGGTCTCCATTGTGTTATTCTAAGAACTTCTTTTTCCAGTTTAAATCAGACTTTTCTAGTCCATTAAATTCCTAGTTTGTTTATCAGAACTTGCACAGTGCCCTCTTATTCTGTGACAGTGATCTAGAAGCTGCATCAGTTCTTGCTTCTAGTCTGCATCAAATGCAGTAATACTGGGATGAGATGGCAGTTATACAAACTTGTGTTTTTTCTTAAATCCTGCCATCTCATTCTATCTGATCTTTCTTGACAAAAATCTCTGGACTTAAGTGTGAATGGTAAATGAGGGTATTGGGAATCCACACGTCTGGTTTCTGCCTACTGCAAACACCCATAACCAGTTTGATTTGGCATCTGTGAAGGCATAGCCAGCAGGAGTAAGGGTGTGATAAACTCCTACAGGAACATCACGGAGCTCACCAACTTTAATCCTAAGAGCAAGATAAATTTGTCTGACCTTTCCTCTCTAGTACAAATGTTTAATAATGTGTGTTACGTGCATGTGTATTTATAATAATTAAAAAAATTAAAACAAGACACTCCCCTGCACACACTTGTCTCTCTGGGGAGAGGGTGAGAGAACAAACATGTGACAGATGTTTGTCATGTTGCTTAATGCACTACTGGAAAGCGCTCAAGATACCACAGTGATGAGTGCAGTATAAGAAACAGATCTAAAAAGAAAATAATGGGCTTTTACAAGCTCATTCTTGAGCATCTTTCCTCTGCATCTTCTTTTCCAAATTTAGTGTCATCACTGTACATTTTTCTATTAGTGTTTCAGCAACTGATGACACAGCTGAAGCTTCTACCTTAAGCAAGTAACTCGTAAGCTAGACCTGAAAACACCTGCAACTCATTCCTCATCAACTTTGTTTAAATTTAATTTCTAGATGTTACACAAACATTTGTTCACCCATGCAGGCAATTTAAATTACATTGGTAAGCAGTAGTGAAAATGATCTTCTCTTATAAAATTCCCCTTTCTTTTTAATTTGTATTTTCTAAACTCAGCTAGCACTTTAAAAGCTTGCACTGTTCACTATGGATAAACAAGAGCCATAAGTTTGTATTGAATTGTTAAACAACCTGAATGGTATTTGATTATTGATGCGTGCAATCTGTGAAATATAAATTAATTCTTAAAATCACTGTATCTCTGAGTCTGATCTAAGATGTTGCTCAGATTTTTATTCCCAGATAGTTATTCTCTGGACAGTAACAGCCTGTGTACTTGGAAAATTTCCTTTGAAATAGCCTGGGGTGTGCCTAACAATCCTTTTCAGATCGATCTTACTTGAAAATGGAGCTGGGTTACCTTCAGTGCCTCGATTGTTACAATAACTGAACTCAAGATAATTCTATAGTCTTTCAATAGGCCTCTGAAAAATAAACTTATTATGGGATTTAATTCTACTTTCAAACAAGATTTAACAAAATTTGTAGAATGTATTTGGATTGAATTGCATATGTTGTTTATAGGTCATAGAATAGAATCATCTGGTTGGAAAAGACGTCTCAGATCATCAGGTTCAGCCGTAACTGTCCCTTTACTAAACCATGTCCCTAAGAAACTCACCTACCTGTCTTTTAAACACCTCCAGGGATGGAGACTCCACCACCCCCCTGGGCAGCCTGTTCCAATGCCTGACCACCTTTTCAGTGAAGAAATGCTTCCTAATGTCCAGTTTAAACCTCCCCTGGCACAACTTGCCGCCATTTCCTCTCGTCCTAATGCTTGTCACTTGTGAGAAGAGCCCAACACCCACCCTGTCACAACCTCCTTTCAGGGAGTTGTAGACAGTGATGAGGTCTCCTCTCAGCCTCCTTTTCTCCAGGCTAAACATCCCCAATTCCCTCAGCCGCTCCTTGTAGGGCTTATTCCCCAGCCCCCTCACCAGCCTCGTTGCCCTCCTCTGCACACGCTCCAGCCCCTCAATGTCCTTCTTGTAGTGAGGGGCCCAAAACTGAACCCAGCACTCGAGGTGCGGCCTCACCAGTGCTGAGCACAGGGGCACAATCACCTCCCTGCTCCTGCTGGCCACGCTGTGTCTGATACAGGCCAAGATGCCACTGGCCCTCTTGGCCACCTGGGCCACTGCTGGCTCATGTTCAGTTGCTGTCAACCAACACCCCAGGTCCTTCTCTGCCAGGCAGCTCTCCAGCCACTCCTCCCCAAGCCTGTATTGTTTCATGGGGTTGTTGTGTCTCAAGTGCAGGACCCGACACTTGGTCTTGTCAAATCCCATCCCGTTGGTCTCAGCCCATTGATCTGGCCTGTCCAGATCCCTTTGCAGAGCCTCCCTTCTTTCAAGCAGATCGACACTTCCACCCAGCTTGGCGTCATCTGCAAACTTGCTAAGTGTGCACTCAAACCCTTCATCCAGACTGTTGATGAAAATATTGAACAGGTCAGAACTCAGTACTGAACCCTGGGGAACACCACCTGTGACTGGTTTCCAACTGGATTAACTCCACTTACCACAACCCTTTGGGCATGGCCAGCCAGCCAGTTTTTAACCCAGCAGAGGCTGTGCCTGTCCACGCCGATGGCAGACAGTTTCTCAAGCAGAATGCTGTGAGAAATGGTGTCAAAAGCTTCACCAAAGTACAGGTACACCACATCCACAGCCTTTCTCTCATCCATTAAATGGGCTACCTTGTCACAGAAGGCGATCAGGTTGGTCTGGCAGGACCTGCCTTTCATAAACCCATGTTGACTGGGCCTGATCACTCAATTGTTCTGCACATGCTGTATGATAGCACTCAATATCATCTGCACCATGACCTTCCCAAATACTGAGGTCAGACTGTCAGGTCCCTTCCCGGATCCTCCCTCCGACCCTTCTTGTAAATGGGTGTCACATTTACCAGTCTCCAGTCCAGCAGCAGTCCAGGTGTTACATTTAGAATACTGCATTGAAAGAATGTGGCTGTTTCAAAGTCAAGTATCCGCAAGACTGCAAAACACAGCATTCAGGTTCTCTGAACAGTCTGAATTTAGATCCATTAAGAATGATGACACAGTGTTTAGTTACATGAATCTTGTATTTTGTTTGTCCTGCAGGCTTGTGCTTGGAGGAACCTTACCATTCCCAAAATGGGTTAAGTGGTATGGTCCTTTATCAAGTTGCAATAATTACTGCTCCATAAAAAGCTTAAACTGATGTAAAGAGTCAGAGTCAATAGAGAAGGAAGCGAGGAACATTACATTTAAGTACACTGGTCTTTCCATTAAATTAGATGTAACCCACAGTTCTGTTTCAGAAATGATTATGGAAGTCCTCAACAATACTATGGTACATATGGCCATCAGACCCCATGACTCATCCTAATACAAATTACTGCCTTTTGCAGCAATGTCCAGAGATATTCTAGAAAGTTCATTTTAGAAGACTTTCATATTAATAACTATCTGCAGGTTAAGATACTGCTCCGATTCACATAGGCTACTGTTTGAAGTTTGCAGGGTGTTACAGAAGTAATGTCAGAACCATGGAGGGCAGCAGAGCTTGCTCCTGTATTCCTTAAAAATATAAATCAACTTGCATTTCAGAGTTATAATTCCACAAGCCTCACTAATAGCTATAACCAGCGATTCCTTCATTTCCCAAAAACGTACCCGTGCTCCCTCTTGAAGTGATTTACACAATTATGCCCTTCCATTGCTGACTTTGGCAGCCTGCTCTGTATTTCAACCACTAGTTGTGTACAAAAATTTTGCCTAACCTGCTTTTTAGTTATAGCTTTCTCTAAATCTAGTGCATGTTCCCTGTTTTAGAGCTAGTTAGTTTTTCTCTTTCTCTACTGCAGTCCATTCTGTCAGGTTCTTATCTACATCCATAAAATTCTTTCCTAGTCTCTCTTTCTGAGCTACAAAATTGGCTCTGTTCCCTTCATGCTGTGACTCATTTTTCCCAACCCCCCTGACTCATGCTGCTTGCTCACTTATGCAACAGCTTAATCTCTGTAATTTTCTTCATATCATTATGGGAAGTACATAAATTCACAAGATGCATTTCACCAGTCCTTCAAACTTTTGTAGAAAAAAATTTGTGATCCCCCCCTATCTTTCATCTAATTTAAGCCACTTAAACTTTTTCTCCTCTAGCTCATACCTGTATGTTGTCTTCAGAGCTGAAGAACTGTATTCTTAACTAACTCCTAACTAAGATATTTATGTCTTACTCCTGGGACTGAAGTGCTCAGCTCTTGCTACTCACTGGCTTTCAACGTATGCAATTTTCTACAGCACCTTCATGCTCTCATTGTTTGCAAAAAATATTTTCATCTGTTCAAAGAAGTCACAAAATGTTTGTAGGTTGCTTTCTCTATTCTGATCTGTAGCAATCTTGTAAGCAGAATACTCCGGATCAAAAAGAGGGCTCTTAAAATGACCTCATGGGATTGAAATTCTTATTTCTACCCCCACTGAGCAGCACCAATGGACCAGCTTCTGAATGGTTTATACAAATCTAAACCTGGAATGATTCCACTCATGTCAGTGTTGCACTTGTCATTGATTCCAGCGAAGCTGTTCTCCATTTGTTTTGAATGTAAACGATAAATATTTTAGTTAATCAGTTTAAATTTTTTGAGTTCTCAGTATGAGTGAGACCAGAAAATTACTTGGTCTATTTTTCTAGTAGATTCATCTGAACTGAAAACATCTGAATTGCCTCCCATGTAAGCAATGGCACCAGTGAGTCTGATCTCAGACATAAAATCATCTGCACAGTATTGCAGGTATCATGGAGAACTTATTTAACTTCAGAATTTTGCAAAACTTCTCACTTTCTGTCACTTCCTTAGGTCTCCTTCTGTCTGTGAGATATTTTATACTGATATTTTTCAGAAATAACCAGCGGAAGGTAAAATACTTGGAAGAAATTAGACCACTATAGTCCTTCCATGAGTATGGGCTTATTTTATTTTACCAAATTAAGGATTCTTTCCCTTATTTATGTTTCTTGTATTGTTCTTGCAACTGAAGCCAAGCTCACTGCTATGTCGTTTCCTGGATCCTCCCTGATCCTTTCTTACACATAGGAACAACATTAGCAACCTCCAAATTCCCTGGTTCCCTCCCCAGCCTTAGCAAGCTATCAACAATTTCTGTCAAAGGCTTTTCTATTTCCCTTGCTACTTCCTTCAACATTTGGGATGTTATTCATCTGGGCTGGATGCCCAGACAACTTTTAACTCATTGGTGTTGGGAGGCTGCGCTTTGCGGTGGTAAATACCAGCAGAAAAGCTGTTACATAATGTCAGGTCAGTAGGTACCAAAAGACTAACTATTTGGAGAAATTTCTCACTTCTGGAGCAGCAAAACCTGTTAATATACAGATCTGCACTCTAACAGTGCAGTCACTATCCAGTAGTGTCATGAGGTAGCGTCTATAATTCTGTACAGCTCTGCAGCAGCCCATAAACTCCCTCTTCATTGCTGGTTTTTCTTTTTCCCTTTTAAATTTTCCTTTGGCCCTTTCATGTTAAGTACATTGGACTGCTTGCCCTGGTAACAAGTTTTCACAGTTGAGCGAAGGTAACCTGCACAAATACTTGTTTGCACAGGAAAAATATACGTAAGAGCCAAGACCTACACTTAAGCAAATATGTGAGGTAGAATGTTTAAATTAATAAGATTTTCATGAAAAATGGCACGACTTCTTTTGGTGAGCTGAAACATTTCCTCTCTCAAATTTGAGAGTACAACAAAGAAAGTCCCTTGTAGATGTGTCTTTTAGTACTCCTGGACATCACGGCACAACAAAACAGATGTAATGTGAAGTATTAATGTAGAAAATGTATGAAAAAAATAGAATGAAGTGAAATGTATAGTTCTTTGTGTGATTTCTGTATTTGAACTCCAAAAATGTTAGCAACCATCATGAATTTGGGAAAGTTACCCAGCCACAGTGATTTCATGAACATGAAGATACAGGAAAAGCATCCTTATTCTATTTACTCAACAGAGTTCACAAAGTATCAAGCTGTAATAATCAAGTCTGGACGGCAGTACTTTGTCACAATTATGTATTGTTCTTGGTACATCCAAAGTGAATTGATTTATTGCATAGAATAGCTAAATAAAGGAGTGAGCCACAGCTTTCAGCACTAGAACATCTCCCACATGTTTGCTTGGGAATAGCAGGCAGCTGAAGAGGAAAAAAATAAATGAAGCTTTGAATTAATGCATTATTTCCTTTCTCCTTCACTTTGCCTCCATCTGTGATGCTACCTTCCTTCTCTAGTGTATACCATGCAGTCTGTAAATTACACCGCAAAAGGTAAATGGCTCTTAATTCTGAGATTGACTTTGAAGGTAGAGATGCTATATGTAACCAAACCTTTCTATCCTGTATCTTAACATAAGATGATACTTACAATCATTAAACTCAGGACAGAATTTCAGTGGGGACAAGGTTAGGGTGCTTAACACGAAGAAGTGCCCAAACACATATTACACTCTTATGGCTTCTGTACAGTAGCTGTCCATGCTGGAAATGGTACAGCAAGTCGAAATGCCTAATGTTGTATCACAACTTTTCTTATGTTGTGCTCTGTACTTTTCCAGGCCCCCACCAATACAAGCCATGGTTCAACACAGCTTGCAGGAATGTGCTTTGATGAGAAGGTAGACTTTGTTAGTGAATCACAACCATGGTGAATTAAATGACTGTGACACATGAAACACTGTTCAAGTAATACAGTAATTAAAATGATTATTACAAAGAAAAGTGGCACGGCTAATATGACAGCAGTGTTGGTCTGATACAAAGCCACAAAAACTATTCCCAAAAGACATTTAACAATAGTATTTTCTATCCAATGTTACTTCAACAAGAAGAGGGATGTTAATATATGTCTTTGTGTTTAAAGTTTCTCAAAGGGAAGAGTACTTTTCTTTCAACAGAAGACCACAGTGCTAACTCTTAGTCTTCCTGCCCATCAAGAAGAAAAATATGCCATGTTTTTGATTGATTTATATTAATTTACAATTTGTATTTTTTGCTTTATTTCTGCTGGGTTCATAAATGCAGCCACACTTGCTTTCAAGTTGCAATCCATTAATTCAGTGTAATATATCTGCAAGTCTCAGAGTGCTTCAAAATGTGAGTTGTCATAATGGTAAACTTTTTGATTTACATTGCAATAGCTTATTTTTACTTTCAGTAGAGTATTTCCTGCTGTTGCTTTCTTGTGACTTTATGCTAGAGGTCTAACAACTTGTGCTTTTTGGTTCATGCCTGCCTAAGTGAGGATCACCCACCCATGATGACCAATACACTTGGACTATACTCAAAAACAACAAGGGTGGATTAAACTATTCCATTATTGCAGATGAAAGAGTTCTCCCCGACATCTGGCATATCATCTTCAAAACTGATATGGAACATTTCCATAAATTCAGCTTAACATTGTTTTTGTGAGTGTTCCAAAGTAATTTTAACATGAAGAAATAGCATGCAAACTGATTTCCTATTTGAGAGTAAATGTCTTGTTCTTATTTCTAATTCACCCAGTTATTAGAAAAGAAAAAAAAGAAAAAATGTTCACTTAACTTGAAGCATACTGGTTTGTTTATTTAAGTTAATGGAAAAGCAAGTCAGTGTTTGATGTAAAGCTGCCCCCTTGCTTGAAAGAAAACCAAACAACTGGTTATGAATTATGAATATCTCCTAATAGTTTCCAGAATTATCTGAAGGATGTATTTTTTTCTTAATTACATATACTTAAAAGTTCCAAGTTCCCTATTCATTTCCATTTTGTTTATTTCTCTCCTTGGAAACCTCCTAAGCATTTTCCTTTAGCTAGGCTTGACTGAACAAAATATTACTGCTACAACCTGTTATATTAGGGAAATAAAGACCTGAAAAGCTTATTGTGGTTTTTAATTAGGAAGTTGAAGAGTCACTCATTAAATCTTTGCAAGCCTTTTCACAGCACTTACACTGGCAGCTGCTGGGTCCCTACCAAGGAAAAGACAAACTTCTACCCAAAAAGTGTGCTTCAGAGCACACTTTAAAAAATCAGCTTTTATTCTGAGAAAACACAGAAAACACTTCCTGCAGAAAATCTTGCCTTTCCTGTGTGCTGGCAACTGTTTTAGTCCTAATCAGACCATTCCTCTTGTGAGGAACCACGTTGTCTCCTTACGGCGAGGGAGGCATCTCCATGTGGGAGTTGCTGGCAAAGGTACTGCAATGTGGGATGCAATCAGGTGCAAACCTGGTCTGCCCATGTGGCACTACCATCGTTTGCATGTCCTTCTGACAATAAAGGCATCTAGTTATCAACTGAACAAAATCTAATTAACACAGCAAGCAAACTGATCTATTGAGCATAAACTACGTGGTGTTTAACCTTAGCCTGAAATACAAAGGCTGCTTTCTTGTCATGGTTAGTGAATGCATAGCTCATCAGTGCACACTTTGCTAACTTAAGAAACAAGGAACCTTAACATATAAGACAAGGCACTCAAAATATTTGATATAGGGACCAACGTTATCAATAATATGTTATTCGCCTTAAGCATTGGCAGGCTGAATGAGCTGTTTTAGGAATTATAATTGTAGTTCCCTAAGCTGAGAATATTTAAGTTCAAATCGAGTTCAATAGCAACTATTAGAAAGAGAGGGTTTATCTAAACGATGTTATTGTTTTTAGCACTAATCATCCTATCTGATGGCAGTACCAACATGCTGCAATCTCCACAGCTCCCCACATAAATAAGCAGATTCCTGATACTGTTCCAAGTTCAGAAATGCCTTTGAAGGCATTATTTAGTTATGAATTTTTCCTACGTGGTTATGTGATACTTTTTTACATACTCTGTATGTACCCACAGATGCCTTGTTTTGAAGAAATGCATCTAAAACTTATTTACTTTCAAAGTACAATTGGCAGGCACAGGTCTGTATTTTACATTCTTGTGAAATAAAAACCGAAATGGTTAAAATAAATTCACTTTCATGCCTTCTACAGCTCTTGAATGATAGAAGAACAAAAGTAAATTATGGAAATAATACTTTAAAAAGACACATCAGTTGATTTGATCCAAAATACACTCTTGGGATGGGAGGGGATTGGAAGAGCTGGGATAGAAAAACACAATGTTCAGGTTGTGCAGTTCAAATAAAGTGGAGTGAAATGGATGTGCAGAAGTTAAGATTCCTGTGGCAATATCAATCTGACTATGCTACAAACAAGCTGTGTTATATGGTACTGGTGTAACAAAACCATTAGGAACAGTCTCTTGTAAATTCTTGTCTTGCCTTGAGAAATCACGTTGGTTGGCTCTCCATTTGAACTTAAGTGGAAAATACAGTTTTCCATGTAATTCTTAACATAAAGAGAGCTTAAAATGACGTTTTAAAAAGTCTTTGTTTGAAAGAGAAAATATACAAGAGGTGAAGCCAGGCACGATCAAAAGAGAGGGAGAGGCACCAGCGAAAAATAAATCTATTTTTTGAAGGCAGAAAAATGAATGAATGTATGAATATTTATGAAGGAAGAAAAATGAACATCAAAGTTAAAAAAGATGTATCATGATTGAGGTGACTAAATGGAGGCTAAAGAACTGAATGGGGAAAAAAGCAAAGCACATACATAAGAGCCCTACTAATGTAGCTTTGTCTCACTTACAGAAATCCTGTTTATTAAGCACTTCACATACAATTCAAGACTAGCAGTGTGATCTGTTCAGATCACCAAGGTGTTTCGATGCTCACTTTTTGGCCAGAGAGCTGGTAAGTACCTGCCAATGTCTGTATTTTGCTGCTGCTTTTCTGATTCAAAGTACAATTGGAATTCTTAGAAGAATGCCTAAATAGCAAAAGCTGAAGTGGTTCAGTGCACCTGGTGTAGTGCAGGAGAATGTGTCCTGATGCGGCTGCAGGTGCCTGGGACATGGCGAGAGCAAGACATGGGCCCAAGGGAGGGTATGGTGGGCTGTGGGCAGAGCAGGGATGGACAAGAAGGGTGACTGAAATAAGTTGAGCGTGTGCAGTCTACTGAAGATTGTAAGCTGGAGTGGTGCTTGGGAAGTATTTGTTGTTCTTTCAAAAACCTGACAAAAAAAATCTTAAAACTGAAAATTATTATTATTTTTGGCCCCAAACTAAGATTTTGCTGGGGTTTAGCCACATTTTTTTCTGTGTTCGGGAACAGAAAAGAAAAAAGACACCAAAGAAATACTTTGTTCTTTCAATGAGCCAGTAATAAATAAAAACTAACATTTTAAAAAACAGAAGTTTCCCTGGGAAGGGAGAGCTATTTTTTCTTCCAAAATTACTTTGCCTTAAAATTGTGATCAACTCTGCTCTCAGGATAAGCATCTGACTTCTCAGCTGCCTTTAAGCAATCAAGTAGAAGTAGCAATTGGGACAGCTTTTCTCTCTTTTTTTTCCTGGTCTTTGGCTGGAAAGTTACACGGGTTTGCCTCAGAATAGAGACTGTGCTACCATAATCCTGGCACTTTTCACTGAAAATGAGATTTCGGCAGTGTTTCCTAGAGTAAGTAGAGTACTCCTGAAGTCTGCTTGCAGGGCTGTTGGATGGTGAAACTCAGGAACCTGCTTTTGTTTGCCTGAGCATGTGATTTTTTTTCTTTCTGTTTTTTTTTTTTTTTAATACCTTGTGATCTTCACAGACTTCTGGCTACGCTTAAAAGGTTAGTTTGAGAAGGGAGTGGCTATCATTTGTTTAGAAAATAAACAGAAAAATGTAGGCCAAATACCAGTAAAGTTCCAGTTTTAAAATATTAAACTAACACACAACATTGCTGACCTGAAAAGGTCACATGAAGTGGGAGAAAGGATGTATTTAAACTGATTGCCAGGCAGGACGTGGGATCTCTCACTGACTTGGCAGTAGATACTTCAGCTCTATTTGCTATTAGTGCTGCTTCTAATGCTCCATATTCGCTAAGTTCTTAAGTTTGACAAGATCCATGCTTTGTTTTCCAGTATTTACAGAGCATTAAGCAAGTGTGTAAATCTATTCAGAGAGTAACCAAGGCCTACGCTGCCCCTGTGTTCTGCTTTGTCCTTGATTAGTAGACAGGATGCTGAGAAACCTGGAAAAATGGAAGTTTTGAGGAATTTTCCTTTGGGTTGTGCTATCAGATAACAAGGCTATTTGTAACATGTTTTAACTTGCAAAATATGGTGGAAGAGGGCCCTTTGCTTCCAAATCTGTCAGTGAGAGTGAAGAAAAAAACAATGACTTAAGCTACAATAAAGCTGTTACAATTTCTTCTGAAAAAAATCATTAAGATCTAATGAAAATGTAAGCATCCCTTTCTATGGTCTGACTTTAGGGTACTTGGCTAGCATAAAAGAGAAAACCTAACAGAGCAGATAAATAATTTGCTGCCACATCATCTAAGCACATCATTATTACTGCTGGATGAGATGAAAGGTATTTACAAATGAGAGTCTGCCAGGAGAACACAGTCAGCTAAAGCTTGATCCAGCTCCAGCTGTAATCAATAGGAGCCTTCAACTAAACTAAAGCTTAAAGAACAAACTAACTTCTTTTTGAAATGTTTTACACTTCAAATTTTGCAAAATTAAAGCTGGAATTCATCAGAAGGGAGGTGCAGAGGGATTCAGTGCCTAACAAAGCCCCTTGTTTTATTCCACGCATTGTTTGATGGTCTTTGAAATAAGACTTCCCACTCTGACAACTCAAGACCCCATTTTTCTTTCTCCCCCTCAAATCTCCCACTTTCACTTTCCTTCTCTTTTTCTTTTCCTATTCCTCTGGGTTTTGCCCTTCTAATTTTTCAAAGAACAGAACGAGCCTTTGTTTGTGAAGAGCAAAGTGAGTTTATGGCACCCTATTCATTATATTTATGAATCATATCTAACTGAATTTTTCCCATAGCCCAAAGGTGGCTGTTTGCCCAAAGGCACTGCTCTCAGTGCCTGTATTTTCTATTTATAAGGTGTGTTTTAGTTTACATCAGACACCGAGGGAAAGACTTCTGCTTGATATCACTTCTGCCAAATGAAACCCACAGCAAAGCTGTGGTCAAAGGAATTCTGTACAAAAGTTGTCTGGGCTCTGTAATTTTGTTCACATGGGTGCATGGTAGTGTACATTAGTTGCCAATAAAAACAATCTAAAATAGACATAGCCCTGTGCAAGTCTCGAGACGATCTTAAAACGTACAGCACACAGGTAAGTGAACACTTGGAGAGAAATACACTCTGTTAGAATGCAGATTGGTGAGAAAATCAGCTTTCAAAAGATGGCCATGAAAGGACAAGAAGTTCCTCTAGCAATCCCTTCTACTCTGTGCAAGTTGATGAAATTCCTGAAAGAGTAGTTTACAGCCAAATTAAAGAAAATTGTTATTTTTGAAACTACTTGTGGTGGTACTCCCCAGAACATGCTGATGTTAAATAGTCTGTGTAGCCAAGGACACAGAGAAATTAACCATTTCAGTCCTGAAGGGGTACACTGATATTAGTGTAGTAGTGACACTGCTCAGTGGCAGGCAAGACCTTTAACTCTGGGTCAATGGCAGGCATCGAAAAGCACCAGCAGCACAGAGCCGACGTATGCAGCCTATGTAGGAGGAGATCTACTGTGGGACAATGGTTAGTCCAGATGCCCTTCCATACCAGGCTTTTTGCCTCCAGAGACCTGCAGGAATAAATAGGAATTGGCTTTTTTACATAACACGGACATGGGAAGGAATAGGCCCTTATGGATTCACTAGACAAGTTTAATGGCATGAGATATTTCTCTTGCTCCTGGTTGTAGGAGGAAAGATGAGTAGGAAGCTTTAGGCATCCTTCCTAAAAGAATAGCGTTGAGGCTCTTCCTTATTGTCATCTTTTTTTTTTTTTTTTCCAGAAGGTATTTTGCTGGGGGTTGAGAGTATTCAACTCCCTCTTTAAAAGGCATGAGGTCCCAGATTTTTAATTTCTTATAAATTGAGTGTATGACCTAATCGCCAGGGTTATGTAGCCTGTCTGCATCTTGGCATTTCTAAGGGATGCCCAGAATATTATCAGTATATTGCTCAGCGCAACCATTTCATTGCCCAGTCGTGTCTAGCTCTAAGAAGACAGACATAAATGTTTGATTAAAATCTAATCCATCTAAAATCTAACCCATGACCACTGCAGAGGTTAACTAATGAGCACAAGCCTACAGGGAAACATAAGGGCCTCATATGCTCTTGAATACAGGCCAATATTGGTTGGTCAAAGTAAATTTTGCTCATAACTTCTTGCAGGATGGGAAAAGAGATTTCTCAACTTAGACTTCCATCAAAGCTATTGGAAAAATCTGTCAGTCACACTCAAGGTTTTCGTAGATGTCTTGCTGCCTCAAATGCCTTCCAGGAGGATTTAATTCCAGTAAGACTGATTGTCCATTTGGCTTTGCAGCTGTGCACTTCAGGGGGAAAGTCCATGCCATGCTCATTCATCTGCTGGATGGCAAACCCCCCAACTAGTGGCTCTTTCTTCATGGAGGTGCTATCTTCCAATAACTGATGAGGCAACAGATGAACTGACAGAAGATGAATCTAGGGGAGGCTAATTATATCTAAGTAATTCATGCCAAAAGCAAAGAACAGAATTAAAAGGTAAAGCACGTAGATATGTACCTACGTATTAGTGACTACTTATAGTGGAGGAAAAGTAAACATTTGTAAGTGCATTTATTCCTTACCAATAGGCTAAAGGGGAGAATTGCTTAAAATTCTGAAGCTGAAGTGTTTTAAGTAAGTTTTTTGATAATTTTTGCAATCCTATTATTATTTATGCTTCTTTTGTTAGCTTGAATATCCCAAACCCCTGTTACGTCATCAAGCCTTCCCCAGGCTAACCAACTTCAAATTGACTGTGTAAGCTTAAAAGGTCTAACATAGTACTTGTATTTCTCTGTGTTGTTAGCTTACAGAAGCCCTTGTCATGCATAAGGATTCCACTGTTCTGCTGGTATTCAACCTCTGAACTGAAAGAGTGCCACTTTCAAGCAACCTAAAGTCTGAGAGAGGAGAGAGTGAAGGATTTCAAAAGATATCAAGAACCAGTATGGTAGGTAATGGTATCTGTGGCCTGTAAAGATATCTAAAACCTTTTGCAAAATACAGGATTTCCAGTCAGGGACTACTGAAGAGTAGGATAAGTTTTTTAAAAGCCTGTAAGCATGTTGGCTTAAGTAGCTTGAAAGGTTTTGCATATAGCACCTAACCAACTCCATTCATTTAGAGGCTGGTTTTATTTAATCAGATACTACGAATAAACATGCAAATGCTGGTGGAAGACCAACGACAAGATTGGTTTCTAGCAGCTAGTTGAAACTCCTCTGTAGCTAGATCTGTACCTAAACTTATTTAGGATCTAAAAGACTGTTAACGTGCTTTGGGGATTTCATGAACATGCCAAAAGATCAATATAAAAGAGAAGAAATACAATGTCTCGAATAATAAAAAGATTAGTTCAGATCTTCTGAACTGATTTCAAACTTTCAAAAACACACCAGAGAAATAAAAACTAAGTCATGCAAGTTCTTGCATCGTATTATTTTCAAAAGGCCTGTGAAGTGTTCAGTGTGTTTTAGGATCAAGTCCAAATGACTTTGAAGGAGTTAGGTCTCATTTTCAATGAAAGGAAAATAAAAAGGAAGCAAAGCGTAATAGATAAGTAATGGCTGAACACATATTCAAACCAGAAATCTTTTCAAAACAAAGAACAATGATCTCTTATCTACAGAATGTTCAGTAAATAAGTCAACTCTGCTCACACTCTTGAGCTTGATTTATTATTAGTCTTATTTGTGTAGTAATTTTTATTTACCCCATAAGGCTTCATACTTATTGCATGTACATGTGCTCACCCAAAATGTCCAGTATTAGAGAGTAAAGCCTCTCGAGTCAGAAAATGAATCTGAGATGTTCATGGAAAGAACTCTGTGGAAACGTACAGCTACGAGTCATTCTGTCCCAAACCAGTAATGTCCACTGCATCATTCTGCTCCTCTTAAGGAAGAAAATGTATCTGATTTTCAGATCATAATAATTTTGCAATTTGATTTCTAGCAGGGATAAGATTTTACAGAGGGGTAATGAGGAGATGGTTATTTTAGTTGAGGCAGGCATGACTTCCTAGAGAAGTGGCATGAAGTATCTAGTTGGTAAAAGCATTGATATTTTTTCATCTGGCACTGTAAACTGTTCATAATCCTATTTATAGTCACTATAAATCATGAACTTTAATGTATCTAGTTTCCTAAAAGAGCAGCTTTATTTAATTAACATTTTGAAATGCACATTGCAATGTTGCTAATTGTATAGTAATTTATCCAGGATCACAGTGTGAACTGTTTTCAGTCAGTTTTTGGCACTTGTTGCCGGATTAAGCAAAGCAAAGAGGAAGAGCATAAAGAATTAAATAGACACAAAAAATTATGTGAAGAATAACTAAAAGAGACAGCACTGCTAGATGCAAGACAGGCTGGGATACTTAGCAGAATTATGTGAAAACTATGTCCCAGCAATGTAACTGCAAGCTGAGTAAACAGCACCGTTGCTTCACATCAGGACTACTCCCTCCTATACTTTCAAGCATTTCCTACCCACCCATGAATCGGCTCAGGCTGCGCTTGGTATTGCAGGCTTGCTCTGGCAAGTTTTTAGTGCAGGTTTTTAAAATAAGGGTTCCTAGCAACAAGGTGAAGGACTCATTCAGGACAGCATTCCTGTTCAGGACAGCATTAAGTAATTGTGTAAATTCAGGCATATGTGCAAAGACGTCAGTGAAACTGCTGGGATCCAAGCATGTCCTTTAAATGCTGGAACACAACTAAATGTGTCTTAATATGACACCTCAAAGCGTGAACAGTGGTTTTGTTCATTGAAATCAGTCTTGATATGCTTTCAGTACTTTGAGAAGTTTGGTAGGCGCTTAGCTATGAATAAATCTTTGCATTTGTCCAGAACTTTGCTTGTTAGGTAGCATAGACACTGATCAGTGAAACTTTACCTTTTTTCTGGTTTGTGGATATACATTGATATTATTCTTTTTACTTTATTTTTTTTTTACAAACTCAAAAAGCTGCAGCGATTCACTTGTGGAAAGAGTTGGGTGATGGGAGGCTAAGAATGACATTCAGCTTCTCACTAGCTAGTCAGCTTCCCACAAAATTGTTTTTATTCGAACTCAGGGGCTGCCCCCTTTCCCTTTCCTTAAGTGGAAAGCTCTTCCTCACCTTCATGTTTTGTAAGAAACCAAACCAGTCTTTGCCATAAATACAGCACAGTTTTATAAAAATTTCAGTTCTGAAAAGTACAGTAGGAAACAGTGGTACGTAAAACCCAAGAAGGTGTATTTTCTTAATATTGTTGAAGAAAATAAAGAAGGAATGCAAACCAAAAGTTTAAAACTATGAAGATATAAGATCTTCTCAAGTGAGCTTTTTCACTGCATTTATGCATCCAGTGCCTTCCAGAAGGAAACCTGCACAGGTGACTAGCACCCTCTCTGTGCTCCAGCCAAATGAAATAATAAGTAATTCTAAATAGTTTGGTAAGTAAAGTTGAGGGACCAAAGCAAACCAGCTGGAAGTATAATGAAACATGAAGGGAAGGGAAAAATAGAGAAGTCTGCATCTTTAGCACATCCCTCTTTTCTGTCTCTATCAATCTAAGGTGAACCTAAAGGAGGAGTTCTGACTGGATAGAATGAAAAATCTTTTTCAACATTAGGGCAGTCAACAAGTGGAACAGGTTGCCCAGAAAGACCGTGTACTCTCCATCCGGATTTTCAAGACCTGATAAATGTCCTGGGCTGCATGTCTGATGAATGTGGTCTGATCTCAGAGCTGATCCTGCTTTCAGCAGGACGCTGAACTAGAGACCTCCTGCGGTCTCTTCTCACCTGAATTATTCTACAATGCTGTAAATACATGCTAAGCTATTAACCAGAATGGAGAACTGCACTACCTTTCTTTCCTCTAACTTTTTACAGATACTGTTCTTCAGGCAGTAGTTGAGTCAAGTGAGGTTTCAGATTAAAACATTTATGGAGGCTGAGTCACAAAACATTTTTTTCTATGCAACCTAAGCATCAAGCTAAATAAATTCAGGACAGCTGTGAACTGAAAGAAAAAAACCTGACCCTCTAAGGAAGCCATTTGGTCATCACTGGGCCAAATTGTGAAATTAGTGCTAAGAATAGTTAATGCTGGGACATAAGCATTCAATTTTTCAAATTAAGGACAAATGATAGGGATGGAAAAACCTCCATATTATCATTCCAGTTTTTAAGGGCTGTTGTCTACCCATCCCATTCCAATTGCATCCCAATGGGACAGTAATGCTGTCTTGAATCTGAATCTGTGGGACAGAGACAGTTCAGTAAACTTTATGCCATAAAGCTGGAGTGAGTGTTAGCTGGTGTGTTGTGTGAGTTTCCGCGGTGTTCTGCAAAGACGGTCTCAAGCTGATGCAGGCAGATCCCATTGCTGTCTTGCTTGGAATGTTACAACCAAAGTGAAAAAAACATTTTTTGCATTGCCTTTTAGCTATTTTCTATATTTTTAGACACTTAGGATCGTTCTTTCTGGCTGAACCCCCCGAGTGGCCATTCAATCTGAGAAAATCCCAATTGGTCCCTTTGGTCTCTTTAATATTTTGCTTTCAGCCTACTGATCATAGCTGTCATAGGAGTGTGACTCCACCCTGAGGACAAGGCACTGTGAAATGGCTCCTTAGCCCCTGTTTGGTCACAGATGAGGCATGTGTACGGAGCCCCCGGGGCTCCCACAGCATCTACGAGCCAGCACTTGCTGAGGCCAGTTTTTGGCTAGGTTGGACATGACAGATACTAAAGCAAAAAACCAAATGCAAAGAATGATATAAGTCGCTGCTGCTGCTTTTGTCCCAAATGCAACGCTGAACACAGAAATGGTGTTGTGTAAAGTGTGTTCTTGTTAAGATACGCAAGTGCACGCACCAATAAGCTGTTCAGAGCAGGACAGATTTCCTTCTACGTGTATATGTTGTCCAGAAGAATGGAGCCTAAGGAAGGCCGCTGAAAGTTACAGCAGTACAAAATTATATCAGTTAATTTCAGTATTCAGCATGCTTTTCCCCACAGTAATCAATGGTGATTACCATGATGAAAATGTTGTGATATTAGTATCTGATTTCTTTTCGATATAGATAAGTTTTAAATTGTGCTCATCATCTAACAGTCAGATCAGATTATTTATACATCACTTTTTTCAGAATTCCAGAAACTTGTGTCTGAATTTCACAATGGTTTTACTTTTTAACAAAACTGTACTGGTTTGCGCTTTCTAAAGAAAAGACTCAACCTTTTGCAGTTTGTGGAGCAGGGAATGATTCCATTATGACGCTGAACACCTGATGTCCACCAAACTGATTTCTCAAAGCTTTGGAGAATAGGCTTTACACTCAATCCACAGGTGTCAGTCACCAAATGCAGAAAGATGGAAAAGTTAACACACTGTGCTTTTTCAAACTGGACAGCATGAGATACCTCAGAGGGGTACAGATACTGCCTATCTACTTGCCAACAAACCTCATCTTGACATTCTTTAATAAGTAAAGATTGCCTTAAACATATAAATTAGGTCTGTTAATCCCTTTCAAAAGTTGTTCTTTTTTAACTTCTGGTCTCACTGTACAAAATGTCCAGACCTTTGTTTAATGAAGTTCTTAAATGGTTGGCCTCACTCATGTCCTACAGCAATGAGCTCAGGAAGTATTTTCTTTTCTGGGGTCCTCTAACTATACCATCTTTTTCATAAATGAAATTTTGAATTGTTATTTTTGAAAGTAGGACACAGCAGTTGCAAGTCTGCTCTATCCAACCCCTTTGTTATTTCTCTATGACTTTGCAACACTTATGGTTTTTTCTCAGTTGTTAATATCCTTCCTCAACCTCTAACTATTGCTTTCTCCTGCTGTGAGCTGCTTCCATTTTGCGATATTCCTCTTGAAATGGGCTAAGCAATACTGCAAACAGTTGTACTCCTTATAAGCTGTTTGATTTGTAAAAAAACCAAGCAAGTGAACTGTTGCTGCATCATGAACAGCCACTCGTGTAGCTCCGGCTTCTCTGCTAGCTGGGGAATCCCCCAGGAAGCTTTCATCAGGGTGGAGAAAGTGGAGACAAGATCAAGACTAAAGCTGTGCTTAGGGGAAGAGGCTGAGGGTGTTCAAGGGTGTTGCTGGGTGGATCTCCTTGGCTAGATTCTGGTTTTGGCTTTATTACATGGCTGTGCTTTCAATTTATTTCAAAGGTGCCTGGAGCCTTATAAATCTGCATACACAGTGAGGAAGAGGTTCTCTTAATGGTGAGTACTGCAATTTGAGTGCAATCATAATGGAGAGAATGTTTTGATTCAACTACATAATGAAGCAACTTTTTCATAAAAGTATCTTCTAGAAATGGGGAAATTCCCCTCTTATAGGCATTTAGAGCCACAGTTTCTGATAGAGGAACACTTTATCTTGGAACATGCAAAAAAAAAGCAGCTCCCCTCCCCCAAATCATCATTTTTCACATGCTGAATAACAGATCAAAAATTATGAATGTATTCTTCTGGATTGTTTAAATAGCGGTCAAACAGTGTTTACAATGGGAAAAATGGGTGGTTATTCTCCTGCACCAACTTCTGCCGTGCACAAACCATATCAGGAAGATGGTTATGTCTCTTCCAAAACAGGCTCATCTGACCTGTAATGTTCTCCTGCTTCTGCAAACCCCAGCAGCTCAAGAGATGCTCAACAAGTACAATGTTGTTGAGTTAAGCCTATCGTTTTTATCTGCTTGTACAGTGCTTTCTGCACTACTTAAAAAATACTGGGTCTAGAAGTGTTGGTAATATCTTGGGGGTCTTGCAATCATGCTGAACTTCTTTTCTACTCAAGTAACATACGCAGAGTAAGCTGTAAAGAAAATCTGTCTTAATCCTTCAAATTAAGCCAGATAAGATTGAGGAAGCTCTATATGCAGAGTAAATACAAGCAGGGTGAATTCAGATAAGAAGGTTTTT
Source organism: Neomorphus geoffroyi (assembly GCA_033558235.1). Classification (NCBI taxonomy): domain Eukaryota; kingdom Metazoa; phylum Chordata; class Aves; order Cuculiformes; family Neomorphidae; genus Neomorphus; species Neomorphus geoffroyi. The sequence goes on along the minus strand of JAUMJM010000005.1, from coordinate 96,562,890 downwards.
TCTTTACCCCAGGTAAATCAGAACGACTTTTGGATTCTGCATATTTTCCTGATTTAGTCTGCAACAACTTCTGGGAGGAATAAAGTAAGGTATTTTCCACAGTGTACAGGGGCAGATCAGCAGCTGCTCCAAAGCATTACTTATTTTTGATCTGAGTATGCACTAATTCCCACACTGCCTATGGAAATAGTGCTGCTTTTAACTAGCCTTAAGCGTGACACGCAATACGTTGCTTTATCTGGTTCACCTTTATCAAGCTATGTGGAGAACTTGTTTCTGATAAGAAAGTCCCTTGAGAACAAATTCATCTACTGAGAAAGTGCTTTAAATACTACAAGATATGAAAGTACAAGTAAGATCTGGTGGCGCAGGTACAAGACAAAATGGTTTCAAAACTGATGTAGAACTCAGTAACTATTTTTAAGGCACTTGACAAAGATAACTATTTCTTGAAATGAAGCTATCTTTATCGTCTTAGGTGAACATTATCCAAATACTGAACTGTATTTGTTGCTTCTAAATGTGTATTTAATTCCAGCTCTTTTCTAATGCAGCACAGATACTCAAAATTCTCCATTAAATAAGTCTAAACAAGAAATAAATTCCTTTTTCCATCTTTCTGAACAAGGTAGTTTTATAAGCTAGGTCAAATCAGCTGAAATCACACTTAAATTTCTGCTCCCTCTGCCATATTTTATTCCTTTCCTCCGTGCAAGTCTGTTATTAAATGTTAGCTTATTAACAACTTCTTTAAAACTATACATCAAATTCTTATCTGTCAAAAATACTTACATTTTCCAATTCTAACTACTTCTGTTAGAACAGGTTGCTGTCACAGTTTTAATGAGGATTTCTTTTTAAATTGTTAAGACTAAGAAATATGCAGAACTTTATTATCTGTATTACTTTTTCTGGCATCATGGTAGTTTTTCATCCTATGAAATGTCACGTTTTTCCCCTGGATTTCTTTAACTCATGAATTTTACTTATTGAAAAAAAACCTTCTAATTTTTCATATAAACACCAGTTTTACCAGCAATCTGACTTACTGAGGTTTTACTTTTAGTGCAAGTTACAGCTGGTAGTGGAATTTATGTGTCAATAGTATCAGAGTAGGGAGATAATTATTTACTTGGAGGCCAGCAGAAGGCCAGTTCTCCTTTATGAAGAGCATCTTTTTGAAAGAAAAGATTCAAAGGCAGACACCAACCAATTAGTTTGAAAATTCAAGCTGAAGATTTTACTGATGTTGATGGACAAAAAACATTCCTGGAGCCATTAGGGCTTGAAATTTTTAAATCACTGTATACCACATTGCTTTCACTATCTATTGAGGTTTGATGCACAGATTATGACCAGTTACCTGTTCACAGAAATCCCACCCATGCAGGCATATGCATGTAAAAATCCTCAAACAAGTTCAGTTTGTACTCAGGAAACTACGCAGAACATCTGTTCAGGCATGGACTAAACACGCTAAAGTGCAATGTCAGATTTGCTTATATCATATCAGGTCGTGCATTAGACTGGAAGTTTACTTCAGATTAAATCCAGACTGTAAAAGAAAGCTCAGCCATGTCTTCTCCTTTTCAGACCTGATTTACATAGGCTTAAAATAATGCCGAGATATGTTCACTCAAAGGCATGAGGTTTTTTTAATCAGGAGCTAATAAAGACAGATTCATAGCTTCCCAAAGTGACCATCTCTTTGAAGGAGATAGACCTTCATACAAGGAATCCTTTGTCATCCTGTTTAAGAATTTCACTTACTTCTGTGGTCACCACCACTACCCTTGACCAAACAATTCCCATTTTTCCCACCTCCTGAAAACTAGTGTTTTGACAGTAGGAAATGTAAATAAGAAATTCATGTAAAAAGAACAACAGAACCCCCTCCGAAACATTATTTCTCCGCACTCTCCCCACCTTCTAACTGCAGAATAGTTATGGGACGTTTTTCAGTAAGGTAAAGCTACGTATTAAGGTATTCAGTAACGGCAACAGATAAAGGTCTGCTGCATATCTAGTTCTAAAAATGTCTAAGGGATACATTATGCCAGAAAAGGTCTGGTTCATTTCTGGGCCTCAAGAACTTTTTCTTAGCGCTGTAGCTTACAAAAGTCTGTGTAACACCTATTCTTAGAAAATTTTTTCATCTTCAAAGCTACAGGTTTTACCACATAATTATACATAACAAAGATTAGACATTTCTCCTCTATACTCACAACAGAACCAACTTTTAGCATGATTTTAGATCAAAAAATAAAACATAAATATGAAGAAGCATAAAAGGTATTTTATAATAACTACATATATGCTGAACAACTTCCTAGCTCTCTAATTTGCAAATCCCTGTTATTTTTTTAGTAAAGTTAAAACGTAAATGAAAGAAGGTACAAGCAGGATTCTTGTGTGTTAAACGTGTTTTTTTCAGGTTAAATTTTGCTGTATATTGAATTATGCCAAATAGCTCTCTTTCCAAAAGCATTGCTTTCTGTCTGATATGAAAACAAAACTTAGCAAATTAGAAATGAAAACAGATACAATTGTTGTGAAATGTCATGCTTTTTATCCATAAACTTTATATGGTGACTTCCTATTTCATAAATTCTTGTCATATACAGAGAGAAGAGATCTTCCTAGCCAAGTTCAGGTCTTTCAGTCTTGTGGACAGAAGCAACTGAACCTTATGATGGCACACTTCTCTTTGGTAAGAACCCTTTAGCTTAAGGGTTTACCCTTTAAGGATGCTTAAATCTTGTATGAATTTTTACAGAACATGCATACATGATGATAATCCAGAAAAAATAGCTCAAAAAGCATCATAGAGAGAAAATGAGAATAAATATTCTTTAAGCATAATGAAAGAAGACAGCCAAGCTCAACTTCTATGAAACCCATGAACAAAAATTAAGAGTTCTTACTCGGTTAACACGCACACAGGCCAAAGGGGTTGCCATGACAAAGTGCTATATGATAACAGTTGACTACACCACAAAATATGCAGAACGTTTAAGATGCAACCGGGAAGGTGAACTCAAAAAATTATTCACTCATTGTGGCTTCCACCAGACCAAAAATATGTCACTACCATGGGGTCCTATGATACTATGTTCTCTTTATGCTTGACAATAGGAAAATGGCAAAATCGCAAGCATGAACAACATATTGAACTAACCCAAGTAATGGTGGAGACTGGTTTGCTTGGCTATAGTGCAGCAGATATTCTTCCTTAAAGGATACATAAAGGAACGTGAGCATCACTAGGTGAAGAATCAAACAGATCACTTTTGTATTTGCAGAAGGCTTTTTTCTTCCTGTAGGACTATTTTGGCACACGCAGGAAGGCAAAACGAAACAGTAGCTATAATCTTCCTTTGCCAGCATGAAAATGAAATGAAGAAAATCACTAAGGGAATAAAATAATAAGTTTTGAACTTCAGCTCTTGAACTAGTTTTCCTATTTGCTAAATTAGTGTCCCATCATCAGGGATCCTCAAGGGATATCTTGGACCTTTAAAAACTGTGTCTGTCATGCTGATATCCTTTAGAAATGTTCTGGGGTTAGAAAAGGTGAATTGGAACCCCAAACTTCAGAAATGAAAATAAAAGACAGATAAGAGCATTTCTGCTACAGACTAAGTAATCTGAAGCAGAAATGAGGTTTGAAAACTGAGAAAAAAGTGTTGGTTAAGAGAAAATTACCCTGAGCAAATAATTGGAGAAAGGAGGAACACAAAGAGCCTTTCTCAGCTGGAAAAAAGAACTATAATGCAGGAATCTGGAATAAAATGACCACAGACCTGCTCAAAGCAAACATATTGATAGCATCGCTGTAATTCTTTCATGGAAATATGGGAGAAAGAATCTATTCACAGAGTGGCAACAGTATCACTATAAAATTACCCAAGAAAGATGCTAAAAGTGGCTGCCAGGTCTCTCTCACTCTGCTGTTACTGCTAGAGAAACTTTCTGTATTGCAGCAATGCTGTAGAACACAATTCATTCACAGCAGGTATTGAAACGGGGAACAAAAGCCAGCCTGTGCTCTCATAAATCATCTTTTATGCTATCTGATGCTACCGAATGCAATAAATGACAGCTACCATTGTAGGGTTTACTGACTTTTAGGATGATGTGTGAGTGCAACAGATACAGGGAATTACTTGAAGAGATAAATAAATACTCTGGGCCTTTTAAAGAGGTGCCAAGTATGCTGGGATGTCCAGTTAGGATTACACATAAGCACGTTCTTCCCCTTTGCTATCTGGTGTTATTCCTGATTGCATTACGAAAAAGACCTCCAGCTTAGCGAAATTCTGAAGGAGGACAGATGTCTGGAGGTTTAAAATTTCTTTGAGCCATGTGCCTTCTGAATACATTTGCTATGTTTTGACTGTCAAAACATTAGCCTCCTCAGAGCTACTAAGCAAACAGGCTTTACAATCAACAAAACAAACCCGATAGTATGACAGTTGAGGTGACTACTGTATGATCCCATTTTTCTCGAGTAAGGAGCCATGAGGAACTGCGAATGAGTTTACTTAAACGTGAATTGTAGTGCTTGCCCACATAATCACAATTCAAGAAGCTAAGGTAAATACAACTTTCGGAAGCTTGCCTGAATCTAGGCCACTTAGCGTGATTAACATATGGTATGAATCTTTAGCTGCAACGTACGGAGTGTATTCCTGCAGGGGTCAGAATAATGGAAAAGCAGTAAGTCACTAAGGGAAGTGAAGCAGCTGCTAGTATTTATGCTTGTGATGGATGTTCACAGTAAAATGGTCAGACAGAACAGAGAATATCTATCCAAGGTCTTGACATGACACTCACAGCTGTGCAAATAGCACAGATGGGAAGATGATTCAGAGTGGCCAAATTTTGAAAATGCCCCAAAACAGGCCCTCAGGCCCTCAAAACAAGATGGGTTTTTTTTGCAACCTCCCCTCTAGTCCCTCAAGGCTATTAAAGAGATGCTCCAGAAAGGGCTCTTTGCAGCAAAACACAGCGGTTTCACAGATTAACAGCTTGAACAATTGGTTCAGGATGGGCTGATGAAAGATGATCTCTGCATGATGTACCCAAATGTACAAGAAATTAATTGGCATCTATGAACACTCAGTGCAAAGAGCTGTGAAAATGTCAGCTTGTATCCTTCTGTGGATTTGCTTAGACCTGCAAAATTCCTGTGTCTTTTGCAAGTAATTAGCATTCAAACGGCATGTATAACCAGGTCAGTCTCTTAGGGTGGCTACTGCTGGGAATCAGCATTCTCCACTTGCTAAAGTACTGCAGCAAACATATGTACATATGAACTGTGCCTGAGTAAGCACTTTGGCAAACTAATGGCATCCTAAAACCGATAAATAGACCTGCTCTTTCTTACCACAGACATTCTCCTCGCCCTATTCTCAAATTAAACAGGTCTTCTATCCTTGACAGGATCATCTCTGCAACTTACCTCATCACAACAGATTCTTTTAAAAGTAATCCTGAAAGCACTTTTTAAAGTACTCCTTAAATACAAGAAGTGGGAAAACTTGAGATGGTGCAATATTTTAGAAAAGGCTCTCCAAAACATTTCTGGGGCTAGCCTAGGAAACTGTTATAGGTGTATATTAGGTTATGTCTATAATAGCAAATAGTGTGAACCCATAGCAGCAGATCAGAGGTGGTGCAGAGGCTCCAGTGTTCCCGTATGTGCATTTTGGAGGGTCTCGGGGCTCTCTCTAGTCTGGTCCTGGAGCCTGCATGCTTGTTAGTGGTTGTGGCATATTAGCAGCACTCCTGCAGTGCATTTCAGGTTTAGTTTCATCTGAATGGGATCTGGTTTGCATGTTCCAAGACTGCTCAGTGAGGCAAATCAAAGCCCGTTAAGTGGAGCTCATTAGGAGGTGCATTTCAGAAGTGCTGTCTGCACCCTAGCCAAAATGTTAATGAAGAGCACCCTGCCAGAGGCACACCCAGACTCTCCAACCCGAACGAGTTCTGCAAAGGGCTAGGCTGAGTGCACCTGTACTTATCCAGTATTTATGTTCTTTATACACTATTTGCACATTCCTTATATATACACACATATATATATTAAATATAAAGTGTTTTCTTATGGAAAACAGAACATCATGATCTGCTCTGCCTTGTCCCTCCCTCCTTAAAAAAAAAATATAAAAAAAATAAAAAAGAGGAATCTATGCAAAATTTAGGCTTATTTACCTTAAATTCACTTATTGAAATAACAGTCTAGATTGAGTATGGTAAATTACTTTGGAAAGTACTAGAAAATGTAACAAAAAAATCCCTAACCCCTACCAATGAATAGATCCCCCAAATGATTTTGCAGATGAAATATAACAAGAGCACAGAAACCAAGTTCATTCTGTTCCTCCCTCCACAGAAAAGGTAAAAAAGGAACCAATGTCCACCAGGTCTATGCCGTGTGACTCGCTTCATTTACAAAAGCACTGATAACTTCTATTACAATCTGTCTATCTCCCGCCTGTATTTACGGTCACAGTAGCACAAAGGGTTATAAAGAGACTGGAGAAATATAGGAAACTAATCTAGCTGACAAAAAAAAAGTTTTCTTACTTTATTGCTTGTATTGGCAGCATGATAGGAAGGCAAGGAAAAAAAGTTCTTTCCCCTTCTCAAGTTTACAGGTTACTTGGTATCTTTCCTTGGTCTTTTTTCATTCAAGTGTCATTAACATTCTAGGAAAAGTTAGTAGTTTCTTGCAGACTAGATTTGACAAAATTGAATTAATTGGGTGATTTTCTTTTGACTTCAATAGAAGCAGACGCAAATCAGAGAAAGCCTAACAACACAGAAGAAATACAATTATGCCTTGTATGCAGGCAACAGAGTGCAGCTGCTTTTGTGGGTTTTTTTATCAAGCAAAAAGTGTCTGGGAATATTAGCTAACTCAGTAATTTTCTTAAAAATATTTCTTGCTCTGTATTTTGCTTTTCCCCATTTGAGTGATGCTCTTACAAAGACAGGTCAGAACATCTGAGTGGATTCCTGAAAGTGCTGGGAGGTGCCACACACTGGAATCTACCTTAATGACCAATTCAGCAGCCCTTTGAGGTAAAGCAAATTTAGAAGTGACAGTGAAGTGTAAACTTACTATACAGAGATGGGGAAAGGGGGGATTAGTTAAGGCCATAAACCATTTCAACTGTATCTTAAATTCTGAGTTCAAGTTGAAGCACAAAACTCAGTTGCTTTGTACATATTCTACATAAGACATCTTCCTCCAGAATAACCTTCCCCTATCTTTCCATCACTTTTGAGGGTTCCTGGCACTTACTCCTCACATATAGTACGTTATGGATTTCCCAGGGAATTTTTGCTACCTACACTTCTAACATTAACACAACCAGTAGCTATAAAAATGATCTATATCATCAGAAACTGCAATGATTTCCATGAAGCTGCCTTTGCAAGGCAGTGTCCTTTGCTATCAGCCTTCTGTCTGTGCTATTCATGTGCTACATGGTCTGTAATAAATAACAACGTGTTGCAGATGGATAACTCTCAACACTGGTAAATGTAGTTGTCACTGGTTTTCTTCAGCTCAGAAGTGAAAAAGGCATTAAGTATCTTTGACTCAGGCATACGGCCGCGTTTTGGTAGATTAAGAAGTACACAGAGTCGTGCACCTCTCTAAATATTTCTCATTACTGTCAATAGAAATAGGATCTGGCCACACTACATTGTGCTTTACCTAACGATGAAGTTCAGCACATCACTGCAGCTTCTTAAAGTCCAATAAGGGCTACTGTCATTTATGCATGTTTATTACAAACACAGAAACCAACATCAATGTGTTTAGCCCATCATACCTTCACTATTCAGTGTTTAAAAAGGGAGTTGACATGTGTATTAAAACAGAAGGCCCTGGGTACTCTGGTATTACATCAGTAATACAGCTCCTCTGAGCATGTTATTATTTTAAACAGAGGTCTCCACACTTTCACATTGGTTATAAAACACTTAATGCTGCTGGACTGGAAGGAAAATGTCATACATCTGCAAACAATTAGAAGGAGCTGGACTTCGTATTTGATTTACTAAACAATAAAACAAGCTTATGTGTAAGTTACACTCCCTAGGAGCCTCAAGCAGTTATCACAGCAAAGTCTTTTAACCATAATTAAATAAATCCACAGTGGGACCATTGCTGATCAAGATTATAAGATATTCTCAGCAGTGAAAAGCATGAAGATCATGAAGCTGAATGCATGCTTTAAGTACTCTAAAATTCTTTCATCCTTTCTTTCAAGCACACTGTCCACTACCCTTCTTCCAGCTGGAATTCATTCAGTGCAATACATTTCAGCTTTTAAACACTAATATTTCCACATATTCTGTATTTAGATTGAAGTTTTGGCATGAGGAAATCAGTAGGAAAACTCAGATTTGGTCAAGCCCAAGATTTCACCATAGTTTGTGTGTCTATTAGTTAAAAAAGTTCTGGTACTATAACAACAGTTAGTTGTTATTATAAATTACCCAGAGATTTGTGAATTGAATCTAGATATTTAGCTGTATGTTTTGGGAAGCCAGAGCATGGAGTTAAATAACAGTAATGTGTCACCACCAATCTTCTCAACAAAACAAAAATCAACCAGTTGTCAAGCTCTAGGTTAACCCTAACTCTTCACCTTTATTTGGAATATAAGGTTTTTGTACTACATGCTGTTAAACTTTCCTATGCTTTCCTCAATCTATACACCTAAAGCCACCGAAGCAAAAGTGATGTTGAAAATGTTCTAGCATTACTTGCATTCCTTAATTGAACAAAAATGTTACATGCTAAAGTAGAAGCAGTTTATTGCAGATCACCACTGAAGATGAGTGCCAGCAACAACAGTGCAGCAGCACCTGAAGGAGAGAGTGCTGACTCAAACAAGGGAGTCCAGTATTCAGTTCCTGGTTCTTCCAATAGTTTGCCGAGTTAAACTGAGAAAAAAAATAATTTGCCATTCTTGGCATTGATTTCCCCTTGATAACCCTAAGTGGATGCTCAGGGTTAAGGGGATCATGGCACTGACTTCCTTCAGTTGGTTCTTTACTTGACATTCTTGAATTAGAGTGACAGAAATGTTGAACATTAGCAGATAAGCCAGAAACACAACTTTGAGGCTTTGCCTGCAAAAATAACTTATCCAGCCTCAATGATGATTACTGTGCTTCAGAATGACAGGGAATTTACTTATTAGTGATAAATAGCATTCTGTATACACAAATACCAGGGAGAAAGGAAATAACACTGTGTATTACAGCTTACCCTGATTACAGTCACTCAAGTACTGTATTATATGATTACACTGTCATGGGCTGCAAAGTGGAAAAGATGAACCATGGGGTCAAGTTTTGTCCTCTTTTTGCATGGGCATCCAACTAATGTGCTTGAAAACCAAGTTTATGAACAAGGAGCAGAATATATTTTGTATTAAAGAAAACAAAACAGTGGACAAAACATTTGTTACTTCAGCAAGTATAAGAGTAAACTATTTATATAAAACAATAAATGAAACAGTCTTAGTTTACAGTAGTGCTTGTGAGTTTGGTTCCTGAATGCATACAATTAAGATTGCTAATACTCTGAGAATTTTGGCACTGTGTGTGGTATATTGTACACTTAGATGAAAGCTCTTTATTGCCATAGTTTCAAAGTCTGGCTAGCCTATGACTGGAAGTAAGCTAGCAGGGTTTGCATAGAACTACTTCCATAGAAATAGGAAAAGCAGAAACTGTTCAGATGTTTGGTTCCTACTGCTCAAGTAATATTCCTCATATATAATAAAACCACTGTATTCTTCTGCATTACAATCTGGTCTAAGCAAAGTTCATACGGTCATTGTTTTTTGTTCCACTTAGCGTCCTCTTACTGAAAAATACATATAGATTTGCACATCTTCAGGAAATGTCCATAGTATGACTTGCTACGTTGCCTACTTTTTTCAGTGTGCTGCCTTTCCTGGACATACTTAATGCAATACAAAATGTTTGACTAAAGTTGCTTTCTTGCATTAAGGTTTTTTTGAGGATCTACAGACAACAGAATTGAATCTACTTGCTAGCCTGAAATATATGGAACAGACTGCAAGGCTGCAACAAACTGTGAGTTCCGTTACCTTGAACAACATGCATGTATTTTATTTATATATCTTAAGGAAGTATGTATATCTCCAGTTTAAGCATAACAATATATGCTATTAAATACAACAGTTACAGGCTGTCATTTTCCAGGCATCAGATTTGTTACCACATACACTCCAATTATATTGAGAGCAAAACATACAGCAGCTTGCTTACCTTGGCACACATTGTGATCACTTTGCTCATACCCAGCTGCACACTGGATTTGATGAGTTGGGTTTGGAGGGGCACGCTGAGGATCAGCTGGAGTTCGTCGAATGACATTGTTTCGACCACTAGTGGATTCAGCTGCTCCTTCTTCTCGCTCATTTACAATAATTTGTGCTGTTCTAGGTAGACAGAGGTATCCTCCATAGTGGTTAACACATTTCATCCCACCTTTACATGCATCTGGGACTATTTCACATTCATCAATATCTGTGGTTAGCAACAACACAAGTCATGCTTTTAACAGTTGAACCTTCTGCAGCAGCCATTAATACAAATCACACAATGAAACATGCAAACACACCTCCTTGTCCAAGACAGGGGTGTGTAATGATAATACTTAAAGAATACCAATGGCTTAGTCTCTCTTTGAAAATTATTTACTGTACCTTTGCACCGTTGCCTAACAGGATCCCATTCATACCCATCTGTGCATTGCTATAGAGAGAGAGAAAAAAAAAAGTAAAATTAGGCTATTCTGTATTTTGAAAAATGATCAAGCATATATCAATGAACTCAAAGTTTGACACTAAGGGAAATGCAATGTTTGCATACTTTGATAAATTAGAAAATTGGCACAGCATTACTGTGCAGGAATAATATCAGGAACAATACAAAGACAGAACTTCTGTCTCAGGAATTGCAAAGATATCGTTTGCTGTCAGTACATAGGTTTGATTTGGGCTAGGGAGCAAAGTGAGAAAAGCATCCCTTTCTCCTTGCCTTGTTTCTATATGCTGTTATAAAGCACTTGTCATTGGCTGGAATAATAATCTTGGAGTAAATGAACCTCCCAACTGACCCAGCTGATCAATATGAAAATCTTCTGAAAAAGAAGCAAATTTTTCTGAATTTTGATCTTGTTCACTGCCTCCCAACAGATGAACTTCTTTCATTCCTGGGGCCAGTTTGCCAGAGGGACTAATGGGCTTCTGTGCCCCTGTACTTCATCCTTTCTCCCATTAGCACTCTAGCAACAGGAAAGGATCCCGTGACAGCTGGAAATTCATTCACATGCTTTTTAATCACATGACTCCAGGAACTACAGTCTAGGAAGAACAATTTATATTGAGACAATCAACAAACAGTTAGAGTTTATAACAGTGGGACTACTTATATAAATAAGACTTTGCAAAATTCAAACAAGACTGTACTCAGCAACTATTCATATCAACGCAGATTAATAAGTTCAGGAAGAATGTTAAATATTTGGCCAAGCAGTTAGGTAGACATCTTCATTTCCGCTGCCCAAACCCATTTCATTGTCTGGAGGGCAGTAATTTTAATCACAGGTGTCAGTTACAGAACCTGATTTACAAAGTCTCACACTGCTACCAACTGCAGCAGACACTTTTAAAACATCAGTGAATGAATTGAGCTGTATTACGTAGGTGCATATGAAGCTATGCTGCTTAGGATATTACTTTAATGGCCCTATAGAAAAAAAGAATCGAGTCGGCTAATGTAATTAGTCACAGTCAAGCAAGCTAAATCTTGGTGCAAGTCCTCCGCTGCAGTGACAAATTTGACCTTCTGACTCCGAGATCCACTTTGTTCCTTGTCTATCCTCAAGTTATTTTGAGGAACTTGTTACTAATGATCACTGACTCAGCATTAGGACTGAAAATGTTTTCTTAATTTGCAGGTGACATGAGCGATCTGCCGAATGTAGCAGCGAATTGTAACTTTGGAGGCTTTTTCTTCCAAAGGGGTAAGTGGACAGCAAATTGTTTTACAATTCTCAATCTCTGAAGGAATGACTACATGCTGAGTTGACACCACCAAAGTTACTGTAGCTATGAAAATGCGACCCCAAAGGAAAACAGCTAATTCATGCATTTACTGAATCACCCAGTTCCTCTTAATGCACAACAGGAGTACTGTGTATTTAACTATAAGGAGCCAAGTCCATCTATTACTATAGCTGAAGGGACTTCTATAGTACATAAGGTTTTAGCCCTGAAGGAATACAATGTACGCATGAGAAACAGTAGCACCTTAAGAGTAAAATTTCCAAAAGCAAAAAAAAACAACTAAAAGCTAAGATCTCTTTGGAAACGGAGTATAAGAACCCAAGTCATACATACATGCTAGAAATTTTCCATTGTTATAAACACAACTATGTAGGCTTATCAGAAAATGCTACTTAATTTTTTTAAAAGTACATGTAATAAACGCAGAAAAGGAGGAGGGTGGGATCCCTGTGTTAGTCTGGATTTTTGAAAGACTCTTAGATCTTCAGTTTTCCCTTGTATAGAGGGACTTAAAAATACTCCATACTTCATAACTCTGTTGCTTCTAAAGCCCAGTGTTAAAAGTATTTAATGACTAGCTTCCTGATGCTCACTTGAGGCTTCGAGCCCCATTTTCTATGATAAGGTCCAACTTTGCAATATTTACTTGCTTGAGCCATCCCACTGACTTCAGTGGGATTACTTGTGTAAGACACAATCTCCGTCTCTGCCTGTGGTTCTCTAACTTTTTGCATGCGTGCAGAATTTTCTACTTGTGTGGCACTGTGCTAATGTCTGTACACATATTCAGAGGTCCACCCATATGAAGCAAGTTGCAGGGATTACAACTGTAATCAGATGTGAAAATGCAGGTTTTTCCCCAGCCCAAGCCAATGTAATTGCCACTCCTTCCATGACATGCATTATGCAAGCCAAAGGCTAAACACAAGCACATAAAAAAAAAGCCTTACAAAAAGGCCTTTAAATCTCTTACCCTACCCCTTGGTTACAAGAAGAACCTATTTCCAATATTCTTGTACCATTTTATCATGCCATGCAAAAGCATTACTCAAACCCAGTTCAGAAACTAACAGTCCTGTGATCACGCCAGGACTCAGGTGCTTCATTAAGACCACTAAATTTTGAAGTACTTAGATTCTGTCAAAACCAGCTTGAAATATCCAAAAGGAAACACAAAAGCATGTTTGACCTAATTACCTGTCAAATCCCATATATTTCAAATGAAGGTCCTAGGGACCCTGTCTTTATGAAAATGGATTAAAAATACTAAAACCTCAGAATTTTGTACAGTTCATCAAGCTCAGGACATAGAAAAGGTTTTTGGAAGAGGCAGCTGTAGCCTATTTTGCTCAATCCTGTCCATTCCAACTTGAAAACACTGCTTCAGTGCAAGAACAGCTTATTTTATGGTTAACATTCAAACTCAAAGAGCTTTGCATTGCATACTATACATTGGCAAGAAATTTGACTTTTCTTAAGGGTCATTTAGAAAAGAATCCCTGCAAAGCAGCAATTATCTCCAACTCCATCAAACCTTACCGTGTACGTTATGGTTTCCTCAGTTTCCTGCGAATGTACTGTAATAAGAATGACAGCAGCCAAGAACATAGCTGTCAACATCGTGAACCTTGAAAAGAAAGAGAAAACAAAACAAAGCGTGGGGATATTTTTAGGGCTCCCCTCGGCTGGAGGAGGCAGCGGCTCCTCCGGACGGGGTTCTGCCTGGCTGCCAGTGCAGCCCCTACCTGGGTGAAGCGCCCGGGACGCTGCTCCTTCGCTCCAGCGAGACGAGGGTGAGGTTTGACTGCGCTTCCAGCCCGGTTGTGTTTTATCCAGCTGAGGGTAGAAAAAAAAGTAGTAGATGGAGTTTAAAAGAAGTAGATCGAGTTTAAAAGACGGAGAAGGAGAAGGGGTTTAAAAGGAGAAGAGGTTTAAAAGGAGAAAAGGTTTAAAAGGAGAAAAGGTTTAAGAGGAGAAGGGGTTTAAAAGAAGGAGATGAGGTTTAAAAGGAGAAAAAGTTTAAAAGGAGAAAAAGTTTAAAAGGAGAAGCGGTTTAAAAGAAGGAGATGAGGTTTAAAAGGAGAAGTAGCTGGAGTTCAAAAGAAGTAGCTGCAGTTTAAAATAAGAGAGCACTTAACGCCACCCTGGGCTGGGAGCAGCGCAGGGCATGGGTCAGGCAGTGTGACCGCCCTGCACCGCACATTTTGGGGTGGCAAAGCGACTTTTGGTCAAAGCAAGGAAGGCAGGAGGAGGGGAGACCCGGGAGGGACGAGAGGGGGAGACCCAGGAGGGACGCGGGCGGGACCCACCTCCCACGGGGAGCAGGCACCGCGGGGCACCTGCCGGGCTGTGCGCGGGGCTGCCCCGCGAGGCCCCCCCGAGGGGCAGCGCACCCGCAGCCGCCCCGCAGTGTCCGCTCCTACCTGCGGCGGGGCCGGTGCGGCGGCTCCCGGCGGCCCCGTCCGTGCGCCCGGCGGCTCCGCTGCCCGCCCGCTCTGCTCCCCCCGCCCAGCCGAATGGAAGCGGTGCGGGCGCTCTCGGAGCCCCCGCGCGCCCCCTGCCGGCCCCGCCCGCACGCCGACACAAGGAGAGGTTGCTGTTCCAAAAAAATTCGAATATTTTGGTTGAAGCTAAAGGAGAGTTAAGCTCCATGTTAGTAACTGTATTTGTTGGAAGTTGGACAGAACGCCCCTCTCATAGGGGGCTACAGGAAGGCTGGGGAGGGACCTTTTACAAGGGCAAGTAGTGATGGGGTGAGGGAGAATGGTTTAAATTGGAAGGGGGAAGATTTAGATTAGACATCAGGAAGAAATTCTTCACGATGAGAGTCGTAAGGCACTGGCACGAGTTGCCCAGGGAAGCTGTAGATGCCCCATCCCTGGAGGTGTTCAAGGCCAGGTTGGATGGGATCTTGAGTAGCCTGGTCTGGTGGGATGTATCAGCATCCCTGGAGGTACTCAAAAGATGAAGTGCTTAGAGATATGGTTTAATAGTGGATGGTAAGGTTGGACTTGGTAGTATCAAAAGCGATTCTACAGTTCTATGATTCTTTGATTCTTTATAGCGATATAAAATAATGTTTTCATGGAATCATAGAATGATTTGCGTTGGAAGGGACCTTAAAACCCATCCAGTTCCAACCCCCCCTGCCATGGGCAAAGACATCTTCCACTGGATCAGGCTTCTCAAGGCTCCATCCAACCTGGCCTTGAACATCTCCAGGAATGGGCATCCACAACTTCCCTGAGCAAACTGTGCCAGTGCCTCTCCACCCTCATCGTGAAGAATTTCTTCCTAATGTTTAATCTAAATCTTCCCCCTTCCAATTTAAAGCCATTCACTCTCATCCTATCATTACTTACTCTTGTAAAAAGTCCCTCCCTAGCTTTTCTGTAGCCCCTCCAGGTACTGGAAGGGCGTTATAAGGTCTCCCCAGAGCCTTCTCTTCTCCAGACTGAACAAGCCAAACTCTCTCAGCCTGTCCTCATAGCAGAGGTGCTCCAGCCCTCTGATTACCTTTGTAGCCTCCTCTGGACCTGTTCCAACCGTTCCATATCCTTCCTATGTTGGGAATTCTAGAACTGGACACAATACTCCAGGTGGGGGTCTCACAAGAGCAGAGTAGAGGGTGAGAATCGCCTCCCTCAACCTGCTAGCCAGGCTTCTTTTGATGCCGCCCAGGATATGGTTGGCCTTTTGGGCTGCCAGTGAGTTTTTCTCGACACTGTTCTTTGAGAAATGATAATGTCTTATGTTAAGTATGGTATGTGCTGTGCAGATGTGTCTTCTTCTGTAATCACCTCTCTTTGCAGTCTTTCCCTATCTAAAACTCAAGGTCAGACAGAGATCCGGCTCCAAAGCTGCAATTAGCAGAGGTTTGGCCATTGCGAAGTTCGTAATAACATTAAAATTAGTCCTTGGAAAATTACAGAATATGCATAAGATTTCTGGGAAAATTTACACATATGCATGTAAGTGGGAAATTTATTCTTTCCTCAGCTCTTTGTCTCATTACACGTGATTGATGGAAATCATTCCCTCATGCATCCAATGCTGAAATAAAAGATGCTTGCTTTCTAAAACTCCAAAACGAGTCTTAGAGAGTGTATTTGCTGGCATTTTTGGTATCAACCTGCCCACCAGACACCCCAAGGCGGGGCAGGTGTGAGACCTCATTGCCGTATGGGACTGTCAGGGAAGCAAGGGCCGCCAGGCAGTGTCCTGAGGGAGCCATGGCCAAAGGTGTGCTGCGAGGAAGGAACAGGGGTCCCTCCCTCCAACCCTGCATGGGGAAGCAATGAAGTGGAGGTTGCTGAACCATGCAAGATCTGAACAAGAGCAGTTGGGTACCTCAGTGAGGGTAGCTGGCACAGTCACAGTTGGTGTCTCCATGAAAGCACAAGGCAGCCCTTGGATCAGGGACCAGTGCGGGTCACACACATTAGGCTTTGAGGCCTGGCAACTAACAAAGTAAACTGGATATTAGGAAAAATGTCTTTACCAAAAGAGTGGTGAAGCACTGGAATAGGCTGCCCAGGAGAGTGGTGGAGTCTCCGTCTCAGGAGGTGTTCAAAAAGCACGTAGACATGGCACTTTGGGACGTGGTTTAGTAGGTATGGTACTGCTGGGCTAATGATTGGACTTGATCATCTTAGAGATCTTTCCCAGCCTTAATGTTTCTATGATTCTGTGAGCCAGAGATTGGAAGCAGGGAAACAGTGTGGCACTTGCTCATTTACCTTACATAGATGATAGAAGCGCTATAATAACCTTACTATAGGTAATGTAGCATTTGGTATAGTTTGGTATGGTTTGACCCTTGGTATCACATAGAGCTGCGATCCCAGGAGCACCAGGGTGTGGAGGCTGTCTTAACTCTATGACTAATGAGCTTCACCATCTTACCTGATATTTTGATGTACTGACTCACACTGAATGCTGCGCTTGCTCCTTGGAGCATGTTTTTAAAAGCCTGGGTATAAACCCATATTTTTTTCTAGTTTAAGATGAATCGTGGCTTTTCAAGGAATAGTATGGAATGTTTATCCAGCTAGGCAAGCTATTTGAAATTTAAAATAGCAAGACTTAAATCTCTGAACTTTGCTTCTTTTCTTACCCATTTTAGAAAGCACCAATTTGGGTAGTTTCAGAATACTTTTAGCTGTAACATTATGTTATCTGTCATTTTTATGGTAGTTATGAGACAAGACAGGATTTTTCTTCTTTCACTGCAGTTTCTGTGCTTACAGGTAAGTGGGAATCCAAAAACCGTAGGACTTTCAGTTCACCCCCCACACGGTAATTAAAGCACAGAAGCAACAACATAGTCTAAGAGAGAAAATGTAGGCTGACTACATTTTTAGGACATTTGGCATGTGCTTTCATATGCCGGCCTATTTAACAAGCTATCTTTTGACACCTACTTTCCTGCTCCAAAAAAAGATTCCCTTTAAGCCCGTATGTCATTTTTTAGAAATGGAACTTCAAAGTTTTTGATTGGCTCTAAGTTATTGGCTCCTGTTAGTGTAAACTGGATTCATGTTTGTGATGCGCCACCTAATATGTTTTGAAATTTTACCGTTTCATGCTTGCAGAAAGCACTACAGACAATTCTAAGAATCTAATGAATGCAAAACAGTAACATCACTTACTTATCTTTACTGGCAACACCACTCAGTGTGTTTTGAATGCATTGTCATATCTGCTATGCAAAGAGAACTGAATTTAACTTGTTGGCTTCTGGATTAAGTAAAAACTGAAGTTTTGTCTTAATCTACTGCCTAGGGAAATGTTACCTGTATCACAAAACTGCAATTGTTTTTTTGCACTCTGGAAAAAGGGAAGCAGAGAACAGCAGAAATGTTGTTTTGGAGGATGTATGAATGCCAGCTGATCATAGTACTATAGATTAGCTGAAATATCCTATTCTGCCAAGTGCAGTTCTCAGTCCTTTAAAGGGAGGTAGTAGACTCAGTCTATGACTTTGTAGTTCAGGTATTTCCTATAGAGGCAACTGGAAATTTGCCAGATATAGGACAGCAGGATTTAGATCCCTGGAAATGTGGAGGCATGTGTGAGGGGTGAAACTGAGCTGCTCAGCAGTAGAACAACTGACTTACGTGTCTGAAATGTCTGAAGACATCATAGAAGAAGTAGTCAAACCATCCATTCTTCCTTGCCGACCATACAACATGGTATTGCTGAGGCCAGCTCCTTACAACCGTTGCTGACAGTGCTTCCTATCAAAGCAGCCCTGCAAGGCTGGCCCCTAATTATTTGCTTTGGCTCCTTCTGAAAATGGTGCGTTCTATTCCCTACTGTTTTTTGTGTACTCTGTGTCACATCTCAGTTTTTTGCTTTCTTTAAAAATCACAGTTGTCATACATTCTTTAACTCAAATGTGTTTATGACTTAACTGTTCACGTATTTTCCTCCTGGCAGGACTTGTTGCCACTTCCCATTGTCCTCAAAAACCCAAGGATAGGTAGGCTGAAGAAAGACAGTGTGTGGTCAAAATGTCACTGCACTCCAGCTAATTCTGGCTGCTAGAATTGTCCCTGGGGGCAATAGACAGCTGGACATAATTTAGAGCAGGCTGAGATTGATATTAGAGGCAAGCCGGAAAATGAGGAAAACAAAATTGCAGTTTAATCTCTTCTACTCCCAGATCTGACCCCCCTTTCCTGTTTCAAACATAGCTCACTAGAACAGAAAATCAAGTACACAGCGAATTTAAGCAACTTGTATTTGTCAGCTCTGGGGACTATCAGTGTCAATTTAAGATGATTTCTTTTCCCAAGCATGTCATATCAAGTAACACTGAAGTTGTCTAAACTAAGAGCTGGAATGGTGGTGATGTTATTTTCATGTTGGACTCACAGGAATTTTAGAACGTAAATTATTTTGATAACACGGCAGGCTGCCTTTCTGCCACACTGCCTGCAAATGTCAAATTTTTTTCCTCTTTCAACTTGGAAATGACATAGTGTTGGTGAAGGATAAATTGTGAAGAATTAGTTGTCTGACTTTATTGCTGATTAAATATGACAAATGTTGAACTTTTGTTTGAATTAAGATTTTACAAGTTTATTTATCTTCAAGGGAAGTATCGTGAGCATATTGCATCTGGTGTGAGGTGTTACTTTACTGTAAACCTAATTTGAAGGAAGAACTGTGTTAGCAAATTGCTCTCACTATTCATATAAAGCTAACAGTGAGAGGTAAAAACGTATCACAGCAATTTCTGATTGCACATGTTGAAATTACAAAAAGTTAATAAGGACTACGTCAGTAGCAGAGGACAGAGAATACATTTTCTCCTCCTTCTTAAGCCTCTCATTAAAGTTAAATGTTTATTTATTGTTATTGCTTGCTGCTTTGTATTACCGTAGAGCACATAGATGACAAATGACACAAACTCGTAGTTAGAGAAACCTCCTGCCCCATAATTCTTGCAATTTGATGAAGAAAAAGACATGAAGTTGGATTAGAAAATCTGGTAGAGTAGAATTCAGCCTTTATTTTGCTAAAATTATTTCCTGTAAGAGAATTCTTGTATAAGCTTTGTTGTACTGAGGCTTTAGGCTACTTAGACTAACCTGTGATTTCACTTCTAAATGTCTAACAATGCTCTGAGGATAATAAGGCATAATGTTGCTGCTATTTTTTATTTTAACTTTTAGTAAATATCAAGCATGTAGTTTGCATGTGATTTATCAAGCATGCAGTTTGATTTTCTTCTACAGTTTCTAGGGATGTGATCTTAACATTTTGTGAGTTTCTGTAAACTCTAGTGGAAATATGAATGACTAGAGAATATAGTAATCGTATTCTCACCGGAGTCCTTCGACACTAAATGAGAATATGAGACAGAGTGAGTGAATGAGAAAAGTGTCTCCCCAGAGGCTGTTCTTCTTCTTCATTGGTGCAGTTGTGCAGCCATAATAAATTAGAAAATTGAAGAGCTTCAGAAGTGTGAGTAGTTGACTGACATAGCTGGAAACAACACGTGTAATGAGGATGTGATAGTGTGGCGGAAGGATGAGTCCATTTTGCTTTCTATGTGTGGCTCACCACCTCTTGCATCTTATGTAATTAGTATTTTTCATGACTGTAAATCACTTCTGTTGGTGCTTAGGTGTGATGTTAATTTCAGGCTTCCCTTTGAAAAATGAGAGCATGTGGTTTACAGGTGCTTTTTCAGTGTTTTCAAGGGAGTAACTTTACGGCCTAATTTAACAAAAGTTTACTCAAAATCCTAGAATGTCTGTTTTTATGGATTAATCATACAGGTAGTGATTATTTAGTGTGTTAAGAATTTAAAGTATGACACATTTGGGTCTTAACCTAAATTACACCATTATTGCCATGAAGATTTTATTTTGCTAAGCCATTGTATCTGGAATTTGATCAGTCTTCCTAACTTGTGCTTTTATGGGTATTTCTGACTCATCCAATCATTTTCTCCTGTGTAGCAGCTCTTTTCCTTTACTCTCTCTACCATAGATATTCTGTCTTTTCTATTTTATTTTCCTCATGCCCAGTAAGAGAAACAGCAAACTGGTAAACATGCACCAGTGTAGACCTATGGCTTTTGTAACACTGGAGTCATCATTCCTTATTTCCCTTTCCTGGAAAACCAGTGCATAAGGGAGTTTAAGTCTAATACTGTACTAGGTTTCAATCAGTTTGATTAAAATAAGAATTGTCTAGAACTTTTCATAGAAATATAATTCATCTGAGAAACAGAAAACCTTCCTGGTACTGAAAATGTTAGCTGGAATATATAGTTTTCTTCTGAATAAACTATGTCAGTGCTGTTCCTTGCTCTGGCTAAGAGACAAAATCGAAACGCCAGAATTCTGATACAGTATTACTCAGAATATGTTGGAGACAGTTTTCATCTCTAGTTTTGGCTTTTCATGAAGCATTGTGCAAATAATTTTTTCTGTTTCTTGATATACTCTCTGTGTGTGAAATGAACAAAGTGTTGGATGCTTGCATAGGGAAGCCTGGTGAACGCATTTGCTTATGTATCTAGGATTTCCAAAAAGAGTTAATTGTCTTAGATACCCAGATCCCTTTCATTGTCACTGGAATTTGGATACTTGTCTGTGAGGTTGACTTTGGGCAGCAGTGACAGGGCCTGCCATGGGCACCTTTCCATTGATTCAACTGAAAGCAAAATCAGGCAGAACTTCATCTGTGGCAATGTTCCTGGTCCAGAAATAAAAAAAAGTGTGAATGAGTAAAAACTCTGTGTCCTCTCTTTACCTTCCCTCCCTGTAGGAAATCCTTTTCTCTTTCCTCTGAACAGTGGATGTCTCTTTTTGTCCCATAGTCTTTTTCATTTCTGAGAAAGGCAAATGTGAGCTAGTTGGAACAGAATATGTGTGCATGACTAGCAAAGATCTCTAACTGGCAGGTCAACTTTAGCAGGCTATCCAAGCTGTTAATATGCCCTATTTTTAATTTTTACAGTGTTCTAGTATTGTATGTAGCTCCAGATTTTTTTTAAAATTATTTTGAATAATTCAGATTTTGAGGACATAGACTATTCCTGATTTTCAGAAAGTGCTGAACACTTTCAGTGCAGGCATCCATATTTGAAAGCCTTAATCTAATGCAGAACCTCATGGACCTAGAATGGAGTGTGATGGTATTGTGATCTTCCAGTACATCAAAACTGAGATATCTCAGAAATGCTACAGTAGAAGAGAACCTTAGAATAATGTATTTGTGGGGCAGAGTTCTTGCTAATGACTGTTCTGCTTTTCAGAATTCATAAACACCATGATCGGTAGATACGTTAAATGATAATTTAGTTTCATAAGTGTCTTCTGAACTCTGAGTTTACTTTTCTTTCCCTTTTGAAGAAAAATTATTAATACCGGAAAAGCAACAGCATTTTTTATTTATGTTGTGTGTGGGTGAACTTGGTAAACAACCTACTCAGTCAACCTGTTAATTATTGTCTGGAGAAACAACTTTTCTGGTGAATGTATGCATGTTAATACTAAAGGATATATGTCAGAGCATTTTAAATCCCCAGAGTATTACACTTAGTGTTAGTCTGTATGCTGTCATAGAGAAAGCAGATGAAAATTGACAGTGGAGATTTTCCTTTTTGTGGGACTAAAGGGGTTATCCTCTCCCCTCTCTTTACAGATACGTGTGGTTGAAAGGCATCAAAATTCTGGAAAAGGCTGGAAGATGATACAACTGAAAGCTGACACAGAAAAGTCCATATCCCTGCATGCTCCAAAAATATGGTCTGTAGGAGTTTAACCACATCACGGAAGAACTCAGTTCTGGGAGTAAGGCACCACTGCTCTAAGTCTTTGAGGTATCCCTTTTAAGTGGCTGCAGAACAATACCAAACATTTTGTCTGTGTAATAAACTAGCACATAACTTACTATATATACTAACTTTAAATTATATTTAACACAAGAATTCTTTTTTTTTCTATTAATCAGTTCAAGTTCTCATTCCCTGGAAGCCTATCCATTCGCACCTTACTGTGTTTTAAGGGCTTTTAAAATTTAGAATACTGCTAACATCAGAAGTGATAAAGGCCCAAAATAAACGGATTGATACAAAGAAAAACAAATAGCCTCTCCACCCCCATCCAGAGCAGCCCAGTGTAGTTTGGTTAACTTGCTTATGTCACTCAAGAAACCTCAGAGCTCTGTTTTGCCAACAATAGCCGCAGTGTGTACCGGGCTGTGGGCCTCTTTGGCACCACAGCTGCAGGTCGTAAATACAGTTCTGGAGATTAAAGATATTAAAGTGCCCCTCTTCGGAGGCTGCAGAACAACACCCGAGGTATTGCCCCCAGCCTTTTGAGGCAGCCTAGTGGCTCCCAGGGCTGTCAGGTGACGGCATAGAGCACACCCGAAGAGGTTCCCGAGTGGATATTAGTTCTTTTCAGAAATGCCATTTCTGCCATTTCCTGTGTTAGCCAGGGAGTATTCTATACACTGTGCTTCAATTTCCTGCAGAAGGCTCCTTGAAGCTGCTTAAAGTGATTTGCTGATCGTGAATTCAGTGCACATGAGATAAAGGATAGGTACATGCTTTAAGAGAAGCACTAGACACTTTGTGCAGACCAAGTTACAGCTGGAGCACCAGTCTGTCCTTGTGTCTTTCCGTGCATTTATAAAATAGTAGCAAAAAGAGAAGGAGACATGTGGAAAAAAATCACTTACATCAGTGCAAAGGAGAGGAATGTATTTACTTGGATCTTATTCAGTACTTATTTCCAGACCCCTTTACCTTTTATCCCATTTTATATAGAATTTTTTTTTGCTTTCCAGCTCCCTTCCTCTTGAAAAAATGTGCCTTTCTCACTTTAATGTTTGACAGCACTTTAAACAGTGAACTGTGGTTGCAGAAATCTTTCACATCTAGAAGCAATAATTAGAATGTGTGAGAACTTTAGGTCTTGGTCATTTATCCACATGTGCATCCATCATTTTTGAGATGTGTATCTCTAAGAGAGAATAGACTTTTATCATATAAATTCAACCTCTGCAAGAAAACACTAGAGCAAGAAAAGCATAATTGATTGAGCTTGCCTGTGCATTTCTCAAATCAAAGAATAGCTCTTGGTTTAACATTTTGTCAGCAAATTGTAGCTGAGTTATTAATTATCTGTCTCAGTTATTAAGTACCTGAAATGTCTAAATCTCGCAGGAAGGCATTTAATATACAAATCTCAGAATGTTGCTGGAGCTTCTGATTGTTATCGCTAAGTAAGCGGTGGACATTAAAAAACATATAATCTTGAAAATGAATGATTTAAGACTATTGAAGTAGATTGTTTGATTATGTGATTGTAAAATAGCTTTTTTGGCACTTGTTGCTTTAGGATCAAGGGTCAGATTCTTTCTCTCCCTTACACTAGAGATGCATTGGAACTTGTGTGGTTTGACTGTAGTAGGTTAGAAGCCTGTTACATTTTTGTGAGTAACTGTGCACAATGGCTTTTGGAGACAGGTCTTGTGGTTGCCATTAACTGGTGAATTCCTACTGCACAAAACCAATGGAAATTACTTTGGCCTTAGGACTGTGGCACTGCAGTTGCTAAGAAGGCCCTTATTTTCCCAATTCTTTTCTTCAGTTCCCTTCGTTGCACCAATTCGAAAGAAGATTAGCCAAAAGAAAAAAATGCGACTTCTGGACTGTGATGTCATTCAGCAGACTCATTACTTAAGACTGTTTTCAGGAAACTGTGATAATTACTGAACTTAGCATTAATTCAGAATTAGCTCTCCCCCGTATGGAAATAGAATGTAATGTCTTTGAGAGTGTATGTATATTATCTTGCATGTGGGGAGCTCAGAGTAACAGGCGATGAACTCTGAACTCTTGATTGTCATTATCAAGACTGCTTTGCCACTGTGTCCGCATCTCACCTACAAGGATACAACTTATTATAGAGTTCTTTGTGCCTAATAGAGTCTGTTCACATAGAAAGTCTGCATTTAATCTGTCTGTTTTAATGGTGGTTTTGTGATGGCACCACCTATATGAAAGTGAGAAATTTTCTTAAAATATATAAAATAATCCTGCGAATGAGTGAAAACTTTCTAATGACAGTTCTAAGGAGAAGACTTTAAATCAGTCTTACCAGCTGTTTTTCCTATAGCTTTCTGCCTTCCATCAAAGATTTTCCTTTCTTCTTTAATTAGCAGGAAATTTTGTAAGAGGATATATAATTTTGTTTCTCAGAAGGTAGAGGGTTGACTGGTTTTACAACATTTCTGTAGAGTTAATAATGATTCAAAGTTGGCATTCACATAGCATTCATTTTAGAACAAACCTGTATAAGGAATACCTCGTTATAGAAAACTACAGCTTATTGCTGTTGCACAAGGCATTACTCTGGATGGAATTATTCCAAATTCTTGACACACTTTATCCAATTAACTTCAGTTTTTATGTCCAGCATCTCTGTCATTATTTAGTAAAAGCCTTCTATAATGCAGGAAATGTGACAAAGTCTGAAGTGTAGCAAGTTGTGATGTTTGAAAGTTGGGCTAAAACACAGTTTTTTATGTAAGTCACATTTAGCATAGGTAGGTGAAGTGGTCAGGATAATACCTTCTCTACACGAGAACAAATATTAACAAATACTAACATTGTCTCAGTTTTAGGAGTTTTTTTTAAAGTGTGCATCTTAGGGGAAGTAAATTGGAGCTCTAACAATACTTCATCTGGACTCAGAAAACCTTCTTTCAGTGCATCACTGCCTTTTCAGAATGATTCCCTAGCATCACACAGAGAATGTCATGGAAGTGTGGAAGTAAGTGGAATGGATTCATCTGCAGTAATCCTTAGTAAAGAAAAACTCTTGACTTCTCCTCCTTCATTTTTCCAGGAGGAAATGAAGATCAAACATACATTTCCTTCACAAAAAAGTAGGTTTGTTTTTTCTCCACCTTGAGAGCTGAATGAAATCTGTATTCCCAGTTGGCAATATGTGGTATAGCATACGTTTTGTGACAGGCTCTCTAAGGATTTAATAAATTTATTAACAGCAATAATAAATTATTTTACAACTATTAGGGATCCTCACTAATTTTACTAACTCAAATTCAAAAATATGTGAACAATATAAGTGAATTATGAGATAACATTAAATAGAGATGTTTGCTCACAATTTAACTTGTAGTTCACAAGCCTATCAGTTGTTTACTGGTCTGGACCAATGAAGTGCTAAAAGCTAAATACTGTGAAATGTTAAACTTTGATGAAAGATATGAGGAAAGAAATTGTTTCTTTTGCCAACACTGTGGTCAACAGCAGTGCCCTGACCTGATTACTTAAGCTGATGTTTTTCGTAAATCTGTCATGAATCAGTAATTATCAAGTTTTGCAATACTCAATGATTCTCTTGTGAATAGCCAAGAGATTTGTTATTGTAGGTTGGTATTTTCTAAAAAGAAATGTTCAACTCTTACATCTGCAAGCTCTATATAGTATGTTTTTCTTTTTCTTTTTTTTTTTTTTGCTGGAGAACTGTGGAATGCCACAACAAATCTCCTGAAGAGTTTCACAAAATGTGAGAAAAATTCAATCTGGCCTAATCTGGAAGTGACCTCTCTGATGTCTTTTAAAGTAGACTTTTTTGTCAATGTGTTTTTCCATTCATGGTTGGAAGATATCCAGTACAAGTATTCAGTTGTAGGGCTTGACTTGTAGGGCTTCTAATAGGAAAAGAATCTTGTACAGCATATTATTATTGTTATTACTGTGGGGTGTTCTCATAGTAATTTAATATGGTAGTACCAGAAAAATGTCCCTTTTCCATTGCACCAAGTGCCATGCAGCAGTGTGAGGTGAAGTGTGTTGTGTATGTGGTCAGAAGAGGGAGCAGATCCCTGAATAAGGCAGGAAATTCAATCCATACTTCCCTTGATTATGGTGGCATAATACTAACAGCTGTCTTTGAAGCCCCAGTAATCCTTGCAGCTTCTGGTTGAGTTTTCTGAGAAACAAGGGACAAAAATTAGTTAAATCAGTTAAAGGGAACAAGAGATGTGGTAACACGATGCATTGTCTGTTTAGTCATTAAAAAAGGAAATGATGTGATGACAAAACCTCTGTGGGACTTATTGGAAGGATCCTTTTGGTTTATATCCATGCAGATCTGTAGCTAGAGCCCTATGGAAACTGGAATTAACTTCAAGCTACGTGTGAAGTTACTGTGGAGTCTGCCATCCTCCAAAGCCTGTGTAAGGAAGACAGCTGAGGATGGGGTAAGTGGGATCACGCTCCACATGTAGCACAGCTCCTGTGGTCTAATGGACAGCAAACATTTTTTGGCTGATGGTGAATCTTAAAGGGGAGAATGTATAAACAAGCAAATCTAAATGCGAACGTTGCTTGGTCTAACACTGGTGGAGATTTATCCAGATGATAGGGTACTTCATAGCAGGAAAAAAAAAAAAAAAAAGAGGAAACTTGAACCAGCCAGTTCTTTTCTGGTGAAAATTGCTTAACATAGATTTGTGGTTTTATGTAAACATGCACATTAAAAGAATGCTGACCTTTAAAAACATGGTTTTCGATAAATTACTATTGTTGTTTAAAGTAGATGGACTTAGAGGCAGCAGAAAATATCATAAGCCTATGAGATCAGGAATGCACCATGGAAACAAACAGCACTCTGGCAAAATAAAGAGATATTTCCTTAATGGTGCTCTCCATTAAAAGTCAACTCAGCACAGTTCCTTCTGCAGTCTACGTACAGGGATAGTGCATACCTCTCAAAGATAAATGCACGATAAACCAGTGAGTTAAATGTTAACCACTGTGTTTTGCTTTAAAACAAAGAAGGCTTTTATAGAATTCTTCAGCTAAAGTTATGCGTTGTGGATCCATTGTTTAGGAATGCAATGAAATTAATTCCTCTTTGAGATAGTGAAAAAGATCTAGAGATATAGAGCTGCCCTCTAGTGGCAAAATGGAAGCATGAGGTGCGTTTGTCTGCTTCAGTGCTCACAATGGTTGAAAAGCTGCATGTTTAGTGGAAGCCAAACACAAATGTGCAAATATTTTAGAAGGGATTCTATAGTTACAGTTCAAATGTCAGACCGGTAGTGGGGAAGATGAAATATTAGACATAGAGCACAGGCATAGTGCCCTCTGGAGAGACAAACTTTCACCGTTCTCATGTACAGAAGAGCTTTATCTCCACAGACTTCATATCCGGAGCTTGTTCCAAAAATTATCAGTGTAGTAAAGAAGTTTGGATTTGGACATTTGCTTCAGCTCATTTTGAGAAGAGAGATCATCTGTGAAATGGGATGTAACTTCATAGCTGAACTTGCCCTAGTCTGGAGCAGTTGAAATTGATGGCTTTATCCAAGGTTGTTCTCTGCTAGATGAAAGAGCGTTTTCCTGAATTTGACATTAGTCCTCTTCATTTCTAGTTTGCATAGTCTTCTGCTGTGGTTCATGAAGAAAGGAACCTTCCTGGATTAAATAAGCCAAAATTATGACTCCTCTGAACAGCCTCTCCTTGAAAAGGAAGATAATGTCTTTAATGGAGAGTGCCAGCATATTCTAACATAATATATGCAATTAAACTAATTTTCTTCTTGTTTAAACTGTGGTAACAACTACCTCCCTTAAGTCAATTTACTTCTTTAAAACAGCATGAAAGAGAAAAGAATCAGAGTAAATTATGTAAGAGAGTAGCAAGCTGCTACTTACAAACATTGTGTCCTTTATGAGGCTCCATTTATTGCTTTGTCAAAGCACTTAACTAACCCCCTATGTAACAGTTGTTTGGAAATCTTATGAGTTTCCGTAATGACTACAAAGGAAGAGCTAAGACTGTTCAGTGAGGGTTAAACTTTTCTGTCCTGGTATGGTATCTTCTGAAGTTGCTTCTGTATCTTCAAGTTCTGTGCAAAATGTGGTTTGTGTTTCAATTTGGTTCCACAGAAGGCTGGGTAAGGTATATTCTGTTAAAAATATCCGACCCTGGCAGGATTAGGAATCCTAAATGCAATGATTTGTCTTAAGGCTGGTATTCTGGGAATAACAAACAGTTTCAGATTCACCAGGAGTAGACCACAAGGGAATTTGGGAGTGGCTGCATTACTCCAGTGTATTTTTTAAGATGGCAGTGGATATGTGCGTGAGGGAAGAGTAAGACACAGAGGAGAGGAGCATGAAAGGCTCTTGTTGAGAAGTTTCTTTGTGTGTATTAATATCAGTGTGGATAAGAGGAGAAGTAAAGGTAATATTGATTGCTAACAGTTTTAATCAATGTTTACTGCCTGTGCAGAGACTTCAAAAGATTAAAATGAGAGGGAAAACTTCTGCTCAGCAAAGTCAATGTAATAAGCAGAGTGTAAGGAGTGTTGATGGATCAGGTTTTCCTTTATCCAGACTTATCGAGTACATCTCCCTCCTATTCATGTTTCCTACAGCCTCTTTAGTTTTCCTCTTAATGAATGCAATGCTTCTTAGAAGGCAAAAATCAATTTCCCTGGGTGCAGAAATCCTGGAAGTATGGACAGACCTCTGAACACACATGTACCCATGCTGAAAAACACACATGCACATGGGTATATATATATAGAGAGAGAACACATGCAGCTGCCTTTCTGGTAGCATCTGCTTTCTGTCTGACTCTGTGGGTTCTGTAGAGGCTTTTCTGTGCTAAGCTGCACAAAGCAGGTTTGGAGTAAACTGAAAGAATAGGCAGCTCAATGGGGCTACTGCTTCACACACCTTGTGAAACAGAATTACTAAAGATAAAGGTGCTCCAGGTTATCTCTGGGATTAGGAGGAGAAGGAATCCCTTTTGATGTAGGTCTAATGTAGCTGCATAACTGGGAAGCTGGAGGGCAGTACTCAAGGCCACAGAGTCAAAGAGTTCTCTCCATGAAATCCTGATCTCTGAAGTGCTGTGAATAAGGCAAAATCTTCTCTTCCTGGATGGGCTGATGCTGACTGATCTCTGTGACCTTTCCCCTCCAAGGCCTGATCTCTTGCTTTTAGTGTAAGAATGAACACAGTGGCTCATTTCCATTGGTCAGACTATTCTTTGGCCTGTCCTGAATCCTATTGAATGAAGAGGCTGAATTGTAGTTTCTAACACTGACTTTTGATGTGGGAAGATGCAGATGCTCCACAGAAGCTGCTTAGTGATTTCACAGGCACTTAGAGGCAAACGTGGGACGAAAACTTCAAGGGATAACTAAGGCCAATTAGACTCTGTGGTAATCGTCAGGGAGTAGAATATCCATTAATTCATATGCACTATACTGATACACGTTATGTTCTTGTAATAACAGCCTGAGTCTTTAAAACTTATCAGACTTCTGTACTAAGAAGGTTAGGCCCAAGCACACAACAACTGAAGCCAGTAGGTGTGCTTCATCTGAAGCAACAGTGAAGTAATAATTTGATAATATTTTGTTGCATCTGTCCCTTCTTGTAGGATATTTTGTTCCCCATTTCACAATGCAACATATGCAGGAGCAGATGTTGTTTTCCTTGCTTTTCTCACCTGTCCCATCACCCATACCCACTTCCCCCTCAGTTTTTGCAGTCCAGTGCTTCTCATTGATGATGGTTAAGAAAATGGTTTGGGATATGCCGAAAAAAGAATATATAAAAATACAGCAGTCACAAGATGAGCAAACAACTGCTTTGTGCTTAGGAACACCTTCACCTTTCATCAGTCTTTCCAGAACTACTCTGAGGCTGGAACCTGAAGTAGTTGCTGGCTCCTCTGGTGCCTGTTTTATTTTGTGTGAAATACTTGACAGAGATTTTATCTTCCCCAGACTACCTGTGGAAGTTAATTTGCATGAGAACTGCATTTACAGTATCCTTCAGGCATATGGTAGAAGCCGAAGCTGTTGAATCTCTAGGTCAGTTCATATTGTCCTGTAGATACACAGCCAAGAATATAACTTAGATTCCCAGCAAAGACACATTCTTTTTCAGGGATTCAGTGGGGAGCATAACCTCTGCAGTGGACCTTACTGTTAGTTCCAACAGTGACAGATCTGTAAATGTCGAGAGCTGTGATTTGTTTTCTGAAAGGGCTTGGCAAATTTCCATGAACACTAGGTATCTGTCTAACTGAATTTGCAAGCTCCTCCAGCTGCCCTGGGGAGCTTGTAAGTTCCTTGAACCTCATTCCTGCCCCCATGGAAGTTACAAGATGTGACTGCTTTGCCAGCAGGACTGGTAAATTCCAAGAACCCCAGATACTAGGGATTTACAGAAATTACTACCCTGCTGGCCACACTGGTCAAACTAGAAATGTTTTGGAGTTTCGTGAGTCTTAGCTGTTTCTACATGTAATTTACAAGTTCCAATTGTGCATCTACGTAAAGAACTTTGGCACAAACAACTGGAGTGTTTGGTGGTTACAGTCTCAGCCAGCTCAGTGCATAAGCAGGACTTGGAGAACTTGCAGTGCTGATGGTTTCTCAGCACAGCTTGTAAATCTGGTGGTCTCTGGGCAGAATGTTTTTGAGACTGCCCCTGTTGATACAGCAGAGGAGATGCTACTTTTGTGATCAACAAACTTCAGCGAGGATATATAACCAATCACATCATGAAATGACTTTGTACTTTCATTGGGGCCTAAAATTAATGATTCATAGAGATAATAAATTCTGCATCTCAGCTGGCAAGTTTGGAAACCTCTCTGTAATGTCTTGGTGTGCAAGAAGATTGGAAATATGAAAGCTGAGTTATCAATGAATGAGAAGAAGAATTCTGTGAGTTTTCTACAGAAAGATTTAGATGGAAAGAGTTTTCAGCTTTTGTCAGAAAGTTTTCCTCTGATGAGAGACCAGACATGCTATGTTCAGATGGCAGAGAGGAGGATTTTTAGTTTTATAAGGCTAAATTGTGTAAAACTGTGTCTTGTGGTTTGTTTCACAGAATTAAGAAGTTCCATATTGATTATAGTACTGTGTTTATAAAGAAATAACACTCCAGTTTTCTTATCGTATCTGACATTTGAAGAATCTCTAGCAAATTAAATATAAAGATGCTGAACTTTGCTTATGGATAGCACACATTGTATTACAATGACAGTCTGGATCAAAAGATCCTACACAATCTTGATGACTTTTCCCTTTGTATTCAGTGGACACTATTAAGAGGTAGAAACAACTTTTTTGTAAGTGTGTAAAAATGTGTAAGTTGAATCTTGCCGCTTCATAACATTTGGAGTCTGGACTTCACAACTTTAACACTCTTCCAATATTATTTTTTATGTGTGTAGTTATATACGTAAGTGTTTATATTTAATATAAATAGTTGTGAACCAGTAGCACATGTTAAATATATAGAAATAAGGTGGCTGCCAGAATAGATCGGAAAATGGCAGGAGAAGAAGTTTATAGACTGAGTAAGAAAAATTGATCACAATGGGTTATTATTTATATCTGAAAAAAACTCTAGAGATCAGGGCTTTCAAGCCAATAACCATCCCTTTTGTGACATGCAATAGCATTCCTAAACCTGCTTCTTAAAACAGTTAAAATCCTGTGATGTGTGTCTCTCTCCATCTTTCAACACCTGCTATGCCCAAGAAAAAATCATGTCTTATGTTATAAAGATTTATTTCCTCTATCTTACTAAATATTGTAGAGAAAATAAATCCTGTTGCCCTGTTTGCTAATATGTGCTTACTGTGCAGATGGTGCTTTCTGAATATAGGTAGGTGCTTGAGAAAATGTAGATGCAGGAGTGTAAATGTATGTTTTTGTATTTACTGACTGTATGAAGTGTATGCCACAATGTGTTTACGCTTCGCATTGCCAGCCGTGCAAAGGGGCTGTTGCAGCTTTGTACTTCCACAAACACACGTTTTTCTGTGTACATTATTACCTAAAATAGTGGCTTTGTCATCAGTAAAACAATAGTAAAGATAGAAGATTGCTAATTGGATCTGCATTTTCATTGTCTTCCTTTGTGTTCTTTTTGGAAATATGGGCAGTATAGCTCTGAGAGCATGTCAGTATTGTGGGGAGGTCAAAGAAAATAATTGATCATCTAAAATATTCTGGAAATGCTTTCCTCATAAAGATCTGTCCTCTGTTAGCTGACACATAGATTGTTAATCTTCCCCTGTTCTCTACAAAAGGGAATGTGGCAATATATCTTTATGTCAGAGCAGTTTTTCTGTGTCCATAGTCCCTCTCATTCGAGCTCTGTGCATTACATTACTTGAGATGTGTGCCAATGTAATCGTCTGTGGCCATCTTTGGTTCTGATGTAACTCTTTCTTCAAAATGTTGTGGGCAGTCATCTTTGGGTGGCTGTGCTGCACATGTTTTTTTGATTATATTAGCAGTAAAGTTAACTGGCAGTTGTGAATCTTCTTGCCATTCTCCTCCCACTTCCCCCTCCCAGCCAATTTCATAATTAGTGATTGAATAGAATTTGCTGGAAGGAGCAATAGGGCAGATCTCCAGTAATTTGAAATTTGGACTTGATGTGCATGACACTGAAGTTAAATCTGTCAAAGCTATTGATGAACAAAACTTCCCTCATGTTTTTCCTGTTGATTAAAGTTAACTCCTGCTTTACAAGCTTATTACTCATCTTGTATATGTCTCAAGCATAATGGTTGCAACTGTTAAGAGAGTAATTAAACTTCAAAGCTATGTTATTAAAGACTTAGCAAGAACACCCAAAAGCAGAAGAATTTGCAGTTAAGACTATACAAATCCATCCTTAACCAGTCCACAGTGAGTAGGGATTATGTAGCACAGTAATAGCATTTGTTGTGCAGAGGAGCCCTGCAAAATCTAGGCATAATGGACTGCACGGATTACAGTAAATGGCTGAATGTTCCGGGATTATGATTCTGGGATTTTCTTTATTTCTTTTAATAGACATGGCTTTGCCTTAAAGGGCGTAGCTGAAAATTGTTTTAGATAAGCAGGACTTTTCAGTCCAGGATTTTGCCTTGACAGTCATCTGTGAAAAATGCTAGCTGGTGTTTCATTCCAAAATAATGAACAAAAGGCTTGATTCTGCTGTTAGATCTGGGCTTATGAATCATCAAAAAGTGCATTAACCTATGTGTGTGGGTGGCTAACTGCAGCGTGTGCCCCAAGCTGTTGCTCCATCAGGACTGTGGAGTCATCTAAAAGGGTGGACAGCTTTGTGCGCCTTTTCTGCCTGTGCTGAGAGATGGTCCAAGTGGGAGGTGGATTAACCAAAACTGGGGAGACCATAGACCTCCGTGCTAGTTGTTCATCCCCTACTGTCTGAAATGTGTATCTCTGGAGCACGTTTCTTGGGTGTAACTTATTTCATGAGCCTGATGGAATAAATATGGCATCTAAACATCTCCAAGTATGCAGTCAGAAGAGAGGGGGGCCTGTCATTTTAAACATCTTTCTACTTGCTGAGATACTTGGGCAGAAATTCAAAAGATGTGTAAACTCCTCTGGAAGACTTCTTTGTGTCCTTAAAGTAGGAATTACAGGTTCTCTTTTTTTATACAATGGCCTGTTTTACCACAGATGCTCACCTCCTTTCCTTTCCTTTCCTTTCCTTTCCTTTCCTTTCCTTTCCTTTCCTTTCCTTTCCTTTCCTTTCCTTTCCTTTCCTTTCCTTTCCTTTCCTTTCCTTTCCTTTCCTTTCCTTTCCTTTCCTTTCCTTTCCTTTCCTCTTTCCTTTCCTCTTTCCTTTCCTCTTTCCTTTCCTCTTTCCTTTCCTCTTTCCTTTCCTCTTTCCTTTCCTCTTTCCTTTCCTCTTTCCTTTCCTCTTTCCTTTCCTCTTTCCTTTCCTCTTTCCTTTCCTCTTTCCTTTCCTCTTTCCTTTCCTCTTTCCTTTCCTCTTTCCCCTTGCCTAGGTTTCCCTCCCCCACTCTGGGTTTTTTTTTTCCTTAGATCTTTCTCCCATTTCCAGCAGGAATTGTGGAACAGTGTGCTAAAATTTACAGAAATTTTTAGGAACAAGCACTGTTTTTCATATGTATACTCAGCTGCCAGATTTTCAAACAAGGTAAAGCTTGAAGGAAGGTCTACTGAGCAGAGGCACAAACAGAAGTTATTCCTCATTACTATGTGTGGTTAAACCGTGGAAATCCTTGCCTCAGGTATTATGGAAGCAGCAGCTTAGGCGGGCTTGAGGGGAACATGAAAAATAAATTTGTTAGGGATGCTAAATGTATGGGAATGTATGTCTCAGGGAGTTCATGAGCCACAAATTGTTGGAGCCTAGAAGAGCATTTGGGAAAGTATTTCTGTGTTTACCTTTTTCTTGCACCTTGTTTTGGTTACTGCCAGGTGAATCAGATGGGCCTTCGGTCTGACACCATTATAATAATTTTTATTGTAGAGAATGCCTGCCTGAGTTGATCTTTTGTATATATATAGATTCCTAGAAAATACCAGTGTGGATTTTATTGCCTTCAAAAGCAGTGACAGCAGAGTGGGAAATTCAACGTTAGTATTTAATTACTGGCTTATCAAATGCTTCCTCTTTCTTCCCTCTTCATTTTTCTCCAAATTCTCACAAATGAATGTGGTGCTCTGTGTTTAACAAACCTGGTGGAACATTGCATTTCCACACTGGCCTCTGGCAGAGGCTGGATCAGGGAGTGGGAGCAAGTAATGGAAAGGTTACTTTCTCTCTGACATGAAAAAGGTTTCCCAGGGCGAGTATTACTGGGCACTCTCCTGGCTGTGAGAAAAAGCTAAAGTAAGGAGAAATACAGTTAATGGCAATTTCTTGTGGCTGTCTCTGCAGGCTGATTAGGCAGTAGATGAACTGGGGTAGACATATGAAAAGGGAGGAAAAAAAATCGTGGAAGAAGAGTAAGTTGTCCCTTTTTACCTCATTACCTGTTTCCTGTGGCTTCAGTGAGGGACCTCAGACACTGGCTGTAAGTGTTCAGCAGGGAGGAGGGAGACCAAGACGTTACGAAAAAGCAAAGTGAGAGGAACCCATTGCTACCTGCTGGTGGCTATGTGGAGCAAGAGATTTGTGAACCCACTGCTGTATGTTTTCACTGTGAAATGTCATGTTCAAATGATGTTTCCAACTATGCATCTTTCTGTTTGAGTATGTTTGTTCCTGTCTTTCTGCAAATCCTCTCTGGAGAATGCATAGATATTATTGGGGTTCTGGGAAGATCAGTGGTTTGTTTTCACCGAAAAGCTGTTCCCCTCCCTCCTTGAACCAGCTGAGTTCTCATGGGGGAAGGCTTCCTTCCTCACCCTCTTAGATGAGTTGATGTTTGTAGGCTGCAGATACTCTTAGCCTGATGTTGTGTGCCACGACAGCAGAAGCAGCCGTGGCTTTTCTCTGCTGCAGCAAGTGTTGCCTCTTGATGCTGCCTCCCCTGAGGGATCGTTAGCAGGGTGGAGGCTATATTCTTTCCTAGAAACAGGAAGAGAAGAAGAGGATGAGAGATGGGAGGCCCAAACAATCTAGAAGTAGATTACATTGTGAATTCAATGACATCATCTCCCTTCAGTCTTCCCACCCATTTGCTCTCTCACGGCATTTCTGTTTAGGCTGATGGGGATCTGATGATACCTATAATACCGTGCTGATTCCTTGGTGCTTAATTGGGTCCAAAGCAAAGGCCTAGATCTGCAGTCCTGCTCTCCTGTATTGGGAAGTCCAGGGTATAGGTAACTGCATGTTGCACTGTGCAAGTTACTTGGCATATCTAACAGGACAAAAAGCACTGGATTTCAGAGCACTTCAGAACTACTATCAAGGCATATGGTCACTTTGAAGTCTAGCAAATTAAAATTAAACCTAAACAGAGTAAGAATTTTTGCAGCTTTTACTGCAAATGGTCTCTCAGTTTCTCTCATTCTCTTCTTTGTGAATGTATGGCTGTATTCCTCTCCTCCCCTCTCCTCTTCCCCCCTCTCTCTCTTTCTCCCTCTTCTTCATAGTAAATGCTTCATGCATAACTATTAACTCTTACTATTAATTATTTAATTCTTTGATTGCTAGATCCTTGCTGCAGCAGTTATTCCTCACATTTTGTGTATATTTGGCCTGTGGAACTATCCTATTCAATCATGCATGATTGAATACATTTTTGGCACTAGAAAAGGTCAAAATAAATGAAGTAATAAATAAAAATATTTGGTGTATTTCCCTTTGAATACAAGTGTTCTAAAAAAGAGAGCCAATAGGGAAAAAGGAATAGAAAAGCCAGTGTTTCTGTGTCTTGGTAGGCTTGAAATATTTTCCCAGGAAGGGAAAAAAAAAGGGCTATGAAACAACTTTGATTTCCTTCAGACTGTTCCCTAGAACCTTAGTGCCAGGGGCAGACAATGTGGATCTCCATGTGCAAGAGTCTGGGATCTGCTTGAGGGGAGGAGACTGTAGGTCACAGTTTAATCTGATCAGGATGGAAACCAACATAGGTGATGCTGATTCCCCAGAGGGGCTGGAATAAGTTCTGTGTCACTACATAAACCGTAGTGTTGTGAAACTGGCACTTACCTTTCTGACCTTGCAGACAATATCTGCTAACTCAGGCTTCTTGTCTTACTCCTAAAATTACTCTTGCCACAAGCCACTTTTCCTGCCTTTTAGGAGATGCTCCGTGTCTCTGCATGTACGGTGGTGCCTTTAGGTGGCTTTTGTGCTATGCAAATTTCTTTCTTCATGGAATCCTTCAGTCTGAGGATTTAAATTGCCGGCCTGTGCCAGCACTTGTCATCTCTGAATACATGGGTTTGGAATTGAGGAACTGAATATACATTTTGCTTCCTACCTATGTTACATAATGAAACACACCTCTGGTTAAACATTGCCTGTGATTTGTGGGATGGAGATGAGTTCCAGATGCCTGTTCTTATTCAAAGTTTGTGGCTGAACTCATCTCTATGTAGAAGAAATGGGTAAAACTCATGAGGAGATAGCCAGAAGGTTTTATTTAAAGGTCTTAAGCTTCAGGTCTGAATAAGAATAATGAGTAAAACCATGTCAGTTTAATCTGTTATACCATAATTACATTCTTAGCCATCCACTTTGCCTTCAGAGAACTGTGGAGGTGATGTTATTTCTGTCAGAGTGCAGATCAGATTTGACACATTATGAGCAATTAATAGAAGGATTTTTGCTGATAGTTTTGATATCCTGCTGTACATTTTGCTACTTCAGTTTTTCCAGATTCCAGCAGTACATTGATGTTTACAAATTCACATGGATGACGCATGCTTAGGATAGAGATATGAGACCCCCAACATATCCATGGATGTCCTGGAGGGTCCAGATGCTTTGCTCTGAGCCAATGCTCAGTTGAGAAATTGTACTAGTAATAAAAATCATGTTGGTGAGGGCTGTGTTCTTCAGATGAGGTCTAAATCCAGGCTGAAATAACTTCTGGAGATGCAAGAACCCAAAGAGATGCAAAGATCTGTCCAATTAATATTTTGCAAGTGGCATTCTACTTACCCAGACGTCATGCACTATTAAAATTGGATAAGCTTCATTCAGTTCCTGAATGAGTTGTTGTGCATGAATGCTATCTGCTGTCCTTTGTTGTGTTCCCATTCCCTGTGGCTTCTATTTCATCAGCAAAGAAAAGATTTCTCTCTCTACTTTTTCATTTGGTCTCATAGATACATACATATAAATAAGTATGCATATTTTTATGCATGTATTATAATGATGTAAGACTTTGTAAAGAATTTTGCAATACTTTGAAATCAGGTACAATATAGGAGACCATTGTTATTATCACTATCTTTACATTTAGCTATGTCTTGGTAATCTTTTATGAAGAGAATACACTGTTGAGGTAACCATCTCAGGCAAGAGTTGTCCTCTTTTCCTTTCATATTTTCTCCCAATACGGTTCTGATTGCACTGCCCTTACCTGGGAAGGAGTGAGGCATCCCACTGAATGGCACTAATACCTTTAGATTTCCTCCTAAAGGCAATACTGTGTTTTTGTAAGAGAACTGTCAGATTTTTTAGTGGATGGACATTTAGCAAATACACAAACATTACAATATTGCAGCTATTCATGTTAGAAACTCATAGATGCTTGGTTAGATGCTGAAGGCAATGCATTAGGAACTGATGGTGACTGATAATTATCCAATCAGTTCCTGATGCAGTATCTGCGACATCAAAAACTCTGCAGCAGTTTTGGTTACGTCCTAATTTTTCAGTTGCATTGTCCCCATTTAATGTCTTTTCTTAAAAAAGTTTAAACTTCAAATGTTAAGGCTTAAAAAGGTCAGTGTATTTGGAGGAAAAGAAAACTGCTTAATTGCACCACTCAGGTTTTTAGGAAATGTATACTTTTTCTTTTATCTAAGACTTACTAAGAATAAATATTACCAAGAACCACTCTAGGTAGCACTGCTGGAGAGCACTGGATGTCTTATAAAAGTTCTACTTTACTCAAAACTGTCATTTGTTCACTGAATAGTTTAACACAAGTTACTCAGCAAGTGTTGTGCTTCTCAAAAATGCAGGAAAAGGTGTCGGCTAGAAGCAGGGTAAGTCTACAAACGAGAAACTATAACCTTGTGTGTGGGCTCTCAGTATGCAGCATTTTGGCGATGAGAACTACAGATCTAATGTTACTATCCTATTTCTCGCACATATTATAAATCTAGAAAAAACCCTACATTTGAAAGCTGTAATCTGGTTTTAGAACTGACTCTATGTTTCCACTTGATTAGTACGTGCCAAGTATGTCTGTCCATTTGTGGCAGATCTTACTGTGCTGACAGCAAATAACACACACAACATAAGCAGAATACGGTCATCAGAGCTGTCAGACATTGATTTATGCTTTTACCCACTTCTGTTTGAAAGAATGCAGTCAATGATTTTGGAGATAGTTGGGTTTTGTATTTATAATATAGGCCTTAAAAGAAATAATCTGGAATAAGTAATTTCATTAAGTTACTCTCCTCCACAGAGGTGCCCTGGCTATGTCTAAGCAGCAGACTGAGATTCCATGCTCACTCACCTTGCCAAGGTGAGCTGGAGGAGAAAAGCTGTGAATGGCATGGGCAAAACACTGTTTCAGCCACTATCTACTGATGTGGAGATTCAGTTTAGAGCTCCCTTTAATATGTCACACTAGCTGTCCAACAGAGGCCGATGCATCAGCATTGTCCCTGTGTGTCTGATTTGCAAACTTTTCCCACTCAGCCCAGTTCAGAGTGGGTCTGATGCTTAGTCACCACACAGATCAGCTCTAAGATATATTTAATATTTTTTTAAATTAAAATCAGTGTATCCTGAGTTTCAAGGCTGAAAATTAGGCCTGATAGAACAATATTCAAACATTTGACCAAAGCTGTCTTTAACCAGTGAATGCTTTGTTATTTTTTTTTCTAACGCCTCCGAATACATTGTTTGTAAGAATCAGCAAACGGAACCTGAAATCACCCACAGAATCATAGGATGGTTTGAGTTGGAAGGGAACTTAAAGATCGACCAATTTCAACCCCTTGCCATGGGCAAGGACACATTCCAGTAAATCAGGTTGCTCAAGCCTCATCCAACCTGGCTAAATCTTCAGATTAATATCAGTTCATGTCAGCGGTTAAGAGTGTCAGTCCATAGCTCTAGGTGCAGGTGTACAACTAGGGAACATGTTGATCTCTAGAAATTCTACAACTTTTTTTGAAAGCCATGTACAAGCTGGATACTCATTTTGTTATTGCTTCGGCGTCACAAATAGCATGCAATCTACTAGATCTGTCTGTTAAAATATTCTGCAGTCGCTATCCCAGAGTGGTATAGGTATTTCCATCAACTTGAATTTTGGGTGTGGAAGAAAAATGCTTAAGTGAATACGGGAATGCAAAGGACATTTTCCAGGGGAAAACAAAAAATGTCAGGTGACATCTGATGACTAATGAGAGTGATAACTAAGTGCGTATAAACATCAGGGATACTTTTGTTGGCAGTTTACAAGGTAGAAATAGCATCAGTTCTCCAGGGCTGTTTCAGACAATGTAGTTGATCTCAGAATGATTTTCTTCTAGAATTCTGCAGGACTAAAAATGACTTATCATACCCTTTTTATTTTTGTTGAGCATCAACTACTGTACATCAATGTGAGTCAACTTTTATCAGGTTTTTTTTATCCTTAGTGTGACATGAGTAGTTTTTGGCAGAGTACAGATGCTCCCTGGAATGTCACATGTAAATAAAACTTAGAGGGATATCTCTAAGGATTTTCCATCTGGAGCTTTTAGCCATATAATTGTGGTGAAATGAATGTATCTATTTTATGTGCACTGGCTATATATATAATATTCCTTTCTGCTGAGTATCCATAGGCTCATCTAAAGACATCAAATGTTAATGGGAATCTTGCTTTGATTTCTGCATCTTTGGATTTGGCTGTAAGTAATGAAGTTACAAGCACTGCAGAGGTGAAAAACAGTATTATAATTATGGCTAAGGAGCTGGCATATTTGACCAACATCTTAGGGAAATTACCTGTGAGGGCATTTGAGTGGTGAGGAGGCTCTTTGCTTTCCACAATATATGCTTCAGCATGTGTTCAGTTTTTGTATTTGATTACTTGTTAGCTACCCAACTGTAATGATTTTTTGGTATCTAACTACAGTCAGTGAAGGTTTTATCATGAAACTGATGACTTATTAAATTAATGTGGTTGAATTAGAGACAAAAGGTGTTGTTTTAATATGCTAATTTGTAATGGTATCTCTAGTTTAACTTACAGTTTAAAGGTAAATAAGAGCTAAATGAGAACTAAATAAAGGTATATTGTACCTCTCATTTTTCAAACATTGCATTAATGCTTGGCATCATAAATATTGACATAGACATAGCAGCTATGCTTCTTGAAATGGTAGGCAATCATTTGTTCCTCTTGAGCATATGAACTTTGTCTTTAAAAAAGTTACAGGAATCCTGACTGGTTTGAATTGGGACATTATCAAGGTCTTAAGTGTGGGAAAAACTGATTTCAATTGTTTTGGATAATGGAAAATTCAGTGTAGTTGGTGGTTATAGTGAAACACTAATCTTTGAACTTTTGACAAGACAAGGATGAAGTGAAAGGCCTAGGCACAGAACTTTATATTAAAAAAACTCAGATGTGAAGGATTAAATACAGAAAAGCCATCACTTGCTTTGCAGTTCAGTGCTAGACCGATATTTTCAAGAAGTATTTTTACAAGTGACATTTTCAGTGGGGTTGGAATGAGAGACAATGTCAGAAAAAAACTGTTAACCCTATTAATACATGCATTATTCTGCTGCTGCTGGATACTGCAACAAGGAAATCTGGAAAGGGTAGGAGCTACCAAGGCAAGGCAATGAGTTCAGCGTACTTAGTGGCTTGGATAAGCCACTAGGTTAATCTTGTGCGCGCAATGTGTTTGGATTTTGCGTAGTGCAACAATATCTCTTGGTTCTGTAATTTAGGTGCCATGCAGGTCTGCTAATCCATTAGAGCAAAGAAATTGCTGTGTTTAGCATAATCCCAGATACCACTGTGAGAGAGTTATTAACTGCTCACAGTTGCCAGCTGAGATTAAGCCAATTCACAGCCATCCAGGTTAGGCCTGCAAGTGGATTCATGTCAGCTAAGTTTCTTCCCTGAATGTCCTACACAGGAAAAAATGGCATAATTCCACAGACAACACCTGGTACTGTGAAGATCTGTCATTAAAACATTTAGGGTCTCTCTACATCTTCTCTAAGAGAAGCATTGTTAAGCAACTCCATGTGGTGAACTGAGACCGAGTTTATTCCATGATCTTTGGCATGCCCCAATCTGCATGCAAGCTAACAAAGCAGACTTGTTCTTTCTGGTTCAGCCTCTGCCTATTTGGCTCCTCTAGTATAATAGGGAATACAATAAAATACAAATTCAAGGGAACTGTCTATCTGCTGAACAAAAAACATTTATGTAAAGCACCTAAAAATTATGTGCATGTTTCTTCAGCTCCTTACACTTACCTCCTTTTATGCTCCTGCAACTTGGCTGATCAGTGCTTTCAAACCAGGGTAGCACATCTGAGCAGGGAACTGTAACCAAATCCTGCTTTTGTGTTTGGTCATTACGAAGCTCTGCCAGTAAATCTCATATGTTTAGAAATAAAATTTGAGAACTGCACACAAGAAAAGAAAAGAATCAAAAAAGAAGCTGGATGTACTGGAGACATTTGATGAAATTATAAGAAGAAAAGTAGATGTTGAGAGACTGTTCAGAAGAAAAGCTGTAAGAATGTTCTCTGAAGGGTGAACTAAAATATAAGCTTGCTTCCTAGAGATGATTACCTACAGAAGATGGTAAGCACGATCATTCACTTTAGGTTTCACCGTAGTTTGCTGCAACAGCAGAATCCTGTAGCAAGGAGAGCCAACTGCATTTTCCTCTACAGGTTGTATGGGCAATATTCTGCTCATAGTAGCTTAAAGAAAAGTAGCCTTACCCAAGTCCCAGCATGTTGCTGGGGGCTGCACTGCACTCTGCTACAGGAGGGCTGCAGACCAGCTGTAGCAGCAGCAGCACTCACACCATATCTGTTCCATAGGGTTCTCCGGAGCCACTCCTCTGCAGTGCAATAGAGAGGGAGGAAGCCTCTGGCTGACAAGGGACAGACTGCAGGGCTGCCCACAATTCCTGGTGAAATTTTTGCCCTGTGTGAGCCCTTCATCAAGCAACAGGATGTGTATTTGGATCAGATATTTTTTTGCAAGGTTGGGCTGCTTTGCTCACCTGGCATCCTAAAACCGTGAGGCCCACAGAGTGCAGTCAGGACTGTCACTGTAAAGCTGTTGATTTTTCTTTGGGAGAAATTCTGTGCATAGTGCAGCCTTGGAGCATACTGACAGGGGAGTTACTCAGAAAATCCTCAAAAAACCCCAGCTTTCCACTGCAACAAACCAGAGGCAGGCTTGGCAGGTGGTCTGATTGTGTTTGCTCAGCCAGTTCAACAGTATTTGCTGGACAAAAGAAGGCATCAGGTGATACAAAAAGTCCCAAACAAAGCTCCAGACGAACATGGACATGACCAGACTTTCTCATCTGTTGCATATCTGTGAAAGTAGAGGAAAACTTGTGGCAAAAGGAGAAAGCACAAGAGCCAGAAGGCAAAGCACTGCATAGCACACTACTAAACACAACACTACTAAGAACTGGGATTTCTTTGTCTTCCTTTTGTAGTACATCAACAGTTTTCCATTGGTGATAAAACAGTTAAAACTATGTGGGGTAAATTCTTGTAACCCCTCTTCTTTCTTGGTCATTTTTGGCCTTTACCTTTTTCTTGCTGCCATCCCTGCATGCAGCACAAACTATCTACCATGCAAATACAATTTTGACGTGGCACTGAAATCATAGTGGATGGAGGATGGCTTTTTCCATTTGAAACGTTTAGGCATTCAAATGTATGTTTGTAGAACTTCTGTGGAAGGGAGGCTCCAAAGGAGCAGGAGGAGACCATTTCTAGGTCGGAATTTAGGCAAGCATTACTACAACACAGTGTAAATAGACATAGATTAATATTACATGTAGAAGGTACCTGCATAGGATGGAAGACTTTCCAAAGGTAAACATCCATTTTCCATTTGCTACCTCCTAGCTTCTCTATGAATGAGAAAGTGTTCCAGGTTACTGAAAGATTTGGACTACCTTTCACTTTTTTTTATGGTGCATAAAAACGTTCTGGTAAAAGAATTTTAATCTTGCTCTAACATATGTAATCCTGTAATTTAAAATCTATCTAATGCTGCAGAGGCACAAAAGGGACACAGAGTAATTGCACAGGCAACCTTAATTGTGTCATTTTCTAATTTTTCATTGCTTGACCCTTCAACCTCAATGATGTTTTGGCATAGCTTTTTCTTTTTTTAATCACTGTAAGACTGATTAAAAGAGAGTTTAGAACTTGCAGCTCAAAGATCAAACAATCAAGTCTCAACATTTTTCATATTGTGATTTGTAGTGAAAATGTCTAATGGAAAGTTCAGACATAGTGAAGGTTTTGCTTACATTCAGAGTTGGGTAAGTAGTAGGTGCTGTTGCAGTTCTACATGGTGTTAAAAGAAACAGACTTTTTTTAAAAAAATCAATAAACACTGGATAGTCTCAGGTCAGTATTTGAAATCTGGGGAGCTCTACAAGGAAAAATGATCTGTAGT
Organism: Neomorphus geoffroyi; assembly: GCA_033558235.1. NCBI lineage: Eukaryota > Metazoa > Chordata > Aves > Cuculiformes > Neomorphidae > Neomorphus > Neomorphus geoffroyi. Next base: position 96,518,124 of record JAUMJM010000005.1, on the reverse strand, counting down.
AGTTGGTGGCAACCATCACAATGTTAACTTGATGCAGCTGCAGATGAGTTGTGTTACCAGTTTGCATTTTACCCTCACTGGTGAAAAGTGTTTAAGAATTTTCTTGATTCTTTTTTTTGTTTGTTTGTTTGTTTTTGTTTTTGTTTTTGTTTAAAAAGAGATTTTTTTTAAGTATGTGCTATTTAATTTTCCACTATTCCAGTATGATGGGTTCAAACTAGCTCCCTAGCTTTAGTGCTGGGTGACAAATTTTCGTGTCTTGTTTAAAAATATTTGCTAATAAAAGAGTAGATGGAAATAGGTCATTAGAGTAAGGATGAAAGGCTTCTGGAGGAATCCCACAGAGAATAATGCAAAAACTTGTATTGATTTCACTGGGGCCCAGATTTTATCGAGCAAATATTAAGTGCACATTATAGGCATTGACATAATTACTCCAATTTATGACAAGATCTTGAAACTTGCAGAAAAATTTGCTTTTCTTTTTCATGAGTGATATTTTAGTTAATACAATGGCAGCATTCTGAAGACAAAGGAGTGAAAGCATGGGTAATTCTGGCAGTATCACAAGACAAGAAGTATTTAGAAGGATGCCAGCAACTTAAAACATACAAGGCGGACCAAAAGAGCCTCTTATTCAGAATGACAAAAAACCCCATTAAAATAAGCAAGGAAGTAAAATTTCAGATTAGCCTAGAGTTATTCTAGCACCAATTTGAGTCAGTTCTTGAAATAAAGCTTTGTTTTCTTTATCAGGGCTGAATTTGTCAGCATAGTTTCTCTGTGGTGCATTTCTTTATGAATCTAAATGGATGGGCAAGATGTATCAATCAACAGCATTTTTTGAAATGTATGGCACCATGCTGATATATCTCCAGGGCTTGGGCTGACTGAACAACTGAAGATGGATTTAAAATATTAGAGTGGAATAGTCAGATATATTTTTTAAAAGTCGTACAAGGTAACTGACATTTTTATTGCACAGCACATTTTATGGCTTATTAAAAGTCTCTGTGAAGACACAGCAGAGTTGGCTTTAATAAAAAGTAAGGATAATTTATAAAGGTCTGATTGAGGAAAATGTGTTGGTTCCAATTACAACTCTGCCTCCAGTCCCAGAACTAATGTTTAAGACTTGTGTTGAAACAATCATGAAATTGAAATGAATAGGGATTTGCCATTGTTTTGAGTTGTTCTAGGATACCACCACAATTTTTATTTGCAGATGCTGACATGTCAATTGTACCTGCATGCACAATTATCAGCCATAATCTTGGTAGCTGCACATGCTTGCCCTCATCATTTGTCAATTAACACTTGTTTGAGAAGAATAGGTGAAGCTCACACCTCTATTTCAGTCTTTATGTGAATTCAAATCTAGAATAAAGGTAGTAACTCTACTGGAATAGTAGTGGTGTGCTGGGAAGGGCTGGGAACTGGAAAGTCACACAGAAGGCTGTTGTGCAGATTAAGAATATACCTCTTGTAAATAGGGAGAACGGGAGAGATATGAAATGAGGAATTAAAAAATACCAAGCTCATCCTTTTTCAGTAAGGAGTGGAGCACAGCTGCTGGATTTTATTGAGTTTTGCAATGAAAGCTTAAACTATTCCTTTCCCTCCCTTGATGTGCTCTTGTCTGTTCTACCTAAAAGCAGTATTCGCTTTATGTACCTTTGTTCTGGAATACTGCACCTGCACTTGAAAATACAAACATGTTCTTCACTGCTCCCTTCCCCGGAGCTAGCAGCAAATCACAAAATCAGAGGAAAAGGCAGCAGCTTGGCTTCCTCTATGCCCACAGTAGCTGAGGTGAAACCTAAGTGACATCCATACAGTCCAGGTCGATATTTGAATTCTCAGCAGGACTGCAAGTGGATACGATGTGTCTTCAAAGCAACAAGTGTTGTATAAGAGTCCTCTAGCACAGCATTAACTGAGATCAAAATCTTTATCTGACTTGCAGCCCAGATAGAAATCGTGATCCTGCTTGCCTCTGTCTTCTCAAATGAACAGCTCAGCATCGTCATTGATGTCCTTTCATGTCAAGTTGTACTCTTATCCAGCTTTCATAGAAGTTTTGTTCAGGTGGAATGAATTTTTCAGAGGTCTGTCTCCTGGAGTATGCAGGCACAAATTCTGGTGCACAGTCACTGGGAGGTGAACGGGGCCCATTTGTTTCAAAGTTATGTTAAGCACAGAGAGGGCATGTGTAATCTAATGGCCTTTATTTACATCAGCTATACTGTCCTGTTAAAAATGTAAGCTCTTGCTGTTTCTTCACTGTGTAGTTCACAGAACGTAGTTTCTGAGAATGGTGAAGAAAATAAAGCCATGTGTAGGTATGGCATAGGATTATTTCTGTGCACACATAAGCTTTTAGGAATGCATTTCTGAGCAGGATCAACGCCTCGATGTTTCAAGAACTTCTGTTCATCTCCTCTTGAGAGTTGCTGCCTTCCTGAGCCCTAATAAATATTTATCCAACTATGAATTTGTTGAATGTCATTCAAGTAAGATGAGCTAAAACTTCCCAAGTATCAGAGAATTCTAGGAACATTTTAAATGAGAAAAAAAATAGGTTACTTTTTCCATTCACGAAGGCCTGTATTGCTAGATATTCCCTTATTTGAAAAAGAGATGTTTCTTTCAAAGTGACTTATTCTTGCTGCCACTGTATCCAAAGCTTGATTTTAGAACATTCATCAACCAAATAGCTCTTCAAAGCCTCATGACTTTAAAAAAACTAGACTCATCCAGCACTGCATAAACTACACATGAAAACCCAGTTGTGATTCAGGTTCAGTTAACAGTAGGTGTTAGTGGGATATTAAGCTCTCATAGTTGAAACATAACCCATAATAACTTCATCCCTTAGTACAAATGTTAACAGTAGTTTTCCAGTGTCGAGTGGGTTAATTTATGTAGTTTTTATGCTTTCAGTTTCAACTTTTGGCTCAAGAAAATTATTAAGAAGAAAATCTTACAGTTACCTACATGCTATTTAGGCAATTTGGATTAAATTCAGCTCAACTCAGCAGAGGTGCAGAAGTTGAAGGACTGTATAATTACTGTGTATGAAGATGCCAGATTGTAGAATCTCTATAGGTAATTGTGAGATTGCTATAAAGACATCACATTTGCCTGCAGAGATTTCCCAGTCTGCGACTTTTTCCAAGTTGATGAAGAGAGAGAAATATTTTTCTTTCTACTGGAACATGTAATATTTTAAGCCAAATTTTGGATAAGATGTAGAAGAAGTTCTGTTGTTGAAAGACCAGATGTAACTCCTTGGATGTTTTCAAAAAGGCTTGATAACTTTAATTCTAATAATTGAAATATTGTTTGGTTCCGATATACTCTACATTCACAGTTTGTATGAATCCCTGTCTTCCAAAGGCTGCATTTCAAATGTCTCATGATCACCCAGGACATGATATGGCTGAAACTGAGAACACCACTTTTCATCTAAATTTCTGTGAACGAGTATTTTTTGCGTCTGGCTCTATTACATTTTTGGTCTCTACAAGAGTAACTGCAATCTTTCCCTTTCCTTCTCAACATACATTCTGTTTTGTAATCAAATGGCAGTTATTTCTTTTCTGTAAACTTTTCTCTCTGTCTTTTTTTTCTCTAGTTATTGGTGTTGGGAAAGAAAGGAGAGGAAATTTTTGAGTCTCCTCTCACGACCCTTTTGATTGCTGCAGCCACATGGAGGCTCTTTGGTACTAGCCTTCTATCCCCTTCAGTCAATGTAATTCTCACCTCGTTTCTGACTCTCCCACTTGTTATGTCTTGTTGTGCCTTTTTACATTTAAATTGGGCATTCTTTGAGGTACGGATTATGAATAGACTTGTACTGTGCGGGTGTTTAAAAAATGAAAAAAAACCAAAAACAAATGAGAGGAGATTAATTGTGGAGTGCATAGTTTCTAACACTTAGGCTAATTCCAAACAGTAAGCAAAAGAAATAAAAAAGAACAAAACCCCACCTACTTTAACCTACTTTAATACTCTTTTTGTGAGTAGGAAAGGAGGCTATAAACCCCTCAGATTAATTTACTCAGTTCTGGTACAGAGCTTTCATTTTAAAGGATTTGTTTTTTGCCAATGCTAAGTGATCCAAACAATTTGAAGGGTGAGGAATAGATCTTTGGTGTCTTTTGCTATGAAAAATCTTTAATGTGTTTTAGACGGTGACTAAAGACCACTGTTTATTTCCCTTTTTTTTTGTAAGTGAAAGGTTGTTTTGTACCAAATACTTGAAAAATCCATGTGAAAAAGTCTCCATCAGATGTTATTCACAGTGACTGCTTTTACAGTATAAACAAATGAAAACCAGCTTGTGTCCTTGCTAAGCAGATTATCAGGAGAGGTTGAAAAGGTTCTTTTGAGAGAACAACTCATTCTCGTAATTTTTTGTAATGCTAGTGGAGTACTAAGAAAGTGGAAATGAACACACAGAGCCACATTTTCCCCTCACCACACCCTTCAGTATTAGAGAAATCAGCTTGTATTTTGTAAAAAGAAATTGAGGTTATGGAACATCTCAGTTTCACTGTGACTTTTGCGTGTTTATTCTTTGTGTTCAGCCTGTTAGTTAGCATGTCCTGTCCGTTCTGTCCCTGCACGTGTGCTGCCCCTCCTGACAGCTGCTAGGGAGGCTTTGCACAATTAATGGAGATGACTCGGGCCTCCTCTCTGGTTCCTTTCAGCACGGCAGCTTTTAATATAGCCAGTAATAATTTTTGTAAAGCAAGAGAATGAATATATATATATGAGGGGGAAACCTCTCCTAAATAGCAGAAAACAACCTTGTTTCTGTTGCTGTTATTGACAGCTCTCACTGACTACCTGGCATCTAGGATTTGACTCTTCCTGTTTAAAGCACACAATCAGGCAAAACCCAACTGACAAAACCGACAAAACACTCCTGTTCAATTATTCAGTCTGTTCTACAAACTAATGAGTATAGTCAGCCAAATGCCTTTTTAAAGGGAAATGAAAATTTGGACTGAAAACGGTGATGCTGAGTTTCAAGACAATGAAGTTAACTATTGTGCACCTCTGAAAAAAACTATAATGAGCCAGCAATCTGTTGCTGCATCCCTTTGTATCCCTTTCATGTAAGAAAAAAAAGATGGGCTTTGTATGCTGGTTCACTTGTAAGCACAAAGAAAATCTTCATCCCCAGGTTCTGAAACTTTCTAATGTTATAGTTAATTAATAACGTTAGTATTTGCCACCCAGGGACTTACGGGCATTGCGTTAGAAACAGCATTGTCCTAAAAGTGTGAAAGAGAATAGATTTTTATGCATTTAATGACGAGTCACTATTGATGGGTTGTTTTTAGTGTCTTTACTATTATTATATATTGGTTTATGTTGTAAAATGCTGGTTCTTTTGTCATTTTACTCAGATGTACCTCTGGCAGAGAGGAAAATAGGAACTTCCATAGGGCTTAGCTGGTGCACTGACTGTTATTTCCCGATGATCTACAACAATGGTTATTTGGTAACAGCTGGGCCGTGTCTTCTTTAGACAAAGCCACTGTGGGGCTGAAACCTCCCATTGCTGAAGCATAACTGTTTCCCTGGTAACGGTTAACTAGCACGTGTTTTATTGTTTCAAACTGCTTTCCTAGGGTATTTGCAGGTGGTAGAAGATGCTTTCTTAAAGAGGGGTCGCAACCTCATGAACTTTCAGATGTCGCAACAAATTGGGGGACAAAAACATTTTTTTTTTCTTTCAAATGGATTAAGTAAATCTTATTATGTAGCCTTTACGAGACAGATGTAACTCACAGTTCGATTTTTAGCATTATATCCAGATGCGGATACAAGCATTTCTGCTGTCAAATTTCTGTTTTTGGAATGTGAATTGGGACCATATAGGAAGAGATTTCAAATAAGAGTAGTGAGAACATGCAGACATTAAGATTACTGGGACTTTCTTTTGTCTTGGGTAAATTTTATCTGTGGTTTGTTTGCCTGTATGTATTTCTTTTGAATTTGATATTTCAGTGATTTATCTTAAGAATGCTTTTCTATATAAAAGAATTCATAGGTTGGTCTGATAGATCTCAGGATAAACACAAACCTATCTGTGAACATGTAAAGGATGGTGACAACGAAAAAATAACTTGCTTGGTATTTAAAGTTGGAAAGTATAGAACTACACTTGTGGTGCACGCGTGCATGTGGAATACACATTTGTATGTGTATCAGTAATTAGGGAAGCGGAACTTTGTAGACATGAATTACAGTCTGATTTTTTCCTGTAGCAAAATTAAAAGTGCCTTAAAAAAGGTATTTATTGCATTCATCCAAAATTTTTTTGGAGGTACACAGGAACACTTCATGTTATGGACTTGTGTCTTAAGAGGAAGCAGTCCCAGGACAAAAGAACGACAAAAAGTAACATGTGCTATAGAATAAAAATGTGATTAGATTTTGATAAATTCAGCAAAAAACATTCATAATCTAGTGGGATGAAGAGAGAGCTCCCTCTCCTGTCTGTTTGTTAAAATTTATAGGAGCTATTTGCATGTTTACTTTGATGAAGGTATAAATAAAAATAATGAATAACAGACATTATGTGAAGCTTGTAATAAAAGGCTTGTGTTCATCTCTTTGAAAAGAGTGAGTGGGAGTTAAATCTGACTCTATCCTTTTTTTTGAGACATTCTGAAATTATTGTATTGCATTGGCATCTTGAAGTCTGTTTCTTAAAAGGTCCTGTGCAATATGAAACAAAACCTCCCAAGCTCATAGAAGAAACTACGCTGATTTTAATGAAATTAACTATCAACCCAGTGGGCAGGTTCAAGTGCCCCGGAACGTAGTTAATAATTAATTTTTTGTTTTATTTTTGGTATCTGCAGAACAATGAAAGTATTTAAGGCCTTCATTTGCAGAATTCATTTAATGTCACATTTTATACATAAGGTTTTCTCAAAGGTATGGAAGTGGTAGGTGTTCCTAGGCCAGCTCAACTTCTCCCTGTGTTAGAAAGCACATACCTAACTTGTAGCTTAGATAGCCCCTGTGCCCTGTGCCTTTGATATCCTGGGCAGATGTGGGGAGAGTAATGACCAAGTTTCTGCAGCTCACAGTTGAGTGATTTCCAAGGATTTACAACAGACAAATAGCAGTGAAGAACTAGAGGCTACGAGTGACTGAATCATGTCATCAAAAGAAAGTGAATACACCATATTTATACCTGGCTGAAAACAGCACTTCATTTACTGAAATGCAGGTGTGAATACGACTATGCATTTTCTAAGACTAATAGTGTTTGTGCCTCTTTATTGAAACACTGATTTTTCAGTCTGTGGTGGATATTTTTAGAGAAATTTGGGCATTCATGTATAGTTGAAGTAGGCAACGCTACTCCTATTTGTAGATTTAACTCAGGTTCTCTTCTGCATCTGTCCATGGAAGTGGCTTTGCTTGTCTTCTCTCTGTTCCACATCACATTTTGACACAGATACTAGTTCATATACAGGTTGCTCAGTCTTTTTGGTGAACATCTCATGACAGTGAGAATCACTTATCACTAACTCATGTATACATCCACAGGATTAAACTCAGTGGTACATCTGGTAAGTAACCACACTCTGACTCTCTGGCCAAGTCTTTCTCCAGGGCCTGCCTTGGAAGAGGGGAAAAAGGCAGGAAAACTAAATAAAACTGAAATTTTGGACAAATAAATTTTGTGTTATAATGTCTATTTAATATGTTAGTCGACATTTGAATTGGAGAATGCAATCTGAACTGAGGTGAGATAAGGTAGGGAAAAAAGCAACAGGTTGTGCACCCCCCCCTTCCTTTTTTTAGCAGGGGGGCCTTAAATGGATTCTCACTTAAATACATTAGCTACACTTCAGGCCAGAATTTTTGCTTTTCATTAAAGAGTGGAAGAGGAATGAAAGAATTATCCTCATTGTTCATTTCCTTACTCAAAGCAAGTTTTTAATACACAAATGAGGTAAAACCAGACTGTCTTATATAAAATGCCCTGAGCTATATTCTTCAGGAGAATCACACTGATGATGACTTATCCTTAAGGTCAATATGATATTAATTAATAAGTAATTATAATGTGAGAATTTTTGACTATACACTTGTTCTGCTGCAGATTATCTGGCAGCAAAGTAACCAAAATTAATAATTTGCGTGTAGTCACACTGCTCTGCATGCCTGTGACTGTTTCACTGTAAACCAGGATTGGATTCCTCCCCCTTTCCCATTTAGTACCAAACTAATTTTAAGTCTTTTATGAAAAAATTCTGATTCCAGACAAAGCAATTGAATTAATTACACTCTGCAAACATCAAAACTCAGTTAAGTTGTTTCATTTTTCATAGTTCTGAATAAAAAGCAAACGAGGCAATGACAGAGGCTTGAGTGTTGGCAATAAGAACATTGTATTTTGCTGTATAATTGCTATCTCACTAATTCTAACTATTGAACAGCAGCTGCTAATTCATGGTACCAGTTTACTTTAGGAGTAAAACAATGTTCTTTTTTAACAAATGAATTGACACTATTTTCGGGAAGAAAGCATTAAGAATACTTACAGTGCTATAGCAGTGATTAATAGCAGTGCCTGCCACATATCCTCAGTAACACTACATTTAGCAGCAAGCATCCCCCGCCCCCGAATTTAAAAGTCCAGACTTACCAGTAAACATGGGTACAAGCTGTTAACCTTTTATTTGTATTTCTCCAGACTTCAGTAACGCTTTCAGGTCTCCTCACTAACATTTGCAGTCACTTTTAATACTTCTTTACTGGGATAGATACTGACTGATGTGAGCTTAGAAATGACTTAAAAAGAAAAGCCTGGTAAGTGCTGCTTTGCGCTCAGACCTTTCTGCCTTTGCTCACCGTTTAGCACAGTTAGGTTGCTAAAGCGATCCTCTGACTGGGACAGTAATCGAAGAGATTAATTTTTCACTGACTGCAAAAGAAGGCGAATGGTGAGGAAGAGTTCTCTCTCTCCTTGCTCTTGAATCCCCTCTGAGGTCCCCAAACCGTAGCGCTGACACCAGCACAGGGGCACAACTTCCTAGGGTCAGGCCTACTGTGCTGCAGGCTGCTCCTGGGATGTCAGCTTCCAAGTTGTTTCTTAAATAGAAAAGCGTGCATCTGCTCCTCTGAAGTTTCGGAAGCGCCAGAAAGATAGCTGAGAATTACAAGTAAAATACAAGTTTTCTATAGGAAACAGCCTGGCAGTCCACACTTTGTTATTCACTTGATAAGCAGAGTCTTTTTGACAGTCCTAACCTTCTAAACTATAGGTCCTGCTGAGCCCAGCATGAGTCAAACGCTGGGTACCATCTGTCAGAGCTTTAGTGGGTTTTTTCCCCCCCTCGTCTCTTTTACTACAATCTGCTAAGAGCGGTGCGGAATAGAAGTTGCTTTTCTACACTTAAATGAGAAAGTAGGGAAATTCAATAAGAATTAAAGAAATCCTGCTGTTCCCCAAAAACTCAGTAGGCACTGAGCAGGAGAACAAATTATTCGGCGTTCCTAAAGATTTTAAAAACAAGTGTATAACATGCTTTCAGGAAGTAGGGAAAAAATCTGAATACCAAATTGGAAAAGATGATTCTGTAAAACTAACTTATACGAACCATGGTATTAGTAAGAGTTTTTAAGTGATGCACATTCAGAGGTTTTCAACCATTTCCCTAAAGAAACATTCTTAAAAGATATTCCACATTTCCCATTGATGAACATTTAATAACAGAGCTGGCAGAGAAGAAATGGCCCCCTGCTGCATTGTAAAAGAATTACCAAAGGGGCATTTTTATGTCTCATTAGTTTATATTCAACCCTAAATTGGCACCTGTGCTGAACTTGGTCAAAATTTGCTGGAAGTTTAGGCACAAATGAGTATTTCTCTTTAACATGTTACTGACAATTCATCAAAACAGAGGGGTTTGCAGATTATAACAGGTATATATGCATGCACGGAAATGAGAATATAGCATAAGAAATGCCCTGATTTTGCAGTTCTGAGGACTGTGTGAGAAGTTATGTTTGCAGTTACCTGTGTGGCTCTGCAAGTGTGTTCACCCGGTCTGCGTGGTGCAGCCAGGTATCCACACCTCCTCTCTGCACAAATTGCTGTTTTAGAGCCAGATTCCTAAGGATCACAGCTGTTGCTAATGTTTAGGAGAAAGGAGTGAAAAACTGTTACATGTTCGTCCTTTCCGAGCTGGCTGCCCACCGGCCTGTTTTAAAGCAGTCATGGAGCTGAGGTAATTTGGTGTGAGACACTGCAGTGTGAGCTGTATTAGCTCTATACCAGTAACACAATGCTCTATATGACAGCCATTCCTAATGAGGACATTTAGTGGCTTTTTTGCCTTTTCTCCCTCTACTTTATAAACCGAAGGAGATGTTTTGCTCTGAGAATCTGGCTCTGTGACTTCAGCTGGACATTTGTTTGGCAGTGCTTGGTTTTCACGTGAAATGATTGCGGGTGCATAATCGTGCATGAATTTTTGTTTAAGATCTGAATGTTAGAAGGGAGGAATTCTTAAATATCTTGAACAACATGTTTAGGTCTTCTTTTCCTGTATTATGCTGTTCTACCTCTAGTGACTGGCATCAAATGATCTCAATTGTTGTCTATTTAGCAGAAGAGATGTGGCTGTGAGCGTAGATTGAAAAAGTTCTAATGCAAATTTATTGTCCCCTTGCAGTTTTTTTGGTCAGAGCAGTTCTATGTTGCCATTTTAAAAGGTCAGCAGTGCGATTTTAATGATCATTAGATTCTGGTCTCACTGCAATTTTATACTCTCTCACTGCAATTTTATACTCGTGCAATTTTGCTTAATACACGGGCAAGTGCTGGGGCTGGGAAGGTGATCAGTGAGATTCAGAACTTGGATGTTCATTTTTTCCCTTCTTGTGATGAGGGTCATTAAAACGTACCCTTTGGGCACAAGCAGGTACTACACAAAACACTGTTGTGGCATGTGTCAGAAGCAGCTTACATAAAGAAGTGACTTTAAGGGCTTATATGCGGACAGTTGTACCTGTAGATGTTGTCTTTGGATGCCAGCTATTTACATATGATTTGAAGAACAGCACATGGTGATATCATGGCTTGCCTAACATTAGGAGACTATTGTGGTTGTATGTAAAGTAAGCATTTTTGCAGATTCCTTGCATATGTTTGTTTTGGTAATACACAAGGACAAATAAGAGTTGAATCGCTTTGTCCCTTGAGCTGTGTGAACACTGATCGGTATAAAGCCCCTTTCCTGAGAGGCTTCAGCCTAAGGAGACAGGGCACACGGAGAGCAGAGAAAGAAAGGAAAGAACAGAAAGAGAGAGCACAATACAGACAGTGAAAAATGTGTTACCAGAAATGTCCAGTAAAAGCTGATGTTGTTATTTCTACGATTAATTATCTCTACCATTAGTTATCTCACCATTAATCTGTTCTTTTTGCAGGTGATTGATAGAGTGTAAGGTGTGGGTTTTCCCCTCATGTTATACTGCTGTGTTAGCACAGCGATATTATGATTAGAGTATGATTCAATGGCTTCTTATTTTCTTCAGTCGCTTGCTAAGCAACATTTACATTTATGTACTTCCATTCACCGTGAGCGTCTTTGATTAAATGTACTATATTCTGGATTGTGTGTCTAATCACGGAAGTGCTTTAGGCCGTGTCTCTCCTAGAAAAGAGCCTTACTGGTTGTTTAACTGTGAGAGAATATAACATCTGACAAGATCCGCTTTTAAAGATGTATTGTGAGAGAGAAATGAAGCATCTCCAGGTAGATAGCTATTTCAGAGCTGGTGAGCAAAAGCAATAGCTTTCCTCCCCAGCCTCCACATGCACGGCAGCTGCAATAAGCCGGAGCACCTGGTCTTTGCATACTCCTGCTGATTCGTGCTGTTTGTATCTGCTGCCACTGGGGTCCCAGGAGGGATACAGGAGCTCTTTAATCGAACAAGAAAAGCTGGGAGTGCACAAGATGTGCATTTTCACAGCAGTTGTCTCTCTCTTCTTAAAATGACCACAGTTATGAGGTCAAATCACATTCTTTTCATGTAATTAATAAAACTGCATGAGAATTAGTTACACTTCAGTGTGCCAGACTGCATTTGTGAAAGAGTTTTTCTGCTTAAGTTACTTTACCTTCTGAGCAGTTACTATGCTTTGTGAATATCACATTATTAAATTTGTAAAAATTTATGTTAACGCTCTGAAGCATTTAAATCAGACTAGCAGTCACTCTGGGATATCTAATATTTTGTGGATATTTTGTAAATGGCATTTACTTTAATAAACCAACATTTACATTCCTTCAGGATTACTAGAAGGTGTGTATGAAGTGTTGTTCGTTTTCCTTGCTTGCCAGATCAAAGAGGCTTTAGTTTAAAATAGTTATTTGAAACAGTGGCTTGTGTTGGTAAAAGATGACAGGGAAAACATAGAATATTTTTATCATCTAAAACTACGTCTGGACTAATTAAAAGTCAGTAAATAAATGTGATTTTACAAACAGCTTTTCCTTTCCCTTCTTACATGAGAAAACTTTCTATATTGCTGTTGCTTCATAATGTTTTACAAACTTATTGGCTCAAATAATTTGTTTAACACAGTCCATTTCGGTTTAATATAGAGTAAGCCAGCTTACAAATATAAGGATAAAGCACGTGCTTTCTAATGAAAGTCTAGGTGGTTTGAAAACCACAAATTCATAGCAAAACAAAGCAAACAACTGCATCAAAATGGTAGCACTTTATAGCGATGCTAAGATGTTTATGGAGTAGAAGCACGCCATTGATATGTTTTCTATGTCATAAAATGGAATCAAGTGATCAAAATTAGAAGGGAGATAGATGAAATAGAACACTTACTAACAGCTGGACAGATCTGTTTTGTAACTAGGGGTGTGAAAGTAGCCCTGTAGACTATCCCCCTAATGGACTCTTGCTTCAACAGTGGCCTCTTCTAAAATTGCCTTGCTATTTAAGGCAACCTAAATATTTCTTTCTTTGTAGGTCTGACGGCATATGATCCTCATGCTGTCCAGGAATGCACAGACCATAACATGGGTGTCTTTACAATAACAGCAACACAAGAACAAAGGTAGTTTTGGACTTTACAGTCTCTCCTCTGCCCTGGAGTGCAAAAGGCAGTGAAGCATGCCTGTAATTTTGCAGTGGAGGGGAGTGTTACTGGGGAGCTCTCATATCCTGCTAACCTCTAGGCTGTCAGTGTTGAATCCTTTCATTTCTTAGGGGCTGCGGACTGAGCAAAGTCCACACAATAGTCACTGTATGTGTCCTAGTTCATTGAAGCACAGTGCAGTTTGTAGCACAGATTCAATAGGTGCTGGTCTATCATTTTTCATTGGTCTTTTTTCCCACCTTCATAAAAAAGGATGGTGAAGGAGATTATGGCAGTGGAAAAAGTTGTGGATCAGGGCAGCTTTCTGGTACCTGAGTTGCAGAACAATAGGGCTGGAACCCCCCCGGGATTTCTGCTGAAATGCATAGAAAATGCTGAGAAGTTGCTGAGGGGTAGGATGTCACTTCATGTCACTTTGTGCTCTTCATGTGTCTTTAGAGGATGTTGGTTGGTTTCATGAGAAATGCTGCTTTAACATTAGTTATGTTACTGTTGACAGATTTCCTTCCCCATGTTGGACAGATCCATTTAGTGGTTATTATTTATTACTATTACATTAAAATTGTGGAATTCTCTTAGGCTTCTCTTTAAATTTTAAATACTCTAGGAAAACCTAACTAAGTCCTGATTCCATAGCCATTAGTTTTAGTGGCATAACTGCCTTTGATTGAGTGAGCCTGGAAGCCTCGTGCTATATATATCAAGTGATGTTTTTAGAAGACAGAAACTGAAAATATTTTTTCTGTAAAAATACACTGAAATGTCCTTCTCTTTTTAATGTTAAAATCACACATCAAAGTTGACTTGGCAACTAGTTGGGTCAATTTTTGTTTAAATAATAAAGCAAATCTTAAAAATCCTTTTAGATTGCAGTCTGCATTAATCTCAACAGGTATTTCTGAAGTGCACTAGAAAAGGAGACTTTATCTTCATTCATAAAAACATTTAATAAGTAGCAAACAGAACCTTAAAATTTGTTGTCAGAGTAAAGCACCTTTTTATGGCATTTATAAAGCTCGTAAATAGATATTTGCCATGTATTATCTTCTTGTGTGTCTTTTAGTTCAATGTGCTTTATGGGATTATGCACTTTCTCTACATTTGTCATGCTAGACAACATGAGTACTGTTAGAGGTATGGGGTGATTAAATTTACATATGACTGGGGGAATTTACACTGATATCTGCCATTCAGTCTTATGCAAATTACTAGTATCCAATTTGGCAGAAGTAAAATTACTGACCTTTCAAATGTTCATTTGCCTTCAAGTGTCCAGCTGGATCAATATAAACATTGCTGTCTGTATCTTATACCATTGCATAATGCTTTGGAATAGTCTGAGTTTCTCAGTTCCTTCCCACAGATACTGGTAGATATTTTTCACTGAATATCAGGAGTTGCTTATTTCTGATAGACTTTTAAGTGTCATGCCTTCCATGAGTTTCTTAGTCCTCATTAGGGAAAGTCTCTCTTTTACTCGAAAACATCCTTAACTAAATAACAGTGAGTTAATTTTCTTTGCATATAAATTTAATATTATGATCTCCTCTGAAAGAGTCAAAAAAATTGAATAATTTTGAGAAAAGACTTCTCCAGGTAGTTTCCTTCAAGAGCCTGAAATGTTCCTTAATATTTTTCTAAAAATAAATTGAAAATAAGAGTCCATTTTACATTACCAGTAAATAAGAGCTAAGCTCTAGACCACGGTCATTCAATACACAGTTTCAAGTGACATACTTGACACTTACACATTCCCTATTGGAATTTTATGAATAAGATGGAAAGGAAATGCTAGCAGCTTGAAAAAAATATTAGTAATTTCATATAAAGGTAGTAATGAAATTGGATGAGCATAGTTTACATAACAAAGTGTGTTTCACCTGATTTTCATTGTAGTACAACAAATATTATATTGAAAAAGACAGTGCCATCTAAGTCCCTATTCTCTAAGTCCCTCTTCCAGATCCCCTGTTTTTACCTGATGAACCTTTTATTCAAATTTAGTCAATCTTGATTATCAATTTTACATTTTCAATTCCAAAATTGCATTTGATTGAGTGGAATGGCCACTATTGGAGAGAAAGGCATGATTTTCCTGATAAAAGAAGGACTGACCTCTGAAGTAGCTATAGTTACAAAATGCTGTTTTCAGCAGACAGAAAAGCTGAACTTAATGGTCACACCATTATCTTCTTCAGAAGGATGAAGAAAGCATCTCCCATCTCTCAGACAAGCACATAGCTCACGTGGATGCTGATTTCTATATCTGACCTTCCAGAAGTTTTTGCATTCTGTGGGACTAACTGTAGGCTAATACAAATTGCCCCAGTTCCACAGCAAGAGCTTTGGAAGTACAGAGCAATTGACTATCTGCTTCAATATACATAGGTTTCGTCTAATGTTCTGATTTCTTACAATTCTCTTAACTCTAATAAGACTGTATGTTTTTGACAGTTACTGTTTAAAAAAAAGCCCAGACATTAAGCACAAGGCTGAAAAGAGAAAATCTGTAGAGAGGGGAAGAGTGTGCCTTACCCAGCAATTGCCTGACACATTGGATTAGAAATACCAGTAAAATTCCTCTTACCTCTTTTATATACTCACTGCTTTTCCTTGAGTTAATGGAGCTAGATAATTTAAAAACTTTTTGTTTTAATAATTTCTGATGCCCAGTTTTATTTCTGTGGATCTGTGGACATTAATTTGCTATTAACAGCAATGTTACCTGCTAGAATACATGATGTGCCAGAGCAAAATAATGGGAGCAAGTTATTAACACTTCAAGGTTGACCCGCCCTTTATCCCAGAATTCGTTCTGTGTGTCTTCTTATTGATCTGACTCATGCAGCTTTTTGTCACCTGGGAATTAACAATTCAATGTTTTATTTGACCATTTATCTCTTTAGCAAAATTGTTGCAATGTTTTTGACCTTTTAAAATGTTTATGACAAGGTGTTTGCAGTTAATTGTGCTCGTAAAAGAGTAAAGCACAGAGCAGGTCTAATATGTGCAAGGAGCCAGCCAAGACTTCCTTACAAAAAGATTCTAAGCTATAATGTGAGTATTTAATTGACTTGCAATATAATTAAAAGAAATAAAAATTTCCTATACCAGGAGGACGGGTGCTAAGGACCACAACTATTGTCCTAAACCCGCAAAAATAACACGCCTGTATTATTAGTTCTTACTTCTTTTGTGTGAGGAAGCATCAACTGAGGGTAGAAATTACCTAAAACCAGAATTGTGTATTGAAACTGCAATTTATAAGTAGCTGCACATATGTTTTTTGATGTGTGCTATTGATTCTTGCTGAGGAAACACAATAATGTTTGAGTTACCTAAGCAGTAATTTTGTTGTTGCAATTTGCCATTTAAGTCTGTATAATGAAAAAAGCACGGTATATTGCGCTGTGATTGACAGGTCAAGCCTCTCAAGTTTGTTACTTATGCCTTCCCATAATCACCGTTACAAGGTGTTCTACCCTCTGTCCAGCTGCTCTGTCCTGTACCACCAATCCGTGTCCTCAGACACCATATACAGGACAGAATTATAAAATTATAGAATGGTTTGGGTGGGAAGGAACCTTAAAACCCATCCAGTTCCAGCCCCCTGCCATGGGCAGGGACAGCTCCCACTGCACCAGGTTGCTCAAAGCCTCATCCAGCCTGGCCTTGAACACCTCCAGGGATGGGGCAGCCACAGTTTCCCTGAGGGCACCCTCACAAGAAAAACTTTCTTCCTAATATCTCATTTAAATCTCCTCTCTTTCAGCTTAAAACCTTTTCCCCTTGTCCTACCCCTGCACTCCCTGATAAAGAGCCTTCCCCAGCTTTCCTTTAGGTCCTCTTCAAGTACTGGAAGGCTGCTATAAGGTCTTGAATACCTTCCAGTAACAATCTCACCCAGTTTTCTGCCGTTGCACCGTTCCTGCCCATGGCCATGGACAGAGGTTATGGTCCCTGCACTCTTTCTCCTATGCAAAAGGGCACGTTCCAGGTAGGAAAAATGGTTGTAAGGCTTTATTCCAGGTCACAAAATGTATGATGGTAGAGGGGGCAGCTTGACCATGCGGAGGCAGGGCTACTGCTAGAGGACTCTGTGCAGTGCTGCAGATCTGACAGCCTGGAGACACTATTATAATTTAATCTCCTCGGGCTGTGTTGCACAGAGGTCAGCGCAGCTCCCATCTCAACACATACTCAGTCCTAGGAGAGCCCGTCTCTCTCTATTTGGCAGCACTGCTTATGATCATTTTAAGCACCCCAATAAATTGATAATCTGGTATAAATCTTTATCCTGCCAGTAGAACTAATGAGGTTACTCTGATTTCCTAAAGTGCTGCATTGTTTTATGCCTCCTACCTTGTGTGTCTGAATATGGCAATCTGGAAATGCTCAAAAAGCATTAAAATCATGTAGTAAGACACTGTCCAAAAAGTGAGTTCAGTGGAACAGCTGTGTGAAATTTCACAAAACAAGACAAAACCCCTCATTAATACCAATACTGTGAAAATAAAAGCAGTTATCAAGAATCCCTGAATTATTTTCTTAACTAGTAAAGTATTTTTATGTGTTACTTTAAAAGTCTATTTTTGCCATGTATGTACAACTGCTCTCAGGTTGTCAGGGAGTAAAATACAGTTTTGTGGCTCCTCCAGCTGTGTGTTTCCCACAGCTAACCAAGCACATGTTCAATGTACTTTCCTGTAATTTCCAAGGCCTCACTTTAAATGATAAGGCCTGAGGTGCTTGGCTTATTCACATCTGCTGCTTTCCTGGAGGTCAATCAAACAGTTCTTCATTCAAAAAGTAATGGGGTCTTACAAAGGAAAACAATTATTTCACTTGAAATCTATTGATCTGGTTTCTGTGGTTCATGTGGTGTTTTGGGTGCAGAACAGTTGCTTGAAACAATTTGAGATCAATTCAAGTGTAACTGAATCAATAGATAACCATAACTGAAATGCATTACTCTTGTTTTTTATAAGAATATATATTTTGCTACCAATAGTAATATGCGAATGCTACAAGCGATCAAAACACAAGGTCGAAATTAGAAGCTCTTATGTATTAGTGAGAAGTACTACTTCTAGCATCAAATTTCAGTTTAAAGGAAAGCTGAGACATGAATAGCATTATGAAAAGAGCATTTTGTAATTTTAAAGTGTTTTTATGAAAGTTTTCCAAAGAGTTGGGCTAATTTCTTTTTCATTATGAGTATCGAGTCACTCAAAGCTAAATTTGCCAGATTTAGGGTGTTGTACAGAATGCTGGTATCTTTAAACAGTTTTTGCTGCAAGAGGGCAAAATTTGCATTTTTAAGTACATTACTTTCAAAATAAATACTGATGTTAAAAATCTGTGATTTTATAACCAGGTCTCCTTTCTATATTGCCCACACAGTTTGCTTTTATTTGACTTATTTTTCTGTTTGCTCCATTTCTTTTTTCTGTTGAGAGTTTATTCAGGCAGAAAATTTCCGTCCATTCAAAAAAAGTTTGAAAACAATGGACGAGGAAAGGCAATTGGGGTATCAGAAGATGTATTTTGACGTTAACTCTTTGTCCACTGCCAGAGTACTAGCTGACAACAAAACAAATGGAGCAGGGGAAGCTTTTGTTAAAGCAGTTATTAAGCATTCACACAATCATTTGGTCCTGCACTTAGAAAAATACAATTTTGAAAATCTTTCCTGTAAAATGATGAATGCTGATAGAAGTCTGGTAGACACTAAAATAAACAAGTTTGTTTTCAGCTTTGTACAATGTTTCTACAAATTTCTTATTCTGGAGGTCTTGGAACTCTTTGGGATCTACAGGATGAAGACCATAACAAATTTTCTGAATCCCTCATTTCTATGGGCAAGGACAGCAACCATAGGAAAATAATGTGTAGTTAATCAGGAATAAAAAGTAACAGGCAAGAATTTTAGAAGTATTTTTATCCTTTTCTGAAATTAATTTTGTTTGAGAAAAGTAATGCCTTCACGACTTGCTAGTTTGCATTACTAAAGTAATTATTTGACAAACGATAGGCAATGGATGCTGGAAGAAATCTCCTCCATTACAAATATACACTACAATAGATTTTCACAGAAGACTGTTAAAATTTTAGTGCTGTTTAAGCATGATCTTGAATGCATAATTGCACCTTGGAATTACATTTTTGATAGGCATGTGATACTGAACTGTTCAGATGACCTGCTTTTTTTTGCATACAGAAATGCCTTTTGTGTGCAGAAATATAGATATCTACATACATAAAATATTGCATTCAGAGATGAGGTTAATTTAGTCCTGTGAATCTTAGTAGTGTGAACTGCCTTGAGCAAATTCAGGGAGATGCTTCAGATACTCTATTACCAATTTAGATCGTCATTACGTCTTGCCTAAACTTACTGATTTCAGCAAAATATTCTAATGATAATAGCAGCAAGAAGAAAATCTAATAGAATACTTGTTGTAGTGCTTTTTTGATAATCAGTGTGGACCGGTGACTATCTGGTTATAAAGAGAATTTTATATTTTTAAAGCCATATTTTCCACTCAGATTTATTGTTTGACCCAGGTTACCTGACCTAGTTTAGCTGTATGGTAGTGAAAGGTACAGCAGAAATGTGTGAGAGATGGGCAGCAACTATTAATGCGCTGGTAGTATAAGAGGAGACAGAGAGGGCAGGAAAAGGACAATCAGAATAAGAAGACAAGAACAATACACTAGGGAATGTCAGGAAGATGTGTCAGGAGAGGTTTTTTAGATATTAGGAAGAGGTTCTTCACCCAGAGGGTGGTGGAGCACTGGAAAAAGCTCCCCAGGGAAGCAGACAAAGCGCCAGGCCTGACGATATTTCAGAAGCATTTGGACAACGACCTCAGACACACGATGTGAATGTTGGGGTTGTTCTGTGCAGGGACAGGAGCTGGACTCAATGATCCTTGCGGGTCCCTTCCAACTCAGATCATTCTAAGATTCTGTGGTTCAATAGGAAGAATTAGGAAGAATTTCTTCACTGAAAGGGTGGTCAGGGATTGGAACAGCTGCCCAGGGAAGTGGTGGAGTCGCCATCCCTGGAGGTGTTTAAAAGACGGGTAGATGAGTTCCTTAGGGACATGGTTTAGTGGGGAGACAGGCATGATTGGACTCGGTGATCTCAGAGGTCTCTTCCAACCTTATGATTCTATGATTCTATGAATAAAACTTAAAAGTACTGCAAGGCATAATTAACTCAGAGACAAAAAATCTTGGGAAAAGAGAGAGATGGTAGACATAGTAGTGACAGTAAACAGAGCCATTGCCAGAACCAGTGGCTCAGTATGCATCACAGATATTCAAATGCTGCATAAATATGTATTTTTACTTTGCCTAGCTGTCCGGGTTAATCACACAGCTTGTGCAGTGGATACCTAAGAGTCCCTTGCTGTGATATTGGGTAGACAAACAAAATTAGCCCCAGAGTCCAGTGCTACTGTTGTTCGTCGAAGCTGTGCCATTCTTGTTTTCTCTGGTGCATTAGGACTTGCTTTAACTTCATTGCTGTTACCTAGTTCACTGGTGTAAGACAACACAGAGGCAACAACAGGATCACTGATATAATGTCTGCAGGCTGAGCTCAAAACAATAGGCAAAACCAGGCTATTTTTCCAAATCATTTAGCACTCAAGGCTCCCATGCAAGCTGGCCAGTTCTGTTCACAACAAGACATGGTTTTGCACTGTTGCTTACTGACCAGCTCTAGAGATGATCATGCAGCTATTAGAGTTTCTGCTGAACAACTATTGCAATATTGGACAGCTGTGGACCTGTTGGGTCCATGACTTTCTGAAACCTACATTACTCCAAAGAAATAACATGTTTACTCATCTTCTCCTCCAATGGAAACCAACCCTCCTTGTCCTGTGCTCCTTAATTTAATTTGTGTGTGCACATAACTTCCCCTAAATTTAGGAATAATCTTTACCCATCTCTTACCTCTTGGTTCTGTCTTCATGAATGATTCCATAGCTGCTGCAGTGCAGAATAGAGAGCAGAGGTCTGCAGCGCTGAGTGGAGAGAATAACTGGCCTTGTAAACACTGCCATGTGAGTGAGGACAGTGCCAAACTGTGTGGGCAGTTGTTATGTGTCTATCTTATGTACAGACCTTCAGCGGTATCTCTAAGTACAACGTTATGAACAGAACTTACCAATTAAGACTGTTAATCTGAGGGATAATTTTGGAAAAGGAAAGTGGAGTTAATGTTCAACCTGGTTTTGTTTCCTTGCACCTTTCTTCATTTAAATGATTTCCAGTTTAATTGCAAAGTTAAAATGTGCGGTTCTAAGAACAAAACTACTTGGCTATGAGTTAAATAATGCCAAGGAGAAATTGTGATGTTGGTTGTTTTCACTTAACATCCAAGTGGAATATCACAATTCATTTAGGTAACAGACTGCTACAATGACTAATTAGCAACTGTGAAAGTCAGGAATCATAAGGAGTAGTGAATCTTCTAATTAGCTGGAATTTAAAAGCTGACAGAAAATCAAGATGCTGAGGGTCACAGTGTGGAAGAAAGTACTTATGACAGATGAACAGCTACATGCCATGCTAGGGGATGTGGTTTTCCAGTGTGTGCTTTTCCTAGTGACATTTAAATAAGCACACAGATACCACAGTCCACTTGCTATTTGCCTTTATGGCATAAGGAGCTAAGTGGAAAAGACAGCTTATTAGACTAACCTTGATGTCTTTCTCCTTCACCTGTTGGAAGAGAGAGATATTTGGTCTGTGACATTACAGCTCAAATGCTGTTTATGGGATAAACCTTGAAAGAATGAAGTGGGAATGATGGAGGAGCAGTGTATTCTGTGGCTCCCTCTGTATCAAACTGGCATCCTAGGCCTATGTGATCTGCACTCTGGTCAAATAAATGCCAGGAAAAGCCAAAGACAGTCCTGAGATGGTTCAGGAACAAATATCCTTTCAATTAAGCACAAGCCTTTGGTATAGATTGCAGTAGCCAGTCCCAAGGCAGGTTATAAATGTTTACTAGTCTAACTATGAAATAGGAAATTATTAGTGAAGACTGGGTATTTCTGAGATAACGTGAACTTGTCAGCCTGTTTTATTTGCACGTCTTCCAGTTTTACCATTTGGGAAATCTATTTACATTTTCTTTATGATACTTAATGTGTCACAGTTTTCTTTCCGCTCCGAGACAGGTAACCTAGCTGGTTTTTATCCCTTGTGCTAGCCATGACCATCTAAAAAAGTATATGTAAGTGGATCTATGTATTTCTGATGAAAAGCTGCAAGATACAAAATGTCTCTTTTGCTTTAGGCACCATTAATCATGGTTTTTGAAAGCCCGGGTTAAATGCATCTACACTGCACTACACCTGGAATATACTTATTGGTGCATGATTAATACAACAGTACTTTTCATATAAAATATATTTAATACTTTAGGAAAAGTGTATTGCTATTGAGCATGTGGTATGGAAGGTGATCAGAGGGACAGCAGTTGCTGAGATAAAAGTTATTTTAGTTCACTTCAGGCTTCTACCTGTATGTGACAAGTTGACGTTTTGAGTCCAAGTTTGGAGAAGCAGTTTAAAACTTTGCTTTTTAGTTTTCAGAAAGCCTGTTCAATGTTATTCAAAATAAGGCATTATACCTAATAACATGATGGTTATAGAACTGGTGACAGAGAAATCAATGCGCCTGAGGGAAAGAGAGAGTTTAAGAATAGTTTGGAATTTACAATGACCAGGGAGGCACTTGAAGATCATAAAGCTAATGGATAGTCACACTCATGGCTCATATTATTACAAGAAGCTCCAACTGGTCATCCTCAGCCTTTCACAGAGGCAGCTAGTGGCCGTGTAGGTCATATTCAGCAGTCTACATCTGCAGCATAAGAAGGGGACTGTGTGGGGGAACTAGAGCTCACCCATGCACACACTTTGGTTATGTCTCAGTGGGACATCTTTCTTTCCATCCTATGTTATAGAAAATTATATATATATTGTTGTGTAAAATATTTCGCAAACTTTTCCCAAGCCTTTTTAGCTTGAGAGGTCTCTGCTGTCTGAAGACTTGAAGAACTTTAAATTTGAAGTGTTCCACCTTGGGAAATATTTGCATTCAGAGGTTGAGTTTGAGAGCAGGCATTATAGGAAAAGCAGGTGAAATTTGTGAGACATCAGGAAACAGCTTCAACATTGTAGGGCTTCCATTTGTTCTTTTCACTTAAAACCTATGCAATTTTGGAGGTATCTGAGCAAAAACATAGAGTGACAAAGGAAGACTGTGCTTTGGAGAGGAGAGCATGTTCCTGAAGGTAGGTGGTTTTCAGAGATGCTGCTTTTCAGTATCCACTCATTATAAAACAACAATCAAACCCCACGAGGAACATTTCAAAGTAAAAAAAAAGTCTATACTATCAGTCTTCAAGTCTGTGCTGTTTTCAGTCATTGTAGATGCAAAGTGTATCCAAATAACTGTTTACAAGTCATTAATGCTTGTGCTACCCTACCACAGATTTACTAAAGGAAAAGGCAGCTAAAATTTTTATTTTAGTGGTGGGTTTTGCTATTTCTGTCTTTTAAATCTACAAAAATACTTGTGGGTGTATCATATCACTGTGGCTTTTAATGATTCCATGTGAAGTATGGAAGCCTGCATTAAACAATAAGAATGTTAAGTGAATAAAATTGGATACAATATACTTCAAATTAATAATGAAAAAGTAGTGAGTAAATGTTCCTTGGCTCTCTGGCCTGCCAGTGTCAGCACTTTGTGGCCCTAGTAATTTTTTATGAGTCCTAAGGAAGCAGGTTAATCCACAACAGCTCTCTAAAATTGTTTGGGGCTTCCCTGGATTTTTCAGTCTAGCCCTGTTTACGTCTTCTCCTAAAATCCCAAATTTTTCAAAACACATGGGAAGAAGGACTTGTGCTACTACAGACACTTGTAGAGAAGTGCCCTCAGCTCCTGTGCCTGCTCTTTTCTCTATCATCTCTTCTGCGCTGACGCCTTCCAGCAGGGTGGAAGGGAAAGCGATCATGAACATTTGTCTTAACTTGAGTTATAGTAAAAGTTTGGGAAATTCACAATGCATGGATCATTAATAGTTGGAAATTTCCTAATTTCCTCACAGACAAGCAACCTGCTGCTCCTTCCCAGACCGCAGAATTTCCCTAGTGGAAATCTGGTGCTAGTGAAACCCAGCCATTGGTAGTCTGCGTGGTTTTGCTGTCTGGGACTGACACACTTCCTACTGTCACGATCAGAAAAGGATAAACGGAAATTGTCTTTCCAACAAATTTAGTATCTCTATTAATTTAGTGAAGCATAAAACTACAAACACAGTTAAGAACAAACTGCAACTATGTGAGTTCCATATAGTAATTTCATAATGGAATTAATAGGGAGTGCCTTTAAGAAACAGCTTTTCATAATGCAGTGTGTTTGGTTCCTTTACACATATATGGTACAGATGTAACTTATATATGAAATTCTAACTCTTAGATTCCTGCATTTGAAGCTCTTTCTTGGTGAATAGTCTTCATAATGCATTTATCCTTAATTTCACAATATTGTCTGTAATTCTGTTTCTATTTGGGAATTAATATTTGAACTTTTGAATGTAGTGATCGCTGTACCTAGAAGTGTAACTTCTGAAAAAAGATCTGCCCTGTTAAAACTGGAGAGAAGGGTTCTGAAATCCTTTGGCTTCCCACCAGCATGCTGTGTGTAGCGCAGATGGTTAAACAGTGTTACAAGGCTACAGCCTGATATTTCTGTTTTATGATCATCTATTTGCCTACCACCTCTTTGATGTGAAAGTGGTACAGCAAGTATTCAATAATTTACATACTGTACAATATAGCCAAATATAAATGATGCATTATTCTTCCATTTAGCCCCATTCGAATTGATTGATTACCAGATCTTCCATTTGTCGTTTATCAGCATTGCGATTATTTATATCTTTTGCTGAGTTTTCAAAGTAATGCAGCAATCAAGAAGCTGAGTTGCACTTCCCTGATTTATAATGGATATTTAATGATCAGTACCTGATCCTTTTATTGTTTATTTATTTAATATTGTCAACGTTGAGCTTGAAAAGTGTAGCCTGAAGACAGGAGGCTAAAGATAAGGCTGAGAGAGGTGGCACCTCCTTTTTTTCCCCCTTGCTTTGCATTATTGACTTCTATTATTGAAATATTTACTTAAAAGTATATCACAAAAAGGAAAAACAATGCTGTTAATTTTAGTACTTATATTAGTGATGGCCAGGAAGCCACTGGAGATGTTCATTCTCTAGCAGTGGAGCAAAACACTCTGTCTGGTTGTGAGTGCTGGTGTAGGGACTGCGAGCTGGGACACGCTGACTTGCAATGGTCCAGGTATCTCTTGTACCTGGAGACCTGCCAAACACCCTGAGACCTGGACTGTGTGTCTCTAGTCCTGATGTCTGGCGATTTGAATAAGTAGTGGAGATCTGCTGACCAACTGACCAACTACCAAAGGGCATCACTGGGACAGATGAGTGTGCCACCATGGGAGGAAAAATTGCATTGGGTCCAGATGGCTAGCATGGACAAAGCCCCATGGAGGAAGATGGCAGGATTCTTTCCATTTTCCTCCTGCCTGCACTGATTTGTAACAGCTGACCATGGCTGAGGTTTCACTTACTCTTAGAGGCCGTGATTTTTTTATGGACTAGACCTCTGGTTTAAGTTGTTTTACAATCTGAGTGCATTTCCACTCTGTGAGTAGGGGGAGAGCTAAACATGTTGTGCTGGAGACACTGATGTGCCACCAGCCTGTTTTCCTTCCCCCGAATCCATGGAAAATCCTTAATAAACCAAACGGACTCACTGGCTTTCTCTGCAGTTCTGGTCAGGGTTTCTCTCCTACATCTCCACCACACTCCTGATCTGATGGTCATTCTGCGGGAAGCTCAGGGAAGGAGGCAGGCCTGATATACTGCACACTAAAGTCTTCCCTAGGTAAACCCTGCAATTTCAATTCACTATTTTGAGTGAAGCAAGTGAATTTGAGGTTAGTGAAACAGAATGTGGGGGTGCTGACTCTCCTAAAAATTTCTTGTTTGAGGTGGAATATTGTTTAAATTCATTGAATAGAGAATTCACAGAATAGATCATTTTTTTGGCTATTGATAGCTTTCATGTTTAATCACTATACAATCTTTTGTGATTTGGGCTCACCTAATTGCTTCCTTGATAAAAATTGCACTAATAGTAGCAGAATGGAAAAGTGTGGAGATGTACACAGTGTGTAGCTCGCTGATCTGCTATCCTTATTAACATTTGTTCTGCTAAAAGAAAAGAAGATTGAACATAAAAAACTGAAGGTTGTCCATACAGTTGTCTCAATAGCAATCTGTGTGACTTTAACCCTGTTGAGGAAAAGTAATTACCCTTTGGCTTCTGATGACCTCAACTAACCTTTGTTGAAGGACCAGAGAAAATAAAGGCTGACCAACAGCCTGCCCTTCTTGCCCTGTGGTTAACCCGCTCTGGGAATGAAGAACACCCTCAACAATAGAACGTGAAAATGTTGCCATGGAAATATCACTGGAAGAAGAAACAAAAATCTATTACAATTAATAGTGTTTTATTAGGTGGCTCCTATAGAACTGTTTAATCCATGGAAGTTGCTCTATCTTAAGATCTGGGGTCAGAAAATTTCAGGGGGAATAAAAGAGGGAGCCAGGGTACCTTTTTAAAAATTCAAGGGCTGTTGACAGAGCTGGGATGGTTTGTAAGAGATAAAAGAGATCTCCCAGTGTAGGTATGGGAAATGATAGCAAAGAGTAAATGCAATTACAGTAACTGCAAATGATAACCACGAGCTACCCAACTGGTCAGGAAGTGCATTGATATGCAAATATTTTGGGGTTTTATATGGCAAATAACAAGGATCATTTATCTTTTAATGTTTTTTTTTCACTATACTAGGGTTTTGCCTAGAGGATCCCAAGTTATTTGCAGAGTGTGTGGTGCTTTTCTCTATCTACCATTTTCAAAATCAGGTCCTGTCGTGCTTTTAATTTCTTTTTTTCCTCCTTCTACTGCTTGTTACGTTTTACACCCTGTGAAACATTACATTTCAGTTAAATGCAGCAGTCTACTACTGTTTGGTTTAGCCTGAACCTTGTGCTGTTCAGTACCCACAGTGACTGGTAATTTCTGTTGGAGCTGACAGTGCTGCACATTTTCAGAAGCAGTTTAGCAGTTTGTAACAAATATTATTCCTTGTTTGATCTTACAGACAAAAAATTTTGAAGACATAAAAAAATTTAGGTTGCTAATCTGCAGTATTTTAATTTCTAGAGCATGATAAAGCATTTCAATTAAGTAAATTCTGTGGCATTTCCTAATTCATGTGACAAATTAATTAATGTAGGAAAAAGTTTAAGTACATTTTTCTATAAATCTGTATCTAAAAATTTATACTAGCATATTGTTTTTAAGCAAAATGAGAAATTTTAATGTGTTTATTTTAAGACATTTTAATGCACAATGTATGCGTATATTTTCTGGTATTGAAAATGAGTTCAAAATAACCCATTTGTTACAGCACGTCTTTTAAGAATGTTGCACAAGTCATGCACCAGCTTCTTAAGAAGATGTCAACTAGAATAGTTTCAGTAATACTGCTGATAATCTCACCATTAGTGTAAATGGGAACAGGTCTGTGCCATAACTGAATATTTCTTCATACAAAAGCATAAAGCATTCTGAGAAAATTAGTTGCAGTAAACATCATAGTAAAATATTTTCCTTATTTTAAAATAGTGAATAAGATATTTTTTAATCCAGTATTTTTATGTGTCAGCTTTTATTAATTAATATAGCTCTGGATTTTCACCATGAGGGTACTCTTCAACTTCAGTCTATTTTCAAATGATAATTTCAAAAGAGAACATAGTGTGCTGGATAGAAGCAAACAGTTATTCGCACATGAAAAAGGCTTTCAGGTGAAACATTAAAGTAATTTCCTGTATTGCAAATATTCTTACTCTTTTCCTAATTGTAACAATTTTATTTAGTTTTTAAAGTTTGTTTGCCATTTCAAATTTTGAGCAGAGTGCACTATGTCTGTGTGCAGAATTGCAGTAGTGGAGCGCATCCTGCCTTTTGTTTATAAAATGTAAACTTGTCTGTTGCTTTAAAATGAGCTGCCTGCTGCTGTATTAATTCACAATTTTGTGAACACTTAAAAAGGCTTTGGTCAGATTTCTTTAACTACTTAAGCTTGTATTTCAAGTTATCAAACTGGTGTAGGTCCAGGATCAAAGCAATGTGTTTTCATTAATTTTCAACAATATTTTCCATGACTGGCTCTAAATCATTGTTTTCTTGTTTAACTCACCTGGTTGTGCTGCTGTGGAGAACTATTACCTGTTTCATTGACTGTTTCACTTTTTCCCTTGAGCTGGTGCCAAGATTTTCATGTTACTCCCTCTCTCTTTCCAAACACTGTAGGTCCATGGCATTCTGGCTGAAGCTCAGAACAGAAGTCAAGAAAGTCCATCATCATCTGTGGAGTTTTTGTTGCTCTGTTTATTGAAGAGAGAAAGTAGGAGGAGAGGAGTTACAATGTGTTATTCAAAGGTAGGCATATTGATAATCTGCTCTATTCTCAGGACTTTGAGGAGTTTGAGAAATCCTCTTAAATTAGGCACATTGTATTATTTCTACGTTAGAAGTTGTTTAAGTGTCTTCGCTTGTGGTTTGTGTTCTGTCGTGCTTTAATTGGTACATAGGCTACGCATTTTTCTGTTTTAGCCTAACATACTTATAAGACCTTTAGAAATGTTTTAATTTATCAAGATTTTCATTTGTGGAGTTATTAAAAATAGAGGACTGAGGGACCTAGGAACCGTTAGTTGTTCCTGTTGTTAAATATTTGCCACAAGAAGAATTTTCTGACTAAATTAGTAAAGAGCTGTATATACTTGTTCTGCTTTATAACGTGTTTCATACTTCATTCTCTGAAATGTGTTATTGTCTGCCATTATCAACTGAATTGGAAATTAAATACAGACTCTATTTATAGAGTATTATTTTAGTACATTACTGTTATTTTGATATGTCCATACAGGTGTATGTTATGCTATGTTACGCATAGTATAACTTATATAAAAGAACTAGGTAGGTAATACCAAAGCAAAATAGCCAGATATGTTTTTAATTCAAGTGCAAAGTCTGGTGACATGCAATCACATTCTTTAGAGAACAAAATCCCATTTATATTCAAATGAAGTTTTGTTCATATGTTCATTTATATTTTCACCATGAAACATACAAATGTAGTTTGGTAGCTAATGATTAATCTCACCAGCAGATTATCATGCATGTGTCATGTGAAATTATTTCTGTGTTATTCTGACCTGATAAATTCACAGACATCTATAAATTGCAAGGATTTTAAACATACCACAATCTTTAAACCTTTAATTGATCTAACATTGTATAACCGGTGTATTTAAGTAGTGGCCTCCTATTGTTCTATAGCATTCTCTAAAAATATTATGCCTTTCAAGAGAAAGACTGACAATACTAATCTTTAAATGTTTTATAAATGTTAAAGGGAGAAAAGAGCATTGATTCAGTCATCAGTGGTAATTGCAGCAGAAATATTAATTATAACAAGATTACTTTGTGGCAAACTACAATATTGAAAGTACTGAATGAACATTTGATTTTCAAAAATGTAAATACAGTCCGAATACCCAAGGCATTGCAAAAATGTTTACGGATTATTGTAGCAATTTACACAAACCAGAAAGGAGGTATTTTTAGTAAAATAGCATGACATTTCTGTAGCAAATTACTGTCACTTTAAAGTCATCTACGAGATATTTATTAATAGTACAGCAATAAAGCATTGACTATAGTTTGGATAAGTGTTTTTTGGTAGCCTACATCACACAAACAGGTAAGTAAATTTTATCTTGATGGTTTTATTTTTAAATCAGCAGCAGTATTAGATATCCTAAAAGTTACCACAGTCATTAAATACCTTATAGTGCTGTATCCCTGGTAATCCAATTTACAAAACTATATTCTCAGCAGAAACTCCTGGGGTACACAGTAGTTCTCTTCAGTAAGCCCTTCCTGCTTGTTCTTGTCATGAAGCAGTGATGGTACATTTTTATCCTGTTGATAATTTGACTCTCTTTAAACTATTTCTTGTTGACCCACTGGGCTGGTCTTTATTAGGGTGGAGGTAGCTGGAAGACTGAAGGACTGCAGACCATGTATCATTCTTCTTTTTTTACTGTACCTTAATATTCAACATAGCATCATTATTCTGAGGCAAAAAGAGAAAAGCTGGTCCATCATATATTCCACATATTGCTAGGTTTTCCTCTACGTCCTGCAGTGCTAGAAAGGGGGATTATTGCTGCAGAAAGAAAAAAAATCTGGCCATAGTGTAGGAATAATCACTGCAGTCCGGCTCACCCCCACACCTCTCTT
Source organism: Neomorphus geoffroyi (assembly GCA_033558235.1). Lineage (NCBI taxonomy): Eukaryota > Metazoa > Chordata > Aves > Cuculiformes > Neomorphidae > Neomorphus > Neomorphus geoffroyi. The sequence goes on along the minus strand of JAUMJM010000005.1, from coordinate 96,487,458 downwards.
TCTCTCTCTCTCTCCTTCTCTCTCTCTCCCTCGGTTTGAGGCCCCAGCTGATTCAGTCTGCATCCATCCATACATAAATCATTGCCCTTATTCTATTGGTTACATGGTACATGGCAAGTATTGATTTTTTCCGTTGCCTCATTGCTGGAGAACCCATGGTTTTTGTGAGACTGAAAATGCAAAATTTTTTTGCTGGAGATCTTGTCAAGGTACAAAAATGACAAGCGAGGAGGGTGCTATTTTAAGGTTTGTGTGACTTAAAAATCTTCACCTTCTCTGTTCTACTCTACATTTGCCTGTGTACCAAAAAGTCATGGCTTGTTTAATCACTACTGCTTTGGGTAGGCTTAGTGGCTAAGCAGCAGGAGAATAAGCAAACAGAAACAGGGCCTGTCTTTTCCGAGGAAGGCATTGCTTAATTATTAGAAAGTTTAATTATCTTCTGAAACATTAACAAAAAGATAAAGAATAATATGAAAATAATGTTATTTTAAGGGAAGAAATTAATCCTAGGCATAAGATGACAATATGCTGTAGAAAAAAAAAGACATTTGTTTCCTTTCTGCAAAACACAGAGATAAAATATAGTGCTTAATTCTTGAGATAGGTCTTCATAGCCTTTTGAAACATATTTGCTAGGCCTTTATCAGTATGATTGCTGTATTGAGGTAATTTTTCGCAGCATTCAAAGCTGCCTGAAAATGTCTCATAAAAGGTGGCACCGTTTTCTTTTAGAGGAACGGGAAGGCTGGGTTATGAGGCAGATTATGAGATGTCCTCCTTCAGTAACAGAGAATTCCCTCGTATAAGACTTTCTTACTAAGAGCCTGATCTGAAACATACTGGAGTCAACAGGAATGTTTTCATTGACTCCGTAGCTGCTGGATCAGCTTCAGATTACACAGAAGCAAATATTTTCCTTTTTTTGAATACCATCACTTTTCCCTATTTTAAAGAAGAAGTGAAATGGGTTAGGATTAGTGGTTTATACATGGACGTAGGATATTATTATGTTTAATCTGATTACATCTTTTAACACTTTTAAATGAGATGTATGTGTATGTATTTTCTTTAATGCTTTTAATGCAAAATCTGATCCAGACCTACCTTGCGCTATTGCCCATTAATATAGTTTGCTTCTATGTGTTTTTTTGCCTTTGAAAGCTACTGCCCATTCTTCTTTTTACTTACACTACCTTTAGACTCCAGAATTCCACCGCATGTTGTGTGGACTCCATGTAAGACCTTGTACCAAATTTCTGCCAATTGCACATCCAAAGCAGTTGATTGTTTGCATGCACATCAAATATCTTGAAAAACAATGCAGCTTTAGAGCTTTTGTGTTCCTGGGGCTGTAGAAATTGGACATAAAGCTGAAATTATCAGTAAGAAATTCAAGACAGAAACCTTCACTTCCAATATGGAACATTCAGGAGCTGAAAACGTAGGGTGTTGCCGGCCCTCTAGTTGAGAACCAAGGCTAAGATTGTTCAACCAGCCCTTCCCTGAGCTGGTCCTGCAGAAAACAGCCTGCACTGACCAAGACTTTGGGTCATGCCTGAGCGAGCCACCTCCCTGATATTTGACTGGAGCAATTGCTTCCTTACTAATACACTTTTTTTTTTTTTTTCTCCAAGTGTATGTTGCAACTGTTTTGAAAAACCCTAAAACTGAGGGAAACAGGCATTTTGGATTCAAAATAACCCGTATCACTTTTCTTTAGAACAAGGGCAGGATATTGCCATCAGCAAATGAGCTTCTTGCTTTACCAGAAATGTAATGTCACTGAAAAATGTGCTTGTTGTCTCACTGTAAACCACCATTTCTCTACTGTTTCTGTATATATACAGGCTGGATCATCATTATATTCAATAGTAATTTTTGTAGTAATTGAAATAAGAACACTTCCTCAGTAATCGTTGTGTCAGTGACTGTGTACAAAAGGGCTTGTATTACTCATTCAAATCCATTCACTGGTTTAGGTTCACTTCTTTCACCTTTATTAGTAAAACAGGAGGATTACTTGGCTAGCTGAGGTATCCTTTCTCAGCATAGCACCAGTAGTTCAGTAGCTGTAACACAAAGAAAAGCACTGAAGAAATGTTAGTCTAAATTTGAATATTACCAAGTGTGTTTCATTGATTTCTTATAGATCATCAGGACAGAAAGTGCTTTTAGAATTCATCCCTATTTCTCAAGGTTTTAGGACTCATCATTCCTTTGTATATGTTTCCCTGGAACCACGCAGTCTGAAGTCTGGACATTCACAAGGCAATCAGCCTACCTATGTTAAAATAGTTTTGGTGTGGTCTATGCTTCTCCTTAAGCAAGATGTATTTGCATCACAGCTCTGGGTGTTCTGGTTGAAAGCTTGGCAGACACTGCACGCATAACACAAAAATACATTATGTGCATGCTCCTCTCCATCATAATTCTTTGTGGTTTTCTTTTCCTTTGAGATGCTACGTTACATTTTCTGTCAGTCTTTTGTGTAGAAGGATGGATACTGGGTTCAGTGTAACCAGCGCACACGCACCATGCTCATCAGTCCCTGCAGTACCAGCTAAGGTACTGGCTTAGGCAGGTTTTAAGTATGGTTTGAGGAGCTCATTTGTTACTGGTCAAGGGAATAAGGCAAGTGTGAACAAGCTAAAGTCATTGACAGTGAAGCAAGAATTGGTCTTACTAACAGGATTATTGTAGCAGAACTGACTGTGCAAATCATTCCTGAAAATTCCTCTGCCAGATGCCAGACTAATAGCTCTTGAAAGCTTAATGTTCCCATATCACAAGTATGAGGGTCTGGACAAAGTAACACCTTAGATTTCTTCCCCTTGAAAGGAACATAAGTCACTCAGGATTCCTGCAGCAGTCCTTACAGAATGTTTGAGAAGTTGTCTCAACGTTCCTGGTGTTGCCAGAAAGAAACTGGAACATAGACAGAGTATGGACCAACATGTCATCCTCCTTCAGATATTGTGGGAGAGGCCATGCCCACTGCTCTGCATAAAGATGAGCAGTTATAAGAAGTGTGATGGGATTCTCTTCACATTGGTCAGAGACCTCTGGACAGGGAAGTCAGCTACTCCCTGGGTTGCTACTACTGCCTTTGGTGGCCGCTTATGCTGGCTGATAGACACACGTAGATGACTACACTAATCTTGTGGCCAGGTACGCCATGCTCCTAACCCAAAGCCCATGCAGAACCTGTGTTAAGCACCCAGTAGCCAAACCCTAATCATAATGCTTTTCTGTCCTGCCTGATTTGCAAGAGCAAGATGGGGCTAGTGCAGCCAATTCAGCTGACTTCTTTTTGCATATCTCTTTTGGAGGTAAGCGATGTTGATATTTTAATTTCCTTGAAGATGGACATGGGAATTAATAAATATGAACAACAAGAGATAGAAAGGATTTTTCCTTAACAACCAATAATAATATTTTTGTTGAAGATATAAATGAAAAGAACAGACAGAACTGCAAAGAATGTGTAAGATAGAGCTGAAGCAGCCAGGGACATTAACCATTCCCTGAGCAGAGAGGGCAGAGCAGCTGCCCTTTTCCCCATGACAGAAAGCCATCAGCCTGCCCCAGGAGCCAGCCCACACTGCTCTGCACGGGGTCACACGCAAACACTGCATCTGGAGTTAGAACGAGCTGCTGACAGCTGGGGCCAAGCAAACCTGGTCTTTCTCTCACCCATTGCCAGTGATGTGCCATCCCCGCTGTGCAAGGCTGTATATCTGCTAATGAAACATCAGAAAATTATAAGTCTGTTGGGCAATGGAAGACTTTCATCCTCAAAGAACTTCATAAATAAAGTTATGAAGTAGTTAAACAACACCATTTCATAGGTGAAGAAATAAAGGAACACCAAGAGTTGGCACTGAAGCTGAGATCATGTTTGAGAGCTCCTGCTTGTGAAACACATGTGGGAAAAATTGCTAAAGAACCGTGCATACACGTGGAAGATTGACCTCTATAATACTGCCAAGGGCAGCGAGGTCTTTGGTGGTTTGCTTAGCAAGCGTTAGTTACAAAGGCGTCTGGCTCAGCTCAAACCTGTATGTTCAATTTTCTTAAAAATAAAATAAAAAAATCCCAAATCAAATAAATGAAGGAAATAGAAACACAGAGTCCCTTTTGCAGAAGGTCCTGCCTCTTTTTCTATTTTCCTCAGCCTGTTATTGTGTAAATTTCTCTCTTATACCCAGCAAATTAACTACACCCGCTGCAACATGCTGTGGAAAGTCTGTTGTAGTTTTATCCATTTAAATAGGAGCAGAATATAGTGCCACTTCATTTAACCCACTCTGAATGCTGCATAAAATCCCAGAAAAGTTATTCAGCAATAACTTTAAATCCCATTCCTGGGAAGAAAAAGAAAAAAAAAAAAAGAGTTTTAGACTATACAGTTGGAGCCTGTAGTTGCAATAAAATCCAGGAAAAGGTTATTTTACCTGAATTTATCGCTTAGCAACCAAGAGTCTACCTCCTGAGATTGCTGTTCGTGGGTTACCAAGTAACTGGCTGTGACAATTACCAAACAGCTGTCCCAGGCATCTACATAGCCTTTAACCTCCGTCAGCTGAAAGATGGGCTGATGACAGCTAACAAACAATAGAAACACACCCTAATATTTTATTTAAGAGCTGAGGGAAGCCACAGCTGTATGGATCATTCAGCCAGCTGGATTTAACTGCTTCAAACTGTATGTCCTGTCTTTAGGAGACTGCTCTATAGCCATGCTGTGTCTCTAAAGATGCATTTGGGTCTTTATCCTCCAAACTTTTTGTCAAATCTTTGAATCCAAACTATCAAAACAGGTTTTGTTGTCGCGCAGGAATGGTAAGTGGCTGATTATAAGGTGAGGGTCTTTATTTATGCAGCCAGTGATTGACAAAATTTTCCCATTAGTTAATTGTTTTACACTTGGGTTTTGCTGGATGTAACGGTTCCACAGATTATCAGTAAGAGGGAGAACATTAAATATCAAAGTAATAAGGGAGTAATTTAAAATGAGGAAAAAAACAAAATTAAGAGTGGTAAGATAAAATTAAGGAAAAGGAATCTAGAGTTTGAATGTTGAGAAAAGCTGAGTAAATAATGAGGTGCATTATGTTTGGGGGTGATTTCCCAAAGCAATCAAGGGAAACTACCTTCAGCAATGTGTGAAAGTAAGCTGGACACAGTGTAAAACACTGGAAATGTTAGATATACTAATGCAGGTGTCAGTCCTGAGCAGTGCCAGTTGCTTATTTTTTTTCCCCATTCAATTTTTACTTTCTGTGATTTTCTTTCACTTTTCTGTAATTTTAATATTACCAATTAGCAGTTGGCAAACTTGCAACAAACTGCAAATGCAACATTTTTTTTGCTGGTGTTTTAGATACCCTGAGCCTGGAGAGATTTATGGACATACCTTCTTCTACAAGTTCTGAGTGGCTCCTTTTAGTTTAAAATAGAAACAGGAAAAAGGTTTTTGGAGGTTAAGGGCCCCGTTCACATTTACAAATCCCAGGCATGCAAACTGTGGCTGAAATGGCAGCACACTCAGTTTCTCCCTGCAGGCTCAATGCAGGTATCCAGGGGGAGAGCATTTGGAAATCATCTGTGTGTCTAGTCTGTTTCAGTTGAGATATTATAAACTGCTCTGCTACACTTATCCTTCTTTCCTTCTTCCTTTTCTTTTTTCCTAGCACGTTCCATATGCCACAAAAGAAAGAACTGGCTCAGGACGTTCACCAGATTTCCACTGGCAGCAAGTTCACAAAAGGAATTTTCCCCTGGCCATTTGTGGTCAGCAGCCTCCTCCTTGACACTGAAGGATCCATTAACTGGCTGGTCAAATTAGGCTAGATTTAATTTGGCTTCCTCTAGGGTTTTTTTACATAATTTTAAAAACATGGCTGCAGAATTGATAACATTTACCCTTTCACTGCACACACCTGTAAAAATTTTCAGGTACTTAGGCTGAAGAAGATTTTTTGTTTCCTTAAATAGGTTTAAAAACCCTGTAGATGCATCAGCATCATCTCTCTTGGTATAGTAACATCTCTCATGGCATGAGAGTGTCCCACTGCAAACAGTGACAGCTTTTCAGAGTGAGCGTGTGCTGCCCTGGAAGAAGGAAATGCTGACACACTTGCAGATACCAGTACACACCTGCTTCTGTGGAGCAGATTTGTGCAAGGAGCTGCCAGCAGTAACACCTTTTCCCTCAGAACTTAACTTAAACTTTTTTATTGTGTGACGATGAATGTGTGAATGCTTAGAAAATGAGTAAAGAACTTGGAAATATTTATTAAAAATAATTGAAGCAGAGTCTCTTGTTGATACTAATGAGTTGTTATTGCCATCACTACAATGTCTTTATGCATTTGCTGTGAGCACCTGGCAGGACTTGTAAGCTCTGTTAACTCAGCTGTCTGAGGGAGGCAGCACAGGGGTCATAAGCAACTTGGTGCATTTTTGGGCATAGCAGCATGGGTCTCAAAGTTGTCACTGCCCAGAGGGTAGTTCCTTTGCTGCTTTGGTGTAATCCTTGAGGTAAGTACCAAAGGTGCCTTCACTCCTATGCTGATTATTGGCTTATTTGGATATGAAGGGAAGTGTAGGAGTTCACAGAAATTGCCTTCCTTGCACCCATTCCTACTGGTCATTTGTTTCCATGGTGGGATTTGATACAGGAAGGCTTTGCAGAGACATTCTTTCTGTCTCTTAATGACAGATCACGGTTGTCCTGTTTTCTGGCTAGTAGTTGGTTGGTTACGTTGACAGATGTTGCAATGATTCTTTTGGCAATATTCTGTTGTGCTGACTGTTCAAACAGGAAATTCATCTTTTAGTATTTGCACATGTTAAATGTTTGTTTTAGTAGGAATCAGCTCTGACAGCAGGCTGGTCAAACAGTGTATTTTTGGAGCAGCAAACTCTGGAATTCTCAAAGTCCACATCATCTTGTGGGTCTGCTGGTGCCCAGCTTGGAGCTCTGCTCCCTGAAATACTACAGGGCTGACTTTTGAGAGAGGAGAAAAGAGCTTTTGAGCTCCAGGTTGCTGCTGTTTCCCTCTTTTGGTGATGAGTGCCTGTGTGTGCTTGATGGCACTCAGTTCAAATTATACCACAGTACGGCACTTTGAGAGATTTGGTAAGGTTTGCTGTATGACCGAGTTGTTGCTATATTTATTCTCCCTTTAGTTTCTGAAGATTAGATTAACTGACTTGGCCTCTTGTCTAATGTTAACACAAATGAACAGGAAGATGGTCGTGGCTTGTGCCATGCAATAGAAAGTGAGAATGTGCTCAAGAAGCACGGCAAGAAGTGCTTTCCTCTTGACAAAGGCTAGTTGGAGAACTTAATCGGAGGAAAATAAACTTCCGTCTAAATGTGGCAATAATCCCATTTCAGGTGACTGCTTTTTGGCCTTGGTAGGCAGCTGGTGTGAAATGTTTAAACTTGTTTCCTATGGTTTCATCAAGCAAAATTCTATGGACTATTTATTTAAGGACTGAAAGAGGCTGTTTCTTGTATGTGGTGCCATTAGAGATATTGTAGCTAAGATCTGCTATGTTGTCCTTCACAGAAAGTTTATAAAATGTCAGAAGTTACAATGTACACCCCTGGTGTCTGTGCTGAAGAGAAACACATTATGAGAGGTAGTTACATACAGACATTTGGTGGAGAAAGGTTTAATCTGGTCAAGACCTCTCTGAACTTCTTTAGTAGGTGAGAAACAAGTGATTGCAAGTTGCTTGTGAAAACTGCTTTGTGTCTTGCTGGCCTTTTGGAAATACTTCAGAGACAGAGTTGTTTTGAGTATTGGAGCTTGGAAGTGGAAAAGGCTTTGTAGCAAGCCTAGCATATGTGTGCATTTACACGTAAAAATTATAGAATTGCATGAATAACCGTGTGCATATATAACAATTTTTTTTTTTCTGATTTCTGCTTATAATATCTAGGTACAAAATACCTGCTACTCATGGATTTATAAGAAACCCAAAATTTGTTAGCCAGTGAATCTCTGAAAATGTAACACCTGCAAGAAGGAGAAGAATCCTTGAGAATCCAGTGCAGGTTAGCGTTGATGACACATAGGAAATACAATGAAGTACATAATTCAAAAACTTGACATCTATATATCGTGGCATTTGGAATGATATTGTCAGTTTGGAACTTGCACTGATTGTTCACCATGTATTTAATTTTTGAATATATGTTGTTTCTGAAGCTTTAGTGTCTCACATGTTTTTTGACAGTTTACTGATTACCAGGACATAAGACTCTACTTTTCTATCTTCATTTATTAATTTCCTTCTCAAATGAACTCATCCTAATCTCTGAGTAATAATACTGGTTCTGGAAGGGGCATGCTCTTTCTAAAAGAAATTCAGAAGTGTTTTCATATATGTTGAGTGAAAATGCATTGCAGGAAAAGGCACCATCCTTTAACAAAGTTTGCTTTTAAGCACAAAATAATCAGGATTTGGACGTTATTAAAGTAACATTTTTGTGAAAAGGAACCGGATTTATAAAAATGAACCAGCTCTTCAGCCAGATCCGTTATGAATTGCAAAAGCAGCTGGGAGATTTGGCCAGAAAATTAATGTTGGGATGTTTTTTTTATTCGTCAGCGTTTGTAAGAGATTTGGAGGGACATAACATTTATTTCTCTGAATTTCAATCCAGGCCTTGGAAAAATCCATCTGACAGTGAGTTTGTTTGTATATTTTACATTTTTTCCCTAAGTATGCTAGGCTCATTAGCAAGCCTTGGAGAAGGCATGCTTTGTTAATGTTAATATGGAAAACAAGATACTAAGAGCTCAAATCTGTCTCCAGAACATAAATAAGCATAGCTTCCTTTGGACCAGGATTGGACCACAGTTATACTGGAACCCTTGTTTCAGGGAGAGTTACGAATGTTCATTTCCTAGGAAATGCTTCTTCTATAAGTTTCCTAACAGTAGCCGCTAAGTTTTTGCCTACAGGATATACACGTACAGGATGACTGCAGTGCATCCAAAATAGCTGCGCAGCACTGCATGGTGTGAACAGATCATCGCTTATTGCTGGGTGGGAGATACTTGCCCAGCAGATACAGTGCAGGAGGCATGCAGACGTCAGGGCTGTCTCAAGTCCTCTTCTGTGCCAGAAGGCCCATGCTCAGTTTCCTTTCTGACCCATAGCGCTGGCCAGCAGTGAGCAGGCACAGGGAAAGAGTGAATAGTCTGCTGTTGGCTACGGGTTCCTTCCTCCCTGGAAAAGTTTCCTGTTCCTGGAGATCAAGGGAAAACAAATCACCTTTCCTTGCTTTACATGGAGCAGTTCGTTTGGTTGTGGTTTCACCTCTAAAGAGCAGCATACAGTACCCTACTGCTACACACAACAAAGACGTGGCAATGGCAGCTTATCACTGACCAGAAGGTTTTACTTCATTGAGTGACCAATATGTCACGCTCTGTATACATACTAACAAGATCCCCTCTTGTCTGATCACCAAAGACAACACTGCTCAAAATTATGCTTCGCAGACTTAAATGAAATACTAGAGCGGTGAAGCTGTCACCTTTAGCTGGACATCTTCATTTCTATGATCAGTTTGAATTAAAAGATTGGATTTGAGAAGTTCGTATGTATTAAACATCTGTGTAAGCACTGCTTAACCAGCAGTTGGCACAAGGTGGATGTATCCTCATTAGTCAGAATTTATACTTCCCTGTTAAGCCAAGGACGTCCCTCTATTCACTGTTGTTATACTAAGCTGAGTCCTTTGGTGATCTCCTAATTCCGAGAACACAATGGCCGAATAAGCCTTCATTAAAGTGGACCTTGTTTTTAAACCAAGCATATGGTAACAACAGAGAATATAAAGAGAGTGAAGTTGCAACAGTACTGGAGAACTTGGGATATCTTGAATTGCTGCTTGAGAAAAATAATGTTTCTTGAGGCAGAGTATAAATTCTTTCATTTGGACTGTGCTCTGGAGCTCAAGTCTCCTCAGAGACATTTACTTGGTTCTTGAACTAATGACCAGGAGAGTACTGATATGAACCTGAGCAGGACAGCAGGTGACAATTTTTTTGATTGCTGAAATATTTAAGGCTGCTGAGGCAAACTCTCTTAAAATAATTTTGATTATACACTGTTCTGGCTGTAAGTAGTATTTACGGTATTCTACCTGTGACAGCAGAAATGTTTTCATCTTTATAGAATGTTTATTTTTTGCAGTGTTCATCAGCTTTCTCCAGTACTCTTTATCTGAAATCACCTTTTGTAGCATTTTTTGGTTGCATTGGAGATAACAGTTTTCTATTTATAATATTAAAGGACGGCTAGATGAGTATTAAAACCTCTCAGGTAATCTGCTGTTCTGCATGTGTCTGTAGCAATTTTAAATGATGTTTTTCATAATCTCTGTTTTGTGCCGCATAACTACATTCAGCTCAGTATAACTGTGTATCAACTTCTTAACTTTCCTGAGCAAACGCATTTGATCATAGGCTTCACTTATGAGGTTAAATGCTACTTGTCGCATATTGCAATAGTGCAGCAATGTGCATTTTTGGCATTTGGTGGCATTCTCTAGAAGAGCAATCCTCTTCCATCTGGAGGAGGCTGGTAGGAGCAAACTCCTTCCCTGCATGCGCAGACTTGTTGAGCAGCTCTGAAGTTGCAGAAGAGTTTGGTCTTTTAACAGTGCAATTTAACAAACTAGTAGGAGGACTCCCTGGAGCTCTGGGACTAGTGGAATTTGCCTTCCACTTTCCTCTCATATCCTCTTTGGCTGGAGCTAAAACAAAGTGGACTGTTTTAAGAGTGCAAGAAGCATATGTTGTTAAGTGCGCAGACAGTAGAAAGGAATGATCTGCCTAAGTATCTGCTCAAACATTTTGGGAACCCTCTGTGTATTTGATTAAACTTTTCACTTCACAAAGCTTGTCATGCATGCACGTGTAGCAAATAATTTGTTACTTCTGGGTGTCACAGTCTAAGCGAACAGTCTGCCTCACTGTCTTAGTACTATGTCTTGGGTAACTCAAACCCAACGTTTCTGGCATAAGAACATTTCTGAGTTAATGGTCAGCTCTGCCTTCGGCTATCTGTCTGTGACTTACACACTTCCTAGCCTTCTCTGAGGCATTTATGTCTTTATTTATATGATACTTGTATGAGATAATGAAGCATCATTCTTCCTGTTTTTCAGCTGGGGAATTGGGATTCAGGCAAATCAAACAGTTCTCCAAAGAAGAAGGGGTGTATCCCAGAGCATGGGCTACAAGCTGAGCAAGACCAGTTCAAGTGAACGTCAGCAAGGTATAACCCATCCCATTGTGTCAGGATCTCTTCAGAGCATGGCACAGAGATTCCCAGTTCATTTCTTGTGTCGTTGTGGTCCACTGAAGAGACTTTTCATGGAAAACTCTAGATGAATTTACTGACTCTACTCTTAATGATATACTAGTTTTATTTTCTTCCTTGTCTTGTATCACTAAACAAGAAGTAATTGAATTAGCTAAAAAGAAGGGTAAGATAAATTAGCTAAGAATTAACTTTATGCACCTGAGGTCAGAAGGCTCTTAGAAAATTCAAGGTGAGAATTGGCTGGACTATAAATGAGATTTAGCAGGAGGATATGAAGATCTCTGGAGAATCAAGATGCAGAAATATATCTTACAAACTAGCTGTGAAAATCTAGAGATATCCAAAAGTATTTGGGCAATTCCTTTCTAATTTAAGATGGGAGAGCAAAGGATTGCACTTACATTCTTTCCAACTGCTGTATTTGATGAAGGGAATTTCCCTGAAATTTAATTTTTCAACCTTGTGTGAACAGGCTTTGCCAGAAAGCTATTTTTCCTTCTGTATTAATATTAAGGTAGTAAATTGTCTGTCCCTGTGTTCACTTGCTAGCCTTCCTTTCCTCCCCTCCCTGGTTGCTCTATAATTTAAGTTCATCTTTCATGAAAACCATATGTTGGATTAAAGACAGGGTATTATTTTCATGCATTGTAATATACTCTATTACCTCCTCCATTATAGCACCATGTAAAAGTAATTATTATTCCATGTGTCACTGTGAATACATTTAAGATCCTTTAGGTCTTCTCTAGCAAGAATTGATTCCTGATTCATCAGTCTCATTCCTTTTTTTTTGTGTCAGAACCAGCCAAGCATAAAATTCTTAGTTTTCATATTTTTAAAATTCTTTATAAAAGTGCATATTTAAAAATAATTAGAAAATTAACTAAATTACAACCCAGGAAAACATGAAGCATTGAAAATAAGTTATTTTATACATTTAAAAAATCCCAAATAAATGTAATTAAGTAGCAATATAAAGAAAAGAAATTCCAGTCTTAAACTCTCATGCCTTAAAATAGACAAAAGAAGCAGTTTACACAATTCATTTGCTTTGACAGTTGTATTTGCTCTTTTGAACAAAGGTTGAAACTAGGTGGCTTGTAGGAGTTTATGGACTTCTGGTTTTGCAGCAAGTTTAAACTGATTATACAAACTCCACAGAAAGACTTCACTCAATCAGTTTACTTTATTGTTAATATTCCCTTTCCCCCAAACCTCAGCTGTAGCTGTATTAAATAAAAATACAGAAAATGGTATAGTAACCTCACCATCTGCTGTACAGCTTTGGTTTTTGTTCTGGAGTTCGAGTTGAAATACATTACTTGAAATCATGGGTTAAGTCGCTGAAATTAGATGGGACCCCTGTGGTCTAATCCATAGGAACCAGCCAATTCTTTTGAGTTTTCTGTGTTTGATTAGTTGTACTGTAATTAAAGAAATTACCAATAGTCTTCTGTCTGGAAGTGATTAACTGACCAAGTGCTCATACCTATATTCTCTAAGCATCTTCAAATAATATAAGGCTTTCATTTGTGTTCCTTAATAAGGAAACGAATGAAAATCATCTACAGCCTTAATACTGTGGCTTGTATGTTCCAAGCTGTTCTGTCTTGTGCCTTGGTGATGTCTGTTCAATTGCTTCTGATAATGCTGCGCTTCAATTAAAGAACTAAAGTGCTATTTGTATAAATGAAACGTGCTTCTTGTACAGACATTAACCATGGAGAGAAAGAAATCGGACAATGATGAGAGTCACCTGAGCAAACAGAATCCGGCATATTGACCCTGCACACTCATGGAGATGTGGATATGATTGCTTGAATTATGGCTAGATTTCTCTTGGGCTCGCCAGAATCAGAATTTTCATTTATTGAGGTACAAAAATGAAAAAAGCCTCTCTAAAACCTGACTTGTTGATGATGATGATTTTTGTGGTTAAAAAAATTGAATTGCTTTGTTACATTTGCAAACTTTAAGAACAGCAAAATGCAAATCCATCCTGTGCCAGTTCTCATTGGAAGGAGGAGATTAGTAGGCTGCCCCCCCAAAAGATTAAAATTGTATGCCTAGTGCAAAGTTCTCCCTATGCAGGGGTCTAATCTCTGTAGATTAAATGGTGAGAGTCCTTGTGGGCTTAGGGGTGTGGGGCTGGACTCCTGGGCCTGGATTTAAAAGTATGGCCATTTGCTGCTGCTCACTGGGGTCACACAGAGCCATGCACTGCACATGCAGCACAGTCCTGCTGCACTGGGACACACTCAGCCTCTTTGCACAGTGCCAGAGCTCAGCCATGAAATTTATTTTGCCTTCCCAGTTCCCTTGGACTCTTAACTTCTCCAAGCTCTTTCTAACCACGAGCAGTGGAAGGGATCAGATGGAAAAAAACCCAAGTGAGTTTTCCTTCAGAGAGCGGTGCAGCACCTGGTGGGATAATGCACAGAGTGCAGCTGCAGCACCGCTTGGTCCCTGCCGAGTGCCGGCTTTCACCAGCAGCCTGCTCCCTGCTGAGATAACACAACAGTAACGTCGTGACACATTGTATTAACAGTAATCTAATTTTCTCCAGAACAGGGCAGAGAAGTGCTCCTGGAAAGGGGCAAATGAAGAAGGACTGATAAGGTGTTTTTGTCTTGTCTGTCAAGTATTTTCTTGGGATATTCCTGTATGTGTTTTCATGGTAAATGAATTTCTGTAGGCCTAGATCTTGAGCTCTGCCCTGCACATTAGTGAGGAAAACAGATTTCTCCTGTGACATTCCTACAGTCTGTCATTTAACTGTTTCTACCCATAAAATGAGGATAAACGCAAGATAACCCTTTATAACATGCATTTTAATACAACTTTCTTACAATCAGTAGCATGATGTGTCTTGTGTCTATATATAATCGACAGATTTCATAAGTTTCTGAAGTGGTTTTGCACTATCTTGGATGAGACTACAAAGTGAAATCCACTGTACAAGATACCTAATTAAAAAATCTGTAATTGGAATTTTTCCTTTTAATTCACTGTAAATTGTTATCACATAAGTTTTTCAGTGGCTTCTTAGAATTGATTATTCTTGTAGAATCTTTATGTAGCTTAGCAATCACTCAAATGTTCAGCAACTTTCTTAAAAAGAAAAAAATACCCAATGCAAAACCCAAACGCCAACACAACAATTCAAGACTTCAAAGTCAGTACCAAACTTAGTGTGTACAATTAGGTTATATTAGGTGTTTCCTAATTAGGTTATATCGCTCTGTAATAAATCTGACATGAAACAAATGCATATTAAATATGGATACTGAACCTGTACCAGCATTGCTATTGATGTGTCAACTGGATATTGCAAGAGAGAGAAGCTACAAAAGTAAAAGCTTTGAAGAGGACCCTTTGCTGAGGGTAACTTAATGTTCTACAGCAGAAAAAGGTCTGTATAGACTAGCTTATTCTGAGAAACAGGAATACTGTGGGAGGTTTTGATGTACTCCTAATATTAAGGAAAAGCCCAGAGATGAACTGGGTCCTGGTTTACCTGTGCTGGGAACCTAGACACAAATCTCAATTCTATTATAACCAACTGATGCATTCCCTTGATTCTCATAGAATTCAAAATGGAGCTTGGAGGTCCCAATGAGATGGTGTTTGGAAAAGCTAAGACTTCAGGAAGAAGGCAGTAAAAATAGAAGCGGTTTAAAAGGGAAAAAGGTTCCTTGCATCTTGCTGTTGGCATGATTGCTCTAGTAGATAGGAGGGAGAAAAGCAATGAGGGTAAATGAATGCTTGTGTACCAATTCTAGAAAGTTTTTCAGAAATAAATGAATGGCTTACAAATAGATTTGGACTATGATTAATATTAGCTACTCAAATAGGTATTAAAATAATTTCTGAGGTATTTACAGGAGCTTTTATAGTTGAGATCAGAAATGCATTTACTATATTTTTATATGTGATATCACAAGTTTTCAATGCAGAAACCCTATTCCATCTCATCAAAAAAAAATAATTGGTAAGAAAATCCTCCATCTGTGGACGTCAGCAGTGTGTTTTGGGGATTTAATATACACTTAATATACTCACTAATATATAATATACTTACCCACACTGTCCCCGCTTCCATAGCTCCTCCACAACTATTTGCTGCAATGCATTTTAGTTGCATGCATCAGAATTTGTGTTACTCTGTAATATGGAATATAGTAATGGGCTTTTACAGTAAATAGAATCTATGGCTTCATTTTCTGTGGCATGCAAATTAAATTTCTGTGTAGTTTCATACAGAGAAAGCTGCTTACACAGCATATGTCATTGACTGTTGATTGTCCTCAGGCTGTAGAAATAAGTAGGAGATTAGCAAATAAGTCAAGCAAATTTGTGTGGGAAGTATTACTATACCATATGAGATAGCGTGCTATGTATCACCACTTAGCATTACAATAATTGAAAGTTTGCTAGAATTCAAGAATTGATGTGGTCCTGTAAGGCAGTCATAAGCGTTTTTTATTTTCTGTGTGTTTGAGTAACATGTATTGGCTGAGAAGTGAATAGAATAGAGATGCTATGGAAATGGCATGGGTTTTGGTGGGCTGTGAAATCATGGGAGTGTCAAAACTGGAAATGCAATTCGCACCACTGAGCTTCTTCTATGACCTAGTACCCCTAAGTGCTGCAGGGTGAAAAAAAGGAAAACAAAAATCAGGGTTAGAGGGAGGCTGAGTATTGGACCTTATGTGGCCCTCAGAAAAGCTGTGGTTCAGTGCTTTTGCTAAAACCTCTCAGTTCATAACAAGATATTCAAGGCAGAAGACAGTTGTGATTGAACAGGGAGTAGAATCTGAAGTCTAGAAAGATTGATGGCTTTTCCTATCTCACACAAAACTGCATGGCAAAATTGGAAACCAGGGAAGATCCCCTGCCTGCAAAACAGACTTCTCAACGTCTTGTTTTCTCTGTTTTGTCTGCCTTGATTGTAAATTCTCAGGAGGCAGAAGCTGTCTCTTACCATAAGTTACACAGTGCTTAGAACAGTGTGTCTTCATCATGGCTGTTACTTCTAGGAATTACAGTTTTTCCAAATGAATACACATCATGGAGAAATAATAATACTCATCCTTACTGAATGTCCTATCCAACATCACAAGGACTAAATTGAAATAGAGGATAAAGCTACTTTTCTTATTCTAAAAATAATTCTTCTGGGTCATGTGGAAAATCATTGTGGAGGTTATTTGTGGGAGTTCAAATGTTCAGTTGTTCTGCTTTACTTTTTCTAGGAATTACTGCATGGCTGAGTGTCAGCCTCCGAAAGTCTCAGAAAGCTCATGAAAAGAACTGCCGTGTTTCCTTTGGAAAAACTGGATGGCAGTATAAGGAGAGGAAAAAAAAGTGTTAGAATGCATTACAGCTTAACTGGGATTTGGAAATATAATAGAGATTTTAGGATGTACCCATTGGTGTCACAACTCAAACTGGACAAGGAATTCATTTGGAGATAGACTTCATTATTTTTAACATGTTGTGACCCACTGTGAGGACAGAAATACTGCTCAGCAATGGAAACGTGTCAGTGGAAAATCATGAGGTTTTCCTTGAGAAACAATGAAATTCCTCAAAGGTTAGTAGTGTGAAATAAAGAAGGTTGATGAGATGACTGTTTGGATCATCTTCAAAGTTGAGGAAAGACTATTTGATGTGCTTAGCCAAAGGGGCACAATCATGAGTGAGTGTTTGTATGGGCCCTGGTGACAATAGTAACCTGTAAAGTTTGACCAAAAAAAAGATGGCTTTCCAGAAAGCTGCTGGCAAGTCAGGATGCTGAAATAGCAAGACTGCTGACCAGCAATTCCTCTGCACTCTTAACTGTTTGCCAAAATGTAATATATATAATTTTTTTTATAATAAAAAGCTGAAAATAGGGGAAAAATAAAACAAAACAGCGCTGACCTAGTGTAGAGCGACTTGTTTCCCAATACTAAACCAGCTGTGGAACCACAGGTCACCAGCACTGAGTCTGCAGTACTTTTTCTTGAATAAAACTAAGTCAGAACTGATTAAACCACAGATAGGTTACTTCTAAGTACACCCAGGTTTTTAAAGGCTACCTTGCTCTTTTTCTTAGGTTGGTGCAAAAATAATTGCACTTTTTAATCATCAACTTTCAAGCAGTATATCTCAGCTTAGAATAAAATTTATTAATCAAAATAAGAACCATTAAAATCTATGCTTTTTTTGCCAACAAGAAATAAATCTGTCTATTCCGGTAGCATAGAATTTCAGAGTCCTGGAACGGATATATTCTTCGAAGGTGGTTTGAGCTGCTGCTTGGTTATGGAAAACATTTAGCAGGAAGTTGCTGAGATGCTTGAAAATGTGGCAATCAGTCGGAGAGAGGTCTGGTGAGTAAGCTGGGTGAGGTAGAACTTTGTAACTGAATTCATGCAGCTTCTGAAAACTCATTTGTGAGATGTGGTCAGGCGCGGTCACCAATTCAGTTGACCAATGTTGGACATAAACATTGCAGTTCTTGGAGCATTTTATTGATTTCCTGGCAACATTTCTCTGCTGTGATGGTTTTGCTTGGTTTAAAGAAATTGTAGTGCATGATTCCACTTGCTGACCATCAAACAGGGACCATAACCTCCTCTTGATGCAACTTTGCTTTGGAGAAGGGTTTTGGGGCTTCACCTCAGTCCAGCCACTGCATGGAATGCCATCGGTTGTCATATAGAATCCATCTTTTGCCACATGTCTCAACATGATCAAGAAAGGGATTGCTTTTGTTGCGCGAAAGAAGTGCAGAGCAGGCTTCATAATGAAGTAGTTTTTTTCTGTTTTCATTCAGCTCATGCAGCTTGACCTTTTTTGATTTTCCAGTTTGGTGCAAACTTTGAACAACTGTTAAATAGTAAACATTTAGTTCTGCAACTTCTTGAGTCGTTTTACATGGGTCCACTTCAATAATGGCCCTCAGCTGATTGTCATCTATTGCAGAAGGATGTACACAACCCTCCTCACCTTCAAGTCTTTCATTTCTGTTACGAAATTTTGGGACCAATGTCAACCTGCAGATTGGTTGATGGTCCCTTGGCCAAATGCTTGACGGATATTGCTAGCAGTTTCCACTACTTTTTAGTCCTTTTTTGAACTCCTGCAACAGAAGTGCTCACATTTGCTTTTTTTCCTATCTTTAACTTGACAGTATAAAAAAGAATAAACAGTGACACCAAAATCATTAGCATAATAAAGTAGAGCAAATTTTGTACTTTAAAATGCTATACTGCATGAACATACTTACATGAAAGTTTAATCCAAAATAAGAGTTTACAATGGCAATTATTTGCAACCTGATACCTTGTATGGAAGTGCATATATTTATTAAAAAAAGCAAAACCCCCCCACTCCAACCCCAAGACAGGAGCTTCCATCTCTTTTCCCTCTTTAACCTGCTTCCAGCACAAAGTGTCTTTTTGAGTCAGGGAACGTTGTTGTACTATGTATGGGAATTTCTCTTTCCTAGTAACAAGAGAGGGAGATGTGGGGAGGGTAAACCTGGGAAGAAAGCAAATAGTGGGAAGCAATATAGGTGTTTTTCATTTTTCCCAGCTCCATCCTGTCTGTTGTAAGTGTCACACCTTAATAGAAATAGGAGGAAAAAAAAGATTCTGTAGCCTCTACATTGCATTGTTTGCAGTCTGTATGCTCTGAAGAGAAAACTCAGCTGTTCATGTAAAATTCTACCTCATATAAAGGAAGAAATTGGCTCACCTGCAACGCTTATCTTGTTTCAAGAATGAACATTTAATTTCATGTTCTCTTGCCACGTGATGTGCAAGGGTTAGGAAGGAGATCAACACAGTATTGCTCATTTGTAGAAAAATCTGTTGTACACAGACTGGAGTGATCTTAGCGTGCAATTTAAAAATCTATTTCTTGATATCTGTAAACTTCAGGAGCACAGCCATTAACTTTTCTCCCTCTCCTCTGTCATGTCAGCAAACTGAAGCTGCTGAAATACGAGTTGCTTGTCACCTTGAGAAAGACAGAGGCTCAGCCAACCAGTGACTGAAACAAAGAGAGATCTGAACAACTGGAAAATTGTCTCTTCTGCCTTAATTAACTTACTTAGCTGTAATTTGTAGTTTGTTTTAATACAGATTTAGCAAACAAGGTTTGCAGAGCTGAAAAATGTTTGTGCTACGAAACATAACTGCCTAACATGATATCAAAACCTGATAATAAATGTAACACCCTTAGAAGCAGAGGTCTGGGTCAGAGGAAAGATGACTTAGAAGTAAGTAGAATTAAATGCTGAAGGGATTTTGCTGTATTAAAACTGCCATAGGCAGGAGAAAATTAGGACTTGACCAAAGAAATAAGGAGAAAAAAAAGTTTTACTACTAGCTTTTAATCTTTTTGGCTTTTCAAATGGATATATAGGGAATGAAGAATAATTACTGAATAATTTGTAGTGAGAATTGGCTCTGTTCTGTTGTGTTAGATATATGTGCGGCATTTGCTTCAATATTTTCAGCCAAAACTTCCCTTCAAGCTGCTGCTGTTCAGGATGCTGAGTCCCAGGTGATTGCTGTTCATGGTTCCAGGCATGGTCATTTGTAAATGCTATTCTCTGAATTAGACCCAGTCCTACTAGAGGAGCTCTGGAAACTAGGGCAACCTCACATACGAGCTCATCGAGGCCTTGGGTTGGATGCTGGAAATGGTTGTTTCCATGAGCAGTTTAAATCCTGTGGAAAACTCTCACTGACTTTTCAGGGATTATCCATTTGTGGAAAGTTATTTTGAGGGAGGTGCATTCCTTTGTAAAATGGCTGGCAACAAGTCTGGGCAATGCTCAGATCTCAGTTCTGGCCATATATTTTTGTTGGTCTGAATTTGTCCTTTGCCTTGCACAATGGGAATGTACTCCATGACTAGAGCTTGCACTTTCCATTTTAGTCTAATAAAAAAATCATCATAAAAAAAGAACGCGAGGCTTGAGTGCATAATTGTTTTCAGATATTGGACCCCTTGGGCTATATCATGTTTGTGTCTTTGAACAACTCCGTATAGATCAGAGTGCAATTCTGCTTGAAAAATGTAGACTCAGCATGACCTGTCTTTTGTCAGGGCCTTTGGATTCCCAAGTGAGGAAAATTGCATTGTAAATGAAAAATAAAATTAGATGCGGTATTTTTCATTAATTTTCCGAATATTATTATTGTTTATACTCTTTATATTTTAATGCCTTATATTTCTACTTAAAGTTTTTTTTCTGTCCTCATTCATTGTAAATTTTCAAAAGCATTCCAATATTTAATTGGAAGATAAAGGAGAAAAATCCCCATGCTACCTTGTTTAAAGAACGTGTTATCTGCTATCTGATCAACATATTTCCTGTGATGCTTCAAGACAGAGAACCCTGCGCTGCATTTAAATTTAAGAGTTTGCTAGTAAAAATGCAGTTCTTCCCGAGGTTATTTAAAATGAGGACCTACGTTTCTCACATCCTACTGTTGTCTGAAATACAAAACCCCATTCTATATTGCTGTGCCAGAAAACGTTAGCAGATAAAGTGCAGAGCAGGTCACGGTATTTCTAATTCAGATTAATGACCCCATTCAGCTTGTCTCCTTAGCAGGAAATTAGAAAGTGCTAGGAAGGAGAAAACAGTGATTCATAATGCGTGACTCTCTGTATTGGCAGTTGCACTCATTAAAAGCTAAGATATTGTTTTGATATAAAATAATTGAGTCTGACTTATTTATGGGATATGGCTGTCTCAGCTCATAGAGATTCTTTGACAAGGCTGCTATCATGGAAGAAGAGGTGACTGATGGCTGTGAGCAATCCCTGGCCAGGTTAAGTGCGCAACTGTTTTCTCTTGCTGCAGAAATTACCAGAGCTGCTTTTCTCAAAGAGCCTAAAAGGGTAAAATACCTTCAGGAAGATTTTGAGCCATCAAGGAGAAAGCAATGAGAAACCGCCTAGGAAAGCAGCTAATGTTACATAATTCCATACATGCAGTTATGTTTAAGTGCAGGGATTGTAGCTTGATGATTGTACAAGAGAATGTCCGCAGTCAGCGTGGATCCTGTTCACGCTGGACTAGATTTTGTCTGCAGAGGCTGGGTGCAAAAGAGGTCTGATGTTCTTCCCACCTCTGTCAGCCAGAGTCCAGGATACGGCTACACACTCAGCTTCACTCACCAGCCGCAGTCTTCACTTCATCAAGGGGAGTGAGCCTTCCTCAAAGTTCCTGCTCAGGTGAAATGAATTTCTATGCAGAAGAAAGTAAAATTTTTGCCTGGAGAAACAGTCCCCTTTCAAGAGTGTTTAAGTCCAAGCTAGTAGGAAGCAGGGGATGTATCATCAGTAATATTCATGCATGTCCAATGGGTACGGAGTAGGAAGAAGCTCTGTGTGGGGCACTGCATGGGATCTGCAGTTCCTTCATTCTGCCTCTGTTCTTTGACACGTGTAGAGGGCAGTATGACTTGTTCTTTTGTTGAACTGTATAATCTCTGCCCATGCACTGAAAGGTTTGCTGTTGGACTGGAAAGACAGCAGAGCTTTTCTGTTGGGTTGGTGAGGTTCTCACTGGTCACAAAAAATGCTTAAATGACCGTAAGAAGAAAGGACTGTAGGGGAATGCTAGGGGAGTGCTCTAGCTCCATTATGTTATGGTTTTGCTCTGGCATTTAAGTTCTTTTCTCTACCCAGGGTATAGCACCAGCTACTGGCAGACACCCATTTGGAAGATGGCAAAAAGGATAAATGATTGTAGCAATGTCTGTGAAATGCTTGGCAAATCCTTAACCCATAGACTATTCATACAGTGGTACCACCTTCAGCCACTGCCTAAAGAAAAGGAACTACCAGTACTACCATTTTGTGAGAAGCTCAGGCCTGTTTGTGCCTGTTAGTTTGGACTGAAACCTAGTGTGTAGAAAAGGACTTTTGCTTCAAAGGCGACCAGAGGGTATGAAATGTTAGTGTAGAGCAGGCTGGGGTTGTCAGAGAGTAGGGAGCAAACGCTCTTACATTTTCAACATTGGTATTGGTAATCTATATTCTACTGAAATCCTACATTAGGTGTCTCTTTTTATTTTGGGCTTGGCTTGTGATCTTTAAGAACTGTAGTTACTAGATTCTACAAGGTGGCATTGTGCATGGCTTAGTGTTGTCTTGATTGAAACACTGAGGTCAAAGGCCAGGAGAAGTCAAAGGTCCCTGCAAACTAACCATATGCACGGACTTGCTGAGCTCTTCTCCCTCAGTGTCATGAAGACAAATGGCGTTTTTTAAAATTCTCCCAATGAACTAGCATTCATTTTCTGGCGTCTCTTCCTTCTTTATTTCTTCCTAATGAGCTTCATTCCCATCACCTCTAGCCTCCTGCTTTCTAACCTGCATTTATACCCATGCATAGACGAGAAGCAAATTGAACAAATTAATTAAGTCAGCCTGTCTAATGAAATGGGTGTTGGTGACTTTGGGATTTTGCCTCTTGGTTGTTACAGAAATCTTCTATAAATCTTTGATGGCCACAATTGCTGGGCTTTTTCTATCCATAGGGTTGGCAAGAACATCAAATTTTCTTTGTGTGGTGTCTCAGATTTAACTGAGAACATTTCATTCTTTGTTTATATTTATTTATATATATTACATACAGGTGTGTGTATTTTTGCTGTTTATTTTTATATTTATGGTGGTCGTTTTACTTGCTTGTTTATTTTTTTTAGCAGTGAAGTTTTCATGAAACTGCTTTTCAGGAATTATTTGGAATTGCAGTTATTACTTAGGGGAGGGGATCTGTGCTATTGCAGTCCACAAAACTTCCTCTCAGCCCTGGACTGGTTGGAGTGTATTTTCTCTCCTCTTCTCCCCGTGCTGCTTTGTTTGCTCTTGAACAGGTCAGCTCAAAATCAAGTGTTAGCCAAACTAGTTTTTTTAAACCTTTTTAAAGCTGGTATGTGAGCAAGCACCCAAGATTGCCTCCTGAAATGTTCCTTTTGGAATCTGCATCGAGATATAGTTGTGCTTATACTGCTTTTTTCCCTCAACGTTACCAGTTCCTGGCACTGAAGGAAGACAGTTGTCCTCAATTGCAAAATTCTGCTAATTTCAATGAATTGTGGATTATCTGAGGATCTGGCTACATGTGTGCTTTTGCTTCTCATTATCACTGCTTTCCTCTTGGCCAAGGGTGAGGATCTTGACCTTTGTGCTGCGGGCTGCCTTAGGTATAAAATGCACGCAGCCTCTCCATGTGCAAATACATTATTATCTTTACACGGCTTTGAGAGGTTCTGTGGATGTGTGAAATAGCATGGTGAAAATGATGAACTTCAAAGGTTAATTGTGGATCTAAGAAAGGACATTTCCACTTTTGAGCATTTACCAGATATTGAGGACTAATAACCTCCACCTGATTTTTACAAGACAGCTATTTAATCCAGAATTTCTAAGTGCTGTTTCCTAACACAGTACTACTATTACCAGATGAAAGTGCTATGGATTCTTTCCAAGGAATATGTGAATAATTTTAAATTCCTCTGCTGAGACTGCTTTTATTGAACCTTTCCCCCTTCCTGTCTGCACTGTGTTTTCACTTTGAAGTAATAAATACATATAGTCTTTTGGTATCTAGATAGGTACTTTGACCATTTTCTTCCTTTTTATTCCACAACTCATCACTTCATTATACCTGAAAAACAGTGATGCTCCTGTGAAATGAAGGCTATATAAAACACAGGGATGTCTTTCTGTTCTGGTATGAAATAGTACCTGAAATTTCAGTAGTGGTTAATGGAAGATCTAAAATGTCATACGTTAACATGCCAGTGGGAATCTGAATCTGACCCAGCTTTCAGTGTTGGCACTCTGTTAACTTTAGTAGCATTATTACACAATGAGAAATATAAATTTTACACTCGTCCTTCTGCACCCCTTTAATTCATTGCACATAACTGTTTCCAAGAGGAATAGTACGAGATTTTGCTCCTGCTTCTTCCATCACACAGTTTATAATGCAATATTTTAACATTCTGCAACTAGAATGTGAGGAGATGGATGATAAATATGGCAATATGGATTATTTTACACACTTGCTACAAAATAGTCTGGATGATGGGTTTATTTTAGTTCCTGCATGAGAAATTACAGTACAGTCTCAGAAGGAGCAAGGTTGATCCAGAAAAAAGCAAGAGCCAGCAACTGGGTGTTGATACTGAGAGAAAGAAGTTCTCAAAATTCTTTCAGCTACATCTCCTTCCTGTTCTTGTGGGTTTTTTTATATGCTCTTGCTATCTGTATATGTTCCTCCTACCCCAATGAGAGAAAGGCCATAAATGGCTCTCTGTAGGAGACTCAGAATGCAAGAAAGTACTGCTTGAAGGTGTAGGCTGGGTCTGTGTTGCTAATAGTGTCAGCCTTTGGGTGTAGGACTTTGTACCTGAAAAACTGCCTATCAATGGCATTTTTATTTGTATTTTTATTTGTAGTTTTTAATTTTAATTAAAAGTGTCAGAAACATTATCTGTGTCAAGAAGAGCAGCAAGGGTGACCTAACCTCTAGGTGAGATTTTGGACAGTTTCGTTAGTCCTCTGTGTTCAGGTTCACTGGTTTCAGTTTTCATAGTTGAAGGACCCTCTTCCTGGCTGGAATTTCCTGCAGTCGAGGCAGTAAAAATACAGCTTGTTTTAGAGGGTCAAAGTTTTTTTTGTGAATGATGAGGATCTACCCTCCTCAGATTGTTGCAGTCCTTAGAGAGAAATTGTCACTACACAGGTGGAGGGCAAATTGGACAGGTTCTAATTGCACAGGTTACTTGCAGAACCAGAACATGCCACTACACCATATTATGTAAGCTAGAGTTCTTACCAGTATTTAATACAAATTTATACAAATACATAATATGCTTTGAAATGGGCCAGAAGCTGTGTAAGACTTTAATAGAGCTGTTGCCATTTGTGCTTAAGGGAGGTCTGGCTTGAAATTTTGTCAGAGAGAAGGATAGGCACAGAGGTATCAGTGCAAACCTGCTCACGCTGCCTTGCCAGTGCACCTCCGCTCCACTGCATGGGCATTGCTGTTGGCAATTCTACAGACAATTTTCACATGAACTCAAAATCTAGAACTAAGACTTAATATAGGAAGCATCTGATGGTCTCTCCTGAAATTAAGGCTACATAATAACAGAAATAGAGGCAAAACAATGTTTTAAAAGCTGCGCTGCAGGGAATATTATCGCAGACCAGTGTCTAAATTGCCGAACCATTCACCCTCATTGTTATGCCATTTCTTCCCAGTACCTTTCAGTCTAGAAATGAGGGTACTAAACAGCACAGAGAGGCATAAATTCAACAAAAATGTCTATATTTTGTTGCCACATACCTGTCATGCCTTCGGAAAAGATCCCTCACTCGTGCCTTTGAATGCCTGGGGAAGGGCTCTCTAAGTAATGTTACAGTTTTATAGGGAATAATCTAATTCTTTTAGTCTAAAAGATCTCTTTAGATAGTTAGGAAGAAGCCAAATAAGGAAACAAAATAAGATGTGAAAAGGAACACAAATAGCGTATTTTCTTTGTCAGTTTTCTTCAGGAAAAGAAGTGATGACAACTGTATGCTCTACACGTTTGACGTTAATTCACTTTATGGGAGTTGGCACTGCAGAGAATATATATTTATAGGCATGTATTCACACAACTTCTGCTTCACACAGACTACTGATTTAGATGTCTAATTTAGGAGCACAGGATTTCTCTGTAGTCAGTGGAGTCTAAATTAACATCTCTAAATTGGCCCCTGAAAGGACATACCTTTCTTCACTGACTTCAGAGTGACCCAAGGCTCCTAATTTAGGCACATAAGTCACGTGCCTAGTTGTATTAGCCTTATGTAAGCAATACTCTGATTAAGTGTTGGCCCTGGCACTGGTTTCTCCCCACAGGCAGTGAACTCTTTGAGAGATCACTACTTTGACAGAGTTGAGTGTATCTGACGGAAAGGATGATCTTCCCTGGCTGGATGTAGCCAGATATACAAATCATAAAGTCATAGAATGGTTTGGGTTGGAAGGAACATTAAAGATCATTCTGTTCCAACTTCACTGGATCAAGTTGCTCAGAGCTCCATCACTTCCGGCCTGGAACACCTCCAGGGATGGGGCATCCACAGCTTCTCTGGGCAACCTGTGCCTGTGCCTCACCACCCTCAAGGTGAAGAATTTCTTCCTTATATCTAATCCAAATCTCCCCTCTTTCAGCTTAAAACTGTTCCCCCTCATCCTATCCCTGCACTTCCTGATAAACAGCCCCTCCCCAGCTTTCCTGTAGCCCCTATAAGTACTGGAAGGCTGCTCTAAGGTCTCCCCAGAGCCTTCTCCAGGCTGAACAACCCCAAACTCTCTGGGGCTGTCTTCATAGGAGAAGAGCTCCTGGCCTCTGATCATCTTCATGGCCCTAGTCTGGAATCGCTCCAACAGGTCCATTTTCTTCTTATGTTGGGCGCCCCAGAGCTGGACACAGTTCTTCAGGTAGGGGTCTCACCAGAGTGGGAGAACCACCTTCCTTGGCCTGTTGGTCACTCTTCTTTTGATGCTGCCTGGTTGGCTTTCTGGAGTGCAAATGCACACTGCTTATGGGACTCTGACTTCAGAGCAAAGAACTCCAAACCACAGACCTAGCCATGCATGGTTGACTTCAGGTGGCAGGGGACATAGCAGCAGAAAGTGTCTGCAAGCTAATATGTGCTACCACAGACGTCATCTTAGAATGAACAGAACTCAAGACAAAGAAAAATCAAGAAAACCCTAACCAAAACCAACCCACATATATCTCCAGAAGTGGAGATTCGTAAAGTGAGTATCAGAAGGGACCTTGGAGTCCTTGGCTTATAACATCTGCCTCTGCCAAGGGCACTTCCTGTGACCCTGCACAAACTGCTGATCTCTTGCTCATTCTCCACCTCTTTGCAGCGAGAATGGTTTTATTTACAAGGAATGATGTCATGAGATTGTTGTGAGGGGATGTGACTCAATGCTTGTATAATGCTTTGAAGATGAAGAGTGCTAAGTATTGTTATTTGATATGGCAATAAAATAAAACAAAATATGTTGGGTGCAGCTGCTCAAGCCAAATCCATTTTCAGTTGATCTTCCAAGCAAGAATTCAAAATCAAAGTAAAAAGCCTTGCCAACTGGAACTTTACAGCTTGATGGGAAAGTTAGAAAGAGAATAAATTGGGTTTTAAATAGATGTAGCTGTATTGTGATGGAGCATGATCTAGAGTGCTTGTCTACTCTTAGTTGCTGCTCAGTTTAGAAATGTAAATTAAGGCTTGCTTGGGGGAATCTTTTTTTTTTTTCAGAAAAGAAAAATGGTTGGGTCATCTTGCATGGCATACTGTATAAAATGTGAGAAACAACCTTTCTGCTCTCTGAAAATGTGCTTTTTTCACCAAGGGGAACCAGCGAAAGGTGGGTAAAGCAGCAAAACTGCAAAAGACCACTGCAGAGAGCATCTCAGAGGGAATGGCTGTCGCCTCTCAGGAAGCTCATTCTCTGATAGTGCCCCAAAGGGCTGTTCTGGCTAGGGCAGCTATTCTCACAGCACCAGGTGAGCAATGCATGGGGTAGCTTCAGGATTGTGTGCTGCTGCTCTGTGTTTTGTGCTGGCTCCGTCAGCATCTGCTTCTGGTTTGCTCACTTGCATGTTCATTACAAGAGGAGCTTCCCTTTGGATCAGGGTTAATAATAAGCAGACAGGGTTTACTCCCAGTGTAATAGAGAAGAATTTGCTCCCCGGTCTTCGTACTCTTTGTGATGGCTTTTAGCCTGTCTTCCCTCAATTTTGGGAACACAGGAATTATTGTACTGAATCAGACTAATAGTGTAGCATTCCAGCAAGCAGCGGTCAGCACAGCTGATCTAAAACTTCATTAAGGACAGCTATGTTTCAAAATTGTTTCTACCTCATGGCTGATGTTTTAAAATACAACCAAAAACCTGTTGCAAAAATCTCCTTAATACCTGTTCTCTATAAAACAGGCATAATAACATCCTTGCTTTCCTGAAGCATTGCTAAGTCCAGATCGTTCGCAGAACACTTTGAAGTTGTGTACTGAAATTAGCACAGTCCAACTATTTTTACATGCCAAAGCCCTACCTCTTTCTAGGAAGGGTCTATGTACATTGGATTTAGATTTTTCACCTGATGTTCAAAGGGACTGGAACGTGTCTCTCACCCTCTTGTATTTAGTGGGATTTGTCCATATGAAGCACCTTTATGAGAGGGTTATTCATTGCTTTCTCACTTTCACTGAAGGCACTGTTTGCTAGGTAAACCATACTGTTTGAATTTTGCTGTCCTTTGCAGAGGCATGCTTTCAGATCCTATTTTTTGTTTTCTTAATGCTTTTGAAGTTACACTTGTTCCTAAAATATTACTCTCGGTAAACACTTCAGCACTTTAATTTGGCTTAAATTTGCACTTGAATATTAAAGTTCCAAAATAGTTTTATGAGCAAATAAAAAAAAAAGATGGTTATGGGAGCCTTTCTTTTCAATATCTTTCAGTTACGCTAAACTATATACACGAGTAACTGCCTTATAAACAGCTTTATATCGTACTCTATTACAAATCATTGGAACAACATGCTGTAATGAGGTTGCAAATGGCATACTCTTATATGCCACAGTTTCTGCAGCCAGAATGAATGAGATCATTGGAAAGATATCATGTTGATAAAAGCAGGCATAGAAAAAATAACGTTAAATCTAAACTCTGTATTACAAGTAATAGAACAAAGGAAAAAATACAAATATATTTTTATTCTCAGAAGTAACATGAGCCAACCCAATTCTGCTTGCTAAAATGCTTTTCCCATCATATTCCAAGTAAAATTTTTATTTACTTTAAAGCTATATTTGCTGTGACAAAAATTCTTCTTTGCATAGATCATTTTTACTCACCTTTGGAAAGCTGATTCTCTCCAAGAATCAATTAGTCAGCTGACAGAAGGAAGTGCACATCATATATTCACAAACGCTTAGTGGGTAGCGCAGTGCTGAAACACCCATGGCAAATACTCATTACTTGAGGTCTGACAATATTAAAAGTGCAGTAGAGGACTGACATTTTTTTGCCCCCCTCCCTTCTGGAGAGAAATCTATGTAATTAGTCAGATGTTTATATTTCATTCTGAAGTGTAGCACTGCAATTTAAAACTCTGTCCTGTAATTCTTAGGCAGAGAAAACACTGGGCTAGCTTTTCAGTTCCCGTTCCCTAAAAAGTTCTTACTCCCACAGGTGTGTCTCAGACTGAACACAGAATGCTCTTCCCAAAGGGCTAATCTTGCAAATAATCTGTGCTCTAAATTTCCGTGCTTCCTCCCCTGGAGACCACTCCACAGGATCAAGCCTGAACTGAGGAGAGACCTTTCAGAGAATGGATGGAAGACAAAAGAGCCAATGGCTCTCTTGCTGGAGTGGGTCTAGTACATTCTGCCTTTGCTCTTCTGTCTTGATCACTTTGAGATATATGTGTGAATATATATATAGCCTCTCTCCACCGCATACCAACACTCCCTTTGCTGTACCATCGCCATTCAAAAACTTGACCAGAGTCCCCTAAGTCTCCAGGTAGGCTGAAAAATTAGGTTAAGGAGAGTGCTACAACTTATGGGCAGAAGGCAGGACACGTGTGATGCTGAGGAAAAGTTTAAGCCACTGGGTTCTGTACTATGGGAATGGCTGTTCCTTATGTATCCGGATTTAGACGGAGATGCTCTACGGGGAGCAGAAAATCCAAGTGGAAAACTGCAGAGGCATCATCTCAGATTTTTTGTTTTTTCTTCAAACTCCAGAAAATATTTTACTTTTATGTGAGTGTGTCAACCAGCTACAAAGATAGGAAATTGGGGAAAAGATACTCAATACTTTTGTGATATTTCACAAAATCTTTACCACAGAAATACCACTAAAATCACCAAGTCACTAAAAGATACCAATTATTATCTTAACATTGACTTTCTAAGTGTTTTTTGAAACACATCCAGAAACTCAAGAGACCTGGTTCCACATGGTGCAGCTTCTTATGCCCAATGAATAGAGATGCTGCTCCAAAATCCCAATAAAAATCCCTGCCTGAAAAGTTTTGACAGAAAATAAAGCATTATTAACTGAGGGACACGTGTGCTTCCTTTGTCTCAGTAGTGTTTTGGGTATCAGATGTTTGACGATAGTACATTTCAATTAAGGCAGGACACATTGATGTGTGCAATTTTATTTGAGCTTTTTCTTCCTTGTAAACCTAATGAACTTTTTCAGCCCCACAAGCATGAATGAGCCTGTCAGGTACCTCTGCCAGCGATATTTGGCAGACATCCCTGTGCAGACAGTGTGAGACAATATCATTCAATAGAGGGAATTGTCCAATTCTACAGAAATCTAGCTACCGTACTTAGTAAAATACAGTACTTGAAGAAGCATCTTTTTTCCCTACCTTCCTGTAAGGAAGGCAATGCATCAGGGGAGAAGGATGTTTCCAAGTGTGTTTATAGGCACAAATGCTTTTGTAGAGACTGAGACGGCTATAGAACACAGAAATTTTGGCTTCCTTGGTGCTTATTTTATCAGCTGCTTTCAGGCTTATGAGCTGGAGTGGGATGGAGTGTGGCCCTTTCAGGAAACATCCCTAACTTTTTCTTCAGTATGGCTCGAGAGCCATAACTCTGAGTTACCCAGTAATCTTCACAGGGCAGTAAAAGCAAACTGCTCGGTTTTATGTTGGTTTTTATTTCAATTTGATTGTATTTGAACAGACTTTCCTAACGTGTGCAAGAGAGGAAGAAAGTGAGAGAGGAAGATCAGGTGGAAGTTCTTACAGTGATGGCCCTAATGGTTAGAGCAGCAGCTGGATATGGGAATTCCTGTCCTTTCCTTGACTCATCCATGGCTCACTGTTTGTTGAGGCAACTCATTTATCTCTTCCTAGCCCATGTTCACGAGGATTTTTGTCTGTAAAATAAGTCTAGTAATGCTGTCTTACAGTGCTGCTCAGGGAGAACAATGTCACATAGCTAAAGCAGGGTGTCAGAATGGGGGGCCTGTTCCGTTTAGATTCAGACACTTGCTTCACTTTTCTACCTGTAAGCAATGCCCAAGGTTCCCTCCTCCCTCAAACAATATTGAAAGCCACGATTTGTACATTTAAGCATCATTTCAGTGATCCTTGATCTGCAGGCTGTGTATATCTTCAAGCTCATCCCATGTGTAAAGTGCCATTATTAACACCTGCACACAGATACAGCAAAATAGGGCATACAAAGAGGAAACCCTCTAAACCAGCAGTTGATCCTTGGTGAGCATGCCTGGTGCTGACAGCAGTGTCTCTTCTGTGTCAGATCATGGCTTTCCCAGAAGATGCCAGCCCTTCTCCAGAGCAGGAGGCGCACAAGAAGACTAGAGCTATGGGCACCGGTGGGGACTGCTCTTTGTGGCACAGTGTCAGTGCACAGCATTGGGCTCTGGAAGAGGAGGATTAGAGATTAGAAAGAAATATAGAATGGTTTGGGTTGGAAGGGACCTTAAAGAGCATCCAGTTTCAATCCCCTTGCTGTGGGTGGGGTTGCCTCCTACCAGACCAGGCTACACAAAACCACATCCAACCTGGCTCTGAACTTCCCAAGGGATGGTGCATCCACAATTTCCCTGGGTAACCTGTGCCAGTGCCTCACCACCCTCATTGTGAAGAATTTCTTCCTAATGTCTAATCTAAAACTTCCCCCTTCCAATTTAAAACCATTCCCCCTCAGCATATTGCTACTTGCCCTTGTAAAGAGTCCCCCCCCAGCTTTCTTGTAGTCCCTTCAGGTACTGGAAGGCTGCTATGAGGTCTCCCCAGAGCCTTCTCTTCTCCAGGCTGAACGAACCCAACTCTCTCAGCCTGTCCTCATAGCACAGGTGCTCCAGCCCTTTGATGAGCTTTGTAGCCTCCTCTGGACCTGTTCCAATGGTTCCATGTCTTTCTTATGTTGTATATATGTATATATGTACAAATGTGTGTATGTATACGTGTATGTGTGTGTGTATAGATACATGTACAGAATCACAGAATTATAGAACAGTGCGGGCTGGAAGGGACTTCAAAGCCCATCCAGTTCCAACTGCTCTGCCAAGGGCAGGGACATCTCCCACCTGACCAGGCTGCTCAAGACCCCATCCAACCTGGCCTTGTGTACACGTATGGATGTACCCATGCGTATATATGCGTACATCTCTGTATGTGTACACGCAGGCTGGCAGATCGCTGCCCGATTCCCAGCCCGGCCCTTGCAATGGCGCAGGGCCCCGCTACCGCCTGTGTGCGGGCGCCACCTGCCGGCCGAGCGCCGCCACCGCTTCCTCCCCGGGCGGGATCGCGGGTGCGGGGCTTGCGCGGCGCGGGGAGGGGGCAGGCACTGCGGGGCGAAGCGAGGGGCTGCGGCCAGCTCTGCCGGGAGTCGGGCTCTCTCGGCTTCTCTGGGAGTTGAGGGTGGCCCATGGCAGCCTGTGCTCCTCCCCGGGGCCCGGAGCCACCCGCAACCTCCGCCGTCCCCCACGGGTGCGAACCGTGAGGAGATTTGATGGAGAGAGGGACAAACGTAACGCTGCTCAGTCAAGGGCTTGTTCAGCAAACACCGACCTTTCACTTGTTCCTATTCAAGAATTTAAATTCCCTCAAATGACTCAATTCTGTATCCTACAGGAAATTGCAAGTAAAAAATATTTTATCTAATTCTCATTTTATTTATTTTTTCATTGAAATTTATTCACTTTAAGGTAACTAAAATAAGACGCAACTGGTAAGTAGTGAGGGAAGTGGAGCCCTCAGCATAGGAAGGACACGGATCTGTTAGGTGAGCCCAGAGGAGGCCACAAAGGTTATCAAGGTGTGGGAGCACCTCACAAACCGGGACAGGCTGAGAGAGTTGGGCTTTTCTAACCTTGAGAAGACTCCAAGGAGACCTTATAGCAGCCTTACAATACTTAAAGGGGCTACAGGAAAGCTGCGGAGGCGCTGTTTGTCAGAGAGGACAAGGAGGGATGGTTTTAAGCTGAAAGAGAGGAGATTTAGTTGAGGTATCAGGAAGAAATATTTTCCTGTGAGGGTGGGGAGGCCCTGGCACAGGTTGCCCAGAGAAGTCGTGGATGCCCCATGCCTGGAGGTGTTCAAGGCCAGGCTGGATGGGGCTTTGAGCAACCTGATCCAGAGGGAGGTGTCCCTGCCTATGGCAGGGGGGTTGGAACTGGACGGGCTTTAAGGTCCCTTCCAACGCGAACCATTCCATGTTTCTAAAGGTGCCAAATGGGACAAGCTGTTATCCCTGTATGTCTGTCTCTGGTTTGTGGAGCTGGAAGTCATGTGCTATTTGAACCCTTTCTGATGGGACCATACTTTTCCTGAGCTGGAAAGCTCTGGATTTGCCTTATCTGTCTTGTGGGCACAGCTGGGCTGGAGGTGGTAGCCCCTCAGCCTGTTATGTGCTGGGGATTCTCTCTGAAAGCTGAGCCATCTTCTCCCAGAGCACCTGTTTCACCAGGGTGACCAGCTTCATGCGAGCACTTTCAGGTAAGTGGCAAAAACTACAGAAGATAAGTCTGGGCTGGCATTTCTAATCAAAGTCAGG
This sequence comes from Neomorphus geoffroyi, assembly GCA_033558235.1. NCBI lineage: Eukaryota > Metazoa > Chordata > Aves > Cuculiformes > Neomorphidae > Neomorphus > Neomorphus geoffroyi. Next base: position 96,453,443 of record JAUMJM010000005.1, on the reverse strand, counting down.
CATAGGAAAAGTTTATTTAGGCTATATTTGACTTAAGTACATATAAGCCAGAGAAGAATGTAGCTCTTGACTCATAACCACAATCATATTTTGTTTCCTATTTTATTTCTAATTTCTGTAATTTCAGTACTAACTTATATTAGATTTATTTTCGAAAATTTCAAGGACTAACTTTTTTTTTTTTTTTAAAAAATAAATGTTTAATAAATAAGAAATACATGAAATTCACTAAGCTAACCGAGTCACTCAAGTCCAGAATATTTCTCTACTTCTCATGCAGTACCTCTTACGGACAGATGAGGCTGCTATGCAATTGTTTCTTTTTGGGGGAATGATGTTTAGGGGACTGTCCTCTCCTTGCTAAATACTGCCAGAGGACTCTCACAAGCTACACCTCTGCTGTCTCCCAAGAAAAAGTTAGGCTGCCTTCCTGGTTCAGTGTGTGTGAGGGTTTGGGGAACAACAGTAGCGTATCCTATCCAGCAGGCACCTACCACTCAGCCAGTGCTCCCTGCAACCATGCAAGCTGAAATTCCTTCATTTTCTCATGTTCGGAAAGCTACTAGGAGAGGACACCCCTAGGGAAGCATGAGGATATGAGTTAAGTTTGGAGATGAGGTGTATAGGGATGACAAGCAGTGGAGGCAATATGGGGAGTCACCTAATGGGCTGCTGTTGTTGAAGAGGTTGCAATATTGTTGTTGTTTTGTTAATAGTCCTGAATTCCTGGATGGCAGCCTTAACCTCAGTGTAGGTACATCCAGCTTCAATGGGCTGCGGTTTTGCAAACTTTTCTTTCTGATGCTGTCCTTGCTGTAATACTCCTGCCTGGCTCCTTCTAGACTGGATTACCATAAAGTGGAATGACAGGGAACTGTTTGTCCTTGAACGCTGCTCAAGCAGTACCTTTAGATAATGCTGAAGGTGGCCACCAATTCTACAGGCTGACACTAGCACTGTGTAGCTGTGCTTCCTTGTTCAGCACTGGCTGTCGTTTCACTGCTGTGAGCACACCAAAGCCTTGGTTTCCATTTAGCAAGCACTGAATGCCAGCTGCCTCAAGGACTGTCTCTCCTCTCTTCTGCCAAAACATTTTTCTATACCTGAGATGCTCCTGCTGTTTTTACCTTAACATTAAGCTTGTAGATATTAAGGTAAAGCACTGTCAGCTGAAATTTCTGGCTCCACTACTATTTCTGATTTGCATTCTGGCCTTAAACTTAGCATAAAGCAGATGCTTATATAGGTTGTTTTGCAAGTATATGATTTAGTGACATCACCAAATTTCTGGCTAATAAAGAACTTTCCAGAAGCAAACAGTAAATGGCAGCAAAGCATATCCTTGAAGTAGGTTTTGGGTACAAAACCCAGAGCTTTAGCACGTCTGCCATTTCTGCAATGAGGTAAAAGGAATAAAATCAAAAATAGATCTCATTCTGTACATAACACATGGTATAGCATGATGATATGTAATGAATAGCATACCTGACATCATCTGTGTGAGCATCACCATGATGGAAATCACTGTCTCCACACAGAACTGTTTTGTACCCTTATAAATCCAAAAGAAAATCAGGTGCTGTGTATTGTATTATCCTCGGAAAGAGCATCTAGTTACAGCAGACCAAAATGTTCTTTTTTTCTCCAAGAGAACACATTGAATGAACAGTATTATATTCCAGATAATGGACAAAAAATTTTTTTATTATAAAAACTTTATGCTCTTTCATAAGTGTTAATAATGCTGGGGGAGTGTGGGTGGGAGAGCAGGTGGATAGAAGTGGTAAATGAAAAAGCAAAATGGGGATAGCTATGAGGCTATAATTTCTTGTCAAATATTTCTCCATATGATACTGCTTTCCTTTAGAACATTTTCATAGAAGAGAAATATTTTGCATTTCCTGTAGTCTTCAGATTTTTACTGTTTTTTTATAAGTGCAGCACTTCTGAAAGGCAATGGGCAGGGGATGGCTTAGGAAAGCCTTTATTTATCCAGATGATGAAGAGTACTAACAGCAGTGGAAATTTACTCATGCTCTAGGCCAGAATCTTGTCTAAAAATCATCTCTTAGGCTCAGAGCATTATGCATCTCCAGTGCTCATTTATTCTCCAGCAACTCTCTCAAGCCTACGGAGATGGGATAAACTTGCTTGCTTGTAAAATTGTTTTCCTGGACTTTAGAAATTGGGTGGTTTTCACTCATTATCTTTAGAAAATGGAAGGTTTTCCCTCATTATCATCTGCAGAGGTCACAGAGTGAGAGTAGCAGCAGTAGTTGCTGCACTTACGGTTCAGGTGGATTCCTGAGGCAGGCTTCATGCTAGAGTATCAGGAATCCTTCCATCTTATTTTTGCCTAGAAAATTCTGTCATTAAATCTGATTCCTACGTTGTAGCAGCCAAATGTTTCAACTTTTAGAGTTCTCTCTTCGTGTGGCAGTAATGCTCATGGATTTTTGTTCCTATTTCAGCCCTTTGCCTCAGTATTTCTATTAGAAAATCTTCCTCACAGATAGTAGTAAAGGGTTAGGACCATCCTGCTAGTGAGACTTCTCAATGCAAAGTTCAGTTTAGAGTCCAGGAAACTTTATTAACACTGAATAAACATGGTTATTTCTTCCACAGTGTGTAGAGAATGCTTCTCTGAAGTGATCAGTTACATTTTGATTGAAACTAGTTTTCATAGTTATTCAGATTTTTGTCACAGCTGAAAGTAAAATGCAATGAGCTTGAAATATTTCTGTGTAGATCTCACCAGCTAGATTCTTTCTAAATTAAAGAAATATTCAATTTTAAAGAATAAAAAAATAGTTAACACAAGAATGAATATTTGAAGTCCTATTAGTCAGAAGCAAATGATAGAATGAGCAAGATTAAAATCAGTGCTGGCCCTTCCTGCTAGAAGTTTGTGGGTATTTTATTAATTTATATGAAAAATATCTGATAATTGATTTATTATTAAGAATTTAATTCAGCATAACTTGAGTGATTTCTGTTGGTTTTCCCTACTGTGCTCCCCTCTCTTTGCTACCTCAACCTGTATGTTAAAGGCATTAGATCTGTATTTATTTATGTAACAGGGAAAACACCACAAGTGTGCTATTGAGTACATTGATTGGAAACATGTAACTACCACCAAAAAAGACAAATTAGAATGGATATTAGCTGCTCAGCGGTGTCTGAAGCCAGTTAGGACATGAGCAGAAAAGTCATTTGAAAGAGTTAACTGTATTGGGTTAGATAAATGCTTTTGTCCCTCTACACTTACAAGTTCAACAGTAATGACTGGCAATTATCTGAAAAAAAGGGATTCCTACAGGAGACTCTGCCTGGGCAGTTTGCATTTGTCCATAAAGAAAGCTGGAGCACAGCAGAGTGAGGAGTCTTGGCCTACACATCTAGCAGGGAAAATGCTGCAATATGAATTAATTTTCATTAAAAAGATGTGTGAAACAGCAGGACACACTGAAATTCTCTGCAGATGGAGAGGGCAGTGGTAGGAAAGCTTCAGCAGGGATATGCTGTGCTGCAGACTCTCCTTGTGGAGAAAAGGCAAATGCATTTCCCCTGTTAGCTGATGGAGGTTTCTTTACATTGCAGGCTGTGTATGATGGCTAGTGTATGTGTATGAGGTGCACTTATGGCTTTGGGGATTTTTGGTTTGGTTTGGTTTTAGTGCCTGAAAACCCTTGAAAACTGTTGGAAAAACCTAGCAACAGTGAGTTATCCAGACATTCAGTCTGACATCCCAGCAGACCAGTGCCCTGCAAAAAAACCTCAGAAGAAACATTTTCCCTTCTCAAGAAGGTCAATCCGTTAGCCACAAAACCAACACGTTGAAAGGAAGTAATTTTAAACTGTAAGATTTAAATTGGCAGCAGGGCAAGATGAGTTGCCAAAATGTGTCTTTGTTTTGCTGTTTCTGAAAGCCTCACTTCCTCCTAATGGAATACTTCCACAAATGGCCTCTGCATGGATGTACTTGCATTACATTTAAACTGCTGTGGTGCAATCAGAAGGCTCAGGATAAATAAAACAGCCTCTAAAGTAGGTCCAGAGCAGTCTTAGCCCATGGCGAGCTCTGTCCTGCCCTGGTTTAGCACTAGTGCCATTAGAAGGGGTGATTTTTGAGGTATATCGGTAAAGGCTGCAATCACTAGGAGTTAGGTGAAAGTATTTGCCACCAGGTTGGATGAGGCTTTGAGCAACCTGATCTAGAGGGAGGTGTCCCTGCCCATGGCAGGGGGATTGGAACTGGATGATCGCTAAGGTCCCTTCCAAACCAAACCATTCTATGATAGGAAGAAGCGGTGGGGATTTGGTCCCTGGAGCTTCCCAAATCCAGCTTTTGTGTCTCCAGGTGAGCACTTCGGTCCCAGGATAATGGCAGTTCCCATGGCTTTTCCTGAGGAGCTTCACCTTGCTTCTGGTGTGGCAAAGCTGCTGTAGGATTGAAGTTACTGCACAGAATCCACTGTGTGTGTGCAAAGTTTAAGCAAAAGTGATTACTTTAATAGGGGTCTGTGGAAATTAACTAAAAAGGCAGAATTTCAAGGAGAATGAGAGAGCAGATGTGATTTCTCATTGAGTGTATAGAATGGTTCAGAAACTCTAAAATTGCTTTGTAATAAGTTGTACAGAATCCCTTTTAATTATTACACTTAAGTACAAAGAAATAAGAAGTGATTTATAAATGTAGTGGTCAGAGGAGAGTAATTGAAATGTTCATTCTAATCTTATGCTATTCTCATGCATTGATTTTTGAATTCATGTTATCCGTTAATTAGTTAATGTCTGTAAAGTGCATTGAAGATAACAAAGGCTATGAATAGATGTGTAGTATTGTTGCTATCATTATCCATTAGGTTTAATTAGTTTTCATACATTTTAATTGGATTATTGAGATGTAAACTTAAAGAATATAATTTCGGACCAAATGCTATCCTCAGAATCCTGGTGAAGTGAGCAGCTGCATTGCCCATATATACAAATAAGACTACTAGCTTCTTTATGTGGATTGATACATATATCTTTTTATATTTCTCCTACTTGAACGTGTGTATCTGATGGTTTCCCTCTCCTCTAAATCCTTGTCTAAGACTACGATAGGACACATTCAGCTCAGCCTACTGATGGTATTTCTGCAAAAGGCTGTGTTGCTGTGCTAAGCAGTGATTTATGGCCCTGGAAGACTAGAAACAAGAAGATTATAGCACAAAGATGAGAAGATCCTCAGTTTCCCTGTGAGGCAAGCACATTTCTGTCACACTTTGCAGAAGGGGAGTTTGCTTTAAAACAATAGTACCTCTAAGAGTATCTGGTTGTAGTTTTTCTTTTTTCTTTCCATGTTTGCTGCAATGATGAAACCTGCTGACCCTGTCCTTCATTCTTGCCTGTGGTTCAGAAGGATGTATGGAAAATAACGGTTTCTATTCAGATTTATTTATTTGTTTGTTTGTTTATTTATTTATAAATTACTGCTTTTGAGGGATGCATTAACATTTGATTCTCTTGGAAGAAAACCTTTGGGAGATTTTCCTTTCAAATTGGTCCAAACTTTCCGCCCCTGCAAGATCAGGGACTCTCTGGGTTTGTGAAAAGTTGTAGATGGTCTACTTCCAGAATCTGCTTTATTTCCGAAACAGTAGTTGGGTGGCTGGCAAGTCTTCCCATTTTTGCTTGCAACAAGGCTTTGTGTACCATGGTTTTCAGGATGTTTTGGTTTTGGTGCTTTATGACCCCCTGCTTAAAAATCCCACAAAAAAAGCAGCATTGCCGTGGAAAATTTTGCTTTTATTATAAAAGACATTTATCAAAGTTAAACCAGCTGACATTTACTGATACATGGCTGACTTGCAAAATTCTCTTTAATATCTTTACATTTTTGGCACTATAAGGAAAAAATTACCTTTGGATTACTGAAACTGTAAGCTGACAAGAGAAAAATATAGGCGATGTGTTTTTTTTTTTTCTTAACTATTTGTTATTAGCTATTTCCGTCTTCTATTTTTTTCTGTTATTTTCTCTTGTAAATGTTGGCCTGCTTCTAAGAAGAGATCAGGAATAAGGCTGATAGGTCGGTAATTGAGCAGGGTACCAATCCAGTACTCCCTGAAAATAATGGAATGTCACCTGTTGAAGCCAGTGAGTTTTGGGACAAATTCTAAACCATCTAACAGCTGTTTCCACAGCACTGAGTTCCCAACAAAAAAATAGTGAGGATTGTCCCCTTTTTTAATCATAGCTTTCTGTTACTCACTTCTGGGGTCCTAGGCATAGGACTGAACCCAGTTGTCCCTATCTTTGTGTATTAGGAAGTTAAAATATTTTATTTAACTTTTGATAAATGTTTGCTATGTCAGCCTAGGAAATCAAATTTCTAGATTAGCTCTTTTTTTTATTTCACACAGTGCTGCAGTTGCAAGAATTCCCTATGTGGTGATCTTGCTTTGTGCACATTGTTTATCTAATGTTACAAACAGAGCAAGTAATTGTCAGAGGGTTTCTTTTTTGGCCTGTAATATTTCCTTGTCAGAAGTGATTGTTTCAGCTGCAGCCTATGAGTTTACCTTCAGAAACATTTGCCTTGGCAATTGTCATATATCGGCTGTGTCAAAATATACAGCAATTTGATTCTCTTTCCTTTCCTCTCCCTGTATATTCCAAGTGTTACGGTGTGTGTCATCCCTAATTGCTGGGAACTGAATGAGATTGGCAAGATCTTGCTGGCAGTTCTGCAACAACGGTTTGTGCTGTGCTTAGGTTAGATGTTATTACTTGGGATCTCCAAATTGCCCCCTTCTCTGTTTTACTTTAGTTTCATTCAGTTTAAAATTTCCACAGTGGTCTGGCATGCCTGTGGCTGTGCAAGCCATACAGAAGGATTTTTCTTCATGAATGGATTTCTACTGGGCTTAAAAACCCAAACAAGTGACCTCCCTCCAGACTTTAATGTCCAGCCGTTTCTAGAGTTCGGGCATCTCCTCTTGAATCGATTAAATAATAATATCTAAAAGGAGCATGCTTAGATTAGAAATCGTGATTTGAGTGTTCATTTTCTTTTTGCTTTTACTGTTCATAAGCAAATAGAACAAAATATCCAACGCTGTGCATGTCATTGCAACGCTGTTTTGTGCATAACATGATGATACAGCATGTAATGTTAAGCTAGCACTAGATAGAATAGTTCACTTACCTAATATATTGAACACAGATTAATTAAATATTTAATGGATTTTTCCTGCTGAGAGGAATCAGCAGAATAACTAAAGAGTGTGTTCATGGAGATGAAAGCAGCAGAGGAAGGTGATCTGTGGGGATCGCTGTTCATTCAATAACCTCGTGAGCTGCCTTTCCAATGTATACCTTTCTTCCAAGTGTGGTATTGCATGCATTAATATGTATATGCATATATCAGCAGCCCCAAACCAGTAAAGAATTTCCAAGTACTATTGCATGACATGATGGTAAATATTGAGTTGATAGTTGTTTGCTGAACTAAAAATGTAGTTTGAAGCCAATACATCATTCAAACACATTCAAGGAGTCAGAACGGAACATGGAGCAAAGATGATTTTAACAGCAACACAAAAGCAGATTAGATACCTGCAAACGTGGCGCTCATGGGCCACTCTCCGTACATTTCGCCAATGGTACACTTTCAAAATGTTTTATAAAACTTCACCTAGTGCAAGCAGCAGGAGTGCTCTTAGGAAAGTCCAGACCAATGCACAGTTTCATTGATAAGGCCATCTCTGACATCCCTGCACCTGCTAAACAATCACTTCAGCTAGACTGAGTGAACTGATATGAGAACATTGCCTGTTTGAAGGCAGTATTCTTTTCTCCCCTGCAACCTCTACAGACTCTGTTCTGAGCTGCTCAATGTTGTTGTCACTTGGGACAGCATGCTGTTCTTCTCTCGGCCATTTCACATCAGCACATCTCCCTGTGGCTGCGCAGGTTGAGGCATAATTGCCAAAAGACCACCCACGCTTTGAGGACTGTATGTCTGTTATTTTCCTTTCAACAGCTTAATTCCCTGTGTCCACAATGGTTCTAAGGTTTTCCACAAAAATCTACCCAGGCATTTTGAGGTGGCTGTTTTGTTTTTGTTATCATGGATTTCATAATCTTTTCAGGTTACATTACTGGGTATGTAACAGTTTGACATAATTCTCACTAATATGCTCCTTAGAATTTTTCTTTGTCTTGTAATATCCATTTTTCCTCTCTTATTGCAAACCTTATAATCCTCCTATTTGACTTTTGCTACCTTTTTAGTGTGATTTGTTCCTGATTAGTTTAATGTGTGTGTAGGTTTATATTGAACAGGACAGTCTTATTTAACTAGTTCTGCCCCTTCCCCTGCATTTTGCAGAAACCAGAGGTCTAAGGTATAACTTGTATATTCTAGGAGCAGTGCCTTTTTCTGTACTGTAATAAGGACAGTCTTCTCATTTTGTGATTCTATAGCTCCAGCTCAAAGGGTTCATACTGCATGGCTAGGGGTCTCAGATGCTATTGCAGTACAAACAAATAAAGAATGCTCAAGGTGACTAAATATGCTAGTCTTTATTCCACCTTGAAGGGCAGACAGAACCAGTGGTATCTGCATAAGGCTTGAGCATAAGGCTTGAGCAAGTGAAAAGTGTATCTATTAGCAGGCAGCTTCCTTCTATGTTCATGTAATTTCTAAGTGATGTGAAGACAATGGACTGTGTAAAACTTAGTTCCATCTTAATGCCACTAGGCATTGTGAAGTTGCAAGCTTAATATGTCCGTGATAATTTCTTCTCCAACAGTTTTCTTGTATTTCTCATTAAAAAATCAGCTCTTCATAACAATTATAAGTCAAGCTGACAAAAGGTGTCTGCTCTCCTGCATTGTTTTCAGTGGTCAAAATGAGAACCATCAATGTTTTGAATAAGCCCAAAGAGCTTTGAAAGATGTTTTTTTGCACCAGATCACTGTGAAGAATTACCAGTGAACTGGAGATGGAAAGTGCGATCAGATGTGTGATATATAGTCTAAAAAATATTGAAATAGTTATTAAGCTGCAGTAGCACAAAAGCCCACCTTATTGCAGACAACTGTATTTTGGGGTGATCAGTGGAAACTGCAGAGTCTATTTACAATATACTGTCCTATACTGAGGAAGGAGGTGGATATAAAAGGCCACCATGTAGCCATGCAGCAGCCAGAATGGGTGGGTGGCTGATTTAAATATTCTGGGATAAATGAGGATGATTCTAAATAAAAAGTACTGTGTTACAAACCATTGGAGATCTGACCTATATACTTTTTATGTACATTAGTTTTATTTAAGCATACATAGCATTACAAAAATACAAATAATAATCTCTTTTTCATAAAATGTGTTTATTAACAAGTAACAATAAACCCACTAAAAGAGAGAGATTAAAAAAATAAGGTTTTAGCTTGAAAATACAGGTTTTTGTGTTGTAGGTTCAGGGAAATGGTAATAGGAGGCTTTCCTTTCCACTTTGTTAGATAGCTGGTTTGAATTATGGTTCTTAGGACTTAAGAAGCATGGCTTGTTTGGTAAGATGCCTATGTAAATGGATATGAAGTTTGTGAGTATTGGTTTTTGTGTAGTTATCATGCAACTCCACCCTCTAGTCAATTCATGTCAATTTTTATTCATGATACCAGAGCTTGAACTTGAAAAAAAGGCATAGAAAGGAAGAGGGGAAGGGGAAAAAGCTCATGTAAGATATCCAGTGCCCATCAGGGCAAGGGATTTTTCCATGTTACTCTTTCCAAACAGTGGTGCCTGTCTTTCTGGCACAGTGTTGCTTAATTTCCAAAACTATTTTTTTTCCCCTGAGAATTTAACCTACTTTAATTTCATCCCAATGCTTGTGCTTACTAAGTATGTTGTAAATGCTTAAAGTTATGCTTTACTGCAGTTATGTTGGTGGGCTAGAGAAGGACAGAAGGTTTCCATCTTTATCCCTGTAGATGTAGTGCCAGTATTTGCCACTTTTACGAGGCTGGGTGAAGAAAAGTATTATAGTGAAAGAAGCATCTGGCCCCTTATTAACTCATGAATCGAATATAAACACAAAAAGAAGTCCAGTGTTACCCAAATGATGAACAAGAGAACAATTAAAACAAACCCACAGCTGTTCTGATTATGTGTCTATGTTGGATCCCAGCCAGAACAAACTGTTTGCTGTGCAGAAAAGTTGCCAAGCTCTTCATGATAAAATCAACCCCATAAAAATGTTACAATTAACGATTTCATTATAACATCTTTGGATGTCTTTAAGTTATTGTTTCAGGTACATTTTCTGGTGATTTGGAAAGATGCTTGTTTCTGCATTTCATATTGTCTCTAGGAAACAATCATCTAACCACTTGTTTAACCTTGAGCAATTTTAAAGCATGTTCATTTACATGTACCTCACTGAAACTAACAAATGGGGTTAGGAGGAATGGCCAAGACTTGCAAAAGAAATTTCTGAGTCAGTTTGAGTGGCAGTGGCTTTGCCTGGCACCTCCTGTGAGTAATCCGTGACCTGGAGATCCCAGGTTCTCCCTGGAAGAGAGCGGCCACAGAAGTCTCCAGTCAGTTTTCCAATTGAAATAAAAAGCAAAGTGCCCACATAAGACCTTTCAATATTTTTCATTATATTACAGATTCCAAGTGAAATCTGCAAGTCTGGTTCAGCCATACACGCCACGTATACTCAGCAGGAGTGCCAACTGCTCTCTACTTCTTTTGCTCAGGACATCTTTGGCAGCTATTCCAAATGCTCACTGTCATCGTGTGTTTAATCTGCTCTAAACACAGGCTACCATTGAGATGGATGGTCTTGCTCCACCTCCATCCCTGAGGTTGTGTGTTCCCTCCACCTCTGTTGCATCCTGGGTAGGGATCGTGAGCCAGATCAGTGCAATCAGCCACTGGAAAACCAGTCATTATTTTTAGGTGGTTGATTTTTTTAAATTTTTTTTCATTTACTCATGAAGCTGATCCAGTTCACCACACAGCTGCATGATCATGAGAAATGTATAGGTGGCGATGGGAAGAAGTTCATAGCAAACTTTGTTTTGTAAGAAATTCTTAATTTTGAAAAGAAAAAAAGAGAGAAATCTTTCAACAATTTCAAGAGGTTTTTTATTTGCCTTTTTTTTTCTTACAGCTATTTATTGTAGGTAATTAATTAAAGGGTTTAAAGTTGACACTTTCTAAAGTTTTAAAAAGCCCAACGATTAACTTAAGCTGAGCTTTTATTCCCCTCTCCAGATTGTTAATTTGAAAACATTTTTTTCCATGTTTCATTTACTTTTTCTCATAGTTGGAAATACATGAGCCTTCTTCTCTCTCGAAAATATTTCTGGCATGAGAAAACTGCATGTTGCCTAGTTTAAAAAATGCTCATTGTTGCACTGGAAATTATATTTGTGGAATTGTCATCTAGGTTGCAATAAAGCTGAAACATCAGCCAGAGGGTTTAAGAATCGCATACTGTGCCCCTATGGAGCCAGCCTCATCCTAAGGGCCTGCAGGGTCTGCTATTTGCACTCATTTTCCCATTTCTGCTGCTGTTACAGATGCGTCGGTTTTGCTGGGGTGGCAGTGTTGCTTGGGGGGGAGTTCACAACTGAAACCCTGTCAAAGTAGAGAATGGTGAGAGACATTCTGAAATGCCAAGGGCACATGGGAACAATAGCTTTGGAAATCTAACGGGTATTTTGAGTCACTTTCCCTTTGACATAAGGTACGGCCTTTAATCTCATTTAAAGCTGAAGAATGTGGTAGTGTTTCTGTACCTGTTACAGATTTATTAAGAGATACAGTGTAAATAAACCATGTCTGAGCAATGGGTTTAAGCCAGAGAATGTGAGTATATTTCACAGTGATTGTGAACATAATGAAGTTTGGGTTTGTTCAAAGTTGGCTGTTTACTTTTGCTTATTGTGAAATTGGGTGAAAGAGTAAGGGGTTCCATCTGTAAACGTTTTGAATACCAAGGTGTCTGTAATGAAGGTTTTTGTTTCTGACCAGCTTTAGCAAGATGGGATTACCCCTAATATCCCTTGTGTGATGAAAGTGGGTATGCAATGAAGAAGAGAATATTATACGGGTATCAGTGTGTTAGTTTTTGTATGCACTAATGCTCTATAAACACTGTATGAGACTCCTTAGGCAAAGTTGTTCTACATTGTATTGTAGACTATTCTTATGTGAATGCATTAATCTAATTTATGTTGGAATAGTGAATAAAGGAGGGGCAGTCAGGGTTTGTGATTGTCAGGCTGGAAAATGAAGACTCCTCTGATGGCAAAAGGGCTTAAGGAGGAGTGGATGGATCCTATGGTCAATGGGTGCTTGCACAGCTGGTGTTGCCAACAAGCAGTCTGCCTTTTATGACCATGGGACTGGGTGTCAAGGACTGTCAGGAAAACACAGGACCCACGTGACCAAGTGAGGCAAAAGCATTTTTGCCCACATGTGGACAGACCTGGGGAGAAGAACTTTAACCTAGAAGAGGATGGGAAAGAGCTGATGACAAACAGACAAGTGGGGAAATACGGAACTGGATTAGTAAGCAAGGGATGGAGGATGATATTGACAATAGAGACATCAGAAATTACACATAGGACTGAAGGCTGTCCACCTAAAGCATACACACCTAAATTCGGAGGTGCCCAGAGGACAGCTGCTTTTCCTGGGAAATCAACAAAACTTAGTGCCTCTGTGAAATGCCTGTGTGCTTATGCAGACGGTGTGGGCAACAAACAGGAGGAATTAGATGTCTATGTGCAGTTGGAGAGCTGTGATCTCATTGGGATCGTGGACGCATGGTGGGATATCTCGTGGCTGGGGTAGTGCCATGGATGCATAGAGGTTCTTTAGGAAGCACAGGATGGGAAGGAGAGGAAGTGGACTAATCCATGGGAAGTCGTGGATCTCTGCCTAGGGATGGATGATTAGCAAGCAGAGAACTAATGGGCTAGAAGTAGAGAGCAGCCAGTGTGGGTGATGCTGTGTTGGGTGTCAGCTACAGACACATGAATGATGGGTAGAACATCTAGAAGAAACTATAACTAAAATTACTTGAACTTTTCATTTTTAAAGCTCTTTCCACTTCCTTCCAATTTGGGAATGACATTTTTCAAGTCTGAACTCTTCTCAAATGTATTTTTGGAAAGTCTGAACAAAAACAGTTTAGCCATCTTTGTGTAAAATGACTGCTATGAAAGTATTCATTTGCTATGACACATTTCTGGCAGACAGCTATTGAATAGATTTAGGGTCTCATTGGAAATGTCCAAAAGTGTTTTTAAAATCATTGTGTGATTATTAGTGGTTCTAATAATGCTTAGAGACTCCACCCAGCAATTGGAAACTTAAAGCACTAGATGGTCTGCAAGCAGCGCAGAAAAGACAGTGTTAGCCCTCAAGGACTTGCAAGAGAATTTACCAGCCACAATGGCTGCATATCTACATATCCAGGGGTGAGCAGGACACAGCGGTGAAAATGTGACTGAGTTGGCAAACCATGGTCAGCCATGGAGACTTAATAGGATTGCTGCTAGTATTTTGCACATAGTGTGAAAGAATTGACTGCCATCCCCCTTGCTACCAGACAAATCCCAGCACTGCAGTCCCCTAGCTCATTTGCCTAGGTTTTCCACTTCCACCTGGGAATGAGGTTTGCTCAGGAGAGTAAGACAGTATTGCAAAAATTCTGCCTTAATTTGAAAAATTTGTTTTGGGGCAATTGCTGCCATCACCACTGGTGATAACAGCCCAGGCACACGGAAGTGCTTGGCATACGAGCAATAAGGTGGACCATCTGAAAGTAAAGTTTTAAAATTGCCAGGAGATGGGAATAATTATGTTGCACTTCCCACTCTCGTTTTGATCTTGTTACACAAGCTTGAGTGAATGTGAAATTAGATCCTCTGCTTATAGAAACGTTCCAGATTAGTTTCACTTGATACATTTTTGGTTCCATTATTAGAGCTACATTTATCCCAAACTTTTGAAGTTTGACTTTATTAAAGTATTTCCAATGGCCATACTTTATGAATTCTCCTTTAGCATTTGTATCTCTGCAATAAAGCGGTGCTTCCTGAAGACACAAATGTGGAAGTGTTTTATATTGGTGGAGAACACAGTATTCCCTAAAGCTGTTCATCTTAGATCCATGCTTTCCATGGCACCTCATGATCAAAAGCTATGAGGAGCTACTCCTGAGAAATGCTGTGAATGTTGAGTTGAGGCAAGTGGACATTCTCCCTGAAGCTTTTTGATTAAAAATTTTTGGACAACTTTTCAGTCTACTGTTTATTTCATGGGAAGAAATACATTTGAACATAACATCGTATGACCTTTCAATATACTGCTGAATTAGGAGAATAAGAAAAGCCTGATTTATTGCTGCCTCTTTTCCCAAGATGTTCTTTTTTAGTTGCATTAAAATGGAATATATTTGAGCATAAAAGATGACAGCTCCTTTTCATGGCCTTTTACTGTATTTTTGCTGTGGCTGGTCAGATGCTTTTATCTAAAGCTTTGTTATTTACAGTGGAAAAAATTTCAGAGGATTTAAGGGAGTGATAGAGTTTTCAGAGAAAATAAAATTTTCACACAGTACTTAGCGCTGATCAGGAAATGGGATTTCACGATGGCAAAGCTCCATGCTTTGTTGAAACTCTTGTTGACAGTGATGGACTTCAGGGTTCATGCTGCAGCTCAGCAAACATGCCCATCCTTCACTCTGTAGCACAGGCACTGTTTGTAGAAGGACTGGTGGTTAATTCTCCTGCATCCAGAACGGCAGCCTGTACCTATGGTAGCAGCTCAAATGTGATTCCTATGCCAGGACTTCAGCAAGTGACTGTTGTGGGAGGAAGCTGCATGGGCTTCTGGGGCTGCCCTTGCTGGGTTGTCCTGGGACCTGGCTGGATGGGAACAGAGGGACTGGCATGTCACTGGGAAACTGGAGGTACACAGAAAAATTAATCAACTGAGAGCATCTCTGAATGGTGCTTGGAGAGGGAACATGTAGGACTTTTTGGCAAAGTGAAAATGTAAAATGTAGCCCAAGATGGATAGGAGTGGGAGAACTTTTATTGTGATCAAGTGGCAGTTCAAGGATAAGATTAGGAATAAGAACAATGGATTAGCGTTTGATTTAACCATCCTTGTGTCAACTTTTAAATGTGACCAGAGTAGAAAATAATCCTTGGCTAGTCTGATCCTGAGGCACTGGCTGATCTCCCAGCAGGAAGGACAGAGAATTGCCAGAGGCAGTCGATGCCAAGGGAGCCAGCTGGGGCAAGTGATGCTGGGATGGGCAGGGCAGGGTAGGTGTTCTCCTGCTGCCTTCTGCAAACCCAGCCATGCTCATGGGGCTACAACTTCATGATGCTGATATTAGGTACTTTAAATTTCCCCCGCAAGAATCAGAACCTTTCTTTAATGCTAAGCAGTTATAAAATTGCAAAATTGGAGGTAGTAAGGACATATTAAGTGAGGCACTTCCTCTGCCTGCAGGGGACTGTTCAAGGGGAACGAGGTGATTTAAAAACGGGAATTCAACCACCTGTTCACCTAACAGTTTCAGTTCATCCACTGGGATATAGCCCATCATCTTCCTTTGTAAGCAGTGGCAATGGATTATTAAGTTTCATTCTCAAATCATCTGCAAGGCAGGTTTATGTGGGGATCCGAAGGGATCTCTAAAGCAAATGGAGAAACGTAAGCCTCTCTCAGCACCACGACTGGATATTCTTAAGGAAGAAATATGAATATCCCCATCTGAATTCCTGCGGGGAGCTCATTTCAGGGCATCCCTTCAGCTTGCGGGAAGGGTTGCAATGAGGAACTGTGTCTACTTCTGCCTGATGACGGCGCCATAAAGCCCAAGGATTCCCACTGTCAGTGACAGGTGAGGCGACGGCTGAGGCGGTGCTGCCTTTCGGTGATGTAATGCCACCTGGATCAGGCTGACGTGAGCCTGGCTGTGTTTGTGCCTTTATTTCTAAGTGGAAATAAAGTCCCTCCCAAACCGCGGGATGCAGGCGTGGAGCCGGGGGCTGCCGTGATGCCCTCCCCGGCCGTAACCCCAGCCGGTGCGGGTGGAACCGGGGATGCCCGGCCGGCTGTTCCCCCACCCATGGCGGAGCTGGCGGGCAGCGCGCGGCAGGGGGCGCTCGCGAGCCGCGTGCGGGCAGCGCCACTGCCCCCCCTCGCCCCCGCTGCCCGCGTGGGGCCGCACGTGGCGTGCGCCCCAGGGAAAAGCTGCGATCTCCCCCGCGCTGCTCAGCTCAGCTCAGCCCAATGCAGCTCCGCTCAGCTTAGCCCTACTCAGCTCAGCTCAGCTCTGCTACGCTGCGTTTCTCCCACCACTGGCGCCGGCAGCGCCCGCACCGCACCGCACCGCACCGACCCGCTCTGCTCAGCTCAGCCTAGCCCAGCCCCGCCCCGCTCCGCTCAACCCGGCTCAGCCCCGCTCGGCCCAGTCCAGCCCAGCCCAGCCCCGCCCCACTCTGCCCAGCCCAGCCCAGCCCCGCCCAGCCCAGCCCAGTCCCTCCCGCCACTGGTGCCGGCAGCGCCCGGCCGCTCAGCTCGGCCCCGCTCTACTCAGCCCCGCTCCTCTCCTGCCGTCTCGCATCCCAGCCCTCTCTCCCGCACTCCGTC
The DNA here is from genome assembly GCA_033558235.1 of Neomorphus geoffroyi. Classification (NCBI taxonomy): domain Eukaryota; kingdom Metazoa; phylum Chordata; class Aves; order Cuculiformes; family Neomorphidae; genus Neomorphus; species Neomorphus geoffroyi. Next base: position 96,436,759 of record JAUMJM010000005.1, on the reverse strand, counting down.
ATGGTGCGCGGACTCGGGACCTCGCACCCGCCGCGCTCTGCTCGCCCGCATCCCTTGGCCGCGGGACGCCGGGTGCCATGAGCGGCGCGCTCCTGGGGGCAGCGGGGCCGTGGCTGGGGCTGGGGCTGCGGCTCTGACCTGTTGAAAGAGCCGCGCTCCTCGGGGCTTCCTTTGTCTTGGTCTTTTTGGGGGGCTAATTTTTTTTTTTCCTTCTCGACGGGGGCAGTTTGCTTCCCAGACTGTGGCCGGGCTTCCTCCACACCCTTTCCTCCTTCTCTTCCTCCTGTTATTTCTAGGATCCGCTGGCTGGGGACACAAGTGAATTCCCTCCTAACCCCCAGCCCAGCCGCTGCGAGGGCTGGGGGCATCCCCCCGCCTTCCCGCAGGAGCATCCCGGCGGGAGCATCTCCCGCCTTCCTGCAGGAGCATCCCGGGATCCCCGGGAGGTTGTGGGGTGTCACCATGTCGAAAGTGGCGTCGGAAAGTTGCGGGGCCGCGCCGGCAGAGGACTTGTCCAAGGTGTCGGACGAGGAGCTGCTCAAGTGGAGCAAGGAGGAGCTGATCCGCAGCCTTCGGCGAGCCGAGGCCGAGAAGATGAGCGCGATGCTGGACCACAGCAACCTCATCCGGGAGGTGAACCGGCGCCTCCAGCTTCACCTCGGCGAGATCCGCGGCTTGAAGGTAGCGGGGTGGGCAGGGTGGGACCCTTGAAGCTTCTGCTGTGTCTCTGTGTGGGACCCCTGAAGTTTCTGCCGTGTCTCCGTGTCCCTCGCCTGTTCCACTGGGAGAGATCTCATCAGGTGGATGCTCTGGAAGGAGCCGTTCCTGGGAGTGGCAGAAAAAGTGAACCAGGACTGGAGTGAATGGCATTTGATCACGCTTGGAAACTGAGTGTCCGGTTAAGACATGGAGCATGGCTGTTGTGTGCTGTGTCCCAAGTACACTTTGGGTGATGAGAACACTTGGTTTTTGTCACTCTTGTGTTAGACTTCACTGGGTTTTAGTGAGGTTAAATGGTCCTCTCTGAAGTGCAGGTGAAAGAAGAGTGTGCACAGCAGTAGGCATTTTGTGTAGCTTATGTTGTATTCTGTCACTATTTTAAGATGATTTACTCGTGTGTCAGGCGGTCTGGTAGGCTACTGGAGAGAACTGGTCATTTCCAGCATGGCAAACGCTTGGGCTCGGTTTCAGGATGATTGGAACCAATCTCTAGTTTGTTGTCTGAAAAAGACATTACGGTTGGACTCAATGAGCTTAGAGCTCTTTTCCAGTGTAGATGATTCTATGATATTGCATCTCTGATCAAACCATTTCTGACTGTATGTTTCTGCAGACTACAGGCAGAGCCTGTAATGACTTATTCCTTCTTAATTCAACTCTTCTGTTGGATGAGAAGCATAGTCCCTAATGTTTCCTTCCCAGTTCTGAGGATTGGGAAGATAATGTGACTATTTACAGAAAATTACCCCGATGTATCATGTATTATAGACCTAGAAGGTTATGTTAAAGTAGGCTTGACTACAAAACATTTTCTCTTGTGTTGCTTTCAGAAGGGACATTGTTTTTAGCAAATTCCTTCAGTGAGATGAGATTGGAGAGAAGAGACAGAGAGGCAGTGTGGGCTTTTAAACTGTTACCTGAGAGTATACTAGAAGAGAGTTCTTCACTTGTAGAATGGCTTTAAACAACTAAATTACTCAGAAAGTGTCTTTGATAATGGTCTGACATAAAATAAATAGCATGTAAGGGAGGACTGTTCCTGTCTCCTGAGTTTTCCTGTTCTGCAGAGTATGAGTTTGTGCGTATTCCCTCCCTCTTTCTGACAATCTATGAAGTCTGGTGGTAAAAAAGACCCATCAATGATAATACTTCAGTAAAAATAAAGCTTACATTTAAAATGTAAGTTAAATTGCAACAATAGTATTTTTCTCCTGCTTACGAGCAACAGTGTTGTGACATCGTGTGGATCTATGCATCTTCCAAATAAGTAACAAAACACACCAAAGTGTGTAGAAAGGAGTGACAAATTCCTCTCTCAGTCTGAACTCCTTAAGTTATTTTCACTTCCACCTTTTGTTCGGATGCCTCAGCTGGAACTTTGAAAAAGCATTTGGGAGAATGAGGTTTTGAGCCCTGTGTTGGTGTCTGGGTATCTGCCTACTTTGTCCTATGTGAAATAACTGGTCCACGAGTAACGATGACAACCAGTGCCTGGTTTTAGTGGATGGGTGCCTCCTACTTCTAGCTGATGAATTGTGGGCTGCTACAATTTTTTTATGCCACCAAGGGGTCTTTTTAAATATCTCTCACCAGCACAGATTTTTAAGGATACCTTGCAGCCTCACTGAGGTTTCTCCTTTGTTAAACACAGGTTGAAATTTATCAAGTTCAAAGTTATTTTAAGGCAAAAATCAAATGCATACAGGCACACAAATCCACTGGAGTTAGAAAAGCTTCCTTTTCTTAAGAAGCTGTGCTAAAATGTTTTTGCCATAAGGCTGATTTTTTAAGAATTGTGGTTAACCTCTGATTCTAACATCATACATAAGAAGGAATGAATAGCTAGATGAGAGAAAGATAAATGTAGTCACAAGCCAGTTTAATAAAACTGAAATACTGAAAATGTTTTCTTTGGCATATTATTCTGCTACAGAAATTGCTTGAACATTTTTGCTTCAGAGCATTTGCTTCAGATTGTTCCTCACTTAGAGAAGGGCATGGAATCATGTACTTCATTTCGTTAGGAGTGAAAAATCTATTAAAGCAGATTATTTAATTTCAGAATGTTTGAGGCTATTCTGATTAAATGGTGATTGACAAATCTGAAAGAAAATCAAACAAACCCAAAATATTTTAATTCTCTAGAAAGTTCATCTTTATGTGTGAATGTGCTTTATGAAATAGAGAATGTAAATGTTAATAATGAATTATTTAAGCAAGATTTTTGATGTGACTTGCAGTTTTATTCAGCAATGACTCTCAGGTGAATCTTTCTCAAGGGAGTAAGATCATCTTTAGAGAGAGTTCATGAACTTTGCCCAATTTGGGACCTAAATTCTTCTGATGTTTAGCATGAAAATTAATTAAGCACCTGAAACTCTTATGCTGTATCAGAAATTAGTCTTTGAACCCTTTGAGATTAGCTGCACATTATAGTCACTTTTTACTGGGCAGCAACTTGCTTTGTTAGAAGCATGATGCTGTTATAACATGCCAGATACACACAATTATTTATGCCTCACTTGCTTAGATGATCGGTTTATTGCAGTGCTGCTCACTGGCTTGTGTAATGATAATGGTATGTTAATTCTTTTAGACACTTCTCTGCCATGATTATCTTTCTTTTGAAGGATATCAACCAGAAGCTGCAAGAAGATAACCAAGAACTGAGAGACCTTTGCTGCTTTCTGGATGATGACAGGCAGAAAGGCAAGAGGGTGTCCCGCGAATGGCAGAGGCTGGGCAGATACAGTGCCAGTGTCATGCACAAGGAGGTTGCCTTATACTTACAGAAGCTGAAAGAACTGGAAGTGAGACAAGAAGAAGTGGTAAAGGAAAACATGGAGCTGAAAGAGTTGTGTGTGTTGCTGGATGAGGAGAAAAGTGGTGGAGCAGGCAGCCGGAGCTCTATCGACAGTCAAATCAGCCTGTGTCAGTTAACTGCCACCAGCACTTACATAAGAGATGTCGGTGATGGGAGTAGTACTTCTAGCACGGGAAGTACAGACAGTCCAGACCATCATAAACATCATCCAAGTACAAGTCCTGAACATCTTCAAAAAACTCGGGGTGAAGGAAGCCCTGAGCATCAGAAACACAGGAGTATCAGCCCAGAGCACCTCCAGAAGCCTAGGAGTTCTGGCAGTCCTGATCATCACCTGAAAGGACCCAGTCCAGAACATCACAAAACCCTTGTCAAAGTACCTGAACAACAAAAGCACAGCAGCAGCAGCCCAGAAACTCTCCCAAAGCACATTTTGAGTAGTAGCCCTGAACACTTTCAAAAGCAGAGGCCTGGTAGTAGCCCTGAGCACCAAAAGCACAGCAGTGGCAGCCCAGATCTTCAAAAGCACACACCAAGTGGAAGTACAGAACATCTCCACAAAGTGAGGGGTACGAGCCCTGAGCATCTCAAACCACACTATGGAGGGAGCCCAGAGCATCTCAAACATCTCAGTGGAGGCAGCAGAGAAGGTACCCTCAGGAGACAAGTAACAGATGACCTGTCACCTCACCACAGGAGTATATACAATGGAATGAATGGTGGGTCAATATATTTAGTGAAAGCTCACTTTGAAAATTACTAAGGTACTTTCAGTGCTATTTCAACTCTTTCTGGAAAAGGAGTAATGTTTTATTTAAAATGAAAGGTAGCAAGTCTGGTGTCAGGATTATTCCTTTAGCAAGTGAATTAACCAGAACATACCTGTTTCTCCATCCAACAGGTGTTGGGTGGATTAAGAAGGTAGAGGACAAGTGCATCTGGAGTGTTGGTGTAAGGTATTGAGAAGCAGTACCTGGTCTTGATTCTGCTCTGTCATTGGTAGATGTAAAGTGTTTGTCCTAGGTAAATTGCTGTTTAGATCAGACAGGAATTGTGTGTGTTTCTTGTCCTGCCCACATTTAACTCAGCAGGATGGAGGTGAATGTCTCCAGTTTCATTTCCACTTTCCTAAACCTACCTTGTCTGTAGCTTTAAACGTCTTAAAACTTGTTTATTGATGGAAGTCTTCTTTTATCCTTTTCCATGAATTCTGTAAAAGACCTCAGATGAAAAGCTAGGCTCAGTAAATGAATTTGGTGACTTCAAAGCCTTAAGCTTGCATGTGCTTAATTAAAACAAATTAAAAATTACAACAGATCTTAAGGGGTTGAGGTTTTGTGTTATTGCTGCATTTTAGAAAGATACCCAGTAAACATGCCTAGCTTTTAAGAGCTGTGTGTCCTCACTGTTTGAAATAAATTACTCCTTTTTTAAGGTAGTCACAAACAATTATTTCATTATTTTGAAAGACAAGAGGTTACAACACTATTGAAATTAATGAAATATAGCAAATGAAATAATTAAAACCAAAGTTCAAACATTCTACTATGCTGTAGAAATAACTTTTTATAGACTTAGCAGAATTTATATAGTCTGCTCTCTTATTTCTTCTATGTGCTTTGAGATGTTTTCGTGAAGGAAATCAGCATCATAGTTGAAAACCCCTTTCTTAGACCTTTACACTTAGATCTGATGTCAAGCTCTGAAGAAAATGAGGGTTTTGCCTTAGTAAATTGACTTGAATGGAGTTCATGTGTTTCCATTTTATAAGCAGCTGTGAAAAGCTGTGTTGACATCGGTGGAACTGACCACTTGTTGTTGGATCTGCTTGTGGCTCTGTGCTGGGTGCTGTCCTCATCACGTCGCTCTTATATCAGTCCATTTACCTATCATGATTAACTTACAGAATGCATTCAGTTAAGATAACCTGCTCTCTAGGGGCAGATCCAGATTACTTTCAATGAAATGCATATACTTGATAGGGCTGATGAACCCCAAGGTGGTAAGTGTAGAGACTTCTCATTTTAATGATTTTAAAGTGATTATAAGATGAATTTATGATGACTGTGAAGACCTGTAATCCACATCTAAGTTATAAAGGCTGATCTTACAAAGCTTCCATTAAATACTATATTTCTCTCTCCATTCAGTTATTTTTTTTAAAAATTGACCTGGCTGTAAGTAGCATGAAGTGTGGAACCAAACTTCCTACAGGTGGCTTCTTACTTGTGTTCATGTTCATCATTCCTGTCACTGGAATATAGAAGCTTGCTCTAAGGTTTTAAGTATGTGTTTTTAAATCTCCTTCACAGACAGCGATACGTTTTTTTCTGCTCACGGTGGCTCTTCTGATGTGTATTTTGTCCAGATAGTCTTGTTAAGAGCTTGGCCATTCATTAATAGTGCAATGAAAGCGGTTTTTACTTTAAAGCTGAGTTGACTCAAGTCCTTTGTGCATAGTATTTTAACTATCTACAATTTGGACTTGAGCCACAGGGTGCTGGAGAAGGCAGCTGGTGACTTAGGAGTCTGTTTATTGACCTTCGTCAGAGCTTTGCCTGTCCTGCACTTTATATAATCCTTTTTTCAGAGGACTTCTCTTGCCAGTAAGTTTTCAAATCTTACTTCTTTCATGTTTATATAATTTGATGCAAGCAGCAGGTTTAATTTTGACCATTTGTCTGACCTTGATCAGTGGTAAAACTCTTGCCAACTTTGTTCTGAGGAGGAGGCCTTGAACTTCACCAAAATACTCGGTCTTCACAGAAAGGCCAGATCGTTTTGGGTTTTGGTGTTTTGATTTTGTCTGCTACTGTAAAGTTGTGGAGAACAGTTAATATGGAAGTGGTAAAAGTGCTGACCATTATCACTTGTTATTGTTGTGAAAGTAATGTGTAAATCTTAATTAGCATGTTCTGCATATGCCTGTGTACACGAACCGGCCAGTTAAGTATAGATGGAGAAGTACGCATTGAGCCGTAGTGAAAATCCTGATCTTTTGCATGTGTTGTAGGGAATGGTGCAAACAGGAGTTAGAAAGTTGCATGGAAACCTGGCCCTAAACTCTGATGAACAATATAAAAGGATACTATTTTTGATTCTTATCCGAAAATCATGTAGTAAGTATACTATATCGTGTTGGTAGAACCTAGTTTATTTTGAGATTTGTAGTGTATCTAGCTAGTAGATATTTGGGTGTACATCTGCGTGATTATTTTGCAGGGCACTTCTTATTGCAGTACCCATGGACTGTCATTGGAGCAGCGAGGGTGAAGAGTTTGTGATCCTAAGTGATGAATCTCAAAGACTAACATCTTTTCACTCCTTTGTAAATAAAAGAATAAAATAATACATTTTAATTATATAATCAGAACTCACCAGATTCAGTACTGACCTGTCCCACTTTCCTTGGTCTTAACTGGACTCTGAATCAGGTCTGAGAGAAGAAAGTATTTTTCTGCATGTCAAACCTAATTCTGAAATGTACTGTGCTCTCTACATGAAGTTGCTGTTCCTGATTGGAAAGCGTGTTTGCAAACAGCCTAGCTATTCCTCTTGAACTGAGAGCTTCCATATGCTGCTAACAGCTCCTATTTACCCAGAGTTCTGGTCTTGTTAGCTTGTGCATGACCACAGAGGAGCAGTGTATTCAGTAGTGTCGGTCATCTATACCAGAATTTTGCATGTACGTGAAGATGTGGGCAATGGAATTAGAGTATTTGCAGGTTTCTGACAAGCTTGCAAGCTAAAGTTAAAGCAGTTACAATATAATATTACAATATATTACAATGATATCAGAAACATGATGTGTAGCTATAGTCTGCTTTACAGGATATGGTATCTGCATTAATCATTTGGCTTCATGCATATTTTAAGCTGTCACAAGGTAAGTCGGAAGTTACTTCAGTATGAAGCTGTCTTTGGTCCATAGGCACAGCTAAAGGAATAAAGAATGAGATGATAACATTTCCTTTTGTAATTCTTCTTATTTTCTATGCTTAAGGGTTTGATCTTGGTATTCCTTCTTGTGTGATATGTCAGCTTTCATTTATAAGATTTAAAAAAAAATTACTTCAGGGTTCTCCTACATATGTTTTCTGAAATGGGTGTCCTCAGCCGTTGGAGTGATAGAAGATGGGATTTGAGAACTAAATTTTGCTTGAGGTTTGTCAATTGAAAACATATGCATTTACTTTTAAAGGCTCTAACCAAATAAAACATAATAATCTTTCGCTGTGATCACACCTAAACATTCTGGTTAATGAGCATGGAGATATATGGGATAGAAAGATTGCTGAAATTGGAAGAAAAAATACTATTGGTAAAAACATTTTAAAGAGAACCTCTGTGCAACTGAGACCGATACATGACAGTGTAACTCTGACACTAATACATAGGATGTAAATGCCTGTATATAAATCAATGTGCTTTCACCATATACAGTCTTAGTGGTGTTTTTTATTCTAAGCAGTTTATTGTAAACTTTCTATTTTAAGAAGTCCTTTGTTTTAGTCTGAGCTTTGACTTTTGTTTGAAAGGAGAATATCAGGCAGCTTTCATGTGTGCTTTTTGCTTCCTGCTGTGGTTAGTAATGAAGTGAATAAAACTGCTGACTAGCACTATCTGTGCTGCTGGAGGTGTGAGGATTCTTACAGAACAAATGTAACAGAACCTCTCCTTGAGCAAAGGTATTTGTAGGCTAAATGGAGACTCAGCTTAGATTTTGAACAATTTCTGCTATAAATGTGCTCCTTATAAGGAAAATAAAATAAAAAAATACTGTGCTGAGTAAAAAGAGGAAACTGCAGTATGACTTCAGAGAGAAAAATCTTATAATAGTGTTACTGAGTGAACTGATACCCTCTGTGGAAACAGCTTGCATCCTGCTAACCAAATAGTGAAATGATGCCTGTCATTAATAGCAGCGTGCATCGCTTTGTGGGTGACTTGAGCTTTCCTGATGCACCCACTACTGTATATTTGCTGTTGGGAGCCTGATACGGCATCACGTACTCTTGAGAGTAACCTGTTGTATAAACAAAGACTACAGAGTTGACAGGATTTTTTGCTTGCCAATATGAAGTAATCTACTATTTGTTTCAGAAGTTTATTATTTTAAGTGAAGAAGTCTGAAACTTTGTGTCAATTTAAGTGTTTAAATTCAATTCCACAGGTTTTATGTCAAACTTGTAAATTAGTTTTAGCTGTTATGCATTGTAAGAGAACTGGGGCATGATATGTGAGTGTGTGTGTGACCAGTGTGTGCTGCATTTATTACCAAACTATTTTTTTTTATGGAGTAATTTATCAAGTTGAAAATGTGGCCTGTAGTATCAAAACTATAAACCTACTAGAAAGTCACGTAGGTCTTTTTGGGAGAAGTTTATAAATCCAGATCCTTAAGTTCACTGACAAAACCAGATTTGGTTTGAATATTTCAGTATATGATGGGTGATCCTTCCAGAAAAACTATTGGTATATTAATGAAAAGACTGAGGTCTCTCTCTGTAAATAAACTAGCCTAGTTTGAAACTGTTACATGGATGTTCCAGCACTCTGGTTACTGAAAAGGTCAGTGGGTGAACAAAGTAGCGAACAAGCTGGTGCTGATCACAGAGGTTTGCTTCTACCCCTTTCTATTTATTGCTCGATAGGCAGTGGCACGACATATTACATGGGAAGTGTAGGAAGGATTCAGCTGAACAACCTCTCTTGTTGAGAACAGCCACGTGTGATAGACAGCGCTTTCTGTTGTCACTGCTTTCAAGTTTTATACTTTTTCCCTTAGGTTGCATATCCTGCTACACACTTGACTTTGTTTTGCAGTAACGACTTAATGCTAATTCAGTCTTTCTTTGGTGGAAGCAAGAACCAGAGTAGGGAATAAGGGCATGCTGTCTTTAAACGGCTATCAGTCTACCATGTATCTTTTAGAAGAAGGTCTATATTACTTTGTGATAAGTGTGTGTGTATTAATAACGTGGGAGGGAGTTCGTGATGACTACACAACTTCTGCTAGTGAGTTATTTACTCATTTCCCCACCTTCACGTGGCATGTTACTGTTACATGGTAGCGCTGATACAACCCATTCGGTAACACTCCCTTCAGACCAGTGAACAGTGCCCTTATCTGCCAAGCGTTTAACCAGTACCAAGTGGAGGTGAGCAGCTGTGCTGGCTGGCTGATTAATTTGAAATGTGCGGCTGTGTCTTTTGTTTTGAGTGTCTGTTGGAACTTCACTGACATTTGACCACAGACCTCTAGAAGTGAAAGGCAAATGATAAATCGCACTGCCATTATTTACAGTGTCTTGACCAGCACTCTGCAAACCAGCGCTTGTGCATATCCTCTGACTTTGCTAGTGTTATACCTGGGATGGATCTGACATACTGTTTTTCTTTGTTTGTTTTGTTTATTTCTTTGTATTTTTTAAAAAAATAATGTATTTTTTGAGTAGTGAGTGGGAGTTTGTCTTGGTATGTACTGAAGACAATACAAAAGCTTATTTATTTTTCATGGTCATTGGGTCGAGATGCAACACATTTGCCTTTACCTCTGAGAGCTCATCAGGAGCTTGCACAGCTGTTATTGTTGTCTGCCTGAAATATGTGGGCAGATTTTTATTTTATTTTAGTTTTTTTTAGTGGCAGAGTGGAGAGTCCTCACATTAAAACCTTGCCTGAGTCATTGCTTGGAGAGAATGCCTTTAACCTGAGGACAGGACCTCATGTAACATAGTCCTTTACACAGCTTTCTGAGTTACAGTGTTATGATTTTTATAATAGTAAAATATGTTTTTAGAAATATTACAGTGATTTAAATTGTCAAATTCTTTGAACTCTGGCAGTTATAATGCAGAGTTAGAATATTGTAACTGTTGGTAAGTGCTGCTCGCTTAAGAGCTTCAGCCTTGTATATTATGTGTGTTAATCAAAGGCTATCCTGTCTCATCTGTTCTATTAATGGAATCGTCTCTTTTTTGAGTTGGTTTATTTTATTAGGAAGTTAATAATGGAGAGTTGCTGCAAGTTGTATAGGGGTTGGAGATGATGGGTTAACAATTAGGGAAGAGCATAGCAGTCAGTATAGTGTGGGGTTAAAATTTTGTACTACCATTCGCACATGAAGTGCGTAGATGTTGACAGGTGTCAAAGATAGTGAGGCATTCCAAATTATAGGGTATTTAATGAGGTATAATACAGCTTTGTGTACATAAGAAAATGACTCTAGCAATGAAAATTCATTGGCTGCTGGGCTAGTAAGTCATGTCAATTAGTAAACTGAAGCACAGCTTATTTTAGGTCTTACTGTCATACACACAGTAATATAGTGACTGAGAGAGCATTGATTATCTTCAAGTCATAATCTTGATATAAATTTCGTGTGCCTGTGCCTCTTAAATAGTTAGAGGGTGCGCTCTGCTAAGAGAAACAGCTAGAACTATAACACTGAGCCTTGAATTTTGCTGAATGCCGAAAGAAGTATATCTTGATATACCACATCCATACTTGTGAAAAGATTAAAACCAAATTACACAGTGTTTGTGGGATAATTGCTTTTACCACAACCTTACACTTGAATCTGCAGAAGAGTCCACTGTGTGGCTGTCAGTGTTCCTGTCTGTTTGAAGGTAACTGCAGCATTAAGCCTTAGTAAAGAAAAAGGGATAGAACATATACCATGGAATCTGGAGAAGTATTTTAATGGAATGCTCAGTTCTAACTAAAATCTTAAACCAAACTAGCAGATTTAGCCAAACCCTCATTGCTGTGATGTGGCACAGAGCCTAGCAATGGTTAAAGTCCTCAGAAGTATCGTAGATTCCTTTGGATAATATAAAATGAAAGATAATATGGGAATCCATGGGATTTGAGAGAACAGATCTGATTAATTTGGTCTAGGGTGAATATCAGTTTTCTAAGTAATAGGATGATTTTCGGTCTTGAGTGCTGTTCCTTTGTTGTTCCATGGCAAAAGGTTTTCTATGCCTCTCTCTGAAACAACTGGTCCTGGTCCATGCTGGGGGGGAGAGATAAAATTCTAATTGCAGTCATCCATTCCAATGTGGCAGTTTCTGAAGTCTGTAGGGTGGTTCTTTTGGTTCTTTTTCCTTTGTATGTGAATGCAATATTTCCTCACACTCGTTTTCCACTTGTGGCTTGCAGTGTTCCTCAAGGACTTAATGATATGGTTTTCACTGTTATTGCAAACTTGGAAGTACTGTATAGTTTTTTAGTAATGTTCTTTGGCTTCTTTACATATGTGAATTAAGAATCTTCTAAAATCTTTGGAGCATTTGTAGTAAAGAAATCTAAAAGCATATTTAAGTAAATGAGGAGAAATTCCATGCTTCTCTCTTTCCTCTCTTTGTATTATTTCTTATTTTGAAATCTGATTACTTTACTACTTTCAGACAGTATCATAACAGAAAGATACCAAATGAAATAAGAGAAAAGAACAGTTAGCCTGGAAAAGGCCTTGGACCATGGGGCTGAGAGACAGTGAGATATGCTAGATCTGTTTCAGAGGAAAGTAATTATACATGGTGGTGGGAAGGTTATCTACTAAAGTTCTCCGTAGAAAAAATACTGTAATGTATTATTTTTTTACAATAATGATACTCATCTGTGCACATTTAGTGGTTTTGTAAATATTTAGGCAAAAGCCTAAAGTTCTTCTAATTCTGTAAGAAATGCAAAAAGGAGTCAGGGTTGTGATTTGAGATCTGTCTGTGGGCATTTGGTACACAGCATGAAAACACTTGCAAATTTATTGATTGTGAATGGGAAAGCTGCTATCTTGAGCTAGGCTGTCTTAAACGATGAATGGTGATGTGAAGGCTGTGAATAACAAATACTCTTAAGTTCAACTTGTCAGTTCTGCTATAAAACTTTGGGCATATTTGCATTGTTTCTATACATTCTTGTGGAGAAGGAGGAGCTGATGGGTTTGCACTTGTATAAGTAAGCAAGTACATGTTTCTTCAATGCTTTTTTTTTCCTTTTTGTGTGATTTATGTGATCTTTGCACTGAATTATTACAAATACTGTATCAAGTTACAGAAGGGAAAAATGGTGACAAGGTTTGTAATAATGGCTTGTAAAAGTATGTATAATTAAGTGGTCATTTAGACAAATCAGACAGAGCAGTGTTCAAGCACTGTCAAGAGTAAGAGATAAGTTGTAGCTGAAAGAGGACAGTGACCCATGTGGTCATCAACAATACTGTATGTTTTCTAAAGCTTTCAATTTGTTACTTCCTCAAGGCTGCCAAAATTATTCCAGAGCTTTTATACTTGTAATATCAAACATCTCTAATTTGATCAATAGTGAGATACTTCCTTCAAATATTTGGCCTCAAAACTCACTAGATTTCTTTCACTGCATCTTTCTAAGTTCCTGTGAATTGTGAAAGTTTGCCTTGATCAATGGTTGCTCTAGGCTTTTGGAGCATATGATCATAACTTGTATTCAAAGAAAAAATATATATGCTTTTCACAGAGGTTACAGTGCCGATTCACCACTAGGTAGCTCACATTTATGCCAAGTTCAGATAAGCCTGGAGAAAAGCATTGATTGGTGATCCATATAACTTCTTGGTTTCTGAATCTATTTTTGTTTTACAGTGGATGAATCTTAATGATGTTAGAAATCCATCTTATGATTTTTATGGTCTGAAAACACTACTGATGACATTAAGATGAGTCTCTAAACATACCATTTGATTATGAGAGAGAAGAACAACATTTTGTTGAAGGCAGCTGAATATATCAAGCACAAGCATATGAATGTTATAAGGTAGAACCTGAAAATGGCTTAGATGCTTCAAAGTATTTGCGCACTTCACCCCTCTTGGGCACCTAACTTGCATTGAAATTGGATGCCCAGATAGATGTAAGATGCTTAAATATCTATGCTCTTGCAGTGCTCTGAATGAAATCACTTATCTGTTATTGTGCTATTTATTATGCTTGCATTTGTTTTAGGGTGGTTTTGTAGCTTGAAGTTAAATTTTGAATTTTAGGTTTTTGCAATATCATTAGGTCTCTAAAGAAAACATGAAACCAAAGCATTCCAACAATTTTTTTCCTAACCAGCTCTCCAGCCACCAAGACCAAAGGCTCTGCAGTTTTAACTAAACAACAGAAGATACCAGAATCTGTGTCTCCTCCAGGTACAGGTGCTAAGAGCTTTTTGATTTATTCCTTGTTGGAACTTGACACCTGGTCTGTGCTCTCAATCAATAATGCTGAATGCTGCATCTTGACTGCTTGCAACCACAGCATGTGCAAATATTTTGGAGCACTAGTAGGACAAAAAGCATCCTTGAGCATATTAAAAGAAATCCTAATTTCAGCAATTGGTATTTGTATATTTTATCTTCTCTATAAAAGTAACAAAATTAAAACATTTCTTAATTTTTAGGGTGTACTGAAAAGTTGCATTCAGGTGGATTGCCTGACAGCATGGAAGTTTCCGATCAGATTATTTTGGAAGCTTGGATCTCAGAGTTTAATTCTCTCATGCCACTCCATCATCCTGGTTTTGTCAAGAATGAGTTGGACAGTGCTAACTCCTTGTATTGATCATGCTACTGCAATTACATCCAGTTGTAGACCCATGGAACAGTGAAAATACACTTGGAGAACTCCAAAAAGAGATGTATCACAAAAGAACCTACTTCCATGAAAACTCTACAACAATCCAAATTAAACAGAGTGTATTGTACTGAAATGACAAGTCAATGTTTATCAGCTGCCACCTGGAAATCAGTAGATTTTCACTGCCCAGAGTGAGAAAAATCCAGATAACATTTGTATTCTGCATATTAGGAAATGCTGTTTCCCAGGGAATCAGGAGCATCTTAACTGCAAACACTGAGCCTCACTGTGTCTGTGATTTTAACCATCAGTGTTGTATTCAGGTGCTTCAGAAGTGTATAGTCATGCTAGTTAGATGATGAATAAACCAGCCAGTTGGCTTACTCATCTAGCTAGTGTGACTGTTGATATGGTGCTTACTAAGTACTAAACTTGTATCCCATTATATCTGGTGAAACACAACATGAAAGGTTCTTTGAGAGACAGTTTTGTCCATGCTCCAGAAGTCTGCTCGGGAATCTGGAGAAGATAAAGCTGAGAACATTATTTTAGCCACATACAGAGACGTTTGTTGCATATATAAAAAACCATATTTCTACAAATACAGATGTCTCTGTTTTAATAGTGTAAATTAGAAGTTGTTCTTTAACCTATGGATTGCAGGTCCACCTCTCTTCTGTATGTAAACATCATCTCTTTAGCCATCCAAATGTATTTCTAATTCAGGGCTCAAAATAGCTGCAAATCTGTAGAGGTCCAGGAATGGATGAGATTATAGATCTTGGCTTGGCATGATGCTGACTAACATATCATCTGTGGGCCTGTCTGCTTTCAACTCTGATGCTTATCCTCCATGCTATGCAAGATGTGGCCTGGTAGCTGCAAACCATTCAGCTGGGCTAGAGGCTGACTGTGTGGAGGTGTGAGATTTTAGTGATAGCTTGTCAGATAAGGCTTGGTATCAATTTCATTGCATGCAAGTTTGCTAATGCCTGTTCCCATAGAGTATTCTCAGAGAGATACCTGAGCATCCTCTGCCCTCCTCAAAACCAAGGTGTGCTCCTCACTGCTGAACTGGGTCCTTTACCTTCTGGTCTGGCATCACTGTGGTAGGGTCATGAGGTCTTGTATCCTGTTATCTTGCTCTGGTCTTGTGAACACGTGGTTTAATTATGTATTGTTCAGAAAACTTAGCCCTCAAAACCACAATACTTAACTCTGAAAAACCCCAAACCAAGTATATATCAGATCTGAAAGTCACCAAAATAAATTTTCAGTGATATTTATTTTATGTACCTGTGGTATGTTTAAATTTTGCTGAATTCATGAACATCTGGCAGGGGGAAAGACTGAAAATCTGGTCATAGAATTATAGAATCATCCAGTTGGAAAAACCTCTGAGATCATAGAGTCCACCCATACCTGTCCCCTTATTAAGCCATGACCCTAAGAAACTCATCTATCCATCTTTTGAACACCTCCAGGGATGGTGATTCCACCACCTCCCTGGGCAGCTGTTCCAATGCCTGACCACACTTTCAGTGAAGAAATTCTTCCTAATGTCCAGTCTAAACCTCCCCTGGCACCACTTGCAGCCATTTCCTCTCATCCTATTGCTTGTCACTTGTGAGAAGAGACCAGCATCCACCTCGCTACAACCTCCTTTCAGGTAGCTGTAGACAGTGATGAGGTCTCCCTTCAGTCTCCTCTTCTCTAAGCTGAACAAGTCTAGTTCCCTCAGTCACTCCTCGTAGGGCTTGTTCTCCAGCCCCCTCACCAGCCTCGTTGCCCTTCTCTGCACACGCTCCAGCCCCTCAATGCCCTTCCTGTAGTGAGGGGCCCAAAACTGAACCCAGCACTCGAGGTGTGACCTCACCAGTGCTGAGCACAGGGGCACAATCACCTCCCTGGTCCTGCTGGCCACGCTGTGTCTGATACAGGCCAAGATGCCATTGGCCCTCTTGGCCACCTGGGCCACTGCTGGCTCATGTTCAGCCGGCTGTCAACCAACACCCCCAGGTTCTTCTCTGCCAGGCAGCTCTCCAGCCACTCCTCCCCAGGTCTGTAACACTGCATGGGGTTGTTGTGTCCCAAGTGCAGGGCTCGGCACTTGGCCTTGTTGAACCTCATCCCGTTGGTCTCAGCCCATCGATCCAGCCTGTCCAGATCCCTCTGCAGAGCCTCCCTTCCTTCAAGCAGATTGACACTTCCACTCAGCTTGGTGTCATCTGCAAACTTGCTAAGGGTGCACTCAAACCCTTCATACAGATTGTTGATGAAGATATTGAACAGGTCAGAACCCAGCACTGAACCCTGGGGAACACCACTTGTGCCCAGTTTCCAACTGGATTTAACTCCATTCACCACCAGCCTTTGGGCCCGACCATCCAGCCAGTTCTTTACCCACCAGAGGATGAACCTGTCCAGGCCGATGGCAGCCAGTTTCTCAAGCAGAATGCTGTGAGAAACGGTGTCAAAGTCTTTACTGAAGTCCAGGTACCCCACATCCACAGCCTTTCTCTCATCCATTAAATGGGTAACTTTGTCACAGAATGAGATCAGATTGGTCTGGCAGGACCTGCCTTTGGTCAACCCATGTTGACGGGACCTGACCACCTGATTGTCCTGTGCGAGTGATATGATAACACTTAAGATGATCTGCTCCGTGACCTTCCCTGGTACCGGAGGTCAGACTGACAGGCCTGTAGTTCCCTGGATCCTCCCTCCGACCGTTCTTGTAAGTGGGTGTAACGTTTGCCAGTCTCCAGTTTAGTGGCACTTCCCCAATCAGCCAGGACTGGTGGTAGGTGAGGGAAAGGGGTTTGGCGAGGACCTCTGCCACCTTCCTCAATGCCCTCGGGTTGATCCCATCTGGCCCCATAGACTTGTGTGCATCTAATTGGCCAAGCAGGTCTCTAACTGAATCCTCTTGAACCCTTGAAGCTTCATTCTCACCATCTTCTGTCTCAGGGAGCTGAGTATCCTGAGAACATCTCACCTTACTACTAAAGACCAAGGCAAAAAAGGCATTAAG
Source organism: Neomorphus geoffroyi (assembly GCA_033558235.1). Lineage (NCBI taxonomy): Eukaryota > Metazoa > Chordata > Aves > Cuculiformes > Neomorphidae > Neomorphus > Neomorphus geoffroyi. The sequence goes on along the minus strand of JAUMJM010000005.1, from coordinate 96,419,580 downwards.
TACCTCTGTGTTGTTCTCATCCCTCATCACTAATGTCCCTCCTGCATCCAGTAGAGGAGGTAGATTCTCCTTAATCCTCCTGGTTTTGTTAATATATTTGAAAGACAATTTTTTATTGTCTTTCACCAAACTGGCTAGTTGGAGTTCTAGTTGGGCTTTAGCCCTTCTTATTTTCTTTCTACATGATCTCACCTCACCCTTATATTCCTCCTGGGATGCCTGCCCCCTCTTCCAAAGCTCATAAACTTTCCTCTTCTTGCTGAGATTGATACAAAGCTCTCTACTCGGCCAAGCTGTTTTTCTTCCCCACCAACTCGCTTTACGTCACATGGGGATGGCCTGTTCTTGTGCCACCAGGATTTCCTTCTTGAGGAGCATCCAGCCCTCTTGTGCTCCTTTGTCCTTTAGAACTGCCTCCCAATGGACTTTTATCAAGCAGCCTTTTAAGCAGTTGGAAGTCTGCCCTCTGGAAGTCCAAGGGGGCAGTTCTGCTGACCCCTCTCCTTACTCCTCCAAGAACGAGAATTCTATCATCTTATGATCACTGTGCCGTAGACATCCACCAACAATCACCTCTCCCACAAGGCCTTCTCTGTTCACAAACAGCAGATCCAGCAGAGCACCTTCTCAAGTTGATTCACTCACCAGTTGTGTTAGGAAGTTGTCTTCCACGCACTCAATGAACCTCCTAGACTGTTTCCTTTCTGCCATATTATACTTCCAGCAGACATCTGGAAGGTTGAAATCCTCCACAAGAATGACAGCTAGTGATCGGTAGACTTCTCCCACTTGCTTGTAGAAGAGCACATCAGTTTCTTTGTCCTGGCTGGGCGGCCAATAACAGACTCCCACCAGTATACTTGGCTTACTGTGCATTCCACTGATTTTAACCCATAAGCACTCAACCCTATCATCAGTATTATTGAGTTCTATCCAATCAAAACATTCTCTAACATAGAGAGCAACTCCACCACCTCTTTTTCCTGGCCTATCCTGCCTGAATTGCCTGGTTATCACACTAATAACAGTTATGCATCTTCTGGAAATTGCCATTGCATGTGTCTGTTCTTTTCAACCCAGTCTGTCGGGCCAAAACCTTTTGCACTGGGTCATGCTACATGAGCTTTCTTCGGTGTTTCAATGAGTCCTGTGAGCTTCTGAAAGGTCCAAAGTAAGTTTGTGATCTCTGAGATGAGGACTGTGGTTACCAGCCAGGGGAGCTAGAGGAGGGGAGGGCAGTGTTATTTTCCATTGCATTAGAGGAAAAACCCATTAGAAAGTCCTCTCCTTGCACCAGCTTCTAACTTCAGACTGTGAGCTTGCAGAGGCTGGTGAAGCAACGTTGCTTGATCGTTAGCAGATAAAGCAGCTTTGACTGGATAGCCTTGGCTTTTCAGCTGGAGGTGGATTAATTTGTGGCAGCTCTCGCCCTGAAGATCTCTTGTATGTTGCCCAGGATAACATCAATGTGTGGAATATGCATTGATTTACATGTGTGAATGCACCCAAGGTGCTGGTTGCACAAAGTCAGAAAAAATGGCTTTGTGAAGTTGAGACCTTTATCTGCATAGTGAGCTATGTATGCAATGTTAACCTGAGTAAACTCCTCCACCTGTTAGTAGTACCTGGATATTCAAACTTTTCATCAGTCGTTTGCAAAACGATTTACCAAAGAAGCAAATATTGTGATCATCATCTGGTGCGTGAAGAGCAAAGGGCTCAACAAATGGCAAGACAGGATTAATCATCACTTTAAATCCAGGTTTCCTGAGCCTTGGCTACAGATTATTCCATTGCATCATACCCCTTTTCTAACAACTTTTTTCTTGAATAAGTCTGTTTCAAGTGTGGTGTAAAACTGGGGCTGAGGTTAGTCACATGCGTAGAACACACCTTTATGAACAATTAGCTAGATACAAACATTTTCAATGTGTTTCCTTTCAAAATCAACTTTCAAGGCAACGTTTCCTTCCTTCCCGAGTTTCCTGAATTATGCTAACCAAGACAGTGGAGAACAAAGCTATTTTTACTTATGTTTTGTGTGTGCGTAACAGGCATAGTAGAAGTTGTTAATGTACCTTTTGCATTTACAGGGACACTTAAAAGTGTTTTTGCACAGAGAATGTGATTTACAATGAATCCAAACTTTAAATAAAAATGAAGTACTATAATAGTTTATTAGAGGAGGGAATATTTTTCTGTCTTTTTTTTTGGTGGCCTGTTTTTAATGTTGCAGCATAGTTGTGTAACTGTAGTTGTCTTCCTTTGGGTAATCAAGATGCTGATATGAATTGGAGGCATGGTCAGCTATCAGCTGGGGATTTCACGTTGCGAACTGTTACAATCAAAAACAGTATTCATCTTTCATCAGAATGAAATTTGAAAATGAAAGCTCTTATACACTGAAAAAATAAAAACAAAGCATTTTGGCAAGATGGTCATTTGGCCTTTAGTATCAATCAATAGTGTGGCGTCTTGTGAATATTCCAGGGAACGGGGGAAGTGGTACTTGCAGATACAAATCTCCCTGACGAGTCTCAGTCTGAACATCTGTATGACTTGGCAGATGTGGAAGATCGGAACTTGGTGAACCAGTGTGTGTTGAGATTTTCTTGGCTGATTGCCTGTAGACTTGTTTTGAGCAGGTAGGTGTTTTTTGCTGCTTCCTCTCAAAAGCTGCAGGCTGAAATGCTTACTAAAACTCTTGTGCAGCAGTGGCTGTGGTTGAGGGAAGACTGGTAAGGGTTCTTGCTGGCTGCCAAAAGATGGAGGTTTACTGTACAAACTAACTGTGGCAAAGTAATTTCTAAAAGTGAATGGCATCAATCAGAATTCAGTGCAGGATTTCAAAGCTCCATAGTAATGTACGCTCAGTGGTGAACTGAGCTTTGACGTTCAAAAATGACAGCCTAAACATTTCCAAGTCAGTGTTATGTGATGACAGAAATACAGTAACAGTTCTTGTTATGAGTAGAGAGTTACTGCAATTACAGCAGCTTCTTGCCATGCTAAATTGTGAGTTTTTTATATCTCTTTTTATGATGAAATGTGGTCTGAGTGTAATTTAATATTTCAAACCTGTGTGGAGATTAAAGAGACATTGGTACTGTTACTGTTTTAAACTCACTTATAAACTAGATCAAACACTAGGTTGTGTGTCCTGACTGAAATTTAGCAACCTGTTAGTCCTTTAATTATCTTCTTCCTAATTAGATTGGTCTGATTACCTGGCACTTTAAATAAGTGCATATTTTTAAGTTCTCAGGGCATTAGCTTTTGGAAAATAAAATCGTTGCTTTTCATTTTACTGGCATTTTGTCTTTCACGCTGAAGTATGAGAACATATGGTGCTACTTCTGATGTAGCACTTGTCTAAATATCTTTACTTGTAATATTTTCTGCAGAGCCATATAATTTTTTCCTGTAAAAACATTCATAATGTATTTAACCAATTATATAACTACAGCATGGGATTATCACATTTTTGTCATTGTGAACTTTTACTGGATGTAGGTCAAGAAATTAAACTGTCAACTCCAAATAAAAAAAATGAACAGTAAGTAGTTAGAAATTTAAAAGGACCAGTAAGAAATATCATAGTGATAATTGCATAAAAAATAAAATATTTTTTCAAACTATCTGGGAAATGTTTTGATAGGGTCAAAATAGTAATTTTATTTTTAAGCTGAACTCTTGGGATATCACTGACAGTCAGTAGACACAGAATCCTGTAACAGTGTCTAGAATACTCACATATTAACATCTCATGTTTTGTGTTCAGTCTAGTGAACACACCTTCCAAATGATGATGATTCTTCTGCCTGAGCCATGCGAAGCTTGAGTCATGAACATGCATTAAGAAATGTAAATTAGTAACACATTCATCTATATACAATGAAGGGAAGCTGAAAACTATTCTGAGACTGAAGACTTTAGAATAGGTGGAAAAATTAGAAAAGAAGAACAACGATACTACTTGTGTAATTTGCTAGATTGTTTTCCAGCATGAAGGATGATTAACAGGTGGCTAATTGGCCTGTTAAATAAACTTCTTTAGAAATGAGCAAAAATATTTCTCTCAGGAAATGATGCAGACCTAAACTCACTCTTCTTACACAGCAATGGGAAAGCAAAGATTCTGATTAATGCGGTCCTCCTGGAGTAAAGTAAGTTGCCAAGGTCTGTGTTTGTGACGAGCATCATCCATATCGCCTGTCACTCTAGGAAATAATCTTAAGATGTAGCAGTGGTGCCAGCCTGGTGACGAGTCTTGTGCTGCTCTGTTGCTTCCTGGCAGCTGTGTTATCCAGGAGCCTGCATCTTGAGTGCATATTACAATGGAATTGGGCAGACTTTGAAAGACAAGCTGCCAGAAAACATCCTACCATGTCTTCTAGGAATATGGGCAGGTTGCATTAAACCAACACCTGAAGCACCTCTTGCTACATAGAATAAACAACTGCTTGCCTGTTTTAGATGTCTGTGTACTATGCTATAGAAATGCGTTGTGCTGTAATCTTGCTGCTTCTGAAAACAAAACGACTCACTGTGTAGTCACGTTGGAGATAGTAATCTAGCTAATTAAATAATTCAGGGTTTGATACTGCTTTTGTTTATGCAGGTGGCTGACTTTATACACTTGCATGTTCCCACTGAGTTCACAGGCTTTTAGAAGCAGTTTGTTTTGTTTATTTATTTATTTATTTTAAGTGGTGTCATGGAAATATGAGCTGGGACCCTTTTTGCCCATAGTGTTCTGATCCGAAGAAAGTCTTGCAACTTGTCTTTCATGAGGCTCTATCCTTCCACTATCTGCTTTCAATAAGATTGATATTTGACATGGAGACTCTTGGTCCAGGTTGAAGACAGTAAAAAAATCTCTGTGGCATTTCTCTCTCGGGGTTAGTGTCTTCATTGATCACTCCAGGGCTGGGCTCTTGCCCTAACTGAAGACCTCTTAGGAGCTGCCTCTGCAGCTTCTAGTAGTAGGGAAAGTGTGTCAGGCTCCCTCTCTGCTTCGCTGGAAACACTGAACTGCATGTGGAGCTCTTGACAACCCATATGCCTTGTAAAACGCTACAAGGGATGAAGCATCTTCAGTCTCCAGGAAAGGAGAAAAAGCAGCTCCACCAGTTGTGCCTGAGGGGCTGGAGCACGAAGTTGGAGAGCTCTCTTCCCCAGAGGGATGACAGATGGAGTAGGAAGTACACAATTGCTGGAAGCACCAAGGAAAGAAGGGCAAAATGAACAGGATCTCCTTTCTCCTCACTCTTGAAACTGCATTCAGAAGCTGATTGCCATTTCTAGGCAAACGTCGCTCAGATGTGAAGGTAGAGTTGCAGCTGTAATGGGAGCAGGCTGTGTTTGATACTGAAGGTTTGAGTCACGCTCTAGTGAGCACAGATGATAAAGTTGCTCAGAAGAGAGTTTGTAGGTTTTGAGGGTTTTTTTGAGAAAAAGAAACTAGATAAATTTAGAGAGAACCGGAGTTATAATAAGGAGTGCCTACACTATAAAGTGAAGGACTCTAAAGCAAGGAAAATGTCAAAGTGAAGGACTCTGAAGAAAGAAAAATGTCATAATCCAATTACCCAAAGAATTTGCAGTGTTTTTTAACAATATCCCTGCTTCCAGAAAACAGAGATACAGGAAAGCAGAATTTAATTACAGGGGCAACTAGAGCCCAAACATTTCTGAACTTGAACTGGTAGGAAATGATGTAGGTAATGAATATATATATAAAAGTTTTGTGGGTGATATATATAATAATTGAAGGATTTTTTTTATATCCTTCCCTCCTTGCTCTGCTACCAGATGAAAAATAGGATATTTATTACAGTGTTTGCCAGCCATGGTGTAGCTGCCTTTGTGGTAGTGCAGATCCTGACCAACTCACAGTGTGCGCTCAGGATTTTTCTCTGAACTCCCCATGACTTTGGTGTCTTGAGCACTTGAAGGTGCCTACTGGAAGTCCTCTCTTGTGATTGAGAGTGAAGTATGACTACAGCTACTTTAGCAATCCTAGCAGTTAATAGTGTAGAAATGTAAATTTCTTTTTATATCTCTTCTACTCTTCTAGCAGAGCTTTCTATAAAGCAGGATTCTTCCCCTAAGTACTGGAAAGCAGAAGTCTTTCATTATTAAATATTAAATTTTTCAAATAGTTGCTACCATGACATCGGTGAAAAGTCTATGGTAGCTGATGAACTCTGCTACTAAATCTGAGCTTTCGTCATTGAAAAAGAGAAAGAAAAATATGTTTTCTATCTGCTTTTTACTAAATTCATCTTACTGATTTGTGAAAGTCATTACTATGAGTCCTTTGATGATTATTGCTGTTGAAAAAGCAATTACATTGGAAAAACCTAAAAGTCTAATGTGAGATTAAAAACCTTACAGTGCTAGTTCCTCTATCAGTTAATATGGGCCAGAGATCATCTCTTGCTGCCTTTTATAAGCAGTTTAGTCTATTTGCAGACAAAAACAGAGGTTGTCCAATTATTTGGATTCCCAGTTTTGCTGTTAAGTAGCTAATTTCTTATCTTTGAATAATTTGTTGCTGCAACAATGTGTATTCTTTATTTAGTTTGTCAGCCATCTCTCTTCAAAGTACAAAAATCCATTGCATCTGCTTTAATCTGATGGAATTTGTCTGAAGATTCAGTGGTAAAATAGGACAGATTCGGCAGTGCAGCAAAAGTGGCAGAAGAAGTTGAGTCCAGCAGTACAGAAGAATCTAATAAAGATTTTCCAGTGGAAGATCCAGATGACTTTCACTACATTGCTCTTTCAGCTTTGTAGAGCCGCTTAAAAGCTTAGTGATGTGCATGTAAGCATAATCAGAATGATCCATCAAGCCAGGGACAATGCACATTATTCTGAGTGAAAAAAATAGCTTAGTAGATAGGTTTGTTTGTAGTTTTAATGCATTGAAGTTGCATTTTCAATGTGTATTGCTTTATGACTTTGGCCCTGCATTGTGGTCATTTACAGATAGCTCTAAGCTAATGAGCCAAAGGGATACTATTGTTTTCTGTAAGCTTTTTTCGTGTGTTCTTCATTTTAAGTACTGGAGTAGCATTTGCTAATTTGAGGACTTGGACTTTTAAAGGGTGAAATATTCTTCATTAAACTTGGCAATGCAAGACATCATGTGGTTCAGGGAGTCTGATGCACACTTGAAGTTCAGACCATGTTGATAAGTAAACTTTAATTAAATCTGGGTTTGGAAACTGCGCTTTGGGCATTGCAGAAGAAACAATATGTAGATCAAAGTCATAGATACTGTTGACCGGAATCCTTGAGAATAAGAGTGGTCTGGCCTTGTTTTCTTACACCACACAAACCCAGCTGAGGGCTGAGTGTGAGAGCACTAGCCGTCCTGGTAAAACACAGTGCTGTTATCTGAGAATCAATGTTTTCCATTTGGGTTATATTCTTTTGCCTTTTATGCACTGGGTGCAGTCTAGTAAGAAATAAACTTGATTTCTTTTGTGTACTGGTAAAAGATTAGTGCGTGTGTTTTCTAGCTCTGTATAACACAGCTTGTCAGATAAACTTGGGATCATATCCAGACCTGACGTGACTTTCGTAGTTACGGTAGCACTGTGCCTGTTCCCGTGAAGGCTGACTTTCACAAATGCTGAGATGTTTCACTGCAAATCTGCCAGTGACTAAAAGAGATGAAGACTCTTCTAAAATGTTCAGTTTTCCTTGTTTTATTTTTGATAGTGGGTGATGTATTAGTGAGACAGGGATGTCGGAATTCCTCCTGGTTCATTTTATTAGTCCTTATCTAGCAGCTCTTTCGGTGACAGAGTGCTGCCTGATTAATATGGCAGCATGAAGTTTATGGCAGCGTGAGGTTCCTGTCGGTCCCTGCGCTTTAGCACTCTGAAAAAAATCTCAGACTAACTGAATGGGAAAGAATCAGATGATTCATCTTATCTGTGCCCATACATGGTAGCATTTATTAATTTAGGGGGTCACTTGTCTCATTTTAAATCAAATAGAAAATGTTCACTCAACAGCACAAATAGGACTACCCATTTGTATGCCTATTATTATATCAGATTAATTAAGAGTGAATTAATTTCAGTTACAAAGGCTGCCATGCATCACTTGATATTTATTTCATTATATGTTACATAGATCTAAGACACCATGTAACTAGCATGTTAAAATACAAATTTTTGGTCAATTACTACAGAGTTTATTTTGTTTTGTTTTGAAGATTATCAAGAAACTTAGTCTTACAAAGGTAGTAGGTTTGAAAGCTTTCTTGAATAATTTGTAATGCTTAGCTTTAGCCTGATGGCTATTTCTAACTATAGCCTTAAACAGCTTTAAACTCTTGGAGTGTCTAAATGGTAATTCTGATAAATTTAAAATAAATCGAGTGTACTGTGGGATTGAAAACTTTCCTAGAAGGTCACCTAGAAGAGAAATAGATTTTGTCTATTCTTATTCTTCTTATTATTATTATTACTTAAATTGCACAAAGCTAACGTGAAATTGCCTTTCTGTTTCAAAAAAGCGAAACACCTGTTAGAAATGGAGAGAGTGGAGAGAAATCCAGTGCCAGTGCCTGGGGACTGCCATCCCACTGCCATGGCATTTGGTGAAAAGTTAAAATGTTTTTGAGGGGATTTTTACATTTCCAATTTCATTCTAAAGTAATATGTGCTTCTCAGGATAATATATAGATGTGGGTTATGTTCACGTACCCACACTCCATGCCCCTCTTCTTCAGTCTGGATGCTGTTGCACAAAACTCCAGGCAGGACATGAACCTACTTATGAGAAATTCCAAATCTTTTTCAAAAAGATAGGTCAAGCGCAAGAAGGGGCACAGGTTATATATAGGTTGTATTATAGCTGTACAAATAAGCTCAGTATTCAAATATACAGGCTGTCTGGGATTCAACAATAAGAGAAAGTGGAATTAATAAAATAGTGTTGCCAATCTATTACTGCACAGAGGGCAGGAAATTAGACCCGCTCTCTGCAAGAAATTAATATTATGAAAGTCTGAGAAATATCCTTGCTGTACATCAGGGTTTATCTAACGCTTCAAATGAAAAACTATATGTGAGTAGCACTCGAGCTGTTATGTTTTGAACTGTGATTACATTTCTGGAGACTGGAATAATTTTTTTCCCATTTCCTTTTGACATTGCTTTGGTGACAGCTAAAGGCCAGTGGTATTTGCTTGCTAAGTAGGTAACAGTAGACTGACAAGATGACTGTTCTTGAGAAAAGGCAGGTTTTAGTCACTGATATATGAATGTAAATGTGGTTTTGGCTGTGGTTTGGAGCTTCTTCCTCTTAGGCCAGGGAATTGCATGAAGTATTTAACTGCTTTTTGGGAAAATAGAACTAGATGGGGAATGCAGTGGTGATGGTTGCTGTTGAAGTTGTGGAGTTAGAGAGGTACAGGATTGTGCAGAGTTTAGATGACTTTCTGCTGTGCTACAGTTGTTCCTGTCATCATGTTTAGGTGAGCTTAAAGTCTGTGGAAAGGCTCATATTGACTCCCTTTCTGAACAGCTGGCCTGTGAATAAGCATGAAAGCCACATGAGTGTGTCTTACCTAGGAGTGCGGAGTAAAAGGAAAGGCATACAGAAATTTTTCATAGGTACAAAGCTCCATATTGATGAAAAAACTGTTTTCAAATTTATCAGAGACTTTTCTTTTCAAAACTTCGTTTTTGTTAATATCTCAGATTAAAGAAAAGTGAAGAGAGTTGCCTCGGTTATGCTTTGGTAGCTTCTGCCTGGCAGTGTGCCAAGCGTTTCAGATCCTGGTGCTGTGACCCTGTGTTTGTCACAGTAATAGATATGTTGAAATGATGAGCACGGAGTCTTGAGGGTAAATCGACAGAACTGTCAATTTGTTGAATGTATCTTAAAATCAGATGTTCTGGTCCTTAAGTATCTTGAATTGAAAGAGCATAATATACTTTTTCCGTCACACCTTTTGCTACAGATGTAAAAAAGAAGAGAAACACATCCTACATTATTTCTTATACACACAGAGGAGAGAGGTTCAAAGTAGAATCAAGAAGATACTGAACTAGAATTGTTTGGCCTGTTTTATTGCCAAAGAATGGAGTCCTTGAAGCAGGAATACAAATTATGATTGCCAGAAGCAACAATTGACCTTGCAACGCTTGGGGTGCTGTAGGTTAGTGGATGACATGGGTAGTTCCAAAGTACCATTTCCAGCCTGTTCAACCCCATGTTGCTTTTTGAGAAAAATGGAATGTCAGAAGAAAAGAGGAAATTTATCTCACTGCAAAGAACTGATCGCACAAGGATTCTCTCTATTTTCACAGGAACATATGTTTTGTGCTTGGTAGCCAAGTCTTTCCCTAAATCTTTTCTTCCCACGGTAGTTAAAGTATGAAAAATCAGTATGTATATCGTGAAGGAAACAGGTGGAGTTGGAATAAAACCTTGGCACAGTCAGCCACGCGTAATGCAGAGTTTAGAACATAAACGGAGGAGAAAATTTTGTTTGGTCCAGAAAAGAATGGCTTGTAACCCATTGGGAGAAAGGGACAGAGGGATCTGGAAAATGCTTAAATTGCTTTAATTTCATTTTGATGGGAAGAAGAAATGAATTTGAATGAGAAATTGATCATACATGGTTTGATCCTCTTGTAGAAATATTGCCATTGATTTCTAGAGAAAAAGGATACAGCCACATTGTTTGCCTGCTTTTCTGTTGGTATGGATTAAATCACTGACACTCAAAAAATACCCCAACCACAAACAAAGTGAACAAACAAAGTCTGCTTGACCACATGGAGACTAAATTAACTTTTTAATCTTTAATATGATTGTTATGCCAGAGCCACAGGGATTGAGGAGTGATTTTCCTTGAGCTTTTAGTCCTCAGACTAACTGCACACTTGCCGACTAGTTCAGTAGTTGAAATGGTTAAGTCATTTTCTAAAAATCACGTAGATACATGAAACTGAGACTTTTTGATTTATTTTGAGCTCTGAGGAATATAATGTGAAAACCTATTCAGGTTCTACTAGCTGGCCAGCAACTGCAGTCAGTTTAATGAGACACAGCTAAATTTGCCGTGATGAAGTGTTGCTTCATGCATGAAATAGATGCCGTGGTCCTTTGCTGGTGATTGATGATTTATTACCTTTAAAACTATAGAACCAACATGCAGAATTAATTTTCAGTGGATTATTCTTGTTATCACTTGTTTGTACTCCTCAGAATTGTATAAGATTGATAAACGTAATTTTTAAATAGCAAACTTAAAATATGAGTTTTTAAAATTGTGCTTTCCAGTACAAAAATACCCCCCTCTTCCCTATAAGATGTTTTACAAACCTAATCTAACAGCAGTTTATTCTGCAAAAGATGTTTTTAGCTCACTTTATTCTGGTTCCTTATCAAATTATTGGTCTTATTCTTTAAAGCTCTCAGGGGATTGACTGAAGCTTAAGGGTATAGATCATCCCTCCCTGTGCGGTCCTTTGTGACCCATGGCAGTTTCTGGGTTGATCTCAGCTGACAGTTCTTAGTTTGAAACTCCAGGCAGTGGGAGACCAGTTATCCTGAAATGCCTGCATCAGGGCTTGCTCAAGTACAGGAATTGTCAGCACTAAATTATGTACCTGGGTTGACCCTTTAACCTCTAGGGAGAATAACCTGCTTAGCAAAAATGACAAAACCAAGAGGAGAATCCATACAGCAGATGATGGAGAGGGGAGAGTTAAGTTAGAGGCAGCCTCTCTTAAAGGAAGTTATCAGCTGTGGTATGGTGTTAACTCTCTGGAAGGCAAATGTCCAACGGTACAGTGTTAAATGGTTTCTCCTGGTGAGAAGCCTCCTTTATGAGAGTTCATACAATCATAGAATGGCTTGGGCTGGAAGGGAACTTAAAACTCATCCAGTTCCAACCCCCTGCCATGGGCAGGGACACCTCCCACTGGATCAGGTTGCTCAGAGACTCATCCAGTCTGTCCTTTAACACTTCTAGAGATACGGCATCCACAACTTCTCTGGACTTAGGTTTGACTCTTGGACTGTAGGGATTTGAAAATACCCGTGCTGCTTGCTGAGTGGGTTCCAGAAACTAAGAGCTACATAAATGTACACAGCTAGCCTATACTGGAAGTCTCATTTTGGTAATCTTGAATATACAAAATGAGCTGATGATGTCCATTGTATCCTATAGGTGAGCAGTGTGGATTTGAGTTTTGCTGGAGTAAAGAGTAGCTCAGCTGCTGAACAGCTTGGCAGCATCAGGCTTCAGGATTGTACATGTCTGCTGATGGAAGCATGATTGTCAAGCAGTTTTGATAAATTCATGGAGTTAGGCTATATGCTATAACAGTCTCACTAATACTTAAGTGCAGGACTTCAGTGAAATTTTGCAGGTGCTTAGTGGTTTTGATACTTGCCCTACAGAGATCAGGTGAGCTGATGAATTTGCTTTGTTCAGAGGTTGTTTCATAATCCTCTATACATAGGCTCTTGTGCAGTTCCAGAGTGACAGAAGAGCTCAACACTCTGTCAACAAACGAAAGCAAAAACTCAGAGTTTTATTCAATTATTTATTTATTTAAAAGAAAAGAAGCTGTACTTTTGCAAGCAAGTCTCTTCTCAGTGTTTGTAAGCTGAGCAGGGTCATTCTGGGTCATTACCTGGATTTTTAACCTCTGAAAATAACCCATGTGTGTTAGACACTGGTGGAAAAAACATTATCTTTTGAGTCAGTTATAAATACTGTGAGGGTAAAGGTTGAAATATTAAGCTGAGACTCTTTCTACTTGTTATTGGAAGTCCCAAAGACCAAGAGCTTTAAAGTTTTTTCAAGGCTCTCTGCAAACATCGATGGTGGAATGTATTATCCTTCACTTCTTGTCAGAAACTGCTGTCTGATGCTGTGATGTGCTTCTAAGCAAATACAGCCCGGTATGCTGATCTGCTTTGAGTCCTAGAGCAGATTCACTTTCTCTTTTCTCATTGCAGCACCTATTTATTCTCTTTATTGCAGCCATGTTTTGTCTTAGATCGTCTTTTTGCCCCCTTTCCCTGCCAGTCTTCAGTGTTATATTTTTTGAAGATAAAATAGATATAATTCTAAGCAAAAATGCCTGCTGAGCATGGAAATGGTCCAGGACTATGTCAAGAGGAGATCATTCCTACTCTGAGGAAAAACTCCCTTCTCTGACCTGTTTTCTCACTTGGAAATATTGTTTCCCTTATGTTTCTTTACACACCTTCAGAAAATTCAGTGCTAAAGAACTTTAAAATAGATAAGCCAGATTTCTGCCTTCCATGGCTGGTAAAGTAAATAACAATCAGGTGACTCTGCAATCCCCCATACTCTGATTATGAGAGAACAACTGCGGTGCCCTCTGACTCCAGCCTGCTCTCAACTGATTGCTATCCATTACAGACACCAAGCCCTGCAGTGCAACAAACCAGTGAATATTATGTTTGGTAAAAATCAATCACGCTTATTCTTTCTACATCTCCCTTTTTGTTACCTGTCATCTTTGGCTTATCAGAATGATTAGTGTTTGGACTTTGTACTTACGGCTGGCTCGACTGTCTGATGAAAAACTGCAGATATGAAAGGACAGTTTCCTTACAGGGCTGTTAGCACCTCAGTCTTCACTCATGGAAAAATTGTAAAAAATGAATGGACATTGGTGTTACGGTAGGCATGGGTTTGTTTTCAAGGACAAAGCTTTATGCTCAGTGCAGTTGTAAAAAAATGATTTCAAATTATTGGCTTCTGAAATGCAAAGCCATTGAACGTCTGTAATGGAAAAATCTTTTTATATTGGAGAAAGGCATCTTATGTCAAAAATATTTTTATTTGTCTTCCTCAGCAACCAAACCTTTGTGGACTCTACTAGGTCTCAGAAATGATCCTAACTTGGCTGTACTGGTACTGTCTGGAGCAGAACAAATCTGGCCAAATCTGAGATCTGTTTGCTGTTCCTCCTGGTACAGACTTCCCACATTTCTTACAGGTGTTCTGCCTTATAATTCAGGATGCTTGAGGCATGGAATCTTTCAGAACCAGTCAGCCTTGGCTTTGCTCTCTACATGGTAGAGCATGTTTTACTGTTTTCTTTTGCAAATACTACTTCAGTTTCCCTTCTGTCTCCATGGTATACTCCTCGCTTTCTTTACAATAGAAGTAAAAATAACAATAAAAGATGTTATTATTTATTATTATTATTATGAACAATACTGGACATTTTGCATAATTCTGGATCTCATCGTAGGTTAAAAATACCTTATGATGCTACAGAAGAGACACTAAAATTTGTTACTATCCTTTAGAGAGGGTCCTATGATCACTCTATCAAAGTCTAGATGGGTGATGATCAAACTAGCTCTCTTTGGCAGTAAGTGTTAGATGTGACAGCATGAACAGATGGCAAGTTGGGCTTAATTTTTGTATAAGATAAGAAAGATGCTGTGTATTTCAATGCTAGTAAAGGTGTCCTTTCTTTGGGCATTTTAGCAAAACTAAAATGGTTCTGCAGGTCACATGAGTAGAAAAGGGGGTAAGAAAGCCTTTGGCCAAGGACGGCATATGCATCAAAAGTGTTACTTTTTAGACTACAAATAATTAGTATAATTAGAGCTTTTAAAAAGCTAAAAGTATTGTGAGACAGTAAGGAATGGGAGATGATCTTGAAAGTGGATAATACTTTGGAGTAGAAAAAATGAAGAACTAATAGTCTGGTCTTTAGATACCTGTAAAACTAGAGAAAGGAGGTTGGCTGGAGCTGTGCACGTGGATCATGTGAAGTGTTCTATTTCCAAGAAGCACAGGCATCACTTCAGCCTCTGGTTCTGGCAATTCAGACCACTTGAACACTGCAATTCTGCTTTGTCCAGATTTAAATGACATCACAAAGTTCTTTTTCTTAGATACTTGCAGAAGTTTTACGCTTGCATCTCAAGGCAGAATTTAGATTTGATGCCTACCTGAGGATACATTGCACTTAGTGCAAAGTGGACACGTGATACAATAGGCTTCGCTTTAGCTTTTCCCAGTTGAGTGGCAAAGGAATGGCAAAAATGTAGCAAAGAAGGAATGAATGTCTAGTACTGGAAAACCAAAACAAATTTGAAACAACCCCATTAGTGTGCATGAAGTCACACGACCTCTGCACCTGCTGAGGCTGTCACACACACTGAAGTGGAAGTTTTGGTTCTTAATCTGAAAAGAACAGAAATAGAGCTTTTGTATGTGAAGCACCCCAAAATGTTTTCCTTAGAGAAACCAACCAAACCAAAATCCTTTCCCAGAGCAGAGGTTTCCCAGGTAGGCAGTGTCAGCAGGAGTCATAAAAGCCTCTGAAGGGCAGAAGGATAGTGAAAAGGTGCAAGATATACTTTATAGGCAGTATTCCTTACACACAATGCAATGAGTGGTTAAAACAATGAGCAGTTTTGGTGTCAAGTATTGAAGATACTGTACTAGAGCCAAGAAAAGGGGAGAAAGCCGGGAAGCCCTGGAATGTGCTGAGGGTGATCTTTTTCTAGATAGAAGACATAAATAGTAGCAGTTTCAAAGGTAAACAGAGGTTGCTGAACACCAGAACTTTTAATCTGCAGGTTGAAATTCATGTCAGGGCTACTTTGAGTTATGCTGAATGTGCAAGAGCTGGAAACGCATCCTGTGTCAGAGAGTAGAAGATCAGCGTTGTCTTCAGAAGTCAAATTCTCATGCGGAATACTGGTCTGCAGGGATTACTCAGGGAGAGATGTGCAATCACAGTAACATGGTAATTGCTGCAGTGTCAGATGCTGAATGCCACGGTCTGATACTAAGCTTTAGTGATGTTCTGGATGTCATGTCAGATGGGATAGATCAGAAGGGAAGTGTCCGGGAATATGTTGCAGTGCAAGTAGTCTTGGTGCTGACGCTATTTTTGGAATCTTTTCACTTGCCTAGGCAGTATCTTGATGAAATCAGGTAGGACTGAATATGTTTAAGGTTTTTGGAGTGGAAAGGGAATAATGATGATGTTTTTCTGGAGGCCATTTCTTATCTTGCAGCCATTTCTTCCCTTCTCCTTTCTCTGATAGAAGGTGGGTCTAATGACAGGAGCTACCTCAATCTAATTTAGTAGTAGCATGAAAGCAGATTTTTTTGTTTACTTATTTATACATTTTAATGTATAACGCTGCTTTCACTTTCTTTCTCTTTTCTCCCCAAAAGAGTTTTAACAAATAGAAAGACATTGTAGTGAGGAGGGAAGAAAATGATTCCTGACTAAAGAAAATCAAATCTCTCATTTCATTTAGTATTGGTAAGAGAAGGACCTTCTGAACATGATTCTATCCAAGCAGCCCCTTGCAGCCATAGGGAGTGGGTACCAGTTTGTGTTGGTGAACCAAACGATCAAATAATTAGAATTTTAAGGGATGAGATGCCAAATCCTTAGCTAATGTAAGGTGGCATTGTGCAACAGACTGCTGACTGATTGAGAATTTGGCTTAGATTTTCAAATCTTCAAGTCATTTCATATATTACATCAAATAATGACAGCTCTTATGAAAGCTGCAAAGATTTGGATAGCGGCCAGTGATGCGTAAGATTTTCTTTTACACGGTCCTTCCATACCCTGACTTACTGTTTAATAAAACAAAACAGTCAATTTTAACTGGTAATCTCCGTCAGTATGTCATGTAATTCATGATATAAACTTCACTAAAGCTTTGTTATACACAGTAGATCTGATTTCAAGGTGAGGCTTTATGTAGCCATAAGTCTTCTGTCACTGTAGTCAAAAGCATAACTGACTTAACCTCCGTCTGAAAGCAGACACTGCGTTTGTGTTTTTTTAAGGAATTCCATGAATGTAACATAGATCTTGCTTAATTTCCAAAGCTTTTTTTTTCATTCCATTACTATGGCAACTTGTGTGCATCGTTGGCTCCAACCTCTTGCTTTTCTACCTCCTCTATAGAAGCCTATGCAAAAAATATAGTTTTGTGTGCGTCTCAATAGTATGGTAGCTTTGAATGCACTGTCTTTAATGAGCTGACAGCTGAGGCAGGGCTATGTGTGCATTGTATAGTCTGATGCACAGGCAAGGCCTGATAGCAAATCTGAAAGTGATTGATGCTGCAGCAGAACTTAAAAAATAAGATGAATTAAACTGTGGATAGAGTTTTTCTGGGTTTGACCATTCTGCCTTGGGGTTCAAACCTAAGGAAATCAAGCTCCATACCATAATTCATGGGTTCTTTTATTTATAAGTGAGCAGCTCAGCTGGGATCTTTTTAGCCTGACTTGAAATTCTAGCTTGATGGTTTTCTGAATAATAGTCTGTCTCCTGGCCTTTTCTGAAGCTTTAGGAAGAAATGCAAGCTGCATGTAAAGTTGTAAGAAGAATAAGCTGTATTTCTTTTTTACAGGGATGCTTATCAGGTGCTGTTTTTATTGTGCTTATATGTTAACACCATTAATTTTCCATTGTGTTCCTTAAAGGTTTAAAACTAAAGATTACAAAAAGATGACAGATTTTTTTCAGTATTTCCTGGGAATGATAAAGGAAACAGGCAAATAGGCATCAGTACTGGGTTAAAATAGAATATCCAGCATTTTACAGCTGGTGGGCTGAGTGTGTTGCTTTCATTTGACCCTGTCTCTCAGCTGCAGCTTGCACTTCATAGGGGTCTGGATGGGAAGACCAGTTATCTCGTAACTTAAAACAGGTGAGGGGGTGATGCGGACGCCATAGTGGAGTTAAACAGCAGGACCTATCTCTTACTTAAAATGGTATCTGTATTACTCTGCATTTGATTTCTACCTGAAAGTATGGTTAACAAATAGGGGTGCATGAACTTTTACATACCTTTGATGGTGGGATGGTCCTTATTCATATCTTGGAACATGTTAGGTTAAAGAAAAGGTGACAAATATAGTAACTGCCTTCCAGTCACTGAATGCCAGTGTAATGTGCAGTCATGCCATTTGGAAAAATAACATGAAATCAATTTTCAATAAGCCATTTCTCCTTTCTGATGTGAAAGTTTTCGTTCAAAACAGACCTATTTGTGTGAAATGCAGGCAGGCGTGTTTTGGAGTCTCACTAATTTACATAGATGAGGGAAAGCGTGTGTGTATGTATACATCTGTATAGACTAAATCTGCTTTAATTTCATCATTCCACATTTTGCCATCCACTAACCTAAGACTGGCCTGGGAACTGCAGGAGCAGATCTCCCAGCTGGCACCTGTGAATGTTGCTCAGGGCCACTGGCTCTTACTATACCAGGGCAGGAGCAACTAGGGAAATAAATACCTATGAATTCACACAGAAAATGCTTTTTGCTGTCGAAAAAGTATTGACCTTGCAGGTGAATGGGAGCTGCTTTAGATTCGTTGCTGGTGCATGCTCTTAGTGCTTAATTGCCTTTTGGGAATGTGATGGTGGAACTACAGAAAGCGCTGGCATTCTGACTGAGGAGAAGCCTGCCACCTGAAAATCAGGTATTTGTAGTTTATACACCCACACAGAAAGCGCTGCTGTTGTACCTGGGACACGTCAGTACTATATATAACACTTACCTCTAGTGAAAAAGCTTACCTTTTGCTTGTTAAATTTTTAGCTTGCTCTAAACTCCTGCCACGTCACCTATTTCTGCCTCTAGATGACTACTGCCACGTGTCTGTATGTTCCTAAACAAGAAAAATAAAAGGACTTTATGGCAAGTGATGAGATTAAATTGACGCAGTATAAGACTGGAACTGAAACTGTTAGACTACTGCTATCCTTTCAAATGCCCTTTTTCCAAGTAAGAAAAACTGTCTTTAAGTAAATGGTTGGGACATGAAAAGACAGTGACATTTGAAAGACAACAAAGGGAGCATCTGCGGAATTCACAGCCTAGGTGTGAGTTAGTACAGGAAGAAAATCCCAGTGAAGTAGCAATCGAACAAAGATTTTCCCTAGACAAGGTCTCAAGTATTTGTCCTTTTGTAACCTTTTCAGAAGAAGATTCAAATGTCTTTGGGAGTAAAAACACATTGTGGACAGTGTTTGCTTAATATGTGAGTCATGCCTGGAAAAACAAACTTACACAAGATGTGTTCCATAGCAAAACAAACTTATTCAAGATCATCTTACTTGCCTATCGTAAATTCATCCAGTTACACTTGAATCTGGTGTAAAGTCATCATATTGTGTCAACCTAATATTTTAAAAAATATTTTCTGTCTTGTTATCTGTTTGCTAGTGCTAGCAAACCTCTTCCCTTTTTACATAGTTCTTTCCTTGGTGGTATGAGTTGTTTCTTGCCACTTGGATTCGTGAGGCTAAAGAGCACACAGGGAGTTGTTTGTGGCCCCAATATGACCACTGTACTGTCCAGCCAGGATAACTTTAATAAGGATGTAAAATAACTAAGGCACTTTTCCAGAGCTAAAATGATAGCATTCTCACTACTAATATTGAACCTGGGTGTTACAGCTGAAAGAAGGTCCTATGCATGTGCAGCATTCGTTAGAAAAAGCCAAGATGATGCTAGGTCATGTGTTGTTGTGAATGCTACAGAAAACATGGTATTGCAGGTATATTTTTTATAAACTTTATTGTAAATAATAAGTGAAGTTCTGGTCATGTCTGTTTTGGAGATGAAAAAGAATTAATTGGTGAAGGACAATTGGAAAAGACTTTTTAATCTCACAGGAGAGGAGAAGGAAGAAAATTGAAAGTATATAGATGATGAGTAACTGCAGAGGACAGATTAAAGCTTTATTTTACTTCTAGAAATGTAGGAGATACTTTATGAAATACAATAGCAGGAAATTCAAAATCAATGAAAGATATCAACATGGGTTTTAGATACATATAAAAAAATTTACGTCCAAAAGAAGCTGTTGGTATTTAAAAGGTATTTATAATTGAAAAAAGACTGAAATGGGGATATTGAAAATGTTCAGCTTCATTACAATCAACTGGGACAAATTGTGTTCCACAATAATTACATTCCAAGATTCTTCTTGCTGTAGTCTACTGAAGAACAGAGTGTGTTCCCTACTAAGAGGGACAAATTAACTTGTTTCATCCTGTGGCAGGGTGTTTGCCTGTTGCTCTGCAGTGTCTTGAACTAATCACTGAGACCTTTGTCTGACTTCAGATCAGTCTGACAGTTCCTGTGTTGCTGAAACAGCAAGTGGATTTGTCCACTTAAAGGCTGTATTTACCTTTTATGTTGGAGCTTCATTTCATATTTAAGTCCTATTCCAGCAATTATTTGCATTACTTATTTTTTTAATAGATCCCTTTGGTGCACAGAGACATGTTTGTTTGGAGGGGAGCCTTCTGAGAAGAGTCTGCCTGTATTTGCATTATAGATACAGCTGGCATGCATTGTTTGGCTTACTCTCAAAGTGAGCTCATCCTGAGGATGCTGTGATTTTAAAGTCTTTGAGCATTAAATACTGTAGCTTATTTTAGTGTGAGTGGATGCTTATAATTAAGGGAATTTTCGAGTAGAAACTTTGTTTAGGCTATATGTGCAAAAATAACACCATATGGATTGGATTCTAACACACATTTTTCTATGAAAACGCTGCTGAAAGAAGTTGAATAGACATAAAGATGAAACAAGGGTGAGGGAGAAGCCCTCTGAGGCATTACTTAGACAAAGCAGAGACTTTTAATGCTTTTTTTTACATTGCTATTCAATAATGACACTGGGCTTGGGCCCCCTCCCGGAGCCTTGAGCTGGAGGATCATGACTGGGGAAACAATCTCCCAGTCAACCCCTAACTTGTGTGGGATCTGCTGCTCCAGCTGGTTCCTTCTAAGTCGATGGGGCCTGATGGGGTTCATCCAAGGGCACTTAAAGAGCTGGCTGATGTCATAGCGAGACCTCTCTCAATGATTTTTCAGTGCTCTTGGGAGTCTTGGGAGGTACCAGCTGACTGGAAGCTAGCAAATATTGTCTTAATCTTCCAGAAGGGCAGCAGGAATGACCCCAGTAGCTGCAGGCCTGTCAGTCTCACCTCAATGCCTGGTAAGATTGTGGAGAAGATTATTCTGGGAGTTACTGAAAACCATCTGAAAGACAACGCAGTCATTGGTCCCGGCCAGCATGGGTTTACAAAGGGAAGGTCCTGCCTTACAAACTTCACATCCTTCTACGACAAGGACACGCACTTAGTCGACCAGGGAAAACCAGTCAATGTCCTTTTTCTGGATTTCGTCAAGGCCTTTGATACTGTCTCTCACAGTATTCTCATAAACAAAATGTCCAGAACACAGCTGGATAAACACAGAATACAATGGGTGTGCAAATGACTGATGAGTCGGGCTCAAACAGTCATAGTGAATCAAGTTACATCAGGCTGGCGCCCCTTCACTGGTGGGGTCACACAGGGGTCCATCCTGGGGCCAGTGCTCATCAATACCTCCATAAATGACCTGGATGAAGGACTTGAAGTTTTATTAACGAACTTTGCTGATGACACAAAACTGGGGGGAGCTGTCGACAGTTTTGGGGGCAAAGAGGCCCTGCAGAGGGATCTTGACAGATTGGAGAGCTGGGCAATCACCAATTGACCGAGAGGGGATCTCATAGCTGTTTTACTGCCTTCTAACAAGGGAGGGAGGTGAAACAGGTGCTGATCTCTTCTCTCTTGCGACGGACTCAGTGATCTTAGAGGTCTCTTCCAACCTAGTGATTCTATGATTCTATGATAGGACTAGAGGTAATGGCAGGAAGATGTGGCAGGGCAGGATATAGGCCAGGGGACTGGATAATAGGAAGAGGTTCTTCACTCAGCAAGTGGTGGAGCACTGGAACTACTCCCCGGGGAAGTAGTCATGGCTCCAAGTCTGCCAACATCCAAGAAGCATTTGGGCAATGCCCTCAGTCGCATGGTGCGAATGTTGGGAGTGTCCTATGTAGAGTATCCTATGTAGGGATAGAAGCTGGACTCGATGATCCTTTCGGGTCCCTTCCAACTCGGGTAATTCTGTGTATTCAGCAAGATGAAGCGGGACAGAGACTGCAAGACCAAAACTAAGGAGGTGCACAGTGCAAGAGGTGTTTGATTAGGGGTTTTACATGCTTCCTCCTCACAGCTTTGTAATGTGTCATGAGAAGCACTCTACACTGTTGTGTGCCTGGCAGCTCCTCTCTATAGCTTGTCTACAAGTCCATCTGTTTTTGCAAAGGCACGTCTTTTTCTGCTATTCTGCCTGGCACCAGGTAGGAGAAGGTAAGTTGATCTGTGCTTTCATCTGCTGCAGAAGATGTTGGTTGCTGTCCTTCTGCTGCTTTCACTCTTGTGGCCCTCCTTGCTGTATCTTACATTAGCCTCGTAGGTTCACACCCGAAATGTGCTTAGCAACGTGAAAACACAAAGGAATATTATCCTTTCCACTAAGACTATATACCCTAGAAAAGCAACAAAAGACATGCAAAGAGCACTACACCAGGAAGCTATAATGGTCTGTGTCATGATAAATACATTGTTTCTTGTTTATATATTTTCATATATTTTTCTATACATTCTACGTGAATGATTAAACAGAGTAAATTTCCTTCCTTTTACCATTAATTTGCTCACTCATCTTAGAGAATTATAGAATGGTTTGTGTTGGAAAAGACCTTAAAGATCATGCAGTTCCAACTCCCCTGCCATAGGCGGGGACACCTTTTGATGAATCACATTGCTCAGAGCCCCATCCAAACTGGTCTTGAACACCTCCAGGGATGAGGCATCCACTACTTCTCTGGGCAACCTGTGCCAGGGCCTCACCGCCCTCACAGGAAAACATTTCTTTCTAATATCTGATCTAAATCTCCTCTCTTTCAGCTTAAAACTATTCCCCCTTGTCCTGCCCCTGCACTTCTGATAACCCCTCCCCAGCTTTCCTGTAGGCCCCTTTGAGTACTGGAAGGCTGCTATATGGTCTCCTCAGGGCCTTCTGTTCTCTAAGCTAGAGAAGCCAAAATCTCTCAGCCTGTCTTCGTATGTGAGATGCTCCAGCCCCTTGATCATCTTTGTGGTCCTTCTCTGGGCTCACCCTAACCGATCCATGGGCTTTCTGTGCTGAGGATTGCACTCCCCTCACTGCTTACCAGTTTCGTTTTATTTACCCTAAAATGAATAAATTTTAGTGAAAAATTAAATAAAAAGGAATTAAGTAAAAGATTTTGATTTGCAGTTTCCTGTAGGGTACAGAATTGGGTCATTTGAAGGAATTTAAATTCTCGAACAGGAACAAGTAAAAGGTTGGTGTTTGCTGTAATTTTTTAGTTTGCTAGAAGTGTAATAAGCCCTAGGTAACGGACTAGGATGCTATTGTTCTCAGGTTGATAAAGTCTCCATGGAAAGTACTGTTCAATTCTTTTAAATTACAAAACTGCCAAATTACAAACAAACTCAGCGGAACACACGAAGTTCTCATGAATTTTATCTCTTTCATTTTACAATGCACAATATCCTGCCCTTTATTAAATCACCTAAGGGATGGACAGTGAGAATCAAGGAGAAGCCTGTTACTCTTCTCAAGGGCCTACTCCATCCCTCATTTATTTGCCTTCTCATTTTTGCTAAAACTAGCATCTCTCATCTAGAAATTATGTCCTGCTGTCAGACACACATGAGCATGCACATTTTCTCTTACAGAAAACTCAGATGGGAGGAATTTTATGGGGTCAGCCAACTCACCAGTTTGCCCAAGACACAGTCAGCTCCATCTCAGCTCTCCCTGGTGAATGTTTCTCTAACTTTTTCTACAAGCCCCCAGTAATAAACCTTTCACAGTCTCCTCAGGCTGCCAATACTGTTGCTTCGTGGTTACTCTTGTGAAACTCTGGTGGAGCGTAAGCCATTTTTACACTTGCCTAAATGAGTAAGAAATTGTTTATTCATTGAAAGGTGAAATCTGCCTTTGCCCCCATGCTGGAAAGTGATTGTCTTCAAGATTTTTTTGCATGTAAGCCTTACATTATTTCTTCTTTAAATACAGATTTTCTCTCTCTCTATTGACACATGCTTTTGTACACACAGACACACATGTGTGCACTCACTATTTGCAAATTGTATGTTGAGAGTCTAACCAGGATTAATGCGCGCGGCTTTTCACTGATGCACAGCTGCGGGTAGATGAGGTGGTAACTTCTCTGGTGTGACAGTGGTTATGTAGAGCATGACCCCTTTGCTGACTTATGATATAGTGAAAAACATATTTCTGTGTAGCACAAGAGTTCTTTTCCGTTTTCTGCCTGTTAGCTCTGTACGTTAGCTAAATCTGATCTGGAGACTCCACTGCAAGAGAGTGCATGGAGCCTGTGAAAAGATGAGCAGTGCTTTGGAGTAGATTCTAGGTCACAGGGGTTTTCTATTTTATTTTATTTTACTTCTTAAAGATATAAATTTAGAAACTCATTAAAGCTTTGTCCTTATGGATTAGACATACTTAAAACAACTACAGGATCTTCTCTGAAGGATATGACAGAATTTGTTGACAGGATTAAGGACAGGCGAAGGGTGTCATCCGAAGCCCACAGAAGTCAGTGAGGAGCTTCAATGTTTATTCTAGGCTTTGGATCTGGCCTTCATGATTTTACAGAGGGAAAAAAAGAAGAACTTATTTTACTTCTTGGATAAGTAATAATTCATTACGACTTTGTAATAGAAACCATGGGCATTGATTTCCCGTAGAATTATGTGTGGTGGTTTGTAAGACTAGTTTTTATAAATGTTTTATATTTGCAGATGTAAGCAATCTCTTACTGCAGTGTCTGTACAACTACCATTAAGCAAATGATGTTATGAGCAAGTACTTTTTTAAGCTTGATTTTGTTTAAGCATTATTTCTTTTTAAATCCATATATCTGTAAAATTACTAAATAGGGAAAAAACCCCACCCCGTATCTAGTTCAGATGGCTGAGCAATCTTTGAGGAAAAATTGGTTTAGAAAGCATCTTAAAAAGATGGCCACAGCTTTACAGTTTTCACTATATAATTCTAAATCCTATTAATTCTAAATATAATTGCATGAAAAGAAAGGGAAGATCAGGGAGAAATATAACTGCAGGGAATAAATGGGTCTCTTAAATACATATAAGTTCTGCATTGAACTTACTTGCCCTGAAACCTTATTTTTAATCTTACCTCAGGTAATAGATCTCTCTTTAGCAGTTTCTTTTTAGAGTAACACCTTAGCCATGGGAACCTAAAAATTATAATGTTGAAGTCCTATTTCTGGAGGTTTATAACTCAAATTTTGAAACGTTTACTCTCAGGTGAGGTCTCTGGTGTCTTGGCAGGGCAGTTTTGCTGTTCCATTAACTGCTCTTTGGGTTGTGTGAGCTCCTCAAAGTGGCTTTGCTGAATACATCATTGTATGGGACAGCAGTAGGGGAGGGCAATTCAATAGCATTCTGGCAGTACTATTGCTTTTCAGGCTCTTCACCATTAAGACCTCAGCTGAGAGTGCTGTTACAGATGGAAAATGCTCTGACTGTTGAGGGGTCAGTGTTCTGGTCTGAAGAATGATTTCTGAAATGCAGAGATTTCTGTCCACCTCGTGCACTTGAAACTGTGTCTGGTTTTTGATGTCATCCCTTCCCCGCTGTATATTTTAATGCAGCCTCTTGTCATGATGAACAGCAGACAGCAGCTGCTGAGAGTTACTGCACCCGAATAACACTGAGTGAGCGTTTCCCTCCATTTTAAGTGCCCCTCATCTGCCTAATATCTTTGTAGAACCTCATGCAAGAAGTTATTTTAGTAATAGTTATTTATTAGATTCTTATAAACATTACCTTTGCCTCAAGGGGAAGGAAGTCCTGTTATTTGTGTGTGAATTGCTGCTGCTGCTAACTGGTCTTTTTTAAGTGCTGAAAGGGTTCAGGAGCCTAACAGAGACTCCTCTTCTCACTGGCCCTTCTTTTGGAAATACCATTTTCATTAACTCAGATGTTACGGGATCTAGCTTCTTGGATGTACCTAAATATGTAGGTACTAAGGATTACATGTGCTAGTGATTCCATGGGAGTTACTGGGCTTTCTTGAGGAAATGGGCTTCGTCCTGGGAGCTGTGATACATGGCAAAACCTTTTGTATTTTTGATGACACTTTGAACACATGTGCAGGATCAGGCCCTAAGTAAAATGAGCTTGGCACATGTAAAGGTAGCAGATTTGATCCTTACTTATATTTAATAAAAACCAGCTATTTTAAGTTGCCCTATAAGAAAACCCTGTATTGAAACTCTGGGTGTATGATAGGTACTGCTGTAAATGCATTATAACCTGATGGACTGTTTTGTGCAAGTAAAAATTGTTTCCTGCAAGTGCTTTACTGTTTACTACACTTTTTGTTAAGGGTTTTAAAACATGTATGTGATGCTATTTTCATGAAAGTTATTATTTATTTGAGGTATCTATTAATCTCTTCTTAATTATTAATGTAATTTAAATTTTACATGTTATTGCCACAAGATATAGCTACCTGCAAGGTTAAGACTCAGTCATTATGTGTTATATCTGATTTAAGAAACAGAAGAGTCATGAATCTCAGTTAATTCTCTCTTGCTCCTTTTGGCTTTCACATCTGTTGTGGTTTGATGTGCAATACCTGCAAACTGCAAAATTTGGTCTAATGTAAATTTAAAGAATTGTTTAAGCAGTTTACATTTTTATAAACTAATTTTGTTTCTGTGAGATTTTACATCTCCATATGATTAAGAATTTTTAGAAGTCTTGCATTTTCATCTGACTAGTGAAATCAAGAGAGATTTTTTTTCCTAGTGGCTTCAATTGGAACAGAGCTGGCACTTGGCTGCCTTTGAAAATCAGACCTATAATTTATTAAACAACAAATCGCTGTCAGCATTTACAGTGGATTTACAGTGGATGTCAGCATTTACAGTGGGTATATACAGCATTTACACTATAAATATACCCATTAGGTTAATCCTTACAGAAGTGGAAGAGTTACCGTTAGCTTCAACTGGGACACGGCTTGGCTGCCAGCCAAGGCAAGGCTGTTCAATTTTGGCTGGTTGCAGTGGGCTCTTTCTTAGGGAATTTGTCTTGATGGTGTGTTGTTTCCTCAGTGTCTGCACATCAGGCCAGACAGCATGGCAGCTCTGCTAGAATAGGCAGTATGCAAACACAGAATAGGAGGCAGTCGCTCTGCCTGAAGTGGTTGCCTCTGAAAGAGGGAAAGAGAGCAATGAAGAAGTCCTGTGATTTACAAGGAAAGCTGTGTCCCAACTCAGGATCATCACCTGTGTTTCCTGATGCCGGTGGCAGTTTATGCTCTGTTCTTGGGGCCAGCTGCCCTGTCACTTCAGTGGGGTTACACTTCCTGAGTTCCTCTTGTAGTGCCTGAAGCAGTTAGTAATACAGTAGTTGTATAGGCAAATGCAAATATATGCACATATTTATATGGTGTCTACAAAAGCTGAGGTGAAAATCAAATTGTTATGCTTTTGCTGAGCTGAATGCAGGTGTTCTGATGGTGTAAAGAACCACAGATAAAAACAGTGGATGTGCTGCAGCCGGACTGCACAAAACATGCTGCTGTGTAAAACAGTTCTTGTTCAGTGATGGTGGACTTTATGTCTTAGCATTGTGTCTCTTTGGAGAACCCAGGACAGTGCTTTTGAAGAAAAGACTATAGTTTTGGACATGGTAATCTGAGCTCCACCTAAATCTGCTTTAAATCTAACTTGAAACCATATGTAGGTGGTAGAGCCATGCTGTGGTAGGCGTACATATGTCTCTCTTAAAAAGCATCAATTGGTGCTTCAAGGGTGAATGTGTCAGGTCCAGAGCCTCCGGAAGAGCTGCGGCTCCACTGCGTTCCTCTTCATCAGGGGCCCATTGGCTCTGGGCAAGACACATTTTCTGATTGTTGACAACTTTGGTGCAGCTGCAACCAAATCCTTAGCTGACAGCACGTCCTCTAGGACAGCTTTGTGGACAGTCTCCCAGTCACTGACTTCACATCTGCTGTAATTTTAAAAACCTTTTATTTTTTTTTTTTTCCCTAAAAGGGAAGCTAGAGATCTTTTATGATTTTCTGACACAGAAGCCAGAGAAAGAATAAAGAACATGGAGTTTGTCCTGTATTTTTAGGGAAGACTGCTTCTCTTCACACCTGCTTGCACTGAATAATTCAAGTAAACAAATGTGGACCAAATTTTCACTCAGCCCCTGCACATGAATAATCTTATCCATACAGCTTCCCATCGTGGCTCTTTAGGATGGGGACATCGTTTGAACTGATTTCTTACCGGAAATATATGTCATGAACATATATATCATAGTGTTCATTATGTTTGTGACAGAATTAGAAGCCTTTAAAAGAAAATGCCTTAAGTACTTTCTTCCCAAGCAGGTAAGCCAGGGAGTAAATAGTCTTTGAAATGAACTGAGTAACTAGACATTTCCTCTCTCGAGGTGGGAAGAGACTCAGGAATAAATACAGGCAATACACGTTCTGAAAGAAGCCTTTAAAGGAGACGATCTGTTCTTGGTCCCCATACCTATGATCTGTTCTTGGTCCCCATACCTACGACTCAGCCCACATACAGGATTTGTGTGGGACAGAGGGACATGTAGTGGGGCTGGGCAAATGTTACCAGTTCCTTGAACTGCAGTAAGGGAGGACCCTTCGTGACTCTATTCTCCTTTCATTCCTTCCACACTATGTAACACCCAAGTGCAACGAGTTCTTGTAACTCCTGTTTGAAAGAGTTTTTAACTTGCTCCTATAACAAAACAGGCATGTGAGGTCAGTCACTGAAAATACCCTGCAAAGCTCCCGGACACTGGTGTTTGAACAGGGTGCATGGCTGGTGCTCAGTGACATGGTTCTCAAGCTAAAACTTCCAGGTGGGGCAGAACTTTGATCTCTGAGAAACAACTCTTGCATCCATGGCTGACTGCAAGGGGGAATGGATCATCCAGTTCCAATCCCCCTGCCATAGTCAGGGACTCTTCCTGCTAGATCAGGTTGCTCAAAGCTTCATCTAACCTAGTCTTGAACACCTTTAGGGAAGGGTCATCCACCTCTTGTTTGGGCAACCTGTGCCAGTGTCTCACCACCCTCACAGTAACAAAATGGCAAAAGCACACATGACAGGTCAAACAGATAGCAGACATCACGGCCAAATACAACCCCTTCTTGTGCTAGTATTAATCAGAAAAAAGGGCAGCAAAATTAAACCTTTAGAATGAAAAGGCATGGAAAGGTGATCTTTAAACCGATCTTGGCTCAAATTATGCCAATTTTACTAAAATTATTCATTCACCCTTGAATGTCCTAAATTTACAGCTATGTGGTGAGTTGTATATGCAAGAGAAAACTCTTGCCTGAAAATGAACATGCTGTGAAAACACTGGGATGGAAACACTGTTGTGCAGGTGGGTGTTACCACTAACTGCTCTTGTATGCACTGTGCCTCTTGGTAAGCTGCATATTGTGGGACTAAGGCTGACTTAAAAGAACATCTTGTGCACATCTTCAAATACTCTGTTGAACTCTCTATTTGTATTCAGTGTCAAATATTTTGTCCTCCCAATACTTTTGTAAAATGCTGAATTAATTCATGGGGATTGGCAGTAGAGCTATTCTCACAGCAAATACAAGACCTGCAGCATACTAATATTAAATGGTGCATATTTTTTAGAGGCTAAACACAGCTATATAAGCATTCAAGAAGCTTCATTGTGTACGCTAGCGATTTGAAAAAGGCCTCAAGTAGCACACTTGAAAATGGACTTTTTTCATGCTTTTGAAAATTGTCCTCTGAATTTTCTTTGCAACAAGTTCTAACCCAATTTGAATGTTATTTTTGTTTTGTTTTGTTTTTTAAAAAAGTTTGGTTTGCATACATAGGTCTTAATCTTAAATCTTCATTCATATAGCCTTGATCTTGCTGTCTTTCTCAAAGTATATTTGTCATCTGCAGGTTCTCCAGCTGCAAAAAATATATGTGATGTCTGTTGCAGAGTAAAAATGATGCTTCTGAGTGTGAAATTTGACTATGTGCATATTTATCCAGCTGATAGACATGTCAAATATAAGAGACGTTTTTGACAAGAAGATAGGAAGCAAAATTTTGAGAATATAGAGACGTTATGTCCACTCTTATTGATTTCCGTGGGCTTTCAGCTATTTGTGTTGGGATATCTCTAAACGTACAAGCTAATAGATATGTTGATGGATACTATGAAGATGTAAGGAAGCTGCAGTGTAAGGCAAATACTTCTTTATTAATTCTCAGTCTCAGAAATTGTCAGACAAGGTCAGTAGTGAACATAGAATAAAATCTGCAGACTTTGTTGTGATGCTTAGTGAGAGTTTTTTCAAGTAAACACAGAGTAAAAACTGAGCAGGACTTAGGAGTTTACTAATTATGATTGCCTTCATGAAGAGAGGAATCCTATTTAAAAATGTTCTCACATCATTTTTTCTAATGTAATAAGCAAAAACTACATAAAAGTAATTTTATTGGAGGAAACAATAATTAACCTGTCCTTTTACAGTGAAACAGGTATTTTACTAGAGAGAGCTCTGCTGTGGATAGCAATCTTACCTTTGATTATGTACTATTACATTATGAAAACTGCAGTTCAGTCAAACTAATTTTCATTCAAGAGATTTTCTATTTAATTTAGTATGAGTTTATTGAGCTTAAACTTGGTATGAAGATTGCTAAAGGTGACATTTCAAATAAACATAATTTTCCCACGGTCTTTTCACAGAGAAGCAAGAACAGATGAGTGACAGGTGTGAAGTAATCTTACAGTTAAGAAATACGACTTGTAAAATTCGAGTGTTTTGAATAACAGCATCCCTAATTTCTTTTATGCTTGGCTAACTTTTGTATTGTGGTCCACGGGGCCAGGAAGACGTAATTACATTGTGAAGTGACTCACCATGCTCTGCTAGACTGAGCTCTTGGTAAGAAGTGTTTAAGGTCTCTCAAAGTCTGTGGCAGCAAGAGCAGAAGGTAAAAGCCAGTTACTGGGGAAATATAAACTTAACAATTGGTAGGTAAAGACTAGTGTTTAGGAATTGACTCTCAGCATGATGCAAATGTATACCAGACCGGTAATATTGATTCCAGCTTGTTGGTGATGGAAAGGAGATTGTCCTGGGAGAGCTGCCCCAGCCCTGCTCTGGGGCTGCAACTCTCATTGTGAAGCTTTTTGTACAAATGTACAAGGGTTGAGAAGTCCAAATTAGTCCTTAGTTTTGGTCCCCACTTTGGGTATTTACATTGGCTAATATGTGAGTTTTGCCTAAGAGCCATGCCTCCCCTGGGTCTGATGTGACCCATGGAATTATGCGCAGCATTACCATAGAGAACAGCTGGTGTGCAGCTGAACTTCTGAGGAGGGGCAGAGAGGGGGTGCAACAGCCTGCTTGAAGCATATATATCAATATACATAATAAAAAACCCATCAAAAATATATAGATATACTATTTATCCATATGTTTGCCCAGGAGCAGAGCTAAACTTTGAGCAGTGTGTTTACCTGGTTGTGTCTTGCAGCATAGGCTGGCTCCTTTCTTTCTGCCTTGGCATCATCCACACCCGGCTGAGCTGTGGGCTTGCCCAGGCTCGTGGTTTGTGCCCAGAGACATTGTGTCTTAACTCGTGGCTGCTCTGATATCAGTCTTCTCCAAAGCTGTGTAACCCATTTTATTACACTGTGAAAACGGAAGCGATTAGTGGCAATGCACCCTGCCAGGGGTGCCAAAGCAGCCGATCACGGAGATACACATCAGCAAGGGGAAGTAGATTTTAAAGTCCCTTTTAATTTGTGCTGAGACATTAACTGTGAGTTATGAATCAGCACTATTTAATGAAATACGTGGTATTTAATAAATTGGGGGTGTGTCTGCTGAACATGTATGACAAAGTAAGTGGTGTATCTGATCAGATTAGTAGCAAATTTAATCCAGTGTGTGACACTGCTGATTCAAGTAATTTTTTTTTTATTTTTGGCTTGACACGTGATCTATTCAATGCACTAAATGAACTGTATGGGTTTGATACATTATGTCAATGGGGAAGGGAATATAATTTGAGAAGGTTGCAATATACAGTATGGGAAAATATTTTCTTTACAGTGTTGTAAATGTCCTCAGATATGATCCCCAAGCAGTAAATAATAACTTGCAAAGACTTTTCTCCAGAATATCAGCACTAACTGCATAATTTGTGAAAACTTGTGTTTTCTGTGATATTTTCTAAACCTGAATCCAAAGGGAATATTCTCAGGAATATGGTTTAGTAGTGAACAGGTATGGCTGGACTCCATGATCTCAAAGATCTTTTCCAACCAAGAGATTGTGTGATTCTGTGACAAATAGCCTTTTTCCTATAAAGACATTTATTTGAATAGGCAGATTTGACTGAATGTCCTTACAACATGAAGATACAAATCTATGTAAATAATAGGTTAAGCATGAGGTCAATTTTAGTCTTGTATTTGAGGGAAAAACATCTTGCAACTTCATGAGTATTTTTAAAACTGAAAGTCAGTCCTGCATTAGTCCTAGGTGTGTTTGTTAAACTTTGAAACAGCGGTATGTCTCTGATCAAAGATTAGGAACACTGATTTGGATCTTTAAGCACTAAGTGTCTATGATGGGTTGTTCTGTTCCTAGGAAGTCCCTCTGAACACCTGAGGATTATGGGCTGCGTCACCTTTCCAAAATTCGTAGAAATGGACGTTTCTACATGTCCAAATGTGAGCTCTAGACACAGTCTCTTCAGGTAGCCTTATGGCATGGTCACTTACCATTATTGTGCTACCATAGAGTTGAGCAAGAAGGGGAGGTTTCGGTTGGGTATTAGAAAAAATTTCTTTACCAAGAGTGGTGAAGCATTGGAACACACTGCCTAGGGCAGTGATGGAGTTTCCATCCCTGTAGGTGTTCAGAAAGTGTGTTGACATGGCACTCCGGGACATGGTTTAGTTGGCATGGTGATGTTGGGCTGATGTTTGAACTGGATGTTCTTAGAGGTCTTTTCCAACATTGATGTTTCTATGAACACTTGCTGATGCACTTTGGAGGAAAAGAGAGTTTGTTTTCACTTAGAACAGTCAGTTCAGCTGGTAGTTTTACTCATACGTGTGAACATTTGTATAGAAGTAGGGAAAAATTGTTTGCAGATGAAATTTCTGTATTGATCAAAATGCCAGAGATAAGATCTGGCTAATGCTTACTACAGACACATTATGCAGTTAAACAGTATATACCTTATTTTCCCGGCTTTCTATGTGTTATCTGAGTTATGATAGAAGAGTCACCAACTTTTGAGTTTGATACTGTTGACTACAGTTGTTGAATATCTTATGTGCTAAATCAAATATTTTTAATAAAGTCAAGTGTCACTTTTGGCGATACTGCAACTATTGTTTCTGTAAGTGTGGTACTTAAAAAATATTCAGTCATAAGAGCTTTAGACAAAAACTACTTTTGACTTGTTTTAATGTATTTATTTTACAGTCCTGAAATGTACTTAGTTGACGGCTGAGGAAAGAAACCTAGGTGGCACCAGCCGCAGATATTATCTGGGCTTTGACAAAAGCTGATAGAGAAAAGTAGGAACTGACATTGCACAATGAGCGTTTTTGAAAGAAAATTGGCTGTTACCAACATTTAACATGTTCAGTGGAAAATGCTTTGATGCTCAAAGGATTGTAGACTTCCCTTGGAGGTAATGGATGACTTGAAGAAAACTGTCTAGAAAAAAAAAATCACTCCTTTTTAAGTTTACTGGGAAATCTTTACCATAACGTAAGAAACATTGTGTTCATGTTAAGAATAAGGCAGTAAAGATAAAAGGTGATTTTCTGAAAATAAGTTTACTGGTTATTACTGACTTCCTCTGATTTTCCTTTTCTAAATAGGTCTGCATTCCTCTGACTTCTACAATAAGAGATTTGTCTCACTTGTTAGTTCAAATTGAGGTCAAGTTTCCTTTCTCCGACTCTGCCTCCCTCTCTTTCTCTTTTCCATTCTGAAAGCTTTAAATCCAAGCGTGAATCTATCCTGTAATGTCTTGCTAACCAAAAGATCCAATCCTTTTGAGACCTGACCCTTTAATCTTGTATTCTTCTATGACAGAGCAATGACTTCCATCTTCATATCTAACACAAGTGTAAGCATTTTCATCAAAATATGAAATGTCCTCAGTAAGGATGTTAATAAACAAGTCTAGGAGTCAACAAAAGGCTCTTTTCATCATTGTTGTTCCTTATAAGGAAGCTAGTGTATGTTAAGTGACCAGTCTGAAATAAGAGGGTGGTCTTTGATAATTTATTGCCCTGGAGCAGCATCCTGGTCACAGGATCATCGCTGTATTTGGTGTCAATGCTTAGAGTTTTGTGTGCAGTCAAAGTCAGAAGAAGCACAGCAGCTGATGAGTCTTAGACGAAACAATGTTGTTGCATGTTGTAAATCTTTTCCATTCAGCTGAAAATGGTGCTTTCAACTGCAACAGCTTTCAGTCGTGTTTACAAGATGTTTAGGTAACACTCTATTTAGGTGATGCAGTGATAAATGTTTCATTAAAATTTTGCCCAGACAACTCTAATTCTATTTATTTATGGAGTCCTTTATGGTTTCCAAAGTCTGGTACAATGCTGTTCTCGAATCTTGGGCTTTTCTTTTCTCTCTGGTCATGGGAAGCAGCCCTTAGAGTCAGAGTTCCTAAGACTATGGGTATTACTGGGAAATCCAGAATTTGCCTCTTAAAGCAATTTGAGTTATTTTATAGAAAACCAAACCAAATCAATGCTATCAAGAGCTCTCTCTGCCTCTTGTAAGAGCAGATAACAATTCCCTTTGTGGGGAATACAGAAACCAAATCCTTCTGCCCATCTCCAGTATCAGATGCCAGCCTGGTGCTCTGTTAAATGGTTGCTGAAGGCAGTACTTCATTCAAAACAAAAAAAGCCTGTGGCCTTTTAATACCCTCCTAGTCACCACATCTATTCTGTGACTGTAGCACTTTTTTTGCTGCCCTGTACAGTGTAAATTGTTCCTTTACTGTCTGTCCATGGAGCCAGGCCTCTGCTCATGATATAACAAATATCCTCAGAAAAACTCAGCCAATTATGTCAACTGCCCCTGCAGACATTTCCTTAACAAAGAGTAAGAATGAAACTTAAGAATATTCTGAGACATTGAAGTGGAAGGACTTTATCCACACACGTGTTTGTAACAAGTGGGTGTGGGAACGTGAGGAGACTGAGGTGGAAAAAAAGTCAACTCCCTACCTAATATGAGGTGATTTAGAGATATGTTAAATGCCTTTTTTTCTTCTGTCTCATTGTATCAATGGGACAAAAATATCTAACCCAAAACCAAAGCAGGCAGTTCCCACTACTACTCTTCTGGCTTCGTTTGCTGTCCAAGTGCTTTCATTTACCAAATTCTGTTTGTCAGGTTGTGGATGCCCCATCACTGGAGGTGTTCAAGGCCAAGCTGAATGAGGCTTTGAGCAACCTGATCCAGTGGGAGGTGTCCCTGCCCATGGCAGGAGGGTTGGAATGGGGTGATTTTTTAAGGTGAAAGAGTTAATTTTCCACCAGCAGTGGATTCTGAGTTCTCAAGAAAAGGTTATCTCAGCTGTCTGAGAAAATGCCAATTTCCTTGGAAAGCACAGGGTGGCCTGGCTGTGCTGGCAGTTGTTAGCAGAGAGGCATGTAGTGTTTAGCGGCTGTTCTGTCTGATAATTCTGCTGCTGTTGTTGTTGCAGAGCCTCATTGAAATGTGTTTATGCTACAGGAAAGGCAAGCTTATAATTTTCCTGAGCTCCTGGCATGTTTCCAGGAAGAAATTGTTTTGTGTGTCAACTGTTTCTGGAATCAGTATGTCGTAATTGCTGCTATTAGAAGAATGGGAGGAAAGGAGATTCCTTAGACTCTCCAACCCCATACTTTGAGATTTTTCTTTCAATCTTCGTTAAGACTTGAAATTTCTATTAAGTTCGCGAGCAGTGGTCTTTTGCAAAACCTTACCTTCTCCGTGACCAGTGGCACAAGCCTTGCACAAAGCCTGCCCCTGAACTGTGAGCCCTTGTTTCTGCCAGAGAGGAGCTAAGGACATTTCTCTGGTCAGCTCTGGTAGAGCCCAGATAGCTGCTACCACCTAGGGAGTACCAGTGGGTTGCTGGGGATGTTCTTCTGTTAAGATTTCTCACTGTATTTAGGGACTTTTGCAACTCTTAACTGTAGCATGACAAATCTTGGTGCTACAGTACCTATTCCACTACCTGTGTAGAAGCAGGTGGATGAAGGAAAGAAACATTGCTAGATGTCCTCTGGTGGGTGGTTTGCCAGCTGGAGCGATGGATTTCCTTCTTGTGCACAACGTCATATAAACAAAGCAATGGAGTGTAAGTGATATGGTGTAGTTGACAAGTAGGAGTAGGTGTAGGTGTTGGGTCATAGGTTGGACTCGATGATCTCAAAGGTCTTTTCCAACCTTATGATACTGTGATACTGTGTGATACTGTGATATAGGTTTTATCCTGCTGTTTCCCTACACGGACATGTAAGCAGGGTTGTCCTGATGAATGACAGGAAATAATGCAGATGACTGGTTGTCAGGCTTCACAAAAATCACAGAAAAAGAGAATTGTCTCGGCGTCAGCGGGGCAACTCCTGGTCCTTTTGTCTGAAAGCATCGAGGGGAAAGGGGGGGAGGGCAGCAACTCCTTTGCAAACGGCGCTGGACCCCACGGTGTTGGCAAGGGAGAGAAAAATTCCCTGAAAGACTTCAAAACTATAACAAGAATGTAAACCTCTTGCCATAATTTATTACTACACAGCTTATGTTTATGTCCAGAGTTGCATGAAAAATGTTGTTCGTAAACTTAATTTTGTTCCAATTGTTTTTCCGTTTTTCCCCAAAATTTTCTGTAGAGGAAAAAAGCCCAGAGCCTTTTTTGACTATGTCCACTTCCAGCAGTGAAAAGAAAACTAGGCATTCCTGGAATTATTATCAAAATTCCTTTGTCTGTGCAGGGCAAGAAGCCAAACTGCATCGCTTTAATGGCATTTTTTTTAGCCTTAAAACTCTAAGGCTGTCTGTATTTCTCAATTTTCTTCAGAAATTTCAGGATGCTGTCTGCATTTTGTTACAGCAGCTACCCTGACAGCTCATTTACACACTTGTTCTACCTTCCTTGCCCTGAGCACTATAGTGTCTGTGCTCGTCCCCATGTAATAAAATAGTCACTAGTCTGATTTTATTGTCTTTTTAACATGCATTGCATTGATCATATATAAGTAATATAATGTGATTTGTAATTTCCCCCTCCCCCCGACTGTTTTACTTGTAGACTTCCTTTAGTTTGTAGTTACAGTCACTTATGTCTTTTATTGCCCGAGAACTCTGGGAATAATTACATCTTTTTGTCTTCATTCTAGAAAGTCTCAGGAGATACAGCCCTAAATTGCAGCTGTTAGGAGAGTAAAATGTCAGTATTTTTTATTTTTTCTAGAATTTATTATATTTCACAATATTATATTTTAGTTTCAGTATGGGCATTAAACAGCTAAATGCAATAACTGTGACTGTACCATACTACCTGCTCAGGAAACGCTCAGCTAAGGATGAAAGATCTGTCTTCTGTCCTTCTGTCTGCTGAAGGAGCAAATTTTTAGTCATAATCCTATAAAAGACTTCTTCAGAACATGGCCAGATTGAAATCCTAATAACTCTAAAGCAGATAGCGAATAAAAACTCTCACCTTACATGGATGTGTGTACACAAATGTGTGTGGTCTTCATTTTTGAGGTCTGTCTCATTATTCTGTGTGCAACATGTGCTGTAAGAGGGACCTGATGCTGAATGGGGCAAGAAAGAAACCTAAGGGGAGGTTGTACAGCCCCTCCCTGTGCCAGGGCAGAAGGACTAGTAATGTATTGCTGTGTGTAAATCTCCGCGTGAAGGACACGCCAGTTTCCAACAGCCTTTGTAACAAAAAGTCTTTCTCAATTATTTATTTATTTAGGGTGAGGAAATACGTAAATTGCTTTCCCATTAGTGAAGTAACCAGGAAATAAACAAAGACCTCCTTGAAAGTATTTGTTTTGTTCTGATGATGTAGATAAGCAGCTGTGATAGATCTCAAGTTTGACTGCTCCATGAATCATTCTCAGCTTTGTCTGGATGTCTAAGCCTCTGGTACAGCTGAACAAAGTCCTATATCCCTGATTAAAGAAATGTAGGTGACTTTAATTAAAGACTCACAAAATTGTCACAAGTGTTGACATTTTCAGGTTCTAGGGTACTTCTTATATTTGACTAATATCATCCCTGTTGAATTAGAAGGTTCTCGAAATAAAAGAAGAAGGAGTGTGGCATAATTTTCTGTTTTTAAGAGACAGGTCAGAGTGAGAAGAGCATATGTTGATGGCCATGTTAGCAACAAAGGTGTAAGGGCAGTTCTGCAGAAGACTTACTGTTAGGGGTGCTTGGAGATTTATTGAATCTTTCTCCTAAATGTCTTGGAAATGTAGTAAAGTGAAAGCAGTTCAGTAACCTCTTTGATTTGGAAGATGATAATTTCATCTTAAAGCCCAAGGATTAGCTTCACTAATATTGGTAAAAAGTCACATCATTGGAGGAACTGCCAACAGGACAGCTCCTAAGGGAGCTACCACATCTGCAGTCCTGGGAACCACGCAACCTATATGGGATCACTGGAGAATCAGTTATGCTGACCAGGAAAAGGGCAGCTGATTATTGAACACGCTGATTCGGGAAATCTTGGCTGACTTTGTTACAAAGGCATTGCAGACACATGGCTAGCAGAAAGGGAGACAGCACAAGGGGCTCAGCCAGCCTGGTTTGGGAGGTATATCGTTATACAGTTGTTCTCAACTTGAAATGTCTGTAGCGCAGCCTATCAGTAATGATATGTGCTGTTCTTTGTTACTTGTGTTGGAGATTACTTTTAAATTATTAGTGTCTTAATTAGCATCTTGTTAATATAATAGCAGCATATTATGATTGCAGTGAAATAACTGTGAAAACTGAAACTGTGAAGACTGAGAAACCAGAAAACTCTTGTTTATGTGGTACATTTGGTTTCCTCTGAAGCCCTGATAAAACAATGAATCATAGGGAGGTTTGGGTTGAAAGGGAACTCAAAGATCATCCATTTCCAACCCCTGTGCCATGGGCAGGGACACCTTCCACTGGATCAGGTTGCTCAAATCCCTATCCAATCTGATCTTGAACACTTCCAGGAATGGGGAATTCCAGGAATGGGGAATCTTCTCTGGAGAACCTGTTTCAGTGTCTCACCACCCTCAAGGTGAAGAATTTCTTCCTACTATCTGATCTAAATCTCCTTTCTTTCAGTGACAGGGTCCTTGTCCTGTCACTACAGACCCTGATAAAACGTCCCTCTCCAGCTTTCCATGCTTCTCATAAGTGTTACAGCTCTGAATCACTTGATGATGTGGGTTTGTATCTGTATACTTACACAAAACAAAATGCAGTTTTTGTTTAGTTCTAAGGTGCAACAGCAGTGTAGAATAGAGCCATAGAGATCTTGGGGAAGGCAAGAAAGGCAATGGGGCAGGGAAAAAAATAAGCTTGGGGTAGAGACAATCATGTGAATGGGGAAATGCACAAAAGGTGCCAAAATCCTGCCCCTGGGAGAGCTTAGATGCCTCATGGCAGGGTTCAGCATGCAGCAGCTGAGTCCCCTCTGCTTGTCTCTCATTGCCTGGGCTGAGGTTCTGAAGAAGCAGTGGCTGCTGAGAGTTGCACTGGAATAGTCATCTAATCTCAGCGTCATATCAGGACCCAAGAGACAGCAGGTCAAATCTCCAGAAATTAAGGAAGTAGAGAGGTGGCAGTGGGGCAGGATCCTGCATTAGATGGGTGTTTGATCTACTCTGGTGCAGACATCTCTGTGCCCCTGGGTTTGTTTGAGGTATCTAGAACATGCAGGAGACATCTGCAGAGTTTTCCAGAGTGCTGAAGTAGTTTAGTAAGGTGCTGATTTCAACTTGAGCTGGGCTTTAAGCAGGGGAAATACGTAAATTGCTTTCCCATTACTGAAGTAATCCGGAAATTTAGACTGATTTCTGATCTCTGAGATCCCTCCTGGGGCTTTCCACTCCCAGGGATTTTATCTGGGGACATGGATGCTGTAGCTGAGGAGGGAGCAGCCCAGGCTCTTGTGTTATGTGACCTGGCAGACAGATTATTGAAGGCGTGAGTACCTACAGATAGCGATGCACTTGCATTGACAGATTTTGGCTTTAAAGCTGTGTCATTTGTGTACTTCTTTCTATTACTCCCTTCCACAGTCAGCCCAAAAAAGTCTTGCAGTGGAGATGGAGGCCATACAGACAGCCTTCTTCTCCGCTATCATGTAGCCGTCAGCATGAAATGGATAGTTAATTTTTTTCCTCAGAATTAGGTTCTGGGCTGAGATTGCCATTGGAGTAATTTTACAAAGTGGTTACCTTTGAGCCTCAAATGTGACCAGGCTCAGTAGAGACAGGAAGACATTATATGATGGCTCCTTAATGGGCTGTGGGAAGTAAGAGGGTGGTTTCAGTCTCGAGGACATATTTAATCTTACAACATCTTTTACTACATTTAATAGCCTGTCCTAATCTTGATCCTTCTGTGTAGAGAAATTAATCCAAAACCTCTTTTTGTCCTGATAATTTTAAATCTTTGCTGTGTTTACCTATGTCTTTCTCTGGCAGGTGCCCAGCTTCTGCTCTCGCCTGGTTATGGGAGTGCCCCTCATCGCTCATCCGTAGAAATGGATAACTGTAAATCTAGCTTCCCTTTCCCTCGGAGACCTTCTGGTTTTGTAGTTTTTCCAATTGAGTTTCCCAGTAAATATCCTCCCTGTAATAAGACACTTGGGCTTTTGGGCAGCACGTTTTCCTATTTCTTTTTGGGTGAGTGGAGTATCCTGGTGCTGCCATGGTGATCTGCTGTAGTTGGTGCCTTTGGCTGATGCTCTGCCTCTGGGAGGAGATGCTGCAGTGCTGCCAAGTGCTCATTGCTGCAGGGACCAGCCACTTGAACGGACATCATGGCCACAAAGGCAGCCTGCCCTGGGCCAGAAGTTGCCTGCGGGCTCATGGAAACACTCGATGTTTTGATGCCTTTG
The DNA here is from genome assembly GCA_033558235.1 of Neomorphus geoffroyi. Lineage (NCBI taxonomy): Eukaryota > Metazoa > Chordata > Aves > Cuculiformes > Neomorphidae > Neomorphus > Neomorphus geoffroyi. The sequence goes on along the minus strand of JAUMJM010000005.1, from coordinate 96,378,399 downwards.
TTTCTAGAGGTGAGAGGCTTGGATGTCCTCATTTTCCTTCTGTTTCCAGTTATTGATGAGGTCCAGCCCTCCAGGTGGCAGGCGATGTGTGTAGCCATAGGGTCCACGATGTCTTCGAGCGCTACCTGACATGGCTCATGCATGAGGCAGGGGTGTGTAGCTTGGGGGGAGACTGACGGACAGATTTGAAAGTCAAAATTAAATCTAGTGATCATTAGAAAGCATGCTCACTGTTCCAATATGAAATTGTATATTGGCAGAGCTTTTAACACTTTTAACCTTTTAAGGTATTGGAAATTTTCACAGCTCTGGCAGTAAACCCAAGTAATTTTTTTCCTCTTTTTTCTTTTTCATTCAATGATTAAGAATTAAAATATGGACTTAAAGCATCACAGAGAAACGTCTCTGCAGTTCATCACTATTTATCAAAAACATTTATCTTGTATATGTATTTGAATAATGATGTCCCTTATAGACTCTTCATCATCCATAAAATACTGGGGTATGTTTATTCTGTAACCACAATATTGTAAAAAGATTCTGAGGTCTTCTATTACAAATAAAGTGAAAGCTTTCTATAAACACACTGAATTTCTTCTCTCCTGTATGGCATACAGACCATGTACTGACTTGGTTTTCTCAATGAAGGTCCATAATATTTTTTGTGGATATCTGCGTGATATGTGTGTGAGCGAAGGAGCTGGTTGTAGGAGAATTGCTGTTCTGTTGCTTGAGATCAAATGGCAGAAACATTTAAAATTTCTCGTATTTTTAACTTTCACATTTAGTTGGGAGATGTTGTAAGCAGTGAGAACATCTGTTACATTAATCTCTTAATTTACCTGGTTAATTCATGTAGCTTGGCATGTTTTGGTATGTTTGTGTAGAACTGATTGCTATTGAAACTTTGCTTGGTATCTGGGACATGTGCTTTAGTTCTGAGTTGTAGGTCCGTGAGCTGCAATGGTGACTTGGAAAGTGACGGTTCTTTGTGCATCCTCACCGAGCAGGAATAAGAGCTGATCTAAATTTAGCATCTTGGCATTCAGCTTGCTGTTTTCTTCCTCTTCCCTCTCCTCTCTGACATTGGTTAAGGAATTGATTTCTTCATTTGGTTGAGACAGTTATTATCCCTCCTGTGTTTGCTAAATGTAAATGCTACTCTTTTTGTCCAGCATGCTGCACTCTGAAAGCCTTGCTGCCGTCCAGATTGCTGTATTGCGGGAATGGTTTAGAATACTTAAGTAAATGTTCTTCGTAAGAACACTTAAGTAAGTGTTCTTAGTAAGAGAAGCCACCAAGTTTGAAAAAATAGTTGTATTAGAGCTGTATAATGCACTTAAGAAGGAGTTTCCCAAACAGTGCTGTAAGTAGTTGGTTGCATTTTTTCCGATCTTTGACATGACAAGTGTCAACTTGCGTATCTGTGTTTAGGAATGAACATAAAAGACTCCTGGCCCTCTCAGCAGCTTTTCCTGTACCCCCAAGACAGCAAAGTCTCACAGATAATAGCAGAATTAAATCCTAGTATCTCCTTGGAATATTATAACATGATACATTTCCCCCGAAGAGCAAGTGTGCCAGCATTGTTCTGCACATGAGAGGTGCTGTTGCTGGACTGGATTTCCAGCAGGGCTTACGCAGGGCTTTGTGTTGCTATCTGCACACCACATTTCACTGTGGGATGTTCCTGTTGCAGGAAATGGAGCAGCAGCAGGATTGCAAGTAAGCCAAGGAGCTATAAACAGAACCTGAGACAGTGGCCTCTTCCTTTTGTGGCACTGCCTGCTCCCTGGATACATCTTGAAACTGCCATTAGATGACTGTCCAGGTTTTCCCAGATGTGGCTATCTCATTGAGGCCTCTGTGAGCAGGGAGAGGTTTAAGTAGTCAAGAAAGGACTCCCTGACACAGCTTACTGTGTGCCATGGTCTGCAGCTTGTAGACAGTAGGATGCAGTCTGCTGCTGTATACTTGCAGTCCATGGTCACCAATTTAGTTAGTGGCGTATGCAGCTGCAGGATCCTTCCCAGCCTTTGCCTCTCCATCCGACTGGCCCCACATAAGCCCAGAACAGGAACTGCTGGTTTCACTCACAGGAGACGCAAGGAAGAAGAGTGAAGGTTGGTTGTTTCTCCACACATTCATGTGGCTATTGATCTTTGTTTTAAGTTTTTTGCATCTGTGTTGTGGCTGTAGCAAGAAAACATGTGTATGCTGTTTCAAAGTGGTTTAAGAAATATGAAAAAATTCTGTTTCTGTTCTCTCAGAACATAATGTAAATATAGTTTTGAGTCACACAAATAGTAACCCATGAAAAGGTAGTTTACAGGTTGCATAACTGCCTCCTGATGAGGCAGAAGAGAAGCGTAAAAATGATTCATAGGTTTGATCTGAGTCAGAATTCCTGGAGATGTAGTTTTCTGTTTTGACCTACACTGCGGACTTCCAAGTGGAAGTCAATATAATTATTAACTAGAGCTTGCTTTACCAGTATTGAAGTTCTCGACCAAACTAACTTTTCTAGAATATGTCTTCAACAACTGATGATGTGAAAAATATAATTCTACGTGAAAAGAAAAATGGCCATGAGTCTGTGGGGAGTTGCAGGGATGCTGAGGGACCTTTAGTGCATGTATGTGTCTCCGCAGTCTGTTTCACCTTCTGGTCCTCTGCTTTTTGCCCTAATCCTGCTGTTGATGGGAAGATTTATAGTTTCATTTATTGCTTTTTCATTTCAATGTGCCGCAAATGGTCATTTGACATGGGCACAACAGAACAAGGAGAAGCTGGAGGTGGCCCTTTGGATGCATGGGACCATGAAGGTGTGCATGGTTTTACACTGGCCATGTGTTTACGGGGGACCCAGGGCCTTTCCAGCCAGGGGTCACTTAACAGATGCAAATCAGTGTGATCAAGAGGCACTGGTGTGAGGTCAAAATGTCTTTTTGCAGATTTATTTCTATGTACCAGTAGTGAAACCCTCCATTATTATCTCTCTCTGAGCCAGTGCTGTCATCTGCCTTCCTTTCCTAAACAAAGCTATTCTCGGGTTTGCCTTTTCCAGTCTTTCATTTGATTTCACACAGGAGCTCTCTGCACACCCCTCCTCTCCTGCTGCGCATCCATCTTGCGGGGGGGTGTGCCTGCAGCTGGAGGACACTCCTAATGAGCAAATGAGAGTGCAGTGGCATGGGGACAAACCCAAGCAGTTAAGTAAGTGGAGCCAATAAAGATTTTACCAATCGTGAAACACACAAAATCAATACCAGAACAAGCTAACAGCCAGTGGGAAAGGTTTTAGCAATAGCATAATGGATTTGATTTTCTCAGTTTTCATCAATAACGTGGCAAATGCATTTAGCACAGGCTGAATGGAGCTAACAGGATATCAAGCAGGCCAGCAAGAAAAGCTTTGCTGTTGTCACCTCTAGCACCAAAAAAAACCCAAACAAACCAAGGTTAGTGTTACACCATTAGTGTGATAGTGTTATCCAGCCGTTAGCAAGAGTGTTATGGATTGCTTTAGAGAAGTAGGAAATAAAACCTTACCTTGACTGACAGCTGATATAATTTTTAGGTACTCCTGTAGCTGAATCTTTTCTCCATGAGAGTTCTTAAACTTTTTCTTTTTAAGATTTTTTGTAGATTAACTGAACTGGAAAATTTGTTATACCCTAAAGCTAATCCTGCAACAAAACCTACAACAAATGCCAACCAAAATCACTGACGTTCTTAAGTGGAAGCCCTGTATTTTCAGTAGCTTGTGTCACAGGTGGCATGGGTTTACCTTGGCCATTCCTTGGGTGACCTCAGCAAGAGTGAAACCCTTGGGTGTCACTGCAGCTGAGCAATGGCTGCCCGTCACCACCGGGAAGCGTGTGCATGGCAGCCTGGTCAGCCCAGACCTGCTTGCTACAACTGCATCACCTTCAGTGTCCAAGTGGCACTTATATCCAGATAAAGGCAAACATATTGGCAATCTGAGTCAGACAGTATTGATGAATCGCTAAAGGCATGGCTAGGGCTACCTCAAGGCAATGAGAAGTATTTTTTTTCTTGTAATGAATAGATAATTTGTGATTAAAGCTGCTACAACACTATTTTAGTATGAAATCTGGATAAAAACACCTGATTACAGAAATATTGTAATTAGCACATGCCTATGTGTAAATTGTGCTGAAAAGGAGAAATATGGCACATGTTGCTTGAGAAATAAAACTGAGTGGCAAGGGTAACATTGCATTCTGGATGTTTGGATTAGCACATGTAAGCTTTTCCCTTTGCTAGAATTCAGTATTGAAATATTCAGTGAACTAGCTAAGCTTAGTTAATAATATTTTTAATTACAAGGAGAGGTCAAGAAGTGCTGGATCCATAATCATGAGAAATCTCAGCTTGGAGTGAGAGAATTTCAAACAGCAAAACTGAGAAATGCAAACCCTGTCTTAATGCTAACACAATGGTGTTTGCTGTCCCAGAACTTTCTGAGAATAGTGATAAATATCTCCTAAACATTTTGGTGAGCTTAATAAAATTTTGCCTTAGGCAAACGTCTTTCTGTCTACATGACAGCACTAATCCTAAGGTTGCTGTGTTACAGGGGAATTCAGCTTTACTTTAATAAGAAGTTCCCCAGCATTTATTCAATAGGAGTGTTATGCAAGATGTGCAACCATAATAGAAAAATCATAGAAGACAGGGCTAAAAATGACCTTCAGAGGTCGTCTAATCCTGCCGCTGGGAGGCTGGATGCTGCCAGTGTAAGCACCGTGCAGCTTCACCAATTTAGAGATGCAGGTGGTGTAAATTTCTGTTAGTGTAAATCCAGCAGTGTGACTTTTCTAATATTCAACTAAGGTAGCTGAAAGGGGATGGATTGCAGTAATAACATGTTTTAGTCATGAATATTAATATTGAAATAATTAAATCAGATGACTAGGAATTATAGGACAGGAAGATACTTTGCACGACATTGAATCTGCTCCCCAGTTTGCATAGAAACCCTTTCAGAAATGTATGGAGCTGTCAGTTAATTAGAGGAGGGTTTAAAATAGCCCTTGCACAGCCTTGTTTTTCATCTTCCATTTATTGAAAGATTATTTAGTTTTCATTGCAAGGTGCTAGTTGTGGATTTGAATGACCAAAATATGATTTGATATGAAATTATCATATTTCTGCCACCACAGTGCAGGAAGAGCAGCATAACAAATTACTTTCCCTGTTGAAGTTGAATATACCTTAACCGAAACTTCACCACCATACATCATAGTATCACTACACATAATATGCTAAATTCTTTGCTTAGGTAAATTGTAGGCAGTTTCCCTCGTTTATACTGTGTTTGAAATACGTATATTGGGATGTGACAGCTCTCCTGATTCTGGTGACCTCCTTTAGGAACATGAATACCAAATAGAGCTGAGCCAGTGAAAACAGAAAATGTTGATGTTAACAGAACTAATGTGATGTTTGCATTAAATCAAATTGTTCTTTTCTGTTTCCTGGATGTGAGGATGTAAGGACCAGCTGCTTGCCTCTTCAGAGCAGCTTTCTGTCCAGCATAGTATCTTCTCTTCGTGCTGGCCATAAGTTAATGAATAGAGATCAAGGCAAACAGTATTGCTCCTTTCTCCTAGTACCTCCAGCCTTCTAAGCATATTCAGCTTGGAGGATTTTTCTCTACTTCCTAGGGAATGCCTAACTTGCTCATCCACTGTATTATCAGTTTTCTCCAAAGTTGAAAGATTCTATAGTTTTTATTTTTTACTTCCATAAAGCAAGTAGCATCTTTTGCATTGATGAGTTTATTCTTTAAAGCTGGTCAAAAGGAGGTCTGTAAAAACCCTGTGCTCAGTTTTTGCAGACTTATTATATCTATTATTATAACTGATGTTTTATAAAATGCAGAAAAACAAAATTTCAGTCATTGAGCTAAAGAACTTTTTGTGCATTAATTTCTAAGTTTATATCAGTGCTAAAGGTGCTTCATTTCCTACTCTTTTTCTTCAAATAATCTTCTGGTCATTGGATAAAATTTCTTCCATCTGCTGTATTGTGCTTGTTATTCAAACTCATTTGGACAAGTGGAAGTGTAGGTCGAACCCTTGATTTTTTTCTTTCTGTGGGGTTCTGATCTATTTTCTTTACAGGGAGCTAATAGCTGGGAAGAGGACAGCAGTCTTCAAGAATTTCTCAGGTGCAATCCTACTGTTGCCTGTGAGCTGTAACCCTCCAGTCTCTGCAGAAAACCAAGCTCGCTAAAAAAGGGAAAGAGTCAGAATTTAATGTGACATCTTCAACCATTCTAAAATAGCAGAGGATAATCTAGCTTAAAGAACATTATGAATTACTTGATAGACTGAAATCAGGCATAGCCACACAAAAATGGATAAAGCCAAGGCACAAATATGCCTTTGGCAGCAATGTAACGGTCTGATAAAGTTTGACGTAACCCCAAAATATCTACTAGCTTCAAGAGTGTGGATCCCAAAAGAAAAAGAGGTCAGCTGTATAAATATTGATGTTCTGTAATAACATGTTAGAGTGATGGGTGTGGAGAAAGAGTGATTTGTCACTAAATTTCCCTAAAAGCATATTTTTGTATCTCTCTAATAATTTGGAAAATAGTGTTAGTTTCAGCCCTGGAATGAGGCAACACATGGTAATCCCATTTTCAGTCATGCTAAGAGCACAAGAAACTGAAGTAGGGAAGCTCATTCAATAGAGACCCATTCCTGAGAATGGGAGTTGTTCAACATTTTTTACTCCAGTAGAGGTGTCTAGCCAAGGAAGATGGGAAGGAGCAGAAATAATGTAACCAAGAATCCCACAGATGATGAAAGCAGTGGTTTGGCTACTGCAGTGTCATGGCTCTTTGGTCAGATCTTGTTTAGATGTGAGCCCAAATTAATTGTTTTTAATTGAGTATGCATTTGATCTCAACATAATTAACAGTTTCTGTGCTATTACTCAGAACAGCGTAGGAGAGCTTTTGTCATGTTAATACAGATGCTGTTTTTCACCAGTTGGGTTCTGGGCAGAGGAAACTCAGCAAATTTGTGTTTGGAAGTTTATCCATAAGCAGTCTGCAACTCAAGTTTCAGATTCTGCAAATGAGGGAGGCCTTTTCTGTGGACTTGCAGCTCTCTGAAAATGAGCATTGTGAGATAAATCTGTTTAGGGAAGGATAAAACACAAAAAGTGTTTATGATTAATGACATCAGCTAGGGATCATCTTGTTTGCACAGGTTCTCTTTCAGAGCAGTGGCTGCCTGACGCATTGTAGCATCTTATTAAATTCCTTATTGTAAGACAGCAGTAATGTGATGAAGCGACGCTAAGTTTCCGTACTGCTTTCCCTTTGGGAGACATTTGTTTTCAGCTCAGATACTGAAGCTGGAGTATTTACTATCAGCAGTTCATTCTGCTTCAATTTAAATTGCTTAATTGTCTTGTGAAAATTTGCCTGAAATGACAATGGGAGTGGTATCAGGTAACTATTTTCTGTATGGTATTTTAAGGTTTGCTCTTTATTTGGAGCTCTTCACATGCCTTCAGGCTGATTTAGGATGTGACTTTTTTTAAGTTTGCTATTATGTTACTGGTGCCAGTGTTTCACTATGTGTATTTTCAGTTTCTCCGTCTTATGTCCTTGACTGGCTTTTCTGCTCATTTTTTCCTCTAAGCTCATAGCATCACAGCATAAATATATTAACAGATACTGAAATATATATGCATCTAGTCTATGTGTCAAGAAGACTCATAAATAAGGATTTGCTAGATCAAGCCTTTGGTAGATGACCTAATTTTCTGTTTTAATGAGATTACAAAAGGAGATTTAACTAACTTTTCACACTTTAGAAGGAGTATCAGGTGCAGAGATTTCAGACTAAATCCTAAGCTGGCATTGTGAAGTTTTGTACTGACAGCAGAGTTTTGTGAATTGGAGCTGCAGAGATCTCGGCTCTGGACTGCCAACATACAAGTCAGGAAATAAAACTGAGAGGCAAATTTTACTAAGAGCTATACACCACATGAAAAGCTAATTAATGGTAATACAGAAAATTGCAAAAGACCCAGAGTTGAAGAGAATACAACAGGGAGTTTGCATGAGGTGGGCTGGTGTGTATAGCTGGGAAGCTGATCTTGAGCATGCAGTCTGAGCCCAAGCTAACAAAGCAGTGGACTTGTAGTCAAAGCATTTAGAAATGGCTAGTGCCAAAGAAAGCATCTATGTCAGGCCCTCCAAAAAGCTCCACTGAAACAGTCTTCTGTAGAAAACAGTGCGGAGATGAGATGTGCGGGGAGCTATTGCCTGTGCTAATGGCCATAATGGTAAGGGAGCTTTTGCGGCTCCTCCCAGAAGAACTGCTGCTGGGAAGGAAGCTGATTTGATGGGAGGGACCCTGTCGTATATAGTTAATTGAATAAGCTGTTCATCTTCTAAGTGCTCATCTGAGCTAGGCTTAGCGACTCTCCAGAGATGCACCCATCACTAGCTATGAAAATCCTTATGCAGCAGAGCGCGCAGAACCTCAGATTACCTCTTTCCATTTTATTGTACAATGCTATTTTTAATCCAGTGCCTTGCTGTGTATTAATAATTTTTGACAAATTACTTCATGTTGTGTAAATTCCCAGGCACTATTTGCGTGCATATTTTGGTTGATTGCAGTCTCATAAGAGAAGCAAGTGACACCTCATTTCCCATCACCTTTATTTTATGGACAGGCTGGCTTAGTGATTAGGAACCAGAGGAAACTGGTACACAAATTCATCTGTCGATTTAAACCAGTGAACAGCTCCGTTGTCAATGCAGGCAGCTGATGGTACGGTCCCAAAAGCTGTGAATTCCGTACCATTAATCATCAGAAGGAAGACTTTACTAGTTAAATGGTACTAAGAGCACAAATATGTTACAAATATGTTGACATCTCAGAGAAAGTTGAATGGATCATTGAGTCAGAAGTGAGTACGTGGTAGAATTCCATCTATATACAAGGAAGTACAAGAGACAGCAGTGTTTCTGGACTGAGAAGTCTTTTACAGTCAAGTGCTAATTTCTCAGGCATGTAGATACAGGACTTAGATACAGGACTTAAATAGCAGAAATTCTGTGCGTGATAAGAAAGCTCTCGGATGCTTTTAGGGATGGGTCATGGATCTACTCTTCTTACATAAAGTTCTTGGGAACAGAGCAGTCTAGGAGTGACTCATATTCTCCATAGTCAACCAAATTATCTGATGAAGGTTGATGAGGTTACTTGTGAATAGGGTGCGCAGAGTTTTGCTCTTCAACCAAGACTGCGTGGCAAAGCAGTGCTGTGAGAGCGTGTCCTAGTATGGCACTACCCTGGCACGTGTGGGATGAGAAGCATGTGCTATGAGCAGGGCTGTGCCCTGGGCTGTCGTGCTATCAATCAGGCTCCAAACCCTTTGAGGGCCCTGGAGACACACATCTGGTTTCTAGCACAGGCTCAAGCTGTGACAACACTTCTGATTCCTAGCAGAGGCTGAGGCTTGAGCCTCCATGCTGGCAAGCTGCTGTATTCCCTCCAGGCAAGACTATGGCTTGTGGGGGGAGGCTGCATGTGCACATCCAGACCTCCATGGTGGAGGGGCCTCTTTGATTGCAGTTTCCAACAGAAGACTATCTTCTCTGTCTGGGCTTTTGAGCGGTAACTTGATGGGATAATGAATTACTCTCGTGGAGTGTTTCCAAAATACAGTACAAGCTTATGGAACTTGGGGTGGGTTGAACGAACTCGGGTCTGTGTGGCCTTTCTGTAAGATATATTGTGTCTGAGAAGGGACCACTTAAAGCACAGCAGTTCAGAATCACAAGCATCAAGGGATTGAACTAATTCTAGTATCAGTGTTATTTGCACTGCCCTTGAGTGGAGCAGAGCCCAACATTTAGCAAAAGTTTGAGAGAGCCAGTCTGCTGTGAATACAAGTCAGAATGTGGTGCAGGCTCTGACACCAGTAAACACAAGCAGATCTCTGTGGATAATACGAGTTTTTTTTCTTTTTGATTTTTAGAATCAACCTTGTCCTATGTTAGGCAGCTGGAGGCAAGAGTAAGACAGCTGGAGGAGGAAAATCGCATGCTGCCGCAGGTGGGTGACTTCTGTTGATGGGAACAGTAGCCGGCAGCTAGACAGTAACGTTCGAGTCTTTGTGCTTCAGATAAAACCAGTATTGCTTGTGATTTGACATTACTGCATTTGAACACTCAAACTGATCATTCAGATAATCAAGGCACTCACATCTGTTTGCTCCTCTTGCTCGTGATTGATTGGGGTATTTATTTAAGACCATGACAATGCTTTAATTAATTTTTCTCCTTTACAGATATTGATACCTTGATAAGAAAAAATTACTGGTAGCTGCTACTTATAATTAATTAATTTAAGCATTGAAAATCACACTCAACTGACCTTCTGGTTTTATTCTAAGAGCTTCTTGTTGTTAAAATACCAGATACTTTTTATAGTTAACCAAAATATTTTACTCTAAAAATGTAAATGTTTTAAGTAAAATAATTAGATTAGATTATTTTTAATATTTTTAGGAATACATGAGATACCTAAATGCAAAACTGACATGAAATTGAGCAAATAAGCAAATATGAAGTCAAAGCTTTTCCCAACGTGTTTCTAAGAATGAAAAATTTCGAAGTTCATTAAGAATGAATCAGGCACTTGTGGTTTTTTATATATACACATACATATCAGTGCGTATTTCCATTATATTTTTATTAAGTAATCATTAGGAAAATCCATAAAGTCTCCAAATGAAGTTGCTCTCTGGAAGAAGAAAGTAGTTGCATTTTGCTTAGATCAAACACTAGTATAAATTAAGACACTGGTCTGAAGAAGAAAGGTGTTTTTTTAATTGAACTTAGTACTGTTTGAATGTAAAACCCAAAATAGTAGTGAAATGTAGTAAGAAGCAAAATCTATTGGCTTAGATTTATTAATTTGTATAATCTAAGATTAGCTAGAAGATCTCAGCCCTGGGTTAACAATTTCCTTTCTTAAGGCAGATTTTAAGTAAAATGTGGAAGTTTTTTCCTCATTTATAATACGACAGTTGGAAGGGTCTCTATTGCTGTTGTTTAGCTATTTATTTCGTAGGTGACGAGCAGTTTCTGTAACTTCTCTGTACCCTAATTTTTTGATCTTGAAAAGAAGGACAGCAAGAATGATTAAATATCTTTCCATTAACTTGTATAAAATCTTCAATAGGAAAGACAAAGGTTGATTTTCAGTGACAAAGAATATTATTTTCTTGTCAAGAATGGCGTTCAGGCGAAATGTTACAAAACCTACCCAGAAAATACTGTTGTGCTTTGTCTTGGGCCTGGAACAACACTGGGGGATAAAATGTACAGAACATTCTTCGTGGGCAAAGTCTTTGGAAGTGAATGTATGTTTCATTTGTCTGGGGTTTGACTACTCAGGTAGAGACCAATGAAATGCATTACCAGATTTTGCTGAAGACTGGAACACCTGCATTGTGCATGTTGGGTTCATTGAAAATATCTTGGATGGGGTGCTAAACCCAGAAAATAGTGCTTGTAAAAGTAGCACTTAAGCCTGTAGCTGTTGCAAAAGTAATTGAACCAAAATATGCTGATTGAGGAGTTTTGAAGGGGAAGAACTAGGTAAGCAAGCCTGCAAACTACTTTTTGTTTTTAAATACACAGGTCAAAGTTTGTCTTATGTTAGGCTTTGTTGGCACAAGGGTCTGTAGTAGTGCTCTGAAAAATCTCCTAATATTGCTGCATACTTTATTATAAGAAATAATGTGACAAAGATTCACGTTTCCTGGCATATCTCACTCACCTTTCCTCCTGAAGAAAGTCATTGCTTTGGGGAGAGGAAGGAAATGTAGACACCAAGCTTATTCCAACTTTGCACTCAATTAACTTGGCATTGCGTTTGCATGAGTTCATTTTGGGGGTTTGGTGTTCCTGTGAGTAACACCCTGAATGTGCAATTCAGCACTGATCAGGCCCCATTGCAAAGACAAGGACGAGGGATGGAAATGCATAAGCTCCTGATACTGGTTCAATTCCATTTAATGGGAGGAATGGAAGTTTGTTGGGCATTAAGCCAAACCAAGTGCTTTTGACAAATCAGCAGAAAATATACAATGAGCTCCACAACTGATGAAGGTTTCTGGCACAGCTGTTACTCAATTACAGTGTTATGCCTTAAAATTACACCAATGCTTCAGTAAGAGAGTGCCTTTTGCTTTTTGTGTGGCACTTCAGAGAGGGTGAACTGGGGCACTGGGAGGATTTGAGAGTTACAGCACTGTACTTAGCCTGAAAGAGGTGACAGCTTGCGCTCTTGAGCGTGACGCCTCTGCTAGATCTTTGCTGAATAGTCCCTGCCTTGCTTTCTGAGGCGTTTTTCTCTCCTTCTGCTATGCTTTTCTTCTTTTTCCCCTCTGCCTTCAATACCCTTTCTTTTCCCCCTTTGCTGCTTATGCGTTACTCCTGAAAATGCACCGGCACATTTGTTGACACCGTCTTCAGATAAAGCATTCCTTTCATCTATCACTTAGGTGTGGTTCTTTTCCAATTTCTTCTGCTTTGCTTGTTTCCCTCCATACATACTAGTTTTCTTTTCAGAACCACACAGACCTCTAATGTAAAGATTTTATTAATATTTAGTGGCAATAACGTTTTCAGGGAAAATGGTTTTAAGTGCTGCCGTCACTGTTCAAATGGAATCAGAGTTTTAGTTCACTTTGCTGTACTGAAGGGCTTCTTTGTCAAGGGAAATGCATTACCACAACAGAGTCAATATTTTAGTTTGATCAGGTAATAGAAAAGGTATAAAAATGCATATGTTCACTTAAGCTTGTTAATGTCTCTTCCTCTGCTTCACAGTTGTTCCCGTGGCGGTTTATAGCATAGTAGTGGGTTTAAGAGCTATAAGAAGCCATAGATGGGTTGTAGATTTGCTGTGTTGGTGAGAGCTATAATTAGCTGTTCTTTTGTTGTTCTTTTTTTCCACTCTCTAAGATAGTGTGTAACAAGAATATGATCCAGACCCTTTCATTTTTCTGGCCACAAATAAGACTTTTGTGCAAGAAAGCAGATACCAAAATTTATGCAGCTGGGTCTTCTATTGAGAATGCCTAACTGGGCTGGCTGCAACCGAGACAAGGGGTATGCAGCTTGTGCTGGTGCTTCTCAGACACTTAGGTGGGTAAGGTAAGCAGTGCACAGGGGCAAGAGGGTTTGAGTGAGAACATTTCTGTTCTGCTGGACGGATATCAGGCTAGAATAGTTCCCCCGAGGGGCTGAGGCAGGAAAGCTCTTCAGCACATGGGCTCTGGCAGTGCTGTTGCCTTCTGCTGCCTCAAAGTGTACTTGAAATAGAGCATCGCTGTGGATTGAGTGTTGCTGCTAAAAAAAAGAAATTATGATAGTGTGGCCAGTGCTGTAGCCAGACCATACTATCTGTGTATATTGTAATGAAGAAACTCAGCAATAATTAAGAAAATACGTAGAGACCAATGAATTCTGTTCCGAGTTACAGCTTCCTGGGCTGTGACAGGGAATGACTTAAGATAACTGAAACCAGGAATGTCCTCCCAAACTTGGTGTGGTGCATAACTGCTCTCCATGTCTTATGCTGGGGAAAGCAAGATCAGGATCTGGCATCCATATGTCAATTAATTGAAGATGTCCCCGAATTTTTCTAGGGGTAGTACTTCAGGGCTGATAAGCTCAGCTGAAATGTTATGGAAATGCAGACATCTGTCATTAATGACAGTGCATGCAGTTGCAAAAATATACTTGGCAAGCCACGTAATTTACATTGCTTCAGTTTTTCTTTATTTCATAGAAGGAGGGAACAAGGGGCATAGATGGGGAATTGTCAGACATTTCCCTCTTCTAACTCTTCGTCCTTGTAATTTACTTTAACTCTTAATGAAAGAGAAAGGAAGTGTGGCTAGGATGCTGCTTCCTGAGTGAACAAACTGCATGAGGCCGGAGGCTGGATGTGGAGAGCTGACCTCCTGGCTTCCACAACAAGCAGCACCAAAGCCGGGAGCCAGATGTGGTGCAGGGCTGAACCAGAGCCCTTCTGATCCCTCTCATGTGGGATTTTCTGCCTCTCTTTCCTCATTCTTTCCTTTACAGGTCTTTGGGTCCCTTTCCATCTCTTTTTGTTGCATCTCTTTCATTTCATTTGTTGCTTCAGGCACTTTTGTTGGTTTTTTTTCCATGCTTGCTAGCCTTTTCCAGTCCTGGTATGTTTAAGTGTGAGAAGGCAGGCATGACCCTTAGGCACATAATAGTTTATTTTTAAGCACTTCCAACACTTTCCCTCTTTCTTCCCCTTTCCACTAGATTATCACGCTTTATTCCAACTCATTTCCAAATCTTTCATAGCCTTTTCTGCTGAGATCTGTGGTTTTCATTTTCCCTCTGCATGGCATGGCTTTAGTTATAAATCTAATTAGAAGATGGGAACTGTTTGGTTAGTATTTTTTTTGTAAAATCTGTCACTCACAGTCCAATACTGTCTCCTCCTTTCCATAGTGTATAGAAGAACAGGGAATCCTTCAACCAAAATGTAATTAAAACCCATTGAACAAACCCATGTTACCTAATTATGTCACCAAATATTTGCTGAAAGTAAATCAACAACGTCCACCTACGCTGTTCTTTCATATGCTCTCGTTGTCAGTTTAAATTAATAGGTCGTTAATGGAGCAACTTCAGTTTACAACAGCTGAGGTTCTGACCAGACTCTGTCTTGGGGTGTCCTGAGCATAGCTCTTCTGTTGTGGTTGGCCTGGGCAGGCTGAATGGCAAGAGCCTATGGGCTTGATGTTAACCAATACACAAGTTCAACAAAAAAACGTGTGTACAAAGAGTTATAGTTCAGAGAGAAGGACAGGGAACTCCCTGTCCCAGGTAAATTCTGAAAGTCTAGAGTTACTTTTTACTCATGATTTTCTAGTAGAGTACACAGAATCTTCCAGATTTTACATAGTGGTGGTGTTTATATGTGTGACCTCCAAGATTTAGAGGTGTTACAGCTCAGAGCCTTTTTCTCTTACAGGTTCTTTAGAAAAAAAGGTTTATGAAGGACGTGCTGAATATGGTTGTTTCTAAAGGTGCGTAGCCAGCAATGGTTTTGGCCACTCAGAATTCTGACTGTGGTTCAAATATGCTATTGAGGATATGTGGATATTGGCAGCAATATGCAGAAGTAGAGGTTTCTTTTGAGGTCTTTGAAAACAAGAATTGTGGTGAATAACTGCAGCATTTTAAAATTGTGTATTTTAATTGACAGGGATGTTCCCTGAAAAAAAAAGTATTGCTGTTCTCTTTAGTGCGTTATTAATGCAGCAGAGCAACATACTGCAGCTTATTGCTTCTGTTTTTTCTTTCTCCTGCCTGCTTGAAACAAGCTGGCAAACACAGCCTGTGTTTTCTTGGAGCTAACGGGGAAATTGGGGACTGGGGAAATCAGAAAAGAGCTTTGAAAATCAGATAGTGATTGAACTGGTGTGGCAGTTACCCAGCAGGAAGGATATACTTCCTAGTAGAGCACTTGCCTCTGGGATAAAAGGCAGCTGGAGAAGGAGGTCTTGTGCAATTGCTGAGGTAGGTCTCCGATGGCAAATGAACGGAGCGGTGCCCAGTGGACAGGAAAATCGTGTTTTCTCAGAAGCTTTGGTGAGGTGACTGCAAGTGTCCCTGGGGCAGAGATGAACTGTGTTTTTTCCTCCTCATCTATCCCTGTGTGCCATCAGGAGGCTGTGAGTCAGGCAGCAAGTGGCACGCTTCCTCCAGAGGGGCTGGCAGATAAACTGCCGCTGACTTGAGCTGTGTAGCGTGCTTTGCACTACAGTGTCTTTCATTCATGACTGTCTTTATCAACAGTATGGACAGAAAAATTGATGTTTTCTACTGGATCAAGTAGAAAGGCTCATGATTAGTTCTCTCTGTCAAAGAATACCACGTTCTACACAGGGTTCTTTATTCTGACCATGACCAGGGTACAGTGCGTGGTTTGCCTCTGGCATTATGGGAGAATGGCCTGAATATCCTTTATGTTTTGCAGTCAATGTGAGTGAGGTGCTTAATTTCCATTCATCTAACTCTTTGTTATGTGATATTATGAGGTTGAGTCAGATTTCCTGTGCCACCTATTCACTAGAGTTGCATATTGACATTAGATATTTTGTAAATTTACTTCAAACAGAAAGTGAATCTGCACATTTAGTGATTGCACTCTCTTTCTTAACTTTTGCGGCAAAATATACAGGGGATATTATGAGGGTTTTACCTGTGCTTTCTGCAGTGGTATAATCTGCACACAGTACGCATTACTATGGAGGAAGCAACGTGAAATCCATGCTGTAGGTTGAGCAGAAGGGCAGGGCAGGGGCAGCAGAAAAAACGTTTTGCAGTGTAAGATGAGGAAATAGTAAATTATTTCTCAGATGTTGGTGTTGTGCAATATGGTTTATTCAAAATTACTCTAGATATTTAAAGTTAATAAAGATTTCAGCACTGTGTAACTATGACTTCATCCCTTCTGTCTGATTTGGTTCTACTTCCACAACTTATTTATGGAATAATAAATGAAAAGATCTGTCCAAAACATGTGAACACATGGGATGCTACTCTGAGTGGCTGAATGCAAGTCCTGTGTGTGAAGCTAGAGAAGAGGAGGAAGGGAACAGGATTTCTCCTTCTGTCATCAAGGTCCTGCTCAGGATCCAGTTGTAATCTAGGTTGGGCAGTGGCAGAGAAGGGTCTCTGTGCGAGGAAACTTAGGTCAAGTCTCCTAAGGCATCTTGTTTTCAGGCACCACCACTTCGGCAAAGTGCCTTTTCCTCTTGTTTTTCTCACTGCCTTAGAAACTCATAATGCAGTCAGTGCTGGTGAAGTGTCTTCAGGCTGGCAGGACTTGCCGAGGAACAGGAGACTCGTGTTCAAGCTGGTCTCATCCCCATCACCTGTTGGAATAAGTTTCTCCAAAAAAGGCAGAGGATCTATGGCCTTTGTGGAGTGGCCTCACCTGAAATGAGAAGTCCCTGAGCTGGAGGATGGAGCTTCAGAGCTGCAGAACTTGCCTTCTTTTTTAAGAAAAGCTTATGTCTCTTATCAAGGGCAGAGGAAGGAGGGAGAAGGACATCCACAAGGGTAATACTGATTTTCAGTCTTCTACCAACATGTGTTGAGAATGATGTCTGCTTAAAGCAGTGTGTTCACAACAAGTTTCTCATTCTCATGAAGGGAGACAGAATTGTGCTGCATATGGCACAGAAGAGGCTGTAGAGGACAGCTGCCTGGTAGGAAGATCTGAACTCTTGACAGCAGCACAATTTGCAGGATTTTTGGGTTTTCTCATCTTAAGACTTCAGATGTACGTTCTGTACAAGTTTTCCCAGCCTTTTAATAATAATATTCATATTTTACCATTCAAAAATGACCAAAATCTTTGCTAGCTCTGGAGTCAGTAAAGAAACAGAATACTCTGACTATAAAACTCCAAAGCTGACTGAAGGAATTTATCCTATACCAGAATTGCTCCAATCTACTTTATTACCCCTTTTCCTTCCTCTTTCATTTCCTTTCCCAAAGTATAGCATTAAGCCTGCACAGTCACTAACAGATCTATAAATCCATCCCAAAGAAAAATAAGTGCTAAATCTCCCTCTATACATCACAGCAAATTGCTAATAGTCATTGCTATGGAGAATTGTAGGATGGTACACTGCACGCTGCCCTAAGTGTGTGCTGGTATTGCCAGCCTAGTTATGAGACCCATTAGTGCCCACTATTTCAGTTTACACTCCATCCATTGCTTGGCAGAAGGGCAGCACTGGGAGATGAGTTCATGTTCCAAATAGAGTTTCATATTCAGATCCAGGTTACCTTTTCCGTGGGCTTAGCTATTGCCACAGTCTCATTTTTTTTTAAATTGTTTTTAAGTTGTTTTTTTTTAATATCTGAGGTTCAGTCCTGCAGGCAATTGCTGGGATCGAGTGTGACGTGTTCAGTAGCTGCAATGGTTCTCTGTGATGTACCCATTTGGCAGCTCGGATATATCCTGACAAAGTCATGTACAGCATATAAACTTGCTTTGGACTGGAGTCTCAATTTGGACTGGAGTTTCAATTAAACATTTTCAGGCAGACTGGATCTGTGAAATTCAGCCTCATGTCATCTCTCCTTGCCTGTTTTCTCCCACACCCACCTTCATCTTTCCTATTGTTTAGGTTATAGACAACCCCAAAAAGACTGCAACATGCTATGTGCTTGCTCAGCAGGGCAAATCAGTGCACCTTGGAGTGCTGATTCTGATAAGAGGCTCTTTCCACTGTCATTATTTTTCCTTCAGAAATGCATTTCCCACACATTTCAGCAAGAATTACTGCTACATTATTTCTTAATGTTTCCTACAGTGTTTCTTGTTGTGTAAAAAAGGGACTTTTTATCTCTCAAGCTTTGAAATTATTTTCTTCTTTGTATTTCTCATAGTTTAAACAAAAGTCTGCATGAAGAATGACAGTGAAGAGCAGGTCAGGTTGAAGGCACCTCGGAAGCACCTACTCGGGCCATCTCTGTCGCTGCAGCTATCACATTGCTGTCCATGAATGCAGCAGGGGTATTTTTAGCAATCCTCCGAAGCAGGCTGCTCGCTCAGGTTACCTCAGCACTGCAGTCGCTTCAGGAGATGCTTTACGTCCTGCAAAGTTTGAGGTGACTGAGCTGTAAGCATCCGGGTAGCTTTCATTTGGTTTGGCAGCGTCTTGAGGAACCCTTCCAGGTGTTCCCTGGGAGGAAAAAACCCCCGAGGTTGTCACTGTTGGGTATAAATGGACATCTCACAGGCAAGCAGGGGGACATGCCCTTGCACTGGAGCAGCCAGAGGCATGGAAGGAGTGAGCTGGCAGCCTGGAGCTCCTGGCTCTTTCTCTGGTGAGCTGCATCTGAGCTTGTGTTGCAAACCTTGTAGCAACGTTTAAAAATATGAGTTTTCTTGAAGGAACAACCTCTAGATTTATTGGGATAAAATTAGACATTCTCAAAATCTTCCTCTGGAGTTGAACTCATCTCGTTGAGTCTTGCAGCACTTCTGTGAGGCAATGTACATACATAAGGAATTTTATCACTATGTCCTGATTTTCTGGATAGACACCCTTGAGGGCCAGAGTGTTTGAGTGATGCTCAGCAGCTTGAGCTACCTCACATGGATCTTGGTTACTGTGGTGCAGAAGGAAGGCAACTTTGGAGTCAAATATGCCTTCAGTTCTTCTCAGCCTTTTAAAAAAGAACAATAAATAATTGACATCTGTTTTAATTAGTTACCAATCCTTTTCTTTATTAAATAGTTTTTAATTTTTTGCGAAGGATCCCATTAGGATGCCAGGAGGGGCAGAGGGGAGTTACTGCTCTGCAGACGAGCCAGCTAGCGTCAGTGGACATGGCTCAGCCTCTCAGCAGTCTGACTCAGTGGTAAATGCTCTGAAGGTAACACTCCTCCGGTACAGTCCATGCAAAACATTGTGTCTGTTACTCAACACATGTCGTATTGTCCTGGCAACATTCCTGTGGATACCACTGGGATGTTACTGTCATGAGCGGATTTGTTTTTCTGTTTGTCACTCATTGCATCTGTGGACTGTGTGTTTCTCGGGGCAGGGATCTGACCCTTACAGTGGGGGTAATGTCAGCTGTAGCTGCTCTCCAAATTACTTACACTTGTACAGTTTTCCTTTGAAGCTGAAAGTGGTGTTTTTCTGAATAAGGAAGTCTTTCTACCTCATCTGGGATGTGTGTTTGTTCTGCAGTGCAATACAGTGAATTCCTGTAACCCATACAGAGACAAATACTTTAATGCAAAGGTAAAGCCAATGTGCATGGTATATTCGTAATAAAAACAGCAGAACTTTGGGCTGAACACTGTGCATCATGTTGCAAGGTCAGTGTTGAAGCTTCTTTGAGAGCAGATGTGATTTACTCTGAAGTTAGGGTTGAATTGCCAAGACATATGTCGCATTGATAAACAGTAATTGACACAAGCAATCAGAGGGGCAAATTTGCATGTTCTTATCTATGTCAACAGTGAAACTTGCAATTAATGAAACATAGAAAGCTGTTCATCGGGTGATCTGAACCAACAAGTGGCTTAGTTCACCCTTCCACGGCAGCATGGGCAACAGTTGTGTCCATGGTCTTGTGGAGGGGGCTTAAAACTGATGGTGAGCTAAGCAGAAAGCAGGGACTCTGTATTCCTGTCTCCTAATGCTGGCTCTGTGCTTTGTGCACATCTTCTGTCCTGTCCTTCACTCATTAGCTAAACTGCTTTAATATTCATTTGGTTAACTGGATGTTATTCCCCACCTATACAGGTGTTTCAGGGACATACTGGCAACTTGTAGGGGGTAGATTTGCAGTCCTTCAGGGAAGAACTGGAAGGGATTTTGTAGATATTTACTCTGTTTCTGAGCTTTGTGGAGATGCACAGTAAGAGCTCAGCAGTGCTGGTGACTTGCCTGGACATCTGAATTTATGTGCAGGGTGGTTATCTTCCACATGGCTGGATGACATTGACTTCTCCTCCGTGAAGCCTGAGGAAATAGGTTTATGCAAGTGCACTGTGCACAAATTACAGCAATCAGATCCCTTCCTGTAACATAAATCCCAGGCATGGGGCTTCATCTCAGACACCTCACCTCTTTTCTGGCTTTGGAATGGGGCAAGCAGCAGGAGCAGCAGAGTGCTTGAGCCCATCTCCACGTGCACACAATTACAGCTCTAATGACCACCCCTGACTACATCCCCATCAGCAGCACGCTGCCCGTAAGTGCATGGGTCTTGCCCTCATAGAGGAGAGGTACGATGAACCACCCTTCCCAGCTGCTGAGGAGTGCCTGGGTCAGCAGTGCTCTCGATCCTATGTCCATGTATTTCACCTGCTGTTGCCTACAAAATAAAGCTATGGCAAATAATTTTGTGAAAACCTCACGCATAATTATTGGAAAAAGCCTTTTGTAGTTCTTTTAAAATACCCATTGGCAAAGGCACTCGCCTGAATGGAACATTTAACAACATGCTTTTGACAACCCGTAATAGGTGGTTGATGTAAGTGAAATATTTGAACAATGGCTGATACCTTGGTTGCTGAAATGGATTGATAAGAAAGACACAGAATTTAGTTCAATGTGATGTGAAAGCTCAGCTCTTAGTTTTCTAGGAGGTATTGCAGCAGGAAGAAATAGATATAAATTATACTGTTATATTCAAAATGGGAAGTGAGCTGTCAGCTAAACAGACTGCCCAACATTCCCCATTCCCAGCCGAGGAGGAGACCCTGCTGTTTCCCAGAGTGAAGCATACAGGTTTGATCCTGCCTTTCTGGGGGATGCAGAGCTCCCATTTGCATCGCTTAGCAGAATCAGATGCAGGAGGAAGATCAAGCCAAAGCAAGGAGCGTGCTTTTCTTTACAAATTTGGCAATTTGGAATTCCTGCAAAAAGAGAAATAGTCTTTGTTAGAAAATCTCATTGTTAGCACAATCCCCTTCTGCACAGCTAGAAATCTGAGGAACAGAAATGTATTTTAAAGGGACAGACTCATAAGAAAACAGGAGGAGGTCGTTGCAAAAATAGTGCTGTTTTCTTCCTGAGTAATGAGGAGACTTAAATTAAGAAAAATAGCCTGTGAATCTCCCACTGGTGGAGACAGTGGTGACAGAGGGAAGAGCTTTGTCGTGCAGCCGGTCTGCTAAGAGCTTTTCCATGACCTGATGTGTCATGCAGGGTGGTTGAAAGAAGAAACTGCCATGTGGCTTCTCATGCCTGGGCCTTGGAGATCTTCCTCTCCCTGCTGATGGTGATGAGATTATTCCCTATTTGCCAGTGGTATCACTAGGGATATATAAGTAGTTACTTCATATGGCAGGATGTGTTTGTTTCTTTTTGCAAGTTGTCTATGACCAAACTACATGCTTGTGCGTGGAGGTGTGCATATTCCACATAGGTTTATATTTATGGAATGATGATTGTTACCTAGTCTGACTGCCCAAATAACCAAGGGCACAGGCATACCTGTGAAACTTGTTTTGGGTTTTCCTACCTTGAGTTCAGTGTCATCTACTGGAAACTCCACTATGCTATCTGCAAATTAAATTGAGGTGTGCTTTAATGGAAGGTAAGGTCTGCAGCTAAGCAAGTGCTGCAGAAAAGTAAGTGTACTGTGGTACCCAGGAGTTGGTAAGGAAGATCTCTTCTGCCCTGAAATTCAGAGCCCTGTAATCAGTCTAATTATCTTTAAATACGATTGGTCAGTTCTATATGTATGCCCATACTCAGGAAGGACTCATGAAAGCTTAAATATACTGCTGCTTTTCTTTCTGGTTGCAAAACCAATTTGTAAACATACCCTTTCCTTGGAAGCTCAGGAAAATATAAATCAGCAGGCTGTTAAAGACTCTTCTGTCTCACTAAGGTAGTGGTAAGAGTCTTAAAAAACTGCTGCTGGAGAAGTGTGCAGTATAAGTTTAAGGTGTTTAGTTTTATATTCTACATTGAGCTTCAAAAGACCTGAAGATGCAAAGTATTTTTTGTTTAAATGCTGACAATACGCCCTTGAAGATTTTATATGGAAATTAAGTCAATTACTGTTTCTATAATGCAATTAGTGTTTTATTAGGAACACTGTAATTTTAACATGTTGGTTAGTATTGATCAGCAAAATCTATGTGTGATAATACATCTGGGATAAAGTACTGTATGACTCAGCTGACCTGGGTTTATCCTTCATAAGAATAAAATCTTCCAAGTATGATGAATCTGGCAGCCTCAGTTTCCCCATCTCTACAATAGCATCTATATATTTTTCTTCCTACACTATTCCTTGAATTGTATGGATAAAAAAGCAGGTTTTAACCAATATGTATTTAATAGTAATCCATAAAAGTTCTCATGGTGTAAGTAATGCCAATTCTAGAATGCTAATATGCTAAATTTGACATTATCAATTAATTTTTGTAACCCCCAATTATATACTTGTATTCTGCCTTTTCTCTTTGTTTCCCAGCCATTCAAAGCTCTTCTGATGGCAGTGAAATGCTACCTTTCTCTTATAATCTATGTCTGATTTGATTATTGATGTATTATTATACTTTTAAAATACTTGATTGTTTCCTTTCTGGTTTTGCTTTTTCTTATATTCATCTAGTCCATGTTAAAAGTGGTATTTGTGATAAACTAATTGTAATATTTAGTTTCTGTTGCATGCTCATTGCAGTTCCTTCCAATTTGTATCTCACTGGTTTGTTCCAGCTTTGTGTGCTGTGGGTGTTTTTCATGAAACATTTGCCATGGCATCATTTTGCCTGTGAAAACAATGGAATGATGACAAGTTTCTTTTTAGGCTCTGTCATTTTGGTGCATAGTCTTGATTGGTACCAAAATGCAATTTGGATGTACAGTTCATATTGTAGGAACTTTATGGTGTGTTATGATCATGTTGCTATTTTATTGAGATAACAGATATGGGAATTCTCTCCTCAGGACGTACATGTACTGTTGGTACTGCCTCATCGACAATGTATTTGGGAATGTTTTTGCTTTGTATTTATATACTTGCATTTTCTCAGGAGAAAGTAGCAATATGTAGCAGCAGGTTTAGAGGTTGTTTGTTTATTAGTGAGCAGGGAGGTGATTTCAAAGCATGGGAATGTTTGGATTACATCTGGAGGGGTGTTCATGATTTTCCTCAGACTACTGGTAAGTTTGTTCACAGGGTTGCAGCAGGCTTCATTAGACTGGGAGCCAAATGGGAGATGGGATATGGTGATGTAGCTGGGCAAGAGGAGCCAGGAAATCCAGAAGTCTCCACAAGGATTTCATGCTGCATGTGAAGTAGCATGGGCCTTGAATGCTGCCACAGCTGACATATGACATAGATGCTTGTCTGCAGTTAGAGTGCAGACCTCTGCCGGGCTTCCAGGGAAAGATTTCTCCATCCTTTCACTGCTGTTTGTTGGAAGTAAGCTAGAAATGAATCACCATGACTCCGTTGTGAGCCTCATAGCTGTCTTTTATTCAGCCAACATTTCTGATGAAATCTTGAGTAGAGTTTTTGATACTGGGCTGTTGGCTCTGTCATAACTATTTAAAACAATCTTGAGTGCTTGTAAATGCAAAGTAATTCCATTAGTGCTGCTGGTGTTGAGTCAGTGTTGAACTAGTGAACTGAGGTAGAAAAAGCCCTGTATGCAAATCCAACATGCACCTACAATGCAGAGGGGCAAACAAATATGTGCACAGGACACAGCGATATGCACAGCTATCATGACTGTGCAAAGAACTGTACATATGCCAGCACAAAAGGAGAGTTTGGTGATAAATCTGCAGAAATTCAGCCTGTTTCTGAAAAGGAGCCAAATAAAATTACTGTGATGCCTTTGAGACCCAAGTATCTGCACTGTATGCACAAGCACAAATGGTTGCTGATGAAGATTTCTTCATTTTCCGCCCATAAAAATGGCATGAGTAGTCCTTTTGACTCCACCTTGTCAGTTCTGCTTAGGATGTGGCTTTCCAGGGCTGTCTTGTATGTGTTTGTCCCTTCCTAGCAATTAGGGGTCATTTGTTCAGCTGGAAATAAAAGACTTTTGGAAGTGTCACCTTTTAGTTTATTACTGTGTCAGCATTAAGCTGCTTGGTAAATATTGTGTAATGTTTATTGACCAGAAAAATTTTAGATACAATTTACCCTCTCACAAAAGCTATCCAAGAGGTCTTACTTCTTAATAATAAAGCAAGGAACATCAGCAACAAAATGTTGGAAAGAAACGCTCGTGTCCTCGAATCCAGCTCTCTGCCATTTCTGATGGCATCTGATTTGAGAGGTTTCACTGGAAACCTGTTTTTCATGCTTTTACCATGGCACAGTGTTTCACAATATAGCAAATGTTTATTTTTGGGCTGCCACTCCACAATGCTTATTTTTATGAGGATAGCATGATTCAACACATTTTCCTTTTGATATTGGCCTGCAAGATTCTGGTCATATTGAAAGTTTGTGGAGTTTGGGTTATGCTCACCCATTAATATTAAAGAGAGTTCCCTTTAAAGCTCTTTAGTTTGTTTGGCCCTGTGTAGTAAGACTGCAGTCTTATTGCTTCCAATTTGGAGCATTTCTGTTTTGCATGGTTATACGCAGGTTTTCTTCAGTGAAGGCTCAGAGGAACTGGGTTATTTTTCCATCCTTTGCACAAAATAAAAGGGGTTGTTCTGCCTTTGCTCATTGGCTGTAGGAACGGAGGCTGGTGTTGTCTTTTTAGGGATTTAGCTTCTCAGGATCCAGCTGCTTTATGTTTATTCAGTTCTAGCTGTTGTAATCTCCCTTCACTCCTGGGCTTTAGGAACTGTTAAAATACAAATAATAAATAATGACAATGACAGTTTTTTGCCTTTCTCAATAGTCATAGTGCTATTGCTCTAGAGATTAATGACTAGTTCTTACTAGGAGTTACACTTTAGTTTGTTGCTAGTTTATTATTAAATAGAAACAAACTGAAATTGCAATACATGGTATAGTGGTACTCACCACTCTTGTTTCTGGTGGCCCCTGGAAGAGATGCCTGGTGATACAGCACAAGCTATTCTTTCTCCTCCTATACTACATCAGTTTTTTTATAAATCATACAATTATTTCCTTTTTTTGGTATCACTTCTCTGCATTTTTAATTCCGTCATTGTAACTTGGATATTACAAAAATGTGAATGGGAGTAGATGTGAGAATGAAGAAGGAAACCTTTATAACCTGTAGTTCACACTAAGAAAAAAAATCGCTAACCTACTAAATTGTGGATTTCACTCTAGTTCAACAAGACACGCATAGACACTGTATAGAACAGTGACTACATGCACAATTCTTCTGATCTCAAGAAAGAACAAATGAAAAAAACCAAACACTTTAATAGTTGGCTTGGTTTTAAGAGAATAAGTAAATTCTTTGAAAAAGGGGAGAACTGCTCTGTGCTTTTTTTAAACTAGAACTATGTAAACTCCTCTGGACTGAACTTCATGCTTCTGAATTGTGTTCTGCAGGAGGTGTGGTTGGGGAAATAGTTGAACAAAGTTTCAGTTGAGGCCTGTAAATGTCCTCAGTCTTGTATGTGAAGCACAAAATATCCTGGTGATGCACGTGCTAGTTCATTTGTCTCTGTTTTTAATATTTTTTATCTAGAAGCATGTGCTTTCTCTGTTCAGAAGGAATGTTGTATCCCTTGAGAAATATTGTCTTCTCCTGTTGTGTGTTACTCCCCTCTGTCCTTACTGTGCTGCATGATTTGCTCAATGAACGCGTGGCGTTTCCAGATGCATGTCTATGTGAAAGCCAGTACATCTTAACTGGTGATAATAAGATCTCTTTCCATCCCTTCCTTTAGGTTGTGTGGAGGAAACTTGGAGATGCTGCAGGGTCGTGCCCTGGAATTAGACAACATTTGTCAGGAAATCAGTACAAAGGACCAATGTAAAAGGTCCTGAGCAAGTCCACTCTCTGAAGAGAAGGAGTTCGAACTGCTGAGAGAGAAAGAACTGACTGTGTCCAGAGCAACTTCCCAGCTGACAACAGGGTGTCTGTAGGATGCACTACAAGAGACTTCATTGGAAACTAGTAGAGATTCTGCACAGAGGTCTTTCAGAGGAGCTGTATTGTCAAGTGTCCCCTGAATACTGCTGTTTCTATATGCTGGCTAGTGAAATGCTGCTGCCATTTCGTCACTTCAATACATCTTATTTAGAAGCACTGAGATATTTCCATCCTAACTAAAAGAGAAGCGGGACTCTGCACGAGTTACATGAAATAAGCTTTATTTTATTTAGTTACGGTGAATCTCTAATAAGCCTGAATGAATTTTCCACTGGATTTGACAGAGGTTTTTCATCAGATTGGAGAGACATTGACAAACTGTGCCTTTAGTCTCTGCAGTTTTGAGAAAGTCACTTCTTGGTAACTCACACTTCAGTCTGCAAAGTATCGGTTAATGGTGCTTAGGCAATTTCCAGATGATTTTTTTGCTTTGATAGAATACCTGCCTTTGGAGGTGCTAAAAGACCATAAAGTCTCCTAACCAGCCAGTAGTGTAGCATAACTACAGTACTTGTAGTGAAACACAATTTCTTTCTAAATGAAAGTAAAGATAGCTTTCTTTTCAATTCACTTTGATGCACATCTTCTGAAGACGTGTATGGTGTTTGCAGCCCTTTAATGAACAGAATACTTAGGTATCACTATTACAGCCCTCAAATCAGAATTTCCATCAGAGATTTTTTTTGGAAAGTATTTTCCAATTGTCAGGATGCTAATTTCTACTGTTTAATTTAGAGACATGCTGGTTTATTTAACAAAAGTGTAAAAGGATCTAAAAGATTGTGCTGCATTATAAAAAAGCTTTTCTTGCCACTGTATCGTTCTTACAAAGAAAAAGGTTTTATTATATTCGGAGCATGTCTTTCATTATTATGAGGGAGAAAGCCCTTGTTCAGATTGCCTGAGATTTGACCAGACGGCACCCTAGATGTGCTTAGTTTATTTTTATCTATGTGTATGATACTAGTTGTGTGTATTGAATTGCAATGATAGGTATTTTGTGTATATCTAAGAGCAATGATAATTTCATGTATGAATGTGCAACAGGCTTGTGACTGAATGCTGTTGCTTAACTTTTTATCATAGCTGAGCATTGAGAAGACTAATAAAAGTCTAAAAAAAAAAAAAAAATAGGAATGCAACAATTCCTGGGTTTCCGGTTTGTTCTTGGTTACTAAGATTTGAACCAAAGTCAGAACCTCTGTTTTCTCTGATCTTGCAACATGCTGTATTCATGGGCTATTTGCAGTGGACTGTAGCTCGGTTGCTGTACAATCTTTTGTTATATAAAAGTATGATGTAAATCTGCTAACTGTCTTCAGAAAAAGTGTGTTATTTTGCAGCAGTAATTATATTGGTTTCTGTTGTTATTTTTACTTGGTACCATTCGATATGAGGCCTCTGATCCAGCATTGCTTTCTTGGGAAAAACTCCTGTTCACTCCATCTCCTTGAGTTGGAAATGCAGAATCTACCATTGCATTTTGAAACATTGTGCTCTTGCATAATTTCTTATATATAACCCAGCCCAAACAGTTGTGTGTTACCTTTACATGTTGTTTTTTCCCATACATATTGTTTGCATAGTTAAACTTAAATTGTTGTATTCCTATATATCTCTATATATGTATGAAAAAACGTAAAACCTGTACTTGTGCCTGCAGTACGTATGTGCAGGGGTAATTTGAGGGACACTGGTCTTTTGACACTACACTTGTGTAAATTTTGATACTGTATTAAAACTATTTTTTTACAGTTCTGCATACGATTGCGTATCAGGTATCTGTGTTCATCTTAGCAACGATAATAAATTATAGAATCTCACTGTTGTTTGCTCTTCTTTAATGACCGAAGCCATGAGGTGCTTGGGCTCACACGCAGTTTGCTTTGAAGGAGCTCTTGTTTCCTGCTTGGTTGAGAAATTATCTGCATATTGTGAGATTTTGTTCACTTTTCTGTTAAAAAATCCCAGATATGTGAACTGGCTTATATTTTTTATGCTAACTAATCTAGCTGCTGTATGTATTATATGTAAACAGTGGCCATGTGGCGACTCTGGGTTGCCACCAGCCCTGTGTCCCAGCTGTGATTTCATTAAGTCCCAAGGTGTAATGTGTTAAGTCCCCAGCTATGCTGCAAGGGCAGCCCCAAGGCACCCATGCAGAGCCCTTCCCTTGCACAATGTGGCTTTGAGGTGAGGACAGGGCAACGTGGAACTCCTGAGGCTATTTCGCTCAGGTAAGAGAATCAGGCTTGTTTGTAGTACTGAGCGAGGCTGGTAGTGTCTCACACTGCGTCAGTGGGCTCTCAGGGACTGGGTTTCCTTGTCTGCCCACAGCCGGCACCTTTTGGGGCAAAGTGCAGCAAAAGGGCTGCCTAGTGCTGCTTGTGCCAGTGAGCAGAAAACTTGAACTAAATTTTCTGGAAAAACAAGACTTAGTACAATCAATATCTTGAAGCTAATAGGTCCTGTGGGGGCTCCTAAAAATACAGCTTACTGAAAGGAGAAACTGTGCAGTGTGTGGAGAGAGGGTCAGTGCTCTTGAGCGGTCCTGTAGCCTGCTGGTACATCTGAGCTAATGAATAAAAATTGCTATAGTAGTTATGGACCTTTATCTCATCTGTCTTGCTCTCTGCCCACACGTTTAGGTGTTTTTCAGTAAAATGTAATTGTGCTAAGCCTCATGGACTCCTCATTCTTTTTTTTTTATCATAATTCTGCTTCAATTTAAAATTCGCACATGTTGTTATGGGGCCATTCCCAGCTTCTGAGCTGAGCATGAATGAGTGATAAAATTCAGTATGTGAGTGAATTCTAAATAGCACTCGCGTAGCAGATGTAGTCAGTGGATTTTACATTCTGGAGTGGAGAAAAACTGTTTTGTTGAAGTGTTAGAAGGGAAAGAATGGCAGTTTGTTTTTCAGCAAGTGAATGTTTTCAGTGGAGCCTGTTCCCCAAAGGTTGCATTGATGGACGTGTTTATGGACACGGCAGGAACCCAGTGTGCCCTTTGTAATGTCTGGAGCACAGCCAACCCAAACAGCCTCTGTAGCAAAGGGATGGCACCTGGCCCTGTGCTCCTTTGTGCTGCCGGAGCCTCTCAAAGACCAAATGCCCCACAGGCTTTCCATGTTGCTGTTGGGTGCCACCCCAACAAATACCACTCTGCCAGGGCACTGGTTTGTTCAATTCATAATATGTTTTTGAAATAAGTCGCAGAGCAGTGTGAATTCTTTTATGCTGAATGTCGACGAAAGTGGCTCAGCCACCTTTTCCTCCTCTTTTTGGGGGAAAATCTTGATGAGATTTTCCTTTATTGTGAATTCCTGTGGAACAGAGTATCAAATGCAACTGCCAGGTATTTAGTGTCAAGACCACTTTATGACTCCACATTTGTCTTTTCCAGGCTTGGGTGATCCATGTACACAAGGACCCCAGCCATGAATGTCCCCAAGCCAGCAACTAGCTCTGTGACTTTGGTTGTCTGAACACCTGAAGGTAAGAACAGCTCACTCAATGGCAGCTCTGTCTAGACTTAATAAATGGAGGTTTTGCATTGTTTAATCAACCAGCAAACAGGTATTTGCTAGGATGCCTTGTGGTTATGGTCCTTTCTAGCACATGCAGTCAACCCCAGAATAGAATCAGAAGATTCCTTACTTGACTCATATAAACCTTACTTGAATCTCTTTTATAACAGAGAAAGCTAAGACACTTTAATGGGAGTAATTAGAAAACTGAGACATATTCATGGGGAATGATGAAAAATAAATAAAACTATAGCATCTTCTGATATTGATAGGAAATCTTTGCTGGCTGTGCTGGCGCTAGGCTCTGGGTAGCTCCAGCCCTGTCCAAGTATTTGTGTTTTTTCTCATGCTACTGGCTGGTAGGGAAGGACTCCAGGGACTATGACATAATTGCCATCACTGAAATATGGTGGGATGATTCACACAACCAGAGGGCTGCCATGGGTGGCTACAAACTCTTCAGGCAGGATAGGCTAGGAAAGAGACATGGTGGGGTTGCTCTCTACATTAGAGAATGTTTTGATTGGATAGAACTCAATAATAATGATGATAGGGTTGAGTGCTTATGGGTTAAAATCAGTGGAATGCACAGTAAGACAGGTATAGTGGTGGGAGTCTGTTATTGGCCACCCAGCCAGCACAAAGAAACTGATGTGCTCTTCTACAAGCAAGTGGGAGAAGTCTCCCGATTGCTAGCTGACATTCTTATGGGGGATTTCAACCTTCCAGAGGTCTGCTGGAAGTATAACAACAAGAAGAAAGTGCCCCATTGGATCTGCTGTTTGTGGATGGAGAAGGCCTTGTGGGACAGGTGACCGTTGGAGGACGCCTGGGGCACAGTGGTCACGAGATGATAGAATTCTCAGTTCTTGGAGGAGTAAGGAGTGGGGTCAGCAGAACTGTCCCCTTGGACTTCCAGAGGGCAGACTTTGGACTGTTAGAAGGCTGCTTGATAAATTCCATTGGGAGGCAGTTCTAAAGGACAAAAGAGCACAAGAGGGCTGGATGCTTCTCGAGAAGGAAATCCTGGCGGCACAAGAACAGGCCATCTCCATGTGACGTAAAGCGAGTTGGTGGGGAAGAAAAACAGCTTGGCCGAGTAGAGAGCTTTGTATCAATCTTGGCAAGAAGAGGAAAGTTTATGAGCTTTGGAAGAGGGGGCAGGCATCCCAGGAGGAATATAAGGGTGAGGTGAGATCATGTAGAGAGAAAATTAGAAGGGCTAAAGGCCACATAGAACTTCAATTAGCCAGTTTGGTGAAAGACAATTAAAAAAAAATGTTTCTTCAAATATATCACCAACAGGAGGACCAAGGAGAACCTCCCTCCTCCACTGGATGCAGGGGGAACAGTACTGACGAGGGATGAGGACAAGGCAGAGGTACTTAATGCCTTTTTTGCCTTGGTCTTCAGTAGTAAGGTGAGATGTTCTCAGGATACTCAGCCCCCTGAGAAGATGGTGAGAATGAAGCTTCAAGGGTTCAAGAGGATTCAGTTAGAGACCTGCTTGGTCAGTTAGATCTATGGGGCCAGGTGGGATCCCCCCAAGGGTCTTGAGGAAGGTGGCAGAGGTCCTCACCAAACCCCTTTCCCTAACCTACCAGCAGTCCTGGCTGACTGGGGAAGTGCCGCTAGACTGGAGACTGGCAAACGTTACACCCACTTACAAGAACGGTCGGAGGGAGGATCCAGGGAACTACAGGCCTGTCAGTCTGACCTCGGTACTGGGGAAGGAGTAGATCATCTTGAGTGCTATCATACAGCACGCATGAGACAATTGGGTGATCAGGCCCAGTCAACATGAGTTGACCAAAGGCAGGTCCTGCCAGACCAATCTGATCTCCTTCTGTGACAAGGTTACCCGTTTAATGGATGAGAGAAAGGCTGTGGATGTGGGGTACCTGGACTAAGACACCGTTTCTCACAGCATTCTGCTTGAGAAACCGGCTGCCATTAGCCTGGACAAGCACACCCTCTTGTGGGTAAAGAACTGGCTGGATGGTCGAGTCCAAAGGCTGGTGGTGAATGGAGTTAAATCCAGTTGGAAACTGGGCACAAGTGGTGCTCCCCAGGGTTCAGTGCTGGGTTCTGACCTGTTCAATATCTTCATCAACGATCTGGATGAAGGGTTTGAGTGCACCCTTAGCAAGTTTGCAGATGACACCAAGCTGAGTTGAAGTGTTGATCTGCTGGAAGGAAGGGAGGCTCTGCAGAGGGATCTGGACAGGCTGGATCGATGGGCTGAGACCAACAGAATGAGGTTCAACAACGTCAAATTCAGAGTTCTCCATTTGGGACACAACAACCCTGTGCAGGTGAAGAATGGCTGGAGAGCTGCCTGGCAGAGAAGGACCTGGGAGTGTTGGTTGACAGCGGCTGAACATGAGCCAGCAGTGGCCCAGGTGGCCAAGAGGGCCAGTGGTATCTTGGCCTGTATCAGACACAGCATGGCCAGCAGGAGCAGGGAGGTGATTGTGCCCCTATACTTGGCATTGGTGAGACCGCACTTCGAGTGCTGGGTTCAGTTTTGGACCCCTCACTACAGGAAGGACCTTGAGGGGCTGGAGCGTGTGCAGAGAAGGGCAACGAGGCTGGTGAGGGGGCTGGGGAACAATTCCTATGAGGAGTGACTGAGGGAACTAGACTTGTTCAGCTTAGAGAAGAGGAGACTGAAAGGAGACCTCATCACTGTCTACAGCTACCTGAAAGGAGGTTGTAGCGAGGTGGATGCTGGTCTCTTCTCACAAGTGACAAGCGATAGGATGAGAGGAAATGGCTGCAAGTGGTGCCAGGGGAGGTTTAGACTGGACATTAGGAAGCATTTCTTCACTGAAAGGATGGTCAGGCACTGGAACCGCTGCCCAGAGAGGTGATGGAGTCGCCATCCCTGGAGGTGTTTAAAGATGGGTAGATGAGTTTCTTATGGACATGGTTTAATAAGGGGACAAGTACAGTTGGACTCAATGATCTGATGGTTCTATGATTCTATCTGAAACAATTTCCTAAGCGCCTGGTTCACAAAGAAGTGCCAAAATAATTCTAATGTATTATTTAATATGTTTGTTAGAACATGATAATTACTCTCCACTTGAATAAGAATTCTTTATAATTTTCTCTTCAATACAGTGGCCATGGCCTTAAAGTCTGAAGTTTCTTTTCTGGGTTTTTCCCCACTATTGTGAATAGATTGAAGTAAATTTTAAAAAAATTAAACATTGAGAAACCATCCACAGACTCTGGAGAGAAAGAGGGCGAAGAGGGAGAATGGCGATCTGTCCTTCCAGGATTCAGGCTGCAGGTGAATCTTCTGCAGTGTTTACATGACTGGTGGTACAACTTGTTTGCTATGTAACTCACCTGTGCAATCACAAAGGACTTGGAGAAAGGCTGTGAGAGAAAAAAGGTTTTTCAACATTTTCAGATGTGATTATCTGTGTATGTTTAGCATTGCTCTTGGTAAATGCCAGGGCATGGGGTTGGCCCATGAACAATAGTGTTACCTGGGCCTGAGTGCCTCACCTGGAGAGCAGGAGGGGGTTGATGTCATGTTTTTTCAAGATGTCTTGGAAATTGCTAGTGACACAGGGACATCTTGGCTCAGGTGAGTGCACTGAGCCGTGTGAAGCCATAGCATCACTCATGGCTTAAGCATAAAGGTCAGTGTGAAAGGAAAACACTCAAGTTTTGCTGTGGCCTTTCAAAACAGGATCTGGTTTGTTGTCAGAGTAGTGGGAATTGGCCTGAACATCAATCTGGCATGGGACTGTCAAGCTGCTCTGTTTTCACAAGCGTTAGACTTTATAAGAGAGGAAATACACAGTCTAAAAAGACATCATTTTTCTCCCCCCACTGAAGGGGAAGTGTTCACAGACTGCTGCATGTGCCCATTTAGAAAGCCCCAAAGCCCACCCTACATAACCTTGAAAATCCCAGGAAAAGCACACTATGAAACTTGGAAAGGTTTCCATGGGAACTGTTCTTCTACTTCTGCTAATAAAACAGACCTATAACACAAATGATAACAGGTCCCAATTTCTGCACCAAACTACAAACGGTGAACACTACAAAGGGAAGCGGTGAACACTACAAAGGGAACCAGTAACGAGCAGAAGTGTAAATCAACGAAACTGCTAAATTAGGTACGTGTGTCACCCTATGAAAAACCATGAGCATATAAACAAAGCCCTTGGAGAAAAGAAAAAAGATCATTTTAATTATACCACATCCAGCCAACATAAACCTCATGGATTGTGTGAAATCAGGTTTGTTCTTCTGATACTCAGCAGGAAACCCTGTAGCAGATCAAATATGTTCAGGGAGGCTGTCTTGCTAATTGCCGCTCCTAGCTGAGCCAAAGCAAACTATTTAGACAAAGGAGAGAATTCACTTTTTATTTAGTATTAATTATGAAATAGCATGTCTGGATGGGCTTCACAATACCACTGCATTTCCTGGGGAAAAGAAGCAGTTCTAATCCTGTGAAATAATTGGAGACTTAACCTGTTGCTTCATACTGGAACACCAACATGTGCTTACAATTAAGTGCAAGATGAAGGATGTCTTGAGTAATGCCTTTCCTTCAGTCACAGCAGAATATGAAAATACTTTAAAGCTTTCTTTACAGGCATTCTTGTATGTTCTCGCTTTACACTGACATTAAAGTGAAGCGTTCTTTTTTCTGTTGTGACTTTTACGTTTCCTCCTGTTTTTTACTTTTGAAGCCTGTTGTTATGGCCATTTTGTAGCATCCCTTTTACTTCTCACTAAAGATTCTGGATTTTTGCACTGGGTATTTTGGGGCTTGAGTGCATCACTTGGGCTCTCACATTTTGTGCTACTGATAGCCTACCAGACATTGGCTGGAGCTTTTATTTTTCTCCTGTGCTTTTCTGCTGTAGCATGTGAGAGATGTCTCGGAGCCCCTCAGCTGAATATTAACATTTGTAGCCATGGACGAATAAAACCAAAGTGTCTGGGAGGAAGCTGTGATGCTGTATCCCAGAAGGAAGTTTTCAGAGTTGGTCACTCACCTTTCACACTTGGTCATCAGGTCTAGAGCCACTGATGTTCAGACTAGGTTGTTCCATGACCAAATAAAAAAGGGGAGCAATGATGAACTTAGTATGTGCAGCCCGGCTTGTAGGAAGCAGATGAAGAGATGGAGCAGGAATTGGCTGGGACTGAAAGCTGCTTCTTACTGTTGTTTAACAGGTCCTAGTCCTTGCTATGGTTTTGCTTTTTTTTACATCAAACTTTGAATATGTGTAACTGCAAGAACTACTTCTTGGAGAACTTCTGCTCTGGATGAGGCCATGTGGAAAGTCAAATCTTCCACAGCATGGGAAGAAATCTTCTCTCAAAGGGAACAAGCTATAATAAATAGTGTGAAGACCTCTAAAATTCAGGCTTTATGGTTCAGTTTCTGTCTCACTGAACAACAACCCGCTGTGCCCTTACTTCGCTGCCTCTCAGCACCCCCATCCATCAGCTCCCTGAAGGAATGTTAGTTTGTTCATGTGCACAGGGTCATCCTCCTGCGCCAGGGCACTGTGCCTCGCTGGCAGGACTGCCGGCAGCCTTGAAAGGCCAACAGATCTCTAGAGCTGGAAGGACAGCATATGTTAGATGCCTTTTAATGATGAAAACACTTTAGGAAAAAAAAAGCACATCATAGCCATTCAGACTTTCATAATGATGCATGAATCGAGTTGCTACTGAATTTATGCACAGTATAGTAAAAGAATAGTATTTGTTATTAGTTTCCTAGCTGTCAGGGTCAGTAAGTAGCATGGTACAACCTCTCTTCGCTCAGCTGCTCACACAGGCTTTGTGGGTCTGCATGCAGATACACACATGCATGCTCTGGGCTTTATTTGAATGTCACTGAAACAAAAAGGACTTAAGTTAACTTATGGTCTTGCGTGTAGTGCAGTTAGAGGGTGTTGCAGATGGAATGTTGTGCACTTCTGAACAAAGTTTCTCTGCTATAATGCCCAAAAGGCGGCATATTTCTCTTGGTAAAGCTCCCAGAACAGTTTCTTAGCTTTCCTGTTATGAGTACTGCTACCAAACAGTTAAAATGAGAACCTAAAGCAAGAAGGCTTGTATCCAAACTGCTTGTTTGTATCTTGGCATTAAGTGGCATCTGCACAAGTGATTTTGAAGTAAAACATGCTCCTTTGGAATGATCTGCTCCCCACAGACAGATAGGACACCTCACATCCAAATAAGGTAACCTGTAGCTAGGAGGGCTCTAAAGCTTCTTCATTTGATCACAGTAAATACGTTATGTATACCTGTTAAACAAAACAGATGAATTATAGCTAGAATTTTTTGTTAAGTTGTTCATCTGAATTGTTTTGTTAATAACTATAAAAGTGGGGAGAAGTGTCCAGTTCTGGACTCCCCAGCTTAAGAAGGATTTGGAACTGTTGGAGAGGGTCTAGAGGAGACTACGAAATTGATCAAAGGACTGGACCATCTCTGCTGAGAGAGTTGAGCTTGTTCAGCCTGGAGAAGAGAAGGGGGGACCTCATAGTGGCCTTCCAGTACTGAAAGGGCTACAGGAATGCTAAGGAGGGATTTTTTAGCAGGGCTTGTTGTGATAGGACGAGAGAGAATGATATTAAACTGGAAGAGGGGAGAGATTTAGATTAGACATTAGAAAGAAAGTCTTCACAATGAGGGTGATGAGGCACTGGCACAGGTTGCCCAGGAAGGCTGTGGACGCCCCCTTCCTGGAGGTATTCAAGGCCAGGCTGGACGGGATCTTGAGCAGCCTGATTTAGTGGGAGGTGTCCCTCCCCATGGTAGGGAGGTTGGAACTGGATGATCTTTAAGGTTCCTTCCAACCCAAATAATTCTATGATTCTAAAAGGTAAAATAATGATGTGTGATTAAAACTTGTCTCCATAAATCCCATTAATAACATTAGGGGAAAAATGGAATAGGTGTTGAAGGTGGGATACTCCAAGATGACTTCACTAGAAGAATAAAGCTACATAATTAGCACATTACTGTTTGTACACTCTGTATCCAAAGGTGCCACAGAACATCAACAAGGGCCATCAGTCCCCATAGTTGGGGCATATATCCTTGCTGTGTCCCATAGGGAGAACCTGGCCAACTTTTTCCCAGACTGAGGGCATGATGTGGCAAAGCAGAACTTTCCTTTGCCTGCTTGGAAAGGTCTTTTGGGGCTTGATATATCTCACGGTTTGCAGCCATGTGCAGAACTGGGGAGAGAGGGAGCAAGGCAGGAACGCACCAATATGTTTCTGTAATTATAAATTATACCATATGTTACCTGGAGTTCAGTCTCTAAATTCTGCCTGACCCCAATAGCACGTGGCTGTAATTAAGCTGTCTGCCAGAGCGGATTTGCCTGGTGATTACATATCGGGGCCTGACTGCGTGTGATAGCGAAGGAAAGGGGTGAGGCACCTGAGGACCTTGACAAACCACTTGTGAGCAGATGAGCTCTTACCACAATTTAATCAGGCTTTGGAAAACATGCTGAAACAATTCATAACAAGTAAACAGGATAGGAGTGACCTGTAATCATCTGCAGGGGAAACTGTTGCCATTGGCCGTGGCATGTGCCAGCAGCTGAGTGCCAGCGCGGAGCTGTGGGGACCAGGCTGTTGAGCTAGACCACACCAGATGTGCAGGGTCCATCCCTGTGTGTTGGTCACCCCTTTCTAACTGCAGTGTTGCCCTGTGATCAGTCCAGTTGGATTGTCCTCATGGTGAAAGAGTTTTCCTTACATCTGCCCGGAATTTCCTGTGTTACCATTCATGTCTCTTCCTTTCACTGGGCACTGCTGAGGAGAGGCACATGTCTTGTGCTCCAGCCCCTGACCATCCTGGTGACCTCCCACAGGCTTGTTTTTGTATATCTATGTCCATCTGGGGAGCCCAAGAACGGACCCAACGCTCCAGATATCCCACTAGTGCTAAGTAGAGGGGAGGATCATCTCCCTCAGCCACGCTGATTTATAAGGGTAGTAGATGTGTTTAAATACTGTAGCGACAAAGGCTATGAATGTACTCTGACAGAATGGAAACTACAGGAATATTCACATATAGCATTCATAATCCATATGTGCTTACATTAAGTGATAGCTTTATTGTGTCCAGCAAAATGTTCCTGCAAGTGCTAATGGAAAACTGAGATTGATCTAAAGGCAGGTATATGCCAGCAGTCTGCAATAAACATGCTGCTTTAAAGTCATTTTGGAGAAATTTTCAGATTAAAAAAAGATAGATCGGTTGCCTAAAATAAAAGAAAAAAGGAAAAAACGATGACTACTTCAGTCTAACGAAGTACCTTCCCTTGGCCCTTTGAAGTTTTCCTTTTCTCAGATGAAAGGTCCACATGACCAGATACTTGGCTTTTTCCCTGCTAATATCTCTGCCTTAGCAGGATGAAAGAACAATAGAGAGAAGATGGCTTTTGATAACACTCAGACAGTGATCTGGTCTGCTGCTGAGCGGTGCCAAGACAAGGTAGATAAGGGTTTATCTTTGATCTTGATGAAATAATTGACACTCAGTGATGCTCATGTGTTAGTTGAAAATTTCCTCGTCTGTATTGGTCTTGTGGTGTTCATGGAGGGACCAAGGGGCTTTTCCTGCCCATGTCTCCGATCCTGCAAAGTGTTAGGGGTCCCCAAGGACTCTGGCTTCCCAGGGTCAGTCCTGTGGGGATGGAGGCTTTGTGGTTTTTGGACCAGCTGACTATGTCAGGAGTCTATTTGGATGGTAACTGTGTCTTGTTGCCTGGTGACCCACAGGACATACCCTGAGGTCACAGCTCTGATCTGGCCACACTGTTTTACCTCTTGTGCTTTCCATGTCAGAAGTGAGGAGGAGAACAAGGTTGGATCCTCTCTTCCACTCCCCTTATTTCTCTCCCCAGTCTTGTGGGGCTGTTTCTCACATCTTTTTCTCTCACACTTCACTGTCAGTTCTTAACCCATTCTCCCCTGTGGTGCCTCTGGCAAGGCAGAGGGGCTGGTCTGTGCCCTAGGCTGGGGATGCTGGAACCAACCGTGCCTTGCAGGAGCAGCTACTGTCTCTCCTCACAGCACATCTGACGCCTGGGCACCCACACCCAATGCACTCATGATATATATTAAAAATCACACCAGAATTTTCTCCCTAAAGGCAGATGGAGTCTCACAACAAAGCTCTGGGTGGGCTGAACTCCCTCCCCATCTCCTTGAAGGTGGGCATGGAGGGACTTGATGCCCAGCCCCGCAGCCTAGCCTGTGCTGTGGACAGAGCCAGTTCCTCCCTCCCCAAACTGTCACCTCTGCTTGTGTTTCTCCAAGGATATGTTAAGATTTGGGAAATGCTGAGACCTCTCATTCTGTGTGTATGAGGGTAAAGTCCTGCCCCCCTCCCCAGCTGAGCTATGTGAGCCTGAAAGGGAAAAAGATGATTTGAATTCAGAGATATGCTGTAATTTCGTGTCATACAGGTGAAACGGGCACCCACAGAAATAATTTGTTCCTCTGCTTAGTGCCCGCGGTTAATTGTGCAGCATCGGTGTCAAGGATTGAGGAAAACTTTTCATACATGTTAAAAGAAATTTATAGTAGATCATATTTCATAGATTGGTTGGGGTTGGTAAAGAACTTAAAGCCCATCCAGTTCTAACCTCCCTGTGACAGGCAGGGACACCTCCCACTGGATCGGGTTGCTCATAGCCTCATCCAGCCTGACCTTGAACACCTCCAGGGATGGGGCAAACATGACTTCTTTGGGCAACCTGTGCCAGGGCCTCCTCACCCTCACTTGAAAGAATTACTTCCTAATATCTAATCTAAATCTCCCCTGTTTCAGATTAAAACCATTCCCCCTTGTCCTATCCCTGCACTCCCTGATAAAGAGCCCCTCCCCAGCTTTCCTGGAGCCCCTTTCAGTACTGCAAGGCTGCTCTAAGATCTCCCCAGAGCCTTCTCTGTTCCAGGCTGAACAAGCTCAAATCTCTCAGCTTGTCCTCATAGCAGAGGTGCTCCAGCCCTCTGATTGTATTTGTGGCCTCCGAACGCACTCTAAAAGATCTGTGTCCTTCCTATGCCGAGTACTCAGAACTGAACGCAGGACTCCAAGTGAGGTCTTGCAAGAGCAGAGTAGAGGGGCAGAATCACCTCTTTGTTGCATTTTAGTTTTCTGTCATCATAGAAGCTACATAGACAGCAAGGTCCATAAATCAGAGTGATCACAAGAGGGAAAGTTATGTAATCTTATTATCCCATGATATTTGGTTGTACCGGGAGGAAATATTAAGCAGACTGTTATTTTTTTCCTAGGAGTAATTAAATAAGTTTCCTCGAAGGTTTCTGACTAAACTGCCTATTACCACATTTGTAATTCCTATTTCACGCATTGTTAGTCTATGAATTCTAGTGGCCTGAATAAGAGGTGTTAAAATTATATAAACTAAGGGATGGTATTAGAAGAGAGCTGCATAAGCGATCCAAAATAATGTTCTGGCTGCATCTCTGTTCAGATGTGTCCTGCAAGTTTTCATTTTTTATAGAGAAATAAAAGTGACAAAAGGGCAAGAAAAATATGACTGCAGTGCTGAAGTCTTAGCTAAACTATAACTGCACACAAACCCATTTTTTAATTCTGTTTCCAGTTACCTAAGTGATCTGAACAATATTTAAACCCAACAGGAAAGGCAGCGCCAGTTCAGCTGGACAGACGTTCACTTAAAAGAAAGGATATGATTCCCTTCATGTTTCTATGCCTGCTTTACAGATGCAATCCCGTTAAGTGGGATTTCATGCATATAAATGACTTGAAAATTGTCTCAAAATGATTAATTTTATAGTCTTATTTTGATATGTCTGTTGAGGAGCAGGTAGATTACATAAGAATTGTCAAATCTAGTAATTAAAGAGATT
Organism: Neomorphus geoffroyi; assembly: GCA_033558235.1. Classification (NCBI taxonomy): domain Eukaryota; kingdom Metazoa; phylum Chordata; class Aves; order Cuculiformes; family Neomorphidae; genus Neomorphus; species Neomorphus geoffroyi. The sequence goes on along the minus strand of JAUMJM010000005.1, from coordinate 96,337,281 downwards.
TAAAATTTAATTTATCCTTGCAAGTCCTTTCTTGTGGTGAAAACAGACAGTTTTTATCTCAAAGCAATGCTAACCACAATTGGTGGAAACTACATGCCCATCAGTTATGGCTATGGGTAAATCACCATACTTAGTGGCTGCTGGGAATGGTGTGAGGCCCAGGAAGGGAACTACAGATTGTAAGCCTGTAACTATGGTAAAAATGATAATGTATGTTGAAAACAGTGACAGGGCTATTCCAGTAAAAGATAAATATTCTAGATACACTCTTGAACTGATGCCATTTGATATACCTCAGCTGTAAGCCGATTTTCCCCCTCTGTAGAGAACTGGGTCCATAAACAGCAGAAATCTAATTGGTGTGATCAGAAGTGTTCGTACTTTGCAGGCGCCCTTGCTCTCATAAATAACTACAGTAGAGCTTAGCAGAACAGTTGAGTATTTATCAAAAAGATGTGCTTATGGTACTTGGTAAACTGTACAAATCTAGTTGAATTACAACAAAATACAGCTGTGTCATAACAAAAAAGAAATCTAACTATGTGAAGTACAGTGAACTATTCTTTGCAATTAAAAATCAGCTTAAAGGAGTTCTAAAAGATTTTTCCCTCAATTTGAAGCTTAGCTTTTGAAAAGACTTCAGGGAATTCACCGGATCTTTCAGGTATCTTCCATTCCTATACTAATTTATGTGACTCAGAACAACTCAATAAGGGAATGGAGATTAAACAGGGATAGTTTTACATGAATAAGACACCAGCCTGGTCAAGGTGTTCCTCAGCTCATGAGAACTTCAATTCATTCTATGTCAGTCTGAGCTTCACTGAAGGTTTTGCTAAATCTTCTTGTTAGAGGGGAGTCTGTTAGATGGGATTTGTTGGTGTCTTGAAGGGCAACCCTGTGAACATATTCAGTGACAACGCTTTGTAAACTGTTGGTAGAGACAAGTAAGTCTATTGGGGTTTACTCTAGGTTTGTGGAGCCTGGTGCTAAAACACATGCTTAGTTTATTTGGTCTTAGCTTAGTATTTGTCTTAGTACGTTACATGACATCAATTTCCATGGTACCGCTGAAAGTTGTGTCAGTGCCTGATGGCCTTTCTTTGGCATCACCACTCAAAAAAATGCTGCTTTTTGAACTCTGCTGCTGGGGGAAGTAACCTCCAATCTGCCTCTGACTTCACCACTATTCTTTCAAAATAATTTCAGAAAAGAAAGGCAGGTCCCAAACAGTCCTATTAACACTGTTGTTAATAACATCTTTTCCCTCTATTTTAAAAATTCCAAGAGGCACCTGTTGTTTTTTTAAGTCAATGGGAAATATTTATTTACGTGAAGAAATGCCTTCATCTGTTTGAGCGATACGTTTGGTTTGCACATGTTACTGCTGTGCACAGGAACATTTGCTGCTAATTAGAAGAGCATGGCTCAGTTTGCAAAGCAAAGTGCCTCTACAAATGGATTTTTCCTGTTTGCCTTCTGGTTTCTCTTCTCAACTTGAGTTTTTCAGGTGCACAATGGTCTTCACTCAGAGAAAAGACCATCTGTGTTTTGTTGATGCTCAGAGGAATAAAACTTTTCAGATGAGAACTGATTTCAGTCCTTCTCCTTTCCTGCCTTGATGCTGAAGTTGGTTTTGTGGCTGTGCCAAGCAAATTGGCAGAGGCTGCTGGGCATTGCAAGACCATGCTGATCTGTGTCTGGAGCGGCTCTCCACTCCTGTTATCCTGTAAGAGTATCTGTTTATTTTTTGTATGATTTTCAGTCAGAGAAATACCATTTATGCTGCAGAAAGTGACAATAAAAGCGTTGCGTGGTGTGATGTTTTAGCTTTATGTCAAAGGAACCTCTTCCGGCTGCTGCCATTGACGGGGCTTCTCTTCTCATAACAAAACTTGGGGGTTGGAGAGAAATAATGTACAAAAGAGGAGAATTTTCTGAATGCCTTTGCTAGTGCACTTTAATGGGCACTGTGAAACTCCTTGTGATGTAATTGCAGCAGTGCTTTTGATCACTGTGTGCAGTGCAGCAATCCAAATCTGAACATAAACATGTGCGTCCCCCTCCTGGCCACGGGGTTTGTAGCAACCAAAAGAGGTTTCCCTCAAAACTTAGCAACGCTCATTTGTTGGCAGGGAGAAAGAATAAAGACTGAAGTTTAGCACCCCATAGGGCAGTTCACAGCTCTAATATTAAGCACCAATGTAAAAATGACAGTTTTATATGGTTTTTTGCGGTGTCTACTTACTTGCCTTGTGAATAAGAAAATTGCTATTTCTGGGCGGTAAACCTGGCCTAATTCTCTGACGGCCCTTCCTTAAACAGGAATCTGTCCTTTGAAGGCTGCAGTGCTGCACCCAGAGGAGCAATACACCCAGACGCTGTCGTGGCTCTGGTTTGCTGGGTTGTGATCTTACAAAAGTGAGTACCAATTTCCAAAACATTTGAGCAGATCTTCATTTGCAAAACCAACCCTTAGCTGAGGGGCAGCAAGAGGGTCCCTGCCTGGGGCAAACTGCCCTGGCGCTTCTGCAAGTGGTAGGTGGCAAGGTTCCCCAGCAACTGATAGGCTGTATTTTAATTTTAAAGAACACTGATTCTTATCTGATGGTTTGTGCAACGTATCAATTGTTTGCAATTTTTACCTACTCCAAGACTCACTATTTATTTTGTTGTGGCAGGGGCTTTAATAAATTATAGGAGACAAGGATAAAGAGGAGAATCTAACCCTTAATCAGAGCAAAAAGGAATCATGTTAATGTGGAACTGGAACTATTTTTTTCTCTCTGTAATGAATGTACAATATTTTTCTCCATTATTAGCTGTTGGCTGTGGAAATGAAAATATAGAGGCTGGCGACCCAAGGCCATAGAAATGAGGAAACGTTAGTACATAAAACCATTTGCACTAAAATATTAAACTTCTCCAGAAGATAAATAACGGTGTGTGTTAGTGGTGGTAGAAGAGTGATGTTTGCTATCAGCTCTCATAGTTTATCCCATGCAGAGCGTTGCCTCTGGACTATGGGCTTGATAGATGCTCTCAGCCGTCCTGGCATAGCAGGAATCAAGATTTTGTTTCACACTTAACCTAGTGGATCAAGAAAGAGAAGTCAAAAGGCAGAATGGATTATTAATTTGCTGAGTGTGCACATTAATACTGCTGTAAACCTCTTGGGCTTAGTCCACTTTAGGATCATGTGGTCTTTAAGTGACTAATGGCATGGACTGCAGCACTCACATCTGCTCACTCCAGATCTTTAAAGTTTGAAGAATTTTAAAGAGAGAGCCCCTTTGGGGCCCAGAGAGTGAGCAGCAGCAGCATTCAAAGAAGGAGGTATGCCCATTAAGTTTTATTGTTCATGCTCACTCTCTCTTTCTACATGCCGTTGCCGTGAAGGTTTTTTTACCCGTGATGGGTTGCAATACACACAAATCCTGCAACTGTTTTCTGCCTCAGATGGACAGTCCTGCCCCTGTGTGATGCACAAGCTGAGGACATATCCTGGTACCAGCTATCTTCGTACTGGCTTTTCCTTCCTTAATATGAGGCACATAGCTGAAATACAGTTGGTGTGTCAGGAGCTTTCTAGAGGTGTAATAAATCTGCATTTGTGGCATTGCTTTTACAGCACCTGTGGGTGAGTGTACCCCGGGGACAGCTGGATGTGATGTAGTTTTGTCTGAATCCTAAAGGGTTATCGCTAAGTAGTATTGTCAGCATACTTGAGCTTAAAGTGAATATTGCTGAACATGTTACAAAGTTCTTAATATTAGTTTGCCAAATTGATATTGTTATCGTACAAGGAATAAATAACTAGCAGGTTTGCCTGCGGTCAGTCTTGTGTGGCCATTTCGAGCTGCTGATGCAAGTGCGGGTTGTTAAACAATTTTAAGCACACCCGTTTTGAACCTTGTAAAACTAACATTTAATGAAGTGAAACGCGGATCAATGGTAAATTTTGTGCAGTGGCTCAATTGTATTGATTGCAAGGTTCAAAGACTTTCAGTATGGACCTGTTAGACATCTATAATGTTAGAGTTGAAATGATGCTTGGCAAATGCTAACAAGGTTGAAAGGCAGGGTGGATGTGTTTGCTTCCTGCTTTCAAATAATCTGCTGCTTCTCAGTCAGTTAGGAGGGGTAGGAACTGTTGGTCACGCAGGAGGTACTCCTGTATCAGTTTTATTGGGTTGCGAAGAAAGGGAGGGACTTCTGTGCCTGCTCAGTGGCGAAAGCACCACTGTAGCAGCTGTGGGTGTTAGACATGAAGTGTTGGTGCTCTCGCTTGACTCTTGCATTGTACAACACTTGTCTTTCTCTTCTCGGGGACTTTTGATTGTTACATGTATGCACGCACTGGTAAAAGGGCTAAACTTGATCTAAACACGACAGACCGCAAACAGGATCTCCCCTGCTGAAGCATGGCCCCTCCACGGCTGTGTGGATGGCCATGCAAGGTGGCCCTGGCCACAGTGCAAGGACCTGCTGGAGACTGTGGTTGCCATAGTGGTTGTTTGGTAAAGCAGGTAAGAGTATAATTTAGCTCTCTTTGGCTTTGGCACACTAAAAGCTGGATCCTGGCTCTGGTCTGGCCCCCTAGTGAGAAGTCTGTACTTTCTAAGCACTCAAGGATGCCAGTGGCTTTTTCTCTACTACACAGATATGTCCTGTGCTCTGTAGTCTCAGCCAAATCGTGCACCTCATCCTGCCCAGCAGCAAGGTGGAAATGGGAAGATTTATGGTCAGTCAGAGAGTACTGCAAAAATATAATCAATATAGATGAACCAAAGAGTTTTAATCTTGCTTTGTAATAGCTATCTATCCATTCTCCATATATATTACACGTTATATCATTGAACACTGCTGGCTTGCAAATTGTCATGCAATATAACATGTATAAATATGTATACACACACCAAACAAGCACCCCTTTCTGTGTGACTGCGTGTGCGCTTGCAAGGGAACAGAACCAACCAACTTTCATGGCAAGTATAGCAGTGCAGTGCTGTAAGCAAATAACAGAATTTGGGTGCTGTATTTGACCCTGACAGTTCATGGTCCTGTTAACTAGCTGGATGATGTTCATGCACTTAATACCTGGCTATGAAAGGTTCTTGTTTTATAAAACAGCTGCTACCTCTCCCACATGTATTCTGACAACAATCAAACCCATAGCAGCCCACTATGGAACTGCTAAATATAGTATGGCCTGAAGTTATAAGCTTGTGTTTCCTAGATATTTTTTGTACTGATTTCCCCCTTCTCCCTCCTCATGGGTGGTGAAGGAGAACTTAAAGTTCAGGTGAGCAAACCAGCAGCAGGGCAGGAGGAAGAAGAAGAGTCTCTACCTCTGCCACCACAGCATAAAGAATAGAAAGAGAAATAAAGGACTATTAACCAAAAATGAGCTTTTACTAGCCTATGGAAGATAAAGCTCCTGCCAATTCTGGAACAAGGAGAAGAAACCAATGCTGAACTAAGAAAGGGCTGGGGCTTAAGTATAGCAGGATATTGGTCCTACACTAGAGCTCGGACCTGGGTGGCTCTGCTGAAGCTCAGCCCCAGCAAGCATCCTCCAGCCAGGGAAAAATTGATCTGAGACATTGAAACTCCTATGCAAGAAATATTGCCTTCAGGAAATTCTTTCCCTTTAGGGGAATGCACAAAGAGGTAGAGCATTAAATCCTGAGTGTCTTAATTGAAGACGACTTGTTGCCACTGCTGCAATAATACCAATCTTCTTGTTCATAATACATTACTTATTTTACAGAGGCTGAATGAAGGAGAGGGCGTTCTCTTGCTCTGAGGTATGCAAATGTTTATGAATGGTTTGGTGCTTGGTTTAACAGCTTACACTTTTAAAGACTTGACATCTTGTTTGAATTACCTAAACAGATATATGCTATTTCCAGGAGCTGTTGCTACTGCTGGGCTTTTGTGATAGTCTTAACATACAGTTTCATTTTGAACATGGGAGAGGTCATAGCATTTTGCTATCTCAAAATACCTGACACTGACAACAGATAACAAATATCATTAAATAAAAAAGAGGTCAGCACTCTACAGGCTGATTATTTATAAATAGGTCCACCAGTCAATACCTGATGGTTTATTGAACTTAATGAAACTCATGGCAACCAAATGTGTATTTTAAGAAGGCATTTGACCTTGGGCTTCTCTCCTGATGGGGGATGTGGTCTGCTGCATCAGTTGTTCAAAATCAATGATCTCCAGCACTGTCCTGTTGAGGGTTCTTGTTTTTAAGAGTGATATTGTAAAATGTGACAATATTCTGCTGATGAATGACTCTATACTGATATCCGTGTGGAGAAGGGTGGGCAGGGTCATGTGGTAACTCTAAAAATGCACTGATAATGAATGAGGAAAAAAAACCTGCTGGGGATGCCATTTTATCCATTTAGCACTTGGGTCCTTGCATCAACTGCCCTTGCATCAACCTTTGCCATCACAGCCTGGGGGTGCCTGAGTGAAACCTGTTTGTCTGTTGTATTTCATGAATTTTATAAGATTGTTAAGGCTGTGAAATTCATACTTTATTATTCTCCTGTTCTTAATAATGTTAACAGAGCAAAGCTGCCTGTGTGCAGAATTAATTCTTTTCTGACTTGTACACAAAACTGAAGCCGTAGCCCAAAAATCCGTGCTCAAGCCTCAACTCTTAGGGGTGACTGGACATTATACGCTATCGTCTGTAAATAGATTTAGGGAGAACAGTTGTCCAGTGCAGGAGCAAATGCAGATAAACTAACAATGGCTGCATTTATTATATCAACTGGAACAGAGAGTCAGGCTAGGAAAAGTGTCTTCCTTTAAAGGGTGAAGCAAAATTTGAATTTCTTTTTAAGACTGACACTTAGTTCATGTGAGGGGGTGTACATTGGTAGACAGACAGTTGGGTTCATTGACTTGCAAAGGAATTTTTCTGTGTCTTAAATGCTTAGGGCTCCAGACTGAGACACTGCATGTAGAGGAGCTTCAGTACATGGCATCGTTTCAGCATTGTTGGCATTATTCATGACCTAGATTGAACATGGATTTTCTGGATTCCTGATTTTGGAACTGGAATGTATATAATGGTTGAGATGCTGTATAAAATTAATATGAAATAGTTTGACAAATCTGCTTATGTTGAACTGCTGCTCTGTAACATACCTTTTAAAATGAACAGTTTTTCCCTAGAATAATACTGTTACTTTCTTGCAAGCACGCTTATAATGGCTCCAAATGTCCATCTATATGAACATATTCCTATGTCTTTAGCTTGACACAGACTGACAGAGAAGCAATAAAGAAGGAAGTGTACAAATACACGTGTGATTGCAAGTGTCCAAAATAACGTTTTAAATAACATGTTTTAAATGTTGTGTATAATAAAGGATTCAGTGAGTCTCTTCATAATATACGCTGTGATTAATTCAAATGAGAAAAAACAGTCATGCAGACAGGCTTTACAGCTAATTAGCAGGATGCATAAAATATGCTCTGCCTCACTAAGGTATTATTGTCATCTGACATATTTGCGAACTCCAATGGAATTTATTTTCCATTCACTTCTGGTAATGCTGCTGATGGAATTGGTGAATTACTGCTTCTTCATCTTGAGACTTGAACTAGTTCTCTGTGCATATTTTTGGAAGTTTCTTTTGTACAATTCTGAGTTTTGCACATTGTCAAGAGTGTTGCATATAGGAAAGCTTATCCCAGCAGCTTAAGCAGTATATGTAGACAGTAAATGTCATTCCTGCACCACTGCCAGTTAAGCTGTCAATGATAAGCAAAGACAGCCTCTAATACATCTTGGAACTTCTTGGCTTGTTTTAGTCCCCTGTACATTAGCTGTGCAATGTCTTTTTAACTATAGGTCCTGGGCTTGACCAAGGGGGCTGATTGCCTAACCTGAAGAAACCTAGTTGAGACACTTCCAGATGATGATCAATAGGTGCATTCTGATAGAGGCTGGGGTGGTGTCTGCAAAAAGGAGACGTCTCAAAACATTTCCTGGTTGTAGAAGGCTGGATGCTTTGGTCTTTCAAAGTAAAATTTTCATGCATGAAGGAGAATCCAGCCTCTCTTGCTTTTGTACATGCTTTAAGTAGTGTCTTAGGTACAGAGAACACATTTTCGGTAAGGAGATTGGTGAGCATGTTTTTGGTAACTATGAATGGCTCTAGACCTGCCTGAGTATTTTCCAGGACTTAGGTATGTAATCAGAACCAGTGTCCCTGCATCCATTTCAGACACTTGATGTGAATAATTGCTGTGCTGAAATAACAAACCACAAGCTAGAGCTAACGTATGTAAATACCCAACTCCATCCCCAACTTGAACAATAAATGTTGCTGGGAAAATATCTTGACAATAAATTCCCTTAATAAAACCTAGTATGTGGTTTTCTTCAGTAAACTTGGGTGTGGTTTGAAATGGTGCCTGTCTTGTACCATGTGCAGAGCACCTCCATGTGTTCTCTACCTGAAACTTCAGAAAACTCATTTTGAATGGCTCACTTCATTTCCCTTGCTCAATCATAAAGCATTTTTTTGGTCTCTAGCTTCTAAAATCATCCTTTTACAGAAAAGATTTCCTACCCTGAAAGAAAACAGACAGAAGAAAACAGAAGAAATGTTGCTAAAGAGATAAATGACAGACTCAGCCCTAAACCCTGAACTTGCAATTTATTTGAAGAAAATGTTCAAGGAGTGCAAAGACAGGACATCTGTTTCATGTTATTCCCAAAGCAACCTGCTTATTCAGCTGCAGACATCCCCACCTGCTCCTCTAATGAGCTCGGATCTCACAATATTCACCATTCACCCTTTCGAACCTATCTGAAGCAAAAGGGCGCTGTCTAAAATTCAGCATAGGGTGAACCCTCTGCACACGTGCTCTTGGAGACTCTTTAACTCCCACACTACTGGAATTGTGATGGCTAAATTAGGCATTACTGTACATGGTCCTAATGTAGGTTGTTATATGTGAAATTAGTGCAGTCTGGGGGCTGGTGAGTAGTTTGGGCTCTGGCCTTCAAGACAGAATTTTTCAATGTGATCCTTTTCTAATGCACCACTGGTGTTTGACATTTACAATCGCCTGCTTACGCAAACTAAAGAGTAGCAGAAAGAAACCGATGTGGTTTTTTTTTCTCCCTGAGCTTTAATTTTATAAAGTAAATATCACAAAGAAATGCTTTGCAGGTGCTTTTTAGCACAGTGAGCATAACGCTTGGGGAATGCAGTTGAAATCCTTGGCTAAGGCTGCAGAGTCACTGTGTTTCAAAATTCATATGACTTTGGTGAAAACTCTGGACCAAGTCCTCGCAGCCTGCAGAGATGCCTGCAGCAGTGGAAAAAGTGATCCAAAACGGTGCAGTTGTCTACTCGGGCAGCTTTGTTTGTACCATGCAGAGACAGGAAGGGAACACCTTGAAACTCTGCAGAAGCGACAGATCCTGGTCTGAGCCCCCAGGTCTGAAGGCGTCTACGGCAGCACAGTGCCCAGGCTCCTTTCAAGACTGGTGATTGAAAAATCTGTTCAATTGTAGCTAAGCACTCTGAGCTGACTTCTGTTGACCTGTGCAGACCAGGCAAAAAATGGTTTTTGTAGACTCTCAGGAAAAGATTTTTTTCTTGGTTAAAAGCATTCCTATGAGCTGTTCTGGGTGTCTTTCCTTATACCACACAATTTTTTTCTGTCCGTACAGGCAGATACACATTCTCAGAAGCAGATCTTCTCATTCAAGAAGGACCTTTAGTGTTTTCCTTACCTTAAACACTGCTATTAATTTGCCATTTACTTTGTGTGATGGCTTTTGCTTTTTTTCAGCCACTTTTTCCTGGACTAGTCTTGACAGGAGAGGATGCATCTCTGATGGATTCCCAGGAGGTCTCAGTGCAGGATCCTTAGGCCTATGGGCAATGAATAATGAAAATAAGTGACAAATTGAAATTCCTTGTATTGGCATCTTCCAGTGGGCTGCCCCAGCCCAGGAGGTTCTGAAACATGGGGCTTGATTCAGGCACTGGGTGACACAGCATAGAGTTGATGCAGCCACTCTGCTGTCATGCATAGAGTTTTGGTAGTGTCAAGGTGGGTTGCGCAGGAACTTGAGATGGGATAGCTGTATCTGATAGCCCTGAAAACATTGTCTGTAGTCACAGACCAAAAAAGAGCACCTCTGGAAGAGTGAAAATGTCTTCTGAGTGTCATCTAAAATATCACCAGCTGCAAAGGAGACAGGTTTACTCTCCTGATCAAATAACCTTTCTGGTTTTGTCATCCTGAGTAAACAGAGACTCTTATTGCTTGTCAGGATTTAATTTCATTTGCCACTTATTTTTCAGAGGACCAGGCTGGACTTGATGATCTCAAAGGTCTTTTCCAGCTTTGTGATACTGTGATACTGTGAAATATCAATGGCACTTCTCTGTGCCAACATAATCCTGAATGTGAGACTGAGAGGTGATACAGTAGTGGTTGCAGACAATCCTGGCAATGGTTGGCTGCACTGGAGCTGCTTAACAGCTTTGCTTGTGCCTCTGCTCCCCGTGCCAGAAACCCTGTGTCACGCTAGTGACCCCCTGCCACGTGCCACGAGCAAGTTACAGCGAGACCATAAGCTGTATGATCAGCTATGAAGTGAACTCTGATAGCTCTTGCAGAGGATAGATTATTATCAGAAAGCTTTTATATAAATGCTGGGTTGAAGGAGTCTTGCGGTATTCTTTATAACAGAAAATTTTATGTCTAAGTGTTGAACCTGACTAGATGAAACTCAGCAGTGGTAGCATTATTAAGGATGTGTGAAAATCTAATCTGCAAAAAGCAACCAGAAATTGCATATAATGAAAGGAGATCTGCAGGTAAGTGTTTCAATAGAGACCACTGGGAGAATAATCTTTTTCATGATGGTAAAAGGCAGATCCTCTCTGCTGCTGTCTCCCAGGAACAGTAGATCCAGAAAACTGAGCTACAACTCTCTGTTGGAGTGAGAGGGAGCAAATAGCCACTTTCTCCACAGGGGGAAAAAAAAAATATTGGCAGTCATTTGTTTTCCTGATGCACAGTGCTCAGTGTGGAGCACTCAGATGGTATCTAAATGCGGAGTTTCCATTTGTAACAAAAACATCTCATGGTAATTAGACTTATTAGGTTTGGCCAAATGCCAGGTAAAAAGCTGGATGCTAGGGTGGATAATACATAGCTATTGGCATGGTGCTTCACAGATCCGGATATGCTCCATTTCCAACAGCTTTTGGTGTCCTTACTGGCTTGTATTACATAGACACTGCACATAGTGAGTCAGTTTACGTAGCACAGTACACAGCTAAACGTCTTTTCCGATGTCCGTTATTAAAATTTATTGTATTTAAGTTAATATATCTGTGGAATTAAGTGTAATGGTTTTGTCTTTGTAAATGAGTTGGATATTTCCTATTATTGGCAGTTAGACTTGTTGGGCCAGAAAAATAAATGAGAAAAGGGAATTACAGAAGATTGTAAATTCAATTGAATACCAACTATATATGATTATACTTAATAAGTGGCAATAATAGCTGGAAACTCTGGCGTGGTAAAAAAACCCTGAATCCTCACTGGAAGAATGACTTTGCTATTTGTAACCAATTTCACATGCTTAGTAACTTAGTTATACATTGATTTCTGTAAATGGTACAAGGAGACATTTAGCATTTTAAGTATTTTAAGCATTTTAAGTAAGTAAAGAGAAATATGGGACACAGGGCTATTCGACCACACAGGTAAGTCAGGGCCCAGTTCTCACTTAGGAATTACTGGCAGTGATATGATAACTCTTTACTGGGACCATAAGAAATGAGAGGCTATGGTAAAAACAATCCGCACACCATGAAAACTATTGTCTTTCTTAGCAGAAAAGGCCAAAGCACAAACGCTTGTCTTGAATCTAGAGACGGTCCCTTCAGCCTGGGACAAAGACATGCTTATAGAGGAGATTGTTAGGGAAGTATTTATAACTGCTCTGTGTATTGCACCTCTTCCATGAATAAGTAGGCATCTTTCACATCCACTACCGTCATTTTTCCTCCAGTGAGGAAAAAAGTGCTGTATACGCAGCAGATGCTGAAATCCATTGGAGCACTGGTCCTAGTAGTTGGGAGTACTAAAGAAAGATTAACAGTGAACTAACAGAGAGTTAGTTATGGCTGAGGTTTTTTCCTTCCTCTTGAATGAATGAAGAGTTTATTCACTCCCAATTCAGAAATAAGAATAAAAAGAGAGCATCTTCAAAATGATTCAGTTACCATTGAGGTTAACAGTGGCTTAGGAATTTGTTCCCTTGTGTAGCTCGCTGACCTTGCCTGCAAATCTGCCATTAATAACGAGATGTGGCTGTAGGATCTTACATGATAATAGCTGCAGGTTCACAGTGTAAGTAACAGGTCAACGCCCTGCACCATGCAACTTAATATCCATCACGAACAAACTAAGTGGAAGACACAAAAGATCAGCTTATGCCTATTAACCACAGGACACGTGGTAAAGTAACTTCATACCCCCACTTAAATTCTGTCCCATTTAATTCCCTACCTCTATAATTTCAGTAAAACAATTGATTAACTCTGTTGATATAGTTATTATCTTTACTGGTCAATATATTTGTCTCAATCTAGTCTTTCTCCAGGAACAAGACAGTTCTTGATACCTCAGCAGATTATTTGCAGGTATCAGTTTTGTTTAAGCTTTGTGATTAAGCTTTAAAGGGTTGGTTTAATTCCTGTAATATTCATGTTAATAACAAAAACTTTTCAGAACCTGATTAAAAGTCTGTGATGATAATTTAAAAGAAAGGTCAGCTACACCATTCCCCATTCAATTATGATCAAGTCAGTAACTTTTGATGGATACATTAAATGATGCTGTCATCCGTGGGCATATCACAGAATCAAAATTAGGCCCCTATTTCATTCAGAGTGTAAGCAACACCTGCAATGAAATGGTTTTCTAGCTAAAGCTGGTGTTTTCAAAAGAAGAAAGCTTTGCTGTTTTAAACTGCATTCAGCCAATACTGCGGGTGTCTGCCAATAGACAGCAACCCATAATCTATATATAAATTAGACAAAACCCCTCCATGACAAGAATATTATTAAAGCTGCAAAGTCAGACACTTGGAAGTAAAGAAATGCCAGCATCAAACTTTCCTGGGTGACCTTAGTTTGTCCTCTCTTCCATCGTGCACATGCATAATGATGCAGCTTATAATTACACAGCCAGAAGTTATTACTTTTTTATGCCATATTCGGTACCCGAAATGCCCTTGCTCTTGGGGCTGTGCAGTGCTGGGGCCTTGGCTCTGGACCATTATTGCCCAAATGAATAAGATGGTTTATGGAATAACACCAGAAGTGGATGATTTCTGCCCTGGAAGGAGGTGTGTTAGGGATGTTGGGCTATTGCTTCCACAGTAACTTAGATGCCCTATTGAAGCCGAACTTGCCACATCATGGATAAGGACCTAAGAATGTTCAAATACTGTTGGAAATGGGCTGTGGGCTTTGCATACAATGCCGGGAGCAAAAATGTCCTGGAAATCTTCCTGGAGTTTCCCCTGACATGACGTGTCTCTGTGTCTGTGAGCATATGTGTGTCTGTTGAGCCCCTGGTGGGATTTTAAGCTCATTTAAAAATAACACTTGTGCTTTATAAGGAAATGCATTTCTTGGGGAATTTGGAGCATCATTCTGGCAAGAACAACCATGACAAGTTTCACCAGTCATCTGCTTCTGCATTTTAAACTTCTCTGTATATGTTTTACTCCTACGTAGTATAAAAGAGTTTTTTTAAAAGACATGTCAGAAGTGTATTGTTATGATTTTTACAGAACACAAGCAGAAATATTTGCAACTTCCAGAAGAAAAAATATGAATTAATGGGGTATGATTTTTTTATCTCCATTAAACAGACTTAGCAACAATGCGGATATGGGGACCAGTGGCAGTTGTATATCTTACTGGTGACTTCAACAGACCTATTAGTCTGTGATCTACTATTTTTGTACCCAAATCCCTGACATGGGCATGGAGTGATCTCAGCATGGCTGGAGCGAGCTTGGTCTCTGCATCAGAATGTATGCAAGGGAACATCTCCATCATCCTGGGGCACCTTGCTTCAATATACTCCAAATTTTTGCTCTGTATTAAGCTTTTGCTACCAGTGGAGCCAAAGTAAATGAAATTGAGACTGGTATAGGTATGTCTACTGTGCTGCAGTCAGAGCTTCAAGCAGTGTTGAGGGCATGAGATCAGCTCTAGATCTAGGCTGTGGTGTGTCATCTGCCTATCTTTTCATTCTAAATCTTCTCATTTTTGTTTTGTGTCCATATTTTCTCATTATTAGATCTGAAGTTTGACTTTATTACTGATTTTGTATGGTTTGAGCCAGAGGATGCCTCAGCATGTCATACTTATATAGGACCTGCCTACTTGCCTCATAGCGATTGATGTTTACAAGTATTTTTCTGGTTTCTGTGAAATAATAGTTCAATATAGATATTTAAGCATGAGAGGAGAACTCCGGCCCAGAAGTTGAATAGAAAGTCATCTTTTCATTATTAACTTTGCAGTTACCATAACTTTGTTATATTTTGTTTGCATAGTTGTCTCCTATTTTAAATTTATTCATTGTAAGGACAACAAAATGGAAAAAGGCCCTCAGTATTATTAAGTGTGATTTTTTTGATAGCGATAATAGAGATGATAGATTAAGTTTAAATTTCTGAAACAAATGTGTACACTTACACATGAAAAGTTCAATTGTTTTCTTTTTTAAGAGAGGTTTTTGTGTAACACTTAAGTTTACTCTTGCTTCAGAATGCAAAGGAAATCCTGGTGTAAAGCCAGAGAGTCATAACAGAATTTAAACTGAAATTAGACATGACAGATTTTTTTAACCTTTTGTTTCTGGAGCCTGAGAGAATGCTCTCTCTCCAGTGAAGAAGTCATGAAGAGGGAAATTCAACCTCATTGAAAAATGTTTTATTCCTCCGAGACAGAAAGGAAAGTTCGAGTCAAAGTATTTTTAAGAGCATCAGTCAGTCTTTCTCTGGTCAAACTGCAAACCCACCACTTCTCATTCAATTTGTGGGTTACTCTGCAGATTTAAGCATCTGGCAACATGACTCAAATATCAGCACAGACCCCATGAAACCCAGGGAAATTGCCCCTTGAAGACACAGGGAAGAATAAAATTGTATATAACTTTATTCATGTGTCTATGTGAGCGTACAGTGAATCTAGCAAAGGCCAGATCCTGGCATGAGAAATTTGCAGAAATAGAGCAGAAATATCAGATTACACTGGATGTCTCCAGTAGCCAAAGGATTTGCAGATCAAAGTGAGTGGCCTTCACCTTCTGGGGCAAACCAGATGCAAGAGGATCTGCTCTCCCCAGTGATTTTCCTCGGCATGTAGTGGTTCTGTGTGAATTATCCTTCAGACTGGTCTCTGGATTGGAAATATCATTCCAAGATCAAGCTGCTAAATGTTGTTCAGAGAAAAAAATACCCCTGCTTTTATTTACAGAGACAAAATTTAACCTGTGAGCCTTGTAGCACCAGCCTCAGTTTTCGTTTCTGTGGTAACAGCTGGAACCAGGGATGTGCAGATAGGATGAAAACACATTTGGGCTTGTGTTGGAGAGAACTGTGTATTTGTCATTTCACTTTTATTTTCTTTTGTTCTGTTTGCTCACATATGAATATAATCTAGTAAACCACTATTTCAGGTAGTAATCTAAAATACAGGGAGATGTCCCTAAATTGCAAAGATCTAAAAACTCATGTGGAGTTATTCTTCTCCAAACTAGAATATCATTAAACTCGGTAGAAAAGTGCTGCAAATGTAGTGTAAGTGAAAGACATGACAGACTCTTGGTGTGAAGGCTGTGCTAATGAGACAGATGTCTCAAAGACAATGAATATATGCAAGTCATGCTTGCAGCTAAGGAACATCCTTATACCCTTGTAGAAATGTTTATAACCACCCCAGGCTCATAAGGTTGTGAGATTTCTTCCTAGGCTGGGCTGGTGACTGAAGCTCACTTGCTTGCAGTAGACTAGTTTTCTGTCGTCTCGTTGGCATACAGGTTTGCCATTTGCAAGTAAATCTAAGTTTACATACCTGCATTCCCCAAAAGACAAGAAGCCACTTGCAGTGAGCTCCCCATGTGACAGGAATCCAACTTCTCAACTTTCTCAATTTCTTTGACTTTTTGAGCACAGAAAGTTATACAATGCACCACTCTGCAGGGAGCCACACGCTGATTTTAATTGTGCACTGCAATCAGCCACTTGTTTGCAGCCCCCTGCAATGGCTTAGCTTTGACCTTCAGCTGAGGACATGACAGGAACCAACTCTGCAGGCAAAAGGCATGAAGGAAACGGAAGTATTGCTGAAATCCTCTGCTTTGATGCTGTGAAGCAGATTGGGATTGTGTAAATGTAACTCTTGTGAACTTTGACTCTTAGCATACACCTCAGAATGTATTTTATAGTGTATTGATTGGTAAAGAAAGCATAAAATACTACATAATCCCATATTCTCTTCAGCAGTTTGCATTACCCAAGGCAAAACTGGACCCAAAGGGCTGGGATCCTAAAAATCTTTAATTCCCCTATAAAGATATGCACGACCCTGGATTAATTTGAAGTCAGAAGAAATAGGTACCACTCAGCATTTCACAGGAGTTTGCAGGCTCACAGGAACGAACCCGTGCTATGCACCACAATAAACTTCTGCAGGACTTAAGCTGAGTGAAGCAGGAGAAACATTCATTGCATTGTCAGAGGTGAAGGAGCTGCAAAACTGTTCTGCTTTCCCCTAAAAAAGGAAAAGACTCTTGCCTTCGGTTTTCTTTGTGTTAATAACAGTCTGTGTATAAGCTTGTAGGGAAATAGGCGTACTCAGAGTTGTGGGAAAACACCTTTCATCCAGCTTGCGGTAAAAGTAGGCAGTTGCGGGAATGAAAAGCACTGGGAAAGGTCCAACAGAGATGTGACTTTGCTTGTTTGAATTGTCCATGATTCAGATGCTCCTCTGCCAGGAAAACCAAAAATGTAAGTATGTAAATGGCAAAATAACTCCCATGTTGAACTGAAATGTGACCTACTCAAATTACTTGAACAAAATATTGCGTTTACTCTCCTTAAATTTCACTTTTGGAAAGGCTGCTTCAGCCTGTAGCAGATGAGGCTACAGAGTGGGATGGCTCTTTGGTTCCTTCCTAGACTATTTATCTTCTGGAATCCTTTCTAGAGTTTTAGACTTTCTCTTCTAAAACCATCATGAAATTTCATTAAATATAATCTGCATAAATGTAATTACTTCAACCCTATCTGGATTGAAACTTATGCTATTATACCTTAGGGTACCAAGAAATGCTTGTGTATTTTTCTTCAAGGCAAAATTTTTTACATTCTTGACAGCTTTTTTAAAAAAACTGTTAAGCGTGGAGTGAAAATCTTTGATGGGGAAGTGGAAGAGTGCAATAAATATGAATCATAGCTTAGTTGTTTCGCTTTTTAAAGGTAAGGTCTTAAATTTCTAAAGTGGCCATCTAGATGCTAAAAGGCATAACGTTTACAATTTATTACAGCACATTTTCTCCTTTATGTCCAATAAAACAATATAGATGTTCTTGACAATACACCTCTGTCATCGCATGTTATATATACCTCAAATATATTCCCTCCTGGGCTCTGTTTGTTTTAGTTTGGTTTACCAGTCTGTGTGATGGGCAGAAGCTGCAATGAGCTCTAAATCTTGATGGGTAGTGATATCAAATCAGCAAAACGGTAAAAAGTTCATGTAATCTATGTTTCCCTATGGTGTTTAACTGGATTGAACTCTAAACCGGACCCGATTTCCTCTGGGTTGTGCTTGACCAGGAAAATTGATCTACGCTGCCAACGAGTTTTGTAAGTATTTTGCTTTACTGGGGGGGGTTACTGCATGTTGGTATTGTGGAAAGAGTGAACCTGGAGAAACACATGGAGGACAAATGCAAATAAAGACACAAAAAAAGAAGTCATGTGCAGTTCTCTGCCTGGGCAAGAAGAGGACGGTGAGATGACAGGTCAAACCAAGGAGTGATTGCTCCTTCTAACTAACCAAAAACCAGATTGTAAAGCCAAGGACAACATTGCTTCTAGAAGTAATTCAAGCCACAGCTAATAGGCAACAGGAAGGAGCTTGACTGGTTATCCCAGACCTGTTTATTGTGTGCTGCTTACTTCTCGCTGCAGAGCAGATGGTATCTGCGTGAAATACTGACTTCAAAAGCAAATATGCTTGCAACCCAGACAGAATTTTGCCAGCTGTCAATATGCTTGTTGTTCACATGGTGAAAACTGGGCCAAATTATGACAAGGCAATCAGCCTGTACATCTCCCAGTCAAACCAAGTATATCTCTCAGCAAGAATAATTTGCTGTACTTTTAGTAGTTAATTTGTATTTTTAATAGTTTGTAGCACTTCTGTATGTCCTGACATTTCAGGGGGTTCGAATACATCTGACTTACTTGCCTTCAAAGTGCTGCCAGAAATAATCATTGGTTGTGCAGAGCACAGCATAGGCTGGACTGAGCGCCCAATAACAGCACAGGGACTTAAGAAATATGTATTTACAAGCTCAAAGTCTTGACATATTGGTTTTAGCCATATGGTAAATCACTAAGTAATTTCTTTACTTACCACAAGGGAAAGCAATGTAACTTAGAAAGTATTGATGTGACTTCACTTTGCTTACATTTAAACATATACATATATATAAATTATATTTATATATATGTGTATACATATATACTTAACATTTATATTTAATAACCACATGTTCTTATTTATATTAAATTTAAAAACATTTACAGTGAATAGATAATACAGCAAATATAATAAAATATACAACATATCTTTACTTATAGTAAAATATTTGCTATATTTGATTGGCTACATTTCAGCTTATTACCATGAGTTTTAATTAAGTCTAGTGAAAATGTTATTTGTCTCCTGTAACAGTTCAGTAGAGAAATAGGACAAATGCCATCAATAATTGCATTTAATCTCTTTAGGGAAAAGGGAAAAAAAAAGATACATTATGCTTTCTAGTGGTGAACATTAAGGAAAGTGTCTTCCGAAAAGATCTAAAGTTGGGTTGACCAATGAACAATTACGTTGTTCCTAAATAAAGATAAAGGATCTTGCATATGTATGCTTAACTTTTATATGTGACTGAATTATATTGAACTACCATTGCACCTAAAAGTGAAAGTATAGACATTTTCATCAATATTTTTGAAACCTAACAAAAAATAGGGTAAAATATAAAAATCAGATCTGTTTGTTGCTCCACCTCCCCTCCTACCATCTCTCCAGTGTCTGAGGTGGTGATTTGGCCATAACTAGCAACTGACTTGTGAAATAAATTCCCTTTGTAGATCGAAAATGAAGTTCTTCATAACCTTCTGCTTGAATTCCTACTTTGGTACCATCATGTATGTTTTACTGTTTCACTGATGTCTCTCATTTGGAAGCATCTCAGTCTAATCAGAGTTAAAAATATATTTTCCCAAAGTTCAAGACCTTGCTTATGTTTACCAGTGCAAGACCAGCCTTTACTCCAAGACCCAGGAACATTCCCAAGTCCATGAGCTGACTGTGAACTGAACAGGTGACTCTACTTTGGAGATAAAAAAACCACCAAGGATGATGATTTCAACCACTTGGTAATAAAATCAGGTCATCAAAAATTATGGATACAGCAGAAGCAACGAACTTCTATTTTTTTTTGTGTGGAGGTAGTAGGGCTTGTTTTTTGTTGGCTATAAAATATCCTTGTTCGTAAATGTTAGGTGTTTTTATTTTGAATGCTTGTAAAATAAACAAACAATTTATGGGCCATACCTTAGATGAATGAATTTCAGAATGACATTGTTTTCTGTTCAAATTTACAAGAGTGTGTGTGGAAATGCAGGTAATAATGTACTTGCTGTGAAGTGAATTGCTTCACTGAGTAGATGGGGAGCTGATAATGAAGCTATTCTGGACTCCAGATGCCCTGTTGGTGGCAAAACTTGTCTAAGTGACTACAGTTTTAATGACAAGCTTTGCGGTCAGTTTAGGGTATTTCTAGAGGGTATCTGGGGTGGGAAACAGTATGACAGGCACAGAAAAGATATTTCCCAAATTGTTGGTATTTTTACTAGGGTAAATAAGAAGAGATCTGACAAAAGAGTGTAGTGGATGGCCCTCTCAATATAATTGGATTTTTTCCATTGCTTTTTCTGGCATTTGATTCAGTGTCCTCTTCCTGGAAATTTGGCTAGGAAGTCTCATAAAGCTGTACAAAATCTGGGGTTAGTCAATCATTTAATTCCATTCCTGCTTAAGAAAATCAACATGACATGGAGTAAAACATGTTTCTGGGAAAGGTTTAGTTTAGTTAATTTGTATTTTTTTGCATATTCAGAGACCATTGCATCCTAGCTTGTGGATTTCTGCCACACGACTTATTTCTTTTGCCTAGAAATGAAAAGTTGGATGGCTGCTTCTGCCCTTTTCATGTTGAACCGGCACGTGAACAACCCTGCTTCTAGGTGGTTCAAGTTAGCGGTGAATTCAGACACCCTTCACAACTACCTAGCGCCTTTACCTACTAAGTTATACCTTGTCTTAAATGGGATAGCCATGTGGCATGAATATGTATAGGAATATATTTGGAAGAAACTGAAGAAAGCATTGGGTATGTTCATTTTTATTATTACTGCAATCGTTGCAGAGATGCAACACCCAGTCAAACGATACCTGATTACTTTTGAAAGAGCCCTCTGTGTTCTCACATTTTCTACAAAACATTTTTTCTATATAAAGACAGAGCACAAATGCTTGGCAAAAGGTCACTTAGTAAAATAGTGATTTCACTGAGTAAAGTTCAGCAAAAAAATAACAAAACATCTCTCATCTGTCTTCTAAGCAGTTTGAACTCTGTGGTGAGATATTGTTCATTGTTTTCAGGCTTGGAGATAATAGAGAGCCTGAGACTCTCTCTCCTAAGAGCAGTAGATTTTCTTCTTTCAGTCTGAGTATAGCATTTAACACTTGGAAACGCTATTGTGGTGCTTGCCTTCACTTATCTTCTCTTTCTTATCTCTTGAGCTTGCCAGTAAGTCACTGGAATTTTTTTGTGTTGTGAAGGGATTTTTTTCGTTCCTTTCCATGTTACATGATGTCTTTATCATTTACATTCAGGGGAAGAACGAGGCTCTCTAAGAGTACAGGGCCACGTTCCTTGGGAATTTCAGCTCTGCACACCTTTGACATGCCTTTGATTTGTAGGTAGTGAGTTTTAAATCTATTTTAAAGTATTTCTTTTGCAATAGTACAGAATAGCCCTCACCATGAAGTATGACTCTCTTGTGCTAGGTTTTGTAGAAACAGAAACTAAGAATAAATATATTTTAGTCTGTGTGGACAGGGCTGCCTTCAAGTTATCCGTAATGTGCTGTGATAGACGTCTGGAGGAAGCCTAGGTGTGAGTACAGATGTACTAAAACTCTTCCCAAATAATCTCCTCACAATTTCTGCAGCTGCCTGAAAGTTTTTTGCTTGTAATCTAGGACTTTTTTTTCAGTCAGTCGCTTTGATGGGGGGTAGAAGGGTATCTCACCAGGGAAAGATCTGGGACCATCCACAACTCAGCTATGTTAACTTGCAAATAAAATTAGTTTCTCCTTCCTTAGCAAAAGAAGAGTTTCAGACCCAGCTCTAATCTTTATGAACTATTGAGGCACTTCCAAAACCACAGTAAAGAGTGTCCAGGTGAATGGGAGAAGGACTAGGACAAAACCTGGTCCACAGCCTGGGCTAATTACACAGTAAGGATGTACCTGAAATGTCACTCTGTGGTTCTTTTGATGCTCTCTCATGTCTCATTGCACTGCCAGGACAGCACTGCCTTCCTGCTCTCTCCACTTTGCAAAAATCCACATCATCCTTTCTCACCTTTCTCTCCCAACTCTTTATTGCTTTAGTAATAATGAAAGGATCTCCTGCTCAAGCTGTAAAAGAGGCAGCTGGTAATAATAGAGGAAAAAAATGAGCACAAGAGATTTAGTGGTTTGACTCGAGCTTTGTCTCCAGGAAATCTCCTTCTGAGCCTCCAGTGCGAGTGCAAAGAAGCATTGCAGCCTTGCAGCCTAACTGAAGCATAAAGCCAGAAAATAAAAAAAAATCAACCCCTCCTCTCAGCCCAACGGAAGGAAGTAAAATCATCAGCCAAAGATCTCTAGTAGCTACGTAATTTAAGGCAAAAGTTTTTTGGTGATCACCCAGCCTCTTCGCCCTCTTCAAGCCTGTGGCACTAGACTATGCTGCCCTCACTCCTGTCCAGTGCAGCGGCCAGCTGTGGGACCAGTGTCCTCGGACTCGCACCCTCTGAAAGACCATTTGTTCTCTGCCTTCAGCTGATTATTGGAGTGTGTAGCAGATGGCTCTGCGGGTATTGCATTGCAAAGGGAAGCAATTGCATTAGGTGCTTTGGGAGAGGGCTGAGAGGTGTCTTGCATGACCATTCCAAAACAGTGTGCTCCAGAGGTATTCATGAGCACTGAGCCCTATTAATTCAAAGAAACTGCTTTAGAACCACTTGGGAGACCAGCGAAGATTAAATAAAAGAGCATAAGTGCTTGAAGATGAATCCTTAATACTCCTGATGAAAGGAGGTTGGATTAAATGAGAGTTGCACCTCTGCCTCTGTTAGCTTCATTTCAGTACAGACAGAGCTGATCTCTTCCCCTGCTTCCTCCAGTTGCCACCAGAAATCAGTCAGCTCCAAACTGGAGGAAAGTTCAAACCATTCTGGCATTAAGGTAATATCTTTCTGAAGTTGTACACTTTAAAGAAAAAAAAGAGCTGTGTAGAGAACTGAGAGGAATATTGATTGAAACTCAGGATCTGGTGGCAGAAAGATTGCTTCAAGGGTGGCATGAGTTTTATAAACCCACAAGTGGTGGTGAAAACAATGACTCAAAAGGAAGCTCTGCTAAAGAATAGTTAATAGAAGATGCTTTCTAGAGGAAGGTGTATCTCAGAGCACTAAAAAATGACAATAAAATGTGAACAATAGGCCTAATTCTATTACACTTTGAAAATAAGGACAGACTTGATGCAATACATGGGCCCCTCAGCTTGCAGGCAGGATGACCCTGTGCTGGGAGAATTCACTCTTTATGGGGTTTGGACTCCTGGCTTGGGTCCAGCCTTGTCCATAGAGATTTCATGAGGCACCCTGTGAGTGTGGCTGGACACCAGCAGCTACTGTAAAGGTGGGGGTTTTATAAGAAGACCAAATGGATTTTTTTTTCTCTTGGAAAATCCTTATAGAAACAAGAAAATAAAAGGTACAGGATGTTATTAACGCACGTGCCAGAGCTGCCAAAAGGTGTATAAGTGGGTGCAGGGTGCCCTGACTGTCTTGGAAGACAGAAAATAATCCATGTATGAAAAAAATCAGTGTACACAGAAACTGATCTTTTAAGATTCTCCCGTAAGTAAACCCAAACACTAAACAAAGAGTAGCCTCTTTCCTCCCCCCTTTTCAAAGATATTTGCTACTCATTAGGTAGGATCTGATTATAATCTCACCTATTTTGCACTGCTGCAAGTGATGAGTGCCCAAGTCTTGGACCAAAGACTTCAACTGCCAGGTCTGGTGCTACCAGGAGTCTAGGGGAGCTTTGCCCACTTTTTCCTGTGTTATTTGCAGCCTACCTGTTAAAGTTTTTCTGGGAAGAAGTTGAAAGATGTTCTGGCATGGCCCTTTTCAGCAAAATGATTATGTGTTGGTCCCAGGAAGCCAAATTTTTTGGCAAAGCTTTCAGCTGGAAGAGGAGCTGCAGCTCAGCCGCTTCTAAGGGACTCATCTTGGTGTATTTATTTCTGGTATCCTTGTCAGAGCTCAGGCAAGCAACATTTTTTTTTTGTCTTCCGGGATTTTATGTCATTCTCTGGGAGCCATGAGGTTATTAAACTACCATGAAATCTGGCATCATCCATCACTATCAGGTGTTTTAATACATGGTTGTGCCTTAGCTGGAATCACTGCCACATCCTCTTGCATTGCCTTCCCTTGCAGTCCTTACTGAATAGCCATTAATGGGAACAATGAGCAGCGCATTGGCTTTGTTTGTGCTGGTCTTCTTGTGTTGTGGTACTTTAGCCCTGGCTGCAACTGGCGTATTAACAACCATTCAAAACTAATGTGATCCAAGGAGGTCGTGAATCAACTGGTATAGCCCACCTGAAGGAGGTTAAATCAATAGTGCCCCATGTTTGCATGACCAGTAAGGTAAGTGACATCAGTGGTCTAAATCCACAAAAGGCAGGGATGCTGGACTTCAAGATTGAAGCTCGGATTTTTAAAATATATCAGTGTGCCTCCGTAGCACAGCTACCTCTCCTCAGGGAGTTTCCAGGGAAGCTGGTTTGAAGCTGCAGCAGATGGGCACAGCTTTACGCTGGGGACGACTCTGTGCTGTACTGCTGAGTTGTCTTTGATGTCTTCCTGACTAGTGTTGTTATTATGACTACTGTTACTGTCAAGGCAAAACATAGGGATGGTGCAGTGAGATGAAGACACTAATCTGATTATAGTGACAGACTATGAAAACAAACCTTTTTCTAAGAGTAGAGTTTTGACTGGTGACGATATTTCTAGTGCATTCTCAAAGCTCAGGATATAATGTTCTTTATTTTTTCACTGTTCAAAGCAAAAAGTTACATGCATTAGGCATGTACAAATACGCAAAATTAAGAGAATTAATAAACAATCAAAAATTTTGAGCCAAACATATACCTCTTAAAAATCTGCTGAGTTTCTGATTTTTTCCTTATGCTGACAGCCTACGGTGGAAACTACTCTGTTGAGCACCACAGTGGGGACAATATGCTGGGCTGTCAGAGTGGCAGATCAGTGGAGCTTTGGGACATTAAAAAGACATCTTCAACTATACTGGGCTTGGCAGCTAAATAGGGAGTGGTTACCTGAGCAGAAAATAATGAAGACTTGATTGCTGATGGATTTACACTTCATGGTTGATTGTGGGCTTCAGCAAAGCCATTCCGGCAGCGTAGCTACTGATATGGCATGAAGCTTGTAAGAAAGTGAGCTTGCAGTCACTGAAGAATGGAAAAAATGCTAATTACATATGCAATCAGTTCTGCTGGTGAGACAGTGATGAGCTTTCTACAGAATTGTCTGTGGAAATATTTTTTTTGGAAACAAAATCTCTGGGAGAATACTTTAGGAAAAAAGAGGTCTTGGCATTTTTGAGAGGCAAAGAAGAAAAATACCATACAGTGACTTTTCCTTACAAACATTATATCTGCAGTGCCTGGGCTCCATATTTCTGTCAGTCGTTTCTATTTCTCTCCTATTTTTGCAGGTGAATTTTACATATGAGATTTGCTATTACCTGGGAAGCACAGGAGTTGTCTCAGCCTGAGCACTTGGATTTGGACAATTGTCCTCTGTGTTGTCCATTGAATAATGTGTATTGCAAGCAATGCCATCTGTAGCTGGGATGCCTCTCTCAGAAAAATGGGTGGCCTACAGGATGGGCTGGGTGAGGAGAAGGGGCTATGGTCCTGGTGGCTGTTGCTCTGGGATGCTTCCCTGCTCTCCCCTTCTTCTCCTCCTCAGCTCCCAGACTGGTGCATCCATCCAGAACCATACTCAGTGGTTCACAGAAAGCTCTGTAAAACTTGTCTGTGTGCGCTCGTGTTGCAACTTGCTGGCATGAGAAATGCCAGTAGTGCAAACAAGTAGCAGTTGCCTGGTGGTATTTAATCCTTTCTGTACCCTGTATCGCCTAACAAACTGCATAATTCCCAAAAAGCAAAACACCCCACCCTGTGCAGGAGATGCCCGTGAGACCTGAGGCCAACACACAGACTCATTAACAGCCACGCAAATAAGTAGTGCAACAACATAAACAATTGCACTTCATTCCGTGCCTCCATGCCTGATTCCCTCATATGCCTTTTGGCTCCAAATGACCATGAAAGTGCCGCTTGGAGTCTCTCCAGACTGCGGTGAGCGGGCACTTTGAACTCTAGGCTATGAGGCCGGTTGTTAAATGGGTGCATGATTTATCTGAAGGGGAGAAGTGCCGTACCATAGGGCAGCAGTTTTAGTCCATGTGTGACGCCGCAACCAAATGAAATGACTTCTTGTTCTAGCAACTGTTGACCTCTGCCACCTTGTGGAGTTGATTTTCAGAGGTCAGTGAGGTTCTGTGGTGAAAGAAAACTTTTCTTTCAGCTAGTTTGGATTCTCCATGAGTTGATGTTTCATGCTGGCAAACTTGGATGGAGTTTGCTTTGCTTTGTGAACCCACACCAGGCAGACTTGGGCCCGCGGTGGTGGTTGGCAGTGTGACGTTTGCTAGTGGGAACAGGTCCAGGCTGGCTCCTGCCCTCCTGACATCAAACACACACCTGTTGGCTTCAATAGCCATGAAATCTTATTCTTTACTGACATGTCAGGTATGGTAAACTGCGCCTTGATTTATGAAATTTATCTCTGGGGAGATTGTTACCTAACAGAAAATAAAATACATGTATTTTTATTCATATTTAATAAGCATGAGGCAAACTATAAACTGCATCAAATCAGACCTGGATTCCTTGTTCGTTAGCTTTAAATCAATGGTGCTTTGTAAATATCTTACTGCGGAGATCGACACACAGACTCCGATGCAGAATCGAAGACCTTTTATTGTCAGAAGGCTGTATTTTTATATTCTTCAGAGTTCTATCACGCGCTGGATGATTTTACATGATTGGATACACACAGCTGTCCACGCGCCTAAGTTACACTTATGATTGGTTACTTACACACGATCACGCACTGCTGCAAGAAGCAAGTTTAACATTCTTTTGCTAGATAACTTGCTCTTTATCTTACACTTCTTTGCAAACAATTCTATTTCTTCACCACCTAATCCCTCATATCTCACTGTTCAAGGCCCTTCAAGAATACCATGCTGCTCGTTATTATAAAATGTCTCCAACAATTCCCCCTTTTTTGTTTTCAATCTGCACCAACACAGCTCCACTCATGGCGCCATCAATCATCCTCTGCACACATCACACCACACACATCAAGACACATCAAAACACATATAAAACCCATTAAACACAACAAAACTAACATTAAAAGGCCTATCATCTAAGATTCTAAACCATTAAACCATCTTCCAAGAATATTTCACTTATTATACCATGTGTTGTTTGCTTGCTTCTATGATCGTGGTGACAGGTGAAGTTTATTGTAGTTATATTTAGTGTTAGTATTAGTGTTAGTAAGGTTAGTAGGGCCTAAACTGCAGGACTCTTCCCTTATATAAAATGGAACAATCTCCGACATGTTTGTCGTTGTACAATTACACCACTTACTACTATTTCTATATATCCTCAAAGATGAATTTACATTTTTTACACAAGATTGATTTGTCCCACTACAATTAAACATTACACAGCCATGATGTTGGAAGAACACTTTCTGTAGCGACGTCAACATGGGCCACTGGTCTGTAGGCAGGCCATCCAGGCAAGTAGAAAACAGTTTTTCCAGGGATGCATATTGAGTCCTGTCCCGTTGTGTTGGCTAGGATTATCTACACGTTTATTTTCTGCTGCGCGACCATCGAAAATGCTGCAGCTGTTGCCTGAGTTAGGTTGAAGACCCAGGCCGTGGTAAATCAGTTGAGTTGTTTGTTACTGCAGGCTTTACCCATTTTGCAGGTATCCACGTAGGCCCAGAACCTGTAATGACACAAGCATACCCTCGCCCCCACGTTACTAACTGAAATGGACCATCCCATTTGCCCTCTTTGTTTTTTATTAACACCATGAGATTTTCATCAAACGCTAGCATTCCTGTTGACATGGTTTGCGTATGCTTCACAATTGGTGGTACTGTATCTTATCCTGCTAAGCGCAAGAAATTCAATACATATTGTACTTTCATCAATCGATTTGCTGGTGATTCCCCAGACTCCCCCTGTTTTTGTCTTTGTAAATATTGTTTTATCCCTAGATGTGTTCGTTCAGTAATAGCTTGTTCTGTTGGGGCGTGTGGTACTCAGGGTCATTTGTGTCCTGGTGCGATCCTGGCTTGCGCTGCGTTTCCAGTTTCCCTGATTTTGCCCAATAGGGTTACCATATTTATCAAGTTGAGATCGATATTGATTGACATAGTGTCGACTTCTACGACAACGTGGGCAAATTCCTGGCATTTGATTTCCCAGGCGCCTCTTTCTTCGATGTCCTTGCAAATTCTTATTACAGTGATAGCTTAAGTGACCTTGTTGCCCACAGTTATAACACCGTTTTGCTCCGAAAGGTCTCATTGCTGTTGCGAAGGTGTCTGCTAATACAGTCGTGTGTTGTTCCATCGTGCCTACACGATTTGCTGCCTCTACCATCTCTACCAGGGTTGCATTACGAGGTAAAGATATTAATACCTTTTTACAGTCTGGATTCGCATTTTCTAGGGCTAGTTTTAGTAATAATGACTCTCTGGCTTCCGGATGCTCAATTTGCTTTTCTATCGCACTCCGCAGTTTGTCTATAAAAAGCATATAGGGCTCGTTGTTTCCCTGCCGAATAGATGTGAAAGAGACCGGCTGTTTTCCCACTTCGGGTAAAGTTAAAAGTGCTCTGAGTGCCATTCTTCCTGTTTCTCTTAAAATATCTGGCAGCAGCCTCGATTGTGCCTGTGGGTCGGCAAACGGACCTGCCCCTGTGTAATGATCTGTTCCTACCCCATATAACGGGTCTCCTTGTGGGCGTCCTAAGTTTTCCACTGCCTTCACTTCCGCAAATTCCATGAACTTATCTCTCCATAACAATTTTTGTGTGGGGGTTAAAATCATTGATGCTAACTGCTGACAATCATACGGAGTAACCAATCGTCCACATAATACATTTTCCAACAATGTTTGTGAAAAAGACGAATGCAATCCATCCTGCATAACAGCTTTCCTGACTTCCTTTACTAACTGCCAATCAAAGGCTTGATATTGTGGTGGTTGATTCGGTTGTAGAATAACTGGAAATGCTAAATCCATCTTTTCTCCTTCCTTAAGTGCATCTAATTTTATCTTTGTCCATCTGTTCCTAATATTGTCCCCTTCATTATCACCTAAGGTTTTAGTCTTTTGTCTTTTTTCTTCGTTGCTGCTGCTGTCACTATCACTTCCAGTTTTACACTGAGTACGTTTAACTCTTTTTTTCTTTGATTTCTTAGAACTTTTATACGACATCGTAGTAGCACATTCAGATTGCTGCTCGGACAAGGACCGATCTTTTTCCTCGTCACTCACATCTGTCTGAGTACCCTCTGAGATAAAACCTTCTTTTGAAGGTGCTAATGCCTTGTCATAAATTACCCCTGACAAACGCTTTTCGGGGGGGGTATAGCCGTTCAAGAGGCTACTCTGTGTGGGTTGGGCTGCTTGTTTTTCAGCCTGTAAATCTTTTAAAGTCTCATAAATCAATCGCCACGTTGTTAGAATTCGCATAGCATTTACATCTCTTTTTGAAGCCTTTTCAAAAAGCAAATCTCCTGCTTTTCTCCAAGTTGAGATATCAAAAACATACGGAGATTCCACAGGCATTCCATTATTTTTAAGCCAGGCTAATAATAACTCTAGAGCTTGATTTTTGTATTTAATTCCTCTTTTCTTTAGCATATGCTTTATCATCTTAACTTCTTCTTTCTCTGACACTGACACCTTAATTCCCATCGCGTTTCTCGGCTGCTCACCTGATTCCTTTGTAGCAGGTGATTGAAGCCCCGGGGCCTTTTGTCCTGCTCAGGTCCACTGGCTGGGACGATCGTTTAGCTGAGATGCCTCCCCAGATGCAGCCTTTCTTGTAGGTGTGCTTTATCGATCCCAGGATCTCCTTGTCCTGATTCTTCGGTCTTCTTCGGATCACATCGGGCTTCTTCGGATCACGTCGGGGGTCACCATTTGCGGAGATCGACACACAGACTCCGATGCAGAATCGAAGACCTTTTATTGTCAGAAGGCTGTATTTTTATATTCTTCAGAGTTCTATCACGCGCTGGATGATTTTACATGATTGGATACACACAGCTGTCCACGCGCCTAAGTTACACTTATGATTGGTTACTTACACACGATCACGCACTGCTGCAAGAAGCAAGTTTAACATTCTTTTGCTAGATAACTTGCTCTTTATCTTACACTTCTTTGCAAACAATTCTATTTCTTCACCACCTAATCCCTCATATCTCACTGTTCAAGGCCCTTCAAGAATACCATGCTGCTCGTTATTATAAAATGTCTCCAACATCTTACCTCCTTCTTTGTATACTATAGGATGCTTCTTAAGATGGAGAGCAAAGGAAATTTGTATGGTGTTTTACCAAATGGCAAAAATAACATCTGCACTAAAGATCAACAAATGGATGCTTTTAAAATCATGCATGTTTATTCAAACGCAGGCATAAAATACGTCTGTTTACCTCAATGCAGTTAGTTGTATTTTTAGAGACCGAAGGTGCTGTGGAGGAACTGGTTGGATTATGCTGAAGTGGTACCTGCACATCCCACTTTGGAGTACCCAATGTGCACTGAAAAAAGCAGAGATTTTCCCCAAGGATTTCTATGGGTTTGGAAGATCCTTTGCTCCTACTCCCTCACCGTTTGCCTTTCTATGACTCTTGCTGTCATCAGTATGCTTGCAGGATTTGGGCACTGCAAACAGCAAATAGCAGGGCAATGTGGATGTATAAGTGATCTCTTTACCAGGTTTGTACTCTGTACTTGCATTGTTGTGCTAAGGAAGTGATCTTTAATGAAAGTAAATTTCAACTTTCTGCCTGGCTCTGTGTCTGGGAGGGGCAGTGGGGAGGGATGCTGCTTATTCCTGACTGACTGGATTCTGTCACTCCTCTTTCTCAGCAATGTTCTCCCTTTGCAAGTGAAAAGAGGATGTCTCAAGGAAATCTGTTTGCAGTGTTCTGATCTGCACTCCCACTGGATTTTGGGCTATCAGCACACCCAGTTTCCAGTTGTGAGGAGTGTAAATCTGCTCTGACAGGCTTTCCACATCTCTGCCAATTTTTTCTCATAGTTCAGATGACTGCTGTTCCTGACTTGTTATAGCACTTCTGTATTTTTAAGGCAAATCGATGACATCGCCCTTGTATTTAAATAAATGTGTGTGCTCAGGTAGATACAACCAACGAAATAGGAAAATAAGGATAGGGGTAATTCGGGGATTCTTCAAATCTTCAGGTGGAAAGGGTCAGCTCCTCACACACACAAGTCAGGACAGTATCTGACCTGATAAGTTCTTTAGCACGCTAAAAAAGAGGACAGATTGTAAATTGATTTTAACCCTCTGGAATTGCTGGCAGGCAGTGTGGTGGCTTTTAAGAAGCGATGCGGTGCTTGAACAAGATGTGTGTCATTGAAATGTTGGTCTTGGAGGCTACTAGACACTTGCTGCCATGAAGGAAGGGCCATGTCAGGGAGCAAAGAGAGACTGAAATCTCTCAATACACCTATTGATACTTGTTCTTCCTGCAGATGATTATATTTGAAGTGTAAGTGCTCTGCTTTTCCTGCTGCTTTATCACGCCTATTATAGAAATAGCGCTTTCTACCTGAGAAGAGCACAGAAAACCAGTGATTTCCAGTCTGGGGAATAGACCACAGTTTTTGAAAGCTGTGGCTGTTTTCAAGTGAGAGATGATCAAACACAGCTGACAATGTAGCCTAATTCTACAGAGCATATCACAAAACCTATTTGATCTGCACACACTTGGCAACACACGCATTGGAGCACTCTGGCTGGATTCAGAAGTGCAGCAGACTCACGCTATAAAATGCAAACCAGGAGGCTGGAGCGTGACATGAGATCTGCACCGCTGCACTGCAGGGCTGCTTTGGTGGGAGGGACACTGGTCAGCTCGTCAAATAGGTGACATGGGGCCAGCAGCAGCCACGGCCCATGCATGCAGTCCCTTTGGTTTACAGAAAACCATGATGAATCCTACCCAAAGGCACTTTGGCAGAACTCGGTCATGGCTGAAGTACATCTGTGCTGTTTTTTATGTCCACAACCAGTTTCCCAAAACAGAGACAACTCTGTGTGCATCCAATTTCTTGTCAAGGTTGTAACAGTGCACGGAAATACACAGGTGGAAACAAATTTGACTGCATCCAATAACTGCAGATCACATGTGTTAATTTTTTTTCTTCTCATCCTTGTTGGATGCACTACACTTCTGGTGCCTCTTGCTCTCAATTAGACAAAATTCATGGCGATATTCTTCTTTTCTTAGCAGCTTTTTTTCCTAGGAGAAAGATTGGGAATGTTGTGCTGTATCGGTAGTATCCGATTCTTTGTTACCATGCTATTGGGAATCCTCTCATTAGTAGCTGAATGGGTGCGATAGACTTAGATTGTCCTCACTTTGATCTGGGTTTCTGCAGATGACTGGGACCAGTGACAGCAGTGTGCAAGTCTGGGAGGAAGGGCTGGAGTCCCTTTGTCCCACAAGTTATTGGGATACAATTTTGTTTACACGGTTGTGTACTTCGCTGATTAGGCTTAGCCTCTACGTGGTGATCGAGCATCACAAATTCATCTCCTGCTGTATCTTGTCATAAGGAAATCTTCTGCAGGCAGCAGGCAGTGTTACTCTGCACCAACAATAGCAGAGCCCAGGCATGGGTTCCTGATCATTGCCAATGCCACCTTTGAGGGACTTGCTGGAGTTCAAGAGCAGCTGTGTTACTGAGGCTGATTACACTATTTGACCTGGAGCACTCTGAACTATCGCTGGCATGACAAGATCAGAGAGATTGGACTTAATATGAGTAAAGGAATTCTTAGAGTTTATGTTAAGCCATAGAGAGTTAAGGTACAATATACTTTATCGCATTTAAATTCTGTAACATACACAGTGATAGGTTCTTATCTCAGTGATTCCAAGCCAGGTTTTGATCACACAGAGAAGGCTGCTGTTCCAGCAGAGGAGGTAGAAAATCCAAGATAAAATGCTCAGATGAAAAGACCTTTCCTTCTCTCTCCCTATAGATGACTTACATGCAAACCTAGATGCAAACCTAGATTGTACAGCTGGTTTTTAGTGTAGACTAAATCAAAATCTTGGAACCAAAGATTTGTAATGTTAAAAGTACAGTAAATTATATCATAGGTTATTCTTTCTGGTGTGAATGAGGTAAAGCAAAACTCTTAGACACATAATTCAGCATAAAGTGAAGAAAGATCCACTGCAATATATTTTTATTTCTTCCATTTCTGGAAACCTAGATGAAAGTCAGGGAAGGCAGAGGCATTGTCCTAATGGAATTGACAGTGTAATTTTAATTTAAACAAAACCATTTATGTTTTAAACAAAAACATTTAGAGTTTGACTGGAGTCTGCAGAGATTAATTCTCTTCCTTTCTTACACTGCAGATATATTTCTGTTAAAACCTTATGTGTTTAGAATTGACTTCCATTATAAAGACATTAGGACTATAGGAAGCTTTGTTTTTCACAGCAGTCAATTGCTAAGAAGATCTGTATGTGAAATATCAGGATTAAATAGATTATTCCAGTATATGAGCAGTGCCATGACCAGGCACACACCACCATTTGAAATGTTTAAAATAATGGGATTGCCACAAGGCTGCTTCTTGTTTGCTTATTTACCCATTCGGTGCTGCTAAGCAAAGGGCAGTGCTGGGATGAGGATTGTGCTAAAGACCTGGGGAATGGAGTCCCTCCTTGGCCAGGGTGAGGAGCAATTGCGGACATGGGATTGATGGCCATTACATGAAAAAAAAATCACATGATGCCCAGGTGTGTAATTTATCCTTAAAATAGAAATGTGACCTCTCTAATGTTATGAAAGCTGTTGTCTTTATTATGCTTCCCTCCTTGCAAAACTCAGGAGAAGTCATAAGATCTGCCTGGATAAAGGCAGAAATGTAGATATTTTCAGTAGAAAATCTTTGACTTCAGCTTTTATTTCCTTCACTACTCTTAAGGGTTCACAATAAATCTTCCCTGGTTATTTTCACTTGAGGCAACGATGCACCAGACTGATACGGTATAGCTTACCCTGGTGCAACAAATATCTTCAATTTACTTTTTTACAAGCCTACTAATTTTTATGGATTTCCAGAACTGTTTATGAACTGAGGAACAGCTGTATGCTGGAAAAAAACCAACTGAAGCATGGTACCTTAAAAAGAGATCCTTCACAGCTGATCCTTCATCATCTGCCACTGATACTGGGTAACATTCCTGTCTGGGAGCAAAGATGTGCCTTAGACATTCCCAAAATGCTGCTTACAGTGGGCTTGATAGCAGCTGGGACAACAGACATGGGGTCTGTATAGCAAAGCTCATCTTCAGCATGAGGAGACACATACATGACAAGCTCATGACTTGGTACCATGCAATATGCTGCCCTTTGGATTTTGGCTGTATTTTTGAGCAATGGGAGTTTTATGGACTTTGATTGACATCTCTGGTCCCTTGAGTGATCGGTCAACTTACCATGGCCCAGCACAGCTGCAGAGGACAGTGAAACTGGATTGTGCCGTCAGATGGCCCAACTTAGGCTGCATCCAAATGTTTTGTAGGTGACCGGTGGTCCGTGGGCGGCACTTTGTGCCCTCTAGTCCAGATCCGAGATTTTTGCACCAAAACCTTTGAGCAAAAAGCAGATGTAATATATGACTTTTTTTTTGCTCAGAGAGGCCCAAAGGTCTTGGAGGAAAATCAATTTACTTGACAAGACTTGGCAGGGAGAGCTCTCAGCTGGTGGCTGGCCTCTGTCCAAGCTCTCTTCCTTACAGGGACAGGCAGGATAATTTAGCAGATATTGTTATAGAAGAATGGGATAACATATTTGAGAATATCCAAGTGACTGAAGAGCTTAATGCGTAAGCACTTGGGAGCAAAAATCTGTTTGGTACTTGCTCTTCCTCCTGTTGAGCAAAAGAATGTATTTGACCGTGTTCTATGACAGGCATTGATTCAAAGTCACTTTGAAAAAGAGCAATGGAGAGAATAGAATGGTCGACAAACGTCTCTTGGAAGTACGTAAGGTTTCACGGCGGTCCATATACACACCGTGACTGATTTGTTTTATCCACAGTTAGTCAAATTTTCCATTTTTCATTAGCTTTTTCCTTACTAGTTTAACTTTTTAACCTTCTTATCACCTCTAGCTCAGTATGTTTTGGGTGATTTTAAATGAAATGCCAACAGCACTCTTTTTCAAGAAAACCCGATGCTGTTATTTTAGAAGCCTTGAAGACAGTTATTTCCAGTAATGGAAAATATGATTTTATGTGAGCCTTGTTTGTTTTTACTATCTGTTAAACCTCTGGGTTTGTTTTTACTTTCTTGGGATGTAAGGATCTCTAAAAATTTTCCGTATGTGTAGCTGCTGGTAGGAGCCATTGCTCTGGTGTGGTGGAAAAATGAATTTTTCAGTTAATCCCAAATTAAATTCTTCACCGTGATAGGAAAATCAAAAAGTGGAAAAGAGGAGAGGTTGTCACATGCTCTTTGAACTCTCCAGCTCCATTGTGTCAGCCTCTGCCTTCAGCTTTCAAAGTGAACATATTTTGGTGTAGCATGAAATTGTTACATGAAGCAAAACCATTTGTTGGTATGAAGATGCCTGGTGGTATTTTACATGAATACTATGGTTTATATTGCATTAGTAGGATGGAGGCTGGTTTTAATTCATTAGGCTTTCATTAGGAGAATTCTGTGGGGCTTTATTCACTGTTGTCTTTAAGCTGTGAGGGACTGAAATAAATGAGAATCCTGGAATATCAAAGAAGGTTAATGCAAGGATTAAGCATTGCATTGTTTAGCAGACAAATGATAAAATGATTGTGAGAGTACAGAAAGAAAATTACAGAATGCAAATTGTATGTCCTAAAATGTCTGCGTCTTTGGGAGCTCGTATTTAGAGGAACCATGTGGTTACCCTCCTTTCAAATCTCAAGCACCTGAAAATTACTGCTGCGAGGGGTTCTGTTGCTGTCCTGCTCTGCTAACACTAAGGCTGCACACAGTGAGAGGTAGGGAAGAAGCGTTATTCACAGGAGAGGTTTTAAAGATCAGAGTCTGGCCTTGCAAATGTAAGGCTGCCTGTTTGGTATTTCAGAACGCTTTAGACAAATACTGTCAGGATTGATTTAGCAGAGCTGATCCTGCCTTGGGGAAGGGAAGGGAGTAACTGACCTTGTAGGATCTCTTCCTGCTCTCCTTTCTATGACACTGTTACCACAGTATCACAGTATCACAAGGTTGGAAAAGACCTTTGAGATCATCACGTCCAGCCTATGACCCAACACCTACACCCACTCTTCATCTAAACCATGGCACTAAGTGCCTCATTCAGTCTCCCTTTAAACACCTCCAGGGACGGTGACTCCACCACCTCCCTGGGCAGTGCATTCCAATGGCCAATCACCCTCTCAGTGAAGACTTTTTTCCTAATCGTTCTGGTCCTCTGAGACCCAATTGCGCAGCACTTTGTGTCTTAAAGTCAGCCTGAGAGAAGGTTACTAAAGGGAAAACAGGTTCAGCCAAGACTATTCAAGATGCATTAACAGAATTTATTGAAATATTATTATTTGATATTATTAACTTGAGCTTTTAACCATAAGAAATGTGCCTGAAAAACTTCACAGCCTCTTTCTTTTCCCTGGTCAACAACAACTTCAGAACATACAAGAAAAAAAACTTAATAAACCCATTTGCTCCCCACCTCTGTAACAGGTGCCATAGAGTAAGGGTTTAACGTGACAGGTACTTTACAGCCTCCTTTCACTTGTCACTGGTGCCATGTGTTCCTCTGTCCCTGTATTACATAAAGAGGACAGCCCTTAGCTGCCACCTCTCTGGTTCTACCAGAGTTGTGCCAATTAAATAGACTTTTCTGGTTTTATTATGGAAGAGTTACTCATACCTAGTGACATTTCTGCTGACTGCTGTTCAAATCCCCTCTGCTTTGAAGTCAGCAGCTGCATCTGAGAGTGACAAACAAAACTGCTACTGAAGAAAATGTCTTCTGAAGTGTTGAATATAAGAATTGTTTAATGGTAAATAATACAGTCTGAAAAGGTATATTGGGAAAATGGACTAAAAGGAGAAATCAGATTTCATGTACTCTGTTTTTTTTGCTCTGTTCATTTAAAGGCACTGATAAAGAAGACTTAGTGAGAAGAGTAAGAAAACTCAGGGGAGACACAAACACCAGGACATATACCTCAGGAACAAAAAAGTCGAAGGGTTTCAGAAAAATGTTCTTTCTTTTACTTTCTAGGCCTTCTGCTTTTTGTTTGTTGGGTTTCTTTTTTAAGAAACAACAGATTTCTCTCTTTTATCTCCTCCTCTTTCTTCTTTTTCATCTTCTGTCTGAAATTTCTCATTAGTTTCTGCTACGCAATTGTGCAAGATCAAATGCTGTCAGGTTGCACTGATGAATATCTCCAAGCATTATATAATTCATCCCATCTCCCAAATCAGGTTAGAGCAGGAATAGTGCTTTACATCTTTGAACTGCCAATCAGCAAAAAGCAGC
This sequence comes from Neomorphus geoffroyi, assembly GCA_033558235.1. Taxonomy (NCBI): domain Eukaryota; kingdom Metazoa; phylum Chordata; class Aves; order Cuculiformes; family Neomorphidae; genus Neomorphus; species Neomorphus geoffroyi. The sequence continues at coordinate 96,299,570 of JAUMJM010000005.1, read as the reverse complement.
CACTGGCACCATGTACCATGCCAGAGTTTTGCCAGCACAGTCAGGAATTCACAGCACTAAGTTTTACAACATAGAAGTGAGGCAAAGCTCATGTCTAAATGTGTTGTTGAAATCGTGCTTATCGTATATCATGTTGAAAGTTCTATACCAATTTGTTAACTCTGAATCCATTGCACCTGGATTCTCCTTTTTTGTGATGTCAAAGGTGGAAAACATTGTGGATTTTTGGCAGGTTTTTTTTTTCACATGAAACTCATTAGAATAAAGCAGTGACTAAGGTTTATAAGAAGGTGGTGTATCCAGGGCAGGCTCATACTGGCCGTTATCCTGTTCAAGCTCTGATTGCCTCTGCTTCAGTGATCCTCTCAGCTAAAGGGACTGCTTCTGTAACTGTCTTTATAAATGAGAAGCATGAAGCTCCTTCTAAGCCTTATTCACTCAAGATATTACTCTGCTCTGAAGCTGCTCTCTTTTAATGAACTTACCATGACCTCAGTAGGTTTACCCGTGGGTCAGAACGCACTAAATTATGGCCCTTTCTGATAATCTGGTGCTAAACTGGGCAATTTAATTCCAGGGTTTCAGAGATCAGGCCCAATAATTAGTCTTAATTTTTCTAGCTCTCCATTAAATATGTTCTTTTTCTTGGCTAGCACTGGGATACGATGGGGAGCTTTCTCAGTCACAGATGTGTAATCCCATTAAATATGACAGGCCAGGTTTTTCAGCTGTAGCCATCAGGTGCATTTGATTTGGAGGACAGGTTGCATTTGCAGCAGGGTAGAGTGGCAGTTCAGGCTAACTCGATAGAGTCACGCATCCTATGCATGCAGGACCAGCTATGGTGTGCATTCACAAGTCCACTTCAGTGAATGGAGGTCCTACCAAAAGCCAGATTTTTAAATAGGTCTACTTATAATTGTTATTTCAATATTTTTGTCTCATTTATTCTACAAGAAAGTCTGACAGGGCTGCAGCTTCATATTTCTTGGTTAGAGAAAAAAAATTTGCTTGTTACATAGCATCCCTAGGGTATCCCTCAAAACCAGTCAGGGATGCTCATTCTTTTCCACTGTCTGTGACCACTCGTCTGTGTTAAGACAATTTAGTTTTTCCGTGTTTACTGTCAGAGAAGAGTAAGTTGGTTTTGTCTTATTTTAAACCTCCTTGAAGTCTGTGCATAAACATTCACCTGTTGTTCCGTGGTACCTAAATAAGAACTGAGCCTGTTGTGTGCTATGGGAATACGGCAGAAATGCTGCACTGAGGATGCAAGCAAATAAAACCAGGATTATTGATCTCTTGAAAAATGTATGTGTGCACCTACTGGACCTCCTACTGTGAAAAGAGATTTAAGCAAATATGCTCACCTAAACCTGTCACCTTTGCTACTTACCTTTGATAATTTGGCTCCTAATATGTTAGGATAGCAGCAAAAAGATGTATGAGAAAACAAAGACACAATTAAGAGCTGCAATGAATTAAAAGCTCTTAAAAATGATGTAATATGCAGAGCGAAATGTGTAAAATTAAATAGTCATGTCCCCAAATTGGAGTCAAGTTACATCTGAGGAATTAGAGAGAGAAAATAAGTGTTTTACACAGAAGTAATCCAGGGAAATAATTCACTACAACTTTTTTGCAGGCCAAGCACTAATGTAATCACAGGAGATAAAATTTCTCCTGTTTCACTGCAGGGCATGGAAAGATGATTGGCTCATTTATTTCAGGGTTTAAGTGTAGGTGCATAGGTCATACTTTATTTTCCAAATGCTTCCTACAAGCAGGATATTTGCACCTGCTGCATGGTAGAAGCCTAAAGATGATTCAGGAAAGCAGCCATGTCCAGGGTGAAACAAGAGGAGGACATGATGGGGCTGTTTTGGCAAAGGTCTAGATTTCCAGTTATTTCAGTTTTGTTTGCTCTGTAACACGCCAAGTGCAGAGCAGACAGTCCTGGTTTTCTTTCTTATATCTGTGTGTTTGATGCCCTTGCCTCTCAGAGGAGTCGCTGGAGAATTATTAAGTGGTAAATACATACATATATGTGCACACATACCGAGATATATTCTCATTAAACAAAGGACTAAATAATCACATATTATTGAATTAACTGGCTTCTGAACATCCAATTATATTGCTTTCAGACCTGGGGAAAACTCAGCCTTGGACGTGTACTTTGCCTGCAGATCTTCTCCAACATGAACGAGCCTCTCAATTAGAGCTGCCTTTGCAGTTGGGATTACTGTCTGGTGCTTCTGATCTGGTCAAAGCACTTTACTGGCATAAAAATCATGCACATGTGCTGTTTTATGAGGTACTCATGTTGTGACCCAATCTGGGACACGAGGGGTGGGCCCTGGGTCCCCTGGTAAATTTAGGGACTCCCTCCAGCTGATTAAGGTAAAAAATAATACCAACAATTTATCTAAATCATATCTATTCTCATAGTCAAAAATCTTGGGAATAGGAAAAGCGTCAGCCTATCAAATACTCAGCAGGAACAAGGAGGGGGGAGGAAAAAGGATAGAAAGGAATAAAGAGGAAATAAAAGAAAAATGGCAAAAAAATCCACCAGCCTAAGGTTCCATCACTGAGAAAACCCTTCTAGAACGGTGGGCACGCAAATGGCCCCTCTTGCAGAGGTATTATTTATAGGTTTTGGTGGGCCTGCACCATGCTGCTTCTAGGAAAGTTCTGTCATGGAGTCTGGGGGAGGGCTTGCTCCTTCCAGGGGGCTCTCTGGGCAGCTGGTGCAGCTGGGCTGCTTACGAGAGCGCAATAAGGTGTTGAAGGACACTGTCTCTACTACACTCTCAGCAGTGGCTTAAGGCAGTCAAAAAGAATCAGTCTCTTAGAACCCATCAGCTCCTTAGTGCAGAAAGTGGAAGGAAGCCGATGGACACCATTGAGATATGCAGAAGTGAAAAAAAAAACAAAACAGTGACACATGTTTAAGACTCAAGAGTGCTAAAGGGAGACAGGAGGAAAGAGAGAGAAATTGCTGACTCCTTGGTGCTAATCTTCCTCAGATAGTGTAAACGAGTTAAAGGGAAATTCAACCACTTGAAAAGGAAGTTTCAAATACAAGGATTACCAAAGGCTGTTCAGGAGGCAGATGAAAGAAAGTGTGAACCGGCAGAGAAACGCCCCAGTCCATGCTTCGTTCAAGGGGTTGTTAATGTGGTTCTCAGCTATTCAAAGCCAAAAAAGCAATTGATTAGGAGGCTGTACTTCCTAGGGAGGGATCTTCATGAAGAAGAGAAATCATATCTACGCTACACTGTGCAGTTTATTCAAGCAAAAGGTATAAAGGAAGGAAAGTGCAATTTAAAATATGCAGTCATAAAGAGCAAAGAGCAGGTCAAATCTGGTTTTGGTTTCCATAAATTTATGGTTCTATTTAGTAGAAGAAAAACCGGTAAATTTCTCCTTGCCATCAGGAAAGAAAGCTTGAACTTTTCTCTCTTCTCATTTTCTGACTAAAATGTAGATTTTCTTCCTCTCTTTTTACCTGTCTCTGTTTGTGCAGTCCAGATCTAAGAAATGAGTACCTTCTGACTTTGTGTTATATGCTAACGCTGTTTTCTCTACTGTTCATAAGAAAAGGTCAGAATGACCCTTCTTGCAGACAGCTCATAGTCTGTGGGACCGGCAGCACAAGACACAGCATCTACCTGGAATAACCTTGGGAGCTCATTTCTTTTTGTCCTGGTTATTGAGTGCTTGCATTGGTTTATTGCAGGTGTCAGGAAATAAGGTGGAGTAAGGTACAGCTGACACAAAAACATGATGAGGAGGGCATGTAGCAGGAAACAGGTTTGTAAGAAAAATGGGGATGTGACTGAAATAGCCATAGGGTATTTAGCAGAGGGCATGGAAGAAGGAGTCTGCAAGACAGCACTGCTGCTGCACTGGACCTGTAGCCCTTGGGGGCCAGAAGAGGCTTCCCGAGGCTGGAAGGAGCTGAGGTGGCTTCAGGACTCCTTATCCCTTGCTTGTATGGAATCACTTCACTTAGAACTATACCACTGTATTTGGCTTTTCAAAACAATAACTGCTACTTTTGTGAATTTTGATACAAGAATATCTCTTGGTAGCTCAAAGGCTCATCTCCCTAAAATTGTCTCAAAATCTAATTAAGAATAATTACCCTATCAAATGTCTGTCATTCATTCCTGTAATTTGGTTTGCAAGGCTCAAAGGTTTCTGCCAAAAGACGTATAAAATTATGTAAGTTTTTTATATTTGCCTTCAAAATCTTCGCTGTGATGTTTTGAATACAGCATCTCTGCAATCAAAATCTACAGCCAAAATTGACTCTGAACAATGATAGTATGAGTACCACTATCAGCATTACAGAAACTTTTATGTGCCCTACTGATGAGGACTACCATGCAGACATTATAAATAAAATTTAGTGAGGAGATATCCGGAGAAGTGTGTGTCCATGCGTCCAGTGCTGGTTGCAGCCTGCGGCATTGGCAGCTCAGATGGGGCAAAACCCCTCCAGGTTTGGGCAAGGCGAGCAAGGAGCACAAAGCCCACGACAACATGGGGTCCCTCCTTTGCTACTTATTCCCATTTTTGCTTGAATTCCTGCCCAGCCCCGGAGTATTTTTGCTTGAACACATCTGGGTTGGCTCCTGCCCTCAATTAGTTGCTGGGTCAATTCTTGCTTTAAGGAGGTTTTCACAAGAACTGTGGAGGGCAGAGACTGGCCCTGGAAAACTGCTGGAAGTTAAGAACATTTACAAATCTTGGGTATTGTTTAAGCAGAGGGGGCAAAAGACAGTAATCAGGAGAACAACTCTTTTCCCTGTCTTGTTGAAACAAACGTCTTTTCTTCTAGGACAGAACCATTACTTTTTATGTAGCAAATTGGGCTGTTTTGTTGTTTTAATGGATTTATAAATTGAATTTCTTATTGGCAGTGACTCCACTATCGTGATGTTAAATGACAGGAAATTGGCCTGCTGCGTTGCAGCCGCCTCTTATAATAAGTACCTCCTCCCTCCTCCCCCTTCTAAGAGGCTGGGTTTTGAAAACCTATGAACAAAGACATCATAGAGAACCTGATTCAGTTCAGCTTAAAAGATAAATTAGAGCAATTGATCATTTCATTTTGGTGATCAGAGACTCCCAGTGGAAAATTCTGAAACATCTGTAATAGCCAGACTTGCAGAATAACAATAAGTGAATCAGAGTTGTTTGGAAACTTCTTTTTCAGCTCACCGACAGTTATGAATGTCATAATAATAATCTCAAAAAATTTCAAAAATAGCTTCAAGTCAAAATAAAACAGAAGATCTCTGTTTCACTGCAAGAACATTTTTTTAAATAAAAGAAGTGGACATTACTAAGTGAAATGACACATGAAATGGAAAGACATATCCAAGTCTTCCTTTAAGAACACTGATAGAAGTGGTTAGAACTCAGAAGAGTTTTTTGTTCTTATTTTCCACATAGGACTTGACGCTATAGTCACACATCTGTGACATGATTTGAAGTACCTTTATTCTTCTGAAGCCAGACAACTTGCCAAAATATGGTGTCTCCTGAGGAGAATATTTCCCAAAGTCCAAGAAGAGATCACTAATTCACTTTATTATTACTAGTCATTATTTCTTGAAAGGAAAGAGTTACATTTATGGAAGGATAGATGCTTTACATTGGTTAAATCTTGAAGACTTTGTTTAGAGGAAATTTCTACAGTTACTCCACTGCAAAAGAGATGTGCATTTTGTGAGCCCAGAGACTTATTTTATGGTATTATCAGAGAAATGGGCTTCTCTGTGAGAGGTGCATATTGTGGCAAGGAGAGCAGTAAGGTCAGTCTAGAAAACTGTGAGAGGAAAGCTCCTTAGGCAAAGAACATATTGCAGAAAAGTCGGGGCAAACTTCAATGCAATGTCAGCAGAACAGTTGAAAAAACAAAAAAATAGTTAGGAAATCTTCCATAATGGATTCATCTGGAATTGCAATGGATGCATCGTTCTGGTACTCAATAAAAGTATCCCCAACTTGAAATTTATTATATTTTCCTTTGCACATATGGTTTTCATAGGTGCTGGAATGAAAACATGAAGACAAGCCTATGAACCCCTCTATATTTAATGTTAATCACATGGAAATCTGAGTACTGTTGGTTTGCCAAGAAAAAAAAAATCACATTCTGCTCATCTTTACGTTTTGTCCTTTTTTTTAATGTTACTTTTGCTTTCTTGGGCAATTTTTGTTTTATAAAAGCTCCAAACAAATGACTATTTATCATAGCAAAATTGCATGTGATTTCAGCTGACACTGGCATTAGCAGTTTCAGACTCCGTAGCAGTAAAAGACGAAGAAAAGCAGAATAAAACTTCCCTCTCAGCTGAGCAAGCTTGTGGCTGCTGTATAAGGTATGCACAATTGCTACCAGTATGACACCAATTCTAGTGTTAATAATGAGCTCAAACATTTTGTAGCATTTTGTGTGTTTTCCTTGAAATCGTACTCTAGAGGCTTTTAACTCTAAAATGGTATTTGTCACAAGAAAAATAATAACAAGTCTTCATGTTGAAAACAAATTGATAGCATGACCTGAGTGCTTTCTAACAGCGCTGGAGCCGAAGGACAAAGAAGTCATAGTCTGCATTTATCTTAGTCACCTTTTCTCTGAAGAAAACTCCTTTTGCCTCCCTCCTGCTCCTCCACAGGTTTGTAACTTTTAAACTCATTGGACAATTCCAACCAAAGTTTACAAGATAGAAGTGCAGAAATCTCACAAATCACTATGTCGATACAGATTTCATGAAATCAAGCAGATGGAAGCAAGAAACCCACTAGAAAAGTCCATCTCCGATGCAAGACTCCAGTAAGGATTTTCAACAGACACCAAAAAGCCTGTTTTGGCAAACTTGATCAATGTAGATGGGAAAAAAGGCTCCACTGATATCTCTGTCAATCCACCACAAGATACAAATCAATACGAAATAAAACTTTATTGGCTTTTGAAACAATGTCGTCTTCAAAGCAGTGTGTATTGCTGTTTTGGAAGTCTTGTGGTTTTGCCTCCTTTTTTTACCTCATTATCTTTTTTTTTTTTTTAAATTAAATAATCTCATTATCTTTCTGGGAATTGTGAATGTTGACATTTGAAATATTTTCTGATTAAAATCAGAAAAATATTCCTGTCTACCAAGTTTTCCATCCAACAAGCTTTGCCTGAAATTAGAATTAATTTACAAAATGAAATCACCTCTGCAGCAAGAGGGGCTTTCACATTCATGGACCATCCATCTGAAACACAAAATGTGGCCGTACAGTCATTATAATGTGAAGCAGGTTTTGAGAGGAAGGTATTTACTAAGGAGAAGGGAAATTATAGCACTTTTCTGAGTTAAAATAAACGTATGTAAATAAAGATACTCTCTGCTTCCATAACTCAATTATATTATTGATGTGCATGATCTGAAAATTATATGCTGTGAAAATAACATATAGGCATCTGACTGGCTCTCCTTGATTTCAGACACATGTAGGATAATTACATCTTAATTTGAATTGTTCCAGAAGAAAAGCTTTTATTTCTATAAAGCTATTTTAATTCTAGGGCAATAAATAGACAAAGCCTAAGTGGGAGAGACAGCAGCAGCTCCGTTGGGTGAAAATGGACCTGCAGAAGAAAGACTGAGACATGTTCTTGTGTCTCGAAGCATGATCCAACGGGCAGTGCCTTGCTCATTTCCTCATGTGATGGGGAGCAACAGTTTTTGCACTGGGATATGACACCTGGTATGAATAAGATTTAGGGAATCATGTTATTTGACATCAACAAGGTCACAAGTGTGGTTTTTGCCAGCACATCTGTGAGACAACTTGCATGAGCTCGGTCACCTCAGCACCACTAGGAAGCTCTTGCACTAATAGCCTGTGCACATGTAGGCGAACACTAGGCCTAGTTACAATGGCTGAGTTTCCATGAAAAATACCCCAATAAACCAGCAACAATCAATACTTTAATTCTATTTTTAACTAATTGCCATTATCAGTTCTCTGTGTCTGGGGCAAGGGAAAACTTTCCTTTCATATTTTGTATTTACACCCTGGAAACGTGGACCAAATACTGTTGTCAGTTTGTTAAAAGCAGAATTAGTTGCAAACATCCTCAAACAAACTAATCTGATAAATGATTGTGTAAATAACAGGATTTCTGGTTTCCAGTGTGTTTATGATCTGCCTGCAGCCCCACAGGGGACCAGTCCCCTGTCGCCACGTGTCTCACAGCTGATATCTTGAAGGCTGCCACTCTTTGGACAGATTTGGTTGAAGCTGAGCACTGAGCTCAAAATTTGGTGAGGAAAGCAAATGGATCAACTTTCTATGTAATGTATTAATATTAACATTATTTCTTTAGGATAAGGGACTAAACATGAAATCATGGTAGCACACTGTCATTATCCCTTGTGTGCACCCATACTCAGATACACAGGCAGTGAAGGGAGTGGGGATTAAATCAAAATACTGTCACCCAAAATTATGGGGCTATTCAGATTTTATCTAAGCTCAGTACTTGTATGGGAATTCAGTCTGTCAGGCCATATTTTGGTCTTAGTGGTTTCAGCTTGCCAGCTTGCTAAGGCTGAAGAGTTTTGTTTAAATGGAAGAAAAAGAAATTCAGTTTGTGCTTTTACTCTCAGACATCACAGTAAAGCTGAGAAATTATCATCTGTAGGCTTATTCTGGTTTTGTGTTAATTTTGCAGGCAGCTTTATACAAGCATATCGGAGCCACTATCTTATTTGCAAGCCTGGGTAGGTCAGTATATTTTCTGACTATGGCAAAAACAACCTTGAGAAATTCAATGCCTTAACCTGACTTTTTCTAAACATTGTTGATATTGCCAAATTATACTATTTGGTGAACAAGCTGAAAGTTTAGCGTGTCCCCTGAGGTGTTCTAAAGCTCTTCTAAAGCACTACCTTTCTGTTCCCCAGTGGAGAATGACTGTGAAGCCAGTGTATGACAGATTTGGGGATGACTCATCAGCTGTTTGTTATTGTGCATATATTGTATATTCATTACCCTTGCCGTACAAGCAGTTTCCAGAACTAGCAGGCAGTTGTGAGTCAAGCTGATATTTTGAAGTGAGAGCATTTTGTGGGGAAAATGAGCGTGCTGGTGGTACCGTGTACTGACAAAAGGCTGATTCTTCCAGTGGCTCAGGAGAGAAGCTGCCGTATAATAAGGTGCCACTGTTTGAACTTAAGAGAAAAAAAGCATCCCAAGAACCTAATAAGAATATTCAATTTGCTGCTTTTATAGACAGGCCTCAGTATGAACATTCATGCCTTAAAAGCGCAGGTTTAGCTCATTTACTTGAAAGATTCAGTTGTAATTCAAATTAAATGAATAATTTGAATAAATAACTCCAAAGTTGCCACCTGATCAAGCACTAAGGCAGGACTTGCAGCTACCTGAGTCTTTTTATGGGGGATGCGTCTTCCCATCTCTTCTGAGCATTTTATTTCCTTCCTACATGGAAACCCACTTGACAGTTAACATAACTGTGGCAGAGAGTATTGCTTAGGGTTGGTTTGCTCTACATTAAAGCAGAGGTCAGGTGGGACCCTATGGCTGGAGGGCGAGACCTTGCAGAGTTATGGGACTTGCTCAAGAGTGAGCAAGAAAATGGGGGATTGCTGCATGGTGCAGGTAACAGTGGGGCCAGTTTCGTAAGGGATGGGTGAAATTTCCCATTGACTGGTGGGAAAGTGTATTTTTGTTGCCACTCAGAATATTATGGAGATATCTGGAAAGGACAAGCTTCCTGCATAGCCGCAATGGTGTCCAGAAGGTACAGGGAAATAATACAAAGTTCATGCCCCAGGGTACAGGTTGAGGCCCATGCTTTCTCATGTGTCACTTTATCTTGGAATATAACTGATAATTTCCTACTTTCTGTTTCCCATGAAAATGTGCTGAGATCAAGGCTAGACTCAAATGCTGAAGTCCTTTTTGAACTCAATTGTCTTTGAACTGTGTGACCTATAATGAAAACTGGGGAAGTTTAGAGAGGAAAACAGCTTATCTTTTCCTTCTCTCTGCTGGACGGATGCCCTTATTTTGTTTCAGATCATTCTGATTTATTTTTGCTAGGCAAATATTATTTATTCAGTTTTCAAATGTTTGGTCAGCTTATTAATTTTTCATGCACGTGAGCTTTGAATATTTCTCTTTGAAATGTCGTAACTAACCTAATTTTTTTTCCTCTGGGCAATGTGTTTAGCTCTCCAATTATTACTTTCTCCCCAAAGTGCCTAGAAAAATAGCCAAGGACAGATTCTCCAGCTCATGAATGTCAAATGGGATTGCTATAAGCTTGCATTATAGATATTGAAAGGGATGGACATGCAATAGTGTGTGAAGGATGTGTGCATGGGAGAGCACCCAAGACCAGAGTGGTCAGAGGAAAAAACCAAGTAGCCCCCTTCTCTACTGTAATCTCTTGCTTGTTGTCCAGCCTTGCTATCTTTGCAAATCCACCCTCATCAGTGCCACTCTAAATTGAAAATAACCCACTTGAACCTGTGGAGCATCAGAGATTGTAACACTAGGAAAGTGGATGTTATCCTTTGGCTGAGAATAATCTGTCTCTACTGTGGTTTTAGTAGTTATTCTTTTGTTTCCTACTGTTACTGTTGCTTTATTCTCTAGTGATGCTTTAATAGGCATAGGCACAGGCGTTTTGTTCTTTAGGGTGAGTTCTTTGTGATGCTGACATGAACTAAACATAGAGTTTTTGGTTTTTTTCATTTCTTTCCTTTTATATAGATCTTTCCTTGCTTTACTTCAGGATTACTTGCAGGGTTTTTTTCTATATGAAGAATGTAGAAACAGCATCAGCTTGGACTTGCTCTCCTTACTTTCCACCAGACCATATAGTGCCCCTTCCTTACAAAATTTTTTGGCTGAATTTACTCTTTCCAACTTTTCTAGCCTTCATTTAATATTAATCCTTAATTATATTTTTTCTTTAGTTGTTCTCTAACAGAGCAGTTTTATTTAACCCAGCACCCTCCATTACACTGCTGTTTTCTAAGTTTCATATCTTTCTTTTTGACTTCCTGCTAGCTGCAGGTTCCAGTTGCCTCATATAGAGATATAAGGGTTCTCTCTCGTTACATGGTACAGATTGCCATTTCCTCCCCTCCCCATAACCTGCTCCTTCAGGCAATTCGTTTCACACATCTTTATGTTTAGAAGTTGGAAACTGTATTACAGATCAGCACTTGACTTATTGTCTCGTGTCCTGTTATTATTTTGATTGACATGTTTTGATGTATCACACACCCAGCCCAGGCACTTTCTCTTACCAGTTTATTGCCTCCATGTGATGTTTCTCTCAGGTGTTTTACAGCACTCAGCTCCAGGTGGTGGCTGAGCTGCAAGTGCAGGAGAAACCAGGCCTCATGGAAAGCAATAGGATGTTGGTGGTTGTTGTTAAGACAGTAGAATATCAAGGGCACCTTTGTGCAAGAATGAGATGACAAATAAGCTTTTTAAAAGTGCCTTTGTGTCTCAAGGTACCAGCTCATGCCTATGTTCAAATGTATTTGGAAGTCTCAAGTCCTCTAACTTTCAACTGTTTATATAATTTATGGGCTTTTGTTGCTTTTGCTTGGTTATTCTTAAAAAATAGACAAGACTAGAGGCTCATGATCCACATTTGAAGGAGATGATGTAAGCCTGAAAAAGTTCCCTGATTTGACCATTAATGCTTTTTCACCTCATCAGCATGGAAACTAAGGGAGTGGAGACAAAGCTGCAGCTCCAAGTACCTAAACAGACAGACAAGAGGGAGACCAAGCTTTTTTTGGTGTGACACATTGCAATAGAGGTTGCCAGGCCTAAAAATGTATTCCTTCATATTTTGTGTTTTGAGGTGCAGCTCTGTGGAGCAAGATATGCTTTTCTCATGCATGATGGAGGAGAGAGTGCAAACATCCTCCTCTGAGGCTCCAAAGGTGCAAAACCACGTTTTTGTGACTGTGTCAGAATTTATAGTAAATTCCACCAACATATCAGTAAATTTAATACTATCCCACCACAACAGTAAATTTGTATGCAGACAAAGACTTTACTAGGATATAATTTGTACCTATTGCTCTGCTTTCAAAATAGTGCATTGAAATACATTCTCATGGAAAGAAGAAACTGATGAACCTTCAATAACAAGAGAGTCTGAGACCATCAAGAGACTTATAATGAACACCAGGCTGCAGTTCTTCTCTTGTAATGCTGCTAAAACATGGGCTTGCCCAGGGGTGCACTCAGGAGCCAATATATCCATTTACAAAGAAGAGTTTGTGGTCTTGGTGAAGCAAAGTAGCGAGAAAAGAAAAAAAAAACCACGAGTGCTTAAAAACTCTGCTGCATATTCAACAAACAAACTGAAAGAGCTGGGCAACAATACAGTGCCAGAAAATTCAACATTCAAAACTGAGTACCATGTAGGTGCTGGAGCTGTTGAGTTGGAGAATCCTTCTTATAAGGGCCTGTAGTTCTGAAGCCTTGTGAAGGGATGGTGAAGGCAGAGGTCGAATATTGACTGATATGTGGTTCCAGAAGGGCTGCTTCCATGTGACATGACATATCAGTGAATGACGCCTCAGAAATATGTGGACAAAATTACTAGCCTGTATTTATTAAAAATATTGTCTGTGTTTATCATCTTGCAGCCAAAGATCTCAGATGCTATGGCAATATAAATAAATTCAGTGCACAACAACATATGTGAGATATAGTACTCATAGCCCAGTTTAGTACTTTTTAACAGTTCCCTAATGAAATATTTAGCTCATAGTAAAATGACCTTAAAAATCTGGAATGATATGATTGGCATAAACTGGATTCTTGATTTCAAGGCTCTATCTTCGATCTTAAGGCTCTATCTTTAATTTTAGTTTTTCCAATAATTTTAAATAGCCCTTACATTGTATTTAATCTCACTCTTTCTTTCTGTTTTCTGTTGTTCAGTTTGTATGCATGTTTGGAACTGAAGGAAGCATCGAGCAAATTCTCTAGCACAGAAATATTTTGGACACATTTTGAGATCCTCTTTCTCTTCTGAGAACCATACACAGCACAGTATCTTCTTTTGGCTTTCCAGATATTGTGACATTCTTTCAATTCATTTTGTTTATAGCCTAAAAAAAAAATCCATAAGTTATTTTTTTTACAACCCAAACCATACAGGTGGCTGGTAACTGGGTTAGACACTCTGGGTCAATGAAATAAGTCAGACCACAACAGCTGCTGCGTTAACCATAGCTACAGACAGAGCTGTTCTCACAAAGTGTCCATGTAAAGCTGGCATGTCTAGACAGCAAATATGTCTTGAATCTCAGTAAATTATACCATCATTAAAAGAAAAATATCCTGAATAATTTTGTTACTTTTTTATTAATTGAAATGTCATTCCTATTTTAATTCACGTATTCCCAGCTAACGTTTAATTAGAACAGGTATTCTGGGGTAGCTGTTTTTAATTTTCTTCTAGCTGTGCTTCAATTTCTGTTGTTGATTCACTGCTGATTTTACTTTCACAATTGATTGGAAAGGTTTATTCTTACTTTAATGTTAATCTTTAAATACTTGCTCACAATAGGGACTCTCAAATGCTTATTATATTGGACTACGTGATGAGAAATGGTTTGCAGTCGCAGACTGGTGAACCATCTCCTCTTACTATGTATATCTCCACATAAACATAAATACTTTCAATATTTTTGCTACTTATATTATCATTTTTATAATTATTTCTTTTATTACAAAACTACCAGATACCACAGGAGCCGCACAAGTAGCCATCAAGAAAAGATTGTTTCCTTCATAGCTGTATCGAGTGGTCGTGTGTCTTTGGCACAGTAGGTTACTGAACAACGCCACTGCCTGCAGGCTCTTTTTCCTGTGAATATGGATTAGAAATGAATTTAGGCACATGGAAACTGTTATTAACCTGCCGTGTCATCATAGTCCAGTGATTTCCTTTTTCCTGTCAGCAAATTTAACGTGCACCATGCTGACTGAAATACAAATCAGAAAGCATAACACAAGCAACACAAGAAAAGTTACCTGGAACTAGTTAAAAGACAAAGGGAAATAAGAAAGGATGTCATGATTTAGACTACTGCAACGTTGTTCGCTTGTGTTTTGTGTGGAAGATAGTTTTTTCTGAGACAGCTAGTAAGTAAGACAACCAGGGAATGCATCCCACTGGACCTGTTGTTCATGAACAGAGAAGGACTTGTAGGTGATGGAATGGCTGGAGGCCGTCTTGGGCGTAGCGATAGTAAAATGATAGACTTTTCAATTCTTGGGGAAGTGAGGAGGAGGGTCAACCACCTTGGACTTCTGGAGGGCAGACTTTGGCCTGTTTAGGAGCCTGGTTGGCAGACGTCCCTGGGAGGTAGTGCTGAAGTGCAAGGGAGTCCAGGAAGAATGGGCATTCTTCAAGGAGGAAGCCTTAAAGGCATGAAAGCAGGCTGTCTCCATGCGCCAAAAGGCAAGCCAGCAGGGAAGAAGACCGGTCTGGCTGAACAGAGAATTTTGGTTGGAATTCAATTAAAAATAGGAGATTTGTTGACCTTTGGAAGAAGGAGCAGGCAACTCAGGAGAACTACAAAGAATTTGTAAGGTTATGCAGGGAGAACATTAGAAGGGCCAAAGCCCAACTACAACTTAATCTGGCTACTGCTGTAAAGGACAATAAAAAAAGGGTCTATAAATATATTAGCAGCAAAAGGAAGGCTAAATAGAATCCCCAGCCTTTATTAAATGTGGGAGGAAACAAGGTGACAGAGGATGATGAAAAGGCTGAGGTACTTAATGCCTTCTTTGCCTCAGTCTTTAATATTAAGAATAGTTGATCTTTGGGTACCCGGCCCCCTAAGTTGGAAGACAAGGGTGGGGAGCAGAATGGAGCCCCCATAATCAAAGAGGACATAGTTACTCACAGTGGTTTGTAGTGACACAGTTGTTAGAAAATAGAAAACGTAAGCAGTAGGGGAGAAGTGTAAAGCAAAAGCGTTTGGTTTATGCTCATGAAATGTTGGAACAAATTCCAATGCATTTTGTCTATGTACTTAGGAAAATATAAACGGTATAAAGTCACATGTGGTAGATCTGGTCAATATTCTGATCGAGGAAGTGGAAGGGAGAGGATGGGAAGATATTTCAAGCTCATCACTAAAGACCTGCTCCACAAATGGTAACCTTCCTATTAAAGCAAATACCAACCTGGGCGCTGGATGACAATAAAACTGAACTCAAACCAGTTTCATCTCTCAAGAAAATGTTACCTCCTTAAATTTTGTTACTGGGTGGATTTCTCCAGATGAAAAGGAGTGCCTACCCTGCAACTGAACAAAACTAATCAAGCAAAGCACCCATGCAAATAGGAATGTACTACTCTCATAGCTGAGGCTGTACTGAACTCCGAAGGGACCCTGGAACTTGCTTTTCAGGGTCATTGAGAATTTATCTACAACCAGGAATTAATCAAATGGTTCCCAAACTGCTGTTCGAACTCCTACAAGGATGTAGTTTGGATAAGTTTGATCTTTATAACAAAAATTATGGAACCATCCAGTGCAAACAGACACCAGGGCGTTATCAAGCTCCAGGGAAGCAAGGTAGTTGTGTCATTTGGACAGACATCTGAAGCTACATAAAGACTTTGCAGCCCTCTGTCTCAGTGATTCAATGTTCTTACAATCAGAAAGTTTTTCCTATCATCTCCCTTGATTTTTTTTCTGCATTACTCTTTGGCCTCTGCTGATGAGTGCTGATGCCTACAGACCATTCCCTGGCAAGGTGGAGCGGCTGCTGTTTCAAACTCTGTTAGTTTTTCCTTTGACTAATGCGTGTGATAAAGACAGTGAAATTAGCATCTAAATTATAAAGTTAAATGCCTTAAACTCTTTTAGGTGTATAACGCACATAGGGAAAAGGAATTATTTATAGCAAGAGAAGCTGTTGGCTGTCATTTAAGTGATCCCAGGGAAATCTTTGTTTTACTTTGGTTTGTAAAGAACGAATGCTGAAGCACAGTTAAACACAAGGACTGGTGAACACTGCAAGAGTGAGCATCACTTACTGCAAATAATATAGCTTCTTCTAACAGCATGAGGTAGTTTGTATCTTTCATCCCTGCAGATATACTTTAACTTATTGCATGTTAAAAGGTCAAATTTGGGGTTTTTTGTTGTGGCTCCCCCCCCTCCTCCCCATTATGTAGATCCTTGAAGTTCTTTTGTAAATGCAACAATCTGAATAATTAATAAGAACAGAGACGCCAGCTGTCGGTGCCACAACCAGGTAAGTCCTAATTCATGACAGTCTTCTCTTTCTTGAAGACCACAAAGGATGTAGCTGTGTACTACCTGTGCCAGTTTATGGTATGTTGCTGGAGGTTTGTTCGAATTTCAGAGTAAATCTGGCTGTCGAAGACAAGAATAAAATAGACAGAGGGAAAAGAAGTATTGATCAAAGGGAATTTTTCTCTTGACATAACCTGGAAAGTGCACCTTAGGTGCTTAATTAGGAGCAAACCAGGCAGAAATTATATTGGAAAAAAATTATTGACAGTGTATCTAAAAATAAGATTGCTGCGCCTCTTGTAGGAGCAGGTTTTGGCATGTCAGACAGCAAAAATCAATGTCATAATAAGATAGACTGATGGCCTATCAGAGTAGCTGCTGGTATTCACTGCCTCACGTGGAACCTGACAGTCAGCACATATTTGAGAGTGTCAAATGTTCCTCGAGTTACGAACATTTTTTTCTGAATTGATGGTTGTTTTTGAGAAGGAGCTTGGCCTCCTTCTCAGGATGTTAAAGCAGCTGGGATTCACTCCCTGGCCTTCTATTATCTTTGGAGAAGCTGTTGTGGCAGAGAAAGTGTTTGCTGGAAATCAGAAGTTCTGGAGGTCAGTGGCAGTCTTTCCCTGTCTTTACAGGAAGGCCTATATGCTCTTCAGCTGGAAGATCTTCAACTTAACCCACCGCAAGAAATAATATCGCTGTATGAATGAACTGACTGTGGCTTATCAGTTTTTCTTTGATTTTTCTTGCTCTCTCAAGTCTGTTCAGGTCTAACTAAAATGGAATCTGGAATAGCAATAGGAACAATGTAAATTCTGGTTTTTTACCTCCTCTGAGTAATAGGGGAAAAGTAATTTCCAGCTGTCAGGACTGATTAGCACAGTTTGACTGCAAACTTACAGCAGCTGCTATATTATCCAGGTTCTGTGTCTATTTGCACACAGATTTGACCGTGTAATTGTCTACTGACATAAAGCACAGTGAAAGAAAAAAAATGCAAGTAAATTCAGAGAAAAGAGTTCTTAGGATCTGCTTCTATATTTAAATAAAAATTAAAAATCTTACATTTTGCAGCAGAAGTTGACTTTTTATTCAATAGAACATTCTTGAACCAGCTTGAAGCCTTGGAGCCAAATTTATTGTGTTTCTTACAAAGTAGACGAACTGTGCTGTGTGAGTGAAGGTCAGATCACCTATAATTCAGCATTTAATTATATATTTTACATAATTTAAAAAAAAAAGTCTCCAAGTGAGAAAACGTGAAGAAAATTAATACAACCACATCTACTGTTAATGTGTTTTATTTAGAAGACCTTATCAACTTTTCACATTGTGCAAGCTGATCTGTTCTGCATTGGTATGAGACTCAAAACCAAGCATGATTTTGACTTTACGATGGCAACGCACCTCTGCTAGCGCTGGAAGCAAGGCTTATTTTAATACTGCAGTGGAATTGGGACTTATGACAATCACAACTGCCTTTGAAAAATTTCCTCTCCCTGTATGCCCTATTTTTTTGGCTTCATCATAATTTTAAACTTCAGCATCAGGATGATTTTGGAGCTATTTAGCAGTCAAGGAACTGTGTTTAATAGGAAAATATGCCGGGGAGAGAAAAAGCTAGCTGTTGCCCTTGAAATTTTTCCTGAATTTTGATTTCTTTTAGAATCACAATATTAGTCTGAGAAGATGTGAAGAGAAATGGGTTAGCAATCACCTTTGGGAGAGATTAACAAATCCAGAAGAGAACTTAATCTGTGATGGGATGAGAGGAAATGGCTGCAAGTTGCACCAGGGGAGGAGATTCAAACTGGACATTAGGAAACATTTCTTCACTGAAAGGGTGGTCGGGCACTGGAACAGCTGCCCAGGGGGGTGGTTGAGACGCCTTCCCTGGAGGTGTTTAAAAAACGGGTAGATGAGATGCTCAGGGATATGGTTTAGTAAGTGGACAGGTACAGTTGGACTTGATGATATCAGAGGTCTTTTCCAACCAGGTGATTCTATGATTTAAGGCTCCCTGATTTAGAATTTTTTAAAAATCATCATCTTTTCAGGTACATCTCCCCCTTTTTTTTCTTATGTAAACAGTTTGGTGCTGAAAATATCTGCCATGAGACTTGGTACGGTTTCTTATGGTTAATGTCAAGGTTTGTGTAAGCTGGCAATGCCAGAAAGCAGCTTTTGCAGGAATAATCATGCGATCTCCTCCCTGCTGAGGTCAATAGGAACTGACCGAGGCCAACACTAAACTGCAGGGTCAGAATCAGCTGGTGGGAGCATGCTGCCCAAGGGGAGCAGAAGGAGATTAATTTATGAAATTGTGTCAAGTGTTGTTAACAAAGGCTTTCCACACATACAATTAAAGTAGTGAGAACCAAATTTAAAGACGAATTAGATGCTTTGAACCTGTCTCTTATTTAAAACTAATGACCCATCTGTTCCTTGGCTAACAACCTGACAAGTATTTGACCAGTTATATGACAAAGATACTAATATGAATCAGCAGAATCTCTTTAACCAGGCAGAATATTGGAAATTGGGTTTTTTCTCTGTGCTTCCCATTAATTTTAAATATCACTTTCATCACACTAGGGATGTCAAATGAATGACAGGCAGGAGATGAAAGGAAAAATATAAAGCCAGACTAGGAGTGTTAATTAAAACAGAATCTGGAATAATAAGAAAGTTCTCCTTTCATATCTTTTGCATATAAAACTTCATTTAAGACCCATTTTGATTTGATCTATGTGGCTATTTGTAATAATTTCTGGGGATATTTCACTGTGATAGTGTCCGAAATGTAATGTATCCATGATAAAACTTTGTCACTTGTCATAAGTCACTGACTGAGCTGCTGCGCTGCCATTGATATTCTGATCTCACAAACTTGAGATCGACATACATATGCTGAAAATTATGGCTTATGACTTGGAAAGTAGTGTGCTATACAATACCCATCTGTTGACAATCATGTGACTGCAGTAACCGACGCCCCTCCCAAACCACATTTCTTTTCCTTTAAATTAGCCAGGAGTTTTAAAAGTAGTTTACAGTCTTATTTTTTATGAAAAAGAAACCACGTTAATATTTACAGTAATGGTCAGGAGAAAAATATCTAATTGGTTATTGAGTAGAATTAAATCTAAAATTTATATGACTTTGAGTGTGTACAAATACACATACATATTTGTATGTGCATATAGATATGTAGAGATGTAGCTATAGATATTTTGGAGTGATGTGAGTGTATATGTATAGATGTCTCTACGTGTATGTGTTTGTGTGTATATGTGCCTGTACACAGATGCCTCCAGGATGCATTCTCATTCATCATCTACATATTTAATAGAAAGAGTTATGCAATTTCTCATCAGTCTAGAAGTCTCCTTTGATCTGAGATAGCTACTGCCAGTTGTTGCAAATTATTTTGGAAGATCTTTGAGCTATGCATATCAAGCTATGATAACTCTAGCTTATTTCTGTATCATTAAAATTTTTCAGCCCTCAAGATCTGTTAAGCTGGTGTTTTGTTTTGGTTTCCACATATGAAATCCCTTTTGAAAAAGCTATTTTAGCAACCAAAGTGGATCATCATACAGAGCATTAACACCATAAGAAGTAATGGCAAATATGAGTGTTAAAATTTAGTTACCAGTTTGCCTTCTAGTGGTTTTTGTTTTGCAGCTTCTGCATAACTTCATCTCACTTGACATACAGCCTTCTGAAGGACCAGATTTATTTCCTTACTGACATCCACTCCGGCACCGGCAGCCATGATGGAGAAGATAAAATTATCACCATCCACCAGTGACTCTTCAGTGAAAGGTGCTGGCAAGTGGCTTCTGGTGAGATTAATTATTTTCCCTAAGCCCCTTCTTGTCCCACCTTCTGGGCTTCAAGCTAAGATTCACATATAAATTAGAGTGACTCTAAAGTGTGTTTTCAATAGTTCGTTTTCAGTTTTACAGCTAGTGCTGCAGTTTAACAGGAAGCTGGGAACTAGAATATAAATATTGACGTTTTCTTCTTGGAACACATGGACTTTGATAGAGTAATTTGTTTTTATAGGTGTATGGTTTGAAACATTCTTTTATAAAGGAGTGGACTGAGTGAAATAATCCCCTTTCTCCCATGTAGGAAGACCTCACAGTACCAATTCTAGGTTGAACAATGGCCTTTAGTCAAGAGCATCCCATTGCAGGCATGTCTGGAGTAAAAAGCTTTACCTAGGTAGGAAAAAAATCTATAACCCTTACCAAAGTTAGGAAAGAAAGGGGAGACATTAGTACATCATCCTCATTTTACAAGGCGTTTAGTCAGGAGAGGAGCAGGTAGGAGCCAAACAAGTATGAAACACTAAGAGCATTTTCTAACCAAAATATCTAGGGTTTGGAAGAAAAATATTGCAAGTTTTCACGAAAAATTTTTACCAAGTACATCTCTAAAGTGTTGCTGGAGTCAGCAGCATTACATCCTCTGGTGTTCTCAGTATTGGGAAGACTGAATTGAAGGCACATGAGATTCTTGGCAGGGACATTTCCAAGGGTATTTACTAACCCATTTAATTTCTGAGCACTTCTATTTATGTATTTTTTGGAAATTTGTTGGTGCTACCCAAAACATTGCATTGGCTCTTTACTGGCAGGATAATAACATTGCACAAAATGAGGTAAGAGGAGAAAAAGGTATGAACAGTCTTACAAACTGCAGATATTCCCTTTCACTGTGATGGACCTACCTGAAGTGGATGAACTGAAGAGTCAAGGTGGGAGGTTTCAGTAAACGATAGAAACATTAAAATGCACAAATAACTTTTGCTGTAACACAAACTCAGTGCACTCTGCCTGGATGACAGAAATCAGGGGAATTAATCCAATTGTTTTTCTCTTTTTCTAGTTTAAAATAGCCAGTCATTGGTTGTGGTGGTAGCATAGATTATTTAAATAACTAAGGCTGTCTTATCTTAGATACCTTCTAACGTCAAACGCTTTGGTTACTTCCATCCTGATTCTCAGTCTAAAAATGAGATGATTGCTGTGCTTCCAATGTAGCTGATATTACCTCAGTCTTTTTTGAGCTGGTGAAATTCCTGAGCAGAGTTTTGGCCCCATTTTTCACCTACTTCAGGATCCTGCTTTGGGTTTTGGTGCAGGCAATTTTTATTATCAAAGGAAAGGAAAACACATTTGTTTAACAAACCGTGACAGTGAACAGACTTACTGTTTTCTGATCTCTGAAATACAAATTTGAATGGGAAAGTGTCCTTTTCATTGCCTTTATCCAGGGATGAGTGACAGTAAGGTAAATGCACAGTAAATGAAGGTAAATGTAATTGATCCCAAATATCAGCTGTTTGTTATTTCTGCAGCACTTTGGAAATTACTATCTATCCAAATTTATTTATTTACATAAAACAAAAACTGTGAACTCTGCCTCAACTCAACCCAATTCTAAAAATACTCATTTGGATTTTTTTCTTAGAAAGGAAATTTTCCACTTTCTTTCTTTTATCCTCCTTCTAACTTATGCCTGTTAAACTCATGAAAGTCCTCAATTGTAATTGCTGCCTTGCTGAAAAGGAAAATCTTCTCCTATTGCTTGCAATAAGGATTCAACGGTCACCCATGAGACGTCATCAGTGTAGTCTTCCCTTTTTTTAGCCCACTTATTCCGGTGGGCAGAATCCAGAATCTCTTCATTGCATCTCTTCATTGCTCTATGGAGCCCACTTTAGGAGGTGTGGCCCTAGTTCTTTAAAGGATCTAGATTTTCATGATATTGTAAAAAGTTACAGACAATTCTTACAGCATTTCAATGCAGGCTTAATTGAATGTGCCAAATGCAAGTGTAATTACAATTGTGCAGGAAGCTCTACACAGATAGTTTGGCTATTTAGGGGCATAATTGTCCAGATTGCATTCACAAGAATAGTAACTATGTATACAAATTAGCCCAAACGTTTTCTAAATAGCTTCTTCTAGCCCTCCTAACCTTTTTCATTATGGAGCCATAACGAAAAAATCTTGAATGGTATTCACAGATGCAGCTTGCCTCGCTGAGACTTTTTGCAGGAAACTGAGAGAGAGGCAGCACACAGCCTTCTGAAACAAAAAAATAAGTCTGAAAATGCACCAAAACCTTTTGTGTATGAAGACTTGAACTTGGAGAAGGTCCTCTGTGACTGCAGGAGGCCCCCATTTGGATGCAGATGTGAAGAGGTGGCACAGCATTGACCAAGCCTCTGGAGAGGGAGCTGTGGAATGATCATGCCCAGAGGTGCAGGGTAATGAAAGTTTTTAGATCTATTCAATTTTCCTGAATTGATGGATACGCCAATTCAAGGTTAAAGTACGGTGCATTTACCTAAGCAGAATACTTCTGTAATTCTTAGTTATATCTTCTTGTACAATTACACTAAAAATTTCACAAAAAAATTGAATTATTTTCAAACTTACACCATGTTATCTCTTTGAAGGCTCTAGACCAAGTAATATAATTCATATAAAATTTCTACTAAAACACACAATTAAAAAATACATATGTTTGAATGGTTTGACTAACTTCTTTTCATAAAGCAGCTCGCCCAAAAAAGGATTATTTTTTTAAGGAACAGATAAAAAAGGACACAAAAAAATTCCAGAACAAATACTAAACACAAACTGACAGAGCAGACATGAGCTTGTGTATGGAAAGCCACAGGTCTTTCCAACTCTGCTCAAACAAGATTTCACGCAAGGGTTTTAATAGCAAAAAGATAAAACTCTTCAAGTTTCAAAAGATAAAGTCTCTTCAAGACTTTGGGCTAACAAATGGTTGTATGACTGTTTTTGTCAGTAATTTTAGCTGGAGGAAGAAGGGCTGGGAATGGTCTTAGGTGTGTGGCGGTGGGTGGGAATGCATACACACCTGTGTATTTTACTTGTCTTTTTAGTTAAATGACAGCCCAGCTTTTATGTTACGATGACAAACAGAAAAATGTCTTCTGTAAGAGGAAATTTTTGAGCTGTGGAAATTTCTTCCTTGTTAGTGTTTTATCTCCAATTACATATAAAGATGGTGGTAAAGAAGTTAGAATTGTCATGCAATCTGTTACTTTAAAATTTTCAGTCATTTCCACCCATGGATTGATGATGTTCCTCTTGGGCTTTATGCAAGAAAGTGTATGCTGTCACAGTTCTGCTAAGTATTTGTGTTTTCTGTTTGTATAAAACTTAGCCATAACACTCTCAAACAGTACTAAAAACAGGAGGTAAAGAACATTCCCAACTGTAAAGTTCATCAGTTAAATCAGAGGATTTAGTAACTATGAGTTGCAAGAACTTTTTGAACATGTCTAATTTTTAATGTTTATTTTCTGTGGGCCTTATTCTGATATGGCAGTGATGTAAATTAATCCATTCCAACAGCCAGATTTGTAATAACAACAGTGCAATCGGGCGAAGACCTTCTTATGGCCAAAGAAGTGTTAAAACCTTAGGAAAATGACTAAATAATCTATTATGTTCTGGCAACTGCAAACTCATTTCCTACCTGCTGTTCGTTTTGTGGCCACTATGAACCAATTATTTCAGATAATGTGGGAAACAGTCCATTTATGAGACTCCATCAAGAAATCATTATTCCACTAGAAGCAATGGACTGTTTTTCAGAACTCCAGAACTGGAAGGTATGGATTCAAAAATATTTTCTTGCTTTCTTTATCCTCCTTCTTAAGGGGGAAGGATAGGGAGGACGGAGCTGGAGGGCTGACAGCACGTTCTTTATTGACCAATTGTCCTGTCTAAAACATTGTAGATGAGAGTGTAGTACAGTATAGAGCATTTAATGCTGCTCCCAGCCATAGGTTATGGCAGTGCGGTCAGGAAAGTGCTGACACTGGAGCAGAAGCCCTGCTCCTCAACAGCAACTCGGGCTGTTACATATGATATATATATTTATGTCTCATCTATGTATAAAATATGTCCCTCTGCCGTGCACAAGGCAAATATTTGTGGTTACTTCTGCACATTGGGAGAAAAGAAAAGAAAAAACTGGCTCAGAAAACCCAATATAGAAAAATTGTCAAGTCAAAATTGCTAACAATAAGGGTGAAACTACACTGTGCACCAGCCCAGGCACCATTGATCTGGGTGAAATGAGTTGTCAACTAAATGACAAGGACACCAAGGAACGAACACTTGTAATATTTCTTTTGCTGTACTATGCTGTACTAATTTTTTTGAATAGTTAGTTTATTGTGATGGATAGCTCACTGATATTAAATCATGAGGAATGTGGCAGAAATAGCTGGTCATATGTATGAGGTGCACAGGACAGAACTTGGGCTCCCTCTGCTTCCTAACCAAGTTCCCACTCTAATTTTGGATACAATTTTTTGTCATTATTTGTTTTACAATAAAATTGCCAACAAAAGTATTTCAGATATCTTTTATTTCTAGAACGCTGTAACTCTTATTGTCTTTCCTCCTTTAGCCAGATTTCCTTAGGTCAAAACATCTCCCTGGTAATGTGGAGTTGAACATTAATATGGATCCTATGTCATTTGTTAGTGGAGTATCTCCTGTGCGTGGAGCTGGCCATTAAAACTTGTGGTTATAGGATGAGCTGACCGTACATAAAAAGAAGTGATAGTTATCTTTTCCTCATTTCCTCAACATACCCAAAGAACAAGTAAAGTATGAAATTTTTGCCTCAAAACAAAAATAGACTCTGAAAAAAAGAGCAATACATAAAAAGTTACATAGATGAAAGCTCCCACTCCTATTAGCTGCTACTTGAAGAAGGCTCATCTTCTGTAAAAATCACAGAAAATCTCCTCATTATTGCTGTTTCTCATTTCTGTTGCTGTAGCTCCAAGAAGCCTCTGCCAGAACTTGGTGGTAGCTTCATCGCATTAAGCACTACATGAGCACAGCAAATGACTATTTTTCCCTTGGTTTCCTCATCAAGGGGAAAAACATGAGAGGAAGCAAACAAACCCTAGCCTTACACCTGGACTTTAGCTTGCCCGTAAGAGAGTTCTGAGTCAAACTGTGCACCTGTCCATTGGGAGTAAAAAAGAGTTGCAGACTGGGGAAAGGCTAAAGGCTTGAGTTGGTGCCATCAGGCAGTAAAACTGGAGGTGCTTATGCAAAGTGAGAGTCAGGAGGTTTGTCCTCTCTGCTCTTGGATTTACTCCTTTGTGCTGCTCTCAGCAGATTTAAAGTGAAGGACTGGTCTGCTGTAATACCTTTTTTTTTCCCCGAGATCCATTGCTTGCTACGGCAAATTATCCAAACATCCTCCTCTCAGTTTCAGCAAAGATAAAATTTGCCCCAGGCTGAGTTGCCAGGGTGGATCTGCTACTCTCCTGCTCTCACATGAATGCACGTAGTGAGTAATAACCAACTGTTTTTTCCCTTACCTTGATACAGGAGTGAATACCATGGTTTGCTTCCTGGAGGGACTCCTCACTAAAATATGCTAAAACATGACCAGAATAAATGATTACAGGCCTCCCTGTGTCACCAAGGGCTTTAATCAGTACAAAGTGGCACTGCCAGAAGCCTTCCCGATGGTAAATCAAGCCAATGCAGCAACTCTGTTATTAACTGAAAGCTTGCTGGAGTTTTTGTTAGGCTGCTGCTTTGTGATTCTGCTATTTAGCAGCTGACCTCTGTACACGTGCAAGGTATAGCTGAACAAAACACTGTGGTTTTGAGACCCTGGGATTTAACTTTGACTGACCATGATTAGGAGTGTGCTTCGTGCTAGTGCAACCCCTGAATAATGGCAAGCACAGCATAAGGCCTCATAGAGTCCTTATACAGTAAGAAATATGCTGGAATATCCTTTTTTTTTTTCCTAGAGAAATCCACTGCTCAGCATAAATAGCTCTAATGATACTCAGAGCAGGATTATGTTGTCTGCCATCCTGGAAGAAGGGCTACAGCCAGGTTGGGCCAAAAAGAAAAAAAAAAGAAAAAGAAAAATTTGATGATTAGCACAAATCTTTCCAGAAGTATTTCCTTAGAAAAGGCAAGACACTCAGGTATATGTCACAGCAAACACCCCCTCAACTGCAATACAGACCACCCCAAAGGCTCCTTTTGTCTGTGGAAACAGGGATGCCTCGAAAGTAGGGTTAATGTATTTATCCACGTGCTGACTCAGAAAGTACAAATCTTAGTATCTGGAATACACTGCTTCCTCATTCATTTGTTTCTTCTAGTAAATTGGTTCTTTTAACAGAAGGAGAAAACAAAAGAACCTATATCATCCAAAGTTATATCATGTTTTCCTCAGAAATCAAGCCCAATTCTAGATGAGGTTTCCTGTCTGATTCCATAGTTTGCAATGGATACTCAGCTAGAACAAGAAATGCGTACACAAATAAAACAAGAAATTAAACCTTTTTTATTATGCTTCTCTTTCCCTTTTAATAATTTTTGTCTTTAATTTGATAAAATAGATGTGTAGCACCTTGCCACCTCAGTGTTTCTCCAAGAAGGCTTCATTTTCCTGTGGATGTGAATTGTGTGTGCTTGCAGAAAACCACCTTGACAAAAGCGAGTCATTGAAAGGACACAATTCCTGCTGAAGAAATCCTATATAATCTAAATAATTGTCTTGGAGCAAATTAAGAGAATATTTCCTGAAGATATAGGCTACAATTCCAAATGAAGCAGATTTTGGTGGTGCGTTTTTTTTGGTATTTTCTTGTTCTAGAGTCTATCTACAGAAGCAGGTAAGGAAACAGAGAGGGGCGAGGCAGTTATGGTCACCAGTGCTCTGTGATACCTTCAGTACTAGATCTGCAGCACTTTCATGCTGTGACCACAGACCAGGTCAGTTACAAAGATTTCTCAAAGTTATTTCCAAATCATAGATGTTGGAAAAGACCTCTGAGATAATCGAGTCCAGCCGTACTTGTCCACTGACTAAATCATGTCCCTGACAAACTCATCTACCTGTCATTTAAACACCTCCATGGATGGTGACTCAAGGTGCTGCGATTGCCACCTGTGAGCAGACATCCAAAAAATTCCTTTTAATCCCAAGGCAGAATATAACCAAAAAGCTGGCATCAACAATACCTGCAAACCAAAAATGGGCCTTTCTGGTCTCAGTGTGTCATCTCTTAGGGCATACGCAGGGTAATTCCCCCCTTTAGTTACTGCAAGTTGCTTTTGAATCTTTCTCTGGAGGTGCCAAATTAAGTTATTGGCAGGGCAAGGAGAGCTGTGTAATTTCCCAGGACATCTTAGTCCCAAAAAATTATCTGGAGCAAAATGCATTAACCTCGGGCCTATCACTGCATATGGAGTGGAAGTGTCCTCACCAGATGGTTCCTACAAGTTGGCTACCCCTTCCCGGCAGAAGAAACTATCTTTATTGCTAAGAGGCAAATGTATGGGTTGGGTAAGGTACAATTGTAGCCTAAAGTAACGACAAAAACTGTCTATAAATGCTTCAAGTCAGGATGAGCAGAAGGGGGAAAAGCCCAAACCCAACATTTATTTCCAAAGCAGTCCAGAAAAGACAGTGTAGCGCACACCGCTCCAGCTGTGAGATGGGTTGAACTGGGCCCTGTATCACCTCTCAACATGTGATGGGTCTCCAGCTCACCTAAATACTTCCATTTCTGGAGAAAAATACTACTTTCTGTCTGTTGGAGCCTTGTGGTGGGCATACCAGCATCTCCAGCTGGCAAAGGTGAATGCAATGAATTGTTTAGCCAGAGGTATTAAGCAATCTCTGAATTTGGCCTTTGCTGTCAGGACTTCATACACCAGCGTCTTTTTATTTCAGGAAGAACATTTCTCATAAATCAGTCCTGTCCTACAGGACTTAGGAAAAATACAATATTATCTCAATTAAACAAAAGTGTTTTTCTGCAGATCTGTCACTCCAAATGGAACAGAATGACAGCCAGATCAATGTATGTCCTGCAATTCAGAAAAGGCATTCAAAAACGTTTCATCTAGATTAAAGGCCTATTCCTCCTGTCGGTGCCATTTTCGATTTATGGCGAAGGAAAAGTGGGAGGCTCTGCGTGTGTTGTAATTACTGATTAGCTACCCATGTTCTTTTCTCTTTGTTTATCTCACATGAACAACACTGGGTATCTGATCCACACAGAATCCAAATACATCCATTCCAGAATTGCTGGAATGCTGCACGAAATGTGTTGATAAATGCCGGGTGTTTTTTTCCCTTCTTGGCAAGTCAGGCCAGTATAAAGATGGGTGAAAGAAAAGATACACATATATAATGCTTTCAGAAAGCAGGTGGAT
Source organism: Neomorphus geoffroyi (assembly GCA_033558235.1). Taxonomy (NCBI): domain Eukaryota; kingdom Metazoa; phylum Chordata; class Aves; order Cuculiformes; family Neomorphidae; genus Neomorphus; species Neomorphus geoffroyi. The sequence continues at coordinate 96,270,925 of JAUMJM010000005.1, read as the reverse complement.
GCATATTTCTCAATACAGATTGTAAACCCCCATGTCACTTTAATATGTCATTATAGTAATGGGAGATTTATGCTAGCAATACTTGCTGATTTTTTTGCCAGAAGCACACATTGCCTAAATTGAGACTATTGATGTAGTACTCTCCTCATTTAAGGTGCATTAGAGACACTATAAGAAGAGAAATGTGGAGAGGGACATTGGGATGCTATTAGTGAGTTGCATATGAAATTAAATGGGAAACGAGCAAATGGTCATCTCATTGTAACACAAAACGTCTGTCTCTCTCTGCATGAAAACAAAATCCTTCTCATTCCATTTGCACTTTGTATGTTGGTAATTTGCACAGCACTGAGAGATATTATTCATTCAGCATGGCTAATATCAAGTGTAGCATTTTCAAAAAGGCTATTTAATTGCACGTAGATATCACGTCTCTACTAAATGTCCCCTCAAACAGCACGGATGGCGACACATTCTGCTGATGGCCTGTGCTATCGCTCTTCTCCAGAACAACTTCATTTTTATATATTTTAAACACATCTTTTTAATATCTAACACATATATAAATGGAAGGAAGGAAGAAATGATGGAGGGAAGAAAGGACAGATGGAGGGACTTCAGAAGGATGAAAGGAAGGTAGGATGGACAGATACAAGGATGAAAAACAGGAAGGAAGGAAGGAAGGAAGGAAGGAAGGAAGGAAGGAAGGAATATGAAAAGAAGGACAGAAGCAAGGCAGGATGGATACAAGGACAGACTGAAGAAAGATGAAAATAAAGAAGGATGAATGGGCAGAAGGGTGGAAGGAAGAGCAAAGGCTGAAGGAAGAATGAATGGAAGGTTAGACGGAAGGAAAGAGAGAAGGACAGATAGAAGGACAGATGGTAGGATGGACAGATGTACATCAGGATAGAAAGAAGGAAGGACAGACAAAAAGAAGGAATGATGGATGGAAGGAGAGAATGAAGGATAAGACGGACAGGAAGGATGTACCGAAGGAAGGATGGAAGGAAGAACAGAGAGAAAGAAGGATGAACAGAAAACCAGAACAGAAGCAAGGACAGACAGAAGGAAGGAGAGATGCATGGAAGGATGGATGTGAGGAAAGAAGGATGGACAGGAGGAAGGAAAGATGGACAAAAGGAAGGAAGGATGAACAGAAGGACTGAACAGACAGACAGACAAAAGGAAGGATGGATAGACAGAAGGAAGGATGGAAGGAAGTACAGACAGAGGGGAGGATGTACAGGAGGCTGCACAAAGAAAGGGTCAATGGACAAGGAGGAAGGACAGATGGATGGAAGAATGGAAAGAGTTATGGAAGTAAGGAAAGAAGCAACAATGGACAGAAGGAAGGATGGATAGAAGGAGGGACATATTGAGGGATGGAAGATAGGAAAGATGGATGGGAAGAAGGGAAGCATGAGTGAAAAGAAAGATGGATAGAAAAAATAATGAAAGGAAGGATAGAAGGACCAAAGGAAGAAAGGATGGATGGATGGAAGGAATGGTGTATGGAAGTAAGTATAGAAGGACAGATATACAGAAGAATGAATGGATGGAAGTACAGAAGTATGAACAAAAGGAAGAATGGATGAAGAAGGGACAGACAGAAGGTTGGAAGAGAGTACAGAAGGATGGAAAGAATGATGGGTGAGAAGACAAAGAGAAGGAAGAAAGGAAGGATGTAAGGACTGTTGGATAGGGCAGACAGAAGGTAGGACAGAGGAAAAGATGGATGGACAGAAGGATGAGAGGATGGAAGGTGGAAGAAGGACAGGATGGCTAGAATGAAGGATGGAAAGATTGATGCAAGGATAGCCAGACAGAAGGAAAAAAATAAAGAAGGATGGTAGGAAGGGTGATGACAGAAGAAAGAGCAGGTGGATGGAAGGAAAGCATATATGGAATGACAGAAGAACAGATCTAAGGATGGATGGAAGGCTGGAAGGACAGAAGCAAAGAAGGATGGACAGAAGGAAGTACAGATATATGGATGGACTGAAGGATGAATGCAAGAAACAAAGGGAAGATAGATAGATGGGCTGAAGGACAGAGAGAAGGAAGCAAGGAAGGATGGAAAAAACAGACATAAGGGTCATTGGAAGGGTGGAAGAAAAGATGTATGCATGGAAGGATGAACAGAAAGAACAATGCACAGAAAGAATGGCAGCTGGAAGGAAGGCAGGATGGAAGGACAGAAGGAAAGACTGCTGGATGGACAGATGGAAAGAAAGACAGGTAGAAAGATGAATGGAAGGGAAGATGGAGGGGGGGAAGGACAGATAGAAAGACACAGACTGAAGGACAGAAGGAAGGCAGAAAAGTTGGAACAATGGCCTGATGGATACAAGAAAGGCAGGATGGACAAAAGGAAGAAGAGGAGGAAGGATGACCTGATGGACAGAAAGAAGGAAGAATGGACAGGAGGAGGGAAGAAGACAAATAAGGATGGATAGAATAAAAGCCAGATGGAAAGAATGCAATAAGGAATGAACCATTGCAGGATGGAAGATCAGACAGAAGGAAGGATGGATGAAAGCATGGGCAGAAAGAAGTACATAGAGACTGAAGGATGGCAGGAAGAACCAAAGGAAGGATGGAAGGATAGAAGAACTGATGGAAGAATGGAAGGAAGAACAGAAGAACGGACAGAAGAATGAAAGGATGGTTGGAAGCAGGGAAGGAGAGAAAAATAGAAATAGAAGAAGGAAAACGAAAGAAGGGAAGATAAAGACCTGTTGTTTGACGGGTTTGTCAGACCTGTAGGTCCTGTACCACTCCAGTTTGATGACAGCACGGAACGCTCTCATTCTGGATGTGATACTTTCAAAGGATCCAAGAGGAGTATGTGCTCTGAGCTACAAGTAAGCAAGATGAATAATTTGCACCTTTCTTCTGTATTGTATTCACAAATGTTCTCACAAATTAACAAAGCCACAGGCTTAATGAGAAGGTTGTGCAAAGTGTTTCAGCACTGAGTAATTTCAGTACCGTATCTGTTAGAGAGGTATTTCCTCTGCTGCAGTGCTACACAACAATTATTTCAGGAAAGAATAAGCCAGAAATAATATTTACTGTCTGCACCACAAGCATTTCTTTCCCTCAACAAACCCAGAACTTTGGAAATCATTATAACTGGTCAAAGCCACCCATGAGAGTCTCATGTCAGAGTTTGCAAAAGAAAACTGGGATCCTGGCCTAAACAACCTGAACATGTTTTTTAAGTGTACATTGTAATTCATCCGATGGGTGGTCTAGTGAGAGCAAGAGTGACCTAGTTGCTTCAGCACTGAACCTGGCTTTGGAGAGCTGGGTGTAGTTCACAGCTCAGCCACAGACTAAAACATTGGACATGACGTGTGCCCTCTTTTCCCTTCTGTAACAAGAGATTATTACTTCAGGACTTCACACTGGTGAGCAAAGACAGAATTCATTAACCTGCATGTGTTCTCAGATACTCTGAACACAAAAGGTCATATATAAATTACAGTATAAAACTAGCTAGCTATTCTAGTGGGTTAGTCTAAGAGTTTACACACCATGAAATATTCATATTAAAAAGAGCAGATGGCATTAGATCTGGTATGAATACCTTGGAGAAATTAAAAAACTACCCCCTTTCCTTCACAAAGTCCTTCATTTAACATTTGCTTTTTTGTGTTTGGTTACGTCAAAGATGCATTGGATTTGTAAGTCCTGATCCATAGTTCTCTAGTATCACAATTTATTGTGACATTAATCACATTCAATTCCTGCAGAGATTTTTCTGCCTGTCACCAAACACAACAAAAAAGTACTTTTGAAACCATGTGCCAAGTGTGCAATTGTCAGAAACCAACCTGCCTGATGAAGCAAGGAGTGTATTGTGTTGTGTTAGAGGGGGCATTTTTCCCTCTGGAAGTACACAGAGATACTGATCCAAAAAGTCCCTGTAGAAACTGTTTCATGGGCATTTCCTCCACATAGGTGTTTATGTGGATAAAACAGACAATCTCCTGGCAAATGATAGTACTGACTCAGGTAAAAGTTTATCCAACACAAAAAGGTAAACCTACTTTTTCCACCCCAGCACAGCTTCTGCTCACGTTCCCTCTTCTTTAAATACAGAGTGTTGAAATCCAAAACTCTTAATCTAATTAAACCTTGAACTTTGGTTAGCTAATTTCTAGCTGCGCTTTACATTTTATAGTTACGTAATTTCTGTGAACAGGTCAAATCAAAATGTGTAGCAGCATGTAGTGTGTCCAAACGTAAAATGAAATTATCTCCATTTTTATTTCAAGTAGCACAGAGAAAAAAGGCAAGGGAGGTGTTAGCATTAAATGTTTTTTAAACATTTTTATTCCAAAGACATTTTTTATAGGAGTCACTAGGTATTTTGTTGAGGTAATGACCTTCCTTCCAGTTCTTTTTGCTGTGCTGTTATTTGAAAGGGTGAATTAAAAATAAAACAAGAAAACACGCGTATCCAGAGGGATGGTCCTCAACATGTTCCTGCTGATTTCTCTGCCTCATGCCCAGAGAGCAGTGGCTATTATAAACTTTAACTCTCTGCAGAAGTTTACACTAAATCAAACAGAATCGAATACTTTGCATAAAAATATCATCCTTCACAGAAGGCAAGCATGGTAGCACTCCCCAAAGGCCAGAGGAGTTCTAGAGACATTGTGAACATTGTGTGAGAAATCTGAGATTTACAAGGGAAAATTACGTTAATATTCATGGAGATGTAAAAAGTACACATGCTCAATTCCACACACATATGTACTCTTTCAGGTTAAACACTCTGTATTGTTATCCTGATCTCATTATAACCACTAGCCACTCTCTGTATGACCTGCAGTATATTTAGCTACTTTTTTTCCCCAACAGATGATTTTCCAGTTAAGCCAATTAAGCCTGTAGCCTGACTTCATTGTTGTCAATGCTTGTGTTTTTTAATGTCTGGCAATTTTACTTTCTCACTGAAGGCACTACTCATGGGATTGCACATCATGGGATTGCAGAGCAATTCCATTTTTATTAAAATGAAAATCTTTGAATCTAGCATGCAAAAACTGAAATGATGAATGCAAAAGGCTGATCAGCTCAATATGGGTTTTTTTTTTAAAAAAAAACCTCATGAGTTTTTGCTGCTTCTGTCATGATGATTTAATGCTCAGATTGATGAAGACATTGGACAAGAGCCTAGGATCCAGGGATTTCTATATCCAAAACGCTGAAGGGAAGTAATTTTCTACCTGCTTTTTTAAACTGTTTTTTTAGTCTACATTGGTAGAGGGGGATATTTTTAACCAAAAATTCTTCTGCTGTGAGTAACTATTCAACTGGAAAAAAATTAATGATCATTCTATATACAGGAGTTTTCCGAGGGAAAAAGATGACCAAACAGGAGGCAAGGCAAATTAGTGATGTATCCTGGCTGCACGTGTGGCAGCATGAGCACCTGGGCCTAGACCTCCCTTTCTACACGTCCCACGCACCGGTGCAGTTCCTCAGCCATCAGTCCCTCTGTCTTCCCCAAAGCAGGAAAGAGAGCATGAAACGCGACTGCTGCCAAAGGCACAGCAAGCAGCACCTTGGAATTGTGTAAAATGGTTATGATTTACTTCAATAGCAGCAGCAAATGCATCCATAGCACTTAACTGTGTAATGCGTACCTCATGCCACTGAAAGCAATGACACATAAAGAGTTCAATGGGAAGAACAAAAAAATACAAATACAAGATTTGATCAAAAGATTCTCAAGGACACTTTAATCTCAAATAAGTGCCTACCGTCTGCTCGCTTACAGGTAAAATTCTCAGTGAAACACAGACTGCTCACTAGAAGTTGCCAAGGAAACTGGATTCACTTATGATGCTATATAAGTTGATTGTTGTAGTATGCTTATATTTCTCCACCCACATATACCTTAAGATTAGCATTGTCCTTCATGGTCTAATTACTCTGATGACATTGCCATTCAGAGCATGGAGATGGATTTGCTACCTGAACCAAAGCTCGAGCTGCTCTCATTTTTAAGGCAAGACACCAAAAAAAATCTTCAAAATTGCTTTGTAGGTACATTCCTTCAGATTACCTTTTTTTCCACACTGATAGCCAAAACAGTCAATGGTAAATCCAGTTGAAGTGAATAAATACAACATTCTGCAAGTGTGCTTGCTCTGTAAAAATGAAAGTATGCAAGGAAAAATTTTGAAAGTGGTTTCCCTTGCTCTTTTCTTGATTCACTACCCTCAATGGCTACAAAATCCCAGTTCATTTAAATTCAGTGGGAATTTTTATTATTCACCTTAGTAATGCTGGAATTTCAACTGCATTTTAGGGAGGTCACCAATTCCCTGTTTAAAGTCAGCTGGAGTTGGATTCCACTGTTGCACAGTGGCTGAACTGCTGAGATGCCTTCGGTATGCGCTAGCAGGAATGACAGCTCAGGTTTTTGGCTAGGTCTTCCAGCTACACAAATTATAACTGCTCCATAGTTTGTATATGGACAGCTTATGAATTTTGAGTTTGGGTGTTATGTGAAGAGTTCCAGATTTAAATCTTATTCCTGATTTTTTTTCCCCTCTAGTTTAGTCATAGCTCTATGCATAATTTGCAGAGACTCAAAGCAATGGCCTTTAAATGAGATAGCCAAATAAGCTAGCACAGCTAGGAGTTGTCATTTTTCCCATCAATATAGCTATCAGAATGGTTTTGTTGATCTCCAGGTGTGTTTTCATTTCTCCACTTGTTTTCCAGATGATAGGAGAAAGGTACCACGTGACAGAATAATGAAGGAAATTAAATTAATAGAAAATTAAAAGCACAAGCAGTTTTACCACAAGAAGGAAACAACATTGCAGTTATCTTAACTGCAACTTGCAGTGTTTTGAAGATATTAAATACTCCTCTGTGCCTCGCCATGGTCCTTCTTTGGAAAATCTAAGTCTAGAAAACTTTGGATATCTGATCTACCTATAAGACATGAGATATATCCAAATAAATACCTTGGATCTGAGCAAATCTGAACCTTCTGATGAATTTTGACATCCCATGCTACATCTCTTGATGTTTGTTGAAACCTAAGTGTAGACTGGCTCTTCTGAATTCTGAAAGAATTTTATCCGACTGAATTTTACAACAGGTTCTTTCTAAGACATGTGATGTGTCTTCATTGAGATTGATTGTAGCCATTTTGAGGATTATCTTATAGCTGGAACTGATCTTAATAAAGAACAATTAAACAGAATCTGGTATAGCACCAGAAATTTCTTTTAGAGAAATTGGTATGCTACCAGCTTAAAAATTCAACAGAGGCTCAGGATTATTCCCAGAATAACCAGTCCGAAAGGTACTCTAAATAAATAAAAACTCTTAAGTACAGTGAGATATAGAACACAAAAAGAAGGGGTATGAGAGCAGGGGCTGACAGAACCTGGTTGCATTTGTGGCTTGTTCTTTGCATTACAAGGCTGAAAGATCCTGAGAGACTTATCTCTGTCCTTAAAAGCAGAAGTCTGCATCTTGATTTCCAGAGCAAATGCCAACAATTCTCGTGCTTTTACTGAAGCAGGATAAAACAGATACAGGGGAAGTATGATGAGCTGCTGGGGAGCAAAGAATTCACTGCTGAAAATGGATTTTACATCTGAAAATAATGATCAATAGCAAGTGAGAACACTAAAGAAAGCTTAAAACCAGTCTCACGCTGGCACAGCATGCAGCCAGACAAAAAGCATGCCTGCACAGGCTGGGGCTTGTGCTAGGGGAGAAGGATTCCCCCTTCCAATTACTCCCAGGTTTAAAAATGGCTCAATCAAAAATTGAAATTACACAGTATAGCTTGAATTCTCCTGTCCCATACAGGATCATGAAAAGCAAACCAGGGAAAAAACAGCGTCATAATTTTGGCAACAGAAGTGATGAAGCAAATGAACCATCCCTTTGCTTTATATGCAGAAATAAATCCTTTTGGCAGAAAAAATAAACTGTAACTGAACATGGTGGTACAGGCTGTCCTGGAGGTGTGCATCCCACCGTCCCACCGAGCCTCTGAGAACATGATCAGCAATAGCAGCAGGTGTGTGCAGGCCGTTTGACCTGCTGTAACGATTCTGGCAGCTGGACTGCTATGTGAGGTTTGAACAAGTGAATTTTGTAACAGTAAGGTACAGTTGATGAAAGTGCATAGTTTTATGAAACTGAGTTAGCTTATCTGATTTGAAGTGGTTTTAAAAATTGAGTATTAGCAGGTGATCATTATAGAGTTAAAAGATCAAGTAACTAGCTGGAGAGCTGACAGGTTTTAAAACAGATATGCTTATACCTCTATTTTTTTTTCCTGCTGCTGCTTAAATCTAACCAAAATGATTGAAGCCTACTTGTTCCAACCTGCATGAGTAACTTTTTTTAAACTGATTTTGTAGAACCACTTATATCAAATTTCTTACTTCAATACACACTGATAACCCTCTCAGGAGACTAATTAGCATGAGAAGAAAAATACACTGTTCGTACAGTAGATTTGAAAACTGAAGTCAGTGAGGTGCTGCCAATGATTTTGGCAGACGACTCCTATAAGATCTTGTGTAAAGCTGCAGAGGTGAGAGGTGCAGAGAGGTGCAGAGAGGTGCCAGGTGTTGCAGCAGAGCTGACCTGCTCTCAGGAGGTAATGCTCATCAAGGACACCCATCTGTGAAAGACAGTGAGAAGCAAAATTATGAAGTGCCTAAATCAGGTAACGTCATTTGGTACCAGGAGATTAGCAAGTATTATGATTTAGATCTATTCCCTGTCCACTTTACACAAGTACAAAGTACAAAATCATTTAAATCAGAACAACAATGCAGTGATGAATGTTCTGTAGTTTTCAACATTAGATATTTATTTCAGAGACGTTCTCCCCTCTGAACGGGAGTACTGGTTTACTGGTCCTCTTTAGAAATTGTATTAATTCCATCCCAAGCAAAGAACCTATGACAAAACCTTTACTAAATCCACAGGAAAATATAAATCAATGTCTTCCCATAAGCTCCTATGAGCTCACTCTGTCATCACTCTAGTAGCTTTCTAGAAAATATTGGAAAGCACATCTACACATTTCCTTCAAAATCCAAACCCAATGGTTGATTAAAAAAAAAATAAAGGAGAATTTTGCAGAGAAAGGAAGAAAGAACATCTTTGTTTGTTGACAGCAATAAAATGTAACTTGTCACCAGAGTTGATGTGTTGTATTAATGGCTCTTTTGTGAAAACACAGAGGTGAGTGTTATAAATATTGATGTGAGCACACTGTTTTTGGAAGTGTGTGGTAGATGAAACTTTTTAAGGTGAATACAAAATTGTCTTCAGTGTTTCTCTACCTTGAAATTCAAATATCCCCTTTTAATTGGAAGCCATTACATTTACCACCAGGAACAATATTCACTGCTGTTGCAGCAGATAAAGATGGGAAAAGTATTCCTACCTCCATCAGATAGCCATGGCTGTCAACATCCATAAGGAACAAACCCAAAAGACAGATCTCCAAATGAGCTGGAGTGTTAATGTGTGTTGTACTGTATTTGGGCTTTTTTATTTTTTGTTATGCAAGTGTCTCAATGCTCACAGTGACAGCTTGGTTGCCATGGTTACTTGTGAGCCAGACTTTACCTCAGTCTGAGGAGCCCCAGTCCGTTTTCTCCTCTGTACTGGGTATGCCCCCATGGGCACTCCCTTAAACAACTTAGTAGAGGCTGTGGGATCAAGCATCACAAATCAGCATCCAACACTCACTACCTGTCTACAGGGAAAAGGATGCAACAGCATACCCGACATTTCTACAGAAGCAAAAATATATATATCACCCTCACCAGCGCTTAGAAGTTGCCCAAAATTTCCTTCTACATAGCAGGAGCTCCCAAGCCTACACGCCACTTCCCATGCCCATCAAACGGCTGCTCCCCAGTTCAGGGAGATGAAATGGGTCCATTCCAGCTCATGCTTTGGTGTGTCAGGTAAACAGGGCTTGTTGAAAAAAACGCTCGTGCCAAAAAAAAAGGAAAGTCAATTTTAAATCTAGTAAGTCGGGAGCTAAAAAGGGAATGTACATCAACAAATAGCTCCAGCTGCTGTCATAAAATCTCCAAAAGAAACGGATGTGTTGTGGTCTAGACAAGTGGTCTGTGCAGCGAGTAGGGAACTGGCTGACAGGCTGCACCCTGAAGGTGGTGGTCAAGCTCCTTTTCAAACCAGCAACCTATCACAAATGGGTTCCCGCAAGGACCTATATTGGGCCCAAGACTGTTTAGTATTTTCATGTGATCTGGGTAGGAAGTCAAGTGTAGCCTGATGAAGTTTTCTTCTGATAAACAGGGAAGACACAGATAGGCTGGTAGGATGGGCCAACAAGAACCTCACGAAGTTCAACTAGGACAAGAGTAAGGTCTTGCATCTGAGAAAACATAATCCAGGGACGCAGCACAGGTTGGAATCTACCTGATTGGGGAGCAGCTCTGTGGAGAGGAACCTGGGGAACTTGGTAGACAGCAAGCTCAATACGAGTGAGCCATGGGCTGTTGAGTCAAAGAAAGCCAACAGGATATTGAGTTGCACCAGCAAGGGCATCACCAGCAAAGATAAAATAGTTATCCCACTCTACTCAGCGCTTATCACATTTGGATTACTGTGCTCAGTTTTGGTCCCTGCTATATAAAAAAGATGTCTAAAGGCTGGACAGTGTCCAGAGAAGGGTCACAAAGATGACCAAACGACTGGTCATGAGCAATTTTAGTCCATGATTATGGTTTTAAACAAGGTCTGGTTTATAATTTAGCAAAGATAATGGACACTGTTTTGAAAGGTAAAAAAGCAATGATAAAACAGAGTCTCCTATTTGTCAAATGCCATTTCACAGCTTACAAATGAGACACTGAAAGATGAAGTGATTTGTCCAAGTTCGTAGGGGAATTTGTAACAGAGCTGGAGACCGAGACCACAACATCTGATTGCTCTGCTGATGTTTGTGCTGCAAGAGCAAAAGCTCTGCCTGAAGTGACTTGGAGAAGAGGATGAATAGCAGATCCGTAGTGGAACAAACACATAGGGAAAATAAATTACAAACTAGCTTTTGAAAGTATTTATAACTCAAGAAAGAAGGGCAACATGTTTCAGGTGTTGATGGGCATCAGCTTTATACAGGGGATTGCTGAAGAATTTCTGAGCAATCTGTGTTAGTGAATACAGCAAGCAGAAATAACAGATCATACAGATTGAAGAGGCTTGGTGTGTAGGGGAATTCAACACTCAAATAAAAGGAAAAATGCTGAACCTAAGCCAAAAGTAGTTGACAGACAGGGAAAGACTGTGGATAAAAAGGTTTTAGCTTTTCTACATTTAGGGCAGAGGAATATGAGGAAGTTAAATCTTGGCTACTCCTTCTGATGCTTTAGCCATATAGTAACTCACATAATTTATGCTTAACACTAATATAATGCTATACATTATACAGTATATATGGAGTGGGAAAGACATGAAGAAATAAACAATCTTACATCACAGAAAAATTTTGAGACTGTGACCTAGACTAGGAACCACGGTCTAAACCATTCCAAGCGGGCAACAAGGAAGACTATAAACTTGGTGTCAAGCAGGTTTGAAACAGCCAGTGTCATAACTTCACTGAAATCTAGAATATAATCTTCCTCTGAGGAAATATATTGAGAATAATGGGAGGCAAAATCCAACCCTAGTATATAAATGGGAAAATCCAGGTATTTTATCCTCTCTGTGGGTATTTCAAAGTGTTTGTTGGCTAAATTGGGTGAATTTGTCTAAGAATCTATTGCTAGTATAAACAGTAAGTTTTTATTTAACTGCAAGACACAAGTTAAAAACCAGCATTTACAGAACAGCAGCTGTAAAGAACAAGGCACTCCAGGTCCAGGAAAAAACACGAGTTTTCTGCAGTTCACCTTCAAGCACCACTATTGAACTACATATTCAGGACTTAAGCCCAAAACCCTGCTCTCCAAATGTTGGTGTAGCATAAAAACAAAAGACCCAAACTTTCAATTGGCATGTACTTTAAAGAAAAGTTTAACGGCAAAGATACAACAGACAGATACAGAGGGGAAAATGCCAGGAAAACAAACTCCTTGACCTACTTCCATAACACAGAAAACAGGAACAATGCAGTATTTAAAAAATGCACGAACATTCCAACAAAGACTTACTCCTACCTACAACTATCCTCAATCCAACTATTGAGCTAGGTGCAGTAAATCTTGGCAGTGTTTTATTGTACATTTTTACAAGTATCCAGGTAAAGAAATCCATACATTTTATTCAGACAAAAGCCACACCACACATTCATGGAACTGTTGCAGATTTGAGAACCAGACCTAAAGGCGAATGAATTACGCGGTCCATGACATTGCAACACAGCTCCATGATCAGACCAATGCATTTAGCCAGCGGTAGTTAAGGACAAGAAGTCAGACAAGAGATAAGCAAATCTTTATTTCATAGATTTCCTCTGCCTTGCAGGTTGAAACAGCACCCAGGAGCTGGAGTTAACTTTACAAGGCAATCCCTATTGCCTCCCTATTGTCTGTCAGACTCCAGGATGTGGATTTTAATCAGATTCACGATGGGCCAGGATCAAATTTACTGAGTGGAAAAGTAAAACAGCGGCTTTCAGAGTTGGAATCACTAACTTAGCTGTGCTAAATTATTGAAAACCTAAATGTTTTCTTCACTGAGGTTTAACAGTTTAGGGGATAGGACAATCCTTGTAAATTTTGATTAGGAGCCAGGAGGTTCAGTCCAGCAAGGCCCCCTCCCTTTCCCTGGATTTCAGTCCCTGATCCAAGAATTATTTCTTTAAACTCTCCCATAATTATTCTTTCAGCCATCATTTCCTTTGCTTTGCCTGGTCCATGAAATTTGAGATTCATGAGTCCATGAAACATGATACCAAACCACATGGGCTTAAGGGGAAGTCAAATCCTTCCTTCTTGTGGTGTGAGTGGTTTCTCTAACCACTGCTTGCTGCAGAGAAGGCCGAGCATCCATCAACCTCCTCCCACCTTTAAAAATTTAAACCCAAAACATTCATGCAAGTTTTTAAAAGGCGAGGCAGAATCCCTTTTACGTAACACTGGGGAGGTCAGCAGCAGCAAGAGAGCAAGCACTCAAACAGTGCAGCAAGAAGAGCTCAGACTGTTACTGGTTCAGCCTTTTCAGTGTTAGAATTTATGGCTATAGACCTCATAAAGATCCCCGTGGCCATCATTCCGCAAACTTCTTGTCCAGCTCTGATTTATAGGTTGACTAAATCCAAGCAAAACAGAGCAATAAAAGGAATTTGCGGGAAAATTTATTGCTTCAGTTTAGGTTAGGGTTTTTAATAGTTATTTACCTTTATACTTTGGATAAAGATTTGTGAGTAGCCAATTACACAAGGCAGCATGAGTAGCTTTGACAGCTGAGCTCAATGCCTGAGCTACCTCTAGAAAGTACTGCCTTATTTTCTGCTAGAAAATGCTACAGTTAAAGATAGAGGCCAGAGCCTATATCTTGTATGTTAAAATTGAGAGAAAAACATCAAGATAATCCATGTGGAACATGGCTTTCGAGAATAAAATCTTCCCAACAGAGGTAGAGACCATTACAGTATACTTATATAAGGACAGGGCTAGTGTTTGTTGGCTCCATTGAAGCTACGCAAATTTACACCAGCTGAAAAACCACCTCTAAAGAGCTCATTAAACCTCTGTCTCACCAGTGTATTGCACCAGGATTTGAACATTTGTTCAGATGAGAGACTCATTATTCTGTAATCCAAGCTGGTGTTTTGGATTTTAAGACCAGGTGTGAAACGCTGATGTTACCTGCACCAGCATTTAAATGCACCGTTGTATTCCCTGCAGAGCCTGAAAGATTGCAGATGTCTAGCAGAAATGTGGGTAGAACAAAGGGACCCGAGAGACACAAACTGGATGAGGCTGCTCAGTAGTGCTTTCTACAGCCTTGTTTGGGGTTTTTTGGCCTCTGTTGCCCCTCAGAATGAAGGGCTTTTTATCGCTGCCAGTTTGGGGTTTTTGTTAAACTCACAATAAAGTCAAATAAATAATTTACACTGAGTTTTGATTGATTTTGTGTCTTTTTCAGTTTGCAAGGGAACAAGGAACCAATTGCAGTTCCTCATTAGAAATCACTTCTGCTTAATTCCTGCAAATACATTGAAAAAGCTTGGATTCAAGATGCTAAATGCCAAACAAGACCTGTTGATCAGATGCTCCAATCACAAGATCCATAATCCAACAGAGTGAGCAAAACTTTGAATTTTCCTTGTGGCTGGTGCTTGAGCAGTTATGAACTAGGAAGTAATTCTCTAAACAATCTGCAATATTCAGACATTTGTTGTTTTTAGGCCACTGATGAAAAAACATTTGGCACTACAGCTTAACAGCCCTCACAAAGCAACCAGAAAAGGCACACGAATCCGTAGGCCTAAAAAGGGCCATGAGTTTCCTCATTTCTAGTCATTACCTTTTTCCAGTCCTTCTTTGTTTCCTTAGACCAGTGCCTAAGCACTCTCCTGTTGCTGCCACAGTGTTTCTTGACAGCCTGTAGTTCTTATAGAAATAACAGCTTTAAAACTTTTTAGGATTACAGCATTAGGCATTTTATACATTAACATATGTTAGCATTAAGCATCAAACATATGTGGCTGATGACACGGAAACTCGCAGAAGTTATCCTGAAATTAGCCTCAATATTTTGCAGATCATTGTCATGACAATATACATTTGCTAAGCAGACAGATCCAGTTTGTTGGGAACAGGGTAGTCTAGCACTTATATTCGCACATCATGCTCGAAGATCCTCAGACACACAAATGCTTCATTGGCAGACATTTAATATCACAGTCATAGCTAAGGTTATTGTATAGCCACATCCACAGACTGAGTTTTCATGCACTCTCTAAAGGAATATTTCCATCGTAGATTTCATATATGGGCCAAATCCAGAAATAACATAATGATAAATTTAGGGAGATTTTGGAGATCTGGGATATAGTAGGAAAACACGCAAATACTAAGCCTTCATTTATAAAATACAGTAACAGTAAACTATTGCAGTAACCTGTTCTAGTCTTAAACTCCCCTACTCTTTCCAAGACATTTAAAAATATATTTCAAGTCAGAGTAATTAAAGGTTGAATATTCTGTCACATTTTTCTCTCCACATTTAGAAGAGTCTAACCAGAAAGACAGATGAGATCTTTTGCCACACTTTTGTCACCTTGTTGATCTCAGCAAGTGCTGCAGGAATTCTACATGTCTGTATTATCTGGATTTACATTTTATCTTCTGCGTCACTGGAAGTGGATCTCTTATCCCTGTGGTAAAAAAACCCAGTGCAATGCTGCAAAAGCAATGCCAGTGCCGCCACCATTGCAGCGCACCTACCCTGACACATTCCTCCTTCAACATCACACAACAATGCAGGCCGGGGATTAAAGAGGGCTGCTCTGACCTAGATGAACTTTCCTCCCAATAACTAGAAGTTCACAGTTAAAGTTCAAACTGATATGGTGTGGTTTTCGTCTCTGTCAGTCAACTATAGGAAGCGTCTTCTGATCACCTGCTAGAGAGATTAATACATTAAGGACCAATTGTATTCCTCTGCAGATGCCAAACTGATTTTCAAGTATTTATGATGCATTATGTGCAATATTGCTCAGTCTCAGAAGTGAAGAACTTGTGTTTTTGTAGGGTAATAAGCTATTGAATTGTATTTGTGGAAGGCTCTGATGTGCTGAAGCAAAGAGAGGAAAAAGAAACAAAAAAAAATCAGGCTTTTCAAACAAAAAAAGAATTTCATCTCCACCAGAAAGCTTTTAGACTTTCACACACATTATGACTTAGTACTTTGCTTGGCTTTTCTGTCATTATCTAGAATATATTATTCAGGCAAAGTCTGCTCATTTTGGAAAACTGAAATTCAATATTGAAAAGATTAGAGACTTCTTCTGACTGTGTCATCCCTGTTAGCTTACTATCTGAGTGCAAGGCCTATGTTCTAAATAATGCATAACTTAATCCTTCTGTATTTTTTGAAAAAACCCAATGTACTACAAAATAACAGGAGGGAAGAGACACACGTTTCTGCAGATACATCCAACTACTATAAGCTACCTAATCAATAACTTTTGTAATACACTGAGTTGAATAAATGATAGTTAGTGAATAATGTCATGAGTTTTGGCAACTCCACAATTGACCAGAGACAGTTTAGATTTTCTCCAGCACATTTATTCTACAAAATTTCTTCTAAGTGATTTTCATGAACAGTTATTGGTCTTTAGAGCGCTTATGAGCATTTCACTGTGTCTGTGATTAAATTTGAGCTCTTTCACACAATCAGAGTGATGATTACTGATTTATATGATTTGTATACTCTGATTTGGAAAAACATTTAAGGACATGCTAATCTCTAAACTGGTTTATTTCTTTCCTGAGTAAAGACAGGAAATGAGTCTCTGAATTAGTTTTTTTAGGTCATTAGAAAGCTACAGTGTTAATTAGAAAAGTTACTGCTCCCATCTGTCCTTCACTCCAATTAAAAAACATGTGTCTCAGTGCAAACTGGCATTGATCATTGGTTCAAGGTAATATATGCATAAGTGAAGCTTCTGATGTATAGGAACATATCCAATTCTGCCATCCAATTATAGCACCTACAATAACTCTTTCCTTATGATTCATGGTAGCATGGGCAGAGGGGGATGTGGAGTTTTAACTCACTGTAGCTAAACAGATGAGAAGTCTCTCATACAAGTAATCCCTCTGAAATGTTCAATCTGATCCATAATCTCCCTTCTTTTATTTCACCATTACCCCAGTGAGGTCCCATTCATCAGGGAAAACAACAGGTCAACAATTTTCAAGTGGGTGGGAAGTGTTCAAACCCCCTTAAATCAGTTTTTAAGAATGTAACGGGCTTTATGCCTGTCCATAAGGTGTTAAATCCCTTTTAAATCTGATCAAAGTCTTTGGGACAGAGGCTCAGCAGCTGGGAAGCCAGCTGAGCATTGCTTGTTGCCATATTATTTTTTCATCGTTGCCTTATAGAGCTCTCCAAGAGATATCACGATAATCTAGTCCAAAATGCTAAAATATGGTGGTTTGAAAGACTTAAAAATAACACAGAACTCAGCTTTTATCAATACTAGCATTAGGAAATATTTTTATGTCTTATAACACAAGGGAAATTCAATTTGATAAGAAGTACTTGGTCATGGGTCGAGGAGGATGCTTCAGGAAAGTAAATAACAAATCTTACATTATATATAAAATCTGAAATTCTCTCAAGATGAATATTCAGAAAACGTAGCACTGAATATGTGAAGATGAGAATGGATTCTCTAATGACAGTCTTTTAAAGAAGGAGAAATATTTGTTTATATTGTCAATGTTTATTTCACAAAAATATGCTACACTCCAACGGGTGAATTAAAACTAAAATTACATTTCTAAAACTAGGCAGTTTTTGGCCAGCTACTGCAGTACTTCTAATCTTTCTTCCCCTAGATTCACCATTAACAACTCAAGAAAATCTGGAGTACATAGAATGATAGTGAGAGCTGGAAAGGAAGGAAAGTTTTTGGTTGACCTTGGAAATCTTGTGCTCTTTAATTCAATGACTTTATGAGTCAACATTGAACACACAAAACTCAAACCAGAGCTAAACAGTAGCAGGATACTAAGTTTTCTCCTTTTATGTATCAATACTGTTAAGGTCAGCAATGATGAAAAATTCTTCAAAGTGTTGCTTAAGTGTGGTGGGCAGAGAGAAATGATGCAGCAAATGGATACCCACATCAATATTGACTTCTTTGTTGGCAGCTTCGGCAATATACGGTCCTTGAGACTGGACTAAGAGACTAGAGATATATATACACACATACACACATATACATTTACATTACTTTGCAAGTTTCTTGAAGTCAAAGCCATCATCAATTTATGGACCAGCACAGGTCAGATTTCAATACCCCTCTTTGATCTGTGAGAAGAATGAATATTTCTTGACTTGTGACCCTGGATATTTTACCAAATATAGCACCCAGATTCAAGACATTTTCATCTAAATAGAATTACAGATCCTTTTCTCAGTTTTACAGAACATTAAAAAGTCACATGACATTAATGATAGTACACAGGTATAAAATACTATAAATATAACAGTGACAAAAAGAAAAATATTGTTTTGAGAGTGGCACCTATTGAAAAAATCAATTATATTTGAATTTTAAAGTTTTAATTGCAATAGAATTATATAGATGTCTATTGCCCATTATCAACATGTAACATAATTGCTCAGACATGCACAGTAATAGAATGTCAATTTTAGTTGACACTGGACAATTGTCTCACTTCTCCTTTCAGCTTACATCGCAGTGTGTTAGTACACCAAGTGTTTCCTATCTGCTATGTGTTTGTTATTGTTTCCAATGATGTGTGAAATTTCTTCAGTCAACTTGCACTGTTGAAGGATCAAAATATTGACAGCCTGATTTTAGAATTGTAACTCCATCTTGTTTTGTGCCTTATGGCTGTCATTTAAATTTTACTTCAGAATTAAGTTATATCATTTATGGCTTTTTTTTAGTAATTCATTGCTTGAAGTTGGGCTGTTCACTAGAGCTGGCTGAAACTTCTTAGATTTAATGTTTCCCAGCTTAAATTTTTTCACCTAAAAAACGTCCCTGTGTCTAAATCTAAACTTTCTCCAGATTTATGTGGGGTTTTTTAATGAACTTTTGAGGACACAAATCTTACACTCAAGTGTTTTGTTTTGGAAAACAAATCCTATTTCTGTCTTATGGGAATGAATATTAAATGATTCAATGATTCATTTCAAAGCTGCTCTTCCTTCTAAAACTTGTCATTTCAGTGGAGAGAGGAAAAAAACTGAATATATTTATTGAACTAAAGCAACTGAAAGAAATTAGTATCATAGGGAGGGGTTTTGTTTGTTTGTTTTATGCCCCTTTCAGAGCAGACACAATTTTTCAATGAGCTTTGCTGTTCATGTACCAGATGGCTTTATTTTTCCAATACTTTATTTTCCTCACATATATTTTCACTGCAAGTATTTTGCACATGGAACAGGATGTGTATGCTTTTTATTAATTTGTGAGATAATCAAACTACACACAGAATCATCCTGGCATCTGATCAAAATTTGGTGAACCAGATGATTCAATGTATATTCCTAGGAGGAACAGGCAGATTACTTCTATTCAGCAACTACCACAGCTACAAAAAGATCTGTTTACCAGCTAAATACTTTCAAGAGAATTAAGTTCAATTAATAAACTAAAAGCAGGTATCAGCATCCTATTGAATTCCTGGAGAAGTTCTGCATTTAGTGGGCAGTTGATTGGCTCACTTCTAGGAATGCAGAGTTTGTAGGTTGGACAGATCAACCTGGCTGAATTAAGCATTGTAGAGAAACTATATTCAAGTTTTGCAGTGGAGACAGATATGTACTGTTAAAAAGTTTAATATCCATACGTGCTTGCGTATTTATTTAACATTTTCCGTCTCAACCTTTATATGGAGAAACTATTTGAAAATAGCTGCAGAAAAGCAAACACTCTTAAGGTCTTGCATGTATTCTTAGCTTTTATAGTACATAAAGTTATAAGAAGCCATCATGCATTACAAACATCCGTTCACATATACTGTGCTTATTTGAAATCTATTAAATCCCATTTTAAATCAAAGGAGAAAGGAATGCAGTATATGTAGCATAGTGAAAATCATAGCACTCACCTAGGAAAAATTATTCTGAGAGGTAGCCTATCAGTTTTAAAAATGCCTTGCAGCCTTTATTTTGGCTGTCTCAGCAAATTAAATGCTGAATTGCCACTTGGACTACTTTTCTCTCTAGACCAATGCTCATTAAAAAATCTACTGAAATTCAGTAGATTGCAGAAGGTAACCTCAAGCTGGGATGCTAACTGTACCCAACCAGCTCCTGGTTTCAGCTCTTCTGGTTTTTTTTGTCCTGAGAGGACTGAAATATGTTTCCTATTCTCCAAAATGGACTTTTATTCACTGTCACAGTCACAAGTACATTTTGCGGTATAGTCTGATTTTAAGAATGGTTTATGTTCTTCCAGTTTATTTCAAAAAGAATGCTTTCTTACTCTCTCACATATTTTTTCCTTCCTTCCCAGTTTTTTGCACCTTTGAAGTAAAATTTCCATGTGTCCTGACAGGGAAGCTCTGATCTGTAGCCACGAGATCCCCCAATCTCTCAGATAAAATTTATACTGGGGAAGTCAAGAATGCCATTCCCAAAATAGCCTACAAAAAGAAATGGATGAAAGCGGATCTAACAAGAAAGATCAATACGACCCTATGCAATGGGAGAAAAGCCAAATGGAAGCAAATCAAAAATGCAGGTGTGCCTGTCTTCTGCTCTTTGGGGAGTGATCCTGGGGAAAGGCAGTCTCAGCAGCAGCTCTCCAGGAGTGTCACCATACTGCTGTGACGGTGGCTGAATGGGAGGGCAGGCGATGGCTACCTCAAACACGGACAAGAGCCAGGGTTGGGTGAAGTGGCTGAGGACATCTTACCTCACACTCTTTCGGTTTTAGGATATCAGACTCCAAAGCAGGGAGACTGGACTGATAACAGCAGCAAATATATTGTTTTCTCTACACAGTTTAACAAAATTTACTTTAAGCAGTCAGATTTTCAGTACTTGGGACAACTTCCTAGCTCCAAAATGAAAATATCTGATACTTACATGATTTTTTTTTTTTCCTTTCAAGGTGGAAGCTTTCAGAGATCACATCCCTCTGCCGTTTCTGTTATTTCACCCCATTTTGAGACTTATGAGTTGGTATCATTTTATTTCAATCACATTTCTAATGGAAGTTTTATTTTGAAGATTTATTCCTTGGGCCACTGGGGAGGGGAACCAAGGAAATATTTTTGCCATTTTCCTAAGCTGTGTTTATTACAATCTGGCCAATAGTTCCATGAGTTATCCAAAATTATCCTCTTGATTAAGCCGAAATATTCCTATTCTCCACTTAAAATTATTTCTACTTTCTAATTGCAGGACACATTTCAGGGGAGCTTTTTTTACAGGAGAAGTAACTATTAGCACAATGTATTTGGAGATCCAATTACTTTCATAACACATGCTCGTACATTTCCAGACACAAAAATCTAATTCTCTGTGTGGTTGTTACATGAGAACTAAATAACTTCTAATTCTTTAGTAATGAAGACATAGCCTTTAAACTGATTACAAGTGAGTTTTGTCCCTTTACATCTATTATCTTTGCATTATCATAATTATGATTATGTGAAGCCCTAGTCATGGACTTAAGGCCCACCATATTTCATTTGAAAGAGCAAGACTTTTTTTTCTCATTGAAGAACAAAGAGTATTCAGCAGAAGGAAATATTATAATTGCTCATCTAATCCCCAAATCCACCCCTCTAGATTTGCCTCTGGCTTTGCAGAAATATTGCATACTGCTACTGATCTCTAGCTTCTTTCGCAACAGAATACGGTAAAAGATCGCTTTCATCACATTTTTACTTGATATACAGAGTTTTAATATAAACCCATAAATTATAAAACTAGTCATAAACAAAGTCTCACATAGAGGACATCATTTAGAGTATCCCAGTGACAACTCATTTTCAGAAAACTTTCAGGTTAGCAGCACAATCTTGTGAAAAAATTCCTCAGCTGCAGAAATGAAGACAGCGTTCCCAGAGATCTCCATTAGTGTAGGCAGAATTTCCAGTGCACCAGTTATACACCAATTTTCCATGCCTTGAAGGACTGTTTTCTGCCTTCCATCTGTCCAAAATGGTCTAAGGCATTTAAGGTTTTTCTAGACACAGGTACCTCTTCCTTAAGCCAGTTGACTGCTCCTGGTACAAGACAAGCCCTGACCTTTGATGGAGCTTTTGCAGCGCTACTTCAGCTCAGTCTGAATTAAGACAAGACATGGCATATCCCATCCCATTACAGGATACGGGCTTGTCCTTACAGCATCGTCACATCATTTCATTACGGACCGAGGGAACAACACACTTTTGAAGGAGGAGACCCAGATCTTGCTCCCTTAACATTTCTAATCCTATTTGACGTAAATAAGGGAGAAACTGATTTTAATGAGAGCACTTCATGCCAAAATTGTCCCAAGAGCTAACGTTTAACTATCTGATTACATTATTAAGAGTTTACTCTATTTTTGCACCACAGTTTGACATTTCCAGAAGATATATAACCTTCATTAAGAGGCAGAGAAAGGCCTTTAATTTGTCACTAATATGTTAATATAGTAGCAAATACATAAATTGTGTCATCTCCCTGCTTGCTCTATGACTTCAAGGAGGTATAGCTTTTTAATGCATGGGAGCCTTTTTTTGCTTTAGTCTTTCCTTGGACTGTGGTATAGGAGTTTGTTGCTTTAGTAGACAATTCGCAACAGCATAAAAGAGCACGGTGAAATAGAAGGGGAGCTGGACTTTAAAAATCACAAAAGCACTTTGGACCTTGCAAATATTAATGTTGCTATGTAGGCAAGTAAAGAAGGATCACTTTTGTTCTCATTTTTAAGGTCTCTGATTTCTAGTTTCTTGCTCAAGATATTGCTCAAGACTATATCACAGGACAAAAATATGCCTCAAATCTCGTTTTAATTTTGTGGTCACTCTTTTTCCCTTTTTTTTTTCACATTCTCCATCTTACAGAACTCATTTCCCCATCCTGGTGCTGGAGACTGCCTGTCTATAATGAGGCTCAGTCTTCAAAATGTCAAACATAATGAAAAAGAAAAAAGGCATAACAAAATCAGCCATAGGGACTTGAGAGGGCCTTCTGGCTTAAACTTCAGCAAGTCTGCCAGCTTTCCAGCTACAAAGACAAATAGGATCTCTGCCTACATCAGAAGGGCAATTCAACACTACCACAGGACGTGAATAACCCGAGCTGACAGCACGTACGCAGCAGAGAGGGTCATATCTCCGGGTTACTGTCACTCATGTAAAATGAACAACACCAGCTTGTCAGAATTGGCACCGAAAAACCTGAGAGCCCAAACTGAAAATCATGCTGCACAAGGGAGAGCACTTCTGATTTGGGCATTATAGATTGCTTATATATATATAAAAAGGAATGAAAAAAAGAGTTCTCCTCACTAATAAGTATGCAGAAATTCTGGAAATTTTCCTCCTATCCCTTCCCATTACTTTCTTCCTCTCTCCACAAACACACACCAAAGAGACAGTCCAAAAGAAACACATACACCCGCTCCTTTGCTGGTATGAGGCTTCACTGCCCTGGGGCAGAACTGCCCAGTAAGCTCAGAGCTGGAGCGGGTGAGGGGAAGCCAGGAGACACCAGATGTCCCACGTGCCTGCTGCTTTAGCTTCAAGACTGGCAGCCCACATCCTGGGCTTCTTAAGGACCGTGCTGCCATCCAGCTGGAAAGTAGGATATATAGAACCAAATTTAAAAGTGCATAAAGATATTTAGGACAAAAAATGAATGGGTAATAGTGTCTTGTAAAAGTGTAATTAACACTGGCAGTACGTAGGCTGACTGTAGAACCTCTCACTTTCTCAGTTCTACAGAACACAAACAAGTCCCGTGTGAAGTCTTACACTTCTTAGCCTTGGCAGGTGGTTTCGAGGAGGATTGAAACAAACAGCCTGGTATGATTACTTATCTTTCCATCATTGCTTTCGTACCTGTGTGCCACGAACAAGAATGCAAATAGAAAGTAAATTGCATATTGCTGAACATGTTTATGTTCAGGGCAGAATGCTGAAGATTATCCAACAATACAATTACCTGTAATTACTCATGAGTACCTTGTCCCCCCCAGTACAGAACGTCTTTGTGAATGTCATGCTATTTAATACACACCGATTAATTTACTAAGACACAAATGGGTACTAAGTGGAATAAAAGGCCTTTGAGAGCAGGAGATGGCGAGCAGCTTGTGGTTGCAAAACACTTCAGGTATAACTATGGAAGTGACTCTGGCTGGTGACTGTGGCTCAGAAGGAAGAAAACAGTGAATACAACAAAACACAAGCTGATGACAGAGAAGCCCAGTGATTAATAGGATGTGATGTACACGTCATTGATTTTAGTGCACTTTTCACAAATGATTTATCTTAGTTTTGTATTGATCATCAATAGATTTAGCTTGACCAGAAAAGCATTATTTGTATTACTTATCATGGAGGAGGAATTTTTCCAAAGGGAAGCTAATTTTATATATAATCCATCATTTGCAACTAGCCTAGTGTCCTCAACTTTTGCAGATATGATTAGTGGTAAATTGCAAGAAAATCCTCCTCTTACGTCCTCCAGCATCAACTACAAATGCTCAGCATTGTTGACTTCCTAATTCTTTATTGGCCACCTAATAGTTCACGGCTTGCTTATTGAAAGTTAATAGGTGCTTATGCATTAGTGAAGGAAACCAATGTCCTGGACTCATTTTCAAGTACCGTGGGCAGACTTTATGGGAAAAATAATTTAACTGGAAGCCGAGAAAGAATTCATTGATACTGGCTTTAAAGGGAGTTTTTGTATCTATTGGCATTGTGTAAAATATCCCTGTTTCACTTCTAGTGTCCCTATACTCAGTTAATGATCTGGATCAATGATTTCTAAGAAGTCAAACTGTGCTACCATTTCCTTCTCTATAATTGAAAAAAAGGGGGGGGAGTTGTGTGGATCAGTAGGACCAGCACATGTGGTAAGTGCTAAAACTGCTCTAGGCAAAGAAAGTGATGTTACTGTTTATCTAATTGTGAAAAGGGAAGAATTACAGAGGAGCAGAGAAACTCCTGGAATGATATATTTTAACAGCATTCCCCTGCCCCCTTTCTCTCCCCAAAAAGAAAAAAAAAAGAAAGAATATATGACCTAGTACCACAGAAAAAATGGGGGAAATTCTGAATTTGTCAATTATCTTGGTGTTAAAATAAAAATAGTCAATATTTTAACTGCAGTTAAATCCTAACAGACAGCTTATCTAATCTAAACAAAAATTGAAAAGATGCTGTGGTAGAGAGATATGATTATTATTTTAAGCTACAGTGTTTTTCTATAGCCTCACTGCAAGTGTCAGGCATCACAGTTTTGGATAAACAAAACCTGTACAGTACAGCATGAATGGAAATGTCTCCACATCCGGATGAAAAGAATGTTCCCCCGGACAAAACCACGGCACATCTGAACACAACCAAAGCCCTGCCAGGTAAGGGCTGGACAGACAAAGCGTTGGTGGAGATGGGACTCTCCCCTCCACTGAAGTCTGTGAGTCTGGTGCACTGTGACCCATGCAGGAGATCTCAGGGCAGCGCAAGACACCTGTTGCTGC
Organism: Neomorphus geoffroyi; assembly: GCA_033558235.1. Classification (NCBI taxonomy): domain Eukaryota; kingdom Metazoa; phylum Chordata; class Aves; order Cuculiformes; family Neomorphidae; genus Neomorphus; species Neomorphus geoffroyi. The sequence continues at coordinate 96,245,502 of JAUMJM010000005.1, read as the reverse complement.
TGAACTCTGCAATTTAAATGGAAAGAAAACGTGAAAATTTAATGCTAGTGAGCACCCAAGAGACTGATTTCTGAATTCAGCAGGGCCAAGATTTCACGGCATTTTTCCTAGTAGAGAATAAATGTGCTTAAAGCTGTAGCATTTTCTGCATATACTGATAATTTTCTGGTACTCTGATGTTTTAAACACTACTTCTGGAACCACTAACAGCTGAGGTAATTCAGATGACAATAAAACTACCCCCATTCATACTAGCTGAAGAGCCAGTCCTATAAACAACATCAAGCTAGATTGTTGCTTGCAATGAATTATGTATTCTCTTGTATACATTTAAAATATTAAGGATAAAGTAGTGATTTTTTTTTCAATAATTGAAATTACGTAAAGGATATTTTTGCTGCCATTGCTTGCATTTGTTCCTGGAACAAGTAAACAGGTAGTATTTGATCCTCCATTAAGGAATAAAAAGAAAGACGAGAAAGCTTTTCATGCTGTAGCCCAAGAGTTTCAAGTGGTTTTTTAATATTAAAAGTTACTCAGTTTAATATGCAAGGTTTGCCCCCTAGTAATGAAGCCCACAGAGACTGACGATAGCTTCTAATGCATGTAAGTATTAGCAACTGCACAAAACCTGAAAGATAAAAGGTCATTTTTATCTTTATGAGATTCGCTGTGTTTTATTAATAATGTGAAAGGTGAGCAAGTTCAGGCAATGTCACTCTCTACTGTTAGTCAAACACCTCCACTTTACAGAGTCGAAAACTTTACTTTAAAATAACACGCCCCAGGAATATTTAACATGTTTATACTGAAAAATGGTAACAGCTAACTCTTCAGGTGAATTGCCGGTGTCTTCATGTAACCTTAAACATTAGCTAATCAAAGCCTTTTCGAATGAAGTGGTGATATATTGATCTCACTATGGGTTTACCTGAATCCAGTTCAATGGCTTTAATTTCATTTAGCAGGTGATGTTAATAGATATTAACATTCAGAAGTGAACCAATTTGTTACTTCTAGGAAAAAAAGAAATCTTTAAAATGGAGAAAAACATTAAGCAGGAAATAACTTTCATGTTTGAAAATAGTTATTTCTAAATGGGAAAAAGGCAAGTAGATACATGTGTATGCAAATTTTTAAAGGGTCTCAGAGAAGAATGAGTTTTGGGTTAAAAATAGGTGAAAAATTTGGAAAAGGTTCCTATTTTCAAAGGAATATTTCTTATTTTTTTTATTCATATGAATCACTAGAACCATGGCTTTTCAAACTGGCCCTTCATTTTTAGAAGCCAACTTTCAAATTCATAATTTTCCTGCTGTAAGGGGAATCTCTGCAGCTCAGGAGTGTTAAAAAAATGTGAATGACAGTGACAGGAAAAGGAATGCAACAAAAGTTGAAATGAAAAATGGCTGAGAAAGGGCTTTTCAAGACTTGAGGCTTCCAAATGGATGTGATTTTCTTTTTTTAACCTCTGAGACAACCGAGTAGTAACTCACACTCAATGAAGACACTCTAAAGGGCTTCTTTGCTCTTCTACATGGTGAAATACGCTACCACACTTCTGAAAACCAAAACTAATTTCTTTCATGTCATATAATCACAATGAAGAAAGAAAATAGAAATGAGAAGCTATTTTATGTATCTCATGTGTGACATTCATACCCAACACTGACAGTTTCACTGGCAACAGTGAAATTTCAGATTGGAGAGACTGCAGAATTCTTACACCTAGTTCAAATAAGGATAGTTAAATTAAACTCCCAGCTTCCAATGACTGTGCCTCCATCTCAAATAAAAGCTGTAGTATTCCCATGGTAAACTTTTCCAAGAGTCAGCAAGCTATCTTCTTACTACACAACATACAGTTACACCTTAGGAATAAGTTTGCTGGCTTCAACTCCTAATTGGGTCTTAGATGAAGGAACATTCTAGTAAGAGTTATCTCCCATTAAGAAAAGTGCTTCCGTATGGAGGTTAAGGTATCTCTTAATCCAGTCTTTGATAACATAATCTGAGATTGTTTAACTTTTAGATATCTATTTTCTATGTTAGCAAGAAATATTATGTTTGTAGTTTACATTTTTTTCCTGTATTTTTTAATCAAAATTCATTCTCCTACAGTTGCTTTTATTGAAATTCGCTGTAGAGTTTGTTGACTTCACAAAATCAACAGAAACAACAACAAAAAGAATACTGAATACATTTGTTTTGACTTGAGTCTTGAAATACTCTGGAACAGAAGCACTAAACATTTGGGGCTCATCTGCAGCAGGTATGGAATGCCACATTGAAAAACATAACAGATGTTCAGTTATATATAACCATGGATGAGAAAAGGGATATTTTTTTGTATCAGTTTAATTTCATGTTTTCAAAAATTTCTGTATCATGTTTCAAGATATGCAACAATTTTCTGAATAGAAGCTTTTTTCTGTCCTCTGAAACATATTTTGTTACTGCTTAGTGAAAAATAATGGTTCCTCTACAGAATTCCATAGCCACACATTTGATTCTAATATTTTGTCTCTACTTATTGCACACAAACAGCAATTACAAGATTATTTATTAGTGGTTTTTTTTTTTCTTAAATATCTAGTAAATCTGTAAATGACACCAGTCTGTGAGCTTTACTGCAACATATGAGACCTAGTTTTATGGAAAATACACTTAATGCGTCACACAGCCTCGCATATTGGTTGGAGAGACACAGAATTTATAAATGCTGGACATAGCAAGTGATATTAGATTAGACCTACACTGAACTTAGAAATGTTCAATGAAGAACAAATGTCGCAAAATCCAGCTCTGTGTGTAAACAGTATTTGATACTAAACATTTTCAAAACTAATCTAGTCTATATTTAAGTAGCTCATTTCCTTGGTGCAATCAGATTAGTTATTAAATTCACTGCAAAAGCTGCGGATGATGTTTTTTGAATATTTGCGTGACCTTTACTGGGAAAAGTATACCTAGGAGTAGTCTCCTGCAACAAGTCAAACACTGTGTACAAAGCAGTTTGATAAGAAAAGCTAGTCAGCATTCTGTAATGAAAAATCATGCTCTAGTGTACTCTTTTTATTATTAATTTTTTCTTGGAACAACAGCAACACATCTGACAGCAGCTACTTCAGTCCTTGCAAGGATGTTTTCAGTATGCATATTATAATTTCTGTGAAATGTCCAGCATAACGTACTGTCCTACTTTGTTGTTGCAATATTCGTTTGCAGGAAGAAAGGAGGGTTTAGCCTATTTAAGACCGATGGAGGGAATTACTATTCAGGTAGGAGAAGAAAGAAGTTGCTCAGAAAACCTGAACGATTTTCTATCCATATTTCTCTGCAACTGAATCTGCATTTAGCCCATAATAACAATAATTAATTTCCTGACCTTTTCAGCTGAATGGGGAAAGAGAAGAAACATTTTCCAAGAGAGTGACAGTGTGAGTAGACATGCTTAACAAAACAGGAGGAAAATGCTACGAGAGTTTGAAATTGAGTGAAACTTGTAAAATATTAATTAATTTTTATTGTCAATATAACAAAGAAGCATAATTCAAGAAACTATGCAGCATTAGGGGGAAACCAACTTTTGTATCTAGCAATAATAATATTAAAAATATTTCTCATTCACCAGGTGGGGAGTAAGGCCTGCCTGGCGAGGTGCCTGTCACATATGGTACCCGCAGCAACACAAAATTCCTGTCTTCTCCATAAATTTTTCATGTTCCATCCTCAGTCATGCCTTGGTGATTTGGAGAGGTGATTATGTTGCATTCTTGTTATTCCAAGTAAGGGAATCAATACTAATTCACTTATAAAATAAAGCTAAGTGTCTAAAGAGATGTAACATCAAGATCCAAAGAGGGAGAACGCTTCCTGTATGTGTAAGAATACTAATAAGAATTGGCTCAAGGTAACAACCCAGTGAGATCTGTTTGCTAAAGCAAATTAATTATTAATCAAGAGCTTGCTTATTTTAATAGGTTTGACAATTTTAATATAAAGGAAAACTATATCCTGGAGAGGGACATCAAACGTGGGTCCTACCGAAGTCATGGGAGAAAAGAAATTTTGCAACCTGAAACAGATGGCGAAGAAAAGTTAATTCAAAACAGAGCCTTCTCAGTTTCTAAAGGTTAAATTCACTTTGCAAACTAGGCTCTTCTCTGTTCAATACTTGAACTTAAACTTTGGGCTCAGATATACTGCTATGCAATAAGCATGTTACAGAGAGGAAAACAGGAAAATTCCTTTAACAACAGTATGTGAGCTGGATGGACTCTGACCCAGAGTACATATAGACAGGTGAAAAATCGGCTGACTTGTGAAATACACTTGACAGATTACACATTTCAGATCAAAGGGCTGGATGAAATAATACTCTGTATTTGTTGAAATACTTATTTTACTTCCTTGGTTTCTTCTCTGAAGATCTCCAGGGGCTAAGGACTTAATACTGAATAATCTTTTGTGGAAACCCTTTGTAGCTGGTACAAAAGTCACCAAGAGAGACAACCTCATCCACAGGAGACGATACAATCCCTTATCTCCAGGCTCTTAGTTAGGAACTACCTTATTTCTAAATCCATCAGGAATCCATCAGTTTGCTTCTATGTAGAGAAAATTCTTTTAGCTTGAATATCCTCTAAAAGCAAACTCGTCTACTGCCGCAGCCAGTGAGACCAGCATTTGATCCCAAAAGAAGAGCAGACCAATTCAAGCCACGATTTTCCAGCTGTTTGGCTTAGCATTAAGCAACACTTTGGCTGCTGCAATGTCCATTCCTCTCCCCTAGACTCAAGCTGTTCTACACTATTCTTTCTTCAAACCGCATCACTTTCAATTTTGTCAAGGACTGACTGTTTTGTACAGAGGTTTCAGTTGGCTTAAGCTATTGAGTTTCCCAGGATGAGAAATCAATAATCATTTAATATCTGAGCAGCTTACAAACAACAAATGAACTCTAGTTGTGACAGCAGCGTTCCAACTACGGAGAATTTTTGAAAAGCAAATGCTAGAACTAGTAAGGCATTAGTACTTTGTGTTATGCTTGTCTCTATTTGAGGACCACGTATCTCACTTAAAGGATAAATACTGTTAATGATGCCTTCCAACATTTACTTTTTTCCCCACACTGAGTGCATCCTATTTTGGTTTGGATGAAGTAAATCTGATTCGGGGCAGATAATCAACAATACAACTTTAAGAGAAAGATAACTCAGAAGTGAAGCAAAACCTCAGTGGCAAGTGCTTCAATTACCTTTTCCAGTAAAGCAGGTATTTTTGATCAATTAATCCTCAGCAAGTGATCCATATCTGTTTTGTTCTCTCAGGATACATTTTTGCTGTGGGTCAGCTCCTGAGAATATCTTTCATGACTCTGCTGAAACAGAGCACTTACGAAAGCTTATCCGTCAACCATCTGAATGCAGCAAAACGTTGTGGACAGGTTGGGGGCTGAGCACTAAGAAACCACATACTATGTAATAATGAGAGAGAGACTACATACAATATGCCTTAACACACAGATATATCCTTTGCTCTCAGAGGTATCACTAGCAGAAAAGACAGCTCAAAGTGCAGGTCAGGCAGGAAAAACAGCTCAGTCAAACGCCAGGTTAATGGCTTTGCTCTGCATCTACATATACGCATTGACACACAGTGATAGGAAGAAGCAGTTTTCAAATATGTTTCACTTCCATTAAGTAGCTGAAGAGTAATCCCTGTAGGAGCAGATTAAATAAGTATAAATACAGAAAAAACTCCTGTCTGAAATCTTTAAGATAATGGACAAATTTGGCAGAATAGGTACCTTTTCACATTGATAGAGGAAGGCTTAAAAGCAAAATAATCTCTAGTCTTTTATAAGCAGTGTGAATACTTTAACAGTGAACACATTCTTAAGTTTTGAGGGAAATCAATACGTTATTTATTCCAAGCCTTTAAGGAGAGGTAAGAAATCTGAAACGAGGATTGTCTGGAGATAAAGAGCGTGGGTCCTTGTAATCCTTAATTTGAGTTTTTATCCTGAGAAAATGTACTTATTTGTTGCAGGCAGCTGGTTGCTCCATGAACACCACTAATCTGTTGACTGTGTGAATAATCAGTAATGTCTGTGTTTGCAAGCAATGCCATTTCCCTGAAAACTCATTACGAATGATTTTTGTCACCTACCAGTGCAATGAAGATATTGCTGCAACACAATGTACTAATCAATTGGCATTGTCCTTTCCTGGGTGATGGTTTTGTTTATTTTCCTGTAGTTCCCTCATGGCAAAACACAACTGAATTGAGAATAAGGAAAACAGTCACTACGATTCCTTGTTGATTTTGACACGTCTCTCCAATTTGCTTTTTCTGTAATTTCTCACTACCTAGCTACTTGAGAGTGAGCTACTTGGAGCATATTCTCTAAAATGCACTATGTTTGATATTTGCCTATGAAAAAAACTTCAGTTCTTATGAACTTTTTTTTAAAAATGGCTTGATGACTTTGGGCAAGTATTTGTTAACTTTGAGTAGCTCCAGAAACAGTTACATTGCTCATGATCTGCAGAGGACTGGACGCTCTTTACAGACTCTGCAGCAGGGTGGATTTCCCCAGTTGTAAAAGCAACCTCAGTGATTCCTCTGGGGCTCCAAGGATGTGGTATGATCTTCCAAGGCAAGTGACATGGCAGCTTTATGGGAGTTGAATAAGAGGTATTCTTCTACACAGGTAAATACCCAGTGACAAATAGTTCTTGGTAGAGTCCAGCCTCTAACACACATTCTTCACAGCAGCCAAGCCTGACGGGTTGTCTTTAACCTGGTATCAATCAATAGAATAGCAACAGCTGCTCATCACATGCATTACTGAAAAAATGCTAGGCAACTAAATTTGGAGAGCTAGAGGAACCTAAGAGTTACGATGCTTGGTTGGGAATCAGAACTCTTCTGCCCATAGACACTGTTTGTTTGATGCTCCTTCTGTGCATGCCAGCATATGACAGGAATAACAATGCTGCATGCAAAGCCACCAGCAGCTCCTGAGAAGAAAAGCCCTGTGTGCAGCTGTTTGGGATTTTGAGTATCATACTCTAATTTCCAGATATCCAGAGGCAGGAAACAGGTATCCAGACTGAACTGTATGTTTCTTGCAGAGCAGCCAAGTCACAATAAAAACAGATTAGATGAGAAATATAATATCAATAAAAATTTGTTTCGTTGATAGCCTTGCCTGCTCTCACTCAGGATTTAATGGGTGTTACTCCTCAGTGTGTGTCGATGTACCACATCTGCACAGGCAGGAGACAGGCAGCTCATTGCTACTCCACTATGTCTGAACAGGGATGAGTCTTTAAGCTCTAATGAGTAATTTAGGTTATGCCAAGCATCTGCCTTTGCTGCTGAACTATGTAGGCTGCCAGGTCTCAAAACTACACGTAAAGAAAGAGCAAAGCCCTGGATTTAATGATTTTTTTTTTTTTAAAAAAGGACACTTCCACAGCTGACTGTATATCTCTGCTCCGAACAAATTTGTGTGTCCAAACATTTAGCACCCGTAATCATAGTATTATCCAATACAGAAATACTTCCTCTAGGCACTTGCTGACTCAAGAAGCAAAGATGAAAGATATTTGCAAGCAGGATGATCTAAACTATCTTTTTTTCAAATTTAGAACACAACTTGCACAAATAAACCTCCTCCAGTTGCTGGAGTGTTATAAAGATGTCTAAGCACAGCCTGGGGAGTGCATGTCTGAGCTAACACTTGGGTCTCTGCAACCTACAGCATTAAGACACATGGACTTGCAGTTCATAATTAGTAATGGATGCATTATGCTAAGATTAGTTAGTCTCAGGTAGATACATCTGAGATCCACTCCATATGGTATTTTTGGTCAGAGCTCTCTGCTACAGAAACTTACTAGTATAGTTTTCCAAGAGAAAATATGTTACTATCATGTTTACTGGTCAATTACTGCTAATGAAAACAAATAACTTGCTTACTTTAAGTAATTATAAACCTTGTGCTAAGAACCAAAAATTAAGTTAAGCAAGCACAACTCATTTCTTCTCTATTTCCCCACTGGCAAAATAATTAGATTATGTTTTGTCATTTTTAAGTATGTTTAGCATAAATTATTGATTTCATTATAACATCATTACTGAATTGTCTACAGTTTTTAGGAGCTGTAGAAGCTTTTGTAACTCCAGATCCTCACCACACATTCTTTAAAAACAGATAAACATATGAGAATGGTTTTACTCAAACTTCCTTCATTTCCCCACTAGCTACAGAAACATTTTGCAGATGTTTTGTTTTACACAGGTATTTACCACCTCTGTCAGGAACAAAATGACAAGAAGAAATGCAAACCTACCTCATCAGAGAGGACAATTTTATTTTGTTTTTCTCTGACCATGGCAGCTCTTCCAGAGCAACATGAGAGGAGATTTTTAACAGAACACTTCCTTTTTGCAAGTTATTATTTTCCTGGTACCATTAAAAGAAAATTATGACAGGATCTTTTCTTCTGAAATTCTATCCTTATTTCTTTTAGATTTCTTTCAAATTTTCTGAAATCTTTTAGATTTCTTTCCAAACTTTTCTCTTTGGTGCCCACCTGGAACTTAAAATGTTTTTTGTACTGGAACAACTGTCTTGAGGAGATTCTGAGTCCTTATGAAAATGCAAAGCTGTGTACACGTTGGTTACATAAACTCCTGTCACCTAAGCATCCCATTCAGTGCTAAAAGAAGGCAACAGCTGCCTGTGTTTAACCTCGCTTATCTTCTTCCTCCTCTTCTTAAAATGATTTAACTGCTGGGTCATCTAAGTGATTAACTCAGCTCTATTCCTGTAATCAAACTTTAAATCAGAGCCTGTAACTGTTTGCACTTGGGTCGGATTTACTGCTGTTTGGATTTATATTGTTGTATTTAGCTTTTCCAAAATAACAGTGTGGTTTTGTGGTTTTGACATAACACAGACACTGAGATGTCTTTCATCATCTCTCAAGTATGTCAATTAATCAACATTTGTATTTCATAGTTGTTGTGTCCTAGCAACAAAACTTTATCTTAAACTGCCCCTTGTTGTTTTGGAAACCCTGTGCCCAGAGCATGTTACCTCTCTTCTGTCTCTCAAGCACACTTAGTACTTTTCCTTGTTCTTGTTTTGATTATCTATCAGGTTTATGTTCATCATCTTGCTTGAAACAAAGCATTAGGAACATGCCAATATTTAGACGCACGCTACTTCTACTTCTGGTTTTTCCCTTGCAAATGATCCACGAGTCTGCCACTTAGCAAACCCCTCCCTTAAAGAAAAAAAAACTCACACAAAACAAAAAAAAATGGCTTTGGTGGCTCAATTGCACTTTTCTGAGTGCCTCACAGAGAGTGTTCACATGTCCCAGCTGTCCGAACATTATAAGCCTACAGAAAGAGTCTTCTGAACTGCCGTAACCCGAGTGTTTGTTTCCTCAGGACAAGAGGTCCTTTGCTCCTCAAGAATGTGCAACCTCTCATGCTTCCAATCACCAGCTGACCAAGGCAGAGAAAAACACCCAAGGGAGAGCCTGTGCAAGGAAAGCCAAAAGCTGCTTTGGACACACTCCTTCAGACCACAGGACTTTCAAAACCCCTGTACACACACTCTCATCTGATGCTCAAGTTGTACATGAAGGATCAACACAGACAAAACTCTCTTCTAGTAAAGTTTGTAGTCTTTATGAGCCACCCTGGCAGTGAAGTCAAACACTTAAGAATTCACAGAGGTGCAAAGACATGGCAAGGACTATGTAGGGAAGCCTAGTTCGAGCAGACATCAGTGAATATGGTATATCTACAGCTTCACGTTGGCTCATAATGTCTTTTTGATTTTAATGATGTGCCTGGAAACTTTTATAGCATCCTGTCACAGAGATCTCTCTGTCCCTCTGGTCCCTTCACCTTCCTTTTTTCTAGCTGGGCAAAGAGAAAGGCAGATCCACCTCCTTTGCATCCAATGAGAACGTCAGATGCTGAAGAGCTGGGGAGTCTTTGCAAATATTGCAATTAGTGCAAAGCAAAAATGGGCAGAAACCACAAAAAAAAGAGAAGAATTCAAACTTTATAATGCAGACAGCTTTATGGAGGACACCTGCACCTTGCAGTAAGTCAGAGCAGCCTACTTCACTTGATCATTTGTAGCCCTGATTGGCAGGATTTCAGATCTTGTCAGTTCAGCTGAAAGCAGAGAGTAGCTTTGAGCTGCCTCTCAGTCCGAGGTGTGTAACATACACATCCTATTTGACTGGGGGGGAGCGAGCGTTAGTTTCACCCAGATTCTACACATACACACAGAGACATCTAGGCTTATAAATGGTTCTTGAGCCCTGTTTCTTCAGACTCTCATGCAAAAAATGTTGTTTGTGTAAAAGCTAGACAGATAAAGTGAAAGACTTGTACAGTACCAGCAAAGTGGCTTAGGTAGCCATGACAACCACATCAATGCTTATAAAACTTCCCTTCTTCAAAATCTTTTTTGCAGTTTAGATAACACACATGCGAGCTGTAAAAAAAGAATCTCTGATCTACAGCAGTAAAATGAAAAATAAAACGTTCATAACATCCAAAATAGTGGAAGCAGAGACACCGACGAATATTTGGTGTTATTAACAACAACAGTTTTGTCCCGTTTCCATAGGACTCCTCAGTGTGTTCAGGCTTATGAGATACCAGCAACCTTACCCCAGATTTAGGGGTAAGCAGGGAAGGGAAGGAGGGAGAGGATTAACATTGCTTTTAAGGGAAGAAGATCAGACCCTAAATAGACTTACCATATTATAAATTTATTTAAATTCTCATATACTTATTATTTCCTTTGATGCCTGACGTCAGAAGGACTCTGCTGTTCCAGTCCCGACACAAGGGACTCCTCTCCTGCATTATTTGTGGGTTCCCACAAACCATCATTACTTTAGCAAGAATCAACTTCTATGCTTATTACTTTCTCACTTGGTTTTCAATATGGAAATTTAAAATCCCTCTCAGTCTTATTATCCACAGGTGGAAAACAAAGCACACTGGAAATAAATACCCCTATCTGCTCCAGAGAGGAGTTAATGGATTTGCTTCCAGCAAAAAGGGAGTGACTGCTGCCAATAAGACAAATTGCCATCTTTCTAATCAAGTGATAAACCCAAGAAAATTGCAAAACTTTATATACCCAAGTCTGCAAAGGAGTCTCATGTTGCTTCAAAAGAAAAAAGTTTGCCATCTGGACTCTTTAATAAAATAGAATTTACTTCCATGTACTATTATTACAGTTAAGAAATATCATTTACTGAGGAAAAAAATAAGACCTATGGTCAACACGTCCATTTTCACTTTCTCTCAGCTAAGAAGCACAATTCACTGACATCCATAAGAATTCCCAAATTTTATATGATACTGAACTCACAAGTCTCCATCACCAGTCTCAGGGAAAGAGCTCCATCTTCTGGGAAGAAGCCCTTCAGTGGCCAGGAAGGGATAGGTTCTTGTGGATCATCATATCTGTTCTCCAGGATCACATGGTGGATATCAAGGTTTCATCGGAGGTGTTTGTCAGTGTTGGATAGTTCAGCTTGGAAATGAATCTCCTGTGAGCTGGTTTGTCGATGGCAAGACTGTTAATGCAAAGAAGAGGGGCTGAGTAAATAGAAACTTATCAGGTAATCCACGGCAATAAAAGAATCTCCGAGAAACCTGTGGGCACAGCAAAAGGAGCATTTTACCCAGAATCTCAATGTTGAGGCACCTAAGTAAGCAAAATCCATGAGCAAGCTGGTATAAAATACAAACAGCAGCTGTAGAATGATCTCTGTCAAAAAAGTTCTGTAGTTCACATAATGGAAATGATAAGAAATTACTGAAATGGCTCTACACCTCAAAAATGAGTGAAACCAAATATAAAAATATTTGCAAGGTTTACTACAGCATAGCTGTAGTATGGGTTCACCAACACATAAAGATTGGGTTAGCTGCTACTTCTACATATTGGAAAATACTGTCATATTACTTGGGGTACTGTATTTAACAACGTATATAAAGGACAGTTATGGATGGAAACTTTGCATTTCTTTTCAACTTAAAAGCATCCATGTCGTGAATTTTCTTGTTCCCATTAATCACAAGTACTGTGTAACACGAAGGCTGTGCATGTGTTCCGTACACTAGCAATGCTAAGGAAACTCGTTAGGTAGAAATCAGTGACAAAGCTGTGTTATTTCATCAGATGCGATACTGCTTAAGACATACAAAGTTTTATTTAAGTCATATAAACAAATAAATGGCTAAATCATGTTCCCATAAGCATTAATACTAATTGTCGAGAAATTTCTATTAGTTATGTACAATATAGTTACTTTCAGTGTTCAGTCATTTTAATGTAGTTTTCAACAGCACTGGGATAACCAGTTTCATTTCTGGTTTCCTGTCTACTTGCTCATTATCTACAGAAAGAAGATTTTAAAATACCTTCAAGGGTAACAGGTCTTATTAAATATCTCCACCTTTTTTTTATATATACAATAATGGGCCTGAAACTAATACAATGAAAAGTGAGTTCACTGGTTGATCTCCAGGAGCTGTGCATTGTGCTCCTGGACAAAACTGGAGGGAAGGGAACTCCTATCAGGCAACAAATAAGGACAAATACTCTTTCTTAGAGGATGGTCATGATAAAAACTTGTCTGTACCATCACCTAGTATCATTTAGAGGTGGGAGTTCTCCAAGGACACCAATAAGACTACATTCACCATTAGTTCTGGTTTTTTTTCTGTGTTTTTTCTTTAATAAGACTGAATTTAAGGTTTTGTTGTGTATAGAATCATAGAATCAGAAGGCTGAGAGACCTCTGAGATGTAGTTTCACTTTTAGCTCATTGATTTACCTCAAGGTGAAAAAAACCCTAGCTGCTTGTACAGCAAAGAACTTATTTGAAGATGTTAGCTTTTTTTCTGATTGCAGAGTATCTGTGAGCAGAACACAATGTCACCAGATTGATTTAATCGCAAGTGATGTTTCATGATTTTTCTTTTTCTCCTACATGAATTGAATGAATTGTGTGGATCTCCTAAATCATGTAGAATATCTTCTCTGAGTTGAAGCCAGAAGACAAACGCTTCAAGAGTAACTATAAATCCCGGCTGGACTAAGACAGTTGTAAAGGGGGTCTGTGATAGACATTGTCTAGAGTTGCTACTCAAAGCAAGAAATGAACAATAGAGCAGCTCGACTCTACAAAGAAACTTCCAGTCTTCATAAAATGCTTTCATCCTCTTTTTTGTCCCTTTCCTTGTCTGCCCCTCCAGCTTGCAGACAGAACCAGTGTCAGAGATTTCTGTTTAGTTTAAATGTCTTCTCTCCTAGCCCCTACTCAAAACATTTTTCTCAACTTTAGCTGAATTTGGTACAATGCATCCAACTTCTGTGGCAGCTGTCACCAACTTTTAACATCTGTGAATTTCAGACAGATTCTACTTTTCTACAAGAGTTCTCCGATTTCTTTTACCACAGCAACACACTGTCCATGAAGTCTAAAGGAGCCTGATTTATTAAAACACTTTTTTTCCCCCCCCAACTATTTATTTGCCCTGCTGCTTCAACAAGGGGGAGAGCAAAAGGGCCATCTACTTAGGTGTATGCACAGAATTCCTTCTCCATTCCTTCTGCTGAGGTTCGGTTAAGGGAAGGTCAGTCTTAAGTGTTTCAGGAAGAATACGGGATCTGCTCCCTCTGTCTATAGGAGTAGCAAGGGCAAGGAGAAAAAGGGCAGCAAATTTCTGCCAGCCTCCTTGGAAACTGCAACCTGACATGAAAGGCTGCTGGCTTGTCATTGTTGAGAAGCTTGCCAAATCAGGAGAAATTGCCCTAGAGAGAAGACGGAGGACAAGGGAGAAGGGTAAGGGAAGGAGACACCCAGACAGTACGCACTGTGAGTGCCAAGAAACGTCCCTTCAGCACTGGCTGCACTGGCTGACACATCGCCTCCCTCTGTGAGGTGCCAGGATCCTGTTGTTTCTGCAGACAACACTGAGGTACATCCGTCTTTGCTGCAGAAATAGTCACCCAATACTTTCAACAGATGTTTTTCACCCATTGTCCTCCCTGTCCGCCAACCCACCCTTACCCAGGAGGAAAAACACCAACCTCATTTGCTATTGGTTGTGTCACACAAAAGCTTTGGGTTTCTTTAAGCATTCTCTGCAAAGTCAGGGAGAGGTCAGAACTGCCTAGCTTGCCATCCGAAAATAACTTTTAGCCGAGCTTTAATCAATGAACTTAAAGAGGTCTGCTGATCCAGACTAGAAAAAACAATTTCAGCTCCTCATTCGTGGTGCAATCAGTTCTTAGTAACACAGATTAACAGGGAAAACCCCACTCCAACATAGTGTGCATAAATAGCAAAAACCCACTAACAAGTATTTTACTGGTACTCAATAGTAATGCTAAAGTGTTTTTACTGTTTCTAGAAGCCATATATTTGCATGAGAAGGCAACAGTTTGCTTTTTCTATGTTTATTATCCATGTGGGCAAAGAAGATGAAGAAAAAAAGAAAAATATTCCTGTCATTATTGCAGCAGCTACATTACTGCGTTATAGGCTGAGTTGCGATATTTTCCTGTGCCTTTTTATGATACAACTCCTTGGACAATGCAAATCCTGAGCTGTTGTACTTAATTTAATTACCTGTGTAATGATTGGGATGGTGTCACATAAATAGTGAACAGAAATAAAGCTTTTAAAAGGATAAATTACCTGATTCCTAGGGATTTAGGGCAGAATTATTTTCCTCTCTCAAAGGCAAAAATAATTTTAACTTTTTTCTCCCTACCAGTTCATGTAATTTGTTCTTGGTTAAGTGTGTTATGGTTGAGGACAGTGTTACCTCCAGCTTACAGCCGTCACACACACAATCACATTTGCAACACCGTGTACCAGGCCTGTTTTTGAATCTCCCCTTTTCCAAGGATGTCCCAAAGGAAATTTCCACCTGTCCTGTGCCTGCTGGAGCCATGTCTGTTCTCTGCCAAGAGAATTGCTCAGGGGCCTCTCAGCAAGCTTTGCTGCCTATTTTCTAGATGGTGTAAATGACTTGGAGCATACTGAAGCACTCAGCAGCCATGGGCTTGATGCCACCAGGGAGTAAGCACCTGTATGCTCAGTGCTGAACACGTCAGGAGAAAATATTTGTGAAGAGCTGAGCCAATGCCCTGCTGAGAACAGCCATGCATTTTTTTCCATCAGCTCCTTCACCTCCTGTACTCAGCAGATGTTTAAGTCAGGCGATCAATTATGAAAAATAAAAATTAAAATATTTTCTTTGAAATTGCAGGCTCCGCAGGGGCTTGGGCATAAGTGTAAAATAAGAAATTAAAGCTAAAAGGAAAAAAGCAGTACAGTATTTTTACTGTTGTGTCAGACACTCACCAAATGCCAGGCCTTTGCTGTGGGAAGTGCAAGGTGTCCTTTAATACCTCAGCAAAAATACCACACTGAGAAAAACAAAAGGTGGCACCCCACTGGCTTTAAGGTGCAGATGACATATGGCATGTTTTGCCTCGTCTGTAAGTAATTTTATTGCCTGTTTTTGCCTAGCTGTTCTCTTTTTCTATATGACTTCTGAAGAATGATAATTAATGTTAAAATAACCATGGGCTCCTCTTCAGCTTCTCCAGACTAACACGAGAGGCCCATACTGAGCTACTTCCATTACAGTCAAATATAATTAGGCACATTTTGCTGCCTCCCTTTCCCCACCTCTCGAAAAAGGATCTTCCTCAGGGGACAGAAAATTTAATGAAATGAGAAGTCCCAAGCTACACATAGGCTATTATTTCTTTTACACCCCTGCCTCTGCATTTAACATCCCACAGCGACAGGCTAAAGACACTCACACTTCCCAGAGCTTCCTTTTATAGAGGCAGCAGAGACATGCTCAAAGGCAAAAGTGAAGCACAGAGAGGCAACTTGACCTGCCCTAAATGTAGCAACAGAACAAAGCAAAGTGCAGATCATCATAGATTATTGCAGATTATCATTTTTATAATTCTTTTGCCCCCAGTGCCCTGCTATTTTGCTTCCTTTGAATCTCTAAGCACCTGAAGAGGGTAAAATAAATGTTCCACTTTATTGAGGAAACACTTGACTTTAAACCTCTGCTACTGTAAGAAATATATCCCACGGCATTGCTCTCATCAGGCAGATTTGCCTGAATAAACCCGAAATGTGTGAAATACTAGAATTTGAAATAGAAGTCTGAAGGCCCAAATGCTCTGGGCCATGCCCCAACTATTAGGAAATACCAGAGAATTCATACCTATGACACATTCCAAAGCATGATGTCCCCAGTTCAGTCCCTGTCCCAGCCTGATGAGCAGCTAAATGTGAGCAGTTGTGGTGCTTGGAAAAAAGATCCCAGGTTGGCAGGAGGGAGCTGGACTCAGGAATGCACGGATCCAGGATTAGGATCTAAAAAGACAGATGGGGTACCTATTGGAGCCGGGCCAAAGAAGAGAAGTTTGGCCCTCGTGACCCCTCAGTTTAGTACCAAATATGATGCATATGGGATGGAATACTCTGTTGGTCAGTTTTGGGTTAGCTGTCCTGTCTGTTCCTCACTGCAGGTGTGACCCTTTTTTGTCCCTTTCACTTATGGCACTCCACCAGTTTGAGGATGGCTGTGGTTTCTATAGGAATAAGTATAAGCAATGGCCTTTCTGCATACCAGTGCCTCATGTTATCATTTTTATAGAGAAATGCTGTCTGAAATCATGCAGTTAATTTTCAGAAAATGAAGTTACTTAGATGAGGCAGAATGCAACAGACCAATTTATCTTTCTTTAAAGACACTCAGAAAAGTAGCTCCCTAAGACATTGCCCTCTAAGTCCAGGCATCTTTTCTAGATCTTCTACCACTGGACAAGGGTGCCTCAATGGGAATTAAACCACAAAAGCAAATATGCATGACAATCTGCAACACCAGCATCAGGTACTTAATATTTGCAAGAGGTTGAGGCAGTGGTGCTTCCTGTCCAAGAATTCAAGGTGGAAAAAGACACTGAGCAGGGGCTTCTGAACGAGACCACCAGGTGAACAATGCACCATTATCAAGTAACACCTGCTCCAAGGCCAGATTGACTGAGTTGTCCATGTCCAAGAAATCTTAGCAACCTAGGAAGATGACATGTCAGCTAGGCAGATCAAAATAGCTGCTGCTGCCACATGGGTAGAAACTTTTAAGGAATGCACATAAACATATCCTCATGCTTTTCCCTGAATCCCTGCAATCCAGTAATCTATTTATGTACATTGTCTTAAAATATTTCTGCTGATCCGTAAGCTACTTCTTCCCTGAGACATCACACCATGAATGTCAATACAGAGATGATGCCACCCTGCAAGATCTAGATGCTAAACAACCTTCCTTTCCTGCTCGCAGAAAGACATAACATTCTAATTTAAAAACTCAGATTTTAGTGTAATTTTAAACCAGAGGCACATATAAGGCACTAAGATTCGAGAAAGTCCTATGGCTGGGATCAGCCACTGCTCAGCACCTGGAATAAGATCAGGAGTTTCCAGTGGCAACCTGTGTACAGCTGTCTAACAGTTCTCACTGCAATACCATTGACCCTGCTCCAAAAGGTCTGCTTGCAGGGCCAAATATTCTGCTTTTAGAGTGAGCATTAGGGACTGAATCCCACACACAGAGATGGTAAAAATTTTGTTATTGATTGACTCTTCTCTACTGGGTGAGACCTTATATTTAGTATCACATGTGGGTGAAACCTTACCTTGCAGCCATGGGAATCAACAGCAAGCTTTTCTCCTTCTTCTCTATCTCATTTCCCCATAAAACAGAATGACTGTAGAACAATAGTTTCATAATTCAAAATACAGAATCTTATTTATTGTCAGATAGGGAATGACAACACAAAAATGAGAGAATCTATCACTTAAATATCTCAAAAAGCTAGTTATTATCATTCAAGGTTTTTAACAGGTTGGCATGACTGACTTGTATAAACTGCACTGGAGCCATCCCTCTGTATTCATTAAAAATATCTCATTTTGACAGAGTTTCAACATACTCTGGCCTAAACAATTATATGCTTTTCTATAGCAATTTCAAAATTCTGAAACATCTTGAGATAAGAGAAAAACTCTTAGCTGTCTATCAACAGAGCTGTTCTAGAGACGGAATAGCACATTTTTTGCCATTTCTTTGAGATAAAGTGTTGATGTACAATAATACAAATTGCTCGGTGTTAGAAAGAGAGAAAGCAAAGACTTCATATTGAATCACTGCTTTTGGGCTATTGAAGTTCTTTGGGCTACTCACGCTCCATGAAATTTAAATACCTACCGATTTTTGCAGTTCAGAAAGTAGGTATCATGTTTCTGAGGAAAATGCTCTCAGTGGCTATAAGTGACGCACCAGAGAAAAAATTAATCATGCACAGTTGAATGCATTTCTTTAAAGGAAAAGGATAGCCATTGTACAACCTGTGTGCAAGCCCAGCTCTACAGTTTCTTTTGTGCTCCAATAATGAAACAAGGAACAGAAGTGCCCTCAGCTTTCTTAAGGCAGTGGGGAGATAATACCCTTCCCCACCTCACAGCAGCTCTCAGGTGAAGTTACTTAGGCAAAAGTGCCCTACATTACATTATCCTCTGTATTTTCTCCCCTGCCTTTCCAATTTTTGAATCTACAGAACATTTAAGTAAAGTTTGGGGAGAGTTTGCTGCCAAGCTACAGGTATTTATTTGGAAATGTATTATGGGCACTTCCCGTAAAATGTTACTGCCGAGACTGACCAATAAGACATACCAAACCCTTCTTAAAAGGTAATGGCTAAAGGACCCAAAAGCCACTGACACCACAATAATATTTGGAAATCAAAGAAAAAAGGAAGAACATTGCAGTTTGGTCACATCCCTATGCTAATATTCCTGCCTGCTTGCTAAACCAAACTGAAGAGAAGTAGAAGCTGCATTTTATAATAATACGCTATAAATAAAGCACTTTCAGTTTTTTTCATTACCATTTTACTTATGTGGAAAGTAAATAGCTTGTAACAGTACCTTCACTACCTTCACTCAGGATGTATGTAAACAAACTGCAGAGTGGCACGCTCTGAAGACTTCTGTAACTGGCATTATTGCTATCTTATTCAACATTTTAAGAAGAGACTTTCTCTCACTTTTTAAAGGTAATACAATTTGAGGGCCACTTACCTCCCTCTGTAACCTTTATCTGTATATACGTTTCTCCAGGGAAGTATAAATCAAAGTCTTTGTGTCAAATAGCTGTGTCAAAAGACCAATGACTCATATACTATAAACTATACAGAATCCCAGGAGATTTATGGAATTGGAGCAGTAACAGCATGCAAACAACAAAGCATAAGAACACCTAGAATGTGCTTTTCCTACCCAACCAGTTCGTTTCTATTATTATATGGCCTCACTGCAGCTCTCGTCTCCTTTTGCGTTCACTTCTTATGAGCATTCTGACAGAGGAGCTTTATTGTCAGGCATGAAGGCCATTAAGTGAATATTGGAACAGATTTACAATGATGCAAAATTCAATTTTTCTAAAACAGGCACTGGCACTAGGCAGGCAATTTTAAAGATGTATGTTTATGTGGTTCATGTAGGAAACCTATCAGGTGATCTTTGTATTCCAGGAAACCACTTAAACAGTTGAATTTCTTGAGTGAACTACTTGAGTGACATGCCTCTTCTAGATGATTCTTGATCTGTCTTTGGTGAATAATTCTGAACAACAAAACATTATAGCAGTGGTTAGCCAGTTGTGAACAATTTACAGTAGTGAAGAGCATATCTGAAAAGTCAGTTTTCCCCTATGCTTACTTATTTACTGAGTTCTGCATGGTCTGTAGCGTTCACCAATGAGTCAGGCTTTAAGTCATTTTCATTCTTTATAGTGTTTTGGGTGAAAATGAGAAGACTCAGTACCAATGCTTTGATTTATCACAAGACAACAATAAAAAAAGAAAGATGAGAACAGGATATGTTTCTCGAGCTGCTATCTATGCTTTCTGAGTATGATTTTTAGAAAGCATTTCCATCAAGAGAGCCATGCTCACTGCTGCAGATTGTAGGATTTTGCAGAAATAAACCATGAGCATTCATAATAAATAAACCAAAATTCTGGCAGCAGATATACTAGTAATTCAAAGGTCAGTCTGGATTTATAAAAATGTAAAAGGTACCATAACTAATTCTAGATATAACCTAGATAGCCCCATAATCTTATAGCTACTGTTTCCAGGGAAATGCTAATCACAAGAAATCTCTTCTGGACTACAGTATGGTTTGACTTCTACGCATATGTATATAGTTTAAAAAAGCATCACAGACAAATCCCCTTCAATGATGATGAGTTATCCACAGAATTAAACACGGTTTCTAAATACTTTATTTTAATAAAAAAATAGTATTGTTCTATTCTGTTGTTTGATTTATCTTTCATAATCATTTATCTTCTGAGAATAAATGGCACTAGAAACACGTGAAAGCTAAAAATGTCAGTATACGGAGTTTCCCCAGGCAGTCTGAAAGGCCCTTGTTTTTCGCGACTGCCTGATTAGCAAAAAGTTTTGATAGATAAAACAACCAGAGACTTTGCATGAAAGAAAAAGAAGAAATAAATGAATGTGGATCACAGTGGAAGCAGACAGTTAAGAACTCTTTCAACTTTTCAAAACCAGTTTTTTTTTTCCAAAGGACACATTTAAAGTCTTAGATTTGCACCACCCCCAGTTTGTCTTGTACCAAAAAGTGCTGAGGTCAGTTACTTGTGCCATAAACACATTAACTTGAGCAATGTGGGAAAATACCTGTAATCAATAATATAGACTCTGTGAGCACAAATCCAGAAACTTAGTAACAACAGACTGTCTGTACCTTAAGGAAAGAACCACATATGCTTCTCACTACTTGTAAAACATTTTTACATATTTAAAAAAACCCCAACTGTTCAACATTCTCACATTTGTGACCTAAAAGCCATGATGTGCTAAATACGAGATTCATGATAACAACACACCAGAAACACAGATGACCTAGCCAACTGAAAATTCAAAGTCAAATGCTAATTTGTCTTTAAATAAATCCTGATTATGTACTATTAAGTCAATTTGCAAACCAGGCTTTAAAAGATGCATAATTAACAAGATGCCTGCTCCACATTTATCTGTAAGAAAATATTTTTAGCTCTCCTGTGTATCACCTTTCCTATACAATGTCAGGCATGCACTCCTTAATATCATCTCAAAGGTCCCCTGCTCTTATCCTACCTCCCGAGCTCCCTGATCTATAAAGCTGATTCAAGTCCTCTCCCAGCCAACAATACTAGTCTTGAACACATACTACTGCTCTATATTTAGCCACAAACCCTATATCTATATTAGCAGGCCTATATCTAACACCCATTTGGACCGTAATGAGAAAAGCTGCTTTGGGTGTCTCTCTGATGGTTTCCTCAAAAGATAACTAAGAATACAAGGCTTCTACACATGACGTGAAAGAAAGATTTTTGCTCATAACCCAGCCAGGTGCTCTTTGCTCAGTATGCAACAGCAAGCAAAGATGCTTATTTGAGATGGACCATTATTGGAGGATGCTGGAAATAAATTTATTTTGCACTAATCATGGAGTCAATGTCAGACAGACAAGGTGCCATTGTTGCTCAGCTCGAAAAGATTAAAAGATAAGAAATCCTGCTGGACTAGTGATGCTGGCTGTGCCAGGATGTGCTTCCCCTCCTACCCTCTCCTTTAAAGAAACCCACTCTGACTTTTGCAAGCAGCAGTGCCCCAATGGCAATTCCATCCATCAAGGAAACAAAAAAGCTCCATTGAAAAGTTCAGGCTGAACAGGACCTCAGCTGTCACCTAGTCCTACACCCTCCTCCTGAAAAATACCCCCACAACTTTATAAGCGAGGTCTGTATTTGGAAAAGAGACAATGCTAAAAAATATCACGCAGCAGTTCTTGTTCTGCAGTCTCTCAGTGTGGGTGTAAATCCAGATTAATTTAATTGACTTCAGTGAAATACTTGCAAAACATCATAGAAGCAAGTAAAAAGCCCAGGGGTGGATGGGACGGTAACACGCTGCAATGCTGCAAGCAAAAAAACCTCTAGCAATATAAATGGCTTTGTTTTTTTTAAACCCTGATATGGAAGAGTACTTCAAAGAATGAACTGTCTATAAAAGCTTCAAGTGTGTGATTATGCCTCATGAAAACCACTGCAACTAAGGATAGACCTTATGATGGGCTTACTCTAAAGCACAAGAGTAAAGTTTTTTCATAGAATCGACTTTAATCCTTCTTATTTTTTTTCTATTACAATTACCTACATTTTTCCAGCTGTTATCGTTTTAGCTCCCTCCCTTTGAGGGCTTGTCTATGCACTCTCAGGAGCACTTCTTTATAACTGAACACTGGACATTTATTACTTTTCTAGAAGTTTTCCTATGTCTAAAAATTTGTCTTTTTTTTCTGCTGTGGAAAGGCAGAAAGACCATGGAACCTCCCTTATATGCTTGCAGAAGTGACTTCTTAACATCCTCCCTACACACTGATGCCTGCCAAATATGTGTGTGAGCTGTCAGCATAGGTCCTGGTGGGCCAGGGATGCTCAGCAAGTCACACTAGGTGGGATGCGAAGAGCAGAAGACAACAGGAGGAAGCTTAGAATATTGCGTGACTGTGAACACTGTATGACTGCACATGCGAAGCCCATGCTGAAGTTACTGCAAGTGTATCTCTTGCTCTGCAAAGACCTTCAAAACCTGGAATGATCATTTTTTTGGAAGATGAAAAGAAAATCTCTAGGAAATAGAGCAACATTTGTTTAATCATATTGAAAAGTTGCATCCCTCCGGTTGTGAACTGAATGTGTCGTGTTTGAGTCCAAAACTCTTAGCACAGTGATATTTCACAGATGGTCAAGTCACCAATTACAGTCTGATTGATCTTAAATTATCCTTGCAGAAATTAAGAGTCACCCAGATCCCAAGGTTAACTCCCAAAATGTTCCAGGACAGAATTGATCTAGCGATTCCAGCAGCCCCTGAACGCTTCCAAGGTATGGCTTAAACTGCTGACCTCTTACACACAGATACGGTGAAGAGTTATAGAGGCTGCTCACAGGCTGACCGGAAACAGAAAAACTATTCACTGCAAGTTATTCACCTGATCTGTGAAAGGGAGATGCACAAAACTCCTGAGGAGGCTGCAGTAGGTGAAAATGCCATAGGTACCTTTGTAATTGAGGGGTACATCTTTACATTTTTTACTGGAAAATATAATTCCCCACAGATATATGAATTCAATTTCAATTTCTTGTCATCTTGGCCCACTTGTGCAATATCTTCTCTCTGCAAGCAGAGTTGTCAGCTTTGTGCATGTGTAATTTTCCTCTAATTTGTAGTGGTCTTGAAAGTACAGTTCGTAACCAATAATTAAAAGAACAGTTCACAAACTAAACAGTACAGTCACTCTCCCTCTTCTCATTCCTGTGAAGATCATTAAAGAAATAAGACCTAAAATCAACAAGTTTCCTTATGTTTCACTTCCTTTGGGATAAATAAGAGATGATCCCAAGACATGAAAAGTGCATTTATTAGATCAAAAAAATATATATACTCGACAAGAAGTTGTCACTACTGCTGCTGATCCAAGCCCAAATGCTACAGAGTGTCTCTAAGAGTCAAAATACTACATTTCTTCAGTTTAATTCCATTTAAAGTGTCACAATTCCATCAGATTTGAATAAAGTCAAAAAAGGTCAGCTGAGCTATTCAGTGAGGCACCAGAACCCTGGAACCAAAAAGAGCAGGTTCTTCTCCCATCTAAAAACCCGATCACCCTCTGTGCTCCCAGTTACTTTTCAAAATCTCTTTGAAATGGCAGTATCACTTTGGAAAAAGCACGGTCCAGGCCTGCTGTGGATGGTCACATTGATGCAGTATCCCTGCTATTTCTTTAGCTTGATGTAGTTCTAGCTTGCTGACTGGCTGAAAAATCTATAGCAAGCGTGCATCTGCAACTCTCTCCCTTTCTACCATTTTCCTGAGCGTCAATAGAAAAAGTCCCAATTATTTCCTACTGCCACCCTTCCAGCCCTGGAAACTTGAGAGCTACTGGAGCTATGTGTGTGTCCCAACAGCTTCTGTAGCCAGATGCTGGCAGAGATCGTAACTACCATCACGTTTATGATAGCATCACAACCATTACTATTTTAGAGATTGGATTATACTGCAGAAGTCCCACACTTCACCTGCTGGTAACTAGCTCCCCTGAGACACTCACATAGTTTTCACTTTCTTCAATTTATTCCTTACCATCTGCTAGTCAGATGCTCCAATCAAATAAAATTTTACTGGTCCAGTTCTCTTTGAAATATGCTACTTTGCCCTTTTGTAACTCCTCTGATCTGCTTCAGAGCATTTACTTCATGTGCAAAGACCCTGTTATTTAGAGCAGTGGCTCCGATTTAGGTAAATGCCACAGAAAAGCCAGTGCATCTTAGACCAGAGAAGGGGAAATCCAGGCAGTGCTCACACAGGCTGATCAAATGTCAGATTGACAGACTTCAAAACTGCTAATATAACTGGCATTTACACCCCTTACTTGTTACTGAGCAAAGATACTCTCTTGGACGTTATCCTTTCTCTTTCAGATTTACCTTTGCAGTGTGAATAGAGACCTAATTTACCTTTGGGAGAGAACTATCAACTGCTGCAGCATCAGAGTTATCTTTGCATCACATATAATGCTGATGCATACATTTAGTCCTGTGGGACACAGTCTTAGCTGGTGGGATGCCACTCTTGCTCTGTTGATTATGCTGGCCCGTGCTGGTAAGTCACATTCTTGCCAGTAGTACATCCCAAAGGACAGAAATGGCTCTCAAGAACCACCTCTGAAGTCCTTTGTGGTTTGTGGAGATGACCCAGGTGCAAAGCAGCAGACTTCGAGGCTGACTACAAATAGGAATAAGAGTGTTTTCTTAAATTACGAGGCCAAATCCTGCTTTCACATATGCTGCTGTCACCTTTATGCCATGTGGAGGGTCTACACTCTTGCCACTGCAGAAAAAGGTCTGATTTAAAAGACAGAGTAACCCTTTAAAACCATCCACTAAGGATCTTAATATTCAACATTTTTGAAAGGTGCCCATCCGTGCTGCACTTCAGATGCAGCATGAACTGAAAACAACCACAACATTAGCAACTGTCAACAACTCCTCTGCCAAATCTGTAGGTTTCTCATGCAATTAGTTTTCATGCACTCATTTTCATGCCATTAGCAAACTGATCCTAAAGCCTACCCAGGAATATTTACATTTTGCATCTTTGCTTGTTATGTCCACTTCAAGTGATCCTAAATAGCACTTTGCAAAATGACAGCTTATGCCACCATCTAAAAACACTCTGCAAGCCAATAAAGGATTAGGGCCACAAAGCTTTTGAACATGGTTTTGTCTACACAGCATCACCTACCAGTGTTCATCTGTCAAACCTGTCTGCACTTGAGCTGCGAGCTTAGTGCAGGTAGGACACTCAGTGTGCCTCTGGGCTCCAGCCATGTAGGTGGCTGGGAATTAAAACAAACAAGAAGTCAAACAAGAAACATGGCTGTTAACCCCATTGGAACCATGCAGGCAAACATTACTTAAGCAAGAACATCTCACTTTATCCTGAAGTGCCCTTGATATATTTTCCCCAAAAGCCTCTTTTATCACTAGTTGCTGCTTCATTTCCTGGTTGCTGTCCTGAACAGACCTTACTGGATGTAATTCAATGGTAAAAGACTAAAACCAAGCAGGTAAATCAAAGGCACATGACATTCATTACAGTAATCTTTCCCTCAGACCCTCAGGTATAACAAATAACCTTCACAAAGTCTGAAAGAAAAAAAAAATCCATGCTGCAGTTGTTAAATTTCCTTTTTTTCTTTTAGGTTGTGATGCATAGGTTGAGATGTGGGACTGTAAAATTTTCAAATGCCCCTTTGATCAAAAAATTTTTGCAGCACAGGTTTTAATCCCATCAAATGTGCGTAAAAGTGAGAGCTGGCACTTCTGAAAGCAGCATGTTACATTCTGGTAACACAGCACTTCCTTCGGTATTTTCAAGATATAGGATATTGTATTTAAAAAAAAAATTTAATTTCTGAAAAATGAATTTTAAAGTTTTGAATGAAATTTTCCAGGCTTTGAAGGCCTGGTATCAACTCTGATCTGTGAAACCACTGTTTTCTTTCAGAAATGAAGTGCGTACAGGGGAGAAGTAAACAGGTCTTCAATGCCAAACTGATTTACAATCAACTTGCTCTATGAAGTCCAGCTCTTATGGCAGTCCTGTGTAGTGCTATTTGGGTTAAATTCATTCCTCTGGAGTTTCCCGTACATGTCTGTATCTTGAACTGAAAATATTTAAATCAAATTTGATATTTAGGCAAATAATTCGTTAAACAAAAAATGGAAACGCATTGAGTTCTCAATTTTAATGGATTAAAAAAGCTCATTGCAAACAGCAGCTTGTATTAGTCTCTCTAAGTATATTTCATAGGATGGAAATGAACACATATAATTGAGATTAAGCACCTTTGGACAATTGGATAACTTGGTATGAAAAACCGTATTTGACTCAACCAATGCTTATTAACTAAAGTTCCTACTGCAAGGGGCTGGAATGTGGCAGTCAACATCCACTCACAGCCAGAGGTCAAGTGCTCCCCAAATTAAGTTCCCAGAAGTGCAAAAGTCAACATCCATGAAAATAATTGTGTGAATTCAGAGCTGAAGAGGGGTTACTTAAAAATGTAAACATATGGCCGAACTACACGAATTAGGGACCCTATTAAATAGGGTTTCCAGATAGGTTTCTCTACTGTCATAACAGCAGTTTGGGCACTTGGTCTCTCTGCAAAGGTATAATTAACTATTCATTCCTCCTTCATATTAATCTGACCAGTTAGAAAACCGTTAGGTATTTCCCAAGCCACAGAGCTGACTCTTTTGTAGATCATGATTGTAAAAAGTTTTGAGAATGCACAATCACAACTGCTTTTACTACTATTATATTATTCCTCAGACTGGATCACAAGATGTAACAACCATCTCCTTCCATTTATAAACTGATGATATGTGAGCAGAAATCTTATACTATAACTAATTGGTTTGCTTGGGCAAAGGTATTTCTCAAGAAGAAAATGCCATGAGAAATTCAGAGCAATGTCTGAAAAACAAGGTCGCATCATACAAAATTTTAGTCTCTGAGACGGCGCTGTCAGCAAGTCATCCATAAGCATATGGAAAGCAGTCTCCGGATGACAGATACCAGCAGGCAGGTGCGTACAGCTTTGTTTAAAGATTTAATTAGCATCTGCAATATGTCCAGTTACTCAGTATTAATTTAAAGGTTTGATTATCGTATAAATTCAATGGCCTTGAATGATTTTCAGAAGTGTTTGTCCATATATATATGCACCATGAAAATATTACAAAGCAAACACTATCTACTGTCTTCAGGCACAAGGGTCTATCTAAATACCCATGCAGTAGCAAATGGTGGAACTCTGGAATTTCAGATTACATATGGGCAATGCAGTTCCATGTTTGGGCGGAAGAATGGTCTGAAGATTTTACAGAAGGATTTTAGGTAAAGTTCAGTCAATTTATTTAATATTAAAATTCACTCAAAAAAGTTGATCTAATATTTGCATTGCTATATAGGAAGCAATTACAGAACACATTTATATCAATTTAATTTGTCATCTAGACCATACCCTGCTGTATGTTAATTACCCCACCTATGTTGAATATGGTAAAAATATTTATTAGAAAGGATTAATTTCTTCACATTAATGTAACATGCCTTCCTCTGCTGGGAAACAATTAGTTGTTACAGAATATGAAGGGCATCATTTATGTGCTTGAACATGATGAAAGTGTGATGCACGACAAGCACACTGTATTAATGAAGCCGAATTACACTTAAAAACATTAATTTTTTATTACAGTGAAATGTGTTATGCAGTCCTCTTGAAAACAGTCTTTTCAAATGTCAGGAAATATCTCTGGCCACAAAAAAAATTGCTCAAAAAAATCTGGCTCACAAAAATCGCTCTGAAATTATTATTTTTCCAACCTCTGTTGAGGACCTGGCTCATATTTTTGGTGTTTCTTGTTTAAAAAACTACAGCATTGATTTAATGCAAACTCATGCATGCAAAGAGAGCCTTCTCACCCAGTAAGTCCCACTGCAATTAACACACTGAGTACTCATGGAGAACCTGGTCTAAAGTTATCCAAAATTAATAATCACTTATGGTAATGGCAGGTCTTAAATTATGCTGGGCTTTGTGATCCAGATACATGTCATTTGTAACCAGCTAAGTAATAAGTCTTTGCAGCACCATCATCTATGAGGACCTTCTTTCTTAAGGCACTTCAGGTGTCACACACAACCAATTTTTTTGGAACAGTAATTGTAATTTCAATTGTGCTGTGGGGAAGCATGGCTAGAGCCTGTCTCTGATGGATAGGTGCTCCTCCTTAAGTGCTGAGCTTACATCAGCGACCTCAGGGCTATGCTTTCTAATTCTGCTGTTGCTCACATGAGGAGTCTAGTACTGGTGAGCTCCTGAGGTGGTATAGGAACAGGAAACAAAGAGGTGGAGAACAGAACAATAGTTCACTGGAGGAAAAGACAATGTCCTTACATCATATGTAGCCTGTAGGAGACTTTTGGGATGAGGCCAGATGGTGGTGTTAGGGGATATCTGTAATAGTATCACAGTATCACAAGGTTGGAAAGGTTGTTTTCCCTACCTTCCTCCAGCAAATGTTAAGAACAAATTTTAGACAGTGAAGTTTTTCAACAAATATTTATTTCTGTAAAAATAAAGTTAATTACCATTAATATGTGTAGATCGAGTTTTGGAAGTGAAAGCATTTGCTGTTTTGGTTTTTTTCCCTGCCCTGCCCAATGGAAACCTTGCCCCCTTCCTTTTCACAGTATCACAGCATCACAGTATCATAAGGTTGGAAAAGACCTTTGAGATCATCGAGTCCAACCTATGACCCAACACCTACACCTACTCCTACTTGTCAATTACACCATGGCACTAAGTGCCTCATCCAATCTCTCCTTAAACACCTCCAGGGACGGTGACTCCACCACCTCCCCGGGCAGCGCATTCCAATGGCCAATCACCCTCTCAGTAAAGAACTTCTTCCTAATGTGATCCCAGACAGCCTACCCTTCCTTCCTCCCCACCCCCCATCTCCCTCTCAATAGAGACATTCTTTCAATGAAAAAGTAACTTAGACAGAAATAAAGTTCACAAAAAAACAAAGTATCTTTGAGGTGGATTCTCAGCTTCTCTGAATAAGAATTGCCTACAGAAGACAAAGCTATGTCTGTTTATACAAACCCGGAATCTAAGAGGAAATTTTATCTTTTCTTCTGCGTTATTAAATCAGATAGCCCAAAAGGATTTTGCTCAAGTGCAAAGTTCTTGCTAGCCCTTTTGTACTCTGTTGGCTGTATGGCACATCTAGAAATTAAATTTGATGTTATCTCCTGCAACATCTATGCTTGTGCAGAGAACAAAAC
Source organism: Neomorphus geoffroyi (assembly GCA_033558235.1). Classification (NCBI taxonomy): domain Eukaryota; kingdom Metazoa; phylum Chordata; class Aves; order Cuculiformes; family Neomorphidae; genus Neomorphus; species Neomorphus geoffroyi. Next base: position 96,215,822 of record JAUMJM010000005.1, on the reverse strand, counting down.
AGGAATAGATGGTTTACTGCTATTTTATCTAAAGCTATTTTATGTAAACAGAACCTCAGCTGCTGGATAAAGTGGTAAGTACGAGTTCAGCTCCCCCTATTAAATTCACCCACTTTCCACAGCACAGTTATTTCTTTCAATACTAATTTTACTTGGCTAACCTGCAAGAAGAATCAACATCTCAGTTGACATACCACAATCCATTTATTGCTTAAGCAGTTTACAAATACCAGGATTTTCTTCTGCACATACTCTGCTCACTTTCAGACAAGAAATCAAGTATCAAGGTTATTTACTGTTTTAAAAAGGGCTTTATTAAAAACCAATGATATACAGTTTTCCTGATATAAGCCACAGTAAAAATTTCTGATGTCTTCTCAGCAGCTCTCGAGTTCAAGTACTTAAATTTACAGACCTTGTCTGAGCTGTAGCAGTAACTACCAAATTTTGGATTTCAGCCTGCAGGTTATGTTTTGGGATGAATTCTATCTCAGACCAAATTCCATAGGGAGCTCATAAAGGGCATAAAGGGGGCAAAGTCAAACCCCAAACATAAAAAAAGTTCAAGCTTGTGAGACAAATCTCAAAAGCATTACTTGATTAAGTGCAGTTACAGAATCCAGGGCTGTCACTGAGGTGTTAAGAAAATATCTATGGGATTTAACTATGCAGATGATTAAAGTCTGATACCAAATTTCAATGAGAATGCTGAAGTGTAAGAAAATGTTTTAGATTTATTTTGAGCAAACCCACCAAACCCAAACAAAAATCAAACCAAAAAAATCAAACAAAACCATATCCACTCAAAACCCCTCATTGCAAACAACAAAAAAAACACCCCACCAAACCCACAACTCAAAACTCCCCCGCATTTGCCCGCCTTGGTTACACACATTATGCAGTCCTAACTAGAAAAATTAATTTTATATCTCTCAATGTCTGAACAATAGCTGGCCTTAAAGAATCTATTCAAGGCAATAAATAACTGTATGCCAAGAAATTCACTTCACTACTAGAGAAACTGCTAGGACAGCTGTGTTTATAGTTTAGCGATTTGCAGGGTAGAAGACCAAGCAAGTTCAAAAAGGTGGCTTTTTATATATGATTAATGTAGCTCAGGAGCTTAGGTTTTGTGTGCATGTGTGTGTCCTCATAGTAGAAAATAAGTGTAAAGTAATCACAGAAAATGTTTTTCAAAATAAAATATGAAAGTCTACTGTCAGATTTATCTGCTTTATCTATATTTGTTACCCTGAATTACAGAAAGTGCTCTTTTCTGGGCTACTCTCAGCATACTTTTATTAGTAATATTTGTCAACTGCTGATTTTCTTTATGCAAACCCAGGCTTATGAATGATGAAGGAAACCAGAAAGGAGTGAAACTCAGCAGTATGAGATGCAAACTCAGGCTTAGAAGGTAGTGGGGTTTTCTGATGTAAGCTTGTCAAATGGAAAACTAGCTGAAGAGCAACCAAGGTGATCCCAGACTGACTTAAGCTGCCATGCAATGACGAAAGAAAAAAATGAATCTATTACAATTGTTGTCAACATTCAATCTGCTGTACAAGAGCCTGAATGCCTTATTTGCAATGCTGAACAAAGTCTACCAGAAGTGTATAAAATTCAGAAACTAAAATGGATATGAAATGGTAATTAGAGAAACAGAAGGAAATTGGGAATTGAGAGATTCTGGTTTGATGAGCAAAAATAAAAAGTGAATGGGATTGCTGCTGTGTGACTGAGGTAAGCTCCAAGGAGGGAAAACAGGGCCATAATGCTAAAACGTGAGAGCTACAAAACTTCCAAAGAGTGAATGCTCTTAACCACCATTAGAGCAATCAGATTGTGAAATGACCTCCCAGGGGGAGATATACTGGAAGAAAGAAGGAAAAAAGGAAGAGAGGGCAAGGAGTAAAAAAAAAAAAAAAAAAAAAAAGGAAAAAACCTACCACCCAATCCCTTCCAAAACACAGCTTCCTCCCATTAACTGCTTTTAAAAAGCTGTCCATGTAAATGGGTTGCTTGCTGCACAGCAGGAAATTAGATGTGCTGATCCACCAAGTCCCTCAAACACAGCATATTGCTAACAGCTCCCAGCTCATTCCCAGGAAGCACAATTTAAACACATGAAGTTCAGGGCAAGAGCATCAGGCACTCAGCTCCACGCTGTCAAAATGCCTTCAATGTCATTAATCAGAGCTCAGCATTTTTCATTTTTCCCCATGACTGGGCATATATTTGCAGAGTATTTAAATCTCCTCAGTTTCAATATTTCAGAATGACAAAGGCTGAGCTTACAATAGGAAACTATTGCATGGTTGATTAATGCTCTTTTAAACGCTTCAGAAGTCAGCATCCTGCTACCTGCTGCACAGTACAGCTTTTCAGAAAACCCATTCTGCACATGTGCCACCACAGTTCACAGAGACTCACTGAGTAGTGGCTCATTTTTGGTAGAATGCATATAAAAGTAAAAAGCCAAGAGCAATGAAATTAGTTCATGGTTTTTGAATAATCTAAAAGAGTAGACACGCTCCTGAAGTAGCAGCTAAGTCAGTAAGATAATTATTAAGAAAGCACACCAAGGAGTATACAAGGTGGTGAAGCTGCACAGACACTTGCACACAGGAGTTGCCCATGAAGCAGGAGGTCTTGAGGTGAGTGTTGTGCAAGATGCTGGTAGCTGGTGTTAAGCCTAGGAGAAAACCCTTGCAGACCGTGACATGATTTTTTATTGACGTTAGAAAAGCCAGGATAAGGCTAGTAGGCAAGGCTAAAGACCATGTAATGCCTAAGTTCAGTAAAGGCATTTGCCAGCACTTCTTCATGCGAACCTCAGCAGTTACTATCCAATATTCCCTTCTCTATCTTTTTAAAACCACTGTTCCCAAGGTCACTTCAGGCAGTACCCTTCCAGGCCAAAACGATTGCCATCCGATTTGGCTCTCCTTTGCTTTGGCCTCAGGTATTAGCTCATGCAAATTAAACATACATCTTAAACTTGCTTTCCAAAGACACAGAATGGATTTTTTTTTCCCCATGAACAAATCTTTTAAATCAGTTTTCCCCTGTGGTGAACATGCTTGCAGGCAGAGGATGAGGCCCTATCAGGCTAGCAAAGACAGCTTTGGGGCATACAAGTCTCTACTGATAAAGCAACAGCAAGCTCCAAGCAAAATGCAGGTTAGAGACAGCTACTCCCAGCTAATGATGTCAACAAACTATACAACTGCTACTAAAAAAAAAATCAGACCATAACCACAATACCAGTGACAAATGACCAACAGCAATCACTGGCCTCCCACAAGCTTCCTTTCTGCTGCAATTCCCTATCTTCTCTAGGGCTCGTTATGAGCCAACTAAACCAAAAAGCACTTTCTTCTCTCTTTTCTGCCAAGAGATCTTCATCTCATGCCCAGCAAATTGAAAGGGTGGGATCCATTAGTACAAAAAGTTACCAATATTAATTACCCTAGTATTTACTAATAATTACACTGACTCTAGTAACTACATTTCTTAGTCCCAAACAGCACTCTAGCTTGTATCAGAAATGGTGTAGCCAGCAGGAGTAGGGAAGTGACTGTTCCCCTGTACTTGACACTGGTGAGGCTGCATCTCCAATGCTGTGTTCAGTTTTGGGGTCCTCACCACAAAGACAGACATCAAGGTGGTGGAGAGAGTCCAGAGAAGTGCAACGAAGCTTATGAAGGGTCTGGAACACAAGTCAATGAGGAGCATGTGAGGGAACTGAGGCTGTTTAGCCTGGAGAAAAGTAGGCTGAGGGGAGACCCTATCGCTTCTTACAACTACCTGAAAGGAGGTTGTAGTGAGAAGGGTGTTGGTCCCTTCTCCCAAGGAAAAAGTGGTGGGATGAGAGGGAATGGCCTGAAGTTGTGCCAGGGAGGCTTAGAGTGGATATTAAGAAAAATTTCTTTACTGAAAGAGCATTGAAGCATTAGGACAGGTTCCCTAGGGAGATGACAGAGTCACCATCCCTAGAGCTGTTAAAAAAAAAAATGCATGGATGTAGCACTTGAGGATGATCTTAGAGGTCTTTTTCAACCCTAATGATTCTATGAGTCTGTAATGTAAATTTCTTGCTCACAACCCCACCAAATTATAGGAAAGCCAACAAAACTAGTGTTGTTATGAATTTCTATAGCTGCCTAAATCAGTCCTTAAGGGATGCACCTAATTATTCATTTATCATGCATTTGTAACGGTCTGCATTTACTCCTCCCTTCCCGATGTATTGGCTTCTACCAAGTGCCAATCCAATGCTTTAATGTAAACCCCTACAGCTCATATCACTGCTGTTTGTAACGCTCACAACAGTCCAGTTTGTGCCTCGAGGGAATACCACTCATTTTCAACTGTAAGTGGTTACGAAGGTGCAGTACTCCCTGGTTGCTCACAGTTGACATTTTTTAATCTCACTGAAGCCCCAGGAATGTATTTCTTGTCTAATGTCAAAATGAGCACATTTGTTTTGCCAGCTGAATGATCAGAGTCTACAGGGACACCATTACTGAAGACAATTACAGGATTATAGTAGTCTCAGAGTAATATTAAAGAATTGTAATTTATTATCTCCAAACCAATTTTACTTCCAAAGTGAAATAAAAATAATTTTGAGATGGAGACAGAATTCTTTGATAGAAAAGTAGTTATTTAGTTTTGGCAGAAAGAGTCTGTGGTTACATTTTTAAAGAACTGGTTTTTAAGTGAAAAAAAGCTTAAACTCATTAACAGAGTCTAGACTTTTTTTTTTCTCTTTTTAAACATCATGAATAGGATTAAATTGGGAATGCCACAGTCAGTTTGCTCAGATTGGTGACAAAAGTGTTTCTGTAATATGACGCCATGAAGGTTTACTCGGTAAACAACAAATAAAGCTTCATTTCTTCACAGTCTTTTCAGAGGATGTGATCTAATTGCCAGAGATAAAGACACAATGCAGAACACCTCTCTAAAGAATTTATGTTCAGCATCATTGAACCAACAGGTTAAACAGACAGAACAAATTTAAAAAGATCTTTGACCTGCTGTCAGGCACGTCCCATCACTTTCCACTGTCCCATTTAAAGACAACCACCATAACTGACAAGAACCCCTCTTGCTGTATTTGGGAAGAACGTACAGCTGGAAAGCAACAATCTCTAAACTGGCTCTTGGGACTTGACCCATGTAGAATTAAGCAGATCTGAACCAATCCCTGGTGATGCTACGGAGCCTCATTGGTGAATCTTTGCTCAGTTTATGATAAGTCCGTATAACAAATGCATATTGTATAGACTTGTGCACAAAGCCAAACTAAAGAGGGATGCAAACGAGATGAAAATTGAGGAAAACCTCCCATGAATCATCTGAGAAAACTTTAGCATATTTGATGCCTTTATAAAAAAGGTAACTGCAATGTTAAGATCCATGAGTTACACTGACATTCCTCGATACAGAATATATTTTTTTCTGCTCTTGCATCTGTAGTCACATGTTGCCTGGTTAATGCTAATCAGCTCAAGAATTCACTTAATAAGGTCAGTTATTCTGGCAATAGAGGAATGAACCAGAGGATGTGATGAGATGGTGGACACACCAGGCCAACAATTCTGCTGTCAGCTCACTTTTCCCTTTTCCAACCCAACTTTTATCAACTTGAGAAGTTGCTACCTGATTTCCAGGTTGGGTTCATCCTGAAAAGCAACAGAGAAAAATAACCAAATATTGGATTAAGAGTTTAGGTTCTGATCAGATTTAAAAGAGAAATTGTCTCCTCCTAAAAATGATAAATTTCCTAAAAATGACAGCACAAAACCAGTGAGACCCTGTACTCAGGGCCAGATTCAAGAGGGACAGCAGATTTAGATCTACAAACTCAAACGTGAAACTGTATGCTGGTAAGCTGACTGCAGGAGAGTGTGCATTAGTAGGATCTGCTAAACAGTTAGACCTTTGCAAATTGGCTTAAAACATAAGTACCTGAAAAAAAGTAGAGAGAAAAAAAACCAACCCAAACATACAACATCTTTTAGATGTATCTTTTAGAAACGTTTGGAGAACTACTTGAGGGATGGACTATGAGAAGTGTGTTGAGCAGTTGAATTCTACTTCCTTCTCTTGTAGTTATCCATGTAATCCCGTCTATGATATTCCTAACTGTGCATTGCTGTGAAGAGGAACAGCTTGATTGAATCAGGCGTATGTGGTTTGCCTGCAGTCATTGCTACGGGTTAGCTCAGGTGCAAGAGGGGGGAAAACTCTGAAGCTTAACAAAAGACTTTAACACAGATGCTTTCAAAAAAAGAGCAACATAAGAGGAAATAGAACTAATAATGCAATTTGAAACAAAACCCCCCCTAAAACACAGAGAACAGAGAGGTGATTTGAGACAGCCAATACGGCTCCACCAAGGGCAAGTCCTGCCTGACCAACCCAGTGGCTTTATATCATGGGATGACCACATCAGTGGACACGGGAAAAGCAATGGTTGTAATATATCTGGACTTCTGTAAAGCCTTTAGTACAGTCCCCCTCAACAACCTTCTTTCTAGATTGGAGGAATATGGATTTGATTGATGGCCTGTTTGGTGGATAAGGAACAGGTTGGATGGTTGCATTCAGAGAGTAGTAGTCAATGGCTCAATGCCCAAATGGAGATCTGTGACGAGTGGTGTCCCTCAAGGATCTGTAGTGGGACCAGTGCTGTTTAGTATTTTCATTGATGACATAGACAGCAAGATAGAGTGCACTCTCAGCAAGCTGGCAGATGACGCCAAGCTGAGCAGGGCAATTGTCTTGCCAGAAGGATGAGATGTCATCCAGATGTACCTGGACAAGCTGGAGAAGTGGTCCTGTGTAAACCTCATGAGGTTCAACAAGGAAAAGTGCGAGATCCTATACCTGGGTCAGGACAATCTGTGGTTTCAATACAGGCTAGGGGATTGAGAGTAGTGCAGAGAAAAAGGACTTCGCTTGACATGTGCCGGCAGCATGGGCTTGCATCCCAGGAGGCCAGCTGTATCCTGGGCTGCACGAAAAGAAGCCTGGTCAGCAGGTCAAGGGAGGCGAGTCTCTCCCTCTACCCTGTTCTTGTGAGACCTTATCTGGAGCATTGTGTCCAGTTCTGGAAACGCCAACATAAGATGGGTATGCAACTGTTGGAATGGGTCCAGAGGGCTGTGAAGATGATCAGAGGGTTGGAACACCTCTGCTATGAGGACAGGCTAAGAGAATTGAGGTTGTTTGGCTGGGAGAAAAGGCTCCTGAGAGACCTTATAGCAGCCTTCCAGTACCTGAAAGTAGCCTGCGAGAAAGCTGGGGACACTACAAGGGCAAATAGTGACTGGACATGGAGGAATGGCTTTAAATTGGAAGGGGGAAGATTTAGATTATACATTAGGAAGAAATTCTTCACAAGGAGGGTGGGGAGACACTGCCACAGGTTTCCCTGGGTGGCTGTGGTTGCCCCCTCCATATAGGTGTTCAAGGCTGGGGTGAATGAGGCTTTGAGCAACCTGATTCAGTGGGAGGTATACCTGCTCATGGCAGGGGGGGTTGGAACTGGGCTTTAATGGAATCTTAAAGGTCCCTTCCAACCCAAACCATTCTATGATTCTATGAATTATTCAACAGTATTTGTCCTATAAAGGGAGTCTGTTGGATCTGACAATAGTTTCCTTAGAGGTCAACATTAAACTGAGCTACGGCTATGCAATTTAGCGGCAAGTCTTCAAAGACAGGTTAGATTGCTATTTTCTACCTCTGGTTGGGATGACTGAAGAGTATCCAAACATGTCCAGTAAAGTTTGTTTCCATGGATACTTCTATCTCTATCACTTCTTCTGTGAACCTGAAGTTCCAGGTAAAGTCCCTCTTGTGTTGGGCAGAAGCTGATAAATTTTATAAAAATAAATCTATAGCAGGAAATATTTGTGGAAGAATTTTGCAATGCCCAATCCCAAGTGGTATAAGTTCAAAGAGAAATGATTGTGACAATAACCCAAATTGCTTTATTTGAGAAGGAAAAAAAGCAAACCACCAAGGAAAAAGTTGCTTGACAGGGCAAAAGGGAAAGAAGAAGAAAGATACTCTTAATTTGACTAAAATTTAAGCAGCTGCTTATAACCACAAAATTTTAAAGTAAGAAATCTGGTAAGACAATACCCAATCAATGCATCAGTATGTTGTTGAAAAACATTTGGAAATTTTTAGTTAAAAAGAAGAAAAGGGGAAACATGAAGTGGGGAGAATAGAAACAACATCTGTTGTCATGTTGACGGATAGAGTTTAATATCTTTAATAATGAACTGGAAAATAAATCAAGTTTTAAACTGATGAAACATACAGCTGATCCCAAACTACAAAGCATAGAAGAATTGATCAGAAAGTGGATAATCATTCTCAGAAAAAAGACTTACATTAACATCTGAGACTACAGACAAGAAGCAGCATCTTAAGCATCTTGCTTCTCAGACCTATTGTTAAAATACTGAGCAAAATACAGTTAACTGCCCTAAGTTACATTTACACCTTACACAGATGCTGGAAATGTTGTAAGGAGGGCACAGCTTTTCAGATTGTACTCCCAGACTCTGTCCCAGTTCACTACACATTCACCGGCAAAGCAAAAAACTGGGCTAGCAGAAGGTGTCCCTGATCATGGGCAGAGGGGTTGGAACTGGATAAGGCTCCTTCCAACCAAAACCATTCTGTAAGTCCCTGATTTTGTAGACTCAAGTGATGTAATTTAATGGTGAAGAGAACACAAAGATAGGCACCTAGCCCTAAGTTTTTGCCAATTTGGTAGCCTGCCCAGCTGATGAGCTTCCCATCAGACAGTGTAGTAGGAAAACACGCAGCATTTCACCTCAGGGGAATCCCAGCGCAATAAGACAGACTGAAAGGCAGTGACTGTGAAGAGAATGACAGCAGTGAACATTATTTTGGGCCACTGTAAAAGCTGGAGAATGCTTTTGCCAGAAATAAGCTCTTGAGGAGCCCACAGTATAAGAAGTCTGACACAAAAAATACCAAAGACTGTGCCCGTGACTTTTTCATTTAACAAATTAAAGACAATCAACTACAATCACCTTCAAAACAGATCCCTCCTGAGTTGGCACACAGCTGTGTATGATGCTGCCAACGTTCAAAACAATTCTGCAGACAATTTTCTAAAAGGCTGTTGAGGACCTCCATATTTTTTGCTTTCTTATCTTCTACTAACAAAACCTGTTTTCCTGAGCACCAACACGAACTTTGGGAAGAGGTAGAAATTGCAAAGAGCCAGGTCTGGTGAACAGGGTGGATGCCTAAGTACAGTGATGTTGTCATTAGCTGAAAACTGATTCACAAATAGAGCGCTGTGGACTGGTGTTGTGATCTTGGTGCAAAATCAACCCATTTAGCCACAGTTCTGATCATTTCCTTCACACATATTCATGCAATTTTGTCCAGATTTCAATGTAATACTGCTGATTCACCGTCTGCCCACTGGGAACCCACTCTGCCATCACAATACCCTGGACAACCAAGAAAACAATCAACATAGCCTTGAGCTTCCAATAAGTCATGCGCTGGTTTTGGTCTTGGAGGTGCTGCTGACTTCCACTGCATTGATTGTCGCTTGATTTCCGGATCATATATAAATATTCAAGTTTAATCACAAGTAATTTATGATTTCAACAAATCTGGTTCATCCTCGATATATTGAAAAAAGGTCCAAACACAATTCCTTGCAATGTTCTTTGTTCATCTGACAGCATTTTTGGAACCATTTTTGCACAAACCTTTTTAACATTCAGTTCTTCCATTAGAATGTGTTGAATACTTTCCCTGTCCAAATGAACTTTCTCAGCTACTGCTCAAACATCCAACCTTCTGCATTTTCAAATAACATCTCACATTTTTTCAATGTTATCATCAGTGACTGCTGTGTGTGGGCGGTCTGGGCAATCATCATCATTCACACTTTCTCTACCTTCTGAAAATTATTCGTGCCATTCAAAAACACATGCATGAGACGTGCATTCTTTACCATAAGCCTCAGCCAGTAATTGAAAAGTTGCCATTACGAATTTTCAGTTTCACAAGAAACTTGTTGTTACCTCACTGTTCACTCTTACACACCAAAATTTTCAAACCAAGGGTAAGAAAACATCTATACATGAACGCATTTTCTCCTGTACTGAGAGAAGTGATCGAGTTGAGCCTTGACTCACTGTGACAGGTTAGATTATATTCTATAACCATCTCTTCGCCTTTCCCCTCCCACTCTTTGTTCCTGAGCTCTAGGGTTAGTCTTGGGGTTTTTTTGTGTCTGACCTCATGCACATATATTATTATGACTATTCAACTTTTGTATCTCACTATATGGACTCTCAAGATACCTGCATCACACATACTATTTGCTCTGTGCATTAGGCTGAGCACTGCAGATTCAATGACCCTTATGCATATTGGATATTCAAGTGATTTAAGTAATTAGATCTAAACTTTAAGGCAATTACTCCTAAATGTTCATAATTTTTGTAAAAGAAACAAAGATTAGACACTAAATCTGCTTAAAAATATAGGTAGTTAAATAAAGGGAAGAGGGTTTCTTTGGAGCAGAGAAGGGCACAGAACCTGGAGAAATGACAGTTAGACAAAAGAAATAACTGTTACTGGCAGCAATTAGACAATAAAATCACTGCATGGAAATTAAAGAAATAAAAGTAGAAAGGCAAACCTACAAGAAAATCTTCTTCCATAAAGGATGTGACTATCTCTAGTCTTCTTTTGATCATTTAGAATTTTAATTTTACTGTCTGTCTAGTTCAAAGCTGCCATTTAAGATAATTTTTCTTACTTCTCATTCTCATGCAATGGATCTTTTCAACATTAAGTGGAACAAACCTGCCAGAAAGAGCTACAAGAGAAATCAGCTCTTCAGCCACTGTAAAGAAAAGCATAAATCAATTACAATTAATTTTAAACTACTGCTGAAGTTACTCAAAAATACATCCCATCTGATTTGGTTTAAAAAAAGATAATCAGCCATAAAGATTTGTTCAAAAACACTGGACCGGTTCTCAAAACATGGAATACACAAGATTGTGTCATTCTTCCTTGCTGTTAAAATAGAAAATTGCTATATGTGAGTCTGAAATCCAGTGAGACTTTCAAGTCCTTACCCTAGTGGCTAACTTCTCAATAATGTGAGGCTGCCTTTTCTACAGAAAACACCTGGAAATATATAGACAAGAAATGCACTAAAACCCAGAAAATTCCCCACTAAGTTTTCCAAAAACAAACCCCTGTCTTTACACAGAGTGGGAGAAGACAAATCCCCTGAGAAGACAAATATGGTGGGAGTCTTACTTATCGCTTAGGAATATAGTGTAGAAGTGTAGATACTGGGAAGGGTGTTCCATGGCTCTCAGGACCTCTCCTAGCACATGCGTTAGCTTGAAACTTTTGAAAAAAGAGACAGTACAAAAGTGCGTGTTAGATCTGGAGATCCAAATTTAACTGGCCTTTCTGAGAGCTGATAAGGTAAACTTTCAGAGTTCATCCTATGAAGTGTAATACAAAGTGCAATTTTTATAATGGTCGTGACTCAAGAAAAGCCAAGGTTTTTTAAATAATAATAATAATAATAATAATAATAATAATAATTAAAAAAAGGCACTTTAGCCATAAATCAAAACCAGAAAACTCTATACTGACAGTGAAAGTCGAGAATTTGAAAAGAGGAAAATTTAATAGAAACCATTTTGCAACTTTCACTACTGCTATTTCAGTATTCATGAGGCATTCATTAAAATACAATAACCTTAATTTACTGCTAGATTAAAATATCACAAAGTGTAAAAATTCATACAAGTATCAAAACATTTAAAAAACATTGCCTGATATCTTAAGAAGTCACATACAGCCATGCAGACTGGATTTACATCTATGCCACTTTAATCCAATAACATTTTGTTCCCAGGTCACTTTTAAAAAAAAAAAAAACAAACCAACAACCCCAAAACAGCAGCCAGTTTGACTCCTATTATAGTCAGTGAGGAGCAGCAGGAAAGGAAAATGAGAAACTTGCTATTAAGTTCGACCATGGATGAATTCTTCCCCTTTCTGCAGGCAGAATCAGGAGGTAAAGGTGCCCAGGCTGTGCCTCTTGCTTGCCAGGATCAGGGTAACCTGAGACACAGGTTTGTACATTGTGGGACAACAGTGACTTACTCTTTCTTATCAGAGGAAAGAGAAGGGGAATTTTAATTCCCCCACAGGAAAGAAAGGAGATGCAAAAAAATGAGATCTGAAAAATCTGTTAGCAGCTGGCAAGCAGCTGTGAGCTATGTGCATTGCTTGCCTGGTCCTGGCCACAACCCACACCAGCAATCCCGTGGTCAGATCCTGATATTTACTCTTTTGTACATACTAAAGTTCAGAAACAGACTGTTTGAAGACACATAAAGCATGTGTTGATTTATGCTGACTACACTGTCAGTTCATAGCAGCATATTAATGTATGCCCATATTCCTCTTTTTTCATGTGTGTGACAAACACATCATCAGAATTGGAAAAAGTTTTTCAGAGTCTTGTTGTTCTTGTCAATAGAAGGCTACAGAAATTTAAACTTTTTCTAGGAATAGATGAGAAATATTCCAGCCTTGTTTAAAAAAAAAAAAAAAAAAAAAAAAAAGACCTTTGAAATTAATTTCAGATGTCAGAATAAAACATTCTAATTTCATTTAGAAATACTCCACTACTAAAAGTGGTGTTAAAGTTGCAAAATGCAAGCAGTGTGTGACTGATCCTGTCTGCATTTTTCATTTTTCTGTTCAGTTTATGACAGTATTGGAGATGGCAGCTTTTTGTTGGAATTCAGGATAGATGAAACTGGTGGGAACGAGGTAAAAAAAGACAAAACCAAAACCAACAATCACAACCTCTTGCTGGACAGGAGGATTGACTCTCTTCCCAATTCATTAACTGCAGAGATATTTTATTCTGCAGACACAGATTTGAAGATGGCAGGTGAACCTCAGTACGGGCACAGCCCTGCAGAGAATTTCCCATGCTGAGGCTGGAAGGATATGTGGCTTTACCTCTATGATGCAGAGAGAGGACCCCAAGTCAGTTAAACATCATAGAGGAGGATGGACAAGCAGCCCAAAGTTTTGTGGACAACACGGCACTGAATTTGAGTGGCAAATGTAATGGAAATCAATGTTTTAACCACCAACCTCCAAGACTGTTAACAAGGAAGATCCTAAAACTCATTTGAGAATGAGGTTATTTGCAGATAAGCTCATAAGACATCAGCCTAGAGGACCTGCAGGAATAAACAGAGGAGGAAAATGTGGAGGGTGATTATAACAGCACCCATTAAAGACAACTATCACTTATTTTGAAATGTATTAAACGGCATCTAAGTGAGCACTGTTGCTGTCACCTCCACAAATGGTCATCTAAAACAGTGTATCACAGTATCACAAGGCTAGAAAAAAGACCTTTGAGATCATCGAGTCCAATCTATGACCCAACACCAACACCTACTCATCATCTAAACCATGGCACTAAGAGCCTCATCCTATTTCCTCTTAAACACCTCCAGGGACGGTGTCTCCACCACCTCCCCAGGCAGCGCATTCCAATGGCCAGTCACCCTTTCAGTGAAGAATTTTTTCCTAATGTCAAGCCTAAACTTCCCCTGATGAAGCTTGAGACCATGTCCTCTTGTTCTGTTGCCAGTCGCCTGAGAGAAGAGACCAACCCCTGCCTCACCACAACCTCCCTTTAGGTAGCTGTAAAGAGCAATAAGGTCTCCGCTGAGCCTCCTCTTCTCCAGGCTAAACAACCCCAGCTCCCTCAGTCGCTCCTCATAGGGCTTGTGCTCCAGCCCCTTCACCATCCTCGTCGCCTTCCTCTGGACACACTCCAGCATCTCGACATTCTTCTTAAACTGAGGGGCCCAGAACTGGACACAGTACTCGAGGTACGGCCTGACCAGTGCCGAGTATAAGGGGATGATGAGCTCCCTAGTCCTGCTGGCCACACTGTTCCTGATGCAGGCCAAGATACCATTGGCCTTGGCCACTTGGGCACACTGCTGGCTCATGTTGAGTTTCCTGTCCACCAGCACTCCCAAGTCCCTTTCCGCCTGAAAGCGGTAAATGAACAGCTGAAATAAAAGGCAAAGAAACAATTCCTAATAATAGAGTGTTATTAGAAACCTGGCAAAACGTTGGCAATTTGAATAGATCTCACAGCAAAACAAGCAGAGCAGAAAGCACCTTCAATAGTTCTGAGGAGATATGTAGAAGAAAACACCCTCCTTGTTGTTTTGTAGGATATTCAGTAAGAAAATCCCAAATCCTGCTACCTAATAAATCTTAGTTTTCAAGTATTTTACTGTAGGCTGTATATAAATAAATTGCACAATTACACTTTTTCAGGTTGCCATATTAATTTGACTAGATACTTCGGGGTTTTTTTCCTTTTTTTTTCCCCCCATCTTAATTGTCTTAAATTTATTTATTCTGCTTGACTATGTTGTGCTTCTCATTGCTGTTTCTGAGACAAGAAAACATACTGATTTTGTGCTTTTCCTGAGAATTTAGTGAGATGAAACACATCAGCTGGGAGCATATAGAACAAAATTGCCAGTGAAATGATTGATATCAACTGAAGAGCTAAAAAACAGATGGCTTTTGTTTCTATTCCAAGCGTAACAGCAGATAAAACTCAAATTACAATATTCTACAACACTAAGGTTATTCTAAAAAATGTGATCTCCATTTGGAATAGCCTATAAAACCAGACTCTCTTTAAAATTGGGTTCATCTTGTAATAAGACAACTAAACAAACTGACACACATCTAAAATTTTGTCAGTAAAAAAAAAAACAAAAAAACGAAGACTCAGCACTACCGAAGCTCTGGGCTGCACTGACAATTTGTCATAGTTTTATGGTCACAGGACTCGCATGAAGAAGCTACAAAAAATTCCTCCAACAGTCCCCAGAACACAAAGCTCATAATGCACCTTTGAAAATAAATATACTGCAGTATTTTTATTGAAAGGAATAAAAAAGTTATAGGCTAGCCACCACCCGCCCACATATTTTTTTTAAAAAGAATCCACAACCAACAACAAAAATCTAGCACAGGAATCCTTAACTAAGAGCTGACTTCTCACCCCTTAAAACCCATCTCTAAATAAGAGGACCATGGTCTCAAATATTTTCTTAATTTCTTGCACTGAAGAAGGCTCTAAAGTTTTGAAATAATAAGGTAAGTTATAAGAACATAAGAACAACAAAGGACACATTGCCATGAAAAACAGTGGGGAAAACTACTTCAGTGCTCATTTTGTATATACAAGGTCAGTACTTTCGGTATTTGGAGACTGAAAGATGCTGTTGTACCCAAACAAATCAAGAAATTAATGAGGATTTCAAAGGAACGACATGTATCTGCTCATGTCCAGTTGGAGTAGCAGGGAGAGGTATTGTTCTCATTCCATCTTTCTTTCAGCAACTACTGAATTAAGACACTGGCCCACTAATAGCTTCTTAAGATTTATGTGCCTCAGGTATGGAAGGAATGCAGTGGTGTTACCCAGAAACCTAACCATATGAATAAGTTCCAGAAAAATCTCTGGAGTGTACAAAGATTACTACTTTTATATCTTCAAAGACAAACATGAAAACAGTTCATGTCATTTTTCAAATAATACAATAAAAAGTTTATTCTTGATGCCATACGAATACCTCTCTCAAACACATGGTTTCCAGTAGACACAATTTAGATGCCAGTCTGGGAGACACCTGCACTTGGATAACTCCACTTCTGTGTATCTGTTTCCAACCAGTGCACACCTCGTCCCATCTCTATGTATTTGTGGCATGGGAGCTGTATGCTCTTCCTATTCACTACTGAGACAGACAAAAAGTGGTGAAGAAAGACGAGTTTGCCAAGTTTTCAGTTGCTTTACGATTCAAACTCCTTTTTTTTTCTTCCCCTGCAGTGCAATATTATTGATCTGATCTCTTTGCCCATGGGGTAGAGCATTTGAACGTGATTACACGTGTCTGTTTTCTAATCAGCCTTCGTTCCAACTTGCTTGAATATTTGGAGCCCTTGTACTCTAAATTCAACATGTTCAAATGCAACTTGGCATGAATTGATTATTTTTGTCCAAAGACAACGTTTGCCAGCCAAGTAGATATCACTTATTCATAAAACGCCTCTAAAACCCTGAAGAAAGCGTGACTGGAGGGTGCTTCTACATTACTACAAATAGTCAGGGATATCTTCCTAGGTAGTTACAGTTTAAGGAAACCTGGAAACTATTTGCATACTCCCTCATAGGGTCACCTTCCTGCCCCAAGCTTTGCAAATCTGCCTTAATTCACACGTGGCTTAACCCTGCAAGCCTTCACCATGAAATTTTCAATACTGTTCGACTTAGAGTCAAGTTCAACCTGAGCAAATTGCCTTGAGGATGAATTTGGCTGTGCCTCTCTACTGCAGCAGCAACGCTGTCAGCCTCTGAAGACAGCTGAGAAAAGAGATTCCCCACCAGCAATGAGACCAGGTAATAACCCAGTGCTTACCGTTTCTTGCAAAGGAAGAACTTTTTTATTTCCTTTCCAGCTTCAGCACTTTGCACAGAGGGAGGACAGGATTTTTCTCCTTTCACATTTGCAGAAAATTGGTTTTGCTAAATGCAAAATATAAACTTGCACAGGACTTTGAACCCACCTATGACAGAAACTATTTCTTAAGATCTCCCATAAAAGCTACAGGTAGAAAGTAGTGTGCCTTTATATATGCAAATACAACATTCTTGAAGAAATCTCACAGCTGACTGACACTTTTTTTCCCCAGGAAGGAGCATAGGAGCAGGAGCTCAGCGCTATCGCTCGCTAGAAACAAGGTGCTGGGCTGGATAAAACAAGATGGAGGGCCAGATTCGGCCCATGGGCCGAGTTTGACACCCCTGCTCTAGACGATCACACTTTTATCATGAGATGAAACCAACTACAAAGTAATTACAATGTAAATTTTCTTTGGTAGTTAAAAAAAAAAAAAAGCAGCAGGGATTTTTACTTCTAAACTCATACAGAATGGTTCTATCAGAAATACCCAAATGACTTCAAATGTATAAATATCACTGAAACTAATGCACCCTGTGTCCCTGTGCATTTGTTTGTTCTATAGGAGTTGCCTATTTAAACAGGTGAGCACACAAAGAAGCTCTGCATTATGCACTGAGAAGTGACAATGCTGGAAACTCTGGAGTTTGATACAGTATGATTAATGAAACTGGAAAGCTAATAAGACTGACTCACCTATTATTGCCACTTGATATATGAAGTACTTTTCACATTAGAAATTCATGCATCTTAACTACAGCATAATTACATCATACACCATAATAATTCTCAGCTACACGCTAAACTCTTTAGCTACGTGAATGAGTAGTTGTCACAACTTTTTCACACTTCACTAAGAGGTAATTACAGTTATATTGGCCTTACCAGGAAAAGAGTTTTTCTTTTAAGTAATTAATGACCTTAATTAAAGTATGACTATGTTGCCTAGATTAGCCATTTTATTGACAGATGAGAACTAAAGAGAGTGTCAAAAATCTACTGCATAGGTATTCATAAAAATATGATATCATATAGCACTATGGGAATGCTTACTAAGTGACAAACGTAATAAATACTTGTAATACGTATGGGGCTAATGCAGAACAGAGACTGGCCTTTCTAGTAACTCCAAATGCAACACGTTTTTGATAATTTCTCAAATATAAAATAAAGTAATTAACAATACAATTTCCTGTAGACTCTATGCAATCTGCATTATGGTTCTTGGATTTTTTCTTAAGGAAGTTTCACACAAATAAAAAAAATAACTGTTTTACATATTTTTTTTCCAATCATCTTGAATAAATTTGTGGAAATTAAACTGTTTATGACTAGTGACTGTCAATTAGAAAGTCACCTAGGGTTAGTACTCACAGTCCTAATGACTCCCAAAGTCTTTGGCATTAACCACTCGCACATGCTTAGCTCGCATGTACTGACTGTTTCACTAATTTATTATTTGGGCAAAGCTGCATTTATTCTGCAAATAAATACAACTCCATCTCTATTGATATACGGAGCCACTCAATATCTGTCTAATATTCCTCTTAAAAGTAATAATGAAAATAACTGAATCAATCAAGAATAACAATAATTGAGATATCTATAGCTAAATTATGGATCTATTTTATCAGTACAATAGCATGATTGGCTAACCAGGGGGAATTCCAGGGTAGAAGTAAGTAAAGGAGCTGGCTTTGAGAACAACAGCTGTGCGGACTGGAGTGTGAATAAAGTGGGAAAATAATTTACTGGATTCTGCTCAGAGAATTCAACTGCTATTACACAAAATACTGCATTTCACCATTGCAACAAAAAGACACTTATTCTGGTATATCAAACTGAACTGCAGGATGATGCTCAATCTACTGGCACCATTCAAGAGAGGACAGTGATGGGAGTATGACATCTTTAGTATTAAGGTTAAATGCCCCACAGGAAGAGGCACACAGTGATGCACCAGCCATCTCCTTCTCTGATGAACCCCTGCCTACCCACAGGTACCTTACCTAATCTGCTGCAGCTCTGAGGCATGTCCTAACTAGAAAGATATTGTAGACTCATAAGTCATAATTTATGAGCAATGTTTCTCTTCGACATGTTGAGATTAATTCCATTCCTTAGCTCTGATTACATCACATTTCTAGGCAAAATACAGAACACAAATACCCTTTGAAGCTGTAAAATACTTGCTCATGGTGTTTTACTCACAGACTTACTGTTCATCCTGTTGAGATTGTGTAATCTCTATGACTTCCATGACTACATCTCACTGATTTTCAAAAAGGTGTAAGCCTTTGGAAAAAGTCACCCTTAATTTACGCCCACTGTCAGAGCTGGGTCCTATTTGGGAAAATCCAGCACATACACATACAGTCATCTGTCTTCAATTACCTTCAGAGAAAGTAGAATATGACTGTTCAAGAGAAGCCTTGTGATCACAGTATCTAGATAATGTTACCTTCTCTTCTTCATAAGTGGTGAAAAATCGATGAGCTTGACTAAATTAATTTACTTCAACCTCAGCACTTGTCAATAGCAAGCATTATTCTAGCTGGAGCTCTATTCAGTAAGGTATAGATATAGTCAATAACTCATCAGTAAATGCTAGCCTAAAAAGTGAAGGTTTTCAGTTGTTTAAATCATTGTCTCAAACTATACATGTTTGAGAGGTAATGAGAATGTCCCTTTTGGGTGTTTTTTCTGGAGTTGCTAACAACAACATAAATTTACCTTCACTCCTGTTATTCCAGTATTAACACAGGTCCCTGTGCAAGTACTCTCAGGCCAATACTAGCTGCTGTGAGTCTAGAACCCTGGACTGCTTCCTTCCTGGCAAGTGCCTTTGTCATTGGAATACAAAGCTATATTCCTGTATTCTTAGTCTGGCTCTCTCATTTGTCTTCTTTACTCTTGTACTCCTTGTAGAACGGTGTCTGTAAGTCACACTTCTGGAAATACAAAAAAAAAGAGATACCTTCAACTCTCAGAGTGTCTCAGTGCATCCTTTAGGTCATTATGGAAAAGCAGACAATGCCATTGTCTGTTTTAAGAGAGAGTAAACCAATTGCCAATAAGGAGAGAGAAAGACAAATGAGGTGTTATGAAGCAATTGCTCTAGACTGTGATTCTCCAAGACATCTGACTCAGGCTGCAGGTAAGTACTTCTAGCTGGGAGAGAGGCTAGACTTCATATTTCCTCTTTCTGAAGTATTTTCTTTTGGTTCATGAATAAATGGTGGCATTTGCATTATCCTGCCTCTGGATTTCAAACACATTTGAGTTTGGTTGCCACCAAACCCATTTTTACATGTCAGGAAACGTGTGTCCAACCTAGTATTGTGACTAATATACCAAAGGCTGTCAGTGGCACTGATTGATACAGAAAGAAGCAGACTGCAGATCTCCCAAGACTGCTTGGTTTTTGGAGAGCACCACCACCCTCCTGCTCAGCCCTGATGCAGAGGGCTGTGCTGTCAGCAGCTCGTGGGCCTCTGTCTATGCCAAAGGCATAACTCAGCCTGTGCTGTTCCCATCAATTTCTCCAAGTAGCTTTTGGGAACAATAAGAATCAAAGGGGCAGGGGAAGATTCAAAAAATTATCTTGTCCTTCATCAAACTGGCACAAACCCATCAAAATCAATGAAACAAAGCTCGTTTACAACACCCAAGGCTCATACTTACTGTTTGCTGAATGAATATTTGTAACCTTCTAAGATATAAACTACAAAAATTCTCTTCCCTCCCAATGGCTCAGACTGTAGATGACTCTCTCCACGTACACGCCAATTTTACAACACAAAGTACAGATCTTCCGGCACGATACATTTAAGCAGCTGTTTGGCAAGAAAGATAGTGCATGCAATGGATGATAACCTGCTTGGGCTGAAGGAACCAGAGCTCGATTATATTGACTTCCATGGAGTAATGATTTTGTCCAAGGTGTTTAAGGTTAGCCACGTGTCCAAGTGCCTTGCTGAACCAAACCATCAGAGATGAAAGTCATCCATCATTTATGTGTCTCAGCCTTTCAGATCACCTAATCTTTCTCTACACCGCATGTTCTACAAATATACAAACCTATGCGCAATCCATCTTGTATTATTTTATTCTTATATAAGTGGCAAAAGCAAAGATAGTTTGGTTTGTTGCCATTCAATTATTAAAATGAAGGAGCTTTGTCTCCAGAGATCTCCACCAACCTTAATGTTTTAGCAGATTATAGAATCTTAGAATCATAAGGTTGGAAGAGACCTCCGATATCATAAAGTCCAACTGTATCTCTCTCCGCACTAAACCATGTCCCTAAGGAACTCATCTACTCATCTTTTAAACACCTCCAGGGATGGTGACTCCACCACCTCCCTGGGCAGGCTGTTCCAATACCTGACCACCCTTTCAGTGAAGAAATTCTCCCTAATGTCCAGTCTAAACCTCCCCTGGTGCAACTTAGGGCCATTTCCTCTCATCACTTGCCACTTGCAAGAGGAGCCCAGCACCCACCCCGTCACAACCTCCTTTCAGGCAGTTGTAGACAGTGATGAGGTCTCCCCTCAGGATGGAGGGGAAGATAAGAGGGCAGAAGAGAGTATCCCTATATTTGCAGCATTAGAAGACAATGAAATGATAGTAGTGTCATGGGGCAACCAGACAAAGCACAGATTGTGTTCTGCCCGTCTCTGCCCTGCATTTGTAGGATGTGGATGAAGAGGGGTGAATTGTTACCCAACTGCAAAGACTACGAATATGTCTATTTTCAGTCTGTCCTAGTACAAGAATGGAAATAATCAGTTCAACTTTAGCCAGATTCAAATGACACTAAGGGGCACTGTCAGATACCTTTTTCCTTGCCAGAAATATGCCCAATTAACATAAAAATCAGACATTTAACAGGCAGATGAATTAAATAATTAGCTAGCTAATGTAAATAGCATCTTGACATTATTAACCCTGCAGCAACCAGGTACTAGTTTGTACCACAGAATTGAGACCCACTTCCCCTGCTTCAGATAAGGACTTTCTGATAGTTTATATTTAGAGGTGTTTTTCACAAATTTCTGACCTGTTTTCCAAATATAAACTCTGCCACGATTTGTATAAGAATCCCATCGTTTTCCTGAGGTTGTTAGTCCCCACAGAGGCTGTATAAGCATCTCTTGAACTGGCTGAAGTTCAATAGCTATGTAAATCACAGCTGCAAAGTCATGACCTCATTGGGATCAGACATGCAGGATGGGATAGTTTGCGAAGACAATAAGAAATTTAGCATGATGTTAAGGAGAAAGCAAGGGATCTACCAAGACTAAGCTCTTCTTGCATCTGAAAAATTGAAATTATACCTTTTTCCAACAGTGGCTTTCTTTTTACTGCCAAACGAACAACTTCATTGCCTATGCAGAAGGGGTCACATCCTATTAAAAGTTGCCCTAACACCCTGCAGACACATCTGTAACTGACAGTGCTCAAGGCTTGTTTACTGTGAGCAAACCACAGTAGATATTGGACCTGGCAATTGCTATGTGATTTGCTAGGTCTGGCTTAGGCTCCTGCTGATGGTAGTCACTCTCCTAAATAATTAAAGATGAAGAATGAGTCTCATATATTCTCTCTGTTGGAAATTACTTTTAAAAAATGGAAGATTTAGAAGCGCAGTCCTTGAAAGCATGCCTCCTTTATTACTTGAGAAAAGGTGACACTGGATGGAGTCTGAAGCATTATAAAGTGCTCATTCTTGTTACAATTTCCTTAAAAGGATGCTACCTAAGGATTTTGGAAGTTACTTAGGAGCTGAAAGATGGCTGAAACTGAAATTTGTTTTAAGTCAGCACAAATAAGGCCACATAATGGCCTTTTCCAAGAGGGAAAATAAGCATTTAGAAATTGAGCCGATTTCTTTGGGGGCTGTTTTTATTTAGTTTTATCCTGACATGGAAAGCCTAATTACCGTGAACTAAAGAGCTGCTATGTTTAGGCAGAACCCTGCCTAGGTATCTCTGCTATTTATCATGCCCGACAGCATTAATAAAGTGCTGTATCATATTTGTCTATGTTTGCTATTAAACCATTTGGACTGAAAATTCTCACGTGGAGTTTCTGCCTCAAGCATAACCAGTTAGGAACATTTAGGTAAGAGGGAATCAGCTCTTGCCAATGAAAGAGCCCGGTGACTATAAAGCTGCTTCCAATGCCTTCCCTTGCTTCTCTCTCTAAATAAATTTTTTACCTTACTTTCTTTGTACCTATTTTGGGGAAAGATCTTGAATTTTAGCATGGAGGATCAGTGGATATCCAGACTGTTCCTTCCTTGAAAAATCCATATAAATTTTGGCTTTGATTTTGGACTTTTTTATTTTGCAATCATAAGGGCAAATTATTGGCTACATTAGCCTGATCTTATTCCTACTAATGCCAACAGAAAGACTTCTATTCTTTCCATGGGAGTAGACTCAAAATTCATTGATACTGTTATCTTGCATCCAGAATAGTCTTTCATTTGAAATAATTTATTGTAAAAAGCTCACAGCCACAGGTATTTCGTATTAAAACCAAGGGAAATCACCTTTCTTTGGTTTCAATGCATTTTAATAAGCCAAAATTGCCCTGGCAGTTTTGTAAGATGCAAGGACCAGAAGTTTTAAGAGAATATTATCATCAATGTCTGTAATAAAAGCTGCTACATTTTACCCAGCCTTTATGTTGCTTTCTTCCTCTCTTCCAAGGGGCCAGGACTTCAAGACTACATGATCCCAGAAATCCCAAGCCAACAACCCACTTTCACTACACACTCACAAATAAGAATTTTCCCATCTGCTGCGTTTCCTTTGTTTTATAAAGGCACAGGATTCTTATCAAGATTCACGCTTAGGTTTTTTGCATCTCTAAATGTAAAGTAGTGTTTATGACTTCTGTGAGCCAAACTGTAAAATCCCAATCTGCTAATGGTTTCTTTTTAACACCTGAAATCCCCTCAAGATTTAGGATGAAAGCTACCCCTTTCATAGCTACCCACTATGTCCTTCCAAGAGCAGTGAAGCAAATCAGCCAAAAAGCATCTCCATGGAAACAAGTAGCCACTCTACCCCTCCAGCCCAAGGCAAGCAGACTAGGAAAAAATACTGTAGTCATGCTGTTCTGCAATAAGGAAGAAAATCAGCCATGATTTCACGTTGTTTGACTACGCCTCACACCTACACCTAAACTTTTGAGGGAGACATAACAATGCTCACACACACACCCCTCATCCCCAGATTTGAAGATCTTTTGTTTTAGTTTTCTACTGTTTGCCAGAATGAGCACAGCCAGCTCCAGCCAGGCTTCATATTTCTCCCTGATGGTTCTGGCAGTTCAGTGATAGGCAAGCTTGAATATTAAACATGATTAACTGTTCCACACAGAAATTAATACCAGCTATCTTCCATTTAGTGGAAGCCCCTCACAATTAAAAACCACTTTTGAATGAAAGGGACTTGCAGCCAGGAATAAAAAATTCCTTTGTTGTTGTTATCAAGGGACATATACTCATTCAAATCAAGTACTATGTGGACAGAATGTGAACAGCAGTAATTCAAAAGTGATTCACAAAGCAAATCAGAGTTATTTTTACCACCATCACAAAAAAAACCCAAACCCAAACCAATCCCAAACCACCAACCCAAACCACCAAAGAAACTTCTAAACCAACCCAAGCCTGGCATTTCATTTTAGAGTAATAATTTGGAAAGTCAAAACAAAAGCCAAATGCTTTTGAGTTAGGGACAATCAAGTCACAGTCCACTCCATGGAAAACTGCAATAAATTTTTCCATATTTTAAGGAACATTGTAAGATATTTCTAGACAAGGTTTCTACTGAAAAGCAGAAAGTTTGGGGGCTTTTTGGACCCTCCCTCCAACACATCCCAAACCTGTATGTTTTGGTTGTAAACCTTATTCCAGTAAAGCACAGATTTTATCTAAGTGTTTGGTTCGACTTTTGTCTCTACTAACATGTGATAAAATCTGGGGGCTAAGTTGTGGCTTGACTTTGTTCTGCTATGAGTTGAAAGCTGTTGCCATTTCCTGGCATGATGCCTTTCTGTATCATTTACTGTATGTGGCTGATTGCTCTCCTGCCACCAGGCACACATTCATTAACCTTAGCTGAATGATTTTTATGAAGAATACTTGCATGTTCCTTGTGCTTCCTGCTTAGAGGAAAACAGCGATTCCTTCAAAAACATTCTTTAATCTATTAATTTCTATATAGGCAATATGGTAGCTGCCTTTAAAAATAAAATATAAAAGTTCCTCCTCTCCATGGAAAGGAAGAAGGGGAGAGAGCATTTATGATGAGATTTTTGTAAGGAAAAAAAACCCCTTGAAATTGAAAGGAAAAAAAAAAAAAACCAAAAAGAGCCATACTTTTCAGCAGCATATCTTGATCAGAAGATAGATTTTTATTTGTTTAACACCTAAGGCCAAGTATTGGTTTGCAAGACAAAAGTAGCTGATGCAAAAGATAATGATTACAAAACACAACAGCTGTAGCTGAATGCTATGGCTCAACTGTAAAAACCCTGAAGGCCTCTTTGGTCTGGCCATCTATGCTCCATGTCTTAATTATACCAGGTAGTTCATTCACATCTTTTACGTAGAAGGAAGTGAATCAGCCTGCAAATCACATCACCAGCTGAGCTCAACAAGTAGTTGCCCCACTCTTAAGTCAAAAATGAAATCTCTTCTGTGGTATTAAAAAAACCAAACAAAACCACAAACAAACAACAAAAAACAAAACAGGCAAGCAGCATCAGGCATTTACTGGATTTTAGTGAGACAGTGGTGGGATGCAGGGAAAGGTGGGCTGCCTCTGACCATGTGCTGAGTGACCCGATGTTCATTGCAGTTCACGTTAAAGTCTCATGAGGGAAAGGTAACAGCTTGTAGGTTCAGGCGGGTGCTTGCAGGTACAGTGTAGTGCTGTTGTCAGGCGAGATGCCGCTTCCTGCTCATTTGGCTTTTCAGTTACCGTGTCTGATGCGTTCAGCTGGAATATTCAAACAGATAACGAGCAATACAGATCACACTGATGGTGCTGCTGTAACGCAATGCCAAAGATCGTTTCCTTTCACATTCATGGGAGTTGCTGTCGGTAGTGTTACTCCTGTGCAGAGCTGCCACATATCCCACGCCTTGCAAAGCCTAAGATTTGTTAGTTTTGGGGGAGGGGAAAAAAAAAACCTACACAAAAACCAAAACACATTTTGATTTAAAATTTAACTGTGACAGCCTATCAGACAAGTTTGACAAACGATTAAATGTCTCGCTGTTAGTCGCATGTTTTCCTGACTGGAGATGTGGGGAAAATGCTTTTCTTTTAGGACCACATTCTGCTACAATTTATTGTGCAACCCTCCTTAAGGAAACAGCTGAGAAAAGCAGGCATCACTCAGAAGGCAAATGAACTCCATTACTCAAGAAGGGAAACGAACCTGGCTTATTTGGATATGAACTCACACGCGCTGGATGTGCCATATGAGAATACAAGCTCGGAGAAATATGGGTTTGGGAGAAAAGATGGCACAGAATGGATGATATCACATTTTATATTGAGGCAAGGGGACTTGTAATTTTCACTTAGTTAGTAATAAAGGATCTCGTACTTCGCTGCTATCTGCTAGAGATAAGGAAGTCATCGATCAGATAAGGAAATCGCAGATCAGACACCTGTGAAAGAAGACAAAGGATCACCCGGAATAGCTAGAATTGGCTCAAATGTACAATAAGGGGGGTACTGTTCTATTGCAAATCAGACACAAGATAGTATGTAAGGATTTCGGTGAACTGTAGAGAATACGTATGTTTTGAGTAAATATAAGCAGTAGACCTACATGCTTTCTTCAGAGGCTCTGCTGAAGGAACATCCCCAGTGCTTCTCTGGCGCTGAAATTAAAGAATACCTACTTAACAGTATCTCAGGCTGTTCGGATATATTCTTTATTTTATATATATATATATATACACACACACACACATATATATAAATAAAACTCTTATTACTCGAAATATTTTCTCTTGCACTTGCTTTAAATAGTTGAAAAACTCTCTTCAGAACAACTTTAGAATGAAAAAGCGTGTGCATTTTCCTCTCAAGGT
Organism: Neomorphus geoffroyi; assembly: GCA_033558235.1. Taxonomy (NCBI): domain Eukaryota; kingdom Metazoa; phylum Chordata; class Aves; order Cuculiformes; family Neomorphidae; genus Neomorphus; species Neomorphus geoffroyi. Next base: position 96,189,047 of record JAUMJM010000005.1, on the reverse strand, counting down.
TGCCTTTCCTACCAGTCCACACCAGCAACTGTAAAGTATGGTAGAATCCCTTGAAGCAAAACTCTAATTGCAGCTTTTGCCGGAGTGAGGGGTCTCATTCAGTGAAAGAGAGGGAAAGGTAAATCCTATGGCCCCAAGCTTTAGGGGAATTCATTACCATACAAAATGGCTGATGAAGCAAGTCTTCAAAATGGCTTTCACTCCCAATAGCACCTCATTAGTAGCACAAACTGTCATGATAAAGAATTCGAATGCATTGAAGCCAGCCAACCCTCTTAATGGTGCCAGGCATAGTTTCTTATGTTAAATAATATATTTTTTCAGCCGCCGCAGCAGAACTTCTCACTTAAAGTTTTTATAAAAATCACACTATTTCTGTAATCCCCGTTTTATCAAAGAACATTTTTAATATCAGCTGGAGGAAAGGGGTCACTCATTTCTGGTAGTTTCCACCATAAAAGTGGATATAATTTGATTCTACATAAACCCTGCAGTGCACCTCTTCTGAGAATATAGATCTCCCAATATGACACAGAACACTCAACAGAATCCACAAACACTCAGATATCATTTAAAGTGAATTACTTGAAGCCAGGTACTAACTGCTTTATCTCTAAACCACTATTTTACACACTTTTGCCTTGAATCCTCAGGTTAATACTACTCACCCAAATAATTGATTTTAAGCTTATAACCAAAAAATTCCTTATACAGCAAAGTATACTCCTAGCTCAAGATGACAGCAAGGATATTTCAAGATTTCAGATGGTAGCTGCTCTTATTTGATGGGAAATAGGACAAAAGTAAACATCAGTGCCATGCAAACACGCTGATAACAAACACACTGAAATGCAGGGGTATGATTTACACCACAGAACAATAGTCTAATAAAGACAAAAACATTTTTAGTCCTCATTCTGAAATATTTGACTCCTTTAGTTCAGGAATTTGACAGGTTTTTTTTATACCTCCTTCTATACTACTGCACCTGGAAGTCTATATTTGTGCCATATGTAATCGGAAAAATGTCAGCAGGGTGCAATCTTGAAACCTGTTGGTCGCAGCCTGGGAGCAGAGTGAAAGAAAGCAATCTATACAAAAGGACTTGCAGTATCAGTTTTGCTCTGTAGGGTTGCAAGAAGGTCTTTAGAGAGACTAAGGCTACTGTTATTAACAATGGCATGACTCTGTGCAAGGCACAAGATGTTTACTTCGTTTTGGGGATATCTATAAAGTCCCAAGGATAAACTTAAATTGGCAGAACTCTTTCATTTGTAAAGGTAACACACACTGCATATACAATTCCTGTTTCTTGGACAAGAAATACTGCAGCTACCATTAACAGCTGACTGCAGTCTAGGAGCTAATATCTTGAGGTGCTAGAATTATTTCACCTGAAAAGAATTGCCATGTGTAGAAAAATAAAAGTTAGCTCAATCCAGCATCCCTGCAACACAAGAGGAAAAAGGTCATGCCACACACTTGTCTCTACATTTTCAGTGGATGTACCATCGTCTAGGGGAAGAAAAGCTTTCCGCCAGAAAGCCTATTCCTCCTCCCTCCAGGATTGCAAGGTCTTGTTTAGCCAGCAAGAGCCCCATTTCTTCCTGATCCCAGCACTACAGAACATCAATGCTTCAGCTCAGCCAGAGCTGGGAATACTTCCATCCCAAGAGAGAAGAGGATAGAATAGAATCTGTTGTAACTGCTCTTTAGAAATCCTCAGGAGCATGATTTAAGTGTCTTCACAGCCCTTTTGCATTGCTGGAGAGATCGGAGCAGCACATTGTAATGGTAAAACATGGACAGCAATGCTCTGCACTGAACTCTTGTGATCCAACCAAAAGCTTTGAAGAAATAAACCCTACAAGGTTCCATGGTATAATTATGGATCCAAGAGGAAGCATTGCTATTACAGGAACAAAGTTGATTCTAACGTATATCCAATTATCTGACAACAAAGCAACCAACTCATAGTTTTACAGAACAGGAAATACTTTTATCCACACCTAGCTACTCAATCTGTCTGGTTCAAATAGAATAAGAAAACCAAGAAATAAGCTATCAGACTGGGCAAAGATGATTCAGGTGTGAAAACCACTAAACAAAGCATAGTTTCTCGAAGTTATAGCCATAGTTATGTGAATCAGAGTAGTTCCACAAGGCCAGAGCTTTACAAGCTACTTGTTACTTCATTAACCCACTAACTGCCTACTAGAAAATAAATCAGTCAAAGAGCTAAAAATATCTGAGCTAATGATTTTGTAATTGTCTTTCCAAACTGCCATCACATTTGGATCAAACAGCTTTTGCTGCCATGGCACAGAATTCCACATAACAGCTGGCTTCAGAAGCATTGATGCAAACATTTCTCTTGCGATTTATTCCTTCCATCCAATAATAATTTCTGCAGGAAAGCAGAAATATTGGCCTTCCATCAAAGAAAGCTAACATGGAAATAATGATTTCGGAAAAAAAGATTATGTAGATCACTAGCTACACTTGCGAGTTCATGTCTTGAATCGCTGGCATTATTGATGCTGGAAGGGCCAGGCCTCCTGAATCTCAGCATATAATACAGAAACTGCAGTTTCAGGGAGAAGACAGGCTGATTCAAGGATAGGGTCTTTTAATAACTGACCTGTTTCTGGCTGCAGGTAAAGCACTTTGATGCAACCCTCTTAACTGGCTGTGCACAATGGAGACTGCACAATTAACACAACTAGACAATCAGGCTAGTTAATATTTTTTCTAACCTGGAAAGGAATATTAAGTAAGACAACAAGCCTGGATTTTAAAAAAATAAGAAAAGACAATTGTGATGACAATAGCCCAGAATTAACTTGTAAGAAAGTGCCTCGAGATGGTTAAACTTCAACTGCCAGATCTAGATAAAACAGATCACCATCAACACTACCTAGAAGAATATTTTATCCTCCCTTAAGACAGGCATATTCCTGATTTCAAGCCAATTGCTCTTTAATTGCTGAGGTGGATTTTCAAACCCAAGGCTAGGCCAAGCTGCAGAACAGCATTTTACATCTTTTACATCGGTGAAGCAAGTTAAGTTCTCAAGCCTGGGGTGGAGGTAGTAGTAGAATTTAAGATGAACAGAGAACCAGGCTCCTCTTTAGGAAGTGCCAGGCTTGATTACCAGCAACATCAGGGGTACTGAAGGAAAGTAAGCCTCTTGTACACCTTAAATCTCTTGTGTAAATAATGGGCAACGCCAGACTGATGTGGGACTTTAAGCCTTTGTATATTTCAGTTAGCTTTGGACATCTTGCAAGGAGGAGGGGTTCACAATGCAATTATGTAGGAGCATCGGCTGATAAGAAGGAACTGGTCTAGGAGCATCAGCTGGTAAGGAGGGGGTTAGAACATTTGCACTGCTAAGGAGGAAGTTTCAAGCATCCTTGACAGGAATGTCCAGGGACCTCAGGCAAAATGTCAACTGAGCCTGCGTGAAGGGCACTTGCACAACCACCACAAGGGGACACTGTGCACGGACCAGAGCGATGGAACTTATGTTAATGACATCCTAGAACCTATAAACAAATGTAATGAATATGTATGTCCTTTGGCAATAAATGCCAACCTGTCCTTTGTTCAGCAGCTTTTTGCTGCCCACCAGTGTAATAAACGTACCTGACCTCATAACTCTGCGAGTGGTGGGGGTCTTCATTCTGCAAGTCAAGACCAGATCCTAATGCAGTATGAATTCAAATACTTCATTAACTCAGTCTCTGAAAGTCACTACTCAAACCTGCATACAAAGTTCTTTCTGGGGAAAAAACCTGACTGTATTATCACCTCCATATTCACAAATAACGTCTCTTACTTTTACAATGAATCCCAGGCATCAATTATATACTTAAAAAAGTAAAGGCCAATATTACAATGACTTCAGCAAAAGTAATGAAATATTGCAGAAATAAAGCACTGCAGAGTCCTCTGGCACATCTGACTCAGGAATGGGCACTGTATTTGCAAGTAAAATCAGTTTAAGATATTATATAATTGGATGAATAATCAAAAAATGCTCATTAAATCAAAGGATGCTGATGCAGCAAAATACTCTCCTCTGACCTTCATTGTTTTGCATTGTCCATTTTGACTGTTCCTTGTCTCCTGCCAAACAGAATCAATTCAGCTTTTGAAATTATCCTCCAGCAACCCCCCTTTCAGATATTTCCACTATCCATTTCAATATTCTTTTTTCGTTCTTTAAGTGGTTCCTGGACAGTGGTGAGATCTTGTAAGTTAAACCTTGTTTCACTATCCTAAGAGGTTATCAGCCAAAGATGGAACTATTTTTGTGAGCAGTTATGTAAAAACAAGGAAGAACAGCATTAATTTGTCCTTCTAGCCTCTTCTACCACAGACATCAACTGCATGGTTGTCTGTAATTTTTGGGGCCTGAGGAGTGTGAACCAGATGGTCCCTGCTTTGTCCACATATCCCTCCTCTGCACATACAAACACTGAATGACGGGCAGGTTCCCTAAAGCAAATACATCAGCTGGCTGCTGCTGGAGATGGGACTGACACCACATATCAGGTACATCCTGAAGTCTTCATTGAGCCTTAACAGGACAAGTTGGCTACATTAACGTGCTGGGATCCAAAGCAAATTGTGAACAAGGATTAAAAGTTTCAGGGCTGAAGCCAAAACATTTGATGCCATTCTAATGAGATAATAAAACTGTTATGATTCATGCTACAGCTATCAAAATCGAGATGCAATCTTCCTGTGCCTTGGTAGGCACTCTGAAGCCCAGTTCTACCAGAGAAATAAACAAACAAGGAAGCAAGCACAACCAAAGCTTCATCACCCCCCAAACCACAAAAAGGCACTTACAATGTGACACAGCAAAAGGAAGGTGGAACACACGTAGCTATATTAGGTTTTAAGCAGAATTTAAGCACAGATTTCAAGATCCATAAGTGTTGAGGACATTTCAGTTCCTGACACTACAACTTAAACACTTTCGAGAGATGTGGTAAAACATTTACAGTTCCATCCCACACAAGCTCACCTTGCCTCCTTCCCCAGGATTCTGCTCAGTCACCATCCATCCAACATCTTGGCTTTCTCCTTCTATTTTTGATTTTGGTGAGGATCAATAGTAAAATAACTACAAAGAGTTAGGAGGATTTTGCTGAATTTGGGAGAGACCTGAGAGAAGTCTCTGAGCCCGAGTCCCCTGTTCAGAGAAACTCAACACTGCTTCTTACATAAAAGTGAAAAATAACACTAGTTTTTACTAATTTTGCTTATATACACATTCATTTATATTACTTAGTGTTCCTGTGAATGTTTCACTTCAATCTGGGTGCTAGGAAAAAAGGTTAGAAAACAATGGACAATTAATCTTAAAAGATTGTTGTTACAAATGTTTTTCCCCAAATATCATGAGACTTTAACACACACATTTCATCACCAAGAAACTGGATTGCTGTGGCCAAAAAGTTAAACACATCATACGTGATTACGTGAGATGACAACCTAAATAAGTACATGTAACAGCTATTATTCTGTTAGTCATAATTTCAATCAGTAGGCGTCAAACATCATTAGTTGTGACAGCTTTGGGATTCTGAGATTTTTTTTTAAAATGAAATACAGTCTTATGGAATACCGAGAGGCATATTTGTAATTATGTATGAGTTTGGCAATTGGCTTTTCCTTAAGGGAAAGAAAAGGTGGTAGATACTTCCATTAAGAAAAAAGGAAGGAAGCTCTACAATAATTCCTGACAGGAAGGAAAGAATAGGAAACAACAGAACCGCAGATCTTGACAAAGCACAAGGTGCTAGGAACGTATTTTAAGTCTGACCTTGGTTTATTTTTCAAAGCAGAAGTAACTTAGATTTGTGATTTTTATTTCTATAGTATAGGAGGAAGGCAACGTTAAAGTGTAAATGAGGAATATTTTTATTATGATAAGACATCTTTTTTATAAAGAAATTTTAGTTTATTATAACAAAAACATTTTATAGGTTAAATACCAAAATTCAAAACTCAAATATTAACTAACCATGCACCTACCAATTCTTTTTCATAGTATGTTGTTTCAGATACATGCCTTAAAATAAGGCACACTGGCACCTGTACTGTACCAACACTTTAGCTGGTCTGACTTGGATCCCCACAAGCCATTAAACACTTATCCTGTTCAAACAGTATCACTAAAGCTATTATTAACTTTCAGATTGCTGAAATAATTTTCACATTAAAAACAACTGCAAACAGAAGCCAGTAAGCAATAAGCAACGCATACAAAGGAAGAAAAATATTAACAAGTAGTTGCATATATTTACTCACTATTTATTGACAAACAACATACGATAAATGCTTTAGTAAGGTTAAAATATTTTGCCAAGGATTCCACTAACACAATTCAAAACCTTCCTCTAAAAACCTATCCTTCATACCTAGTTCAGCTCATTAGACTAAAACTGCCACTGCCTAATGCTTTTGCAAAGTAGAGAACACAAAGAATAAATAGATACAAACTGTATTTTGATTTCATAACAAGTTAAGCCGCTTAAAATTCTGTTAATGGTTACTATACAGGAAAAAAAGCCTTCAGAAGGAACCCCCAAATTGCAAGAATAACTGACAACTGGGGTTTGACCTTCCCTTCTCATTCAATTAGACAAGAGAGATCTTTCTGTCCAAACCAGTTAACTCACATTGCAAACACATCTCTTTCCCTTAGTCATCTATTATCAATGTTTTGGGGAAAAAAAGAATCAAAATAAACACACACACATTAAAAAACCACCTTCCTTAAGGGTACTTCAAGAGAAAGCAAGTTTTTTGCACAAGTGTTTCACAGGGACATACTGATTCAAGTTTGACATCACCACTGCAGCTCAGCTCAAAGAAGAGAAGCTTTTGTAACTACTCTGAAGAGATTTAAATATTCTAGCAGATCAAACAATTACAAGGCTGATAGCATAGGTGTAACCCCCAGCACATCCAAATGCACAGCATGCTAAACTAAACCTCATAAAGCATAAACACACACAGTCAACATAACTTTTCTCACGTGAAGTCAAAGATACAGCACTATTTTCCTGCCCTCTCCCCAAATCCAGCTGTATACACAAAGGCTGGCCCAGCCCATGTGCTCCTACCTGGTTTCTGCCCTGACAGAGAAGAAACTGTCCTGCAGCCACTTGACAGCAAGAACTCCTGCAAGCCAGGAACACAACTATCCCACAAGCAGAATAAAAGAAAAGCTCTTTTCAACTGCTGCAAGGTGAGTGCAGTCAGGCAAGGACAAGCTTGAGGTGAGGAGGACTCCAGCTGCAGGTGATAACAACCTCATCAGCACTGCCAAGGGATGCACACCTGTGTGGCTCCCCAGGGGTTGTCTTAGCAGTGCTCTCAGCAGGTTACACTGTAGCTGAGGTTATTTCATTGGAAATTCTGGATAGCACTCAGAAAAAACCTCACCCCTTTAGGTTTTTTGACCTGTTCTTCTACTATAGTTTTCAGAAGTCTTTGTACTACCTTTCATATGTTGAGTCTAATCCAGACTATGTGAGGAAGTCCTGTTATGCTGAATGTTTCCTAAACACATAAGGGAGATAATCTGTTTTCTATAGCATGATCCTTCTACCAAACATCTTAGAAGTTGCATAGTATTAGCGAGCAGGAATGAAGGATTGCTTTATTCCCCATTTCCATTTCAATTGACTTTGGCCTGGAATAAAATTAGCACATCCAGTGCTGCATCCTCTTAGACTCAACAGAGCTTTTTCAAGTGTTATTTGTCTTTCACATCACTGTAGACAAAAGATTTGCCAACTGACTTCAGCAAACAGAGGACAAAATCCCTTGTCTGCAGCTGAAACAGCTGAAACACAGGCTGACAAAGATACCTCTGTAAAGCAGTGAATCTAGAAAGACAAGAATGCCCTAAATACCACTCTATCCTCTTAGCCATATGCTTAAGGCTGATCAGACATTCAACTACTCTTGCAATGTCTAATGGCAGGTAGGGAGCAATTGCTTGTATATGAAGATTGTGATCATGTAAATTAACAGAAGTTATTAAATAGAAATGGGAAAAGATCAATGAAGTACTGGAGGGATTTTATGGAGTCCTGCACACATATATCCCAAAGGGACTTGGCAAGACTGTGGTCAGGTGAGGCCACTAAGCACAGGTTTATTAAATTCACATACAGCCACATGTGCCAAATGACCATAAATGCATCTGAATTTGTGGGCAGGGAGGCTTTTCTGCTATTTCTAGTAGAAAACCACACGAAATAAAATCTACAGACTTTGGTGGATTCTATTGTTGCAAACTCATTTTCTGTGTAAATCATTGTTTCCCTTTCATATTTTAATACAGAAGACTCATTTGGTGTACAGCTAGAGTTTCCCTTAGTTTGAAAATATTTCATTGACCAGCTCCTGAATAAGGCACAAACCTTAGACCTTTTTCTACTCTGGTTAAGTCAGTGGAGTTTTATTCAGACCTTCACTGTAGCTCAGAAGAAATCAACTTGTCTTTACTGAGCCATCTCAGATGAGTTTTCTCCGCCCGTACTCACATGTAGTGTTCTGGCTGCTGCATTTGTGGTGATTTAAGAGGAAAACCACATGAAGTTTGTGAAAGCAGAAATAGTACAGGAGTGTGGAAATGTAATGCCAAGCATCAATGCTGAACTCTGTATCATAGTCTTTTTTAGTTCTGTCTTGGGGAAGAAAAGTCCATTCAGTGCCTTACCCATAAGCAGGGGTGGTATCGTGAAGAGGATGAACTTGCACAAAGGTTTGAATATAAGTTGCCACAGAACAAAAGGAAAATGAAAAATAGGCTTTAAAAGCCAAATGAGTTCAAAATAGTTTTCCTGGGCCAGAATTTATTATGAATAGATCTCCGCAGCCCTAACCTGTGCTAAGAAAGTAAATGCTTCACTGAGGCCAGGTTTCAGCAAAAAAAAGGTTATTCCTTTATTTATCCTTTGGCATAATCTCTTACTCCTTTCTGTTGAATCCGCCTCTTTCTTCCAGTGTTAAAGAAACAAATAAAAGATGAGTGGAGCTGGACACGTTTAATAGTTGGGCTCAGTTCCTACATTTGAAAACAGTTTTTTTATCTAAATGACATTTTCAAATTGAGAAAACAAACTGCAAATCTAAGCAAAACAAACCGTGCTGGATCTGACAGGTTGAAAAAGGCATGAAAATAGTCTGTCTCATGAACATCCCTATTCCATGTGAACTCATGTAAAAGAAAATATAAATTCTTATATGTCATATTAAATAAAGTTTATCTTATGGAATGTATTCTGAAGTAATTTTCCTATATTTAAAACAGATTTTCTTCATCTGTGTCATGCTTAAGTCATGTCAAACATGTATTTGACTTGAATCATATGAGAGCAGTTTCAATGCTTGCTCTGCCAAAGTAGATTTATCTGGAATCAGAAATTCTTGACAGTACAATCTGAGAAAACAACTGGTTTTGCCCTAATATTTACAAGCTAGGTAATATACTCAGCAAATTCATGCAATAATAATAATAATCATAATAATAACAACAACTGAATGAAAATAAGTTAGTGTTTCCCTAAAACACTAGGATCACTTTCTGCTAGATAAACAAGACTGAACTGGAGAATTCACCTCTGATTTCCAAAATGATTGATCATGTGGGAAGTTTCACCTACTCTTGAAACATCTGGCTGTATGTTCAGTGTAACCATGTAACATATTAATCACTGTGTTGTTTCTTAGTAACAAAAAGACCAATTTGGGGCAATATACTACTAAACAATGTGTTACAGAAGTTGATTGCATCTACAACAATCTGAAATATTTATTAAATACCATCAGAAGAAAAGTTGAGTGTAAAAGTTGCAAACTCACCCAAAACACCCACAGGCTGACAGATTTTATCCAATTGAATTTTGTATGCACAGACATTACTACAGGAGTAAGGATTTATACACTGGCTACTTGCTTTGAACGACTTACTGACAAAAGTTCAATTCTGCTTAGAAAGTCAATGAAATCCACAGCCATGAAACTGATGCCCTGTTCTTAAAGACTCCAAGTACTGCATTTGTATATCAGGCTTTATTGACAGGAACGCTGCACTCAAGTCCAGGACTGAAATAATTGGTGAGGGTCTATGAATCAGTATACTAACTCACTTCAAAAGGTTAGAGGGGTCTGTGGGGGTGTCTCATTTTACAAATGTAACGCCATGATATGTATCAGCAGAATTCCTAAGGGCCAGCAGCTCTGGTGTGTCATGGGGCTGGGTGCAGTCTCTATGGGGAGAAGATTCATAGCTGCTTCCACTTAACTATTTTTGGTATTCTCTGTACAGCTACCGAACAAAAAACTAGCATGTCAAGACCAGTACAGGACAGCCAGAGAAGTCTTGGTTAGATTTCTGTGAGCATGTTTGAGTGAAAGCCCATCTATGGAGCGGTAAAGGATCAGCTTCTAAAATCAAGGTGATTTATCTCCATCCTTAAGGGCTGCTTAGCATAGACACTGTCTTTAAAGACTGCAGAGTTCAGCCAGTGAAGAGCTGTTCTTCCAGATACATGCTGGAAATCCAACCCTGGAGCAAAATGTGTAGAAAGAACATAATGCCTCAGTGGAGCCACCTCGTGAAATTTTCTCAGGAATTATGTTTATGTGGGATTCAGAGGCCCTCCTTGTACTTGAGTGCAGCCACGAAAATAATCTGAAGACAGACTGCTTTTTGTGTCATCAGAGTAAGCATTTGTGCTATGGTTCGCTGCCAAACCATGTTGTTTTTAGCCATATGAATACACCATGTCAGTATGCCACTTATTTCATAGAATCATTTAGAATCATTTAGGTTGGAAAAGACCCTTAAGATCATTGAGTCCAAGTGCTGTATGTTTCTATCTCATGTTGGAGTCCACTGGCAGGATCACTAGCTGCCAATATTTCACTCTGGAGAAAGAACTAGTTGGTCATTCTAATTCTAGTCATTTACTGACATAATGAAAATTAACTTTTATCTGTGCAAGCATTTGTTACTCATTCAGAATGTTTTGCCTACCTGCTTGATTGATTTATAATATTCATAATCAGCGGGCAACATTTTACACTGTTAACATAGTGAAATATTAGATGGGAAGAGGTAGAGCGGAGACAGCTGCTCACCATGAAAATGTTTCTGGTTTGGAAACATAAGGTAACCTCATCATTTAAAAAATGCCAAAATTTTATAAGGTGTGGACTATGTTCTCAACCGTGATTTACCCTCCTACCAGCGCTTGCTCTGTCTCCCTCATCATCTTTGATTAGGCGTTGACCGTGAACGGACTATCTTTTCCTGGGAACAGGGAGAGCACCTAATACAGTCTGGCTCTGAACTACACTGGAATTCCCTGGAAATCATTCAATAGAAAGAGACAGCTTCCTGAATATCTCATTTTCGTTGCAGTTTTTTCAACTGTACAGCCTTATCTATGCAAGACTTCTTTTTTATTTTTTCTTTTTTCTTTTTTCTTTTCTTTTTTTTTTTTTTTTTCCTAACAGGAATCTTCACCAGATCTCTGTGTTACCAACAAAAGAAAAGCTCACAACAACCATCAAGCTGCTGCAGAAAGGAGTCAGTATCCATATTACCATTTTACTGCTGTAGACTCCTAGAGATTTTGTTGGGAGAAACGCTATGAAACTGAGGGAAGGTAATTGGGGTGAGCACAGGGAAGGGGCAAAAGGACACCTCATGGATGAGAGGCAACTCCGATTTTCATCCAAACCACCAGGAACTGTACCATCACTTAAAAAACATAACCTGTGTTTAGAATGATAAAAAACCATTAAAAGAGGCTGTGTAGAATGAACAGGAAGAAATAGATTAATAGATCTCCATGTGAGCATAATTGATTTTGGGCATGTACTCCACAAACCCTTCACCAATGATTTATCTTCATTTAGTGGGTATAACACTGAGTTCAATCACATCCTCAGAGAGCCATCCATCAAACACGTCATCGGCAAAAGAACTGCTAACTTCTATTTCTATTTTCCTTTCTTTTTTTTCTTTCATATGTGACTTAAACAAAACAAGAGATCATTTTTCTTTTAAAAATAAATAAATCACCATGGTTATTGAAGAATTTCTAGGTCAGGTAACCCACCACTATACATAACAATTGAATTTTTCCCATAACCATGTATTTTCCCTTTCTCTAGGTTTATAGCAACACACCAGCCAAGAAAGTTTGGAAAGACAAAGGAAAAGAATGGTTTGGACAGCAGAGCAAAATCAGCTTTGCCCCTTGTGACCATGCACATGCCTTAACAACTTATACACTGGCTACAAAAAATCATCACGCGTTTTCGGATTCCTCAATCCCATCAGTCAGTAGCGAGACCCAGAACAGTCACACATTGAGCTTTTACTGCCTAAGTCAACTAGAAAGCTGATAATGCATTTCCCACCTACTGCAATTCCAGCTCTGCTCAGCCCCTGCACACCAAGAAGGGAGAGGTAACGCTGATTTAAACTTCCGATGACAAAGCTTAAACAATCCCTTCTGCTGTAGTTTTTTTTGTGTAAGGAACAAATTTTTTTTAAGGATTTATACTTAGTGCTTTAACAGGTCTCGTCATTCTACTAGTGAACGAAATAGGAGAGACAGCTATTAAAAAGAGAATGCCTGAATGCCTCCAGAATGCTCCTTCTACCTTCAAGTAAAAGTGCCATGGGAAGGAAGCCTTGGGCCAGGCTACCTTCATTTTCCTACAGTAAAGAATTCTGAGGAAGACTCTAAAGAGCAGTTTCTGCAAGGGGGGCCTCACAGATATTTTATCCAGAATTACCAGCGTAGAATGGCACCAGACTTCACTCCTAGGTGCTAGAACCTTCATCCTCCACTTTAAGCCTGCTTAAAACTCACACCAATATCCTTAGCTGCCCGTTGCAATAGGCTGGATCTACATTTTTCCTCAGTAGCACTCTGCTTCTCGCTTACGGTTCATTTTCTTGGATGGAGGGGAGTTTGCATAACTTCTATTTCTCTGTCTCAGGCTGCAGGAAGAGGCTTCAACAAGGCATGGAAAAGTTGAGGAGAAGGAATGTGTGTAACATTAAAGAAAAAGAACTAGAAGAGAAATATCAGTAAACTGCAGCCAGGGTTAAAGTGATCTCAAATATTAAATGATGACAATGGAGGGTGGAATAAAAACCTTGGGTTTTCTATTTTTTCTGCACTTACTGTATAGTAAATCCTGTGGTGAAGTGTTGGAGAAATTCGGGAAGGATCCTGAGAGGTGGTGGAAGAATGCAGCCGACTCAATATGAGTGATAAGCAAGCTTCAATTTTATTGATGTGACACAGCTTCTTTTATGCTCCTTTGCTTTAATTATGCACATGTGTTATAACATAATTGGCTACCTTTACTTTAATTATGCATTCGTATTATAACATTACTGGCTACTGGTGACTTCATCTCTCGGCCGTAGTTTGTCTCCCAGCCGCAGTTAGTTAGTTTCCCGGCCGCAGTTTGTTTCCAGGCCGCTTATCCTTTCTATGCTGGCTCGTTACCAGGAATGTTGCTTACTCCTTGCTCAAGGTTATCGTAATCTTCATGGGCCTTCTGCATAGCTCCCTTATGCTAACCGAGCTCGCTTATGCTAACGGAGGCCTAGGCACACCAGCTCAGACTCAACGCTGTTACATGCTGCAAACTAACTCGTCCAGGGACCCATGTCCCTGTTCCTTGAGCCATTTCCCAACAGTGAAGAAAAACAATTCTTTGAAATCATATTTAAGAAATTAATGGACAATTGGAAAGCAATATTTGCTTTTAGGTGTGTAAGCTCAGTGAAACGGGCTTCTCCCATACTTATGTTCAACCTATTATTTTTTGTGACAGCTAAATAACACCGAAGTCCATCAGGGCAGAAAGCATATAGTAATTGTGGGAATATTTTCTCAACTTCTTCCATTGTTTTCTGTCATTTTTGGCTAATCAGGCCAGGATGCAGATGATACATATGGTAAACACACAGTTTGAACATTCAGAGTCCCCTGTCTTTTTTCTGATAATATTTTCATATAGATATGGACAAGTTGACGTAGGAAGGCATTTTTGGTGATCATATAGTCCAATTGCCACTCAGAGCATGGTCAATTACAGCAGGATGCGCAGGACTGTATACAGTTGGGTTTTGAATATCTCCAAGGATGGAGACTCCAATGCATCTCTGAGCAGCCTCTTGCAATGTTTAATCAGCCTCAAAGTAAAACAAAACAAAGCAAAGCAAAGCAAAACAAAACAAAACAAAGCAAACCAACTGAAATCCGACAATCCTTTAATTGGAAATCCCTGAAAATAAAATTATACCCATTGCCTCTTGCCCTGTCAAGATTTTGCATTCAGACCAACACAGGGCAGGAAAAGAAAAACCTTCTCCTCTTTTTCCCTGAGGACAAATTTATCTCAGAAACTCTTAGCTGCAGGTATAACTGTCAGTGAAGTCCAAACTCATACTGCCAGTCCCTATGCTTAATCCACAAAACTGTAATGAAATGCGATGAGTTAAAATGAAATACAGTCCCCAGGTAATTGAGATGGATTCAGATTTAATTCATCCTTCACAAAAGAGTTGAAAAAGTTGATGGGGAAAAGCTAATTTTTCTTTTATAAAATAGCTCTCAGCACAAGAAAGCCCCTTTTTTATGTAACAAAATGACATAAAATGAAAAGAAATACCTCTCTGCAATGGGAAACCTGATCCTTCATGAATATTTAAGTAGTATAGGAATTAACTTAGTACAGCATTTTCAGCTTGAGGACTACAAATTGGGAATCCTTCTGTGGTATTCTCATTGAGAGCTTAACCACACTAGTGAAGGGCAAGGTTTTCCTGGGGATTTGTTGAAATATTCTAGCTGAAACAATACAATTTAAGCAACTAAGATAATTCCTGTATTGTGTTGTTTCTTAGATTTGACCAATTATAGTGCTTATTGCTTCTAGCTGAAGTGTGTCTGGGATAACAGAAGAAATAACGTCTTTAAACGTTACTGATCACAATGAAATATCTGTGGAGGAGAATTTCCTTTTTCAAATGCTGGGTATATTTCTTTACAAATTCTGGAATCTATCTCTTAGCAAAGTGATATCAACAGTCCAGCTTTTGTGAATGTTGTATACACCAGGTTTGGATTTTTATGCCAATGTGGCATCATTTTTTTCTTCCCCCTGCCCATTTTTGGGGCCTAAAAGCAAAAGTCAGTTTAATAATCAAAATGAATTATTTTGGAAGAAGCAGAAACCAATCTTCTTTCAAACCAAAAAAAATGGTCTTTTTTATGATCATCCAGAGTTTGTTTCAGAAATCACACTCCCACTTTAGTGGCCGAATGTTTTGTTCTAATCGAGATTATCCATGGAGAATAATTGCATTCAACCTTTAATCTACAGTTTTGTACAGACCAATATATATCAAATTGACAATTTCAAAAGGCCAAAACCCCTGTCAAAACCTGCAAACTATTAAAATAAAATAAAACAAAATAAAATAAAACAAAATAAAAAATGAGCTATTTCTTCAAGGCAGTTACCAGGAACTGCTCACTTAACTGTCTCCTGCATGTGTGGAGGCCCCTAGCTACACAGTGCCCTGTTAGTACTCTACGAAGAGGCACTAAAATACCACTTTTATTCACAGTACAAAGTCTTCTATTAAAAGTTATGGCTCCTGCCTACTATTATATGAATATTTAAAAACTGAAAGTGCACTTTTTATGTTGTTCATCATTAGATACTACAATCCCCTTGGTGTTCAATGCGCTGATTTATCCCTACTGAAACCAGTAATAGATAATAGAAGAGACTCCACAACATTATTAATTACCACAGGTGTTAATTAGATTTTACACATGGGAACAAGACAGATGGCAAGACATACAGTAGTAATTAGACAGACAGGTATGGCTGAGTACCTCACACTGTCCTAGAAAGATAGATGATGCATGGCTATTCATGTAAGCTGACAGGGAATGACCTCCTTTGTAATAGAAGACACACTATGGTAAGAAATATTAGTAATGAGACAAGTATCGGAAACTAAAAATACAGTAGAACTGTAAAAACAAAGAAACAAGCAAATAATTCGTCAGCTCAAGTGAGACCATTAATTGAAATAAATGAAATATCCCAACTGAAGAAAGGAATGGCTTCTGCAATGTGTGACAATGATTGCCATTTTGAAAGATGGCTAGCTGGCTTCCCACAGCTCCTGTTCACTTTGGATAATTGTCTCCCAGCAGTAAAGATGATAACATGTCAAAGGTTTCTCATGCCTTTTTTTTTTCCCTCTTCCTTTAATTGCTATTTTATTTTTAAATAACTGACAGATGCAGAGCGTAGTTTTGAATTTTACATTAACCAGTCAAGAGAGAAGAAAAAACAAAGTAGCTGTGGAAAGGGGCAACAAAGCCAACGTCTTCCACCGCAGCTGCTGTCCAAACACGTGGGCTGTAGGATCAGTCTCCATCTCACTCATTTGCCACCCCGCTGCTCTTTACAATCTATACCATGTGGGAGCCCAGAATCAGAGTAGGTGGGCAGTATGGCACTGGTCAGTAACCTGCTGGTCACACGTGCCCTTCAGAAAAAGGTAGCACGAGTGTCACTGGATCCAAAGTCACCTTTTCTTGGATGTGTACCTTACGGCATAGGTCAGATGAAATGGAACTATTTCAAGAATTTGTTAACAATCAAACCTTATGTGTTTTGAAGGAAATGAATTTTCCTTTTGGTGCGGCTAGAAGGACAAGGGGGGTTATCGTCCCCTTCTACTCCACCCTCCAGGCTGCACCTGGAGTACTGTGTCCAGTTCTGGGTTCTCCAGTTCAAGAAGGACAAGAAACTACTAGAGAGAGACCAGTGGAGGGTCACGAAGATGATGAGGGGACTGGAGGATCTCTCTTATGAGGAGAGGCTGAGTGAGCTTCATCTGTTTAGTCTGGAAAAGAGAAGACTGAATGGGGACTTTATCAATGCTTATCAATATCTAAGGGGCCAGTGTCAAGAGGATGGGGTCAGACTCTTCTCAGCAGGGGCCAGGGACAGGACCAGTAGTGGGTACAAACGAACACAGGAATTTCCACCTCAACCTAAGGGAAAAATTCCTTACTGAGAGGGTGATGGTGCACTGGAACAGGCTGCCCAGGGAGGTTGTGGAGTCTCCTTCTTTGAAGATGTTCAAAACTCACCTGAATGCATTCCTGTGTTAGGTGAATCTGCTTCAGCAGGCAGGTTGGACTAGATGGATCTCTAGAGGTCTCGTCCAACCCTCAGCATTCTGTGGTTCTGATTTGACTATATTCTAAGAAACCAAGGAAGGAAACAAGAACAATATCCATGATAAAGATTTTTCTTTAATCTTGTTAATGACGTAATCTTTGAAAACTTGCACTTATCTGAATGGGCTTTTCATACCACAGTTTGTAACTGAGACACTGTAAATTTCAACTGAAAAATATAATGAAGCAATTCAGCTTGGTCACCAAGTCATTTAATGTCACTAAATTTTCAAAAGAGACAATGACATGCTACCTGGAGAAGTAATGTCAGACTTTAATGAGATTATTGGAAGGTTAACATGCTGTGATGTGAGTTAGGTGAAAATATTTCAAATACAAAAGGCAAGTATTTTGCTTCTTTCTGCAACTGCACACTTAGGTTTGCAGGAATAAAATGAAAAAAATTAATAGAGTTCCAGAATGTCATAAACATGACAAGATATCAAGTGTCCACAGAGCCTTCATGTTATGATAAACAAATCACTTCCAAACCAAGATGCAAGAAAAAACAAAAATAAAGAAAAAGAAAGACGAAAAAAGACAATTATTCATGATTTTTTTTAAAAAGAGATTCCTCTGATGTGATTAAATTTATAGCCAGGTGTGTGTAGATATTCCAGTTTCTGCTTGTATCACGTCATTTGGTCAATATCTTAAAATATTCTGCATTTGAAAAGCATTTTATAAGAAAACATATTGATACAAGGGAACTGCATTGACCCAGAACCCATTCAGCTGGGTTTAAACCCAGCACTAGCAAGGCAAGGACTGAGCTTCTTCTCTTCCTTCAAGTGTTTGTCTTGAGTGCACGTTCTGAAGTTGGTATTTCTTGTGCTTTGTATTAGAGACCACAGCAGAGTAACACGGCTTGTGGCACAAGAAGTAAATTGAAACAGATTTAGGACACACTTCACATAGCAGCACAAATCGCCAAAACAGAGCTTGACTGCATCTCTTGGATGACAGCATTGTCATATACATCAGGAAAACCCTGTATCAATTCCCCCTGATGCTGTTCTAGCACATCTACTTGCAATCCTCTCACGAAGACGCAGGAGAAAACTGGTTTTCCCAGCTGAATTTTCATAGAAGAATTCTTATTTCCTATGGAAATAAACTGAGGGCTCAGTGCTCTTCCCTCCTGGCTAAACCAGTACTCTGACCTCAGTCCCTGCTAGTGAAAAGAGAGAAAGAAGAAGAGAAAAGGAAATAATTCCCTTGAACTCCCTGCAACAAAATACATCTCCTAACTGTAAAAACAGGAGTTTCTTTATTTCATATTCCCATAATACAAATTTCATATTCCCATAATACAAATACAAAGCCTCAATTTTTAGTTACATGTGAGTGAAGATGTTGCCTATTTCTAACACGAAGGGATGTTGTAATAATGACCTGTGTTGCTATAGCTGCACTGTAAGATACTCACATCATACCATCAGATGCTGTCCAAGAGGCAGGAGCAAACTAGTTTCCACAGGTGCCCTGTCTGCCATCCATGCTTTCCCCCAACTCGGATAAGCATGATTTACCCCACTGGGTTTGGTAATCACAGGTTTACAAGAAACAAGTGTCCTTGGCTTTATGAGCCTCCCCTCATTTATTGCCCGAATAGCCACTTTCAACCTCAAATTTAAAATTGATACAAACTGTTTGGGTCAGACAGCTGGGAGCTCTACAAGCAACAGCAAGAACTTGTGATTTTTGTTTTCTCAGTGGTCGACTAGGTAGGAAAGACCTACGTCTACTGAGCACCAGCTCTTGTTCCTACCTGCAACACTGGAGCCACAATGGGGCTACTCGGTACTTACAGAGGTGCTGGGACAGACTTCGTTTTGGCAGTCAGTTTTAGGATTCCTATTATCGGACAAAGAAATCTTGTAGTGGACTGTGTTCCCTTCCAGTTAAGGTTGTGAGCCTATGTCTATTTTTCTGTCCCCCTCTGCTATACGTGTAGTTGACAAATCATATCATAAATACCTAACTTCTGCCTCAGCTGAAAAATCCCATGTCAGCTGGATATTACAACAAGAGGCTTACTCACTGCAGGGATTTCTTTTTTTCCTTTTTAGCCACTGCAGCCAGAGAAAAGTGATCACAGCTTTTCCTTCTATCCCAGAGGTATTTTAGTGCTCCATTTATTAGATACCAAGTACATGTTTAAGCAAAGTATGCCGTGTTAATTTGTACCTTAATTCTTTGGATCAGGAAGCATTGCATTTGACAGAAAACCAAAGCAGACAGAGCCAGTCTCCTATTAAAACAGTTAACCCACATCTTTATTCCTACACTCATCTAGAATTGACAAGCAACCAACCTTTGCAGTTATCAGTAAATAAATACTATTGTGCTCCAGAAATTTTCTCTATATTCTCAAAAAAGATAAGGTTTTCCACATTACCTCCAATGATTTGCTTTCAAGGTTTTCGGTGCAATTGATTTCCACTGGGCCAGAAAGCTGCTAATCAGCTGAAGACTCTACATTGTGCATCCTGACAGACACGTAATAGTTTTAAAAATACTTTTTCTATTACCTGCCAATGTTATTTAGGTTTTCTTCAAGGTTTGTAATACAGCTCTATGTGCTGATTTATTTAAATTATTTTCCAATATACCTTGAAAATCACAGAAAATAGAAATAAATGGATAAAGCATGGAGTGCAAGGATTTGTTGCTCCAGACTATCTGTCTCCTTGGCTTCATCTTCATGTAAGCACAGAAACAATATGAGTCGAATGTAAAGAAATTGGAAAAACATCAGCTTACCCCAAACAAATTACTGCATTACTGAATAACATGAAGAACAAATAATACATCTGCAGTTCAGAGAGAAATCTGGAATTTTTCATATATCTTATATAAATATGTTATCATTATCAACTCCACAATATTTTAAGATGACTGTTATCCTGTAAGGTCTCACAAAAATCTCACATTAATCTCTCTAATTTCATTCCCTGAGTTTTGAGGGAAAACCCCTGCCTCCTACCCAGCAAAGGAAGCTCAGGAAACATAAAATGGAAATCTTCAACTGTTATATTTGAGGTATAAATCTTACCACTTAAATTGTTTCATGGATTCTTATGTATTTACTGCAACATTCACAGGATCTCTATGCCAACAATTCTAACAAATGCTCTCTGAACACTGCTGCTGAACAACACATTTACCATGCTTCAAATGATAAAACTATTACACTGTTTCCCAACAATTATTTTTAGAGTGAGAAATTACTCATTATGATGTTTTACTAAGAATTAGGGAAAAGAGGCTAGCACACATAAGAACTTGTAAAATTTGGGATATATGAGTATAGAAAAAAAATGCAAGAGATCATGGTGATGTCAGTCCTTTTCTACGCCTCCCCCTTCAGGGTGACTGGCATCTTTCTGGCTTTCTGGATAAGCCTTGCTACATCCGCCAAGAATTCAACTAGATTACAAACAACTGGGACTCAGAAGAATTCATTCTCTGGAAGTTTCTCAGTTCACTTTAGCTGTTTTTAAATTAAGAAATAATAATAATAATAGCACAAGCAAGATCATCTTCTGGTGCACTTGCAATCCTGTGCTCAGGGTTGCCACGTCTCAGCAGTGTTAAAATGATTGGTTCTGCAGGAAACGCAACTAATTGGTGCCTACTGAAATGGTCTCCTGCCTCCTCCTCATCTCCTATAGAAGATGATTAGGAATTCACTATTTGGCCAAAGATATGTGGATCCAGGAAGCTCAAATTGCATCGTGGAGAAAGGGCCAAGGTAGAATCAGAGAAAAAAATTATCTCCCTTGCCTTTCACTCTGTACTAGCTGCACTGCGTAAACAGCCTTATTATTTAACAATGTTCCCTACAGCTGAAAACTTCAATTGACAAGGTAAAGGATGTATGAACCACTCATAATGTTTGCATTATTTCCTACCACTAATGGGTATAGTTTTGTATATGCCAGTATTGTGAAATAGGGTATGAAATAGCACCAAACATGCCCCAGGATGCATTAACTTGCTCAGGTTTTTCCTACAGTGTGAATGGGAAGAGAATAAACAGGTGTCTGCCACCAGTAGAGTTGCACGAATAGGTTCTAAATCCCTCTCTAAGCATGTTTAACTTCATATTTGACCATTTATTTATGATCATGATGGTACCGTTGTATTGCTATTGTGTTTTTCTTTCATGAGTCTGAAAGCCCTTCAGAGGTGTCTGTCCGTACTTATAGTACCCCTTTGAAACTGATTTTAAATATCCCTGTTTGCATACGCTGTAAGCAACCACGGAAGAGTGGCCACAGGGGAAGTCTGAAGGCTCAAAGCAGTAACCTCTGCACAACGCGGGTCGGTTGCCACCAGAGCAATGTGCCCTGTGAGCTGCCGACATGCCATGGCACCAGCAGCCTGGGGGTGCTGGAATGGGTGAAAAGCTGAGCTGAGCAGCCTTGGCAGAGCTCTCTGCCAAATGAGGCATTTAAGTCAGATTCCCAGAACTCCAGTGCAATGCTTCAACTACGAGAGCATTCTCTGATGAGATTAGCATTTAATTTTAAAATACCCTCTACTACTTCATACTTAACTCTCATAAATTAAGATTCCAAAAGCTCAAAAATCCCCCAAAAGAGTACTGCCAGCATTCCACCTCTTGCAGATACCGATCAGTCCTGTGACTGCTCTCAATCCCTCTGCCAGGGCAATGGCCATATGCACTGCTGAAAGACAGGGGGAAAGTCCTTTCAAAGAGTCATCCCACATAAGCCTATTTTCTTTTTTTCTTTTCTGAAACAGAAATGAGTGGAAAGCAGCCTCCCTTGTTTGCAGCAACGCCTGTTTCCATGGCATCCGGAGCACCAGCCGACAGCCTTGTTATCACAAGAACTCTAATAAATTTCAGCAGATTGCTGGGAATTGCCTTTTTTTTTTTTTTTTTAACCCAATATTAGTTTAAGGGTTGGACTTGATCTTAAAGGGCTTTCCAACCTAAATGATTCTATGATTCTATGACTGGTCCTGGAATCATCAATATGGTCCAAAAGTCTGTGGTGAAGTAAAAGTCTTCACAGTGACAATAGTTTGGAGGGGGAGTTTTTTTAATCAAGAAATAACACAGAACAGACGTGTCTCAAAGAGAGTGGAGAGAAAAAAACCCAAACTCTATTAATTTTTCCTAGTTATCATGGACTTGAATGACCTCTAAATATGATTGTCTGATGAAACTTATCTAAACACTATCTTTCTCCCACCCACCAAAGAGCAACCACTCAGAAACAGAACATCTTCTTGCTCTGACTGTGTTCCCAAAAACTGATAAACTGACTTGCTGCCCTGTGGATTTATGAAAAGAGATTAATGAATGTGGGCACTTTACTCTGAAATATACTTTTCATCACTCTGATATTCATTTCTGTAAAACCTCATGAATATGTAGAAGTGTCTTTTACTCCTTTTTAGGATCTTCCAAGCTCAGTGATTTTTAGACGCCTTTTGTTTCTAAAGTATTGATTCTGTGGTTTTCACTTTGATTTTATGTACAATTATAACTGATTGAATACTGTTTACGAAATTGTGAAAAGCAGTGGAAGAAAACTAGCTTTTCACAGAGTCAAAGGTAACTGAAAAAAATGGTACATTAAACCTTTTGCTATGTTAATTATCTCGGTGACAGCCTGTATTACACTGGCCTGTAAAGCAAAACTTATCCCTGCTGTAACAATCAGATTTCAAAACTGAGGAGAAAACAGAAATGCCTGTAAGAAAAAAAAAAAAGAAAGAAGCAGTATAAACCACTGCATTTGAGAATTTGGTACTAGTAAAAGGTTTTGTGATAAATCATAAGTACCTGCTTGCCAAAGATGTCGTTTATGTTGAGCATTACCAAGTTATTACATTAAATGGAATCAATAAACTTTGGGCCGGAGTTAGTACTTTTTCAGGTTGTCATCAAATGCATTGTACTATGTGGAGGACTATGGAGGAAAGCTGCCATCAAATTTCCTTCCTTCACCACAGCAGAGGAAATGGTGGATCTCCACCTCCCGTTATCAGATCAATACTTATTACTGCATCATTTCCACTCTATGTATCCCAAAACCTTACAGAAGTGCCTTGTGACCCAAACTCACTGAACAACTCCTTCTTCCCCCAAAAGACCTGTAACTGAGTTACTGAATAATAAAAATAATAGACCGTATAGAACCATAGGACTAATTCCTAAAAACATGGCTCCTAGGTACGCTGAGAAAAATAAAACTGAAAAGCCTTAATGGAATTTGAAAAAGAAAAACTGCTCTTCTCCATGTTTAGATATTAACGTTTTTCTATGTAAAAAAACTTGCTGAAAGTCACTATCCTACAGTTAATTATGGAGAAATGTTACAGAAGTAAAATCACATGGGCTTAATCAAAGTATCAAACTTTACCTCAAAGGAAATGGTCTTTTCTTTCAGAGCCATAAGGAGGAATATGTAGAAGTGCAAGAAAAGGATCGGTGGACAAGGAATAACGATGGCAGAGTGAGACCGCTGTACTTAGGTAACAATAACTTTAGAGTTATCTGACAGATCATTTTAATAGGAGAAATAACATACAATAAAATTATGGATGATTTTCTCAGTGTTTTGGGAGACACTGCTGTAACGTGACTATATTACCACTGGGAGGTTAAAAATCCACTCTAGCATGCCAGAGCACACCATATGATTTGCATCCTCATTTCTTGAGGAGCTGCACACATGTTCTGCAGAGGCGTTAAGGAGCATATTCAAAGAAAATACAGCACCAGCAATCTCCATTTCATTCACAAAGTGCTTAATAAAATGGCTGAGATTACTCCAGTTTAGCACATCATTATAATTCATTTTAGAGCCATAATAATCTCAGGTTCAGACATTAAAAGGACAATAAAAATGCTTAGGAGATATTCTCTCTAGTTAATAAGCATGATGCAATTCACCAAACTTACTTCAACTTCTAGGTAACTGACAAGAATGTTAATAAACTAAAGTGGTTGAGGAGTCTATTAATTTTGGATGGTGTAATTCATATTCAGATACACTCTAGAAATAGTTGCCTAGGAAAAAAGTCTTATTGGCTGATTTTTTTCACTGCCTAGACAAAAATCCTTATTGGCTGATCTTTTCACTGTTTCCAGCACTCCGGTAGTTTTCCTTCCATTCTCTGTCCTTGAATGGACTTCTTCCCCTGCAGTAGCAAAACCCTCTGCACATGGTTACAAGACATTTCCCTGCCTACAACCACTAGAGGGGTCCAAGTAAACGTGCCATTTATGAAGCATTTACCTGGAATGCTTCATGGAAGGGATGACCAAGCAGCGTCCTCCGTGCCCTTTTTGTTCAGATAATTCTAGGCAGACTGCTCACATCTGCTGTAAGTATTAAGATCCTGCTTTCCAGGCGTGTAAAAGTCCCCCTGCTGACTGAGTTTCAGCTCCATGTTATGGATTTTTTTTTTTCTTTTGTGTTTGTTTGAACTGAAATGACCAAGTGATTAGTATTTGGTTTGGTTAAAAACATTGCAAACCCCATTTTGCCAGTATAGCACATCACTCACCTTGTGGGTTGCTTTGTCCTTCAAAGAGTGACACCACTGCCACCAATCAGAACTTGCTGTCATTTTTGTCATGACACCTTTAGTACTGGATGAGTAAGATCACACTTAACACCTCATTTTATACATAGTACAGCTCTCACTGCCCCACTGAATATTTCACAGCCATCCTGTTGTTCTATGCTTAGTTAAACGACAAAAAAATACAGTTTTTCCCCTCCATCAGGTTGCTTAACTGTTTCCTGGCACTATGAGAGCTTTAGATGAAAACTACACCACATAGTTTGCCCTGGAAATATATACACTGAATCTTTCAAAATGCATTACCGTAGCAAAGTGTATTAAATACTGTTGAGAGAATATTGAACAACTGCAGAAAAAAACGCCATTCTACCCGATTTCTGACTTCGTGTCTCAGGCAGGTAAATGACTAGGGATTCAATAACAGAGAGCAAAACATTTCAATCTTCCACAAGATAATAGTAATAAGATATGACAACAGGTGTAATTCATGCATTAGAATAGATCAAAAGAGCTGTTCTAAAGGTGTGATAGTGACTCATTTGCAATGGCAGATATGTGATGTTCAGTATGTCTGTGACATGGCTCTGGTTTGCATCGCAATTGCTACCGTCAGGGTTCTGTCAGCTGCTAATATACTTGATCATTGACATTGGGAACATATGTATTGAATGGGACAAATATTTAAGGGCTTAAAATGATTATAAAAGAGCCTGTGGGGTTTGAGGTAGGGAGAAAGAACAGAAAAAAAGGCGAATAGCAAGAGTATGACTTCCCCCACCAGCCTAAGTCTGATATGGCCAGTAGCTATGCCGTCACCAACAGAACCAGCTTGGCTTTAACTGTGGAGATTTCAAAGCTGACACAGAGCAGAGGTAGCCTAACAATAGCAACTGAGGTTAGGGCTGAAGAGAAAAGGGCTGGGAGGTGGTTGTAAATAATAGTAAATCTTCCCATCTCTGTTCCCTATAAGTCACCTTTCATTTTTTTCTCTCTCTTATGAGGACTGGGGAAAGACTGACTTATCTTTCCTGCGTCCTACGGGTGCACAAAATGTAATCTCACTGCTGTGTTTCCTGTGCAATATTCAGTTAACTGAGTGCATGTGGATGGATCCTGCACGGGCAGGTAGGGCACCCAGTTCCTGCAGTGTATGTCCTGTTTTCCACAGCACGTGCTTCTTTCCTCCTTTTCCTAATCTTGGTAAGGGAAACTAG
Organism: Neomorphus geoffroyi; assembly: GCA_033558235.1. Taxonomy (NCBI): domain Eukaryota; kingdom Metazoa; phylum Chordata; class Aves; order Cuculiformes; family Neomorphidae; genus Neomorphus; species Neomorphus geoffroyi. The sequence goes on along the minus strand of JAUMJM010000005.1, from coordinate 96,162,913 downwards.
TTCCTGCAACTGTAAACCAAAATAAGTATTCGAAAGAGGGAGAGTTAATTATTTGTGTTTGATGTGTTCTGCTTCTCACCACTATATAATTTAATCCAATAGTACTGCTCCACACAACTGATGTGATTTATCATGATTCTCTAGCAGCTAAGGTTTTTATTTTGCAATTATCTTATTGATTATATTTTATGTGCTTCATGTTTACTTGCTTGTAACTCCACCAAAACACTTTCCACACTTCATTTTTTCTATAGTGCAGTTCTACTTATATATTATAACACATAGTTTTATATAATTGCACTATACAACATATAGTGAACGCAAGATTCATGGTCAGTTTGACAGATCAAAACCAACACTTAAATTCTCTTGGCTGAAAGTGTTTTATGAAAAAGTTAGTTATTCCTCCTTATCTCTGATTTACCTGTTAAAGCTTTCTGATAAATTACAAAAGATCTGAGAGGATTTTGCTTTTCTGTCCTGGCCACAGAGTAGCACAGAAGAATATGAAAAGCTCAAACAGTGCGTGAAATGTAAAGAGTTATTGGCAGTATTTACAAAGTACTAGAAACAAACCTTTCATTCAATTATCTCTCAAATTACTCTGCCGACTCTGATCCCCTATAGCCCTGCATGATATATACAGTTAAACCTATACAAAGTAAGTTAGAAAGACCACACCTGGTCTGCTCTGTGCACATTTCAGCTTGACAAGACACTGATAAAAAGCCACAGGAGAGCCACTTGTTTCTAAAAGAGATGCTTTAGGCTAAGAGAAACTATTATGTATAAACCTTATGTATATTTGAGGAGAGCTGGAGAGGGAAAAATATGCTGTATTTCTAACATGTCCTGTCAAGACACCTTGGTTACAGTGTTCATTCAGTTTAATGGGATGCACTTCGTTTCTTTTGAAAACAGAGCAGAAACGTAACATTGGTTTCACAGAACAGATTATTATCATCTCTTATACTATGACTTCTAGAAAGGTATTAATCCCGGAAAAATCACATAAAGACGCACTTGTTTTCTGACTAGAAGAGGTTAAGCACAACTGCACTGCATGCACCCACAGGGAGACAGCAAAGAAGAGGAGAAAATACCCGTTGAGGTGTTAGCTGCTGCCTACAGCCCTCTGGCTCCCTACAGAGCAGATCCATGCTACAGGTGGGCACAAGGGAAAGGAGAGATCCCCAAAATCACCCCTGGCCATTACTTGCAGCAGCCGAGGGGGTCACGGTGGAAAGAAGTGGCAGCACTGTCTGCTAAGGATCCATAACTCCGGGCCACAGCAGCAGCTCACCCCGCGCACCCGTTGAGGGTGCCAGGGGCCTGGGTGGCATCTACAGGCACCTTTGAGGAGAGGCTGGGGCTGCCTGCAGCTGGTTGTGGAGAAATCCAGGTGTCTCCAAAGGCTCCTGAGTGCCAGTGAAAATGAGCTCTTCTGGACGCCTGAGCTGGGGCATTTCCTCCTGCAGCACATCACGTCTTGTCATTAGAAGGGAGCCATGTGAACTGAAATGTACAAGGAAGACCTTGCCTTCCTTTGCATAAGGGAGGGGAGCACTCTCATTAGATGTGTTATGAAAATACCTGTTGCTCAACAGGTTGATTTGGGGTTTTACAACGTTCTTAAAGGTGGTGGAGATTTGTGTCAGCTGTCCTCAGCAGCAAAAACCCGCGACCTTTTGAGCAGCCGACGGGCTAATTAACTCACAAGCCCACCAGAGACTCACCACTGTCACTGCCTCCTCCACATCTTTTTCTCCGGGGCTCTGCTGTTTATGCCAGTGACTTATGCAGTAACTTGTTGCCTGATGAGGTTCATCCAAGGGCACTTAGAGAGCTGGCAGATGTCATAGCGAGACCTCTCTCAAGGATTTTTCAAACCTCTTGGGAGTCTTGAGAGGTACCAGCTGACTGGAAGCTAGTGAATATTGTCTCAATCTTTAAGAAGGGCAGCAGGGATGACCCCAGTACCTACAGGCCTGTCAGTCTCACTTCAGTGCCTGGTGAGATTGTGGAGAAGATTATTCTGGGAGTTACCAAAAAACATCTGAAAGACAATGCGGTCATTGGTCCCAGCCAGCATGGGTGTGCAACTGGCTGATGGGCTCAAGAATCATAGTGAATCAAGTTACATCAGGCTGGCGCCACGTCACTAGTGGGGTCCCACAGGGATCCATCCTGCGGCCAGTGCTCTTCAATACCTCCATAAATGACCTGATGAAGGACTTGAAGGTTTATTGACAAAGTTTGCCGATGAGACAAAACTGGGGGGAACTGTTGACACTCTTGGGGGCAAAGAGGCCCTGCAGAGGGATCCTGACAGATTGGAGAGCTGGGCAATCACCAACAGCATGAAATTTAACAAGGGACAGTGCCCAAGTGCCGAATTCTGCACCTGGGACACGGCAACCCTGGGTACGTGTACAGACTGGGGTCTGAGATGCTGGAGACCCTGGAGAAGGCAGAACCCCTGCGGAGAGGGACCTGGGGGTTCTGGTTGATGGCAAGTTGAACATGAGCCAGCAGTGTGCCCTGACAGCCAAGAGGGCCAACTGTGTCCTGGGGTGCATCCAGCACGGCATTGCCAGCAGGTTGGTGGAGGTGATTGTCCTGCTGTGCTCTGCACTGGTGCCGCCCCACCTCGAGTACTGCGTGCAGTTTTGGATGCCACAATCTAAAAAGGACATAGAACTACTGGAAAGTGTCCAGAGGAGGCCCCAAATCTAGTGAAGGATCTAGAGGGGATGTCATATGAGGAGAGGCTCAGGTCACTTGGTCTGTTCAGCCTGGAGGACAGGAGACTGTGGGGGGATCTCATAGCTGTTTACTGCCTTCTCACAGGGGAGAGTGGTGAAACAGGTGCTGATCTCTCTTGTAACCTATGATAGGACTAGAGGGAATGGTGGGAAGATGTGCCAGGGGAGGTTCAGGTTGGATATTAGGAAGAGGTTCTTCACCCAGCAGGTGGTGGAGCACAGGAACAGCTCCCCAGGGAAGCAGTCATGGCACCAAATCTACCAGCATTCAAGAAGCATTTGGACAATGCCCTCAGTCACATGGTGTGAACGTTGGGAGTGTCCAGTGCAGGGGTAGGAGTTGGACTCCATGATCCTTTTGGGACCCTTCCAGCTCGGGTAATTCTATGATTCTATGATTTCCTCGAGTCATTCAGGCTGACCAAATACAAACCCACTTCTCTTTCCTCCTCTTGCTCCCTGGAAGCCTGCAGAACTTCATGCACACCTTCACCAGGGCTGAACCTGATGGCTGCAAGTGAGGCCACCCGGCACTGACAGGCAGTTGCCAACTGGGAGCCTGGAATGGATTACCAGGCAGCCTCCAAAGCAGAGGCAGAGCCAAAAAGCCAAGCGACACCCCTAGCAGGAGGAAAAATAGTGCGAGGTGGCCGCTGAGCTCTCACATCAGTCATCTCCATGCCCAAACACCCAAGGCCACAGCAGAACCGAGATTCTGTCACATTGCACAGCATTAGGCAACATGATAACATTTCCAGCATGCTGAAACGATTTTACGTTATCTGATTTGGTGTGGTTTAATAAATCAGTTAGAGCAATACAGGATGCTATAATGCAATCATGTTGCATTAACATGCCATAACTAATGATTTTTACCAACTCTACAAGAAAAGAGGCAGTGTTGAAATGAAAGTTGCATTCCCAGCATTGCCTGCTCCTCCCTCCTCCCTGTCAAGAAACCAAATAGCTGCCTTCTGTTAAGAGAAATGTAGTCAAATAACTACAGATATCTACGTGCCTAGTAATGGAGGTTAATTTCCCAGAAATAAAACCACAGATTTCACAAAAAGTATTAAGACTTCTCACGTGGTAGGATATCAACAGTGTAAGGATGACATCATAAATACTACAGTAGGGGGAACTGCTTGCTACGGGGCATTTAATGGATTCATTTGGGCTCTTTGTTTTTCTTTGTTAACTCTTAATGAGCTGATTTGAACAAATCCTACTTGTTTGACCACTAATCCATGTGAAGACATTACTCTCTATAGAACACTCTCTATAGACCAATACTCTCTACTGCTGTCCCACAGTGTAAACAACCCCATAAATTATATCTGAGTTACGAGGTAGCTTCAACTCTATTAAAATAACAACAGCAACTTAACATAATAACCTTACATTCTGTCAGGGTAAATAAAAGGGGACACTGAGAAATTTTAAATGTGTGCATCTGCCTCTCCTTTTGGATTTATTGCTGATCAGTTTTCCAGTCAGCACCATGTAACCTATAGAATCTACCATTTTGGAGATATATTGCCCTATTTTAGGGTGGGGGTGGTTTTAGACTGGAAGAAAAGCAAGGCTAAGGACATGATTGGAAGAGGGGACCACTGACACTTAACAGCAGTTTTCCTGTGTTCTGCCAAGGGGCAGCTGGAACAACTCCCATTAACTTCTTGAAAGGCAAGTTTTTGGAGCACTGCTTCCAAATAATATTAAATTTTTAAATAAAATGTGAAGTTTGTGACTACAGAGTAAGTTCTACTCCATTAAAATAATAAACAAAACTGACAGGTTATTAAACTGAGTTTCCATGAAAACAATTCTCCATGGTCTCCTGTCCAGGTTCCTCATCTCAGAGCTTGATTAGCCATTGCCATTGAGAGCAACCCACAGCCAAGAGCTAGCCCATGGAGAACAGCAAGCAGTCCAATCCAATTTCACCCTAAAATGACTTTTGTTTGCTTTTTGCTTTATTTTGGTGGGTTTTTTTAACAGTGCTAAATCCATATGACCTCAACACAAAACTGCCAGACATGTTAAAAGCCAGACAGCTTTTAATCTATAAGACAGAATTAGGAAAACTTACAACAGTAAAAAAAACACAAAATCAAATACCAGATTCCAAATACATTCCGAAAAGGACTGAAATAGTCAACCAGTTGATCCTATCATAGAATCATAAGATGATTTGGATAGGAAGGTCATCCATTCCAATCCCCTTGCAGTGAGCAGAGACATCTTCAACTAGATCAGGTTACTCAGAGCCCTATCCAACCTGATCTTAAATGTTTCCAGGGATGGGGCATCTACCACCTCTCCAGACAACAAGACGTATGTAGATGATAAACTATTAGCAGTGCATCCACAATAATTTAAAAGCCCATCTCCTGTTGGCCCTGCCTAAGCTTGCAGTTGATGAATACTTACTGGAGCAAACACTCCTGCCCTTAGACCCCACTGTTTGTGAATCCCTTGGCTTGACTGTTAAGGCATTCCCACATAAATTCACTACGAGTACTATGCTTCTCTGCCCTTGCCTAAAAAGGCAGCTAAATTTTAAAGGAAAGCAGGAGCTTTTTATAGTATCAGGCACTGTCTTGTAACTGATGGTCTTCAATCTTTGTGAGACTCGTTTCAAGTTTTAATGTCAGACAAATAAGAAATAATAAGCACATCAACATAGTGCAGTAACATTGCAAAGCTTAGGCAGTGCCTGTGCTAGTAAAGCTGCCTTTCAAGAGCTGGGATGGTTTTTTTGATGTTCTAGATACATTAGGCAGATAAACCTCGCGCTGCTATTCCTTCACAACAATTGGTGACAAGAGAGGAAAGAACTGAGTATGTATAGAGAGTGGTAAAATCAGTTCGGTGGATTCTCATGGTTAAAGTTGTGCCTATTACACCATCATTCATCATGTTCTGTTTGCGAAATACATTCTCCATGTGTATTCCATGTACGTCTCTGTGTGCAGATGTAATGCTTTTGTCTCTGGCTGTGTGAGAACTTCTGTAGAAGTCAGGGCAGTTCATGAAAGAGTAAGGAATGACTATGCTTTACACTGACATGTATAGTTCTGAACTATTATTAAATAGACTTCAAGGATATGTGGGGACTTGGAATAACTGTAACTGCAACATACAGTCTCCACAAATCCAAACCCCAACATTTGAAGAGAAGACTGAACCTGGCAAACTGGGATGCATGTAATTATACTGCTGGGTATAATTTATCCATCCTAATAATACAGTTACATCCATACCAGTCCCTAAGCAACAATCTGTGTTGAGCTAGCGGATACCATAGTCCCATATGCATAATTCAAGCAAATTATTAAAATGATCGTAGATTTCCTATGGGTAATATTTAGGTTTAGGTTTAGTACTACAAAACTTTGCAACACATACCAATGGTTTCTACAGACACAAGAGTGACAGTATATTTTGTACACATCACTCATAGATAATAATTTGGTCCTTACGATGTTTGGTGTCTCTGTTATTTTTCCTTTCATTGTTAGTAGAGGGCTTTTGAATTAATATGGCACAATAAAGTGAATTCAGAAACACATATTAAGTAACATATTTCAGATTTCTGGAGGGGGATATAGTCATAATAGTATGACAAGTAAAGCATTTAGTCCACAGCTGATTCCACAGCTGATTAAGATCTCAACCCATTAATGAATGGATCAATTTAAAATCTGGTCCAAAGCAATTTTACTCTTCCTTATCCCTTTAAGTCTTTTAGGTCCGTTATGAACACAGAAATTTTCTGCTTATTTCCTGTTAGAGTTTTGATTATCTATCCCTGCATTGCAAAAAAATTATCTGTCTCATCTAACCTTCATATTTTAAAAAGAAAACATGTTTTTTCATCCAAATTTTGTAAAATTATTCCTTATCCTGTTTTCAATGGTCAGCTTACTTTTCCATATAAATTTAGCCAGAATTTCTTTTGAAATGTCCAAGAATAAAGTAAAGTTAAGAGTCTGGCCTGCTAGTAAATTCTTTAAGGATACATAGAACATAGCAAACACTCCAACAGTCTTGAAACTTCCTTGAAGGGGACATAAACAACCCCAAAACTTGCTGGTTTAGGCAACAGAGGATAGAGACACTAATGAAGAATTTCTCCAAAATGACATACAAAAAATTACTAGCAATCCTACCAAGGGAAGCATGAAGTTGCTAGTATTTACTTCGCAAGAATAAACATTTGAAAAAACATATTCTCTCAGTGACTAACCCAGTGACTTTTACCACCCACTATGGTGAAACAATATGAATTTCCCTTTTACAGAGCTTGCAAGCCACAGAAAGTACAATTTCACTGTAATAAGAATTTTTAAACTATGCCAGATCCAGGCAAGAGTGGCACGTTTTTTGTTAAGAAAGTCAAAATAATTTATTTTTAGGACTGTAAAGTTCTGATCAGACATTCTTTTGGCACACAGTTTCTGACTTAATCTTAAGGCTTTTTTCTTTGATCTCTAGGAAAAGACAAAAAGGACAGTCAGACTGCATAAGCTGTGAAGTGAAACACTTGTCTAACTTGAGGACATCACATATACACTGCGCTCCTGGCAGAGCTATTGAGCCACCTTGGGGTCTTCAAGAGCTGAAATATATACCTCTATCTTATAAACTTACATAGCCTATAAATTCTGGTTGATATTAGTGACTCTCTACCTATGCAGGAATGTTGGACTAAGGATTTTTGGTTCATTCGTTGGTTACTTGCACACCCAACCATACTTCCACAGCATAGTGACATGCAGTTCTTCCTCCGATTCAAGTCAAGTTTCAGAACTCCATTTCTAAGTCAAAGGAAAGCTCTGATTGTACCATTCAATTTTCAACAAAAGTGGCAATTCTCTTTTAAATTTCAAAGGTCTAACACTGACCCAAACCAATCTCTTTGAAATTCTGTAAGCATTTCCAGGACCCTGATTTGCCAGCATTTTTGAGTTGCTAAATCAGGGAACAGCTGCTTGGAGGATTAGGCTGTACTTCGCTAATAAGAACTGACTGCAGCATCTCAGAAAACAGTGAAAGTCATTCTATAAATAGTGAAGGTTTCTGATACAAAATGCATTTACATATATTAAATCAAGATGCCATAATTAAGGTAACCATTTCAGAGGAATGTATGATAAAGAAAAAGTCATTAATAATATCTCTCTGTGTGTTGATTCTGGGAAAAGAGTTTGATTGAGACAAGCTAATAATTTTTTGCTCTTGGAGAGAGATTGTTGTATTCTTATTGGTTTGAAATAAATTACTTATAGTGAAAATGATAAGGAAAACATACAAGTCTATTAATAATATACACTGTCATAGGTCTTCTAAGGCTTTACTAAGTGTATCACAGTGTTTTTGTAATTACAATCAGCTAAATAGCTGGTTAAGTGAGTGATGCAATTTAAATTACAAAATTAAAATGTTTGAACTATTTTCCTGCAGATTTGGATTGGCTTCTTAAAGCATTTGAAGTGCCAGTGGAGTGCCAGGATTCTCTATAGTCAGTGATTGTCTGCTGTTTGCAATCAGTCTCCAATTTGTCATACTGCTTCCAAGAAAATATTAATGTAATCAGATGAAATTATTTCCCTTCCAGCCCCTGTTTGGTTTAAAGTCAGTGCCATGTTTGCTGTTGTTCTAAATGAGTTTGTGATGCTCCAAGGAAGAGACGGTGAGAGAACAAAAGATAGAAATTTAAAAATGATACTAGAAGTAACATTGTAAAGTACTATACAGAATTATAAAGCACTATGTGTTGCTCTGACCTAGGCTAACATAGCCTAGAAACACCACCCCTGAGATCCCAGAAGCTTCTTAGTGGAGAGGAATATTTGACCCCACTACCTCACCATTGCTTTTGTCCAAACATTAGCAGTGCTTTAATTAACAGCAATAAAACTATAAAGCGTGAACAGCAAAAACCTGTAAAGAAAGTAAGTTACCTTAACAACACAGTGGCACAATTAGTCACAATTAGTTGACCTATAGATTGTAAGTGATTAAAAATGAGTCTTGGGAAAAGAGAGCGAATTTGACTAAAAATGTTTCCATTAGAAAGATTTGACCTTCTTATCCATTAAATCCAAACATTAATCTGGAGACGAAAATCAAGTTACAATTGAACAGATACAATTACATTTCAATTTTGGTTTACTGTAAGCTGAGATTTCAAATCTAATACAGTTATTTTGTGACCTCAGGCACCTCATCTAAAGTTCTTTCCATCTCTAAATGAAGATATTACTTTCCTGCCTTTGTAAAGAGCTTTGAAACCTTAGCTGAATTGTTATTATTTATGCCCACGCCCCTGAAAGTATAACTCAACAATGTGGGTGTGTTTGCACATCTGAGCCTGGATAGTATTGTGAACAAAATATTTACTCTATCCATACCCAAATAAATTTTGCTAGAAATATCGTACCAGATGACTTAATAACACTTTGCTCGCTTGCACATTTTTTTTTCCAACAGAATGCTAAATAAGGCTCTGTACCCTACCAAAATGTAAGTACTTGACTTTCTCTGCAGATATCTATCCACTGAAATCCTTCAGACTGGTCACATGCCTCAATTCAGGCTTAAGTACGTATTTGTACACTCAGAACTTAAGGAAGCATAAAATATAAAACCATCTCTATTTAATCCATTCAAAGTCAACACATCCTACATCAACATCATCTTAACGCCATTGTTCTCAGGTATCCAATCTTGTCACACTCTCACTGAAGTCCGTGAATCCATGTCCTATTAACTTCTGTGATAGATTAATTCATTCATTATACGTTTTAGGTATCAGCCTGAAGAGTTGTCTGATCTCATTCTCTGTTTTTACAGTTTGAAGCTTAATAAATGTGTTGGCTGTTGGCAGAGTTTTATAGATTCAAATGAGTAGTGATGACATCAGTGAATATACTGTCACATTAAAAAAACAAAGAAGAAAGAAAGATTGGAAATGCATAAGCATGAAAGAATTTCCTGTCTTTTAGCCTCTACCCTAACAAGTTATCAAATTATCTCCTCCTTAATATCTGTGTCAGCATTGCCCTGTTTCCAAGGGAAAGCTATATTCTAATTACCATATGCGAGTGAGGAAAGAAGATGGCATTTAGCAGTAAAGTACAGGGCAACGGAACACATCCAGTTTTTTGCTAAGCAGTATAACAACACAGCCACCGGTATCAAGTATATTTGTGTAGCTGCAGAAATGCCCTTAGAGGCCTCTTGATTGGGTGCACTCCAGTGACAGAAGAAAGACAAGTCGCTCATTCATTTCCTCTCATGCAGCAGATGGTGTGAATAACTGCTCTGACAATCTCGGGGATGAACTGTGAGCCAAGCTGAAATATGAGGGTTCTTTTCCTTTCGAATTTTCCACTTGCGTAGTCCAGGTGTTGCTTTCCACTCCAACTGAAGACATGGCTCGCACATAAAATATCTATTCAAAGTACCCTGCCAGATAAAATGACTCAGCAAGTGCCGGAGAGCCAGGCTTCTAAAAATTCCTAATCATGTAAAGATGCAAATAGAGGAATAGGAAATTTTCAGAAGTACCAAGCACCAAACTCCCGCTGAAGCTAGAGAGCACAAACCTAGTACTGGAGTAAACCTCTCTGGTTTTGTGTGCAGGTCCCTACCTACCTGAGGTTGGTGCAGGCTGATCTCCATTGCAGAGGTCTGTGATAAAGGGACAGAATAACAGAATCATAAAATCATAGAATGGTTTGGGTTGGAAGGGACCTTAAAGATCACCCACTTCCAAAACTCTTGCCATGGGCAGAGACATCTCCCACCAGACCAAGATGCTCAAGACTACATCCAACCTGGCTTTGAACACCTCCAGGGATGGGGCATCCACAGCTTCCCTGGACAACCTGTGCCCGTGCCTCACAATCCTCATCATGAAGAATTTCCTCATAATGTGTAATTGAAATCTTCCACTTTCCAATTTAAAACTGTTCCTTCCTATCACTGCTTATCCTTGCAAAAGTCCTTCCTCAGCTTTCCTGTAGCCCCTTTCAGCTACTGGAAGGCCACTATGAGGTCTACATGGAGCCTTCTCTTCTCCAGGCTGAACAATCCCAAGTCTCTCAGCCTGTCCTCATAGCAGAGGTGCTCTAGTCTTCGGATCATCTTTGTGGCCTCCTCTGGACCCATTCTAGCCTTTCTGATGTTGGGGATTCCAGAACTGGACACAATTCTCCAAGAGAGAGGAGTAGGGGAGGAGAATCACCTCCATTGACCTGCTGACCATGCTTCTTTTGATGCAGTCCAGGATATGGTTGGCCTGGAGATTTCACACTTGGGAAAATTTTTCCTTTCTTCTAAATTGCCCATGCAATTCTGAAAACAGGGCTGAAAATATATACCTGCTCTATATGCAGCATCATCATTGTTTGCTTGATGTGACGTAAGGTAGTTGGGCTGGCACACAAATATCAGTCATCTTTGGAAATAAGGTATTTTTCTCACATTACTAGCTTCTGAGATGGTGATAGAAAATCCTCTCCTCTAAAAAAAGTGAGTTTTCTTTCTTACTTTTAGGCCTTTGAGGTTGTATTTCTTACCTAGCAACCAAAAAGTTCAGAAATCTAAAGAAAGTCAATATGAAGGTCATGGGTGCGGTCACCAGAAGCAGCCCTGATTCTGCACTGCAGCTGAAATCAGCCACCATCAAGACAGTGTTTTAGGTTTTCCTTGCAAGTTCCCACTGATAATATTGCCCATAGAGATGCTTATTAAAAGTACAAATACAAAGGATTTTTTTCATCAGGAATGAGGGCCATAAACGCATTGATTGCACTTGCAGAAAACAAACAAAGATGTTCTGATTTAGCTATGACTCTGCTGTTACCAAGAATACCTTAAAAGCTTCCAAGGTGTATCTGCAAGATTCCTCTTTCTTTCTGCTATGAGCAAAGAGCAATGTAGAGCAAGTCGGTATCTGGCTGCACCTCAGCATGAGAGCCAAGCATCATCTCTGACAGGACCTTGTACCATTTGCAAGGGGTGAATGACATGTAAGCAAAATCAAAAGTATTATCTAAGGGAAAAAGTCCTAAAACCCCCAGGGCTACAGATAAAGCCAGAACTGTGACAAAACAAGAAGCCTGAAATAAAACCCACCACTAAAGAAAAAAGAACCCAATAAAACCAATACGAAAGCTGTTATGGACATAATTTCTTATTCCATGTCTTTAAGTTCTGGGTTGTTTTTTTGGTTTTTGGGGGGGTTTTTGTTGATTTTTTTTTGACTTAGCAACATGCCCTTTTGTAGGAAAGCTAAAAACTGATCTGTCAAGCAAAAGCTTAGAAATCAACCGAAGAAAGGTTCAGAATAGGGTTGTTTGGAGTTTTTTTTAATTATGGTTTCTGACCAAACATGCAAAAGAAGCCCAGCTCTAAAATTTGAATTTGTCTGAGTTTTCTCAGTTTCATAAACCCTGAAAGCCAGAGGAGTTCTGATACTGAGTGACCTCCAGCTTCCAGTTTGAACTGCTTGCAACAATATTGTCTGTGTTTATCTAAAATTTAGATTCTGAACTCATGACGAGGACTGTTTGGATTATGATACAAGTTATGAGTCACATGGAAAATCATCAATTATGTTACAGAGGAATATATATATGTATGTGACTATAAACCCCAAAATGTATATAGGCCAATATTTGGGGTAGGAGGGAGCTGGTTGTGGTTTTTGGTTCGTTTGTTGTTTGTTTTTTTTTTTAATACGTATGTGTGTGCATGCGTCAATACATGAGGAAATAAATGATCTCACTTCAGAAATAGTCCATTTCTTTCACAGTCATAGCAGAAGTTCCTAAATGGCAATTGTTCAGCTTCTAACTTTGGTTATCTGGGGTTTATAGTAAGATATACAACACAATATTCAAAGTTCAGTAACCAGGGACATATTCCAGCTTCTCTTACACTGACGTATCAAGATTATAATTTTCAGAAACATCCTATGGTACTATTTTATATTACTATACTGTAATTTTAAGTCTACATGCTTGTCAAGGGTAGCACATTCTGTATTAATAAAAAGTCCACTGTGATGGCAAAGGTAAAAGGAACTTAAGATGAAGCAATATGTACAATCAGTGAAAGGGAAAGGATGTGACAAAAACTGGTGTTTGTTCAACCGGAAATATGAGAAGAGATAGAGAACATGGGTATAGAATGAGGCTGTTTACTTTTTCACAGGAAAAATATACTGAGTAATAAATATGCAACTTGAATTGCATGATTCAAATTATTTCATACCTAAAAACTTGTACGCTTCTTTCTGTAGAGTTATTTAATTGAAAAACAACTCACCTGGGATCATTAATAGGCTGTCCCAATGTCTCTTTTGGTCACACAAAAGAGCACTTAAGCAGGAAAAATGACAATTACGTGGATTGTTGTCAGACAAAGAATCCCAATGCCTCGTTTCAACATCCTATTAAAGTGTCTATATCTGAAAGTTCAACCTGTGGCATTAGGTGCTTTCAAGCCCAGGATAAGCAATGCTTTCGAGTCTGAAGGAGCTTAAAAAAAATGCTGTCGCACTTTTCTCTTTCTATGAATTGAAAGCACTGCTACTCCCCTGCTAGGTCTGTATGCTTTGAGCAATGAGAAGCAAAAATATTTTACTTCTGGGTATTTAGCAATGAACTAGATTTAATGCTTTTGCTCTTTGTAAGGTAGACATTTACTTTGCAGTGGCTGAGTGCACTACTGTATTTTCCACTTGTGCACCACATGAATTACCTGTGAAATCAACTCAGACCAGCTCACTTCAGCCAAAGTCATATGTCTATGCAGGTAGCATGCAGATATTCACCCCTTGTTTCTCTCCATCAAAAGAGCCAGCGCCTCTCATACTCTGTCTTCCATCTTAGACGTGGGCTTTTTACTTTATTTCTCTCAACAGCTTTCTTTCCCTCCAATATTTCCTGCCTCTATCCCTTTCTCTGCACAAGCTATTTGAAAACATATTTCTACTTTAAACAGGATGATAGTTGTCCAAGATCCATGTTACCTGTCAATACCTCATGTGCCCCCAGTTGCTAATAGAATCCAGCTACTCTTTTGTGAGAAGTGAGGAAAATATCCCTCACACCCAACAAGGAATCAGTCTTGTGATTTTGTTTCAGTGCCTCTTCTTCTCACTAGCATTAGTGTTAGTCTCTATTTGTAAATAATCTCAAATAATATTAAATTATAGCACTAGAGAGACTTTTTCTTCTTAGCTACGCGAACTGTCCCGATTCATCCCTAAAAGGGAGGGAGTTAGGAATGTTAAAGAACAAAAAAAAAGGTAAAAGAAAACCAGATATCTGTAAATTGTCAAAAAAGGCTAAGGTTGGCTGGTGGCATGTATAAATACTTTCTAGGGTTTACTGTATAGTGAAAGGGATTTCTGGAATACTTCAAGAGGTAGCAAAGTTATTTGAGAAGAATGAAAAAGAAACATCGTGTTGTTTTCTCTGAAATCCTGTTGTTTGTCTAAGTAGGGGTGCATTTTGTCTTCAAAGAAATCTGTAATCCCCTCCATCTGTCCGACTCTGTGCATACCGTCAAAGGAATGGCGGTTTATGTAGGCTGTTACTAATACTGGTCTGTTGTAAAACCTCTGATAGAAATATAAGACTGGAATTAAGAGAAAATGAAGCTGCACAGTGCTACACGTGTCCTTTAAAACCTCACAACATCAATGTTCAGTGTCAAAACAAACTCTGATGTCAGGTCAGGCCCTCCTCTATGAAGCTGGCAAGGAAAAGGTAAACTTAGACTTAGTGAAACATTTCTGCAGAAGACTGCTTTATGCTTCACAAGCATTAGGATTCACAAGGGATATCAGAATGGGGCCATATGTTTAAATCTAAGGACTTAAGTTGGATATTTTATTAGACATGAAGTCAGAATTCTTTAGCTGTGCCTCACAAGAAGGGTTGCAGTGGCCCAAGAAACATCCTGCATTACATTGAAGTTATTCATTTATCATGTCTTTCTCTTGTACCATAATCACTCAAAAAGAAACATCAAGGGGTAGTGAATGAAAAGAAACTATATAACTATAACCTGACTTTAAGAAATTGGTTCATAGTCTCTGTTATTAAGAGGAAGTCATGTTATGGATGTAATCTCAATGGGGATTTCAGGAATTATTAACTGGGGGGAAGGAAGATAAACAGCTGATTCAGACTCAGAAGATGTTAGATAGCCCTGGGTATTTGTCTGGCCAAAAATAAAATAAAATAAATCAAACCCAAACATTAAAATAACCAAGAGAGGCCACTCCTCCCTTTCAATATCGTCTCAGTGTTTTACCACCACAGCAAACCTGACCCTCAGTCTCCCCAGTGCTGCTATCCACAGGTATTCCATTACACACAAATAACAATCAACCCAGGGTGCTTAAAATGACTGGACATAGCTGGTAAATCACTTTTTCTAGTCTATTCTTTGTCAATTTTTCTCCTTAATACATGTTTGACCTGACGGTCAGACTGCCCACTGACCAACACCCATCAGGATGAAAGAAAACAGACCACTGTCAAACAAGGGCTCAGCTGGTTTGCTCCCTGCAAGTATTTCTTGAAGAAACAACTAAATCTGTCTACAGGTGTGTTTTTCTAAGAATTAACTGCCTGCTTGTTGTGGTCATATAAACATCTTTTATTGCCTGTGTGCAACTACTGGTTTTACAGAGAGTCAGGGAAAGAAAAGAGTAATTACAGTGTGCCTGGCATATGCTTTGGAAAAACTAAGTCTCCTAAAATATAAACAAACACTGTGGAATTCATTCCCTGCTTCCTTCTCCTTGGCTTTTCCATTTGCTCTTGTATTTTGAGAGGGCCAAGCTGAGCTGCTGTGCTCGGGACTTGATGGTTCCTATCTTAGAGATACTGCAAATAAGGAACTACCACCTTTGCTGTTTGCATACTGTGTGTGGCCTGCATAGATGCACCAAGTATGGGAATGCCACTTGAACAGGTTAGCTGCCAAGAATTCCTAACATGGGTATGGAGGCATAAGAGGTTTAGAAAAGGTTAGGAAAACAACCAGCATTTTACATTGCACAGAACTAAGGGCTAAAAATCCAATAGTTCTGTCCAAGAAGACTTAAATAGGATAGATAATACAAAACAATAATTTCTCTCTGCACACATACAAGTTGGGTTTCTTGAATTTGATTTCATTGGAAAAGGTCATCATATAATCTTCATATGAGGGTGTTACAGAATGACATGCTTACCAACACCTTAATAATGTTAAACTTTGCTCTCCTGAAAGCAAAATGAGTTTTAGTAGTAGTTTCAGTATGTCGATAATTTCATATTTGAGTTATTTTTCATCCTTAAAACATTTAGAGTTTACCTACAAAAGTTCTGACTTTACTACTCTCCATCTTTTCAATGCCAGTTCATTTTATGTCTACGGCAAGCTGATCAAAGCCAGGTCATTAATTGCTTTTTTAGAAAGCAATGCAAGACCTATTAATTTTGAAACTGAGCCTGTGTTATGAATGTTCTTGTGGTTTACACTAAAGATTGATCTGGTACCTATTTATTAGTGCAGTTCTACCTAATTTAACTAATGGCTCACTCAGTCTTCAAACTAATGGTTTCTTCATATGTTTTCATGAAGAAGTACTTGCCACTAACTTAATAGAAAATTAGGTTCATGAAATAAATGTGTATTACACTGAAAGAGAAAAATCAATGAGAAAAACAACAACTGCACAATTTAAAGGTCTCCACTCATATGGAAAGTCATGCTTTATACAAATAGGCAAATGAATATGATTTCAGAAAAACATTTAGATTTCTAATGTGTTTGGCTGCTTTACCAATCAGAAATGTATTAAATATTTTGTGTCACTCCCCATTTCTCTTTTATTTTTATTTCCAGATAATCCCGTATCAGTCAGACCCACTGAGAATTATTTCACTCTCAGCCTCACTGGTTGCTCAAGTGGGCAGAGACATGACTGGCATTATTTATGACCCGAAGAAACGTAGCGCTGAATATACAATTGGTTAACTTAAACCTCCATAACAGCAGGATGGTGGTATTTCATTCCTAGTTCATAGGGTTCAAGATGGTCATATCCAAGTGATGATGATGGATCACTATGAAAGTAGTGTGTGAACTAAGTGTTGTCACTTACAGTCATTTTTACTAATATATAATTTATTTAATGACTTATGTTTTATTATTTTAACTGAGTCAGCTATTAAAATTTTGAGTGTAGATACGTTTTGGATGTGAGCACCTATTCATTTTTAACTTGGTGTACACAACAATCTATTAACATCATTACCCATTATAAACACATCACTGTACATGATAAGCATGCTGTGCTACATAAGAAAATTGAATTCCACATTTACCCTAATTATCTGATGAGACATCATTACACCAATTAACTATACTTTATTATTTATCTTTCCACTGAACTGTGCTTGTAATTGCAAACATTTAGTATTATTACCGTCTAAGCTTAACTTTCAACTAAGAGATAGAAGACAATTCTGGTGTTGCTTAGAAAAAGCACACTTAACTAGAAGTCTTACAAACAAAGGGGGGTGGGATGACATGCCGTATTTCAATATCTATGTAAATTAGTCATGGAAGTCTTTCAGGTGCTGATGGAATCCCATCCCTTGCTTTGATGACACTCTGATGTTCCTGGATTTTCCCTTGTGAGTTTTCTAAGGGAGAAAGCCACCCAATTTTTCCCTTTTTCTAACTCCAGAGTCCCAAAATGGACACATTGAGGGCCAGCAGACATTCCTTCTCATCTTCTACTGACACAGTCAGATCAAAGTTCTTTGCCATAAAAATGATGCCCTGGCTCCCCTTGCATATGAACACGAATTGCTTAAAAGCTCATAGGAGCTTGGTGCAACCCCAGCTGCAAAGAGAATGAAGTTGCAAATGCTAACATGGCTGTGAAAGGTAGAACAAATGACACGAAAGCCACTGGATAAAATCTGTATTTCTCGGCAATTTGGTGTTGGAAGGAGCTCAATGCTCTCTGGTTACATGGGGACACAGTCGACATGTAGTTTGATGCTGCCCAGTTCACCACTCACACATTTATTTTTTTTTAATCTGCAAAATAAATTTACTTGATATGGAAACTGGAAATCTATCTAATGTGAAACCTCACGACACTGTCTTTGGAGACCAAGGAAGGCTCAAATCCTATCTATAAGCACAAGTAGAACCAGTGAAGAACTTGTATGTAAAGTATCATATAGATACATTGGCTGGGGCTTCTGGATATCCCACTCCTCCATGGGGCATCTGAGTGGAACTAAAGGCCCACAGTTTAATAAGATAATATGCTGTGTTCTACTTTTACATAACTCAGCAAGTAATTTTTATTTAACCCCATAAAGAGCAAAGAGAAATTGTATTTTTCATGACAGAAGCACAAGGCAAGTCATCTAGTGATTGCCCGCTATGATGAATCAAATAAACACAGAGAAGACAAACCTATAATTTTGGTCTTACAGACATCTTTATACATTTCTTTAACAGATTTAAATATCTTCTCTTATTTCCAGTGTAACATCATTTTTTCACTTTCCTGATTTTTCCATTCTTTGCTGACAATCATTCCTCTATTGCTAACTGAAAGCCTCACCTGCCTTAGCAAAATTCCCAACAAAAATGCCTTAAACTCAATCAATAAATGTGAGTTTTATAGAGCATTTGAATTAATGAGGCACTGATAAAAATTCAGTGGTTTCACTTTACATGCAAATGGACTCTAATACGCCGTATTCAAGGTACAGTCCTTATGCCACTAACAAGTAGTAGTGGGCTGAATGCTAAATAGTCACATTATGCATTCAGATAGTAGCTACCACCTTCAACAGCTGTCGAAAATGTTTCAGATAGCTAAGCACATCTGAAAACTAGGTAAATATAGACATTCCCAGCAAAACTGACCTTCAAGCCCTGTTTACTACTTAACTGTTTAATAAGCTTTAGTGGCGGTAGCAACAATTACATCTAAGAAATGTCTTCTAGTAATTACCACTCTAAGTTTTATATATGTGTATCTGAAAAAAATAGAGGACAGAATTTTTGCTCCCCAAACTATGCTGTTCTTTTAAATATAGACTATTTTGTCTATTTAATGGAGAGGAATTAATTCTGCTTTGGAAGTGTGACTAACAGCATATAAAACGAGTTACTTTACTTGACTACACCACAGTGGCCCTGCAGAGTAAAATGGCCCTGCCTACAGAAACTATCACCTAACAGTTACTCTCGTCTCTAGCAAGGCTTGTGTACAGGTTTTCACAGCCCATATTAATCCATAAATTAATACACAACACATGATTTTGCTTAGCGGCTTCATTTATCATTCAAGAATGGCCTTGACTCTGGCTGCAGTAAGGTTGGTGCCAAGAAAGCAGTCAGACTTCCCCAAATGTCTCTAAATATCTGAAGCCCAAACCCAAATGCATATCTCTGCCTGTTTTTTGACACATGCTATTATTATACAAGAGCAGTATGAAGTATTAATATTCATTGATAGAAATAAAACAATTTAACAAGAATAATTTATTTTTAAAACCACCTTTCATCAAAGCAGAATCAACTGTGAACACTGCTTATCAAGACCATTTACCCTACAGGTCACTTTCTAGTAATGAGACCAATATGTAACTGATATATAATAGGAATCCTGACGATGCAATTTGAAAGATGTTTTTGCCCTTAGTTGTTTTTACGTTTAGAAACACTTTCCTGTCAAACTCTTCAGTTTGGTAGTCACAAGTGGAATAAATATTTTGAAATTCTCTTTTTGTCCCCTGGTTAGATGGAAATAGATGCTGGGTGCTGGCTGCGCGCAGCTCAGCTGTACTTGCAGTCTTTTGATCTACCACTTTGGTTCAGATTTTTTGATCTTTGATTCCCGTGTCTGTTTTCTTGCCTGACTGCTTGTTAACAGCTGTGCCCAGGACAGTTCTTCTCACTAGAGGAATTCACTGAGACCTAACAGTGCCTCTCTGTTCGTGCTTTCCCTTCCCTTGATTCTACCCTTTCACATCTCATGCTACATGGAGCACGTTGCCAGAATAAGCCTTACAAAACATGAAGCGATTTTAACATAATATACAAATTGTCATCTATACAATTATTTGGAAAATGGGAAAAATACACAAGCACAGAGAAATATCCTTGGAATAATTCCACACAAATATTTTTCTTTTAAATATACAGGCTCTATGGCAGTCAGGGGAAGCATCAAGGAGTTTCTTCTTCCAATATCTTTACACTTATGAGGCAAGAGTTTTTTCCACTGGTCCTCTGAGTTTCTGCAAGGCACTTAATAAAGCAGCTGGCCTGATACAGAAAGGAAAAGGGGAGTTCTGAAGCTTTTGGGGTGATTTTTATCCCAAAGACCATCATAGGAGTGGCTTTTTGCCTCCTCAATTTACTATGTGTTAATGCAGCCTAATCTGGACCACAGCATCACAGAGACAGCCTAAATACTAACAAGAGAATTCAGATAGGACATCCCCCCCACCTCAGGCATTAGATAGCTATAAGTAAAATCATATAAATAAAAATGTATGCCGACATTTATACAATGTGTGTATGCATTTATATATAAATTTATCATTGTTTTTAAGACTGTATCTATAATGCCTTGAGAAACAATAGCCTACTAAAAAGAAACTGAATAAACCAGATGTTTAGATATTTGGGAAAAGGAAAATAATATTAGAGGTAGTTGCTGTTTCCTTCAGAGCCATTTCCTACTTTGTGACTCACTCAACAGGCATTACTAGAGTGAACAATAAAAAAAAAATAAGAAAAAAAGAAAAAAAACACCACTGCTCTAAACATTTTTCAAAACATCTGCCAGTGGTCTCCTCTGTGTTATGTTGTTGCGTTGACTACAAATTTGAATGACATCATGAAGCTGACTGTCCCCAGAGAAATAAAAAGATGAAGGTTCAGTAGAATATTTGATAGTCTGTGCAAGATTCAGGTCAGATAAACTCAGAAGAACAAGTACTCTTCCCTGTGTGTGGGACAACAGACTTGCTCAGACGTCAAGGCTGATTGTGCAAGAGTGGGACTTGCTCAGACTCTCGGGCGTCAAACACCAAAGTTACCATGAGTTCACAAAAGGTTCCACTTAAACCACTTTATCTTGTAAGACAAACCTGGGGTGATGCAGAGGCCTCACAGCCTGATGTTGCTTCAGATAAGAACAGAAAGATCCCCAAAAGCATGTACTGAGCTCCCTGCCCCAAGGAGCCAAGTTCCTGTTTCTGATGATGCAGCAGGCCTTGCCAAGAGCCAATCAACACATAATAATTGATTCAGTCTCACCTCACCAAGAGGCTCCAAAGAGTTTTCAGAAGTATAAAATTGGCACGTGGAAACCCTTTTTTGAGGGAGGAGAAATCAAACGACCACCTTATGGACAGGTCAATGGGCCTGGACCTCTCTTCTCCACCAAAAAGGGAAGAGTCATGCTTCTGACTTTGCCAGATGCTCCCTGAAAAAGTAACTTGGGTTTCAATTGTCACACAGCACATATATATGTGGTGATCATAAATAACCAGTTATCACT
This sequence comes from Neomorphus geoffroyi, assembly GCA_033558235.1. Classification (NCBI taxonomy): domain Eukaryota; kingdom Metazoa; phylum Chordata; class Aves; order Cuculiformes; family Neomorphidae; genus Neomorphus; species Neomorphus geoffroyi. The sequence continues at coordinate 96,141,520 of JAUMJM010000005.1, read as the reverse complement.
GTTAACCGGTGTTATAGTTTCAAAATCTTTCAGTGAAATTTTATCTCCCTTGCCAACAGTGGGGGTTTTAGGACCCAGGATGGGATCAGGGGGAAGAGGTTGCGTCCAGTCGCTGCCACTTCTGCTCGGTGGCTGTGGTGACCAGGAGCTTCTTGGACTCCACACTTCCTGTGCTGTCCTTCAGGGACAGAGCAATCATCACCACCTGGATTTGCTGCAGACTCCCTGGGGACCAGCATCATTTGCAGAGGAGTTGCTACACTAAACCACTCCCCCCACTTCTCCCAGTGCTTTCGGACACAAGGACGAGGACTTGCCTCGCCGGAGCCCAGGGGAGAATTTTGTGGCTGCTGCTTCCCAAGGTGTGACATCGCGTCCTGCACTGTGTAAATTTAACCACACCGATAGGAGCAGGGATGGGACTTAATTCGTTTAAAGGTTTTGTTGTTCTGTTGCTGTTTGTTCTCTTCTGGTTTTGGATATATATATTTGCAGTTAAGACCTGTTATCCTTTTCTACACATTTTCCTGATTAAAATCTTGTGATTTCTGATACACGTTTGTTGTCATTTAAACTGAGACAACTGGTTATACTCACATCGTGCTAACACAGCAAGTGAATTTATCAACGGCAATTTGGAATATGTTTTATCTATCCTTTTAAATAAATTACCTGTTGTTTCAGCATTGTGAAGTTGTCTCAGTGAGAGTCCTTGGGAAGGCCCTGACAGACTATTTAACCGCTTCAATGACAGCCCATATGAGTGTTCTGACAGCAACTATTTACCTGTTGGTGAAAACCCCATGAGGAAGCTCTGACAGGCAGACTTCTGGGTGACAGTCGGTGAGGAGACTCTCACAGGTAATGCTAACCAGCTAGTGGCTAACTCATATGTATTCACCTAGTTCTCTTCTAAAGAAAGAGTAGGGAAAGTCACATCATCCTCTAGTCAAAAATCATTAACCAAGTCTGGGACTAAGGCTGGATCCAGCCAGCAGCTCTAGGAGCCTCGCTAATCTCTATCTACTAACATCTTCAACTTCTACTGTAAAACATAAAATAATCCATTTGCCAAATAGGTGAGAAAAGGAAGTCAGCTGTCAGACAAAAATTCTGTGTGACACTACTTCTCTTCAGAGAAAAGCACGAAAAGGAAAGTTACGGGTCTTTAAACACCTCCAAGCGTCACAATACAGAAGGTTGCTTCTTCAAGTATGAACAAATGAACTAATACTTCTAAAGGAATCAAAATAAGCTTGTAAGTCATTTAGAAGCTAAATTTTCAAAACATTCTTTCTTTTTTTAATGCCCCTCAGTGAAAACTCACCCTTTACTGCCTTAGTCTTGCTAAGGAGAAACATTCTGGCTTTCTTCCAGGGGTCTTCTGGCTTTCTGTGGCTTAAGGAGCAGGAAAAGAAAGAGGAATATGAGGGATCACAATAAGGAGGAATCCTGGACTTGGCATATCAGCCCTAGCCAACAACACGGCACCTGCCAGCACAGCGCTAATCCATGTGTCAGACCACGTCCTGCCTCCTGCTCTTTCCCCTGGGTGACAAGTATATTTATCCGCACAATTTTATAGCCATCTGTTAATTGGGCAAGTATCATCCTGTACTCCCATTATAGCCTCCGTCTGGGTATTAAGGCCAAAGGATAATTAAGATGCCATTTGAAAGACATACCCAAAACACGATGGGTATGAGAAGGGTGAGCTGTTCTGAGGTCAATTCCCATAAACAGCACTAATGATCTTCTGAATAATGAATTAGGGATGAGCAGCAGCTGATGCAGAAGAACCAGGAGCTGGTGTGAATACAGTCAGTCTGGCTGCCAAATTAAAAGGAACAAAACCAAATTAACCAGTATCTTAGAAGAGTATGTTCTTCTTAAATGGCAATGCTGACAGATCTTCATCTCAAAATCTGTTTCAGTTGCATCTAGTAATTACCTTGTGTAAAATAAATCTTTCTCTCTTGTTTCACTTTTAATGGCTGAAATATTATTATGAAGATCTGGAAAATCTGAAAAGCAATTAGTATTGATTTTTCCTAGATTCTTGTTAACTCTTGTAGAAGGTTGATTGTATCAAACAAAAATCAGAGAATGATGAAACACCTAGTCCAACCTTTCCCAGATCTTGTAGCATGGATGAGGTAAACACAGATTAGAATAAATCCATGAGGAGAAGGTGTAGGGGATGATCATTTTCATCAAGTGTCAATAAACAGGTGTGTTGCTGTTGCTAAGGAAGTCCTCTCTGGAACAAACCAGGAGCACTTTCAGTATTTATTTCCCCAGGCAAGGAATCCTAAAAGCTGAGCAGTGCAAGGGAAGGTGTGTAGAGTTTGGTATTTTTCTTATAGCTTTAATTAGGGAAGGCATTTCTATTCAAGTTTAAACACATTTAAATATGTCACTTGCTTAAATAGGATTCTGGGATTAATGCCTGTTGGGCTGTGTGCTATCAGTACTTACTGTGACTTTCAAGTCATAAAACATGGAAAAGAGCAATGACGATGCGTACAACACTGCAGAAGCTCCAAGATTACTGGTGCTTTGCAGCTATATGCTCTTTCTTCTCTTGCTGTTTGAGCAGAAGTATCACAGGAATTACATGAAAGAAATACATCTTTTATGCTCAAAGAGATGTTGTTTTTACAAAAAGGAGAAGGTGTCCTCTTGCGGCCAGTGCCCCTCTGAAGTTCTCTGAAGCTAGGAAAGGTAGACAAAAGATACAATATTCCTTCTCCCTCACTTCTGTATTGTAAGAAGCAATAAGTCGGCAAAGGCTTATACCAAAGCATTATCTCCTCTCCTTTGTCAAAAGTTTGAGAAAATCAAGATTTCAGATTTGCATTTGCTGTTTGCAAATGAAAAAATATATCTGCATGGTACACCCCCCCTCTGTGAGCTGAGTAAGAAGTTTCTTTAAGTAAGGCAAAGTAAACAGTGTTTTTGTTGTCCATTCATTTAATCATTCAGCTCTTATCCCTTGGGGATAAACTGTACTATCTCTCTTCTGTACACAGTTCTGCTTTGCATTTTAGCAATCTGCTTATCTTTAGGAACTGTTAAGTTTACTGTTGGAAATCTGGAATTTTATAACTCAGTGGATGCAATCATTCATTATCCTCCATATCCATCCACTCATCCACATCATATCTTTCATCTGCTTACAAGCTTGTCTAATACAACTCTATGCGAGTCTTATTTCTGCTCTTACTACAGTCAAGAGAACTGCACCTGTGCTGCAGATAATGCCCCTTTTTCATTAAGAAGAAAGAAAAGCAACATGAAGTAAAGGTTGTAGATGAAGGAAATTAAATAGGGAAAATAACTGTAAGGAGTTTGCATTCTCCCTCACCTGTACCTTGGAAATTACAGGTGAGGTTTTAAGCTTCAGGAAATATCTGTGGAAGGTGTCAAATATTTAACATTCTTCCCTTTTGGAAGGAAGATATGAAGCCCATTTGTCATATCCCATTATGAAAAGCATCTAATTCCATTGATGTGCTAGAATGCAAGTTGTTTAAGTGGCCATGGTCTCCCTGGGGTGCAGAAGCAGCACTGTGGGGAGCTGATTATCAAGGCTTCTTGTACACAATGCACAGTGCCCAGGAGAGCTCTGCTTTGGAGGGGGGAGTTGCCTCACTGTCAGGTGCTGGGTTGATCTGACTTTTGAGTTAATATAAATTATTCATGTCCCTTTTATCAGTTGTTACCCTTACTTTGTCCTCTGCTTGATTTTGGTTCCAGCTGCCGAATTCCCTGGTGTCTTTCAAGTATAAATGATAAAGTGATATTCGAGCCACATTTGTAGTTATTTGACTTTTGCTAACAACTTAATACATTTCAGCACTTTAATATTAATATATCCTAGGGTTAAATTACAGGAACTATGATGGTTGTTTTATCACCACAAAGATTATTCTAAATTCTTTCTGCTCCATTGGAGTTCTGAAATTATTCCAACATTTATAAATCCCAAGAGTTATTTCTAAGATAAAATAGAGTTGTTCAGTGGCTTCTTTCTGCCTTTTCTTTAGCTTTTCAGTTTGTCATAATACTTTACCAAGTAACACCTATTAGCTACATGTATATCCTATTGCAAAATCTTTAAAAGAGACTACAATCTACTACTATAATCCTATCACAGCAAAAACAGATGTACATCCTATTGCAAAATCTCTAAAAGAGACTAAAATCAACTATTATAATCCTATCACAGCAAAAATGTTTGGCATCTCCTTTGCAAAATTGCTTACAAATACTGTGTGCGTTAGAATTTTCTATGAACAGCTGAGAGGCTTAAAGCAAAAAACCTCAAAGCTTTCAATCTCTTTTTTTAAAAAAAAAATCATGCAAATTTATACTAATTAATTGAATTTTTAAGGCATAAAATCTAAGCAAAAATGAACCATTTTCCAGGCAACTACAGAGACTGGAATATATTCCTCTTTAGACTTTCCCTGCCATAAAAGAATTCATTCAACATTGATGGAGCTGTGACACTTGTACTACCTGAGGATCTGTCCGCTCAACCTTACAAGTGAATCATCGATCCATATAGTTGTGTCAGCTGTAGTTAAATATACCTTGTTAACTGCTGATTCTTCTAAAGATTTTAAAAACCCAGAGAAAATACCCATGGTATCCATTCATCCCTCTGCTGCTTTCTAATCCCATTATGACAATGTTGTAATGTTAGAGTGGTTAATTGAGCAGTTACGGAGCATGAAGTACAGTAAAATGAATAGGAGATGAAGAGATGTGAGATTCCAGGAGTTACAAAAAAAAAGATAAAACTGAGAGACACTCAGAGCTGCAGTGGTCGAGATTCATAATCTTTCAAATTTAGGCAGAGACTTCAGTTCTGAAGAAAAAGGTAACCCCAAGATTAGGTGGTACTTATCTGGAATATTTCACCCCACTGTCACATCTGGTTGAAAGAGTGCATCAGCTCAAATGTTAGCAGAAAAGGTGAGGGGGCAAGCACCAAGACATGGAAACATCAGTTGTGCAGAGCTTTGTTCTGTAAGACACCAAGTTTGAAGTTGCCATCTCCAGTAAAACAGAATTTGACAGTTTCGTGTACAGCACCTTAGAGCTCTTAACTGACAGGGCAGTTTTGAGAAAGCTTGACAAAGCCAAACAGCTGAGAAGTACATATTTCAAAGCAGAAGGTGGCAACTGGAGGTGTCAGGAAAGAAGAACAGAAGAAAGATGACAAGTGCCCAAGTCAGCAAAGCACTCTCAAGAGAGAAGACTTGGAAGAAATTGGCCATGGCTGATTTTTGGCAATGAAGGCAAATAATGTGGAAACAAAGCTGGAGACTGCTCCTTTTTGAGGGGCACCTGACCCTTTCAGTTTGCAGCTGCTTCACTAGGCTGCATAGCAGCAATGTTCTCACCAGATTCCACCAACTCTTCTGCTGGAGAACTGAATCTATGGAGGAGCAGAAAGGTGGGAGAAAAAACAAGTAAAAAGGCCCTGGGAGCAGCCGCAATGAACAATTTCAGCAAAGTGAACAAACAAAATGAAAATGAAAATGAAAGTCTTCTTATAGAAGTAAAAATAAGAGATTAAATGATCTTGTTTGTTCTGCTGTCAGTCTGCTGTACACATTTCTCATATAACATTTGACACGTGAGCAGTAGTGAATTTAGTAACTAGTTTTCTTTTTTTATAGCTATATGAGTCCAGTCTGGATATGTAAATAATACATCATAATGTTGAAATAGTTGCAGCAGTTATTACAACAATATCATAAAATGCAGTGCTGTTCTTTCCTGTGCAGTCAGTCAACTGCAGACAGGTGGGTGTTAAACAGCTACTTGAAATAAGAATATGTGATCACAAGCAGCACTGCTTAAGTAAATGAAACAGTCAAAAGTCACGTACCAGTACCTGTTCCTGAAACAATACAGCTTCTTTGCAAGCATTTATTCTTTCTCTTTGGCTCGTGCTTATAAAATTGTCTGAGCTGCCACACTTTCTTTCAGGGAGATCACACCAGGATTTAGGAATTGTGTGTTCTTTCACCCAGACCTTTCAGCAAACCTGATGTTATATACATGCTCCTTACACATATCGGGATCCTTTTATTTTCTTTGATCCTATGGAGATTTAAATATCATAAGTCTGCTGCTCAGGAGATTGGCAGGATCTGCCCCATAGGTTAAGGTATCTCCCACCTCTCATGATGAAGCTTGGCCAATGTGCAAAAGAAGGAATATGAGATTTATATCTCCACAAGGAGCGTGCACTAAAGTCACCATCCCTGGAGGTGTTTAAAGAGAGATTGGATGAGGCACTTAGTGCCATGGTGTAGTTGACAAGTAGGAGTAGGTGGGGGTGTTGGGTCATAGGTTGGACTCGATGATCTCAAAGGTCTTTTCCAACCTTATGATACTGTGATACTGTGATAACACAGCTCTACAGTCTACAGAGAGCATACAACTCTATAGGGCACAAGTACTCAACAGGGAGCAGAGAGATGCGGTTTCTGATCTTTGCACCCTATCACATTCAGGCAGCTGCTTCTGAAAACGTAAGGTAAAAGTTGTTCTGAGCGCAAAGGCTCTAGGACTTTGCTTAAAATCTTTGATTACTGCCTGTTTATCAATCTTTCTTCTGTCCCCAGGTGAGTAAACCTCTCACTGCTTTCTAAAGGGTGGCCAGCTACAACAGGCCAACAGAAGTGCCCTCTTCTAAGAAAAAAACAATCAATAAACTTCTCCCTCCTAATCAAGAAAATCGATAAACAAAAAAAATGAAAAAAACTCCAAAAGAATGCAATTAATCCTTACAGCCCTTAAGATCAGATCTGAAAATACTTAAAAGGATAAACAAATCCTTGTAGCCATACTTCTTCTTATACATTGCTCGAACTGCTGCCTTTGCCAGAAGTTTGAGAAATGAAATCTAAGTGGAAATGTCTCCTAAGTACATGTCAAAGTGTTTCTATCTGATGTCCTCCCTTTTCTATTACAAAGCAAATTGATACATACTCTTGCATGTATCAATTCATGAACAAATATGATAAACCTACTGGAAACAAAATAATTGTACTTTTCCTTTCTTATATTAAGATATATGCCAAATAAATGATAATTTTGAATTAAATTCTTTATTAATCAAAGATGAGGTGGTTTCCATTCTCAAAGTCATTAAAATTTAATGTTTATAGCTGCTGATCACCTAGCACTGTATCTTTGATGTTTTGCATTTTTCCTTATATTTGACAATTCATTAGTTGCTTGCTTATGCTGTTTCCACAAGAAAGTTATGCGTTAAATTTTGAAGTAATAAAGATTCTTAAGTGTATACATGAAAAGTTTCTTGCTTATGAGTGATCTTGCTTTGATGGATGTATTAAGACATTTTTACATCTACAGAGCTGTGTATTGGAATTTCTCATATCACAGATATACTCTTATTGCTCCGCTAAACATCACCCACTTGATACAGTATGTACTTCGAACTTAACGTGATACAGAAGTGGTCACTAACACCCTCTTCTCAAATGGCTGAACCACTACAAAACATGAAAAATTGACTATTATCAAGACTGTAAACCAGAAGTTTTCCTCGTAGAAATATACTTCAATTTCTTTCACAAAATAAGATATATTCAAAGAGCAAGTATTAAAGGCATCTCAGGAATCCAAGTACAAGTGCTCCAGTACCCAATACAGCTCTTAACTATGGCATTGTTCAATTTTACCCATACACTTTTCATTGGAAATTCTTATCACTCCCACATTAGATATATCCTAAGTCTTCCCTGCAAAACTAATAATTTTAAGATGAAACTGAGTTTTTTGCCTTTTATTGTTTATTCTAAATCGAGGGGGGAAAGAGCAAGCTTCTGTAAAGCCGCCACATCTAAATAATGATCACTAAAATCCCATTTACCACAAATTCTACAAGCAAAGGTCGTTAGAATGTATGAAACAAATTTTTTGAACCAGCTTCTCGTTTCAGATCATCAGTAGCATGATATTAGCACAGATTCATTGTGTAACACCTGCAATACCAAAAGAAATAAGAACATGAATTAACTCCACAACACAAGCAGGCAGAGTTACTTTTGCACATGCTCAAGAAGATGTGTCGAGCTATAGTACGCTATTTCAATATAGCTGCTGAGCAAAGGAAGGCAGAAATTTAAATTCCTCCAAATGCTTAATTTTTAAAAGAGTTAATGATTTTCCAATGCTGTTGAAGGCACCTTTACCCATCTGTGACATATTTATGGACCAATTGTTTCTTCTTTGGCTTATACCAATACTGAAAGTTGTGCATATAAATGAGTTATGTAGTTATGGAAAGTACAGGAGACCAGCAATGTGATTTTAACTGTGATTAAAATGTAATTTTTCTACACCAACTTTGGTCAGAGATTTCAGAAGGATGATGCGGAAACCCAGCTCTGAAAACAAAATATAGTCACTCTTTCCCCATCTGTCTGGCCCTAGAAACTCTATCATCCAGATTTCTTTTCTTCTAAAAATAGCACATTTTCTTCTCCAAAATTGCACTGTCATGCTTACTCTGCCTTTATACTTAACCATTTATACAGCTATGAATAAGAGCTCAGAGTTAAAGCATCCTCTAGAATGACAGGTTGACTCAGACCTCTAAGAAAAAATATTTTCCAGGAAAAGCCACTACAACCAAAGTAACATTAAATTCACCAAGCACAACTAATGAGCCCTGTGGGAAAGAATCAGTACATTGGATAAAACAATCAAACATTAATCAGATGACAGGTCTGGTTTTCCTCTTGTTCCCTTTAAGATACTTGATGCAAGAACTATTATTTCTTCTGAAAGTCTGCTGAAGTTAGAGTTAAAAGACAGCTAGGACTATTCTCAAATAGTATTCAAGAATAATCCTATTTACATCTAGTACTTGAATATGTACAGACCTCAAATTAATTTGCTGTCCATACAGTTGAGTGAAGGGAGTTCAGCCCCTACGTTTTAGGGGGCACATGTGTCTCTGAATCACCTAACAAAGATACCACATTCCATCGAACAATGAACACCACCCACTAGGCACTTCATAGAGATCATACACAAGATCTTTCTTTCTGAATAACGTGTCTGAAGAAAGAATTTCTTCTGGAATCAAACATCAAAATGCAGAATTGAAAGGAATCTCCTGTGTTTATGTGTTCAGTGCGTTGTTATCACAGACAATCTCATTACATCATTTTTCTCCTAAGGGTATCACATTAAAAATTACGAGAAACATCTTTAAATGCTGAAACAGTTTATGAATGTTAAATTATCTTGATATAATTTAAACTGTTTCTGGGATCACTATAAATATTTTTTTTAAAATCACCTTGTTAGTATCTGAGTGTTAAAGGCCAGGAATTCATAAGCAATTTAAGCTCTTAAATAACTTGAAAGGTTCTCTTATTAAATATTGAAAAAGCCTTCCAAAGTCCAAAATTACACATTTTGTCAATTAGGATGGTAGAAGTAACACCTTTTCTTTCCAAATTATCCTACTTCCCTTGTTCAGACTGTGTAATTTATTATGGGGCTAATGAATAATTCATAGGTACTGTGAGACGTTGGCCAACACTGCACAAAGTCTGCTGTGAACAACACACTGTTTGAACTTTAAGCCACTTTGCTGTAGTTGTGTTCATTATTCCAGCATCTACATCTCACTGACTGGCACATTCTTCTCAAACCTGCAATCTTCGATATTTGCACAAGAATCTGCTTTCACATTTATCCAGCAAAACACGAATACATAATACATGCTAAAATCTATAAATGTAAGCATATGCGCTGAACATTGGGGAAATTTATAGCTATTTTGTCAAATACCTTGAAAGCACAAGAAAAATCATTCTGTCTTTGGAAATCAGTGAGATATAGCTGTTCATTGAGAGTTTTCGTGCCTTTTTTTTTTTTTAAATAGGATGGTAACAGGCACTGTGCAAACAATGCCTTCATTTCCAGAAAAATATTAAATACTAAAAAACCCCCAAATTCTAATCCTCATTATTTGGTTTCAGGAATTCACACTACCCTGGAACTTAGCTACTTAGGAAGAAAAAGCCAACTCAAAGTTACTCAATATTCCCTGTATCTCAGCTTTCCATGTAGTCCAGAAGAGAGACAGCAAAAATGTAAAATGATGTTGAAGAATTTAACACATTTATCTTAACAGTACCACTGCCATGAGTTCTGCTCTATGTCAAGAGAATTCTCAAATAAACCACATTTCTGATTCTCAGCTGTGTGAAGCAGAACAGATATTGAGAGGAACAAAATGCAAATGACTTAAGATATACAGATTCAATTCAGACAATGGTCTGAGACACGTAAGGGAGCTAATGTATGTATCCATTGCTGTCTTTTTTTTATTAATAATGTTTAACAGTGGCCTTAGACTAATTTTTCTCCTTTTCACACTCTAAACCCCAAAAATGAAAAGCTGTAGTCATAGTAACCATGATGCTGTCATTAGGGAAATCTGCTTGCATCCACTCCAACACCCCCAAACATCAGTGTTTTGAAATTGAAACATTAATACTGAAATAACAAGGGCAGGGGTAAGGTATTGGCTACTGTGTTGTAAAAGTAAATATAGCCAAAGCCCAATTCAGCATCAGTTGCCAATAAAACGGGCAAGTTGTGACAGTCTGTGCTGCTGATCTGGGTTTTTTTCCTGGTTTTGCTTTGCTTTGGGGTTGGCTGCTTTTAAACAATTCAGGCAGTTACGTCAAAGACACCAAAAGGCAAAGGACATCACCTGTGATATCCCAGCCCCACTGACATCAATGGTCCGTCTCATGGTGGGATCTCCTGTAGGGACAGGATTTGATCCACAGTTTAAATCTGTGAAGAGTTTCTGAACAGATGCTGATGTGACTTTGTCTCAAGATGAATTCAAAAGCACACTGAAAAAAACATCTACAGCAGGGCAAACTTCCTGTCCCTCCACCCTTAAAGTACCCTGAATGTAGGGTACTTTTAGGGTACTTTCAGGCTGCCACAGTTCTAATCCCAAAGGTGAAAATATCCTAAATTCATTCCTAAATTCCAGTAAGTAACCTTTCAATATCACCTGGAAAAAACAGCATGAGTGAAGACAAACATCAAAATTGCTCTCCCTCCCTGCAATCCCTTTTAATAGCAGTATCTGTGCATTTGGAGCATTAGCTGACTAACTGCATTTTCTCACTTCATCACTGCAGCCTTAATAGCATTATAACCCAGTTCTACAGTAACAGCAGCATGAGGTGTTTATCAGACGTGACATCGTCTACTCCCCTTCAACATGACTGTGTCCTACAGAGAAGATGCAGAGGAGAGGCCCCAGACATGAGACTGAACTTCTGTTTTTCACACAACATCCTGCAGTAATCTTATAACTTAGGTACTTCCTTAAACAACTGAAAGATCTGAACTGGCAGCAACAGTTAACACCAACATCCAAGCGGTCCCACTGGGGAAGGCAGCTCAACTGGTGAGAGGCAGAGATGCAGTGTCATTTTGCAGCTTCCCTGGTGACCTTGACAAGAGCAGGTTTGGGAGATGATCCATACTTGGCACACCAGAAAGAGCCACAGCTTGAACCCTATTTGTCAGTAACTCTGTAAAAACAGAACTGCTGATGGCTTTCATCCAAATTTAGCAAGGCTTTTTAATCAGCAAAACCAGAATCAAACAGCAAAGCCCAGGAACACCTGCAGTGATGCCCAGTTTGGTACTGCCTTCCCCTGCCTTTATTAAAGTGTTCCTGAGTATAAGCCCTGATTTCTTTTAAAACAGTTCTTTTGCATATTCCCTGCTGGAACAAATGATAGCTCTATAAATGTCTCAAAAAAGCATTTGATTTAGATTTAATAGGGTAGTAAAAAAAATCTATGGGTCTAAAAGAACACTTCCAACAGTTTAATGAGTACATGGGATAAATTTGGGCAAAAAATATTCCAGCAAGACAAGACAGTGCCTGGTTTAGAGTTCATTATCCTAGGACATACACTTGCTTAGATTACATTTGTGATTAAATTTGCAATAAAAGTAGCAACCCAACTGAACTTCAAACCCCTGTTTTTCTATGTGCATTACTAAACACAAAAGCAGAAAACCTACCAGTGCTTTGTCAAATTGTACTCATTGTGGACATTTACTGAAAATAAGCCCCTAGAAGCTCATGCACTTTTAACAGCCGGGATACTGCATTTCGCTCGCCAAATTCATTTACAGTAGTTGCCCCATTGAGGATGGGCTTTAATCACCAATGCAACCATGTAAAACCCACCTCTCCCCTTCCACCTCTCTCTTCTTCTTTTTTCTTTTTAGTATTCATCCATTTCAACCCACATGTAGTAACCATCACTCGTGTCAATTTCCAGCTTGTGTTCACACTTTGAGCTCTCTTCGATCCCCGTTTTTTGACCCTGGAGGATACTTCTGGGCCTAATGCTGCAGCTACACTGCATATAGGGCTACAGCAAAACCTGCCCTTTTCTCTGCATCATAACGGAGCAAACAAGCGCAGTGACCATATTCTTCCTTATCTGTGCAGACAAAAGAAAGAAAGGAGTGCAAAAGAATACTTCTGTCTAAACTACTCGCAGCTTCAATCACTCAAGGAAAGAGAATAGACAGAGTAATGTGAAAAGATGATGCAGCAGCATCAGACAAATGTCTTCATAGTTAAACCGCAATACATTGGGTCCTGTGGCTGGCTGCTGTTACCAAGCCAGTTGTTGCCAGTTCTAGGTGGATTGGATCTTGTTCTGTACAAAATTTCTCTAACTGCAACTCTGTGAGCAGCAGTTGGGTTCTAAGCACCAAAAGACTTCCTGTGCTGGACGACTCCTTGGTGACTTTTCCAAGAACCATTGGTGATTCCTTTGCTTCTTTGGAAAGAACATTTGACATTCTGCTGTTTAAAGTAACAGCACTCTGTGGGGACAGGCTTGATTTTGGTCTCATGGTTTTATCTGATACAAAGGACATTTGACTTGTGGTTCCTTCCACAAAGCACAGCAATGCATTGCCACCGCAGTCACCCAGCAGCATGCTCATGCTTCAGGGCTACGCAGGAGACGAGTGGCAGCTCAGGGCTTGTTTTGTCTGTGCAATAGCTTGGAAAATCACATTCAGGATTGACCACAAACATTTCTGTGAACAAGTTGTCTTCTTTCAGATCTCTTCAGGCAGGGCATCAAATAGGCACCCTCTTAAGACTGCACTTGAAAGTTCTCGTATAGGATAGTGCTTGCTGATATAGCTAATAAATGCATTAAAGAACTTATTAGCGTTTTGAAATATATATATCTTTGCCATTTTGTTGTTTTGTCTATGAAGTTCAATTATCAATACCTACCTCAGAGAGACTGGGGAAGGTGCATATTTAATTAATTTATTTCCCACATTTTCAGGTACTCAGAGGAAAGGCACCCTAAGTGCACAACGTGACTATTAATAGCAGGTTTTTACACTGGCTCATAAATATCTGCCCTGCTTCTTCTCTCTTTTAACTTTTCCCCTATTTTCAGGGAAATCATCATATTTTAGAAAAACAAATGTTAATTGGATGAAACCTCAGGAAAGAAAATGCTCAAATAACCTTGGAAATTATGATTTTTTTATGATTGAATATGTTTATTTCAGGCAGTAGTACATGCAAACTAGGAGAAAATGAGAATATAAAAATATATAGGATGTCTACCACGTAATGGTTCCTTGCAGGAGGAGGAACAATAAATATTTAATAAAAATGCAAATATAAAGCCATCTGAGGAGCAACTTCTGCCATAATTTCACAGGGAGAGACCAAGTACAGCTGAGTTAACATCCTGAACTTCCTTCAAGAGCTGGGCCTTCAGCAATTCATTCCCCTGCACCTAGAAAGGATTGAGCTGAATTATTTATGTTTTGGAAATCTTTGGCAGTCCATATTCATCACTCCAACACAGGAGATACAGTTACAGCATATTGTTCCAGCAAGTGTTGCTCGACAAGTTCTCCATGTAAAATGCAACAGCAGAATGGAGGTTGCTTTGAGCTTGTCGAGTTATCTCCTTGGCCCCATCTAGGAGCGGGTACATTACTGCACCTGCAGCAAGCAGAGCCTGGTGCAGAGGAGTCATCACAAACAAGGACAGAAAATTGGGTTGATGGCTTAGACTCTGGGCAGGAACTGTTGAGCAGCTGTGTTTGATGGCAGAAAGTATCTGAAGACTATTTACGGTATATTGTTTTCTCTTCTTATCTCCTAGGTGTCTTTCAAGACATATGACCCAAATGAATGAGTTTCTCTGTAATGATTAAATACTAAAACCTGTTTAACTGATCATATCATCGAGCAGCTAACAGGAAGCATAAATCATTTGACTATCTGCTTTCTTAGTATAGTAAAACCTTTTTTTATACCTGTTTTTTAGAGCAGTAGAAAAACTTCGGTTGCAGAAATCTCGCATGAAGCACTGCTTATGATTTATACTGAGCATGTGGATGATGCCTAGTCTTTCTGGGCTGCAGGCAGCACCTTTACTTTTAGAAATGAAGATTAATAGAATGTAATTTGATAGGTAAAGCTAGAGCAATTAGCCTGTGGTCAGACCTGCCCATAGACGCAGAATTGAAATTAAAAGAATGATTTAAATACACCTGGCTGGAAGCACTGCAGGCTGCTTGTCAGCACTCTGACTGCTCAGTTGAGCCTGTGTTGTAGGGAACAAAGGTAAGCAGTGCACAAAGCTACTACAGGATGCACTCAGCATGTTGCTATGTTTTCACCCCAGAAATGCCTGAAAAAACATCAGTGACACCACATCTCTGCCAAAGCACTGTAACTCAGAGTACCGTGTGCAAGTCCAACACGTTTACTTACTACCGAAGGAATTTTGGTAGGTGAATTTGAAATAAGGTAGCCATAAAGCAAAAGAAACTTTTATTGGTACCTCATGTTGCTTTCCCTATTTGTCCTCAGTTCCTCCATCTGCCATGGAAATAGGAAGTGCCCAAACTGGTAAATGAGGCAATCTCACTGAACAAAGGTGCTTGACAGTGACACTACGCAACAGCCCAAACTGGTGTCAGCTTGTGAGATTTCACAGGAGGCAGAGAACTTACCTGTGTTCATCACTGAGAGCGAGGCTTCTGTAGTACCAAAAACCAAAAAAAAGTAACACAAATTACAAAAGTATTTTTCCATCTGTACTTTGGAAAGAAAAGGTGACTTCTGTAACTATCAGTTCTGCAAACTCAGTCTGACACCTGAAAGCAAAGCTGTGATATTTCTGGCCGTTCTACCAGTGATAACAACAAAACTGCAGCATCATAGACTATGCTGAATAGCCACAAAGTTGAACTCAGGCCTGGGGAGACTGGTGCCCTTGAACATCCTCCATCAGAAGAGCGTTCTTGGCCATCTGCAATGGGGAAAGGGTTTTTCCAAGAAGGAACTCGGGCTCTGTGCTGATCCTTGCTCTGAGTTTGCTGCTGGCAAAGCATCCCACTCACACCAACTGCAGAGGGGCAGTCTCATGTCTTAGCTGCTGCACACGTTTCTACTGGGAAAACACATTCCTTGTGAATTGTTTAAACGTTGGAACCTGAGCAACCTGGAGGCCACACTCTTTGCCCAAGGTTCTGCCTTTTTCAGGGAAACAAAGAGTGCTCACCTAAGCAGAAGCTGCAAAACTGACACTGAGGTCCTTCAATAGTTTGTGGTATTCTTGTTTGCCTGACAAAAAAAAGTTGGCAAAACTCAGGAAAAAAGGTAAAAATGACATCTTACCCCTTTTCTACTTCTGTTAGAACAATGCTGGGGAACGGCTTCACTCTATTTATAAGCCAGAAGAAAGCTGAGCCTGCATTGCAAAGGTACTTCAAGCCTACTGTATGGTATGGCATCGCCTAGACACAGTGGTGGGACAACAGCCAGAAGAGCAATGCATGGCACTCCTGTCAATAGCAGTTTCTTTCTATCTCTGAAACAGCGCAAAGAAATGAAAGTGCCACCAGAGATGTATTTCCATTCAGCCTCCCTCTATTAACATCTCTGCTTTGATAGAACAACTGTACATTTTGACATTCTGTCACTAAATGTCTGCATTTAGTTCTTTCTCTGCCTGATATCTAGTAATATTTTTTTTCATTGTCTTTAAATTTAAATATTCTATCTGTGGTGTGTTCCAAAAACTTGTACGTGTGAGTAGTTTCCCACAAGGCCAAACTTTTCTTTTGAAAAGGATTTGATAACAAGTTGAGTGGGCTGGCTGATTCCCAACCAATTATTTATTCAGAGAAATAACTTCTGCTTGTGAGCAGACTGCAGAGTCCTCAGGTCTGTTTCTCACTCAGAATTATTCATGGGCTTTCTCAGTGACAGATAGCTGGTCTGCAAAAATGTGTGTTTCACAATTTTTCACCCGAAGAAAGTCCAGTCACTCAGGGATCTAGGAACGTGACAATCTATTCAACAAGAAATACAACACTGTGCTGCACTTGGTATGCCGACATAATGCAATACACTATCATGTAAAAATACCTCAAGATGCTCAGATTCTAGTAAAAATACTGTGGTTTTTTAGTTAGCCTCTACCCAGACAGCTCACTCTATTTCTGTAAGGGGAATACCAGCAGGTCTGCTTTGAAGCGGCTCGTATAGCTTGACAAGGAACTGAATTGTGCTTCATGGACGCAGGCTTTATAACCAACATGAAAAGAAAGCCAAAACACAAGAAAGTTAATCAGAAATGATCAGTTGCTTCCAGGCTCTCTGGAAGTGAACTGCCAAGTAACATGTCTCCAGAAGTTACAGTCTTGGGGGGAAGCAGAGATGTACATACTACAATGAGTGATGAAACTGTATGTAGTATAAGATGCTACAGCGAGGATTTTCAACCATCTTGAGGGCCAAAGAGTCCTCAACGGCAACTCCACAGAGAGTAAAGACAGAAGTAGGAAATGAACACCGTGCTCTGTTTTCCTGGGGTAAAAATATCAGAAAATTGGACCAGATTACATGTTCAGATGACAAAAATCTTGACTGGTGTTGACAAAAATTTTAGAATCATTAATATGGATTCATCTGGAGCTACAGGGATCAAAACCAGCTTCTTGGACTTCAAGATGAACACAAAAAAGAATAACTTCCAAAAAAACCCTGATAAGGGCTTCCTCATCCCCAAAAATATATGCTTAATGTTAGTGCCTGACATTGAAGGAAATACCTTCTATTTGCAGTTAATCTAAGCACGAAGAGGCAATATCCTGATTGCACATGTATCATCATGCTTGCTGGAAAACATGAGGGTTTCAAACTAGCAAGTTAAGGAACAAAAAGTCAGTGGGCAAAGACAGGCAGAAGGAAAATTGTGGCTTTGTCATCCTTAGTGAGTGAGAGAGGAGTTTTCTTCTAAAAGTGAATACAGATGGAGACTTCCACTCTGTTAAGAAAAAGCAGCCTGTACAGGCTGTATTGCATTCTCTTGAGCCTTGTCTAAATGAAAACTGGCTTTTGTTCAGAGAAAACAATTAAGACAAAACAGTCAAAATACCGTAAGACATAAGTAGAATCTTCACTTACTAGAAGATGAGTTATCAACCACTCTTAACAGTCAATACCCAAATTATAGTAGGTGCAAGTAACGAGTAAAGAACTGACACAATTTATATTTTACAGATATTTAAAAACAAATGATGTGTTAAAAGATCCATCCTATATGTGATGTATATAACCAAAGGTCTACATGGATACTTTATGTACCAGTAACATAGGCAGATCTTCCAAGTAAGCCATCAGGAACTAAAGGCCCACAATGTGTTGCTATCTTCCCATCAGTGCTTCTCAAGGTTGATAAAGAGCGTTTACCATATCTTTATTTGTTAAAAACATTTATGCTAGTCTGATGTGCTTAAATGCTGATATATGCCATCCTAAATTTTTGTTGGCGGTCCCCCCTCGAAAAATCCCAAATCTGTATCTACTTGTTCTGAGAACTAGAGTCTTTAGATTTTGAGAGTTAATACTGAGACCCCAAAACACACGATATCCAACATGTATTTGTGACAATTAACTAACAAGGGGAATAGTGGATTTCTTCTCCAGAGGCAACCTCTGGTTCAAGACTTGATGATTTCTTCAGACATGTCATCTCATTAACCACAAACTTGCATTACATTCTTCTTTTCTTTAAAAATATACAAGATCCCTATCCCAGTAAAGTTCAATGGAAATCTGTCCTATACTTCATCAGGGCAATATTTCTCTTATTCAATATCATAAAGAGACCTTAAGCAATACCATCCTTGATATGATACCTCTTACACAAATTTATCCTGTGAATTTTTATTTCTCAGGAACAAATACGTTGTAGTTAGTTTTTATAAACAGTTACTTCACAAAGCTGTATATTTACACAGACATAATTTGCCAGTCCCTTTGTTCACTCGACAGCATCCAATTATCCTTTGAACTCTTTCACAGAACACTTAATTTCCCACTTTGACAATTCCAATCGTATTTCAGCCAACCTTTCTGTTAAGACTCTCTCTCCGATCTGTTAATAGCTCTGGCCTTTAGGAGCTGCAGAGCACTGACAATTCCCACTAAGACCTTTTAACATTGCACTAGGGCCTTCCTCCACAGCTGTGCTATGGCATCTTCCTCACCTCATTTCTACTACAACCTCACCTTTCCTAACTCAAGATTTTTTATTCCTCTCTTTGACTAATATTTTGTCACACAGGCAAGATCTGATTGACTCATATTTATTGCTGCTTGGTGCACTCTGTAAACCTTTACATCTTCCTTCTTACAAGTTATGACTATAGTAATATATATCCTGTAACCATGCATTAACATTCAGTCTATTTTTATTCCGCATAAATACTAGCACTGACACAGAATTGCTCTTGCTTCAGCACCAGGGGAGGATGGAGGAAGAGGCTGATTTTGCAATTAGTGATGTCCAGCTATGCTCCTCCAGAAGACGACTTCGGTTGTTGCACAATCAGGTCAATGCTGAATGTTTTAAAAACCTCCCAGAATTTTCTTCAGTATCCTTAAAGCAACTGTAATGTTTTTCCAAACACCTTAATTGTGTAAACTCTGAGAATACAAGAAATAGTTCAGATAATGACTACTATTTTGAAGAAAAGAAACAAACAGACAAACAAACAAACAAACAAACCAAACCTGTATTAGGATGGAGAGATTTCATTTATCTGAGGCACAAAGAGGTTTTGGAATTGTCCTTAGTAAATAGCTTCATGTTTAAGTACTAATCCACTTTAAAAAAAAATACACCTTAAATGTTTTCACTCTCTTTTGAAAATGCCTCTCTCTGGCCACCCAAGTAGATAGCACTTGTTCCAATCTGGCTGCAATGGAAGTAAGGTAAAGCAAAGGTCTATATGTTAAATGCGAGGGTACCCTCTAGCGGTGATAGTGCTGGCTTTTTCCGTGGGACAGAAGCAGTCCATTAGAAAAGGACAAAGTAGAGCTGTTCCTTGTATATTAAATGCCATCCCAAATCCAGGAGTTTGCTCTTTATACAACATTTGAATTTTCTTGTTCCACATTTTTAATTTAGTTTCTTTCTTGCTTCTGTTTTACTTATGTGATTTCTTTTACACTTCAAAGCATCCATACAGAGATTCAAACTATGACTTTCCCTAAATATGACAGTGGGTTTAGGGAATCAATGGAGTCATTTCAAAGAACCAAGATTATTTTAAAGTGTCTTTATATCTAAACTGAAACAATTTTCTTTTCAAATATGATGGCAATTTTATCAAAATACACTGCATTTTGATTTCTGCTGGTGCAGATTAACTAACTAATCAGCAAGAGGAATAAACACAGATCCGGCACACCAAGCGATCGCTCCTCTCTAGTTGTGACTGCATATAACAAAAACCTAACATCCTTCTGCTACTGCTTTTACTAACCTCAACATGAAAGAAAGCTGAGAGTAATAAGAAAACAGACTAAGAGCCAGTAGAATACAGAGCCTCACCATGGCGAAAATGAGAGCTTAGAAGCAACTAAGGAGCTTTGCTCATAGAGTATGGTAGCTTCTGTGCATCCAGCAATGTTCAGTCTCAAAATGCAAAATACGCAGCTTTCAGTCCTTTTCTCGAGTTAGGCTGTAGGTCAGCAATGCAGTACTGGGGGCTCATAACACATGGAAAATACCATACTCAGACTCCTAAGCAGCATTTAAATACATGCTTAAGCTTCCCTGAAAAAAATTTCTCTCTGCAGGTGGCAGTACCTTGTTCCACTTATTAATTTTAGTTGATAATTAAATGATTATTTTTCTTATAATTAAGCCTCAGTAGCATGGGTTTGGTTCTGTTTTCAAACAATTTATCTTGTGAACATCTTGCAACCATTCTGATCAAGATTCAGGCCTCTGTTTGTGTGTGTGTACAGGAATATGAAAGGACTGTCAGCTCCTATTTTTGTGCTCTGCTATCCTGTGGATTTGTTGGCGTTCAATCAAAGGAGAAGATTTCATTCTATATGTTGCTACAGAATGTAAGAAGTAGTACACAGCAATCACAGACAAAACTGATCAGAGTAAAAGGAGGGAGAAATTCATCCATGCTTCTTCCACTTTTTTCTTCCATTGAGAGTTAAAGGAAAAATAGACATGGTTTATTTTGGGCAGTAAAGACCAGAAGTACCACACACAAATCAAGATGGAAATTTGCTAGTCACTGTTGGCATCCTGCCGGGTAAGGGTACCAAGGTACAGAAGGGAAAAATGAAAACATTGGAGTACTTGGGAAAGTAAGAAGGACATTACTGAGGGTAACCCTCCCTCACAGGCAACACAAGAAATTCAGTTCAGGCTTCCCACACATCCTCAAGCAAGCACATCAAACCACATCACTTGGAAATATTTGTTTTGTGAAGTTAGTCTGAAAATGTCCTGGAAACCATGTTTGGGTTTTCTCCTGGCAGTTTAATGCTCTTGCTGCCAACCCAGGCTGCTAAGAGAAAATATATATTTTTTAACCTAAATCTGGTTTTCAAGCCACTGAATGACTTTCAGTCACCTGAATGAACTATGAAATTTTGTGTGAAGTTTCATTTTTCTTACTCAAAAGCAATTGATAGAAAATATGAAGATGGTTACGGCAGGCACAGAAATTAATGAAAATCAGATGTTGTTCCATGAAAATTCTGTAATGTAGGAATAAAACTGTGAAAAAAGTAGTTTGAATAACGTTTGCAATTTGCTGCAGGCTGACACCCAAAGTCCCATAGCAAGTGTGATTCTTTTCACTTCTGACAGTTTGAGGAAACGAAGTTCAGAAGCTACTTTCTGTTTGGGATACTAGAATGATATGCCAGTGGAAAAACAGTTATTAATGATATTAATGTTTTAATCTGTTTTAAGTCTTTCACCTCTGCTAAGGAAGCAGAGGTGAAATATCTGCCGATATTGTAGGTATAACTTACTGACCCATGTCTCAAGTTGTGGAACAGTGCAAGCTTCCCAGAAGCCTTTCCCAGGCTTGCAGGCTATTTCAGAAGTAATGACTCCAGCTCTGTGCTTTTGCTCTCAGAGAATGCTGCCAGCATGCCCAAGGCTGACGCAAGCAGGGAACTGCCTGAGCGCACTGTCTGATTCATGCTGGCTTTCTAATCTCTGCAAATTTTTCATCTGTAATTTAAGTCTTATTGGCACAGTGACATTCCCTTGCCAGCATGTCTAACTCAGTCAATCTACATGTTCAAACTTCCCTTCTAATTATTTCCAGGTTCTCTGGGGACTACTTTCAATTGATATAATTGTTAGTATTATATGTTAGTCCTCAAAGTATATAGTTCTTCGTATTTTTCTCAGTGCTACATAGATGTTGTTAAACTGCAGGGTATACAAAAGAGAAGAAACACTGTTCGGATATTTATATTCCTGTGTTTGAGGACTCCTAGAAAATCTCTTCTTGCTAGTCTTTCATGACCATGTGCGGAAAGCAAAGTGCAGAATAATATTCTAGCTTAACAACAACAAATATTTTAGTGGTAACTCCTTATTGTGGGACTTATTTATGTTTCAAAAATGAAATTACCTCTGTTATATCATTTTTTTAAGTAAAATCCATGAGTAAAAGCTTTTGATAGACAGGTTTTAGAGTGCAAGCCAAGAAAGGCTTATATATAAACAGAGATATGGAAATTATTTATTACTGTCACTGGAAAGTGTTACATAAACGTTTCTACATTCTTCGTGCCATCTGAGAACAAGTACCATTCTCTTTTGCCTCATACCAGGTGATCTCATATGGTAGACATGCTGAATTATGAGCCCATTCAGACATAAATCACTGTGGAATCTCTCAATCCATTAGCTTATAGGTGGGTAAAATGTTAAAATAAGGAGGGGTGAGAAACAGAGAACAAGTGACAAATAAGATGTTATGTAATTAACATCAAAATTGCTAATAAATGTCTTGTTATATATAGCTCAACATCAGCAAGACTGGCAGAACTGTCGTCTTTAAAAAAATGTTTATACTTAATAATCCTCATTCATTAATGCTAAGTAGCTTGAAACAGTTCCCAATACCCAGCACAGTGTTGTTGGCAAAGCAGCTTCCAATCCTGTGGAAATGTTCTATTTCTGTAATGCAGTTTAATCAGTATTAATACACTTCTTATTCACTGAAAGGCAGTAATCACCATAAAGACACTTGGTATTTATACAACAGCAATGTGTGTAATTCCATTGGAAACGCACTGCACTTCAGTGTTCAGAATAACACGGCTAAAGGCTTCTGAAAATTTGTCCCGTTAGATACAAATGTCTGTTTTCCAGAGCTTTCTAACTAATCTATACATATCTGGTTTGAGTTTAAGGCCAAGCCCAAGGAAATGTTATTTTGATTATTGAATTAGTAAAAGCTCAATTTTTTTTCAGTACAATACCTTCCACCAATATAGTTATTTCTCCCTTGTTAAATGAAATGTTTAATTGAATTAAGGAAATTCTCAGGGAAGATCTTATTTCTGTCAGCCAATGGCAGGCACACAGACACAAAGAGAAGATAGCTACTCTTTGACAATAATTAGGGCGTTCTGCAAGCATCAGAGAGTAGCTTTATATTTTATTTTGCTCCAGCAATCTATGTTTAGTCAAAAATGGATTAGAGATGTATCCAAACAATGAATTGAGGGACGAACTAAACTTAGGGTTGAATGCTTTCTTGTCTCAATCCAATTCCTCAAAGAGCTCCTTCTACATGCTAGGCATTTTCTTTGGCTTTGCTAACCCCCCTGGCCTCTGCTGACTCAAAAGCTGCAAAAGCTTTCAGCAAAAAAACTATTGAGCATTAAGCAAGGCCTTCTTCAGTCACCTGTGAAAACCATGGGCAACATTTATTCCTGGCAATCTAATTTTGGTTTAATTTTACCTGGGAAACGGAATGCCTCTACAGAAAGAACAACATTTACACCTAACCTTCATTAAAACTCTTCAATGAGAAATACAAAAGAAAATGTGCATTTGAACCTATAATTGGTTACTGCCACTTTTTTCCCCTCAAAATTTACATTCTTTCATTAATAGTAAATTTACCCTTGTTTTCACGCCATACTCTCTTTTCAGGTGTGTGGACAGCATGGCAAAACCTATGACTCTCACCTAGGCACTGAAAAGTAAAAGGAGCATTTTATGCTGTGCCAGAAGGGCTCTGAGATCATCCATACAACGCACAGGTTGTCACCCAAGCCAAGCAGGGCCCCTGTGAACTAACCTGACAGGAAAAAACAAGTAAGTGTCTGAAATATTGTCACTATTTAGCAGTTAGCACCTTGCCTGGGACTGGTCCAGGATGTCTTCTCTTCCACACTATGACAGCTGGGTCTGTCACAGACTTCCTCATCACCTTTATTTTTTCATTTTTGAAATCAAGTATGTCTTCAAAACATAGCGACCAGTACCTCTGATTTGTGTGACAGCTTTGTGATAAAGCTAACATGAAGCTAGCATGAAGAAAGAAAGGATTTTGCAACTCCCTACCCACTTTAAGAGGTTTTAACTCTATTTTTTTCTTCTCTAAGGAAAATGCCTGAATACCATCTGCATGAGGAAAGGGGGAAAAGGAAACTCGGAGCTGAGAAACCTGCTCCACCCTGTAAAAACAGAACCAAAACAAAACCATCCTCAAAATGCACAAAGAGCAGAGCATACGTGCATAAAACTCAGTAACCTAGTGATGATGACATTCTCCTATGAGGAGACTCTGTGTCTTTTACACAAAGCCATGACTGGATAAACTGGTCCTTGGAGACAGCACTGAGAAGTCAATGTTTCCTGCCAGATGGTACAGCACACACACAGGGCCTGTGGGAGCTCCCACAACTTCCAGCAGCCGTTCAGTGCCCCAAGGAATCCTCAAACACCAGAACAGAGCACAGCAGGTATTTCTGTGTTGGATTGGCACTTGAGCCAACCATGAAATGGCCACAAATACTTCTTGATGCAAACCCAAAATTTCAGATTGCTAAACATACCACACAGTTCTCAGAAAGATAAAGATAAGGATCTGATTTTGTTTTTATTTGTCAGCACAAAATAAAGTGTGAAGAGGCTGATAAATGCAAAGAGCACGATGCCATGGTTACCAGTGACATTAGTTCCCTGACTGAGCAAACTAGCTGCAGGAGTGCTTTCTGTATAAACAGAATTACTCAATTATGTTAGCTGTGTGTCTATAAAACGTGATGCAATTGGATTTCACAGACGCAGGATGCGGTTTGTGTTTGCTCTGTCTACATGTAGGCTCTTCAATAAACACTCTTCTGCTCTTCACAGCAGTCGCAGTGCTTTCATACCAACTGCACCTATCACCATCTTTATACCATCAAGAAATGGATTGACACTGAGCTGGCTGCAGTTGTGACTGTTCTCAAGTCCTCTCTCATAGTGTTCCAGATAAAATAAATTGTGCCAAAAAAGATTATATTTTTTCTCTCTAATGTAAAATATACACTTATGGTGCATAACATAGTAGACACCAAACACAGCATTGGGAATCTGGAAACATGAGCCAGCAACGTGCGCTTGAAGCCCAGAAAGCCAACTATACCTTGGGCTGCATTGAAGTGTGACCAGCAGGCTGAGGGAGGTGATTCTCCTCCTCTGTTCCGCTCTCCCTGAGACCTCACCTGGAGTACTGAATTGAGTTCTAAAGTCCTCAGCACAGGAAGGATGTGGATTTGTTAGAGAGAGTCCAGAGGAGGCCACAGATGATAGAGGGCTGGAGCACCTCATCTATGCAGACAGACCGAGAGAGCTGGGCTTGTTTAGCCTAGGGAAGGGAAGGCACCAGGTAGACCTCATAACTACCTTCCAGTACTTAAAGGGGGCTACAAGGAAGCTGGGGAGGGGCTCTTTATCAGGGAGTGCAGGGATAGGACAAGGGGGAATGGTTTTAAACTGAAAGAGGGAAGATTTAGATTAGATATTAGGAAGAAACGTTCTCCTATGAGGGTGGTGAGGCACAGGCACAGGTTGCCTAGACAAGTCATGTCTGCCCCCTCCCTGGAGGTGTTCAAGGCCAGGCTGGATGGGGCTTTGAGCAACCTGATCCAGTGGGAGATGTCCTTGCCCATGGCAGGGGAGTTGGAACTAGATGGTCTTTAAGGTCCTTTCCAATCCAAACAAAATGATTCTATACCTGAGTCTTATTCCTCTCTCTCTGAAATGAAAACCATAGCATGATATTGCTTGGATTTATCTGGTCTAACTGTGGGCCAAAATCAGGACTAACTTCAAAGTCAGAGCAGGCTTCTGAGGCATGGGTCCGGCTAAGTTCTGTGTAATTCAAGGATGGAGATTTCAAAACTGCCCCAGGTCCCAGTTCAGTGTTTGATCAAGCTCACAGAAATATTTTTCCATTGGCTAGGTTTGTAAGATAAGCTTCTGTCTTAGTTTAGGAAACTATCACAGCTTCATCATCTTGCTTTGCCTCTATTTTCACAACTGCAAAGTGGGAATAATATTATAATCGTTTATCTTAAAGTGGCCAGAGATCTAATGATGAAAAGCATGGTGATAGCCGGTTAGTAATTTTCACTTGCATGATTCAAACTTGTCTGAGGACAGCAGCAATTTAAATGTAACCATGCAAAAGCTAACAGTTTTTTCTAAAAGTAGAAGGAAGAGGAATTAATCGTATTCCCAGATCAGTGCTGTATGCAGCTGCTGTTTGCAGAGGTGAGATGTCAGTTTGGATGTTAGGGATTTTGCACCAGTGACAGAAACCCAGAAAGGAGAATCCCAGAGACTGAACCATTCCCTCTCATGGGATGGAGGTTTCCTTCACTGAACATAGCGGAAATCACTGGGTTAAGAGTTGAAATACAAAAATTACTGAGGATACTTGATAAACCAGTAACAAAGCAAATCTTCTATGACTCCAAGGAGGATGCAAGCTCCTGCGGTGAATCTAACAGTTACTCTTGTCTAGTATGCAGGATGATATGAAGTGAAACTGCAAACTAGTCACAGGTACTTGAACGTTGAACAGCACCATAAAGCACTGACTGACGGCATGAATATAACTGAGAGCAGCATGACTTCCACCACTAGGACAAAGCGCTGGGGCCTGACTCTGGCACTCAGCAAAGATTTCTGCAGGACAAGAGGACAAGCTATGCCCTTAGAAAATACTGTCCTGGATAGGAAGCATTGATCTACTGTGCGCTTGTGTTAAATCCAGACAACATATGCATCTGGGAATATCTGAGGGTCCAGCTCTTGGCATGCATAGGAAATGTGAGGCAAAAAGTTACCTGGGGGAGAACAGAAGGTGTTTGATGGGTTTATTCAGTTTGTATCACAAGCAAAATGATTATATATCACACCTAAACAGCAGCACTGCTGACAGTACTTATCAATGGCTGCTGTTGCCTAACACTATAGTGACATGGATTTTATGTTCATAAAATAAATTACTAAAATTGCCTTAAACCCTTCTTCATGCCAACGTGGCATTGAAAATTAAAGGAGCCATACCCATCAACAGCCTGCTACCAGCAGAGTCAAGTGGATGATTTCTCCCAGTGTCTGAGATGATGACGAAAATAGCATCTAAGTACGGAGTAAACACCCAAATCTTTCAATATAATTGCAGGAGATATTCTTCTGCATTTCTGCCTTAAGAAGTAATCCTTGATGGTCCCAGACTAATCCAAATGGATGCTAATCCAAATATAGCTGATAAGTATCATTTGGTAGGTTTTTATAAATAGCACTCTTTCGTATCTCTCTCCACATCTCTTAATGACTCTTATTGCTGAAAAGCCTTTGATCAATGCTACGAAAGAAAACCTCTGGAATCCCCATCTTCTCCTGTGTTACTTTCAGCCACTTCACTGTTGATAGTCTCTGTGGGTGACACTTCCTTAGGCTTCAGATGGTGGTCACAAATTCTGGAAATAGACTGGTTATGGTATCTGTATAACACACAATTTATAAGCCCTTCCCTGTTTCCTTGGTACATATAAACACAACTTCTGCTTATTCCTCCCTTGCCCCATAGTCATAGCATACAGCCTAGGACACCTGGGTACTGTCAATACTAGATTTATTGGACAATTTTTTGAGAAAATGTTTGTCACATTTTTGAAATATTCTTTTGGTCTTTTAATCACTGAGCTAAGTGTGGTGGTGTAAGAAAGAGGGTATTTTAGACAGCTCAAGAGTAACACAGGCTGTGGTATTTGGGCAGACTTCTTATCATAATCATCCCAGTCTTTGACAGGGATTCTAAGGAAGGTAGCAAGGGGAAGACGTAAACTGGGAGTCCAGTGTTCCTCCAGTAAGTTATATCTATCTAATCTCAATTTAATGACTGTTGAGTGGATGACAGGGAAGCATAACAGAGCATAATAGCGTTTACAGGAGTGCAAGTGGTCTTACACACCTCTGTCTAACCAAGAAATTGTACAGAGGCACTTAGGTCCTGACCAAAAGTGGTTTACAGCCCTTTTAGGTGAGACCTTCAATCCAAGAGGGACAACTGTTCCCTTAATGCTTTGACCATCCTTTATAAGCCATTCCCACTCTCTCAATGAGTAAACTAAGATAAAGGAGATTAAAAATAGAAAAATAATAAAGGATGAAAAGAGACAAAATGTGAAAGGACAACAACAGTAAGAATACTCTAATTTCATCTCCCAGTAATGTCTTTTGCTTTTAGTTCTTCACTGGTGGAGAAAGGACTACATGGGTCTTTGAAAGTGATTATTGTATACAATTTGTGACTATGTTAGATAAATATTTAAAACTAACGATGACGAATTTCTACTGAAGTGATACTGTTCAAATAAACCCAAGAAAACTCAAAGTCTTATTGTATACACTTCATTATCTGGTTTTTCATCTGAAATGAAATAAGCTGTAGTTCACCCCTCATTTATTTTTCTTTTCCATTCTGCATCTATCAATAGCAACTGTAACAGGAGGGCTGACGACAGTAACAGTTTAGCTTTATTGCCGTATACATCCCCTCTGCTATAAAAATGTTCCTATCTGCTAAAACTGCAAGTTCCTTAGTAAGTACAATGCTCACTTCAACAGATGCTACCCCAAAAGACACAACTCCTGATAGTGTTTGAAGCTGATCTTGTAGAATGCTAAGAGCTGAAAGTCAGCCCTATCTGGCTCGTACATTTCACACAGTATCACACAGTATCATAAGGTTGGAAGAGATTTTTGAGATCATCGAGTCCAACCTATGACCCAACACCTACACCTACTCCTACTTGTCAATTACACCATGTCACTAAGAGCCTCAACCAATCTCTCCTTAAGCACCTCCAGGGACGGTGACTCCACCACCTCCCCAAGCAGCGCACTCCAATGGCCAATCACCCTTGCAGTGAAGAACTTCTTCCTAATGTCAAGCCTAAACCTCCCCTGAGCATTTGCTCTGCTTTCAGAAAGCTTTTGCCTGGGTATAAGACCACTACAAAATTAGCATAGTAACGCTATAATATGGTCTCAAATTTCTACGTAGGAACAATTTTGACCTGGAAAGTTGCATCAAGAGTATATCTGCAGATGATTCTCTTTGGTTCAAAATCTTGAGTATGAAACGGTGTAGGATTTGGCACAGGTAATACAAACAGAGTAGGGAATCCCTTCATATTTCCTAGAAACATTATCAACAACCAAAATACACAAAGGTGGCAGGCAGTAAAAGCATTTTCTCTTTCCTGGAGAAGAGCACAGACAGGAAAGTCCAGAGCATGAGGAGGGCAAGCGCCTGCCCTGCGACTCCAAAGTCAGAATGTTTTCAGTAGGTGTCTTCAGTAACCCCCACAACTGGATTTCTGAAGAAAACCACAATGCAAAGAGCTACCATGCACTTGGCTTCTTCCTGGCAAGTCAGCAGGCCCGTCCCTTGAAGGTTTCTAAGTGTGTTGAAAAGAATGTCTCAGCTGAAATATTCTCCCTGATGGAGGAGGCAGTCCATCACTGGGATTATCTCTCAGACCATAATGATTCTGGATGTCCCAAATAAGGCAAATACATTTTTTCACTTCTCTTTAGCATGCTGCTCTTTTGATTTTTATGAGCCAGGTACCTATTAACATGAACGCATATAAAAATTTGCACATGGAAATGTATTTGGAAAAGTACACATTTTACTTTTTGAAAGATAAAACAGAATATGTGTGTGTACAATTTCATTTCCATTCACATCCTTCTTGCTTCATATCTACCCATCTAGACAGAGGGAGAGCTACGTACATTGCTTTATCTTTCTTTCAATATATGAAGCAGCTCGTGCATTTTTCTAAATATCTTTTACTTAATACAAATGTACCTTACACTAGTATCAGTGTCTTGGAAAACAGCCATTTTAGCAACCGGCTTAAAGATGTTGTTCTTTCCTAATGATAAAAGCAGTAAAAATGGGATTTGATGTGTCAGTACTCAAGATAATCTCTGGGCAGAACACCAGGAGGCAGGTATAGGAAATCACACTATAAGTCTGGCTGCCATTTTAAATAGTGAATTTTCAGTGACTATAAGTTAACCTATTTTATCACAGTAGCAACTGTAATCTCTTCTCACCTCTGCTTGTTTTGGGTATTTCTAATGAACTCATAGCTGGGAGTTAAGTGCTAGACAGTAATTATACATAGGACTGAGTGCGGAAACCACAATTGTTTCCAATGCACATATTTAGTTTTCACGCTTTCTGTTGATGTTTTTTTGGTGTCCCATCTGTGCATCCCTCTCCACCCCCCCTCTCCTGGCACATCTTTTATATCCACTGCCTTTCATGGTTGCAAATACATTTTTAAAGACTTGACAGAATATGTTCAAAAATCCCTGCCCATGGCAGGGAAGTTGGAAGTAGATGATGTTTAAGGTCCCTTCCAACGCGAAGTGTTCTATGATTCTATGAAATCCAAAATGTGACTTTAGGTGGTTACTTTGGGAATCTAGAATGATTTCTTCTAGGTCATAATTTCTGGAAATCAGATGCTTGTTCCCATCTCTGCTAAGACTCAGCGGAAGCTTCCCATTCCCTATCACCCCTCACTTACAATAATTATAGTAGGGAAGTCACGTTAGCTGCCTACAATATTGCAACATTCCAAAAAACCCAAAAACGATTAAAAAAATGCATTTGAAATTACTACTGCTTTTCATCAGTTGCATAGTGCACAATAAAAAAAAAGCGCCAATATGGAGGCTGATATAATTCAAGAAATAAAAGGTAAAAAAAAGAAATCAGAGATGCTATAACACAACAGAGAATTAGAAATAAAAGCAGCCAAATCAGTGTTGGTTTGAAGACATTGTTAAGACATCAAAACATTGCATACCATCTAGTAAACACAGCAGGGTGCAGGGCTCAGCAGAAGAGGTGGTATTTAAAGATAGCTTTTCTTCTCCATATTTTACCACAACAAAACAGCAGCTCATAGTTGACCAAGCCATGCCTCCATCGGAACACCTAAATGAACTACAAACACACTTATCATACAAGTACAAAGAATGAAAGAGCTGGAAAAATTTTTTGGCTGATAAAAGTCAGAGTTTGAACCCAGACACTTACTTAAACAGTGACTCCATAGTTCAGAAGAACTTGGATAAGTAGTGCTGCTTTTAATCCTCCTCTCTTATCTCCCCAAGAGTAACATTTCAGAACTCTCATCTATCAGTGTGGAAAGAAAGTAGTTCATCATTACTACCACCTTTCCACAGACGGGATGGAGAAAGTTCCAGGAGTGAAAAAATTAGGATTTCAGTTTTTCTGGGAAGAGTGTCCAGTTGCCATTTAAGAGAATATTTTTCCTTTGGTGAAAGAGGGAGGATTTGTTTCTGTAGGACTTGCTGCATTTTTTCGTGGAAGCTGTTCATTGTCCCACCTCACCACACATCTGGCACTCTCTCCTTGGACTTTTCTCCAGGATTGTGTTATGTGAACTCACAAGGGAAGAAGACCGTGGTATGTTGTAGACACATGTCTCCATGTAACTGGAGACATCCAAACTCCAGCGCTGTTCTCAATTTCTTTTATATCCCAATATCACAATACTCCACAAATAAAACCACTAATTGTTGAAAACAGTCAAGATTCATTCCTACAAAATTCAGGGTTTGAGCAGAGATAACATAGCTGTGATGGTTCAGAGACTCAATCATTGAGCTCCTTCAGCTTGACGCATCTCCCGACTAATGAGTATAAATTCAGTTACTATGTCCATCTTGTCTACGTCACCAAAATGTGAACAGCCTGCCCAAAGTCTCCCTTAGAAGATGGTGTGGATGATAGGAAGTGTCAGGGACATACACACCATCACAGATCTGCTTATGGAAACTGATATGGGGCTGGGGAACAGAAAGACCACTGGAAAGTCATTTGAATCAATGAGAATATGCAGCTATGTTGATCTCTACAACACAGAAGTGAAATGATCTAATAAAAAAGCAGGTGTGGGTTGCATTATAAAAATATCTATTTCAAATCAAAGATGATTCTCACATGAGAATTCAGTCAGGAAGTCATGGCTCCACGATTTCATATCTCTAACATCCAAATGATGTTACTCATTCACAGCTTCACTGCAATATGAGATCTGACAAAAAGAGCTTCATTCTGCGGTCATGGAGGAATAAAAGATTTTTCTTTAAATAACAAAAATATTTCTCAGCTGGATAAGAGCTGTGATAGCATCTTTAGATTTCAGTTTGGAGGCAGTTGTTCTCTAACAGTCATTGCACAGGTAAATACAGTCCATTTTCACAGCCAGATAATCTGAAACATGAAGCAGTTAAAGGGCTTGATCACAAAACAAATCCATCGCAAGAGTACGGAAGAGAAAACAAGCAATCTCCCTATTATTATTTTTGTTACAAGGAAGTATTCAAGAAAATCATCGCTACTTTTACATTTTCACTGCTGTAACTCAGGAGGAGCACCACTAAGTACACCACCACCTGCACCACTCAGAAGAATTTCCAAAGCTGATTTTCAATGAGGTGTTTTTCTATCTTTAAATTGAACTCTTTGTGAAAAAACTAAAGACTAGTTTTAATGAAAGATAGTCAGGATCTGCATGGAAAACCTAATAAAAGTTTTTCTGTGTTTGGTTATATTTTTTCTCCAATAAAAATCTATTTTCTTTAACATTTGAGGTTTCTCAGTCTGTTTTCCTCTGAAATTTTTACAGGGAAAAAACCAAATTATTTACTTGACAATCTCTAACCCTCAAGATCATGTTTCCTTGCACTTGCACAACGAGAAATATTGAATACAGCCCATACAAAACCTTCCATTGCTGGGTACTTCACAGAACTGATTGAAATTCAGGTCTGCCCAGTGGCAAATTTTGATAATTCAGTATCAATTTTCATCACAAATCAAGATGAGAAACTGAAATATTCATAGAGTCTGAATAACAAAATGAACAGTTTTTCCTTAAAGAGAATTGACATTTCAAAGTCATTTAAATGCTTGTTTTCTTCCTTGGACATACCTTCTCCTGGAAGTTAGTGTGGGGACTTGTATCCCATTTTTTCCTCAGACAGATATTACACCAGTTATGCCGTGTGTGTGTCCCTGCCCCAAATTCCTCTGCTGTTTTTATCAAAAGAAAAAAAAACAAGCCAAAAAATTCTCCAAAAAGCAACAGTTACTTTAATCCAGAGCTGCTTCTGACAGCATACCACTATATTTTTAGATTAAGACTTTAGGTATTGAATGGAATTTCAAGATAAAACAAAAAAGATTTACACCCCAAAGTAACCAAGTGAAAAATAATCATTAATGTCAAGATCACCTCAAGACCCAGATTTAGGATTACACTGTAAACTTGAAGCTATGTCTTTCCTCTCTCTCACCACAATGCTACTGTTTACTGCAGGCTTTTTCTTTAGGTGATTTTCTAGGGAAAAAGAATAAAGCAAACAATTTTTGACCCAAGGCAAACCAGGAGCAATTGCAAGCGTCATATTGTTCATGGAACCAGAAAAAATATTTTCTTTTTTCTTTTAAGCCAAGTCCATTGGAACAAGCTACAAGCTCCAATAAATGGGCCAAAGGACCATGACTGTGCAAACAAACTCCCAATCCACCCCGAACTTGTGCCGGATTTGCTGCTCCAGCTGGATCCCTGTGAGTCGATGAGGCCTGATGGGATTCATCAGAGGGTACTTAAAGAGCTGGCTGATATCATAGCAAGACCTCTCTCCATGATTTTACACTGCTCTTGGGAAGCTGGAGAGGTACGAATTGACTGCAAGCTGTCAAATGTTGTCCCAATCTACAAAAAGGGTAGCAGGGAGGAGTAACTACAAGTCTGTCAGCCTCACTTCTGTGCCTGGTAAGATTATGGAGAAGTTTATTCTGGGAGCTATTGAAAAGCAACTAAAAGAACATAGCCATTGGTTCCAGCCAGCAAGGGCTCACAAGGGGAAGATGCTGCTTGAAAAAAATTAATTTCTTTCCATGGCAACGTTACCCATCTATTTTAACAAGGGAAGCCAGTTGATGTAATCTTCCTGGATTTCAGTAAAGCCTTCGATACAGTCTCTCACAGCATCCTCCTAAACAAAATGTCCAATATACAGCTGGATAAACACATAATGCAATGTGTGAGCAATTGGCGGATGGATTGGACTCAGAGGGTCATAGTGAATGGAGTTAGATTGGGCTGGCGATCAGTTACTCACAGGGTTCTGCAGGGATTCATCTTATGGCCAGTACTCTTTAACTTCTTCATAAATTACTTGGATGCATGACTTGAAGGTTTAATTGACTAAGTTTGTGGATGACATAAAATTGAGGTGAGCTCTTGACACACTCTTGAGGGCAAAGAGGCCCTGCAGAGGGATCTGGACAAATTGGAGAGCTGGACAACCACCAAGCGCATAAAGTTTAACAAGGGCAAGTGCTGGATGTATATACAGACTGGGGACTGAGAGGCTGGAGAGCAGCCCTGCAGAAAGGGATCTGGGGGTTCTGGTCCACAGCACATTGAACATGAGCCAGCAGTGTGCCCTGGCAGCCAAGAGGGCCAACCATGTCCTGGGGAACATCAAGCACAGCATTTCTAGCTGGTCAAGGTAGGTGATTGTCCTGCTCTACTCCGTGCTGTTGCAGCAGCACCTTGACTACTGTGCACAGTTTTGGGCACCACACTATGAAAAGGATATAAAGCTTCTGGAAAGTGTCCAGAGGAGGCCACAAAGTTGGTGAGGGTTTCAGAGGGAAAGCTGTATGAGGAATGGCTGAAGTCACTCGGTCTGTTCAGTGTGGAGAAGAGGAGACTGAGGGGAAACCTCATTGCAGTTTACTGCTTCCTTACAAGGGGAGGAGGAGGCACTGATCTCTTATCTCTGGTGACCAATGACAAGACCCAAAGGAATGGCAGGAAGATGAGCCAGGGGAGGTTTAGGCTGGTTACTAGGGAAAGGTTCTTCACCCAGAGGGTGGTGGAGCACTGAAACAGCTCCCCAGGGAAGCTGTCACAGCACCAAGCCTGACAATATTCAAGAAGAATTTGGACAATGCCCTCAGACACATGATGCGAGTGTTGGGGTTTTCCTGTGCAGGGACAGGAGCTGGACTTGATGATCCTTGTGGGTCCCTTCACACTCAGGACATTCTATGATTGTATGAAATCTCAAATTGCCTTCACAGCATTGTATTTCCCACTCAGCTCATGAACCCATACTGTCCAAAGGAAGCCTGCACTGTGTAAAATACTCAGGTAACTGAAATAATAGGAGAAAAGGAGGAACTGACCTTCATGTGATCCCATGAGCTGTGCAGAAACTGTCACTTAGCATTTAATTTCATTGAAACGCATGGCTGTGTTTAACATAGTAAGATAACCTGGTTTCCCTGTTGGGGTGATAGGTGTTGCCCAGTGCAATGAGTCCAGAGGTTTGGGACATACTGATTTATTTATTTATTTATTTATGGCAACATATTATCCCAGGGTCTTCTGGGCGCTCTGCCAGGCAGAGTTTAGTGAGATGCTATCGAGTGGCAGTTGAGACAAAGCATACCGATTTGTTACTGGCCATTTTGTCACTTTTCTGATAGCAGAAGTAACTCACAGAGACCTTGTCACCAACAACAATCTCATGGGGAATGCTGCAGGAGCCACACGAAAGTGTCATCTTGTCCCTCTGACATCCTCCACATTATGTTTGGAATATGAATGTGTACGTTAATTATAGCCAGTCAATGACTCACAAACCAAAATGACTCTTTTATCTCATGCCCACACAGAGTAAGTCGTGCATGTCAAGACGAAGGCTGTGTCCTCACAAGCACATCAACAGCCTTTAAACACCACACACGAATTTGCACGTTTGGAATGCTAATTTCAATCAGCAAAAATGAGGAAAAAATATTTAAGGCTTTTCAGCAGGATTTTTGTTTTCCAAGTAGATATCAGAGAAGTGGGTGTACGATGAGCTTCAGACTCCACGGGCACACACCCTTAGCCAAGCAGAATTAATCTCTATAGCAGTGCCAGGGTCAGCAATATAAAGCAGACATTTATACATGCAGGAAAGTTCAACTGTGCTAGAGGCTCTCCCTATCAGAAAAGTGAAGGTTACTTGTGATAACCACAGAGTTATAGCAAGTTGTCTTTAGAGATGTTTTATAATAACAGCAAATAATAATTTTTACTGTAGGGTCACTTTTAAACCTATTTGAAAATGCATTACGATTAATAGTGTATTAACAGATTCAGCATAAGTGAATGTTAGGATATGCCCAGGACAAATGAAATGGAAATCAGTCACTCCAAACTGATTACCATCATATCCGGTCTCCATCAAGGGCCAGTAATTACCTATATTTATCTCGGAGGCATTTGCCTCTTATGTGTCCTTTAATGTATAAATAGAGATGAGTGTACAATGTCTTCTGTATAACTACATCAGTGAGTCAAAGAGCAAGAAGAATGATTTTTTTTTTCTTGCCAATATA
This sequence comes from Neomorphus geoffroyi, assembly GCA_033558235.1. Lineage (NCBI taxonomy): Eukaryota > Metazoa > Chordata > Aves > Cuculiformes > Neomorphidae > Neomorphus > Neomorphus geoffroyi. The sequence goes on along the minus strand of JAUMJM010000005.1, from coordinate 96,105,022 downwards.
GGCAAGATACTATTTATTAGCAAGTTCAATGCAAGATTGGGTCACAAGAAATTCTAATTAGAGAGAGAAAGCTTTTTCACCATGAAGCTAGTTGAAGACAGACAGGGGCCCAGAGAAGCCATGGAATCTCTTTAAGCTCTGCTAAACAAGGCCCTGAGCAACCTGACTGAACTTGAGGTGGGCCTAGATTTAAGTAAAAGTTTGAACTAGAGGTTTCCAGAGATCTTTCAGCTTTAAAGTATTACGTATCTAACAGCCAACATGGCTCAAAACAGAGAGGCATCTCTGGGATATCCAGTAGCTGAGAAGCTACATGAAACTGTGCTCACACCCTATTTGCTTTTCTTTGAGGCCAAGCTATCTCCCTTCTCTTGTTGGTAAATCATTTTAAAGTTGCTCTGAGAGGTTATAGTACATAACCATAAAGGAAAGTTGCATTGTACAGACACTGTAGAATATTGTACTTGCAGGAGCATTATGGGCTTAGGCAATAGAGGGAAAAGGAAAATGCATCATACTTGTAGCAACATCATTTAAATCCAGTTGGTATACTTGCATTTATCTACAGTGTTTTCTATCAGAAATTACACATTTTTCCTTCTGCATAACAATAACGATCAGCAGCAACATCTGGTCTCTTGATCTTAATAGCACTTTCATGTGGTCATAATGTAAAGTAGAGGAATTGAAATAGAAAATCAAACCAGAAATGGTAATTTGACACTTGAAACTTTACTATAGCTGTTCAATTTTAAGTCATTTTAACTACAGATTTCTGTTGTGAGATTATATTTTACAGTGATACTTTATTCATCTAGAGACATTTTCCTAGTCCTTATCACTCATGATTTTGGGGGATTATACTTATTTTTCTTATTCTTTTTTACAGAAGGCTGTGGATCTGAATTCACTTTGAATTCAGGTTTCCCTGTATACACTGAGCATCTCCACTCACTGTTCTCTTTCGTGCAACAAGATGAATAGATGTGTGCAGACTTCGTCCCAGATGAGGCACACACTGACTTGCAGGGTTGCTGGTGTCTTTGCTTGAGCTTTGACATCAGGCATTTGTAACAAGGTGTTTCACCAGCCAGCACAACCAGGGATGGAAAAGTTTATGCACAGCACTGACATTTTAGCTAACATTATCTTCTACTTATCTGACCAAGTTTAGAAAGGGCATATGCTGAAAGCCCTCAGTGGATGAATTAAAACATCTCTCCCAATGCCTCTGTTTCTGGTGGTGCACATTTATGTCCACACAATGCTTCAAGTAACTCATTTCAAGCGACTACCCTTCAGTAATAAAAATGCAATGCATTCCAAAACTCTAAGGAGGAAAAGGTATAATCCTGCCAACCTTGTCACAGAGTTCTTTGGAAAACCATAAAGCAAAAGACATTGCTCAGAAGATGCTTCAGCTCATCTGTAACTCAACTGCAAATGCAGCTGTGATTGCATGGTAGTGCTTTAAGTGTTCCTTGAAGGATAATCTTTAATTTGTACATTAATTTATATAACTTTTATCCCTAGGAACATCAAACAACCTCTTATTTTCTTCATCCCAAAATAATATTTACTATAGAATCACAGAATGGTTTTGGGCTGGAAAGGAACTTAAAAATCATCCAGTTCCAACCCCCCTGCCATGGGCAGGGACATCTCTCACTAGACCAGGCTGCTCAAGACCACATCCTTCCCTCTTTTTATATTAACTATGACTTTCGTCCTGAACAAAGGGAAAGGTTCACAGTTTTAGAGAAATATTGTCCTGATTTTCCCTTCAAATAACACCTTAGCACTCTACGAAAACATCTTCCAAAGTTAACGTAGTTGATGCTGCTGAACTGCAAAAGGCACTGTCCAGCTTTTACTCACCTGACACAACAACTGGACATAATCCAACACTATCCACTGTCTGATCACCCATTTGTCCCTCCTATCTCTTCAGTCAGATTTAGAGAAAAGCCTTGGGCGTTTTTTTGTTGTTTAATTTGCCCAGCTCCTCCAAGAAACCTTATTTTGTGTTCCTTTGTAGCACCTCGAGTCATGGTCTCACAGTGGCTACAATTCATAATAATTCAGGAAACAAGCTAGTTACCTACAAATGGATTGAATATTCACAAGCACTTACCACATAGCTGAGATGAGCAAAATGTTTGCATCAAGTCTCCTATTTTGTTATTCCTTCTTCTGATTAACACATGATGCGCTTCCTTCTATCCTGTGGTTAGAGGTCTGAAACTTCTCAGCAAAGAATTACAAACAGCTGTTGTTTCTTGACTTAACATTTATTATTTCCTTAGGAAAAGAATTCAAACATTTTCTAAAGATTCTTATTTCCAGTGATATCAAATAAATTACAAGTATAGGCTGATCCCAAAATCTCATTTACTGTCACGGATTTGAAAAAAACCCTATTAAATAAATTTGGGTCAAATATCGCTTTAAGATGAATAAGAGAGTTACTGTTGGCTTCAGGTGTCCAGAATTACACTTTATATCTCCACCAGCGTAGAAAACATCAAACAATCCCCTTCTGCCCTACACAAACTAATTACTCCTTTTTTTTTTTTTTTGCTGCTACTAGGCAATAGTAACTGTAAATTGGACAGATGTCCATTTTGGTTTATTTACAGAGCAACTTCATAGTACAACTGCATACATCACAAGTATGCTGGGAAATCACTGGGAGAGGAAGATATTGTAAAAAATTACAGAGGTTATTTTCTGTAAGTACCGAGTTCAACCAAACAGTTATAGAATATTAGCAGCTTCAGGCTAAAAGGACAAATTTCAGCATAAGGTTTCAGACCTGGTAAATTACTGAATTGAAAGCTATGTGAAACATAAAAAACTGCCTGGAGTGCACTTCATAAGTATAATTTGGCAAAATGATTTGTAGCCAAGAAATAGAAGCAGGAAGGGACCAAAGAAACAAAGAAGTCACAGGAGGAATTCACTGTGTGTTGTCAATGGCCGGACCATTTCGTTATACCACTGGCCATCTTCACAGCATCAATCACAAAACAAAGCCTGAGCCAGTGATCATACTCGTATCTTAACTCTGGATGTGAACCATACCCAAAATGTTGGCCATATGTTACTTATTTTGAAAGAGCTTTCAGTGGAAGGAGTTTAAGTAGTTAGACTGAGCTCTTCTGAATACAATTCCTGTGAAGCAGACACAAAATAAGTAGCAGCAGTATGCATGGCTGAAGGCAAAGGGAAGAGAAAAAAATGGAAAGAGGGAAGGAGGAAAGCAAGCAAAAGGACTACAGATTATTCAACCTTCTACCCCCATCTTTTTTCTTTTTGAGAGAATATTTGAATGTGGGAATGCAGTTTAAATTTGACTGTTTGTCATTAAAAGCCAGTCTACCCAATACACAGAGCAGATGGGTAACTTTCAATAATCCCTGCAATAAGAGGCAAAAGCATTAATGATACAAACTCATAGACCTGCCTCACCTAATTCTTTGATACTTTCTCTTTCCCCTTTCCTCCAAAAATAAAAAAACCCTAAGCTTATATTTAGAAAAAGAGTAACAAGGTCAGTTGTTATTTTACTGACTGACCTTAAAGTACTCATTTTCTACCCTAGTTCATTTACAGCATTCCTTAAATAACACATGCAGATCGGGAAGCCATTGTGGCACTTAATTCAAGGGGTGGAATTACACCAGTTTAAAGCCGTAGAGGATCATATTTATGACACTAAGTAAATGGGGTGGGAGAAGAACACACAAGAACTCTACAAAAACCACAATGATTTTAAGAGTAAGTGCTGAAAATTCAAATTCCAGAGCTGGCAATTGAAGAGAAGCTCTTCTGACTCCCTGCAGGTTTCTTTTCAGGATGAAGTTTAATTAAGGTGGGTTGTTTATTTCTTTCCTCACAGGAAATTCCCTCTGCATCTGCCAAACAAAATGATTCTTTTATTTTCAGGAACAGGGATTCAAAGGAATCCCCAAAGCATAGGTTTGTACTAAGTATCAAACATATTTTTAAAGATTTTATTTGTCTTGTTTGAAACTCGGACATTCATCCAAAGCTAGCCATCATTTTGCCTCTGCATTGCTAACACAACTGAAGAAGTTAGTGGAACACATAAAATACTGCAATAAACCACAGTTTGCCCTACGGCACTTCAAGTTCCCTTTCTAAATTAGTTCAGGGAAACAGCAATTGGGTCACTTGTTTTAGATCTTCCAATAGCAAAAAGTCTGATTTTACTGAACCTAGTAAAGAAGCCTAAATTGTCAGTTAATTAACGCAGCCATTTAACTTTAGAAAATTAATCAATTCCCAGATGTGAATGTCAAGGTTACCTTGAGTCAAGAGCATTGTAGAAGAATAAGATTTTATCAATATCACCACACGCCATGATAATTTGAAAATAAAACATGTAGGAGAAGAACCCCATTTCCCCTAAAATCTGCTGCTCTACCCACAACATATACGAAAGAAAACTTCAGCAGGTAAAAGCAGAAAGTAGTACTGGCAGTACCTTAAGGTAGTTTTGTAACTATCAGAGACACAGTGATTATTTTTTCTCTCCCAAACACACAGGAGAAAGTAGAATATACCACCAGTTTTTGTTTTTTTTTAATAAGGAAAAAGTTCACTCAGATTGAAAGCTATATAGCTGTTTAGAAAAAGGACTAACATTAGTCACAAAGCATGACAAGTTTAAATAGTACCTAGACCACTAGCACAAATAAACTCTCACTGCTTTGTAGCACCCATGAGAGTGAAAAACATACAGGTCTCAAAGGTGATACTCCCCCAGTCCCAGAAAAAGAGGAAAGATTTGGAAATGGATCAACACAACAGTTCTGCCTAGAAAAGTTAATGATTTTATGCTCGCTCACTCATATAGGTCAGAGATGCACCAGTGAAATAACTACTATGATTGCAGCATCAGTCTGCATCGTTCCCTCAACCAAAGTCAGCCAGGATAGTTCCCTGCAGACTAATTCAGCTTGTTCAGTAGGATAAAATGCAGCTACATTGCCTTCAGCTTCTGAGCTGGCTCAGTTATAGCCACGTGCTAATGTGGCTATACTGCTCCTGGCACGCAAACGAGCTTTCTCAGCTCTGTCCTGCCTCACATACTCTCAAAAGAGCATGAATTTCAAAGGCTCAGCTCAACCCCAGCCAGAGACACAGTAGGCAGACTCAGCGTGGGACTGAACAGCTTCCAGCAAGAAGCCACCCTCAGTAGGAATTCATAAAATCCAGCAGCAAACAGGAGTGTGCAGGGAAGAGAATCCTGACCAGGACACATCACCACTATGGGAAACTCCACAGGTGCTGCAGAGCTGAGGGTCTGGGAGCCCTAGCCACCTTGCCAATTGCTTCCTTCCCTGGAGAATCTCTACCAAAAATGCTGATACTGAAAGGAAAGTTTAAATGTGTAAGTGTTCATCAGCACAATCTACCCTACCATATGCCAAAGGACTGCATGAATGTCATGATCTGGGGGATAATGAAGAGTAACTTAAAGAAAGAAAGCTGGAGGGATAAGAAAAGGGAAGGGGAAAGAAGGTATAATAGGCCAGTGGTGGAAAAACAAGTTGAAATTTGAGTTAGGGAAAAGGATGTGAAAGACATTACTTTTCTATACAATACCTCTACATTTGTTGAAGACAAATTTGTCTAAAATTATTCCATATGTGCTACTGCTTCTCTAAATAAACAACTCACAACCGCAACATATGTAAGATTTTCAGATTTCATGTTCAAATGGCCCAAAGCAAAGCACAGTCAGCCCTGAGCTGCAGCTTCACCAGTCCACCATCAGAAAACAGGAGAGCTTCTACAGCCTTGTTCCATAACAGAGTATGCAACAGGTAATCATGCACCTGCTTTGTAGATCACCAAAAAACTTGCATAGATAACAGTGTGCCATATGAAAGAAGTGAGATTTTGTTTGGGCAAAACCTACCCATAAAATGGTTTAATCTACGAATTAAAAGAAAACCACTTTTAAGATCCCCAAAGCCTAAAAATTATTTCCCACAGTGAACTTCATTATCTACATTAATCCAAAACTTTAGGGATCTTGCAATGCCTGTCACACATTATTTTCGCTTCCCGGGATGTCTTTAGCAGTCTCCATCATCCGTGTTGTTCTCCCTACAGCCAAACTAACAGCCTCCCCTCTCCTACAAACTTATCTTCTGTATAACTGTAGCCAAGAAACTGGATTATTTAAGTGTTATACAGTCAACTTCATAAAACATTCTTTTTCTTTGTGGATGTTGCAGGTGATCACACTTCACAACAAGACAGGCACTCATGGGCTTTTTGGGTTCTGGTTTGCTTTTAGGTTCTGGATTGGGTTTTGGAGGGGTTTGTGGGACGGGTTTTGGTTTTGGTGGGTTTTGGGGGTTGTTTTGATTTGGGGTTTTTGTTTATGTAAACAGATGCATGGACACATGTGCTCAGTCCACGCAGTACAGATTGTGACAAGTGTTTTGACAAGTGATAGGCAGCGGTACTGGGTGTGGGTGCCCAGGTGTTGGCTATGCTGTGAGGAGAGGTGGGAGCTCCTGCCAGGCACAGCCAGTTCTGGCCAGCTCCAGCAGCCCCAACCCAGGGCACAGCCCAACCCCTCAGGCTCCCACACACAACAGAGGGGAAAAACTGTCCTTCTTCAAAGCAGTAAACATACTGGCTTCCTTTGTGGGAGCAGTGTGTAAATATATATATATATATAGATATGTACACACACACACATAATGAGGGCTACCTCTCCAATGGAAGAAGCATTCCAGCAGCACAGCTGGAGCTTCCAGTAACAAGCTAAATAAACTCAGCCTGGTCCCTGTGAGCACATACAGCTTCTGGTGATGCAGCTTAAAGAATCATGGAATGGTTTGGGTTGGAAGACACCTCAAAGTCCCATCCCATTCCAACTCCCACTGCATCAGGTTGCTCCAAGCCTCATTCAACAAAGAAAAATTAACACATTCAATTTGATATGAAAGATATTTTTTTGTGTTTCTTCAGAGTCACTGAAAAAAAGTCACCAATTTGTAATAGATACCATTTTAAAGAAAAAAACAGACTTCCCAGGGATTTGACAGCAAAACTTAACTCATTGATATGGTTTAGGTAGGCAAGATAGCTTCTTTGGTTTTGTCACCCGCGCAGCAGTAGGGACTAGAGCTCACTTACCTTGAAGTCCACCCTTTCCAAGACAAGGCAACATGACTGAGGACAGCAGCTTAGGAAGTGGCAGAGGCAAAATTCAGAATCCATCAAATTAAGTAAGGAATTAGCACAATTTTAAACCCATAACTTCCAGGGGAGGGGGCAGGCAAATACCTTCATACCCCTTGCTAACACATTGACAAGCTCTCTTTGGCACAATTTCTACAAGTCCTTCCAATATGATGGGCACATAATCTTCTTCAGCAGTATCAGGATATAATTTTAAATGTGCATTGTTTATCCTTTCTGATATATTATACATACAGCTTAGCTGTCTCATAATGCAGAAGCAGTCCAAGCACATGGTTTCAATACTAACAATCTTTAGAAAACAGCCTCTCTGGTCTCAACCAAAACAGAGTGGTTTTTCTTCCTTTTATAGCTTTCAGAAACAACCTTATGCAAAAAGTGATTATAGTTGTAATGATAAAAAATGAGGGGAAAATGACAATAAATAACATAGTATCTTTTCTGAGCACATTGAGGGCTTTGAAGTTTCAACATGTGAAGAAAGGTCTTTTTTACCTCAGTGAGCTGGGTAATATGAAGTGTCTAAATAAGAAAAAGAAAATATCATCTGTCACTGCCATAACAGCAAGAAGATAAAATTATTTATATAGTCTGCAAATAGAAGAGCTCCAGAAAAAAGTCATCAAAGGAGAAATATTTTTGGATGAATAGTATTCAATAGTAGTTTAAAGGAGGAAAGAAAAAAAGTATGCATTGAGGAAAAGAACGGTAACAATTGAAATTAAATACTTCAAATGGTTACTGAAATATAATTCCTAAATTACCTAGGATGAATTCACAAATATCCCATACCCCCTCCTCTTCTTCTCCCTGCTGTTTATTTGGATGGACACAGCCCAAGGATTCTGCAGAAAGCAGGTCAGTACTCCAGACTTAAAAACCCAACCCGAGACAGAATCTGCTAGTATGGCTGCTTGTATCTCTCGCAGCTCTATTTCTTGTACTGTTGCCAAAATACCTAAATTGTCATGTAGAAAGTATATTCCCCTTTACCCTCTTCAATACATCTCAGTTTGGACCTGAGATGCCTGAATGCTACACTGGCTTAAGCTCAGAATAACGAAACTTCTTTCAAATCTCCCATACAGCATGAATACCTATGCAACACCTACAATACTTAAAGAGTCAAATTGGATAGAGTAAACTTTAAATCTCTATCTAGCAGTGCAGTGGAGCACAGATTCTGCAAAAACTATGTTAATGAGACCGTCTCATTTCAAACTAAGGAATAATAACATGGGAAAAAATTTTAGGAAATTAAATTGCCATACGTTTATACTTTTGCCAGTTGAATACGTAACATAAAACATACAATGTACAAGAATAGAGAACTTACACAGAACGATACCAATCCCTTTATTTCTCTTATTTCATGTAAATCAAGGCTTGAAATCTACATAGGAAATTTTGGGCCAAAAGACATACTGATATGAGCTGTAGCAGTTACAATCAAGCAATACAAGGAGAATGATTTGATTTTTGCTTGGTTTATGAACAGAAGCAAGGCTGTTATTTTGCTATTTTGCTTCATCACTGTGGGTGCATCTTCTTTCTCTTATTGCTCAGGGCTGCGATTTTGGGCAATTTGGGATAAAGAATCAGATCAAACCATTCAACAAAGCTGCAAGATATTTACGTGAAAACTGAAAGTGTATGAGAGATGGTATGGAGTAATCAAGAGATCTGTCCTCTCATCATGATTCTTTTTTCAAGTGATGTTCTGTGGTCTGATTAAGTTTCAAATTCTTAATCTGTTTGCTTCAAATTACTATATATATTATAAAGGAGAAACCAGGAGAAAGTTATTATTATTTTAAAAGTTAGCTAATTTTCTTCAATTGGGGCTTGATAATTTTTACATTTACACCTCTAGCGTCCCCTTCTAAAACAAGGTTAATCCAAAGAATCCTCATCAAAGGCATTTTTCAGCAGCTGGAAAATCTTTCCTGCTTTAAATCTTTCACTGGGAAAAGGACTGAAGACATTTTTCTATATGTTACTGAGAATATTCCATCTGGATTAAGTCAAATACAACAGATTTCAGCCCCAACAATTAGCACTGAAGGTGTTAATCATTAAGGACCTCGACAAAAACCACACCTTTACACACCAGGCACTCTGAGCAGCCTCCTCTCTACCAGTGCACCATAACATAGTATAGAAAATAGCATACCACACTCTCCAAGGGGAAGAGAGACACTGGATATATTGAGTGTCAACAACAAAGGAATCAGCTAAAATAATCATTATATGTTCTTTCCACTTAAATATTTTTTTCTTAGGAGACAATGTATAACTCTTAGACAGGATTTAATCTAAATTTGCAGACAGCATTTATATTTGTCTGGCTTTTCACTGCAGATATCATTAAAAGGAATGCAATAATACTTCGTCATCATCCTGACTAATCCCTAGAGAATGTAAATGCTTTGCAGATAAAATCCTTTCAGATCAAACCCCTGGTAGGCCACTAAAGAAATCTGGCTGAAAACCTGGGCTCATGACATCACCAAAACTTGTAGCAACTATGTGATGAATGACAGTGCAGCACTCCTTGGTAAACTTACAAAGATCTTAGCCTTGTCCTGATGACTCATCTGTTCCATGAAAGCTGACAAAACCAAAATATTGTCTCTGAAGAAGATTTCAAGGATTTGGCCACAAGTCAGCAAGGATTTTCACTGTGTTATTCTGCTGCTTAATATAGAACAGCAGAGAAAGACAGCAAGCATCAAAGTCTGTTGACTCACTGCTTTTCTGCCTTTCTAAGCACACTCTTTGTGCTATAAAGTTGCTGTAGTACTGGAGATCTGAAATAATATACAAAGCTTGATGAGATGCTTATAGTCCCCACAGACTTCATTAAGAAGGTGAAAACATAGTGAAAGCAGAGAAATGCCTGTGCAGCAGCAGACATCATTCCATCACTTCCTGCATTGCCTTCCAAAAATAATAGTTGCCTCCTTCAACTCCATGCTGACAGGCTACTACAAAGCTGGCTAATCTAACATAGGATGGAGATACTTTTAAGATGTTTCAAATGTTACCTACTGTTGAGAACAAATTTTCTAAGACTATTTTATTGTTTGCTTATCTAGACAGTCTTCCAGACGTCTAATATGAGTGTGTAAAGGAAGGCAAGCCAAAGGAAAGAAAAGGGGAAAAAAACCTCAACCCAAAACATGCACTTCATTTTCAGTTTTTTCTTTACTATTTCTGTTTAAAATCGCACTGTGTGTTTGTATTAACAGCCAGGGTGAAAACGCATTGTAAGAAATAAGCTTATGAATAAACTTTAGTTGAGACCAAAGTCCATGGAGCAAAAGTTTAAACACAGCACTGGGTGCATATGTCTAATGCCGTATGCACACTTGGGTACTTCTCCAGACAATACTTAAAGGTCACACTAATACATATTCATTAATAACTCCAGTAACTAATTGCTTAGCTCCACCTTTTCAGTGGACCCTCTTCTTGGATGATGCAGTTTTGGGGTATTTTTAATTGTCTATGTTCTATCAGAGTCTCCAGGGGCCACTGGATGAAGGCTTGTGATTTTCCTTGGCTATAACAGACCACAACATCCTTGTCATGAGCCCCGGTTGGGGCCCAAGCCCTACATGCTTTCTGTCCGCCTGCATCCTAAAGATAACTGATTTCCAGATAAAGGTACAACTTGTTGGCAAAGCATTTACAACTCACAGCTTAAGCAAAATGACAAATGACAACGCTTACCTCCCCTCACAATCCCCCCGTTCTTCTTTTTATACTCATTCATTTTGCTGAAGCTTTCCAAATTCGATTAATTCATTCCCAATGGAATAATATCTGTTCCGCCTCGGTACGGACATCCTCCTTCTCTCTAGTGATCACTACTTTCATTGCTCCTTTTGCCGTGGCTTTCTCTGTATCCACTGGTACAGCTGTTATTTGCATCCCTTCTACAACACAGGTAATCAATCTTATAAAACATGGGATTAAGCAGGGTAGAATCAATAACAACACAAAATTATCTAACACATAAAACAAAACACATTTTGCTCATGGACCTCCAGGTAACCAAGAAAGTAAATCCCCCTCTAGTTGTTACCAAGATTGGATTGGTACTTGGGCAATTTTGTGAATCTCCTTGATTAATTGTCTCATCACCATTATCGGCGATTTTTAGACAACAATTACTGTCATTTAATTTCCTACATACTCCTCCTTCTTCAGCTAAAAGATAGTCTAACACCATATGACACTGAAGTATAGCTGTCCTCATTTGGGTAATTTGATAAGCTAAAACATCTATGGCATCAGCTCTTCTGTTTGTGATAATTTCCAAAACTGCCCGGAGTCCAATTATTCTGTTTAAATTATGTATCATTTCTCAAGGCCCCACCAATAACTCCATGTGGGTTCCAAGTGGCAGGTCCATAATATTGGATTACGCTTCCAGGAGTTCACTCATCATCCCCCCATTTCTGGGAGTCCCCTCCTGTTAATACCCTGTCTAGACTCCTTTTCGTTCATTCCAAATCATCAGAAACTCATACTCACAGCTTATTTTCCCCTTGTATATGTATAATGCCCATATTATAATTCCATAATATCCTTGTAAAGTACCAACCCCTTCAGGGAAAACATCATCTTGACTAATGGTGTTGGGAAAGTATGTGTCTTTCATTTCTCACAGGATGTAAGAGATTTCCACTAGCAGTTTGTTTTCACTGTCATTTTGCGTTCTTTGTTTTCCACCCACAATGAGTTTGGTTTGTTTCTGTTAAATTGGGTGTAGCTCAAAATCGTTTAAATCGTTTAATCTGTCCAGCTTTATTCAGCCATGCCCACCCATCTATCATAGGGTTGCATCTCTCAGAACAACTATACAAGCTGCAGTATTCCTCTGGAGTGTTTCGAGGGGTTGCCCCACATACACTATCGTGTCTCCACATCGTATAATTAACAGAGCCGAGAATTTTGGGTGATTTTCCCTCTTTGAATATATACTTACTTTGGCTTTCCCCCATTGCTCTTCCACTTGAATCACTACGGGATATGCAGTAGGTTCCCTGTTGTGGATACTTTATCTTCCACTAGTCCCCATAATGGTCTACTTGATTTGAAGATTCAGTGGGATTACTAACCATCTGACTGGGAACTATCGGGGCTGATAACCAAGGCCATTCAGAGAGTTCAAATGGCCCTCCACACATGCAACATCTAGTTAGGTTATACACTTGGGGTATTCCTCCTGCCAAGGCCATGAATGAAGTCTCAAAGTGGGTCTGTTAATATCATAGCACTCTCTCCTTCCCATCGCATTCCCTATAAGAGTAATACCAATATTGCCAAGAGGTCTCAGATGAGCCCCCAAATTGTCTTAAACCCCCTCACACGCATGAAGTAGGATTGGAGTAGAAGATCCAAGACCAGCAATAGTTCTCCAAAACTACAAGACTTTGGTGTATTTTCCTTTAGTAGTCCCCAAGTAAAGCTCTTTCACCAGCACCAACTACTTCCCTCTGGCATTAGGAGGAGGATAAACAGATAAATAAGTAGATAAATAAGCACTCTCACTCACGTCCTCCTTCTGCAGGAACGCTGCTTCCGCGTTCCCGGAGTGTACAGGATCACTGTCATCTGCTACCAAACTATTCTGTGTTTTCTACAATAAGCTACAAAGAGGTTCAAGGAATTTAAAAATAAAAAACCCCTATTCAATAAATACAACAATTTTTCTTTCAGCAAAAATTGTTTTTAACAGCAACAGCAAATCACCGAGACTACTGCATTTAGCATCAACAGAAATCAAAACTGGCAACAGCAGGGCTTTACAGCACTTTCTTAAAGAAGATTGACTCTAGAGGCCAAAAAGGCTCTCAGTTACTAAATCTACAGAAATTATTTCATTCATGTCAGTGCTCCTTTTCAGCACAGGACCACTCAAATATTTCTTTCCTGATAACATTTACAGATAAGAGTAACCTGCACCCTCCCATGCTGCCCTGATCTCATATACTAGACTAGGCTTTAAAACACTGTGTAAAAGACAAGTTGCTATTTGTAAGCAATATTTTGCCTTGCCTGCCTCTTATTCTGCCTGCTGTCTTCCCATATGTATTTCCTTGCTCATCCTCAATGTTTTTTAAAACTCTTCCCAAAACACTTCAGATTTCTGTTTGCACTAGGAGTCTGTCATACCTGGAATTGTCATCTGTAAATTGACAAGGAAGGATTTGTCACTAATCTGTGATCCAGGAGATACCAAACATTCTGTGATAATCCCAAATTTAAAAATATTCAAACCACACTCAATAAAACAACCTACAGCAGGAAAGAGAAAACCAGTAAGTTTTGGATTTATTAAACGTTTTCTTTTAAAGGCTGTCAATCCCATTCATTACCTTGGATCTGAAGTCTGGGCTGTTAGCACTCTTCGGCATGGTAAACATTAGAAAGGAAGAAAGTGCTCACCACCACATTTTAACCATCTGGAAAGGGGAGCTTATTCTGGAAGTGCTGAGACTCCAAGCTGGAGTGACACTAGTAAGTGCTGTTGTCAGCAGTTTTTTATGCAGGGGCGTAAAATTAATTTTTCTTCGAGACAAAGGCTTAGATATTCAGCTCTAGAAAGGAGTCTCATGATGCAAACAACGATTACCACTTCAAGAGGAGTCTTACTCAATTAAAGCCTGTATTATTAGCTTCAAGTAAAGAGATCAGACAGAGGTCCCCAAGCAATTACATGAAACAAAGTCACCCTTACAGCAGCTTCTCTAATAAAGCCAGGACTCTATTTTATTCTATTTTATATTCGAGAGGGATTTCCTTACTAGGTTTCAAAAGGAATTCAACTTTTGCAATTCACAAGCCCAGATTAAGAAATCCAGCCCATAGATCAAAGACACAATTACCTCCTCATTTCACATAAATCTCCTTCCCTAACACAAAAGTTGGCCTGCTTATTTCTTGAGACTAAGTGGGAGAAAAAATGAAGTCTCTTCAACTTTTCTAACCCACCCCCTCTGCCACTTCCATTCAAGCAAATCTTGCTATACCCTTTGCTGTGGTCCTCTCTCACCATCCACACTTGTACTCACACCTATTTCCCAGCAAATTGCTTGCACCATGGCTTGGTAAAGCAAAAGGGGCAGACAGGAAACTTTCCACTTTTAAAGGTATCTGTCTTGGAAGCTCTGAAGTAAGACCCTAAGGGCACCTGTTCTCTGTTTTTGCCAATTTTATTGTCATCATTGACTTACCCATGCCCTTAGTTTAAGCACTTATTCAAATATACCAAGCATTGTACTGTATGCGTCGATGACTAATGTTTCTCATAGTGCATACTTGAACTGTTATCTGACTTGTTGCACGTTTATGAAAAATTATCATTTGTCCCTTTGCTACAAGAGAACAAGGAGGTAAATCAAGCAACACAGCTTTTGCATGCTCATGTAGCAGACATGCAGAACAGTGGAGGAATTAGAGGTAAAATTTCAGTTCTACTTAAAACATATTTAAAACTCCTCCAGCCAGAAACAAATCACCTTTTTCTTATAAATCGGAACTATAAAGAACAATTGAAAAAAGGCAAATTCCTCATCCAACTTTATTACTGAAGTAACCATTGAAATACTGGTAAACCTCTAGTTCTTAAAGAGGCATCCATAAAACCCAAAAGATGCAACAGTTTAATGTTGAAAGATATTTAGTTCTTACACATCAATGCAATGGAAGCGCCTTTCTGTAGCCTTTTACAAACAATTCACACTATATCAAACCCTAACTAGTGACCGTGACATTAACCCAGAAATATCTATCAAGCAGATTCAAAGTAAATGCAACATTTCATCCAGAAAACAAACCATGGGAGAGGTAAGGGACCTGTGCTGAAGCATACAGCTAACATCTTTATGTGCTGTGCTTACATGATGTCTGGCATATGGACCCAAACAACTATAACTGAACCTCCGAAGCACCAGTGTGCTAAATAATAAAATAAGGAATCAAACACCTCAAGAACCCACAATTGCATATGAATAATATCTTTAAGAGCTATGGTTGAAGTAGAAAAATATAGATGAATAGCGTGAAGAGTCTGACTCACTCCTGAAGCTTAGCTTTTCAAAGCATCATAGTTGCTTGCTGATGGTATGGTGATAAGGAATGAGCACAAACACCCATAGATGAAGCTGAAAAGTGGTCTAAATGTACCAGGTGCAAATACCATTCTTAAATTACAAGCAGCTTTAGCTTATCTGCTATTTCATGTGCAAAAATGCAACATGGGCACACTGCAATGGTGGTTTAAAAACACAAAGCGAACAAGTAGCCATTTTCTGCATAAAGGGAATGAGAAAGTGAAAGTGTTGGAGTAAGTATAGGCATTTTTTCTTCAGCACAACTGCTCTTGGTGGGGATCAGTAACAATTTTATTAAGGCACACTCTGACCAATGTCAACTGAAAGCGTCACTGTCTCACTAGTCATCTCACCATAAAGAGGATGACTCCAGAGGAGCATCTGAAGTCAAGAGTATGCATTCTGGCAAAAGACTTGGCCCGAGTACTTCGTGCTGCTGTGAATTTTCTTCTGCTAATGAAGATGCTTGGCACTGGCAACTGAACCCTTTCCTTTGACGAACCCTGCCAAGGAAAGTCAGGGGATTGCTCAGCAACAGGTATGGTCTCTTAAAAGTAGTGCTAACAAATCCTCCTGGCCTTTAAACCCACTGCAGTACTAAGTTCTGAGGTCAAGCTCCAAGGAATTGTTTGGCACCTGGATTCATCGAGAATGTAATTTCTTCTGTGCACTAATGATGAAGAAATACAGGAGTGTGCTTACCCACAGATCTAATCAATCACCTGCAGAAGACAACTTCAAACAGCTCTAAATGTTAAAAGCAAGCACTGCCTGCTTGTATTTTACATATAACCTTTCAACACCTACAAAAGGGCAACCACTAAGCAGCAAATTGCATTTCAGATGGTATTTTTGGCCACAATAGCATCACTTCAGCTTTTTCACTGTAAGGAAAACTTCTCTCCATAGGTAAGAAAAGCTTACTGTTGTCACCAAGGGGGTTGTGATGGAAGCATTGTTCTTTTTTTTCTCTGTGGATGATAACTTACTTTGTCTATTCTATGTTTGCAACTACAACAGACTGACTTCTAATATGTAACAGTGGCCAGGGAAAACCACTACGTTCAGCCATCGTGCACCAAGTGATCGTCCAAGGGACTATACTTGTGAACAACTGTCCTCTGGCCTCTCCAGGCCAGAAGCATGGGCAGAGTTGCTGGGGCTTTAGGACAAAATCCAAATAACCCAGCTGTGCATGAGCTGGGACCTCTGTGCCTGCTAGCCCTGCAGTTCCAGAACAGTGTGGATGTGTCCATAGAGCCCTCCAGGTCACTTATCACTTAAAGTCCTACAGAAAGTTAAATGCTAAATAAATTAGTCTATCAAAAAATGCTTCAGATAATACTGGAGATTACATTGTCAGATTATGTAATTACATATTACACTGACAGATTATGAAAACATTTACTTTTACTTTTTGGAGCAGACCCAATTCCTTAATTCATCAAAACCAAAATAACTGACAGAAGCCTCCTGCCTCTTCTCAGTGTTATGTGACCTTCCCCTATAGACATATCACTTCCACTTATAGGCAGTTCAGAAAACACATGAAGAAGGGATGAGAGAAGAATCGTTATTCTAGTGACATATTCAGTCCTAAATAAAGCAAGAGGTTGTGCGGATATAACAGGAAGAGGTGGGCACTTTAACCCAGCCTTTTCTGATATGATAGGAATAGTCTAACAGTGGGAGTATTAGATTGTAACACATGCTCTACAAGTACTAAACAAAAAGCCTACTATTTTACAGGAACGTTGAGAAGTGCTTTCACAATTAGGAGTAATTAAGCACATATCATTCTGGTACATGTACAAAAACATTCATTGTAATTTCTCCTATTCAATTAGCCAATAACTGCTGGGGTACAATAATGAATAATGCTCATGTAAGATGTGGAAATGCTGTCTGCCACAGCACTTTCCAAGCTGCTCTCTTTTTTCCTCCCTGCACGTGCCTCTATTTATCTCAGAAATTTCTTTAAGCTTTGCCTTTGTTTTAAAGTGCAGAGAAAAAATGAAATATCTGCACCACGTCCAATGCCTTGCAGGAGCAAAGGAAGGATTAGTCCTAGTGAGAGTTGTAGTGAGTCTGTTTAATATGCTATAGCTTCCAGAGCAATTTCTGTCCTGCAGAAGTGTGGCTATTAGGTGCCTGTGTAGGACTATGCTGTTCAGGAACATCAGGTGAAGATGTGTTCTCAAGTAAATCAGTATTACCTGGACAGACACAGGGATCACATGAGTACAAATAAGGCTACAGTTTAGGTCTTTCCAAATAAAGCAGGACAAAGAGCTGAAGTTAGATAATTAAAAGAATATTTTCCAAGCATTTATCATCAAAAGCGAGGAAAGAGGAGTGTGCATTGCCAAAACCAGCCAAATCCACACGGGGAGTACATGCTTATGCATTTAGTGCTAGAACATGTGTTTATGACCATCTCAGGTGCAGTTTTTACCTGGCATGGTTTAGTTCCATTGCAGGGTGTTTTTTTCGGACACTATTCTTATTAATCTACCTACTGATAAGAGGAACTCTTGTAAAAATTGAAATAATTCTTAATTTGGAGCTACAGAGAGTTCAGCCTGTCATCATAAAATTAACATGTAAACATTGTTATTTAACATATCCAAAAGCCAAATACTTTCATGTCAAAATATCTCAACTGTTGCTGCAGGGATTCAAAACTCAATGTTTTAATACTGAGAAACCCCAGATCGAGAGGAATATTCAAAAGACTTATACCCACCAAGACTTTTTTTTAATATACAAATACACTAATGGACTTCGGAAAGCGTAGGCAAGATTTTTTGACAGAAAATACATTCTACCATTTCAAAAAAATCTTCACTGGCATCAAATCATGAATATATTTTCTTTGATGCTATGTTGCCTGTTCCGCCCATCTAGAGAGCATCAATTTCACCAAGGTAATCAGCTTAAAGAACAGAAAACAAAAGCCATAGGGTAAAGATATTTAAAAAGCTATCAACAAAGTATGATCTGGCTTTCTGCAGGATAGTAACTGTTTAGCAGTAGCTGATTGCCTAAATAGATGAATTTATTTTAAAAGCAGTCAGCTTTCCACATACCTCTGTGTAAAATGAAGCCCACTACTTATTTATTAATACTGCTGGCACAGGCATTTAGAGTTATTCCTTATTTATCATAACAGTTATCTATATTTTAAATCAAATACTCTATCACCTGCTGTTATTTTGGTTAATTAAAATGACCTCGGGAAACCAGACTATCCACAAATACTTAATACTACCCTGCTGATCCCTGAATAAAGAAATAAAATGACTGCTTGATCTATCAAAAGCAGATATCAACTTAATTCAAATCATCTTTCAACAATAACATTAGAAATTCTGTAACAGCTTCCAGTACCAGTTCTTAACTATTATGAATTGAAAAGTTTATCTTTATTATTCTTTCCCTGTTTGGGTCTTCAAACTTAAAAGTATTGAGTTGAAACACACAAAAAGCATTTTGTGTTTAATCTCAAGAACTTTGATGCTTCCTTTGAAAAATTCTGGAGTTCTGAAAAGCATTTATAACTCATGGGATGTTTCAGTAGTTTTTTTACAGTGACCTTTGAAGCTACTGCCATATGCTGACCATTCACCCGTCTCACCGCTCCTTGGTAGAGGACTGTCTGGCCTTTTTTGGCAGTATAAACCGCAAGTCACAGCATGTGAAAATTATTGCCAAGAAGACATTCCCCAAACCCTAAAGGGTCACATCAAGAAATAAGATTTTTGTGTATTTGTACTTCTGGTATAGGTCATCATCTTGCAGCATGCGATTTGGGAGAAGACCCCAGAGCTCAGCAACACCACACTTATTGCACAACACACAAAGTCAAACCACATGTATCTCACAAGAGAAGGTAAAGAATTCCTGATTGCTGTTGAGTATAGAGAATTGTTGCACAATTTGGACTAGACTAAGAAGGACTCACCTCACATGATAGAGAAAGGCAGTTGTACTTTAAGCCACAGTGGAGAAAGCTGCTTTCCACATAACTCCTTCTCGTTCCACTTCAACAGAAGACACCTCATGTTTCCCTTCTCAAAGGTATTGCTTTCTCTCTCTCTTTTTCTTTTCCTCTGTCATACTACCTTGCTCAAAGCAGGCAGAAATGAAGAAGCTGGGAAATGGTTTCTACAAACCCACTAGTCTGTCCCACCTGAAACTGTAACAAGGCAATAGAGAAGAAGGAGTTGACCCAGCTGCAGATGATTGGGTTTTGCTGGGCTTGGGGGGTGAATAGCAGAGTTTCCTTCCCAAAAAGGACAGTCATTACAGCTACTACCTGTAAGTTCTGCTGTCCATCAGAAAAGACTTCTCCTGCCTTCCAATTCTTGCTTCTCAAAGCCCTACTCACCTTTCTTACTGAGGAGGAACATGTCCATTTTATAAATGTGGTCTCTTCTTGAAGCTGCAGAATAAGGTTTCATGAGTGACTGAAAGTCTTCTGACCTGAAAAAAACTGGAATCAGTGTCCTGGTCTGAATGAGGCAGAAGAAGAATTTAAATGTGTCTTTATCTGAACCCAGACTTCAGTGTTTGATGCACTCAAATGGTCTTATTTGGTAAATGGTAAATACCCAGTTTCCATCAAGGAGGATGGTGAACACGCAGCTTTCAGCTCCTGCTTGGGATGCACCTATGGCTAATTACATCATGTAAACTGGCTCTGTGATAGCCTGGTGGGTGTATATAGGTCATTTTACCATTATATTATTAATCTGTATGTAATGGTACAATTCTTCCTGGTAATTAGAGCCTTATAATTCGTGTGTTGAGATCATCTTTGTAATATAATGGCATAAAGGTGATAATGTCCTGACTATTCAAATACAATCAGAAAAGGGGCAACTGTAAAATGTACCAACAAATAAAACAAAATGAAAGGAGAAAATGCCATATAATATTATTTTTCACAAAAAAAAGTATCTCTAATTTAAAGAAAAAGAAAAGTCTAAAGTATACGATATAGTGCAGCTGGCAGGGGCTTACAATAGTTCCTTATATATGAAAAAACATTGGGAGTGCCTTGAAGTGAGGGATAAAGACAACACCATAAGCAACAGGAATGCAGGAGAAAACCTCCCTATAAAATAATGATCAAAATGAACTACCTAGCTCCTACAGAACATGTTTCATCTTGGGGTCTCAGCAGGGCATCAGTGGTAAGAAATGCAGAGAGGAGCTGAAACAACTTGAACCAGTGTGAGAAAGCCTCTGTTGATGTGAAGGATAAAGAGAAGTCAGGGAAGAGATGCAGAATAGGGAACGTGCTCAGATTGATGAGTTAGGAATTCAGGTCTGGAAGCAGCTTTGTAGATGGATAAGAGTTGTTAAGGCTGAAAAGATATAGTGTGGACATGAGATGCTGGCATCGCTTTGATGATTAACACCTCTCATGCTGCACCTATTTGCTGTTAGTAGTTTAAGTCAGGTAGAGCAACAATGAAGAGAAATGTCTTGTAGGAAAACCTTTCGGTACCATTGTCCCTCCAGTGTCCTGCGTGTAGCAAGAGCTATGTAAAAATACAGTAGAACATGTGATTTTATAGTGAAACTGTCTTGTCATTTGTTTGCATGTGTGAGGTAACTTAAAATCATACAATACATTAAGTCTGGTATTTGATGTTTTGATGATGCAAGATCTTCTCAGAATAGAAGCCGGTCTGGTAGGTGCATATGCTCATTTTTTCTAATGATCCCTCATTTCATTTCATTTTCCCTGAGCTGCAGCAGGAAGGCAAACCATTATGAATGGCAATCACAAAATGTCATTGACAAGTTGTAATGTCAAAAGGTCTGAGGCCAAACAAACTGCACAGTGAAAGTAGCAGATAACAGGTACTTAGCATTTTTATGTACAGTTTGAAATATTACTGTGAATTTGCCCTTTTTGACAGAGAGGTCTCGAGCAGGTGGCAGAAACACTCCGTGCAACCCACTGCTGTTAATATTTCCTCCAAGCTGGAACTTTTTTTCATGAAGAAAACAAGTAACAAGTAGGAAGCATGATTGTAACATGAGGGAGCAAGATTGCAATGGTAAATCTTGGGCATTTCTATTTCTGCATTAAGCATAACAGAAGCTTTTTTTAGCTGGTGATTTTAGGTCAAAAAAATGGAACATCACTGCCCCCTTCTGTAACCCAAGAAACTGTGTCCTTCAGCTACCTAAAATGTCTATCTATATAGAAAGGCAGGTAGTTACGTACTAGCTGACACTGACATTGACATATGAAACTTGCCCAAAATACTAAACAAATGTATTATTTCATTTTCCATAATTATATTTATGCCTGTATTAGTCTTGAAGAGCCTGATAAAGATCTAGTCTCAAAGAGAAATAATAAGGAATAAATACACTGGAATGAATTGATTACTGGTTTGTGTATAAGACAGAATCATGCCCATTTCTGAATTTATAAAAAGCTTTCTGAATTCTTAAACATTTATTGAAATGTCATCTAGGCGCTTGTCTAAAATGAACTAGATTTTTCCCACAGCATTCAAAGAAATTGTATTCAAAGTTGTTGATTAAATTGCCCGGTACTCCAGGGAAAGTGGAAAATCACTGACTAGATGACATTTCTAGAAGGAACCTTGAGATATTCACCCATCTCTTCATGTCAGCTGCAAATTTTATCATCTCAGCCCATGGGATTTTGATTTAGCCTTCTTTTTTGCAATGTTTAGAAATCCAATGCATATTCAATCTGCTCTTACACAACCTCCATATAAACAAGCAATTCCTTTATTCTGTCCATGTTATCATACCCTCCACCCAAGATCTTCCAGTTTCTCATTCTTCTACAACTTATGTCTGTTTCAGGACCATGTCTGTTATCCGCCATGCTTTGATGCACCCTGGCCATGACTGTGTCAGGTCACAGGGTGCGAGACTTCTCTAAATTGAGTTAAAATCAGTATGGTTGAACTGCAGTTGTAGCTTTTAAGTTCTCCTAGTGTCCAAGCCTATCTATTTTTTTTCCCCCATCTCCTACAGATTGACTCTTCTGACTTTCCTACTTATCTTTCTCAGATCCTTTCCCAGGACCTTTTTCCTATAGTGACATGTCTGGGCACTCCCTCCTAATATAAACTGTCCCTTAAGTACTTTTTCAGCTACAACCAACACGCTTTCAAGCCTCACTTCTCCTGAAAGCAAAAAAGTGAACTCAAGAAGCTAAAATCTCCTTCGTGCAAATTGTTTAAAAGACTTGAAATATTAAAAAATCTTAATTTATTGAAAACAGGCAGTAGCAGGAGCCTTTATGTAGGCTGAAACACTGGATTGTGAGTTGATGAGGCTGATTATTTCTTGGGGAATAAACTGACCTACTGGTGTATTTGAAAATAATTTTTCTTACAATGTTGTAAAGTTCACTTTATTTCCCACCATTGCCTCCTATGCTGCTGGAAAAGGTAGTGTAAGAGAATAAACAGCACTGAGCTAAATGATTGATGGATGGTTGAACATGAAAAGTCAACCGAAAGTAAACTTCATGTGCCCACAGCTGCCCAGAAAGTGGAAAAGGTTCCTCCTAATCTCATGATTTTACCCATGAGTAAAAGGTATGAGCCAGCGGACTGTTGAGTTGTACACAAATACAGAGATCCTGCATAATGTGAGCAAGTTTTTTAATCCGCTCGCTTTCCCCCTCAAGGCAGAGTATTCTTTCTATCACAGTAGTGCAGTGAAGAGAAATCTCTATTAATGTTTATGAATGGGAGAGACAAAATAGGGAAAACAAGTGAATTATGAGATTCTTGTACATAAAAATACAAGGATTAGATCTCTTTTGCCATGTTAAATAAACACACTGGGACTGCAGAGTCTCTGTTAAAAGATATTCTTCAACTAATGCAACTCTGCAAGCCACAGCTGATTTACGCTGGAGGGAAGGTAAACATATAGGTAAGTTTTGAAAGTGGAGCCAGGGCCCTTACTTTTTAGTTGCTTTGAATTGCCCTTTGATTTTTTATTTCATTTCAGTTTACAACACTGACATATAAGAGACATTGAAAATATAACACAAATATAATTATCTTAGTGTCAGCTTGATTCAGTGGGATATGATTGCATGATTTCAGTCATTACTGATGACATAGCCACAGATACCATAATTTTTAAGAAAACAACTGTCCTCTGATTCTAGAAATACCAAAATTTCATATGTAACACAGCATCAGGTACTTTCATGCTTAGACTACGTCAACCGACTGTGCATCTCAAACTAGCAGCACTGCGGAAGCAATAAAAAGATTGAATGATTTACTGTGGCTACAAAGAAAAGTGAAATATGAGGTAAATAATGGTCAGGAAGGTAAAGCTGCAACAATACTGGAGTCTGAACAACACATGAATGGTTCCCACTATGTGGTGCCTGCAAAGGCAGGGAATCAAAGTCAATAACCTAAGTAGATCTTTCCATCTCATCACCAAGTGATGGGAGAATAATGGTAGTAATGTCTCTTATCAGTATATGAAATCAGGCACAGAGAGTCCTTTTCTCCACTTACAGTAACTACAGAACCACAGCAAAAGAGCACTGACACACACAAGCCCACATATTGCAGTGTGATGCCACGTCCAAGTCATGAACCCCACTGATATCATATTAATACTCAAAGAACAGAACATTCAGTATTGTAAAGCACTTTCCAACTCTGTTTAAAAATAAGAAAGACAACTATCTGCTGTAATGTATAAAAAAATCTTTAGTGTTTAGACATCAGGTGTAAATCTGTGAAGGTGGACAGCCTGGATTAAATGTGTGTCTGCATTATTTTCTGGCTAAGTCCCTCCTCACGCTCACTTTGACAACACACTCCTAAAGCCTTTCTTCTCACTGTTAACATAATATTACAAGATGAGGACTACATAATGATGTCAGGAACATTTCCTCTGCAACCAGTGCAGTTAATTTCAAGAGATAGCACAAGATAGCTGCTTGGAGGCACCTCAGAACTGTTTCATTTAGGGCAGAGAGTGAGCTCATAACAGTCCATAACTGATGGGTGGTGACTTACGCATCTCAGATTCCACCAGTGTAATTCAACAGCAGCTCCATGGCTCATTTCCCCCTTCTTTTTATGAAATTGTCTCAGAAATTATCCCCTAGCTATCCCATTGTATCATTTGAGGCCAGCAAGAGCTGGACAACTTTCCTCCTGTGCAAAAATACAATCCCAGTAAAGTCAACTACTGCTTCATCTCTGTGCAATTACCGCAGTTCAAATGGATTTTAGCAGAGACCGTTGTTCGCAGTGCCAGAATGGCACCAGTCCATGGCTACATGAGCAGTTATGGTGGTCCTTTTGCCAACACAGTGGCTTGTCAAATAGGCATCTGATGGTAAGTGTGAATCATGAATCTTCCCATTTACACCTAGGCCAGCATTTGCTGTAACTTCCAATAACATAAACAGCTGTAACGAGGAAGCTGGCAAATGCATAGAGCATCATTCCCATACACAACGCTGAGCATTTTTCAATTTCCCAGCTGCAGGAGGGATGCATTTCAAATAACACGAGTCCTTCTGCTGTGTTGCTGGCCAACTTATTAGACAAACAAATAATATGCTGCCAGTCACATTTGCAGCATGTGAGAGTAGCTTTCATGGCGATTTTGCTGTGCTGTAATGTGCACATGATAAACAACTAAACAAATAAGTTCCACCCCCAAGGAAGTTACAAAACAAGCTGAGACAAAGGCAAAGTTATGGGCAGCAGACCAAGACTCAGAGGATGTCAAGAAGTGGTCCTTTAGAAAATAAGCCTGTTTAGATCATAATTAACCACATGCTTCACTTTAGCATAATTTTAAGACCCAGTAAAATGTATGTAAAAACCTTTATCAGCATGAGATAATTGGAATCACCTTATCAGTGTGTTTCAGTGGAACACTGTTTCATGAAGGCTGAGAGATTTTACAGGGACTACAGGTTTTAACATTTTGATGGGTTTAGGCAAAACTTCCTTCTGGATAAAGTAGATTTGATATTTTTGATTCAAAGAAACCCAGGAAGTTTCGTGTCACTGTTTAAAAAAGCATTGCCTTGTTTTTATTTTAGTCTAAAATACAAATAAATCTGGAACAATCGTGAAAGTTGTTGCAACACAGAATTGCTGTTTCTCCTGCCAACTATGATATCAAAGGCAGCCAAGTATCACGGATCAGTGAGTAGTTTTCACATCTTCCATAAACCCTTATTACACTGATTTACTCTAAAATATTGACTCCAATTCAGAAATGCTCTTACACATGTTCTTTTGAAGTCAATATCACGGAGCGGAACTCCATTCGGTAGGTGCAAACAGCTGGTTGGAGCTGTGTGAAGGGTAGTTACTGCATGCTGCTGAGGCAGGAAAAAGAAGGTTGCAAAACATCTTTGTCAGCCAGATGATCTAATTTCCCTCTCACAGAGGACTGTATAGAAATAGCATGTCAGGAATCTACAGATTTTACAGCAGCTGTTGCACTTTTTTCTTGCACAGTACTAAAGTGCTTACAATGGTTTCAAAGCATTAGACAGGTTGGCCTTTCCCCAGGAATCCTGCTCTCAGCTGGTTCCAAAATGATCTTTCATCTAAGCGCATGGTAAATTGTTTTCCTGATTTGAGGGCCTTTGCTTCACACAATATATACCATAACATAAATGTCTCATGTATGTGCCCCATCCCTGGAGGTGTTCAAGGCCAGGTTGGATGAGGCTTTGAGCAACCTGATCCAGTGGGAGGTGTCCCTGCCCAAGGCAGGGGAGTTGGAACCGGATAATCTTTAAGGTCCCTTCCAACCCAAACCATTCCATGATTCTATGACCCCTTAGGACTGATTCTGATCTGAAGTTTGCCTTGGCATGCTCTGGCCATGCCAATGTCATCAGAGACACGCAGTCCAAATGTGTCCTAGCGTTGTCCCTACCCCGGACTGGTCAGCAGCTAAACTGGGCAGTTATATCCCAGTTCATCCCTCACAGGGGAGCACAGAGAAAGGGGAAAGTGAGATGAGGGAGAGAGACTTATGTGTTGGAAACCAAAACTGAAACCGTTCTAATGAAGCAAAAATAATAAAAAGAAAAATAAAAAAATTGGGAAGAAAATAATGAAATATGTATGAAGATATACAACCAAATTGAACTCCCCCAAAGACTGTACAGCACCACTGATGCTGCAGGACAGGCATGGAGAAAGTCCTGGACTGGGCTCAGCAGCAGACGGAAGCTGGGTTCAGGAACTGGATTCAGGAACTGAACTGGATGGGGATCAGGAGCAGTCAGACTTGATTTTCATAGGAAAAACTATGAAAAACAACCTCTCAACACACCAGTGCCCTCTTACTTTGGTAATAACTATAGACATAAGGTTTTATCACTTCTAGAGGCAAACAATGTCTATAAAGGGTTAACTTTCAGAAATGAAGATACATAGAAGAGGCTTAGCTGAAAAGTTAAGGATTCTGCTTTAGCTCAAACTAGAACAAAATGCTGTATATTAGAGTTTATGCCAAATTACAGTTGTACAGTTCAAATGGAGAGTGGAGAAAAAAAGAATTTTTTTACTAGAATGATTTAGACAGATACAGTTCCAATTTAAACTCTCTAACTTGTACAGGAGAACAGGCATGTAGAATCAGTGTTTAGGTTTTTAGATGAGTAGATCTTTTTAAAACTGTGCTGACTGCTTTGACATAAAGTTGCATTGCGTGAGTCAAGAAATTTCTCTTTATAATGCTCAGCATTATATCTTTGAAATTCATCAATCTATTTTTTTTCCTTGAAGTTTCTGGAGATATTAAGCGATGTAATTTCTTTCTTGGAAGAAAGTTCTCAGCCTTTTCGAATCTCTGTGAAAGGGTGATCACCACAGCAGAGTAACATGAGCTAACACTGCTCTATAAAGAGCTAAAATATTACTATAAACTTGAGTTAGGAACACTGATAATGGTGAAGAAGATTCTTCTAACACACATTGTTCCTTTTCTTTCTCATAAGCCAAAAGCATTCCCTGAAATCTATTTTTCAAAGTGTAGATTCATCAGTGAGGGACGCAGGTCTTTGCCTGTGCGCTGCACCCACACCATATGAAGTCACTTAGGGTGTCAGATTTTAGCCAGTCACATTCTTCTTTTTGACTCTTCCTTAGATATCTTTCTAAGAGCAGGTGACACAAAAATCAGTCACCACTTATGGTCACAACGTCCCAACTAAGGGGTTTTTCAGCACTTCCCTAGAGCTTTGATTCTTAGCTTAATTGGCACATATATTCAAGCTATATATAGATACTTTCACTGGGTTCCTGTATGCACCCATTACATTGTACTAAATAGAGCAGCCATCAGAAATGTAAGAAAAGAAAAGATTATTTTCTATTTCATTACATACTTCAAAGGCAGTAGATGCAATGTGTCCAGAAAAATACATTCTCAAATGTAAGAAATAGGATAAGCACAGGTTATCATCAAGAAATGTCAATAGAAAATGATGTAGCATGGGCAATAATACCTGTATTATATCTCTAAAACCAAAGAAAGTGTCGAATTCAGTGCTTTCAACAGTCAAAATTGAATCTCGGGGCTTTTTTGTGTTATTTGGTTGGTTTTTTCTTGTGCAATTCTTCTGTACAAAACCACAGCTCGTCTCAGAATTCCAGTAAGTTCAGAAAAAGCTTATAAAAATTACTAATCTTAAAAATCTAAGAAAAATGTTTCAGAAGTTCACAATTTTTCCTTTTTTTATAGACTTTGGAGCTGACTTATTTCATGAAAGACATCAAAACACTGCATGAATGGCTATCAAAATTGTTCCTCCTGAAATTATTTTCAATTACTTTCCAAAATTGTAGGCTATAGGTAAAAGTCTACACAAATGCCAAACAAATAATCAAGCACAAATTGTCTATCATCTATAATCAAAGCCATTAAAGAACAGTTTCTCTGTATGGTTCATTTGTTCCTCCTAAGAGCAGTGGCTATTGCCATTCTATTCTCCTTTTTTTTGTTTGAAGACAATCAGAGCTTGCATGAATTAGACAATGCCAAAGTATTCTTAAAATGTGCACATCTGCTTTAAAAAAAAAGAAAAGGTAAGTTCATGAGAATGCTACATTCCAATGTGTTATTTGATTATAAAATAAAATCACCCATTAGTGGGATGCTTCCTGCGGCCTTTTTTCTTGTGCTCACTTGAGCAAATTCCAGGAACTCCTTGTTAGACTCATGAACCCGTGGAGGACTTTGGTTATTTTCCATCCGGTTATCTTCATTCTTTTGCACTGATGAACTGCAAATCATACATGAATGCCTAAGTTGCTTCAGCTGTCTCTGATGGGCTGCATTGCAACTGAAAAACAAACTGAGGGCCAGATACCCCCTGGCAGTTTTCACTTGACTGCAATTAGATATTTCTCATTGCTGGGTGGGCAGTAGCCAACCAGCTGCTGGGAACACAGGAACAGTGATTGACATAAGAATCTCAATTATTCTTGTAAAAAACATTTTGGGGAAAAAAAAATGGCTCTGAATCACAATTATTTCTATTGTCTGCCCAAAGACAACACAGAGTTGCTATCTTTTTACTCTTTTCCTTCAAAATTACAGCAGAAGTGATTAGGGTCTCTTTGGAAAGGATCCGAATTCAAGATGAGAAAGCTTTCTTTCTGTAGGAGTCCAATGGAAAGAAATGGGGGAAACACTTTAAAAGTCATTAAACCCTGAAAGTTTCTCAAAATTTCTTGTTTATATGAGTAGAGTATTCTGAAAGCCCACAAGCAAACAAGTAATTGTGCAGGTCAGAACTGAAGACAGGATCCCAATATTATCTCAAATATTCGTACAGATAGAAGGATAGATTTGCCAATATATTGTTTTTGTTGAAAAGGAAGCAGGCATCAGACCACATTTTTGGTAGAGATTTCATCACTATGCAGACGCACTTCTGGTTGCTGAATGGCCAATGCCTACAGTGATCGCTTTGTAAATGAGTATATTTGTATACTTTGTTAGAAACGTATGCTAAAAAATACAGAACAGCAAAAACTGATTATGGAGTATTACTCAATATGATGGAAAAGAGAGTCCTCTAGTGGTCTCTGATTGCCATAATATTAAAAGCAGTCAAAAATTTAGGGAAGAAAGTAAATGACCTCACATGAAGCAAATTTTAGTCCAAAGCTAATAATCATCAGCGGAAGTTGCCCTCACGGTTGTCCATGAGATTCTCCAGAGTCTTCTACAGAACAATCTTCAAATGTTGCCAGTCATTAGATATACTTTAAAAAATAAATCATAGGCGGCTCTTATAGAGCAGGCATTTCTCAACTATATATATGATGTTATTTTATCACACATGAACTGTACTGATATAACAAGCACATATTATATACATACACTATGAATTATGTAAACATGTAAGTGAACTGTGCTGATATAACAAGCACAGTATATATGTATTTTCTTTGGAATAGGTAATAGGCTGAAAAAAAGCATTAAGTATCTGACAATTTAACTGGGCTTCATAGTGTATTGACAGTGAAAGTCAGTCTTTTAGTACTAAAGGACAGACTCAAAGAAGAGTGTTGGTTCTTGGGACATGGGCTTTATGTTTGAGATGAGAAAATATGGAAAAGGAAATATGTAAATTGCAAAGGAAATATGTAAAATAGCATGATATGGTCCAAGCAACAGCCTTGGAGACAAAATTAGCAGTTCAGGATTAATATGAGCCGGGAGAAACCTCATGTTTGGGTCAGAGAGAAGATTATTGCAGAACTGGGAATATGAAACTAAGAAACAAACATATTTTAGATGTATGGACGGAAATTGTGTTTGAGATATATCAGCCCAGACTTTGGAAAAGAGTTTCCAGAGCAGGATCATATATCTAGAAGAACATGAGAAGAGAAACAAATGAATAAAAACAATTTATGTAAGCATCCTAAGAAAACCAATGGGAGGATAAGCAAGCTTTGCCAAAGTACATATCAAAGGAGCTACAGAAAACACACCAGGAAAGTGAGGTGAAAAATGGGATACTAAGAAGAGTAAAAAAGGCACAAGGTACAGGTGTGCTGGCAAAGAGACCTGCTTGCTGCCCATGCCAAGTTCACAAAGTAAGATTCTAGGTCTTCACAAAATTATAACGTAAATAACTTGGCAAAGTAGATCGGTGAAATAGGTATGTATGTGTTGGTGCCAGATTTGCAGCTGGTTTTAATCAAACCAGGAATTTACCTTTATACACAAAAAACGTAAAATGAGTATTTGTGCATTTACCTGGTAGGAAGCCTGAGCAATATCTCATTATTGCAGTAAATTCATAAAATGAAGTTTTGTAAAATAATCAACTCATTCTCTGTAGATGTTAAAATTTCTTAGCGGTATCAATAAGCATGCAAATGAGAACGTAGCATTCCTAAATTATACAATGTGTATCCTAGCAACTGCTTTATACACTCTTAGATCTTAGCAATCCCTTGGCAAAGGTACATAACCAGCCATAAAAATCCAGCAAACAGCCATTTCTAAGAAAGATTTGTGTGGTCTTCGTACCAGACAGTTCCCAGCACTGTCATTAAAGGCTTATCTTGGGAAAGCACTTGGAAAAATCTGTTTTCCCTTTAAAGAACCTCATCAGTCAGAGCTATAGGGGTCATCTGTCATGACCATCAGCTTCCCTCTCTCTCCAGCATACCTCTGCAGAGTTAGAACATAAAAAGACAAGTTCCATATGCAAAAATACAAGGGTCAAATATCGCCGGGCTATATTTCTAGATGACATCTTCAAATCTCTACCCCTACATCTGATTTTTCTTCTTAGTGCTAGCATGACTTTTATCATCTTTACCATTCGTAGTTCATACACCTATCAAAAAGTATTGCTGAACTTAGTGACAGACATAAAATACAGTTCGAAAAGGTTTTGTCTTTCATACAGCAGGGGAAATTATTTCCTTTGAACATGCTGTCAGCCTCAAACAGGGTAATGGATTAGTGCAGAGTGCTCAAATCAGTATTTTATTTCCTATTTTGACATATGAAGAAAGATTCCAAAACACTGAAAGCTGCCATGTCTGAATCAATGCAGATCTGCTAACTGAACAAGCCTGTGGAGATAAATCTTGGGAGGTAATTTAAGACAGCAGTTTCAAACAGGCAAAGATTTACAATAACTTAGGATAAAAAATGTTAGGAAAAAGGTTAACCCGCCATCCAACAAACGCAGGAATACAAATTAAGTTTCATAAGGGAAGCTTTCTTTTACTGCTTCTGCATTGGGTGTTGACCACCAGAGTGTCAAACACAGATTCCTTTTTCTTCTAAATGAGAAGTGAGTTTGAATTTGAAGCACAAAATTCTAAACAGTTTTGTTGTCATCACCATCATCACCACAAAGTCCCAAAGGGACAACAGAAGTCTGAATTGTGATTAGTCCTTCAAGTTCAATGAGAGAATTATTTTTGCAATGATAAGACAGAGTTTTCAGTGCTGCTTTGCAGAGGATATCTCCAGCTTTTTAGGCAGGAGTATCGCCACAGGGGACAGAGGCTAAACTACTGGCTCATCTGTTAGGACTTCATTCAAAAATCAAGAGATGCTTTTAATGGATTGTAAGTCCAGTGGCAATGATAGAGATCAGAGAATCACAGAATGATTGAGGTCGGAAGGGAACTTTGGAAGTCATCTTGTCCAACCCTGCTACTCAAACAGGGCCATCTAGTACACCTTGGTGGGCTGAGCCTGGCTTGGACACCATGCGCCCACCAAATGCTGCTCTATCACTCCTCTTCTCAATTTGACAGGGGAGAGAAAATATAAAAAAAGGCTTATGGGTTGAGACAAGGACAAAGAGAGATAACCTCGCAATTATCATCATGGGTAAAACAGATTTGACTTGGGGAAACCAGTTTAATTTCTTACCAGTCAAATCAAAGTAGGATAATGAGAAATAAAAACTAAATCTTAAAATGCCTTCTCTCCACCTCTCCCTTCTTCTCAGACTTAACTTTACTCTCGAGTTCTCTAACTCCTCCTCTGTGGTGCAGGGGGACAGGGAATGGCGGCTGCTGTCAGTTTATCACACATTGTCTCTACCACTCCTTCCTCCTCAAGGGAGGACTCCTCGCACTCTTCCCCTGCTCCAGTGTGGGGTCCTTCCCACAGGAGACGCATTTCTCCAATGTGACTCCTTCCCACGGGCTGCAGTTCTCAAACTGCTCCCAGTTTAGGTCCTTTCCATGGAGTGTTGTCCTTCAGGAACAGACTGCTGCAAAGCGGGACCCTCCGCATGGTCACAAATCTTGCCAGCAAACCTGCTTCAGCGTGGGCTCGTCTCTCTCCCCAGGTCATGCCAGGAGCCTGCTCCAGCAAGAGTTTCTCACAGAGTCACAGCCTTGTTCAGGCATTCACCTGCCCTAGCTTGGAGTCCTCCTTAGGGTAGCATCGACTCCACTGCTAAACTCCATGGGCTGCAGGAGGACAGCTTGCCTCATCACGGTCTTCTGCACAGGCTGTAGGAGAATCTCTGCTCTAGTGTCTTGAGCATCTATCCCTGCCTCTGTCTTTGCTGACCTCGGTGTCTGCAGAGTTATTTTTTTCATATATTCTAGCTCCTTTCTTTGGCTGCAGTTGCTGTTGTGCAGGTATTTTCCACTTCTTAAATATATTCTCACAGAGATTCTACCAGTGTTGCTGATGGGCTCAGCTTTGGCCAGTGGTGAATTCATCTGGAGCCAGCTGTAATTGGCTCTGTTGGACACAGGGGAGGCTTCCAGCAGCTTCCTACAGAAACCACACATGTAGCCCTTCCCTGCTGCCGAAATCTTACCATGCAAACCCAGATGATAAATAAATCTTTCTGGCAAAATCATAATTTCAGCCAAACACTGCTGACATTGGCAAGAACCCTTGATCAGTAATAACCCTAATTTTTAGTAAGAGTAATAGCTGTGCTGAACCTAATTTTCATTAACAGAGGTGATCAAGAAGTTAAAGATGACACATTCTCCACGATCTTGCAGAGTTTCTGGGCCTCAGTCACTCAATACACATAACTAGTTAGGAATAGAGATCCTTCGGATTTTGGCGGCTGAAGAAGTGTCCCTAGTGATTGTCACAGAAAAACATTTCCCTGCTAAAGGAACTGAGGGGCTCAGCAACCTCTGGCATCATTAATCATAAGGTCTTCTGTGATTCATTGTGGGATTGTGATCCAGTGAACGTATAACTCTCCAAGGACCACACTGGGCAATGGCACACCACCTGAGGTCCTTCCCATGGAGCCAGGCATGGGGATGTCTTTTGTCTCCTCATTCTTCAAAAGGCATTTGACAAGGTAAGGTGCTTCAGGATGGATCGATACACAACGATACATAACAGCACATTGATCAAACACGGCTCTTGACCTCCTCTCCACTGCACTAACGTTGGTATTTTTCAACTGACTGGCCAAAGCAAGGACCTAGAAAAATAGTTTGTTCTTGTGTTCCATTAAAGAACAATTTTTGAAAAGAAACCAGATGCGATGAGTTATCTGTTTTGAACTAGTTAGATCTCTACAGTTGACTGACAGTCACATTTCTACCCACATTTCTAATGACAAGAGACAATTTATGATGTTCAGTTCTGCTGCTTTCTTGCGGACAAGTCACACCACTCCTTCTTTCCATTAGCACACTTTCACATCTTCTGAGTGGAGTCAAGAAGGACAATAGGATCTTAGATAAAGCATGTGGCCCTTTCAGAGTAAGAGAAATAATGGATTTCTAGTTGTGACACTCTGGAGTGGTATCACTGGAAATGTCAAGTGCATTTTATTCACTGGTGGCTGTGAAAAAAACAAATACACTCTGTGCTTCATTGTATCAAATTGCTATTTGCATTATCCAAATGTGGATATTTTCCATCCAAGGTCTGTAAACTTTGGCTCCTCGTGTAATCACCTGCCTAAAACTGAAAGTGCAGAAAAGGTTTCCTTCTCTCTCCCCCAGCAATTCAAACAATAACCTTTGTCTCACCTGGTTTTTGCCTTTGAACACTCAGTTCCTGTCTCCCACAAGTTCAGCCTGCCTTGGCTCCCCATAGAGGCAGAAGGGGTGAGACCTGTCTCAGTCTCTGGAAAAGTTGCACAAGATTTATATGGGTTTAAAATATCTGCCTGGCCAGAGCAGGATAGCATCTGATATTTGTCAGTCAAAGACACCAGTCTCTCAGTGATGGGGTGTTCTCAAAACAGAGCTAGCAACAGTTTCCATAATATATTTAAAGATAATGCTTAAAATCACAGAGTGAGTTTTGAACACAAGTGTTTAAAACTGAAAGCTTAGCTCTTCATTGAGGCAGGCACACACCTTTTCACACTTACTAAGCAGCCACAATGCAACAGAAGATTTTTGTGCTCAGCACTGTTCACAAAAACATTTAGTTAGCAATATTGTTTACTTCACCCTTCTGATCTATAATTTATTGTGGTAAATGAGACTACCATCTTTTGCTTTATTCAGCATGGACTCTGAAATACCCGAGACACTGGATTTAATGACCCCACAGGTCCTTCCCAATCCCATTTTCCAAATCACTTTGAGGAAGACAATGTGTCCTTCCACATGTTTATGATGTCCTCTCATAATCTTAATTGAGACTGCGGGCATAATCCAAAACCAAGTCATAATCATAACGATTTAATTAGAATTATTAAATCCAAAGAGCCAGAAGTACTTAGTTAAATAAACAGCTTGGTTTCTAAGCACACAGACATGCTTTAGATGACTGTGCAAAATTATGAGTTGTTGTTTGATAATAATCAATAGAACAGACTATTGAATAAATACCTTCTATCTTGTTTTCTGAGCCATCATATTGGTCCCAGTAGTTCATAAGACAGATATAAATAACAACGCAAATGTGTTTTCATAGTCTTGCTGTTACTGGTATCTAAATAACCACTGACATGACCAGACAAAAAGAGAAAGAAGGGTAGTTCATTGAATCTTGCAGATAATTGTCACTGACCCTCTATATGGAGCTGTAACTGCCAGGGTTACTGTTCATGTCACTTGTGTTCATAGCACAGCTTGTTTGTTTGAAGTTCACAGCTTCCACGGCCAAGATTGAAAACATTTAAAATATGCATTTACAAATCAGTACTAGGGATGACTTTAAGTTTGGAATCCAAACACGTATTATATATAGAGCATTGCAAACCTCTAGTAGATCTGATTCAGATTACCCACTTTGCCTTTGTTTCTAGTCCTTTCTAATCTTAAAAATGTATTCCTCTTGCCCAGTGCTACTGAGGTCAATGGAAAGTCCTTCCAGTTCTGATGTGGGTTTTGGATCACACATATACAACTAATGCGCAGCTAAAAGTAAACAAACCTGTAAAATAGTGTGTTCTTGCTGTGACCAGGTGCCATCCACAGCTAATTTCTCCTAACATATCCGCAAGGACAATCCTTGCCAGATGTAAGGGAAAATATTCCTGAGCATGCATCTATATCTCAGAGATGCCTGGCTCCCATGAGATTCATGGGAGCGCCTTCTTGCTGCAGTGTGTGCTATGGGACAGCTCACCTGCTCAAAGTCCCAGCAAAGCTGTGCTGGGACCATGAGTTTGTGTTGTGAGCCTGCCAGAATGTGTCTGTGAGTGCCTGTGGCCCCCTGAGAGCCTCCTGTCCTGTGAGTGTATGTGTCTCTGTTGGTTTGTATTTAAAGTTCTGACCAGTTTGTGCTTTAAATTAGGTGAGGGATATCAGTCCCCTGAGGCAAAACTGTTCACATTCATCTCCAGTAAAACCAGAACTTGCTTCCCGTGACTGGACTAAATTTGAACCTTTCAGAAACGTGCAGATGACATGGAGCAAAGCTGTCACCTATCTGCAGGGAAGTCCTCCAAATGGTACATCCTTTTCTTTGGCCTCCTTGTTGTGGTTTGGGATTTTTCCGAGGAATTTTTCTTCGTTTTGCCAATAAAGGGAATTTCAGCAGACGCGAGGGGGGATGGGGGGAGGACGTTTCCGGGGAAACCGGGACAGAGGTCGTGACCGGACATCCGTTTTCCTCTCGGACGGCAGTGGCGACAACGGCAGCGGCAGTCCCTGAGTGCATGCGGTTTGCAATCTCTGAAGGAAAGATCACGGGTCATCTGAATCTTCCACAACTCCGGC
Source organism: Neomorphus geoffroyi (assembly GCA_033558235.1). Lineage (NCBI taxonomy): Eukaryota > Metazoa > Chordata > Aves > Cuculiformes > Neomorphidae > Neomorphus > Neomorphus geoffroyi. The sequence continues at coordinate 96,068,454 of JAUMJM010000005.1, read as the reverse complement.
AGAACTCGCACTAAGTTTCCATCTCCCTCCCCCGCCCTTCCCCGGCTGCGGGGGGGCCGCGCTTTCCCCGTGCAGGGCAGCGACTGCTCGCCAGCTCTTAAAGAGACCTGCATCGCAAGATTTTGGGTACAGGACTCAATCTATTTCTTAAGACTTTTAGGTTTTAGTTGTGATTAGTGTTGATCCTGTTTTGTATACACATATATTTGTAGCTAAGAACTGTTATCTCTTCTATTCAATTTTTTTTCTGATTAAAGATCTTTAATATCTGATAACATATCTTAGTTTTCATCTAAACTAAGACACTCCTGACATCAAAGATTCAACAAGCAACTGGCACTAACCTTAGCCTGCCTGGAATGTAAGTACTAGTGAGAACAGAAGCAAAACCTCCTTGCACAATAGATGTTCCAGGGATCAGCTTTTCCTGATGCAGGACTGCAGATGCAGTGACGCAGCCCTGGGCTCTGATGGCTCTGGCAATGCACGTGTAGGTGTGTGACAGGCACATTCTTCATGCCGTGGCCTCCAGTACAACCAGTAGGGAAATGAGGAAAATACTTAAGAGGTGCATTAGAATTTGAACAATTTCGGTGCACATGGGATGAGTGCACAGGGTCATGAGACGTTGAATTTCCATTTTGTTGCTCTCTTGCGCTACAGCTTCCTTTCTCTCTTTACCCATTTTGTGCCTCTGACTGTTTTGTGAGACGCACTCCCTAAATGCATCATACACAACACAAACAAAAGCCGCACAAACCCAACAAAAACTAGGAAGGAAATCCTCCTCGAGCCTCATTCCCTGCTATTCAACCTGCGAGCAGCAGATGGCAGTCCTATTGCCATTCCTTATCTCTACGGCGAGCCCAGGCTGCTCTTGCAGGCAGCGCTTTCTCACCCTTCAGCCCCACAGCACAAGCAATTCCTGCTATTTCCCACCTCTCCTGGGGTTTTGGTGTCACCCATCATGTAGGTAAATACCAAGCAAACTCAGTTTGCCTGGCAAAGCCTGCTGTGGAGGAGCTTTCCACCCTCTTCCCTAGTGCAATGCCAGTGACAGTACCCGAGTGTTGCAAAATCATTGCTCACGATGACAGACTGAATGTAAACGCTTCACGGATGGACATACAGCCACTGGCACACCTACTTCCTTGGCCAGAGAAAGAAAAAGGGCAGAAGAAAACAGTTTACAACAAGAATTATGCTAAACCCAGCGCTTTTTGTATTGCAGGGCTTAAGGCTCACTCACTTTGAATTTAACTATATGATTTGTCAGTCGTAGGCAACCCTTGCCCTGTAGAAACTTTGAACTCTGGTATTTATTGTCAACCTGCATTGTTTTCTTCCTTTAAAAGATGAAATATGTTGTATACAGTATGTCCTAGTCTGGTAATAATTTTTGAGTGATTTTCCTGCAAAATAAATAAGCAATTGTCTGCGTATCCCATCCTCAGCCCTTCACAGTGCTTCTCCTTGTACAGTCACTTACATAAGCAGACAATACAACAGAAAATAACAGGTTTTGCTGTTTCTTCTCACAAATGTATAGAAGAATACAGAAAATATGCCTGGCAGAGAGAAGCAAATCATCTTCCTTAGGACTCACATTTCATTATCTGTACCATGCCCTGCTTCTGCCAGGTGCCAATTCAGGTAAATTTTGTCCAATTCAGTTCAAATTTAGCAAGAAACAAAAATAAATTAGGATTTTCCCTGCAGTTACTGTAATATTTTCCAGTATACTTATGATTCCTATGTGGGTTTTACAAAGGAGAACAACAGGCTTATTTGGAAAACTCAATTGCAACTTTCTCTCTTCACTGGTTGCCTTGTGTTGTGAGGCTCATGGCAAATAAAGCTTCCATGCCAAAGCATGGGAAGTTTTCCTCTTTCCTTAGCACCTCATCCAGAAAAAAAAAAAGAAAATAAAATCTCAAAACAACAATATTTATTTTCCACAGTCCATTAGTAGCCAAGAAGCAATTCAAGCATGTTACTAGACACTGAACCCAGCTAATTAAAAATAATGTTCCAAACCTACACTGATGTTTTTTGCATCTGGAGCTGGCTTCTGCAAATAAACATACACAAAAACAAGGACAAATCACAATAAATCTAAGCAGACAGGTACAAGCAAATTGGTCTGTGGAAGTGACATGTCTCTCTGCTTAACTGTCTAACGCAAATCCCAAGGAGACATGGTAGAATTTAATCTAATTGGGTTTGCCAGTTCCCTGCAGCTTAATGTGAGAATAACTGCAATTATATATGACTGTACTTAGCTCAGTACCAAAAATCCATTTATTAGGCTATTAGAATCTATAGAAACCAGGGGTTTGAGATCATTTGGATATGCTGGTTACACACTTGGCCTGCTAGTTGTTTTGTGGTTACAGTCTCCAAATTGCTACTGATGAGGTGGTAGTAGAAAAGCAGATGCAGTTAAGCATTTGAATGGATGGCTTAGAAAGGTTTTCTTCTCACTTCAAAATCTCTAATGGCACCTTATATGTCGGCTCAGTGTTCTGCAAATCTCATAACATTCAGCGGGATACTGGGAAACCAAGAGGTTGCTGAGGTTCAGAAATCTGTTCATCATAAAGCAAAGCACCTTTGCATGTGTGGGCCCCCACAGAGCTGGCACAGTGCAGCATAGAGATGCAAAAAGAATTACGTTTAAGGCCAGCCTTATGGGCCAAGAGAGGGAAGAACCTCCAGTCTTCTAGTTTTTCAGTATTTGAGAGGGTGCAATTAGCAAGAAAGGCAAGAAAAGCCATTGGGCCATTTTAAAAAAGATGTGGTGTTGCCACTCTCCCACCTGTTCTGTCTGCAAGTGGAGCAGATGACTGGTACACTCAGCGTGGAGCAAAGCATGATGAAGCTGTAAAACCCTGTCCTTTAAGCTTTTGTCAGCTCACACAACCATAATAAACCTCTTCTTGCCAAACAGATGTTTTTAAATGAGGTAGTAAACTCTCACAACATCATTTTTCTAAATCACAGTGATTGCTGGGATAAAGGTGGATTTTCCTGGAAGCCTGGAAAACTTCACCTATAACCATAGTCCTCCAATGGACATATAGTAGGGGTAACAATTAACAAATGCTTCCTTCAGCTCACCCTTGCTACAGTGAACGCCTGACTATAGGGAAAGATTCAGGGGCTGTTTGTGACTGATTATACACCATTTAAGAGGTATTGGAGCCATATTCAAAATGTATGTTTGTTTTGGGAAACAAGGCTTAAAATATGTGGTCCTTACATTCAGAACCTGGCATTATGAGGGCTTGATTCTGCTCCCAACAAGTGGAGAGGCAATGTACCCATTGAGATAGCTGCTGTGAATACAGGCTTTATGTGCCCCGTCCAATCTAACTTTACTGGTAGCTGAGATGTTGGTAACCTTGTATATCAGTCTGGGTTACACATAATTTTAAAGGGCTTTCTCTTTCAGTGGCTCGACTCTGATCCAGAAACACAAGTATTGCGAATTACCAAAATTCCACCAAGCTCTGCCTGAATTTGCCACCCTTCAATTACCTGCAAGCTGAAATTCAAGGACAATTAGTTAACGTCCCTGACCAAGGGTTGCAAAATACCAGAGTGAAAACCTCCTCTGGGAAATGAATAAATTTAAGCATAGTTGTAGACAATTTTGTAGGTGAAAGAACACAAAACAGAGAGGATTGTTTGGCAAAATGATTATCCTCATTGCTCGCACTGCAGCACCACAAACATGAGTGGCAACTGCTCACTTAAGATGGAGGCAGCCTGAACGAGTCTGGTTTTCTCCTGCCTTCTGTCCTTAGGATTACTTAAAAAGGTTATAATTAACATAAATACTCTGAATGATGCTTAAAATGCATTTGCACTTCAAGTTATCAGCTGTCGGGACTGGCTGTCGGTTTTGAAGTCACTTCTCTCCCCGCATATACCCACTTCGATCTTCCCCCTTAAGCAGAGGCAGCAGTGACATTAAGCAGCAACCTGCCAGCCTTTTGCAAGGCAGGCAAAGGCTGTGTTCCTAGCAAAGTTAACTGGTCCCTGTCTCCTCTGAGGAAAAGGTATCAGGAGAAGCAGACACTCTCTCAAATAAGGTCAATGGGCTGCTGAGGGCCAGGTGCCACCTAGCTCTGTGGGTGAGGGGGCAATGCAGTAAGAAACACCCGGATTTTGCTCTTTATTCACACTCTCCTGTAGGAAAGCTCGTACTGGGAAATGGTCACCTCTTCTTCATGGTTCTGAAGGTACTGGAGTATGGTGGTGTGGTCTTACCTCTCCTCCTTTGACTCACAACTAAACAGTCCAGAGGTACACACAGTTGCCTCCTTTCTGTGGTAGTGCAGTCCCTGAGATTCCCTAAGAGACACTCCAACTTCAAACCACCTGAATGCGGTAGGTACAACTACCCTAGCACTGGGCAAAAAGTATTTTTGAGAATACTCACCTTTATCAGCCTAAGTCGAGGCCAGTAAAACACTTAGCCTTCCAAAGTACCCATTTAAACAAAAGTATGCTCTATCAGAGATACTTCAACTAGTGAGAGGAGGGCCACCAAATATTTCCTCTGAAAACCTTTAAACTGTAACTCAAATGGGGATAAACTGAAATCCTTCTGACTTCTAGCAAGACACATCACGTATCATTACATTTAGAGTTGCAGAAATTATCAGGATGGGATCTTGAATGGCTGTACTATATCACACTACTGTGAATTCACTGCACTACACAACCTGATGCCACATGACAAAGTGTGACAGCTGATCTGTATTACTTACAAGAGATTGTCTAGATGTGCTGAATATTTTCTAAACTGCTATCAGAAAACATATGTTTCCAAGGGGTAATCATACAGTGGGTCTGAATAACTCATAAAAATTATGAATGAAGTGTTCTCACCTTCATTTGACCTTTGTTACTTCTCTAGCAGACAGAGCTAAATGTGTAGCATGCCACAATGCATCTGAAGAAGAGACAGATGATAATAAGAAGCTGTTAAGAGATGCTCACTCCACTGGCTCTATTAGTTCAGCTTGCTTGCACAGAAAGAATTTCCCTGCATGTGTGAATGTGGGTATAGATCAATAAAGGGAAATATCCAGGTTGATCCTTTCTCAGGCTAAACTCCTCCAAGAAAGAGGCACACACAGTCCAATGCCTTGTTGAAGGCTGAAGACAGGGATTGTACATAAGGAGCCATGCAGAAAACGCAGTGCTGTTCTCCCTACGCAGTGCATCTGCAGCACCAACTTGGACCTCTCACTTGAACTTTGGCTGAAGTCACTTTATAGAGCTATCTGGATGCCTTCTCTCCACTGGCATTCTCCTGTCTCCAACACCTATAGCCAAGGTATGTTGGGCTACTCTTCTTCTGCACAGATCATGTGAGATCTTTCTTGACTATCTTTTCTATGACTGCTTGTCATATTTTTCAAATGTTGAAAGGAGAGCAATATTTTCCAAATGTCAACCTTCTGTCCATGGGAAAGTAACGCACAGGTTGGACAAATACCTGGCAGGAATGGTTTAAATGCAATCTGCCTGTCATAGGGTAAGAGGAATGCCTTAATTTAAGGCTTTAGAATCTGTTTGTCCCACTCCTCACTTCTGTCAACTCCTTATTTCTCATCGTCACCTGCGGGTATTCAGTTCACACCACACCCTGGGTGCAGCATTGGACAGTTTGGAATGTTTGGTGGTCTAAGAACGTTCGCTGGCTTTGGGAGCCACCTATCCCTTTGCCTTTGATGCTATCTGGGTCAGGTACTGAACTGATTTGTCTATCAGCTTACCCCAGATAAAGCTCTTGAAACTATTTTCATTTCTGTAAATTTGTGATCCGGGACCAACTAAATACCAGCTGGGACTTAACTCCTGTGGTCACTGGGATTCACAGGTTTGATGTGCCCATGACTTTCTCTTATCTTTGACATTAAGGCCTAGGGCACTTTTCAGGGAATAGATTTTCTGAAGCATTTAACAGTCTCCTTGTTTTATTCTGCATCACCTACCTCATTCTCATGCCAAGCCCTCGGGCATGATAGGCATGAAGAATGTGCAGCGTTTTGTCACTGAAAAAGCAGGTTTCCACATGCTCTGCTAAACAATCTCAACAGATGCTACTAAGAAGGCTGAAAAGTGATTTTCACAAAGCTATAAATTTCCTCACAGTCCAGACTGTAGTCTCCAGACAGAGACAGAGCTATGCACAAACCTGTGAAAAGAACTTGGGTCCACACTGGGAGATCTCAGAGGAACTCAGGTGGAAATTACATTTGGGAATCTAAGACAGGACAAAACCCAGGTGCCTAGGCTTACCCTGGAAACAGGATTGCACTTGGTGGCAGGGCAAAGTGGGCAATGGGTACTAATGAGTACAAGTGTGCTTCTTGAAGGGCACAGTCAGGCACGTCACAGCCACTCAGGGACACTCATCTCTCTGCTTTCTTCCACCAATGGCTTGTTCTTTAACATCTTGAAGCAGCAGGGAGGAGGCAGGAAACAGCATTAATGTCACCTATCATCTAATTGAAATTATGCACAGGAGTCTGAACAAGCAAATATGCTGCATAGGTGCTAAGCCACTATTGATGATAAAAAGGCACAAGGTAAAAATGTAGGCAATTGCAAACGGGTACGAGCGAGCATCAAACACAAAAGAAGTTGTAATGAGAGCAGGAGCGTGAAGAGTGACAATTCAGCATGAGAAAGATAAAGATGGAACAAGAATGGGATCAAGAGGGAGAGCAGAGAAAGGATGGGGAGGAAGAAAAATTTGAAATGGAAACGATGAAAATGGAATATGATTTCCAGAGGGAAAGAATAAGGGTGAATGAGGGTCCTACTGGGTCAGCCCATGCATATTTAGTCAGTTATAATAAGGTAAAATTGCTTCCTCATTACAAGGAAGGGAATGATGTTGATATGTTTTTTGCAGTCTTTTAAAAAACTGTACAGAACTTATAATTGGTGAGAGGAGGCATGGGCAGCACAGTTCAGACCTTGCTCAATGGGAAAACCCTAGAGGCCTATGCCAAGCTGGTTGATAATGACTGCCGTGACTATCAAATTGTGCAGGGAGCTTTTCTGAGAAGGTATGAGGTTGACCCCAGAGACCTGCAGGGTTACACTTAGGTCTCCAAGGAAAGGATCTGATAAGTCCTTTCCTGAATTGGCTGTAGAAATGACAAGTTTATTTAACAGGTGGATAGAAGGTGAAAAGACATTTGTATCAGTTTCTTTTCTCTTTTTTTTTTTTTTTTTAAATGATGAAATTATCTCGAGGAACAGCGTCTAGAAGATGTTCTGAAGGATTTGGAAGTCTGCTACATGGAAATTCCTTCTGTTAAAATTTTCAGTCTATTAATCAGAGCAATTTTTTTATGTGTATCCACAAAACAATGAGAAAATTAATGGGAATCATACTTATTTTCACACAGACTTGGCCTTTCTTTCATAAACAAATAGAAATAAACAACGAAGTACACAAATGCCAAAATCTTACAAGCCACATTCTATTACTTCAAGAGAATAATAACAAAAAGAAGGAAAAAGAAATCTCATTACATATATTATATATGCAGAAACTGCAGATATGGCGTGGAGCATGAAAGAGGTGATCAGTTACGGTGTTTACTTCAGCACTACACAAGTGCATCATAAAAAGTTTTACAAAAGCAAGTTCAGATATTGAAGACCCTTAGTGCAAGCACTGACACCTGCCTGTGTTTCCAGAAGGTGGGCTTGTTTGTTCCTTCTGGAAAGCTTTACCCAAGACATAGCTACATTGCAGCTTGGATTACCATTTCAAACAAAGCATGAAATACTGAAAAGTGATTGTCTGGAATATGAGACAGATGTTATTCTCTGCTTTCTGAAATATTTACTAGCTGTAATGAGTCCATAAAATGCAATGTTGCCTCAGCTACTGCATTCCTAAATTCCTTCCAGACTCTTGACTAAATATCCTCTATGCCTGGCAATGTAGTGTTGCTTCCTCTAACACTTTCCTCCGGCACCTTCCTCTACAAATGCCTCGGATAGCACCCTTCCTTGTTAACCAGCACAGCAACCCTGAGGTGACAGCTTCACACTAGGCTCTGTAGCCAGGGCTGAACTGAAGAAATTTGCTATGTCTTCAATGTAATTTTACTAAGTTCTCCGCTTTTGCTATTGATTGTTTTCCTTTCATGATTTAACTCATCCATTTTCTCATTTACTTCTTATTTCTAATACCTCTAACAGAATATCCATTTTAGTTTTTGTTTACCTGTGACTGTTCCATCTTCTCTCTGATCCTGCCCACATTTTACAGCCCCTTTTATTGGTAGAGTCATTTGGGCTTTCATTTGACTGGCTTTTAATTTTCTGGTTAATTTTTGGCATGGATTATTTAACTGCATTTTGAGGTGTGAAGACGGCATTCTCACTTCTCCTCTAATTCTTGTGTAAAAGTCTTAAATCCCATACAAGGATTTCAGTGGAAGACTTACCATCACTCAGTCACAGCTCATTTTCATCCTTGCACACAGACACACCCAGATATCTGTCACAGGGTAGATAGACTGGACTTCAGAAAGTAGTGCTTCACTGACCTGAAAGGGAGTAGATTTTGGTCTAATGGCATTTCTTGAACATTTTACTTCAGTACTCACACTTGTATAGACTATAGACTATTTATTTCCCACATGTGCTACCAATGTAGAACAGGATGTATATCATGCATCTCCAGTGCCTTTTTGTAAAATTTTATTATGTTAAATAAAATGCTTTCTAATGTGTTCGTGGATGGTGATGTATGGTTGCCCATGAAACTACTGGATAGCCAAATAAAGTTTAAGGCACAGTGAAATCAGTGCTCTATACTGATGCAAGCACCAGTGTATGTAGCCTTGCCTTTCTGTTGCTCATTAACCTCTAGAATAAAAATGTTTTTAGCAGCTGTTCTACTATCAATAATTAATCCTGTGCTTGTTACCTGTAAAAGAACAGAGGTCAACTTTTAGAGGAAAACCTCAGAAAGATCGAACAATTATCTCGGACATCCTGGAAAAACCACAATGGTATTAGAAAGTTTTGGCAAAAGTGCAAGAGTAGATCAAAAGAACATTTCATGAAGCAAAAAGTCATGTTTCCATTGGTCCTGGAAATGTACTGGCAGGACGATGTGATAGTCCATATTTGATGGTTTAGAGTTTAGTGGTATTGATTCTTTTGCCATATTGTTTCCTGGAATAAAGCAGAAGAGCCCAGCTGGCAGAAGGCTAAAAATAAATGACTGTGAAAATAACTGCCTGTGGTCCTAGGATAGCCATTGCCTTTTTATTTCTGTTGCTTTTAATGGAGTTTTTGTCTGCAGATCTCCAAGTACTACACAGAGAAGCCAATACCAATGTCTACACTTGACAAATACTGAGGCACAGAGTGACTTAAACAAAGTCACACAGCTTGGAAAAGTCCCTTAACTTTGCTGTACAACAGCTTTATCTTTGATGCAGAACTTATTCTTCAATACATTCGTCATTTCTCAGCCCTGACAGACAGAAAAATCCTTAAGAAAAATCACATAAGATCTTGACCTGTCCAACATAGTGAAGTTCTGACTGATATCAGCTCATGAGCTGGCTCCTGACTGATCATTTATGCCTTGCTGAACAGCTGTAAGCTTCACAACATTTCTTAACTAAAAGAAATTTGCTTATACATTTCGTAAAGCTAAAACCAGTTCACAGAACATGTGCAGGGAAAGCACGTGGTGTTCAAGATATAAAGCTAGGTTCAGATGATCATGTGATTTAGGTGTTAGCTTTAGAGCTCAATGTAACAAATATAGGGTTATTTTAATCTTCTATAACTGCATAAGATTTAGATTTTAATTGACTTTTTCCCTCCTGAACTCATCTCATAAAGTGTGTTAGGTATATCTGCTGAATAAATAGAAGACAATAATACGTTTAAATGTCTGTCTAGAGAGTTTCTTCCACCCAGAGCTGAAAATCGATATAGCTCAGAGAGACAACTTTTGTTAATAGAACTTCTTCGTTCAGCATGTTTCTAACATGTTTAATATTTTTTAGTGTTGTTTTTCTGGCACTGCAGCCCAAGCTGTGTCGGCAGATCCCTGAACTGGGACTCCAGAGATATATATTCTACTCATGGAGCCATTTTTAACATCTTGGACAAGTAACTATAGCTCTCCAGGCCCTTATATCCATTCCCAGTCATTCCCTTTTGGGCCTTGTTTCTGTAAAGATATATGCTTGTCTTTGATTGTATAAACTATGAAGGTATTTAGTGAACTGCATGACTGTGAGCAGCTCGGTGACTTAAAGTTACTATTAAATCCAGCATTCACATCTTTGTAGGATACAGCTTTGGGTTGCACACTCTTATACTGTGCTGAATTGGGCTAATTCAACAGACTTTGATGCTCCCAAAGTGAATCCAGCCTCCATATGCAGCACCCCAAAAAAAGTCCAGTCAGTTTTGCTGACTCAGATACCAGAAATGTCAGCAAAATGAGCCAGCCATGCCTCATTTTAGGAGCATTTAGGAAATTTAGGGAGTCCCATGAGCCCTTAGCAAGCACCTGACCGTAAGTTTTCAAAGCCTCCACAAACAGCGGAGCCAGTTTACCTTAGCACAGCAGGGACAGTGGCATTCGTGGCACTCTTGTCTAATCTCAAGAATCAGATTTTAGGCTTCGGGTTGGGCGGGGGGGGGGGAAGATTCAGGTGAATCGCATCTATCCCTGGGCTCTTAAAAATAGCCTGAATTTGCCCCTCTGGACTGAATACTGTCAGGTTGAAAATATACACTGGAAAAACACTCTGCTTCCCCCCCAGATCAGCCTATAAATAACACATGTGGTCCAAAATGGCCCTGATCTTAGATCAGGAATAGATGCTGCAGAGCAACAGTGACAACAACAAAGAGAGGGGAATTGGTTAAGTACTTTGGGGGTTAAAATCTGTGCCCTGAACAGTATATTTTATGGCCAAAAGTGAGTCTTCTATAGTCTCATTTATTATTGCAAAAATGATGGGAACTGGGGACCATGACACTATTACCTGTTACCGCAGATTTATTGAAAATTAGCAATTCCATTTATATCTATGAGATTTCAGGGATTATTCTGTTATAGACTAGAAAACTGATAGATTTATAACTCTGGTGAATCTAGTTGTACCAACTAATAGAGCAAGTGAGAAAATTTAGAGGTTTGTACTCCTAAAGGAGTTAACCTTTGGATAAAGAAACATTTTTCAAGTAGCATCTGAGAAATTATTGAATCCATAAATTTTCACTGCTGCAGCATGAAAAATATTCATTTCCTAGGTTTTATGTTTTTGGTCAAGAAAGATACAAAAAGCAAAAGTTAGTACAAAAAATTTTCACTCCACTTCGAGTCCGGCTGCAATTGCTACCAAATGTTTTGTTAACCCTTTGGCACATATTGACAGACCTTGCCTGGCTGGCCCTAAGAAAATTTTCAAGCTATGTATCTTCTACATTCATTAACATTGCATTGACTTCAGCGAATTTGATCTAACTTTAGTTTTGATTTTTGTGTACTCACTGAACACCTTAAAAATTGAATCAAACCTGCAAAGGTATTAAATTCATGTCAAGATGCTGGGCTTCTTTTCTGCTGTGTTTGGGGGGTGTTGCTGGGGTTTTTTTTCTTTGAGAGATCTCTGACTGTGGATGAGGCTTGTGTAAATTAATAAAATTATCTTAAAGCTTCTGGTAAAGTATGTAAAAGATCCTAGTTAGCCCAGACCTCTGTCTCCCAACAAAAATAGGAAAGCAATACAAAGCCTTTGGTATTCGGCTCTTAGTGGCATGAGGTTGGGCCAGCCCTGACACTGATGTTCCCCCTGCACTTCCTGCCATACGAGATGCTCTCCTTATCTCCTCTGCAAACTGACATGGCAAGCACCGTGCATACAAACCAAAGGGTTTCAGAACAACACTCAAAACCTATGAACTTGTATACAGAGGATTTGAGCCTGACTGAAAGCACCAAGGCAATACCATGATAACACATGAGAATGAGCTTTGCAGTTCCCTCTTGTCTGACACAGGTCTTTAGGACTAAGTAAACTTAATAAATGCACCTTGCGGTTGCTGAGAGTTCTAGGTTTGCAGCCAGGGTACGTGGATCTAATGCCTCTTTCTTTTATCTGCTATAGATAGGAGGCCAGCACCTGTAACGCCGGAAGGACCAGACACGTCCGCCGCCTCAACTGCAAGACATAATGAGATGAAATGAATGTGTATATAAAACAGCTATTACTTAAAAGAGTAGCTCGTGTTTTGGAGTGTAAAATGCCATTTGCCTTACTGAACAGCACATAGTTGTTACTTAAACATGGATGTTTTAGTATTGATTGTTGTAAACTGGAGGACTGGCAAACAAACATGTAATTTATCTATGAATATGAGCATATGGGAAATATCTAATAGGGTCATAGCTTCTTAGCAGTGTGCAAACTTGGATAATTGTATTCCTACACTGAAAGCATCAATACAATTAAAATCCTCCCCTAATATTCCATGTTGTCTATCATGCCATGTTCTTTCATTCAGTGCTCTACTCATTGTTTAGGCATATTAAGGAGGTGGTTGGACCTGCCTGTGTTTCACTGATATCAGCTAAAGAGTTGTAAGAATTCAGACTTGGACACTGGAATGTGAAGAATCATTTTTGCTACTATTAGCTTATTGCTGTTTTTGTTCAAATTACATATACAGATAAACAGATTTTTTAAATCACTTTTTAAAATAATTCAAGGTTTTATAAATCATAAAAGCCTCAAGGGCTAAGGTCTGAAAAAGAAAGAAATGTTGAATTTCATTTAAAAGTAATCCAGAGTGCTCACACTTTAAAGGGAAGTAGAATGGCAAGTATTTGTAATACAGACTACATTCCCATCCCAGCTGCATCAACTGATTTTGGTTATTAAGTTCGGAAAGAAGAAAATCCTTTATCTGACAATCTCTAAGGAAAAAAAAGACCCTGAAATTATCCAATCATTTCACAATCAATAAGGCAAAAACAGAGTGTGCAGCAAGTTATTTATGATTTCATCACATAATTATAACACTGCACCTCTAACAAGTTAGTGTAAAGCACTTCTAAGCATCCTGTGTTTCATGTGAGGCACAAAACAAGTTTAAAATGCTCAAAAGAATTTTTGTTTATTACTTAATACCAACTTATATATGAGATATTTTCACCTACATTTTTTAAAAAAGTAACTGAAAAATAGTACCTTCTTCCCGTATTCTGCTATAAAAATTGTGCTGTATTTTTACCCAGGACAAATCAGTGCAGCCTCCATCAAAGGCTGATCTATCCCTGTTTACATCATCTCAGAATCTAGCCCAGCATACAGTACTTTTCTGATTACAGCTACAAATAATTCCAACTTGGCTGAATTCCTTAGTGCAGAACCAAATATAAGAACTAGTTATGGAGCTGTACATATATATAAACTTAGTCATAATATTGAACGTTTTCTCCTTAAAAAATAAATTAATTATATTTCAAAGATCATAGATCATCATTTTACACCAGTAGTAACTCCTGTTTAGGTGCAAGAAAATATCCTCGAAAATATTTAAAAGATAATTTCTTGTACCTTTTCATCCAAAGCTGTGAATGTGATAAATTACAAATCAATTTTTGCATCATTCTTGTTCTAAGGAACAAGCACAACTTATTTGGTAGTGTTTATGGATTAATTTAGGCTAAATCACCTCTAATTTTGGTAATTGACATTTTTAATGAAACACTGTTTTATCATGGGCAGTAAATAGTCTCAGTTGAAAGGAGTTGTTCTGTTTTTCATGGAAAGTAAATTCAGGGCCACAATGCAGATGCAGCTCCTGCAGGAAGAGTCTCCTAAACTCAAGACAGTCATAGGATCATAGAATCATTAAGGTTGGAAAAGATCTCTAAAGTCATTGAGTCCAACCATCAACATGATACCAACACGCCTACTAAACCATGTCCTGAAGTGCCACATCTGCACAGTTTTTGAATGCCTCCAGGGATGATGACTCCACCGCTTCCCTGGGCAGCCTATTCCAGTGCTTCACCCCTCCTGCCGTAAAGAAATTTTCCTTAATATCTAATATAAACTTCCCCTGGCACAACTTGAGGTCATTTCCTCTCATCCTATCAGATGTTACTTGGGCAAATCATGGCTCAATGAGATATATGAAGAGCAGCTGAGGGAGCTGCGGTTGTTTAGCTTGGAGAAGAGGAGGCTGAGGTGAGACCTCATCACTGTCTACAACTGCCTGAAAGGAGGTTGTGATGGGGTGGGTGTTGGGCTCTTCTCACAAGTGACTAGTGATAGGATGAGAGGAAATGGCCCCAAGTTGTGCCAGGGGAGGTTTAGACTGGACATTAGGAAGAATTTCTTCACTGAAAGAGTGGTCAGGGATTGGAACAGCTGCCCAGGGAGGTGATGGAGTCACCATCTCTGGAGGTGTTTAAAAAACAGGTGGATGAGTTTCTTAGGGACATGGTTTAGTAAGGAGACAGGCATGGTTGGACTCGGTGATCTCAGAGGTCTCTTCCAACCTTCTGATTCTATGATTCTGTGATTCTATGATAAATGAAAATAAGAACTTTCAACATGGACTTTAGGACTGTCTACTTCTCATCAATTTTTAGAATTAAAAGAAAAAATTAAGAGTGAGGAAGCATGCAAGAACGAGGCAAGGCAACCAGGGAGAAGTTGCTTAAGTAAAAAGAAAACATTTAGTCCCCCAAACAGCTGCTGAATTCCCCAGAATGTTGAAAGCTCAACAACAGCATAATGTCTTTTTGCTTTAATATGTCAGTGCATCAGTACTCCATACTACTATGAGGGGGAGTATTTTAGCCCAGAGACAAGCAATAAAAAGGAATTTTAACAAATAATGAGTATGAGAGCAAAAAGACAGGCTACATTCTTCATTTAATTCAAAGTTGCCTCAGAAGCTCTTAGAAAGAGAGGCTGCTATTTTCAACTGAGAGTCAACTGAAAGTTAATGGGGACATTGCTAAAGATCACAAACTGTTACTGTACTTTTAATGAATATTTTATTCCTGTCACCTTTAAATTAGTTAAATTTGATAGGATGATAATGTAATGCAAAATGTCTTCCTCCCCAGACCATTTTAGGTGGAGGGTAGATCAGAATTTAATTTTAGCGTAATGCCAGGTCAAAATTAAATTTAAAAAATTATGGTCAGAAAGTAATAAATCCAAAGTGACCAATGGAAAAAATATTAAGTTAATGAGATGTGCAAGCCATTTAGAAAACCGATATTTTATATGACATATATTTTTCTTATCTGGAAAAAAGCCATTTTAATACCTGCTGATAGGGATGAAAGTAGGGAAAGGAGAAGAAGGGGCACTCTTACAGCTATTTCTCTCAGGTCTTGATAAAGTTATGAAGATAAATGCAAAAAGCTCATGACAGAGGTATTCATCAATTGATCAGCAAGCTTAAGACCCCAAGTCCTCTTTCAGATATCTAAATAAGATGTTCTGCTTTTCAGAATGTTGTTACTCAATATGCCAAAGAAATTATTCACAAATTACATTCATATTTATACAACTGCCCTGAAACCACAAGGTATGGGATCAGGCTCAGCTTGCATTGGTAGCCCACTTTTTCCCTGTGTCTCACCTCGCTCCTTTCCCTTATCTATCACGATGTTAGCACAAATGAACACACTAGTTTATGCAAGGGATTTCATAATTTGAATCTACTTTTATACAGCCTTGCCAATCAAATGGATGTGATACTTCCTTGGGTTATTCTCCTTCTCCAAAGGAAGGTGTCCAAGGACAGCTAAAGATGTAGCCTGCAAAGAAGGGTGGGAAACAAGGAAGGAGGGCACAAAATAAACCTGATGGATGCAGCTGAGGCAAGAAAGAAGGTGTGAGAAAGGAAAAGTTTATCAGTGGTAGGGGCAATGTATTCCCATTCAAATTTAAGAATAAAAAGATACTCCCGGTTAGCATGTCAAAAAAAGTAGTGATATCTCATATTCTTTAAGTTTAGTTATGAGAAACAGAATCATAGAAACCTAAGGTTGGAAGAGACCTCCAAGATCATTGAGTACAACCGTACCTGTCTCCCCACTAAACCGTGTCCCTAAGAAGGAAACAGGAGGAAAATATTGGTCTGCTGTTAAACAGGATAGACACACAAATGCTGAAAAGGCAGAGGTTCTCAACACTTTCTTCGCCTTTGTCTTTACCAGCACTGTCGGGTTTCAGGGCTGGGGAGGATAAACCCAGGTTGATGCAAACACAGATCCACTGTCAGTGATGGAAGAGTTGATATGAGAGTTTATATGCGATATATTACAGGAGCTTAACCCCTACAAATTGATGGGCCTTGACAATATGCAACTGGGAGTCTTAAGAGAGCTGGCTGATGTCATTGCGAGACCACTCTCTAGAAGTCATGGAAACTGGGAGATGTCCCAGAAGACTGGAAAAAGGCCAAGGTCATCACCATCTATAAGAAGGGCTTGAAGAAGGATCCAGGAAATTATTGGCCTACCAGTCTTACTTCAGTCCCTGGGAAAGTTATGGAACAAATCCTCCTGGGGGTATTCCAAGTCGAATGGAGCATATGATGGGGAAAGGCCAGCATAATTTCACCAAATTGTGTTTCAAAAACCTGATCTCTTTTTATAACAAAGTAACCTGCTCAGCTGACGTGGGGCAGGGGTGGCCATTTTCTACCCAGATTTCTCCAAGGCTTTTGGTACAGTTTCTCACATCTTTGTCCTAGATAAACTGATGCATTACAGTATAGACAAATGGTCTGTGTAGTGGGAGGGGAACGGGCTGACAGGCTGCACCTGGAGTGCGGTGGTAAATAGTGTCTTTTCAAACTGGCAGCCTCTCACAAGTAGGGTCCTCCAGGGACTGGTGTAGGACCCAACGCTGTTTAGCAACTTCATAAGTGATCTGAATGATGGGATCAAGTGTACTCTGATGAAGTTTGCTGCTGGTACCAAACTCAGTCAGAAAGTGGGCACTTCAAAAGGGAGAGCCACCCTGCACGAAGACCCAGATAGGCTGGAAACTGGACTAACAAGAACCTTATGAAGTTAAACTACAACAAGTGTAAGGGTTTGCATCTGAGAAAACATAATCCAGGACTGCAGCACAGGGTGGGATCTACCTGGCTGGGGAGCAGCTCTGTGGAAATGGACCTGAGTGTCCTGGTGAACACTGGGCTGCTGTGGCTAAGAAAGCCAACAGGATGCCAGATTGCATCCAAAAGAACATCACCAGCAGAGATAAAGAAGTCATTATGTACTCAGCACTGGTCAGGCCACACCTGGAATACTTTGTTCAGTTTTGGTCCCCACTGTACAAAAAAGATGTGGACAGGCTGGAGAGTCCAGAGAAGGGCTACAAAGGTGACCAAAGGACTGGGAAGCCTGCCATATAAGGAAAGGCTGATACAATTGGCTTTGTTCAGCCTTGAGAAAAGAAGGCTTAGGGGAGACCTTATTGCCATGTTCCAGTATTTAAAGGGTGGCTACAAAGAAGACAGAGATTCTCTTTTTACAAGGAGTCATGTAGAAAAGATGAGGGGCAATTGGTACACGTTACTCCTGGAGAGATTCTGATTGGACTCTAGAGGAAAATTTTCATAAGAAGAATGAGCCATTGGAATAATCTTCCCAGGGAATTTATGGATTCCCCATCACTGGACACTTTTAAGATTCAGCTGGACAAGGTGCTGAGCCTCTTGTCCGGATGGTGCTTTTGCCAAGAAACATTGGACCAGATGATCCTTAATGTCCCTTCCAATCTGCTATTCTGTGATTCTACGACTGTCATTTGTAGGTTGCAGCAGATCTTAGACAAGAGAAAACGTAGTCCCAGGTCTTGCTCTTGATGCTGGATATCTATCTGCCAAGAGAAGTTGCTGGAGTGGTTGAAGCATAAGAAGGCATCGAGGCTGTAGAGGGCCATCAAACCCAGCACAGAAGCTGTGAGTGCGGAACTCCACTAAGAAGAACGTGTTCCCCTGAAAGAGATCTGAATGAAAAGAAGTGTGGAAACCAAGCTCTTTAGAGAAGAGTAAACTCATTTCGTGAAAAGACACTAAACATTGTGATGTGTAACTACGGAGCGTGATTGTTCCCTTGCATTAAAGGTCTGATTATGTGAATATTGTTACAAATAAGAAAAATATGGTCAGGGAGTTTCAAGCAATTAATAAGTCACCTGATTCCAACTTTTTCTGGATATTCTGGTGGCAGCATTGCAGCTGATTAAGCTGAGCATGTCTGGTACTTTTAAATGCAAGTATGCTACATTAGTCATCCCACAATAACCTTGACACTAAACTAATGGACTGCACCAACCCCAGGTTTCCCCTCCACATCATTTGCAAACTGAATCTAGAGAAAACCGTCTTCCCACCCACCAAGCAGCACATCAGGTTGTCTCAAAGTTTCACCATCTACAATGGCAACCAAAGGTATTTTGAGCAGAATTTCAGGTGTGGGTGTTGTTGCATAAAATCTAAAGTGAAACCTGGGCACATGAATGGAAGTCACTTTCCCTTCTCTGTGCAAAAATGAGAGAAGACATTAGACTCAAGCAGAAGCTAAGCTGCCCCTGCTCACTGTTAGCTTAAAATGAATAGTGCCTCAAAATCCAGCTAGCTACAAAACACCTGAAGGAACTGCCTGGGTTTTAAGAGCACTAGTCTCAGCGTTCAGGTTTCAGAAAGAGTCCTGGCTTGAATATTTCAGATGTTCTGCATCTTCATTGAAAGTCTGGACAAGAGGCAGACTCCACTGAAATACACAGAACTCTGAGTATCAGCCCCATGGCAGCAAATGCAAATGCAGATCCTGTGCGATGCTGAACATTTGTGCTCCATACTGGACCTCTCATGACAATACATAAATTATTCTAATTAGTTGTCCTTACGAGACAGCTCACTGATAAGCTGGAATGGTCATCAGGACTATTGATTTTTTTTTTTTTTTTTTGAGGGTGAGAATGCTGGTTTTAAGCAATCTCTTCTCAAGGCTCAGTTTGATAATCCTTTTCAAGCTTATTTTAAACTCTCTAAGAGAAAAAACAAGAATGAATTAGAAACTGGAAGAATACAAAGAAACTAGAAAGAAAAGATCAATAACTCACATAGACAGCAGTAAACAAACTGGAACAATTACAGTGAAAGATGGTTATTGATCAATATCAGGAGCAGCTCATAGGCTGGCACCTCTGTTTATACCAGACATCAATTATATTCTAACTTTCTCATAATATAACTGCATTATACAATTTTTATCACCAGGGAAATTTTAATTCCCTTATATGAGTGAAAAATAGCCATATAATGTTTTTAGGCAGTCGTTGCTATCAGTAGATTTACATATCAGCAAAATGTTGGCTGCCTATTGCTCTACATTGTTGTAACCTGTCTTACAGGCTGGAAAGCTGAGCTGCAGAAAGGTGGACTGACCTCCCTAAGGCCAAGGACAGGGGCAGAAGCTGACAGAGACCTGAATCTCCTGAGACGTGGGGACTTTGTTTCCTGGCAATATTAGTCACTGTAGACTTTCATAGCAAGGGGAGACATTTTTCTTCTTCAAAAAAATGCAACTACTCTGTTTCAGAACCACCCAACCAAAACTCCAGACCTGCCATTTACAGTGTAGTGAGAGAAGCGAAACACCTGCACTCTGTGTGCATCCAAGTCATCCTGAAAGACTTTTAAATAAAGCACTTCACATCTATGTTGATCTGCTCATTATATTGAAAGATGCATCAGTATTTATGATACTAGTAAGAGTCCTCAGGACAGAAGTCTTCCCTGCTTTTTCTTGTCACAATTCCTTTAACAAACTTATTTATGAATCCACATGACAAAACTTTCATTTCTCCCACCTCCAGTTCTTGCAGCACTTGTAGCATAAAGAGCATCAGATATAATTACAGCCAAGTGGAAAAAAAATACAATATGAACATCCACTCAACAGGGATGTCCACCAAAAGGAGGAAATTGCCTGACCTTGGGACTAAAAGTCATAAATCCCAGCCCCTCCTGCCAGCCCCACCACTGCCTTGTGCAACATAGCTGAGATGTTTAATTCTCACTGAACTAGGGCATTTGCTTCCTTTTCCCTCTCAGGTACTTGCCTGGTCTGTAAAAACTATCACGCACTTAAATTTTGTTCAATTACACGACTCAGAGGAAAATTTAACTTTCAGTTGGTTGGAACTTTGTGGGTTTGACTTAATGAGATGTATCAGCACCAACACAGCTTTCCCTTTCTTGGGAAATTACTCCCTCATAGATATCTGTGGTAAGTGGGTTTTAATTTAAGGCATACGTATCAATCTGCAAGCCTGTCTCCACAAAATCTTACTTAAAAAGACAAGTTGCTGAGGAATAATGAGCTGAAGTCTGTCCTCTTTAAAAGTTTCCTTAGTAAAATAAGCTTACCTTTAAAAATATAATTAAAGAACCCCAGAATCCTATTCACAAATCATATTGGAAATTTGAGGGTGAAGAATTAATTCTGACTGAAAAAAATTTCAGAACCAAGTTTAACTCAAAGTAAAATAATTTATGATAAACTTCAAAGTTTTTTATACCATTTAATAAAAAAAAAGTCTTTATAATAAACTAAACAGTTTGGCTTCAAGCCACTACTGCCAAACATCTACAGCAATATTGATGAAAATATCGATAGCAGAGAGATTGTCCATAAAGTTTCAATAGGAAAAAAATATATAGATTTTCAACAAGAATTTTACTATCAACAATGTCAACAAGGTCTATTTAAAAGGTAAAGGATGGAGAATCCCGGTGAATATTAACAGACATAAAACCAATCAGTGTACAGAAGCTGTGGTACATACTCTGGTTTTGTAATCAAAGTCTGCCTTAATGATAACAATTCCAATAAAACAGATCATGGGTCAGGATTTTCAAGGAGAGATAACAGAAAGTACAGGAAAATTCAGGAAATCTACCGCTGCTTCAGATAGCCAGGGAATAAATTTAGATTTTTCCAATCTTGCTATGAAACAGTGGATGTCAGTGTTAGTAACTGCTTTTTGCAAGCTATGAGTTGAAATTATCAGAAAGGTTCACATGGTGTATTTTCTTCCATCATATCCCCTCATCAATTCCTCACCTCTATTTCTTTCTTGTGCCCTTTCTTTTAGGAAAGCTGAATAAGATACTATATGAGGTTTCCAATGGAAAAGTAACAAAAGGCACCACCTCATCCCTAGGGAAAAGGCAGCAGAAATACCTTATGATGCTTTTTGTGCTAAGGGCGTATTTGTGCTTCCTTTGCTGAAGAAGTAACAAGCACCTCTACAACTTGAAGGATAATATTCAGTGTCAGGGGAGTATCAATATTAACAGATTCTCACTGAGGAAATAAAAACCAGAATAGCTATCTCTTTTCCTCTGCCTAAGAGCAGATATCTCAACCAAATAGAGTAGGGAAGCACTGAAACTAAGTTAGCAGTGAACTTGCGTTGGTAGTTTTTGGGGTTTACCCTCTCATTGACCCAAATACTACAGTGTTATAA
Source organism: Neomorphus geoffroyi (assembly GCA_033558235.1). Taxonomy (NCBI): domain Eukaryota; kingdom Metazoa; phylum Chordata; class Aves; order Cuculiformes; family Neomorphidae; genus Neomorphus; species Neomorphus geoffroyi. The sequence continues at coordinate 96,046,843 of JAUMJM010000005.1, read as the reverse complement.
CAGGTCTTGTTCTGTGTACATGGACATCTCAAAAAACATGTTTCCTTGAACATGAAGAAATCCTTCACAATGAGGGTGGTGAGGCACTGGCACAGGTTGCCCAGGGAAGCTGTGGATGCCCCCTCCCTGGAAGCGTTCAGGGCCAGGTTGGATGGGGCCTTGAGCAGCCTGGTCTGGTGGGAGGTGTCTCTGCCCATGGCAGGGGTGTCAAACTAGATGGACTTTAAGATTTCTCCCAGCCCAAAACATTCTATGATTCTGTGATCCTGAAAAGAATACTGAAGATGCATCCACATCCTATATCTACTGAGTCATATGACAGCCTTTACTTTTTGTTCCCCCATTTCTTGTTGTTTGTTTGCATTTTTTAACGTCCATCATGCCTTTCCACTTTAGTTTTATTCTGATCCAGTCCTTCACTGTCTTGACATTCAGGTGCTCTTCAAACATCCACCACTGATTTCCTTGTAATGCTTACACAAAATGGACAATATGCTAAGGAAAACTGCCTTGCAAAGTTGCCAAAAGAGCAATTCCCATCTAATTAGGAGTTCGTACTGCTTCAGTGATAGCAGCACAAACACTGTTAATATTCACTGCAGCTGCTTTGCCAATAACTCCCAGTGAATCTTCCAATTTATAACAAAAATCAGGAAACTATTGGATTCTATGACACTGATAGATCTATCAGTATTCATTGCCCCTGTCCTCTGCAACACAAGGCACAAATGCCAATAACTCTAACAGTCTCTTAAATGCTGAAGGATCATTATTAAAGTGTGCTTGGCATCCCTGGTCATTAATTATAATCTTGTGCACATATGCAGTGTGATTGCAGGAAATAATCAGCTTTGTCTGCCAAATTGGCAACATTTAGAAACTAATTTGTTATGACATACCATCAAAGATATTTAAACAACAAACCCAATGCTCTGCTGCACTGTGCACACTGTTAAAATATCAGATCACATCATTAAAAAATAGTTAACATATCCGAGGGGAGGTAATATTTATCCTTGAACCCTGGTTCAAGTGGAATTTCCAGAAAGAACAGTTATATCCTTTCTCCCTCACAGTTCACAGGAGAGGAAACTCTCTCCAGAGCAACGGATGGACAGGGGTGAGGGAATGACTTAGATTACACTACAGACTTGCTGTCAGTCAGGAGCTATTAAACAGTCATTGAATAAATGTTTGCCAAGAGCAAAGCTTACCCAGGATTACCGCACTGCTCAGGATGCCTGCCGATTCATTTAGAGAATTTAAACTCATATTTATCTGTCTAATTTCTTTTATAGCCCCCTGTTGCCACTTTTACCCACCTAGACCTGCCGTTTCACCAGCAGAAGGGTGTGAACACCTACAGTCTCTTCCAATCTTGCAGCTGGGATTAAAGTAAGAGTGTGTTGTGGGGAGGACAATGTCTTTGCCCCTCTTCTCTGATAGAAACAGCAGAGGAGCCTCCCACCATCTCCCAGCCCACAGAAAGCTTAGCTCCCCAACAGATTCTTGGCTGCTAAAATGTGAACCCTCCACACACCCTCTTCCAATTTCTACTTGTTTTAATCCCCCCTGATAGTCAGGAATTATTTTTTACTTATTATTTAGTTTCTTCATATTGGCCAGGGAAATAACAGTCCCTGCCAACACCCTGAAAGAAATAGAGGGACTCCCATTAAACCCCTTTGTGCCGCTGTCTCAGAAGACTAATTCCTGCTCAGGCAGGATGGAAATCCTGCAGTTAGGACTTTTCCCTCTGGGCAGTGTTCAGTGCCCTCTGAGGAGAATCAGATAACTACAGTGCAGATTTCCTGCCACCGCTAGTATCAAAGCTGGACCAGCAATAAAAACAACAATGATGCTGCAGGACTTATGCTAGTCCTAGGAAAGGGCTAGGCTGTGCAACAGGTTTGCATCAAAGAGGTGACAGTCTGGGCATCCTGATGTCTGTTAGGGGTGAGCTCTGAATCTGTGGATTATTCTATCCTGAAAACACAGAAGACCATTTAAAGAGTACTGGAGTAAGGAGTACAAAATGATGGCAACCGCATCACTTTTAAAACTTCCAAGACTCCAGAACAGCAACTTACACTTGGAGTGTATAAGTCTGTGGAAAATTCAAGGGCTTGCCAGACTCACCTGCATATTACAGGGAGCAAAACACTTCACCATATTATGTGCATGCATAATATGACTTCTTTTCACAGATCTATGATCAGAGAATTAAAATATGCCTGAAAATAAAACCAGAAATTAAATATTGAGCTATGCCTTCTTCCAGGAAACAAAAACATTTTTTTGTTTTTTTTCTCCCATAAATGATCATAATGATTTAAAAATGGCAAATCAGATCCCTTGTGTAACATTTTTAAAAGAAAGTAATTGTATCTAAATTGAAATTTGGCTGTCATTTGTAGTAAGAAATCTAAATATGATGTTTTTCCCTACAGTAAGAAGCTGAACTTGTGTATTTTTCTGCAGGCTTTCCTGTCACTTTTTCCCTCTATACGCTGCTTCCTTTAGTGCATTTTTTTGTCCTCTCCTGTAGCAGGAGTCCATCAGCCCAGTTAAAGCTGAGGATGGAAAACACAAGGAGAACTGACAAGTGCAAAACACTTAACTGATGTGATTGCCTCTCCATTCTCACAGTAATGACCGTTTACTCTGGGAGACTGTACTTCAACAGAATATTTAGTTTAGCATATGTGACAATTTCCTACTCTTTTCCCATGTTTTCTCAGAATCCAGTGTTCAGTATTATTGTTCTGTATTGAAACACCAGACTCTCAATTGCTGTCATCAGCCACTGAACCAACAATAACATCTTTTCTTTTCTTTCTCATGGTATTTTGTACCATATAATTAATTTAATAACAAAGTCTTTCAAAATGCTTGAAAAGAATGGATATTTTTTTCCTAAAGTAATTAATGTTACATGTTTCTTTACTACACAGTTTTGAAATCCATAAGTCCCAAGGATACTTCATGAAATAGGAGGTAATAAAATGATCCAAATCCATTGTCATAGAAAGATAAGCTGTATCAAAAGGTACATCAGACTATTAACATCTGTTATACCCATATGCTGTATATGTTTCCATATTTTCAAAGAAAAATAGTAGATATGAACTTCTAATTAGGACCTTAAAAATAAAGCAAATATTTTCTATGAACTGTATGAATTTCACTTCAGTATTAGCCTTTAACCTTTCCAATGAGTAACTTGTACAGCTTTACCTTTTTTCTTTTTTTTACATTTCCTAGCTGATTGTATAGGATTAGATTTGAGCAAACTATAGTCCAAAACACCCCCAAACAAGGACATCAATAAAGCTTATTCTTTCAGCTGTTGCAGTGTCTCTAAATTTTTAAGCTTCCCATTAGAATAAATGTATAACTAAATCTTTTCATACAAATGATACAAGATCAGAAATGTTCCACACTGTATGTAATGTTTAATACACTGTTCTTAAAAAAAAAAAATCAGATGAGGAGTTTTAAATTAGGACACATTTTACCTTGAAAAGTTCTATTACAGTGTACTCCATTAAGGCCAACATTAAATTACAAATAATAATAAGGCTGTAAATATTTCTTCCTTTTCTTATTTTGATACAAGTTATTTATCATTTACATAAAAGCCTAAAACACTGGCCTTGGAAACAATGTCCTTTCAAACAAACGGTTTAAACTAAATGCCCATTGAACAATGCATTTACACTGGGAAAAAACCCTAATACGGTGCAAATTAACAAAAGGCCAAGACAGCATGAAGTTCAGATGATGTCCCTGCAGCCACACATATAACTCATTGTAAAGACAATAATTGCTGGTTCCTATGTATTTTAGTAGATATAACTCCGAAAATGAAACGCCTTGAGAAAAAAGCACTTGAGTGATTTAATCTTGACTAAGTCCATCTCTACTGGGTTCATTTTGACACTTCCTCATGTTGTGGAGGGAAACTCTAAAGGCAGGGATTGCATTAACCTTTATAGCAGAGAAACAGCAAGAGTTCCCCTTCTCAATGCCAAACGAAGACGATGCCCCAGTGGAAGAGAGTCATTATCAGTGCCCGTAATTCTACTACTGAGTACGAGATGAGGAGGGTGCTCTGAGGAGGCAGAGAGACTGTGCATACAAGGACAAGTTCCTCGAGTCCTCGTCTCTCTCCCTACCTAGGCATTGTTTCCAATACTTTAACCACTCTTGTCATTATTCCCTAAACACTCTCCAGTTGTCAGTATCCTCTTGAATTATGGAAAACTGCATACAAGGAGGATGCCAGCAGCAGGCATGCTAGCACCAAACCCAAAGTTAGCAGGACCTCTCTCATTCTCTTGAAATTTCCCTTTACATTCATTCAAGAATCTCATTAGCCCTTTCGGCCATGGTGTCTCCTCAAGAACTCACATGTGCCTGATCATCCAAAACAAATGCAGAGATGCACATTGTATTCTGCCATTTCACAGATAGAAACGCCCAATTAATATTCTCTTGACCTATGGTTGGAACAGGAAGCATTTCCTTATCACCACTTGGTCTGACCACATGACCATTCTGCCTAAATGCAGAACGAAAATACCCACTGGAAACAGCAGCCTCTTTATTTTATCTTGAGAATTTTTCCATTTGGATTCTGTGATGAATCAGTGCCCCTGTTAAATTTTCCTTTTTCCTGATGTATCTTTCCTAATAAACTCCTCTCTGTTTGCTCCAAGCTCCTGACTATGTTCTCATTTCCCTTTTCCATTTTGTAGAATTCCTACAGTTTACACTAGCTGATTTCCCTGTTCCTTTTTTTTTTTTCTTTTTACATCTACTTTTTCTCGTCTAAGCCAGACTGCCTTATAAATAGGAAAGACTGTTCTCCACTGGGCCTGTGTGGCTTTTGAGGGATCCTGCTGAAAGTTTTTAACTCATTGTAATTGCCTTTTCTGTTTTAATTCTTCCATTTGGATGACTGGCTCAGAATAATTTTCAGCTTCATTAATAGCAGCTCTTTTAAAACACAAGTTAATGTTACTGCTAAAACTTTGTTTACATGTGTACGTGTAGCCAAGTTATGACAACCTACACCAAATCAGTCTGTGATCATTTTGTTGGTCACTATGAGTTCTGGTACAGAATTTCACGTGTTGGATTTAGGTCTTTAAGACATCACATTCTTCCTTCTTTCTTACACACTAAACTCCTCGTGATTTTGCTGTCTTATTGTTCACATATGGTCAATGTGAGAGGAGCTGTTGACCCATTGGTAGATGATGAACTCATATGTATCTGGTTGTCTTGGCCAACTTTCATTGCATTCATTCCTGATAGCGCTTGCTTCCATTCAATTAATAGACCCATCTCTTGTCATGGCACCCAATTTCTGATCTGGTTCATGTCAGTAAAAACAAGAAATAATTACAGTGAAGTCAGGAAGGCTACTTTCATGAGAGGTTTTTAGTTTAGCTCTTAAATGTACAACAGTTCTTCCAATAAACACTGTTTCCTTCACCTATAGGCATATAACCCTTATATGTCACTGAATATTCTCTGATGGGAAGGTACTGCACCACTCCTAATTTTACTATGTCTTGTAAATTTGAATTAGAGTCAAGCATGATGTAGTTAGTACATCCTGTGTCATTTGGCAGAGTAAACTTCTTGGACTGACATTATGAACAGTTATCATATCCCAGCTTGTCCTACTTAAATAAGGAAAAAAATTAGAATTCAGCATCCAATTCTTTTAATATTGACACTGCCAGTGACTTACCCTTGGAAAGATAATTCTTATCTAGCAAGTTCATAAGGCTGTTGGGAGAATTATTTACTTGCTATGCTAAAATTAATTATCTGAAGTGCTGCATAATGGATTGGTAATGTTTTCCTCATTGTCATCATCGTGAAGTATACTTCATTCATTTGCTGTAGAAAATAAATATGTTGAAAACATAAGCTGGGCATTATTTAAAACCTGTACAACTTTCCAGATTCAGAAATAGCACTCATTCTTCTCCACAAACAAAACATTTTTCTAAAGAGACATGCAAAATAGAAGTGTTCGTTGGTTCCAAATGCTGAAGGGTAGCCTGAAGTTGGAAATAGAGCACACTCCCCCTATAAGTATCAGTACTCTTGTATAGGCTTCAGTAACTATTTAGTAGAAGTCACACAAAATTAGCTGCCTCATTTCTGTAAAATATATAAAATGCCTGTATATTAAAAATCTAGAATTTTAAGTCTTTGTCTTGCTCCAGGAATCCTAATGTCTATTTCTTAGATCCTTGGGGAAATTAGGAAGCTACTAGACAAGTTAATGCTTTGAAGCTGTAATTTAAAAGGGTTTTTTTAAAGAAATTCTTTTTTTTTCTTTACCTAAAGTACTTGGCATATTTTAAACATAAAATTGTAATAATAATTATGGATATATTGACCTCTTTGTACTCTTAGGCTGGCCACTCAAGGGAAGTAGATTTTAACCAGTTCCCTGTAGGATTCTGTCAGCTTCCCTTGTTTCTGTGCTGTGGCACTTTCTACATTCATTCTGCAAGTTGCCTAATGCCATCTCAAGATTTGACTCACTAAAGAAACACACGCCCAGACCATTTTGTTACATGCTCTGAAGAGTTTAAAGGGTATACGACACCTAGCTGATTGTAGGCCTGTCTTTAAAACCACGGCACTTCTCTTTGGGTCTACGTGGACAGACTTTCTAGCTGTAGCTTACCATGCTGATGATGGGAGCTCTAGAGCAGGAAAGGTTTCAGGATTTTAACTGCACTGTTTAATTTTTCACTTGATAAAAATGGACGGGCCTCATCTAGAGTATAATTTGCACTATTGGCCTCACTGGTATAGCTCTCTGATGTTGCTGAGACTTTGAATGAACAAGAAGTCCCTATCCAAAGCTCTTTGATATAAATGAAGAGCTTGATATGAACTGTCAGGCTTTGGATCAGGGCTAAAAGACGTGATCTTGAGAAAACTGAAGTGACACAGGTATACCAGAGTCTCACATAACACAGTGCAACACTGCCCTACACTAAACTGTGGGTTTGCAAACAAAAAAAAAATTAATCTCTTCCCTGCAAAACAACCGTACCTGAGACACTGCTGAGTTGCACTCCGTGTAACTTCATACATACAAAAAATATCTGGGGCTTTGGCCTTTTTTCAATGAACAATCAGAGGCAGTCCAGGGAAATACGTTAACTTTAAATTTCTTGTGCAATTTTTCTTCTTTTTCTGTTAGCTAGGAAATGTTATGTCTCAGCTTATAGCTGGAAATACAGAGAATGAGTTGAAATGTAAAAGTGAAGAACTAGTTTCTGTACTCTGGAACTACGCATGGTTGTCACAACTAAGGTCATACCTCTAAAGATCTGGTATGTTTTTCCTGGATAAATCAAACAAAAAAGGAAAGATGTGTGTGAAGGTGAGAATAGATCATGGATTTGACACTTGTCTCAACCTAACTGATGCAATTGAGAAATTCTTTCACTGAAATTCTACACTAGGACTGTCAATGTCAGATAAAGAGCTCACATTACTTTCAAGTATGAGAAATAGTTCACAATAAAACACACTTTGGGTTGAAAAACTGCACTCATGTCCAAGCTCAACCACAGAGAAATCGGTTTCTTAATGCTGTATCTCTGATCTGAATGTCAGTTCTCTACATAAGTTATCCCCATTTAAGTCAATAGATTTACCACAATAAAAGAGAAGTGTCTTCCCAGAGACTCCACTATGTTTATATACATAAAGACAGAGAAAGTCTGAATGAATGTACTTTTTGTATCCCTTTATATCCGCTCACTAATATGCAGAGGTATACAATATCTTTCAAATTCATTTTACAATCTTAGCAAACAAGGCAATTCTCTCAATGCACAGAAAAGTGTGGAGTTTGCTGCCTGCCCTATGCATCAAATGTAAAAGATGGCCACAAACCATCTGCAGTCTTATTGGACATTCAGAATAATTTTTAAAATAAATATGCCTCCTAGTGCAAAAGAAGCAATTTACATACAAATATATCTCTCCAAATATCTCCTTGCTTCCTAAAAGCAGAGAATACAATTATTTCAATGGATGCATTGCTACATGTCTTATTCATAACACAATTTACAAAAGTGAAGTTAGAATTTAAAAGCAATGTAGATACACTTGACTATCTCTAATGATAATGAAGTATTATTTTTATTGTAACACTGCTGCTAAAAATGAGATGTTTGGTGATGCAGACCTTCTATACAAAAAGCCTATAGTTCAGTCATGTAAAACTAGTTCAATTTAAGTAGCATTGACATAACTAGTTAGCTGCTTCAATGGTTTTAGTCCTCAAAATGCAGAGACATGGAACACCTTGAATGAATCTTGATATTTCTTTTTGTTCCTTGGCAGGATTGCTATCTTTTCGTGTTCAATGCCAGACATAAAACTTCCTATACCTCTGTCGCTGATAAGAACAGCAACAAATGATGACAAGCCGATATGAAAGAAATCATTTCTAGCACTTCAGGACAGTTCACTTGGCTTAACATCACAACATGCCTCATGATTCACAGTGAGAATGCAGGTTTTTGACTCCTTAGTGAATAGAAGAGAGCTATGCTTATGTTAGATATCAGAAGTTTAAATCACTATTATTATTAAAAAAATGTCCCTACGAAAAAAACAAAAGTGGTGAAAGGAAATTTTTAGATGTGATCTCCTGCAGTATTTCTTACCAACCATTCAAAAAAAACATCCAGAAGCTGCTCAAATGTTCTGCTCCAATAAGGTATGCTTCAGCACTATGGTTAAAGAAACCGATTCCTTTGTAACAGTTCAGTAACAAATCACAGGATTTAAGAATCATCAAAGCAATCACAGCTTCCCCAAAACTTTAAAGTGTTTGGAAGATGCTCAGAAAAAGAAAAATCAATACTTTTTCAGCACTGTATATGAAAAATTATACATCTATATACCTACTATGCGCACACATGTATACACACACCCCCCAAACACAGGTGCATACATATATACATGTATACCTATACATACGAATGTCTATGACACTTGCTGGTAACAACTGTTACCTCATTCACAACTTCATTATGCTAGGTGTCACACAAACATAAAACACTTTAAAGAGTGCTTGTAACTGAAATGTAGGGCAAGGCACAGTATGTGATTACATACAGACAACAGGAAAGAGCTAAAACCAAAAAATCAACTGTGATAATACTGGTCAGCTTGATGGGTAGAGGTCTCTGCACACCAGCTTCCGAGCCGCTGCTAAGTTTATGTGTAATGTCCTGTCACAACAGAGTTTTAAGAAGCAAATTAAAGGAGAATAATAATCCTGCAAATGTCTAAGAATAACTCTTCTCCAGAATGACACAAAATTAGCATGAAGTGCCTTCCATACATCAGCTCTTAAAAGCCAGAAACTGTCTTCATCTACTTACAATTCTCATGCAAGCACAGAATATGTTTCAACCTCAGAGAACCCTTTTTTATACAAGTACTAAGATACTGGACATATAAAAAGTTAAGCACTAAATACCAATAAAAACAGCAAAATGGCAACATACCACAGAACTTACAACTTCAGGTACTTACTGCTGATACTCTTATTTCTGATGATTATGAACCTGCTGTTTGAAAATAACTATTTTTTTTCACTGATTTATGCATTGATGACATTTAAAAATTAATCTTTGAAAGCTGTCATTGTAATATTTGGGGGAGATCTTCACACAAGAGTAAAAGGTAACACCATTTCTGTTTGGAATGGACTTGAGATAATGCCACAAAGATGTCATTGTAAAATATCGCTCCTCTCTACCCAGAAACAGAACATTCCTCTGGGAAAGGATTTAGCAAGCAGTAATGAGAGGACTTTGTGAAGTGACTTCCTGTGACAGTGTTTATTTAGGAAAAAAACAATCCCAAACTTATAAGAAAAGGGGGCTGGTGAGTCTCTCAGTTCAGCTCACGTTGAGTAAAAGGAGGTGCCAAGTTCAAACTACAACCAACAAAGCAGAAATCAAATGCAGATATTAAGAAGGGAGAGACAGGCTAGGACTAGCTCTTACTGCTGACTGGATCAGGGAGGGAGGGTCACATGAGCTATGCTTTAAACACATACCACCAGGAGCTCAATGGCAGCCTTATAGCAGTGTGCCAGAGGGTGAACAGCTGAGCAGGGATGCATTGAGGCAGTGAGGGAGCATCAGCCAGCAGAACACTAATTCACTGCATGAACTGCTGTCCTGCTACTCCTCTCTGCCCAGTAACCAACAGCACCCTTGAAACCTCTTTTAACTTCATCTACTTTTGTCTCACGCTAAGCTTCAAAAATTCCCTTTGGCCAAGGCTGGTTCTCAGGAGAGAAAAATCTAGAACTCCTCTTTGGCATCCTCACCACACAAATCACCTCTCCACCGGCATGCCGGGTAGCTTCCTGAGGTATCCAATGAAAAGTTTACCCTATATTTCCTCCTAGCCTCATCTTTGGAACCAACTGGATCTCTTCAACAAAAGCTTTCCCAAAGTTTGAGTTTAAAGGAGACAACTGGAGCAGACCGCTTCTGCTCAAGCAGTTCAGGTTTGGCAAAGCTGTGAACAACTGAAAACAGGTCACTTCCACACTCGCTTATTTGGCACTGCCCCTGTTCCCACTCAAGTAGACATCATCCACACGTGACTGCAGCTTACTCATCCTTTCCAGCCCATTTGATGGAGGACAGTAGTAATGAACAGCCTAAAAAAGGAGTGGGAAGATGTGAACATCAGTTTGAAACACAGCTCATAAGAAACGAAAACATATATTTAGTAGTGAGATACCTTAAATGGCAGAAAAAAATCTTTTTTGTTCTGTTTAAATATGGGTAGAAGATTTCGCTACACTGATCAGGTAATCCGTGCCTGGACTTCTGTATCATAAGCCTGCTACCCAATCCCATTCGTTCCTATTTGTTCCTTTTGCTAATATTGGCCTTTTTAATCTCTCTTCATTTGGAAGCAGCAGCCCTCCCAATACCTTTAACCATCCTCATTGCACTTTCATTGAAATCAATGGGGCTTTGCAAATTACCATTGTGCAGCTGACTCCATTATGCCCATTACAGATTTAAAAACATGATGACAAGAAGCTAATCTGTACGCACAACTCCCTCTCTTCTGCTGTAAATAACTCAGCCATATAATTTTTTAAATACTGAAGTGCCTAAATTATAGACTAACAATATGCAAAATTTCATCTTCAAATAAGTGTATGAGGTTTTTTGTAGCTAACATAATACAGCACTTTTCACAGACTCAGCTAAACTGCGATAGCTTTTGTTTGTTTTGTCTTGTTTCTTGTTTAAAAATGGATAAAGGCATGTCAGGCCAATTTAATTTAAATAGGATATTCAGAGACTAAGAAGTGAAGTGGCAGAGTTTAGTTCTACATTACATTAATAGTAGAATTAACAATTCAGTCTCCCCACATAACCCTTCAAAATAGAGTCTGACAAACTCCTAATCACATTAAAACCTCAGTTTCCCCTCATTATTATGGCACCTGTACCAGCAAGGAAGGAAACAGCAGTCAGCAGCTCCTTAGATGTCTACCAGCAGAGGTTGGTTTCACTGTGGGACACCTCCAACGTGCCAGACGAACCTCCAGACCCTCTGGCTAGGACCTTTCTCCAGGCAATACTGCTCGGGTGGTGAAGGAGGAGTGCTGCACCGTGTGGCTGTCTGACCTTATCTCATGCCTCGAGCTGATGCTATACTTCTAGTTGTACTTCCCAAGCCCTTCATTACTGAACCACAGCAAGCAGATGCCAACACAGCAAATGGTAAATGAAACCCCATAGCTGCTGTGCCCAAGGTGTCAGGGACTTTCTAGTGCCAACAGTCTGTGGCAGAGTTTTCATTTGTGCCCTGGAGCTGGTGGAAGGAAGTGAAGGAGGAGGATAAAACGCAACTGAAACATAGGGACAGGGAAAGTATGGGAGTACAGATAAAATGATTTTCTGTGGTTATTCAGCAGAGAGCAGAAAGTAACACAGTGGAGTCTGAAGCTGGGACAACCTAATCCACCTGATGCCAGAAAGACAGGAGGAATCCCAGAGCTGGCTTCTCCTGGCAAAGTGAGCCTTGCATTGCCATCTCTAAAGCCACACAAAGCAGGAGTGTGCTGGCATAGAACAAAAGCTGCACCGGCCCCTGAGGTGCCTCTTCTTCCCAGGGGCTATGGGCACCAAGGAAATGTCCCATGGGTCCCAAGTCCAGTGAGGAGCCTCATGTCAAGCCCTGTAAGACGTCTCTAACCTGGGCAGAAAAACCTTCCTTTGAACAGCAAGACAAGATGCTGTGGAAAGAAAAAAGTGGTTTTCCCCAAATAAATTTCCTCCTTCTGTGGGTGGGGATGATTTAGCCCATTGTGCAAACTCCATCGCTGTGTAATTTATATTCACTGGGGTGCCAGAACTGCACAGTATCCTCTAAATATAAGCAATTAACTCCCATTAGCATTAGTGGGAATCACTCAGGAGACTATCCCCCATTATTGATTATCTCGGTTTTGTACCAACTTAAAAAAATGTACAAAGAAAAGAAAATCACATAGTGGCTTTGGCTAAGTTAAGGCAGGCAAATTAGATTCATTATCATTCTTGCACTAAAGAGTGGGGCTTATTAGAATGTAGTTCATTTACATACTTTGATCTGATGGGCGTAGATAGCTAATTATACAGCAGCCAGCAACTTATTTTTGATGTTTTTTATTAATTAATATTCAGTATTATAATTAAATGCACAGGCTGCTCTTCTGCAAATTCTTTTTTGTTTGTTTGTTTCTAAAAGTAAAATAACTTTTAAACATACCTGTGAAGTACATGATCAGCAACAGATTCCTCCACAATGCAACTGAATTGTACACCATCACTTACACAAACATGGTCCATAGCTTTGCCCGAGGCCCTGTTAATCCTCAGCCCATCCTTACCAGCTAGCAATGCCCCTGATGTCAAGCCTGTTACCCAAAATACACTCCTTTAGCAGTATCTATACCTTTAAGTAATATAATGGTTTATCTATTTATACTCATCCTCTCTTTAATGTAAATATCGTATTTTTATACAGTTCTTTTTAGCAGAATCAGCCATCGATGTGCCTTACTTTGGCAGATCTTGATAGCTCATACAAAACAAAAAAAATCAGTGTCTCAGTGTAAAATTTTGAGATCTATTTTGAAGAGGGGAAAAAGAGGATTAGTTTCACTCTGTTCACCACATTTTTTATGACCAACTTACATAAACATCAACGCAGTAAGAAAAAGGAGATAAACACAGTAAGAAATTCTCCCATATGCACCCAATATAAATAACAGAGAAAGTCACATTGTGTTCTTTGTGCGGCCTCAAGAAACTGAAGGACTAATTCTGCTTTTACCTGCATGACTCTCTTCCCACAAGAAGATAAGTGCCGTGCTCCCAATCCAAGAGAGCACTTGCATGCATGCTTAATATGAAGCATATGCAGTCAGTGTCTCCTGTGACACACTGTTTTAAAGAGAAGCACAGGATATACATTTTGATGAAAAGCAGAGTGCTCAGAAGATGACAAAGTAAAGTCCTCTCAGCAGTCAGTAATATGTGACAGATCCATAGCAGTAAACATGAGAGCAGCCACATGAAAATACACGGACACACCAAAGACTAAAATTAGGTACCATACATGTAAGTAGAGGCAGAACTTGGGTCAGAATTTTCAGATGAGATGCAGCTATTATTTACCATGGTTGTGTCGGCAAAACTATACATAGACATACCCACAGTTTTTGAGAGGGCCTCAACATGACCCAGTGTGGTACAGTAATGGCTACAGATTTTAGAAGATATTCAAGTTCTGCATCTGTCAGAGGTCTCTTGGTCTGAGTAGCTCAGAAGCCTCCTGTGGAAAGCAGGCATTTCTGCAGGAAAAGGCATATCTGTCCTATTAAAAATCCAGGAATTGTCTGCTCATTAGGTCATTAAATAAACCAGCCATGACGGGTGGCATTATGTACAGATGACTGTAAAGAGAATAATAGTAGAATAAATATAGCGAGCAAAGCTCACTAAGCCTTCAAACACAATGAACTTTTTTCCTGAGCAGACAGTGCCAAGCAAGCTGAAAAATTAATTTACTATTTGTTACCATTTTTGTTATGATTGGTATCTTTACAAGTCTAAGTCATTAGCATGCGAGTTTTCAGTTATCCTCTGAGCCTTGTAATGTCCTGTCATTTACCTCCAGGGATTTATGTCAGAATCCAACTTATAAGTGATCTTCCAGTAGGACAGAATGACAGCACCATTATAGCTCCCTCCAGCAGATGATGGTAATGATATTATTATTCCCCTGATCAGCTTGGTGATGATTGTTTGAACTTTATCAGTATTAATAGAGACAATAATAAAGGTATTAATATTTGAAAGCTCTCTGTATTGTGTTTAGTATCATATTATTGCTACATTTTATGGCAAGTACTTTGACATTTCACTGAATTTCCATTTACAGTATTACCACTATAATCTACTCATTTTATAATTGCTTCTGGATAGTTGTAAGGTTTAATTTCTAATATTTCCTCTTAATAAAGCAACCTGCATATGAAATTGATACACAATTATCCTCACAAATTTGCATTGTTAGCCTAGAGTTGGGGGGGGGTGGGGGGAGGGGGCTTAAAACAGCTAAAATATTCTAGATGGCTACTGGATCAAATGCAACATTATTGGCTTCTTGGATTTCACAGTGACCAAGATTGCTTCTCATTCTACAGCAGAAATATCTTCTTCATTACAGCTACCAAATACATCCATGCTTTCCACATAAAAGGACAGAAGCGACTGAGCAATCCAGACTGACAATCTCAGAAGGAACCTCAAGATGGAGAGGAACATGTCAAACATACTACCTGCCCCAGAAAAGAATCAGGAAGATGAAAGACTACACACACTTTCCATCCAGGAAATGGTAGCCTGTATAAAGACTGGACTGGAATAGGGCCATCCCACCGGGTCATAGCTTGAGACTAATTACAGTATCACAGTATCACGGTATCATAAGGTTGGAAAAGACCTCTGAGATCATTGAGTCCAACCTATGACCCAACACCTACACCTGCTCCTACTTGTCAACTACACCACGGCACTAAGTGATGGACAAGCTAAATGATAAAGAGTTGTGAAATGAATTCTCAAAATTTGGCCTTTGCAAGGGACTGGGGCAGGAAGACAGGTACAGAACTTATGAACCATAATTTGTACTTCGTTTCTGGCTTGACATTTTTAAAACATTCTAGCAAATACTTGCCCTATGCCATGCTCACTTCTTCAGACTGATATAGATGTTCCTGCAGAAGTACAGATTTCATTCAATATCTGCGTTCCTACGTTCTTCTTGCAACAACTTTCACTAATTTAATAAAGCTACAATTTCGTAGAGTTACCAGACCATATGTTCTGACTGCTCAAACTCCATTTTTCTAAAGGAAAACACGTCAGAGAAAACTCTGACATTAAGAAAATGCAAACAGTAGTCTGCCACCTCCTTAATTTTGTGAGACATCAAAAAGGTAACAAAGTTGGTAACAGTAGAGGCAACTACTTTTTCTTATTTTGAGGCTCAGCCTAAGCTAGCTTATTTGCTTTCCTCTTTCCAGTTCCAGAAAAGCAATATATTAAGGGCTTGTAAATCAATGTCAGACACATTATGTGGTAGATCTTATATGAGATGTTTATAGTACTGTGTAATACTGAGCAAGATGCACTCTTAAAAACTACCTCTGATATTTCATAGGATCATATTCTCAGTGGCTTTTGTGAGAGCTGCTCCCTAGCCTTCATAGTCAAAAATAAGGTGATAGCAGGGATGGTAGAACTGAAGGAGAAGGTGTTTAAACAATAGTCAGTTCTCTAGATGATTCATGGCATCGTATTACGGTAGCTCTTGGGAGCCCTGATCACCCATGACTCCCTGTAGAGATGCTTTTAAACAGAAAAGACAAATGGCGTTTATAAGAAGGCCAAGCTCATTAAATAGTGCCTGGATCCAGACATCTATTTCAGATTTAGGGTTAAATCCCAACATTCAAAAAAATATTCAGATTTAAATTTTGCTATTAATATTCTGACTGCGTAAGACATAAAGGAAAGAGATCTGAGCTAAGGATCTACTATTCAAACAGACAGAATACACTTATTTTATGAAGAAGACTCAGTTACCAGGTATGGTATTGCAAGTAAAAAAAACATCAGTTTTAAGATAAGATAAGATACTACTTCTCTCCCATGTTTGTACTTACTCAGCTGCTGGCACATAGAAATGCCGACAGCCAAGATCACAGCGTTTCCTGTTTTCAGCCAATTCTCAGCACAGACCTTGCTTGAATGTCATTTATTGAAGTTTCATCCCAGCCTTCAACTTGGCCACAGATTTGCATCTTTCTTTGCAGCCTCCTAGGGCAGGAAGAATTGACATTCCCCATGAACTTAGCAAGCAGTGCTAAGAGCAGTCTCATTAGCCCAGGATCTCATGTAGTTCTCAAGAGCTCCTGCCTGTACCGGGTCTGAATTTGTGCCAAAGTCTGATTGCTGTAGAAGTAACATTAAAGGAAACCCCTAGGCTAGTCGGCTGTCTTACAATTGTATTAGCCTCACTGTCTTTGTCAGGCTTGTTCTCTATGGAATTGCATATCCACTTAAGGTTATGAATTTGATTTATCTTCAAGATTTGAGGTGAGTTTCAATCTTTGTGGAAGCAATAGAACAATAGTACAAAGTAGAAGAAGATACAGGAAAGATATATCTGTTCGTGAATTTACCACACACAGCTTTGCCAAGGCATTTCAGTCGTGATTTGCAGACCCTTGCAATACATATATTTTGTGTAGGGGCTACTAAATTAGTTCTGATTTACATCATTGTGGGGAGCATAAAAAAATACTGATCTGAGGCAACAAAACAAACACGTTTGAACTGAGGTGTCAGGAGGCACAGATGTATTGCACCACCTGCACTACTTGTGGGATGCTCCTTCCAGTCAATTCTACAGCACGTTCAATTTAACCTAACTTGCATGGCATTAAATTACAATTGTATTGATTTTTCACAGCATTCATTTCATGGCGATGCTTTAAACTGCTAGAGGCTCTATGCAGAATAGTGCTGAACTTGGGACAAAAATAGAATGGAGGCATTTTTAATGAATCAAAAGAGGTCACCATGAGATACCATGTAAGCTGCCTCCATTCAGTAGAGCGGACCATGGGCTATATTTTTGAGTGGGTCTCATGGAAGCAGCTGCCCCAGAACTGAAGAACTGTCTTTTACATCAGATTTCAATATGCTGTTTATTGTAAACCTGGAATCCAGCTTAAAGTTATTTCCACTTGACGGTCACAAGAATAATTGTGAAGATGCTTTAGGTCTTGTTAATGTCCTCAGATAACTTGGCAAAGAGCCACAAAGCTTTGCAGTTCCAGGTTCTCAATGTACCATCTGCACTTGATTTCTAGAAAATGCTGAAATACTATAACCAGCTACAATGCAGTTCATATAGATGTTCCATTTCGCTGCAATATATCTAAATCTTGTGTTCTTCAAATCAGTGTGAGTTCTGCTTGAGGAAGAAATGAAAGATCAGGGCTGCAGAAAACACAAAGTCAGTAATTTGCCAGCCTGATTTTATAATAATCTTTGTCTAATGATTATTTAATATGGTACCAGGCTATTTAAAAGAACATTCTACAAAGTGTTGGAGCTTCCTTTTCAAAGCTTGTGTAAAATGTGATTTGTAATTAGTCACTTTAGATATGTAATATGTGTGAGAGAATATTAGTATTCCAGAAAAGCTGCTGTCAGTATAAGTTATATGGAGAAGCACAAAATAATATGAATACTTAATAGATAAAACACTTTGTTTAAAATAGATTTGCTAGATTTTGCAGAAGCTCCACCTTGGAAACTTATTTTTTTTTCCTCTTTAAATTCTCTTATAAATAAATGAGTTAGAAACTATGACCGTAAATGACCTGAGCACTAAGGGAATATATTAAAATTTACTTTTAAGTACTTCAAAGCATTTCTCTTTATACATATATAGATACTGGAATTATTCACAGAGCTTGTTACTACAGCTCTGACTACTTGTCACCAGTGTAAACGTTCATAAAAATATCGTGTTTAGAGTAGGTGCCAATTCAGTAAATTCCACTGATTGCGGACACCACTAACTCTACCTGAGCTTGGAGTATGGTGAGCTCCTTAAAAATATCTGGTGTGACCAGTACTCATTCACTGTGCTTCACGAAGATAAACACCTTTTTTTGATGGTTCTACCTTTGTTAAAATTAATGAAACAAAAGCAAGCTTTCCCGGGCTGTACGGCGCGTCCTGGAGCAGCAGAGGGCACTCACACTCTATGCTACAGCCCGGGCTGCTCCGCAGCGTGTTTGCATTTTCTGCAGCACTGTCAAGAGCTGTCAAGCCCTGTGCAAGCACAACTCTCCCCTCTGCTTCAAGAAAATTCCACAGATTTTTTTTTTTTTTTTCTAATTCCTTCTAAATTCTTGGTGTACTTAAGAAGAAAGCTAAAGAAAAGAAAAACCATCACAATTTCCTTGCTCAGACCTGGCAAAACTTCCACACACCTTCACAGCCAAATCCTGTGGGTCTTAACCACACAGAAAAAGATACCAATTCTTGAAGACCTCCCTGACAGACAGAGGGAGCAGAATTTGGCCATCAGGCATTAGAGAAGCAAGGACACAAAAATGTTTCTTAAATTACCTAAAGCTGAGGCAAGATTTTTTTTAAGCCAGCAATAACAGCAGAATCGGTTGATACACGATCCTGACACGCTGATACTAACATCGTTAATATTAAAAGACTATCTAAATTAATGCATCTTGTGTTCCCTGGCTTGATTTCTCACTTCACAAAGGAGTTTTCTCAGCGTATTCGCTTTCTGACCTAGAAAAAATAATTTCTTATTCTTCATCTAACAGTGTAAGGTAATGGACTGGTGAAGAATGTGATTTGTGTGCTACAGATGGCACTAAAAGAATCCAAGAATCTAAAAATACAGTAAGTTTTACAGGATAGGTTTCATAAGGTGGCTGTCTCCTCCTTGACATCACTATTCAGCTGGCTATTGGAATGGGACTAATTTAATTAAGAGAACAGCTCAGATAAAACATTTTTGTCAGATTCTCCAAGTCCTATTCACCTTGCTTGAGAACTCAAGCAAGCCTCCTCTTAAGTAGTCCAGTAATACACCTCCCATCATGCCAGCTTAGCTGAGCATAGCAACAATAGGAGTAACTGGCACAAAGAAAAGTACTGAAGTTAATGTAAAGATTATCATATTATTTTTCCAATGGTGACCCAACGGTCAAGGCAATTGCTGGCAAGAAATTGTTCACTGCAGTCTTGATCTTTCAGTCCTCAAAAGCTCCAGATGAGTTTTATTTGCAGCATTTGGTCCTGAAACCCTCACAGCTTGCTACTAACTCATTTCACTCCTCTGCTTACCGAAGTATCTGAAGAAAAACCAGCTAATTCAAAGCAATAAACATCAATTGTAGGAGGGGTTTTTTTGCAGTGACTGCTGCTGTTGGGTTTGGGTTTTTTTGTGAAAAACATAAGCAGAATGGTGAAACCATAACACACTTAAAATAGAAGCCAGGTTGTTAATTTGACTGTGCTCCAATCTCTCCTAGTACGAAACTTGTTTTCCTAATAATAAATTTCTGTACCTGGTTTCAGTAAGTAATTGAATACTGCAAATCCACTTTGCATTTTGGAAAGAATGGTGTGTTTTAAAGGAAAGAGAAAAAAGCTGAAGATGGTTTTGTGGCTATGTAGTACTGTTCTTCAGATTCCAAACAGAACTACTATATTCACTAGAAGCTAGGGAGGTGGGTAATGAGGAAAGATGGGGAAGAAAGGGACTCAAGAAAAAGAGGATTAATAGCAGTTTTCCAATCTAACATTCTCAAAATACATAAACAATGAAAAAAAGCTCCTATCTGACCAAGGAGGAAGAGCGTTAGAAGGATGTAATGCAATCCCTGCAGCATTTCAAACTCTACTTCAAATCTAGGTGTCTTTCCACATAGCATGTTCATTGCTTGCAGCAAAACTGGGTTCTTTTAAAGAGCATGTCCCTTTATCACCATAGAACCAGCAGTTTCAGATTTCATACTTGTGATCTCAATAGCTTGCAGGAATTTATATTCAGAACACAACTTCAGTGTATGAAACTGGGTAAAAGTGTCAGACAAGGTATTTATGTATTGCTCAGCGATCACAGAGGGGATATGTGCATTTCAGCTGTCCCAACATTGGTTTTCAGAATTTAGAAAAAAGCGAAAGACTTAAAATTCAAAAATAAAAAATTGCTTTGTATACTGTTGGAGCAGTGGAAAGGATGGGTCACCATTAGCTGTTTACTGCTTTATCATTGAGTGACTGTTTCCTAAGAAAACCTGCTATCTGAAGTCTTTTAGATTCACCTGTTAAAGCTTTTAGTGAAGAAATCACTGGTTTAGTACATCTAAGCATGCCTATGTACGTACAAACACTTGTACTACTCATTTGAGTTAGTTAACACCTCTAATTATACTTTCACCTAAGATCTGTATTTCCTTGATTTGATAAATTAGAAGGTAGTCAGCACAAATGTCAGTCTTCCTCAGGAATAAATTTTTGTGTAGTCATATATACAGAGGGTTAGTGACACACTAAAATATACATAATGTTCTTGGTACTTTAGAATTAGGCTTAGAATTTAAAAGTATTGAAGCCACCTTTTGCCTTCTTTTCTGGATAAAATATTTCAGAGACATATGATGGAGCATTTCAGCCTTAATGTTTCTTTTTTAGGGGTTCAGAAAGAGCGCAATGTCAGCTTACAGCAAGTCATTTTCATATCCCCTAAGCAGATCTGAAAATTCCTCCAGTGCCTTCCAAATGCTTATTAATAAAAACAAATACAAACTAAGATTTCCATTCTTTTTTTTTTCCTAGTCAGGCCTGTAACCAATCTAGTATACAAATCTTTGGGAAAAGTGCACAAGTGTAACCAAAAGCAGATGTTGCGCACACCATACCCCTGAACCTGCAATGTAATCTTTAAGAGGAAAGCTGAGTCTGCAGTCATGATGGCCAGAAAAGATGCTAAGAATCACAGAGAGCTTCAAGCAAGCAATGAGATCTCCTGCAATGAAAATACTTCTACCCACATGAATCCCAGTCTTGGATACTTCTCACTGATATATTGACTTGTTCAAGATGGCACGAGAGGTAACTTAATTTGAATTTCCAGGCTTTTGAGAGATTATAAACATTGTTTACTCCTTATTTTTTTACCTACCACATTTTTAATTAAATTAAATTCCCCATGCATGGTTAGCTATAAAGTGCATATTACTTACCTGCATCTTCAGATCTTTTACAGTCCCATGGGTAAATCCATAATTAGCTGGTTTTGTAAAATGCGTATTATTTACTTGACAGGCCAGAATGGCATTAGAGGAACTGTCCTCATGTCTTGGTTAAGTGCATAATTAGGCAGGTTTTAAAAACCCATATTATGTTCCCCACATTGAAGCCATTGCACTCCATTTGTTAAATATTCATTCTTTTTTTTAAAAAAAAAAAATATATTATTTACTCAATTGGCCAAGACAGCATGTAATTATGTATTTAGAATGTGTGCAATGCATAAAAAATACTCATGAAAATGTATGGGAAAAAATTACTTTATGTTATTAGCGCTTTTTTAAGCCACCATGTCCTCACCACTTCCACCATTTCCTCTCAAAATACCAAGTATGTTCAGAAGAATAACTATTTCATGAAGCAGTGCTCAACCAAGTACTACTTAACAGGTTACGTAGACATTTACCTAAACTTTCAGACTCATTTCATATATAAAGGGAGTACTTGTGTTCTTTCCCAAGGAGCTGTTTAATAACATTAGAATAAAACTTTATTTTACACTCCTACTTCCTTAGTCCTGTGGGACAGAGTCTCACTAGAATAAATGCATGTTGTTCCACTGAAGAAGGCAGTGGCATGTTAGCAAAGCAGAGGGTCTGAATCACTGTGTCCTAAAAATCAGGCACTATCACTTCTCGGTGGATATTTCAAAGCGTAAAGGTTAGAAGACCAGTAAGTGCCCATTGGTGTTTTCATTGCAATGGAAACCTTTTGAGGTGACCATTCCCCATGAAGAAAAAAACCCTGCAGAAAGCTATTGTACCATTTTCATGCTACTTTGAGGTTTTACAGGGGATACAGGTTGTACGCAGGCTTTAAGGACTCTGAACGCGGATGCACATCACACAATTTCATTAGTGACAGATCAAAAGCATGAAGTAGTAATTCACACAATGGTAATTCCAGACAACTGCAAAAGTACCATCCACCTCAACTGAGTTTATTAAACATCTGGACACATACAGTGAATTGCTATGTGTTATGGATCAGAATCACACAGGTACTGAAACACCAGTTCCTCTTGATTTTATTGAGATACCCAGATAACTGAAGAGCCATGCCCTTGTGCATTTGGACTCTCAGTCTACCAGCAGAGCCTTTATGAAGCTGAAGTTATTGGACATCAGGTTCTTGGCAGAATGATGAAATGTGGAGATTTGAAACTATCAACAAAGGTTTAATGTTGAACAATCAGAACTGAGTTTGACCTCCCTGAACTTATATCATGCTTAGTGCTGCTAAACCAAATGAGAATGATGTGATGTTTAGTAACTTGCAATGTGAAAGCTGTTCAGAAATTTACATCATCTTCTTCTGGAGTGGAAAGAGCAAGTATAGTAAGTATCTGATGTTCATTTGCTGGGGGCAGTTAAACAACAATTCATCTATTCTCTTCTCCCATTCACTCTCATCTCCCAACCTTTCTCCACAGCACTGCCGTTCCACCCATTTCAGACAACACACTAAGACATCTTCATAGCTCCTCAGCCCCAAGTCCAGGTGTAGAGTGAGACAGAAGCTATAATGCTATGCCCTGGGGTGTGGGCACCTCCTCCAAACCACAGTTCAACACTAAAAGCAACTAAAACAACAGTATGTCCTGTCACATAGCCCATGTCAGGTGAGAAAGTACCAACTCCCCTCAAAACCTCATTCTTGCTTATTTGAATTTACTCCTTCCCCTGAGTATTGCATCAAGGCCAAGCTACACACCAAAAGCATGATGTATTGCATAAGGAACTTGCCATAAGTCGAATATGACTCCTTTCTGGAATCTGCTCAGGTTACGGGCACGCAATCAAATGCAATCAACGCACAGCAGCTACACAAGTTAGCACCTGTCAGCTGGGCCTCTAAACCTACCCCTAGAAATGCCTTTATGTTCCACCCAGAAGCGTGCTATTGAAAGGGCCATGCAGTGAAAGATGCTGCCTTCACCCCTGGTTTGTTTGGCTGTTTACTACCCTTCTGCTACAAGTTGTCACCTTCATATATCAGCTGGCAAATCCAAATCTGTAAGTGGTCTCATTCGCTTAACTGAAAATAAAGACAGAAAAAAAAATCAAATGCCTTAGTTAAAACAGATCTCAAAACTAAGTTGGCTGCACTAGCATTAAAGTGCAGAAGGACTGGTGGAATGTTTCTTTCTCCTCAAGAGAGCTGGTTAGAGTGATAACCCCTAGGATATCAGTAGTATCAAATAGTTGGGAGGAAATTAAGCTGTTTTTGCAGCACTCCTCTGGAATAGCTCCAGCCCACCCTGGCTGCAAAGGAAAACATGCTACCTTAAATCCCAGTGGAAAGGGTCTCAATTTCAGCCAGTATTCTCAATAAATATGAAAAAGAACTTGCAAGGCAAAACCAGACAGGTTCCTTAAACAAAGACTTTGATTAATCTTAAACTATGTTGTGCAATCATATTGATCATTATAGCTACTTACATTTACTATAAATCTGCTAGATTTTTCCTGTTTTGTTTCTTTACTTCAATACAAAAACAAGAACTCTCTCCCACAGTCAGCTAGATATTTCCTGAAATAACGTGGGAGCGGTGGCTATTTTACCCAGCAGGTTCCTTTATCACCACGGAGCAGAGAAGTTGACAGGCTTTGTGTCTGAAATGTAATTAGCTTGTGGGAGTACGGTCATAATGAAAGTAAAATTTACATTATTGCAGGCATGTGACTGTTTGCTCTTTCAAACAGGAGCAAAAAGTGAATTTCGAGGCATTTGTTTGGGAAGCTTATTCAATCAATATCCTCAGGCTTCCTATATGTCTGTTGAGGGGAAGGGAGGCAACAGAAGGTTTAGATCAGGTTTCCCTGTGAAAGCTTTTAAGACCTCAAAAGAAGAAAAGAATTATGAAAAATGACCAACACCATTAGGTCTGAATCCCATTTCAGTCCCATTCAGGATTAACCCAGATTAACAGAGGAGAAGCTCTCCCCTATTAGCAGATGTAGAGGTTTATACACCCCTTCAAAGCACAAAAAGGAGCTACTGTTCTTCATTAAAAGAAAAAAGGTTTCATTTTCTAAGCTAAATTGTCTCAGCAAATAAATTTGTAGAGCAAGCCTCAAATACACTGAAATACAACACACTTTGAACCTCTGCATTTCTGAAAGGCTGAAACACAAGAAAGTAGAACATTTAGGACAAAATTAAGCCGTGATCTCCTGTTGGTCCAGGGGAGAAAAAAGTAAAAAAAAGAAAAAGAAAAAGAAAAAAGAAAGAGCAGTTTGTTCCAGGGAACTGTAGTTTGCTCTGTAAACACTTAGAGCCCCATGTGACAGATAACAACACTTATCAGTCTATGTTGGGGCATGATACATATTAACAGCAGTCAAGTCATGCCTCCCAGATGCCTGGGATCTTTCTTTTCTGGATGCTTGTGAACTTGCTGGTCCCTACTAAATTCCCTGGAAACAAACAGCCTTTTCTCAAACCAAGTATTTTTTAATGAGGTTCTCCACCTATTGACAGCATCTTTCCAGGAAAACAAAATCCTCTTTCATTCATCCAACCATTTACCAGGAATAAAATAATATATGGTAACAACAGTAGTTTTAGAAACTGCATGGCGATAGACAAAATCATGTAGTGGGAAATGACCCTGACACGTAAAGGTCAGTTTTTCTTTGAAAGCAAATTATGTCCTGTCTACCTGATGTTTTTCTATCCAGTTCCAAGCAAGTCACAGTAAAAGAGACACTAGCAACCTATTCCGGTGGTGCTATAAACTCCCTGCCTAGGAAAAGCCTTTTAAAATCCATTTTGAATCTTGTTAGTTTCAGTTCACTCCCATTGTTTTGTCTGTGATTGACAGTGAGAGCAGATTTTACGTATAAGAACACAACAGACAGTGCCTCAGGCTCAGTAACCCATTTCTCTTAAGCTTTCTTCATGGACCACACTTTCTGGGGTTCTGATTATCCTCCTTGTTCTCCTCTAAACTGTGTCTGACTGATTCAAACCTTTCCTGAATTACATTGCCCCAAATAGCATGAAAGGCTCCAGCTGGGACCTTATGAGAAATGAGAAATCAATGCAACTTCTGGCAAATGTTCCCCAAGAGCTGTTACCCAGGCACTAAAACTAAAGAGGGATATAAACAAGGTTCTTTCTGCAAAATATTGTGTTACACAAGTTACTGTGCTATCCCAAAACCCAACAGTGGAATGAACAGTGGTCCTTACCACACTGACACAGCTGATACTGACATGACTCTCATCATGTTCACATATTCCCTGCTCCCCATTTCCTACCGCCAGCAGCAATACCACTAATGCAAAGGGGAGAGGAATGCACCTTTTCATTTCTGTGTATCTGGATATCATGAGCTTGTCTCAGAAGAAGGGGGTCAAAGCACTAGAGTCTATTTTGATCCACAGCAAGTCTAAGCTAAGCAGAAACAAATCTGTCTTTAATAGTGATTTGATGCAGCAAATAAATAAACTAAAAAACTTGTCTCAGAAAAATCAGCAGCAATTTAGGAAAAGTTAATATCCACAATTTAGCCAAGATGATACAAATATTGTTATCTGCATTCTTTCTCTCTGCATTGACGTTGATCTTATATTAGATACCATGTCATCTGCTGCGAATGATGTTATCATTGGGCCAGTTGGTCTCAAATAGAAAAAGCAATTAAGATGAGGAAGAGGGAGTACGTTTTCTTTCTATCTCCCTTTGCTGAAAATATTAGGAATAATTTTAAATTTGGTGGGAAAGTCTGAATGGTTTACTGGGTGTGGCAGTTGCCAACTATGCCAATGTACCTCTCTCCATCTCCTTGCCATATACAGGAATTATGACTATATGGGCTGTACATTTGCAGCAATCATTAACCATGAGAAGATCATGGCTGTGTTTTGAAGTTTCATCAGTGATTTTTACATAACCCGTTTGAAGCTATTTTTTCAGGCTGTCTGCAGACTCAGGCAGTCACTTTTGCAATCATTCCCATACTGCTTGGAGATGAAGAGCCTGCTATTTAAAAAGTTTTCTTTTCGATCACAGAGACAGTGAGTACGTATTGACGTACAGATGTGTGAGACATGCTGGATTCTGAGGACGTTCATGAGCTGCACTATAGAGAAGCCAGCAGAGATTCAAAAAGAAATGAATTTCCAGACAAAGACTAGATAATCCAAAGGACATGCTGGTATTAATAACAGCAGTGAAAGATGTTCTACTGCTAAACAGTGAAGTCGGCGCATGTTCTGCTGAAAAGTACAGTGGATTAGCATCATGCTGTAATCCGATGTACCAAACTGTGATCACTCACAGTTAACATTACAGGACCATCCCTTATTTCTGACAGATAGAAGATATGTGTTTCATAGCTGAAATGTTCCTCTCTGATCCACAAGCACTGCCTAAGCCTCTGGATACAACTTGTGTTGAATGTACAGTCAGTAACTGTAGTTAACTGGTGAGCAAGATACTACAGTAAGTAAGTAAGTACAGAAATTAAATGCAGTGGTCAACATATTGGTGTTTGATATTTTTTTATGTCACCCTAACTAATGAATTTAGAACTATTTCTTAATGAGTGGACTTACAAACAGGTATTATTATACCCTTTGAAGTAAAAGTAGGTCTCAATCTGCCTATTTTATTTTTAATTTTTCCTTTTTCCTTAAATCAGCAAATGCGCTACATAGCCTCTTGCTGATTTTAAGAGGCATATGGTTCTTAATCCAGCGGTGTATGAATTATGGCAGTAAATGGCTTTGAAAGCGCCTCGAAAGCAAAAATATGGAAATTTCCCCCCCAAGAGACTAGGATGAGCAGTCATTATTTTTGCGATTGCAGAGAACACTGCCCAAGTGTTCCAAGACTGCATGTGTATAATTGTTTGTCTCTTTCTTGCTTTGAAGTATTATTTTTTTTCAAACTGTAAAACCTCAGACACACTCAAGGACAGCTTCCACAGCTTGGTCAAGAACACTAGCATATCTACATATTCACTAAGTCATAAATCTTCTGTACTTTGGCTATGCATATATGACACATGACCCTTATTTCTCCCTTGTGGTTGCACTCTGAGAGACAATAGAGGTCCACTAAAGCACACAGCTTCCCTCTTAGGTAATATTTCATATGTATCTCTTTACAGTTACCAACACATCAAGGTAGCAGAGCTGCAGTCTGGGAGGGGAGTTTAACCAATAATTGTCTTAAATTGTCTAATTTGGATAAAATGAGCAAGAAAATTCCCTCAGCTATTTGTTAGTATAATAATGTCATCTATATGTTTCTTTCCTTGTGGTATTCTGTTTTGTAAAGGGGAATGAACTATACTCTGAATCCTTTGGATAGTTGGTTCGATCTGTCTGTCAGACATTAATTAGTTTCATAGCAATCTCTCACTGCTGTCTTGTAGAAAGACAGCAAGACTGAAAAATAAGCCAGGATGACAAAGGGAGAGCTTGACTTGCTTCTGACCAAAGGAATCTGTCATTAAGAAAAGGTTCAGAACTCAGATCTGAAGCTCCTTTGCCTGCCTTGTGGGAGTACAGATGAGTGGATTAAAATATTAACACGTCATTATATACAAAATCGTCTTTTCAAAGGATGGTCTATTTGCTCATTTATTTCTATGTACATAAACAACTGTAGAGAGGGATATTTTCAGAGCAGAGTGCTAGAACTCAACCATGCGACTCTCACTAATGACAGTGGCTGTTAGCAGCCAAAACGCCGAACGAGGTTTCCAAATTAACCTTAAAATAACATTATGGAGGCCCCAGTAGCAGCTCTGCAGTTAAATCCATATTAAAATTTACACTTGGAGCATCACTAATGTTCCAGAATTTCCTACTCAAATTACTCTGCATCATCTCTCTATTTTACATATTGAGGTCTAATTCTCTGCTTCATAACAATGTTTTTTAACACTTGTACAAAGCATATTTGCAGCACCAGCAGAAAATTGCTGCAACAGAGCAGAGTCATGTCCTAACTCTCCAGGAGACAAGGGAATTCGTTCACGTGTATTTAAATATATTAATTTTCACTCAAAAAGAAATTTTTGAAAAATTTAACCTGCCCTATTCAGAAATCTGGAGCTCAGACTCTCATCTCATGTCACATAATAACAGTAAAGAATCGTGTGCCCTAAGCCACACGCGTGCATTTTTTGTAGATATTTTAAAGATGGGCCTTTTGATTGTTTTTTTAATGTAAATTAATATGCCTTTCATCATCAGTTTTTTCCAGCTCTAAAAGACACGTTCAACATTTAGTTCAAGACAGTGCATTTTCTGTGCAGCAGCACCCAGCCTTTTTTTCACTGCCTCCCCGAATTTCAGCACTGAAGTGGAAAACAGCTCCCCAGTTTGTGCTTCTGTACAAAAGGATCAGTTCCAATCTTCTAAAATGTGGGATTTTTCCAAATCTATATTGCCTTTCTAACACTTTCCACTTATACCAAGCTTTCCTCCATAAAGCTCTACCGTAACTCTCCCCTGCTCACCACCGCCACTAACCTTCTGTCCCCAATGGCTTGTGTCTGTCTGCACATGTGACCCACCAAATTCTCCATCTCCTTTTCTCTTGGAGACAAGCCTGCACTTGCCTCCCAATGTCATCACTGCCTCAGCTGCCCCAGCACTCCCTACCAGTGGAAGGCTCCATCTATGCCACATGCTGCTATGCTATTTCTTCAATCATTTGGTGATATCTTTCTTTCATAACCTATCCCTCATAGGTCCCTCAGTCTCTGAAAATAAAGAGACTGTATTTAGATTGTTAAATACAGACACTTTAATAGGTTATGTTTTTACATGAAAAATTGTGCTTACATTACAGCTAGTTTGCAGAAGTAGACATGACGATAAGTTCTTGCTTTATTTAAAAAATAATAAAAAAAAAGCACAGAGGAAAAAAAAGGAGGGGGACTAAACTAATCAAGTCTTCCCCTAGACATTTAATCCCCAGGGTGTTTTAAAGAACAAGTAGCAAGACCAGGGCTTTTTCAATCTACTACTGCAAAAAAAGTGAAGTGGCCTGGCAGCACACAGCCTGCAATACCTTCCTCCAAAGAGAGGCTCAGCAGGGAACAGGCCTATTGCCTTATTCCCCCGCCAAAACAAGAAAGGGGAGGAAAATTGGTATGCTCAAAACACAGAGGCAGAGGCAATATCATTGAGTCTTTCCCTTCGCTTAAAACAATTCAAGAAAGGGTTGTGTAGAGATCAAAGGTTGTTTGGGTTCAGGGCTGGCAGCTACCAACGGGAAGATGCCGGCACGTGAGCACTGGAGAGCAGTGTCATTGAGCTGTAGGGACCTCATCTGCTGTCCATTGACAGGCTGATGCCCAGAAGAAGGCTGCTGAGTAGCCCATTAGCCTTATAAAACACCAGATGAATTGATGAATTGACAGTTTTTTAAGAGTTAGACAAACTCCAGATCCTTTTAAGTTTAGCACATTACTGGTGCCTATGCACTGAGAAGATGGAAATGAAAGTGACACCAAACTGAATTCTCCATCTATTATCTTATCTTAGTATTTGCTGCTAAGGTCACAATAGGCAAACCAGCACACTTGCCAGTAAACTACTAGATAAATCAGCAAATTATCTGTAAGGTAGACACAGCTAATACACTGGTTATGATCCAAATAAGGGAAATTAGTGGGTCATAACAACAGTGTGCCAGTATAAGTTATCGCAGCGGTCCTGGCAGAGATGCAAATCTTCATACTAAGATGGCCAAACTTGAAACATCATAGTGAAGAGACTGGGGCATTTAGGCTATCAGATCCAGGACTCTTTCTGTAACCAGATGAAGCATTGGACAGAAGTGGACAAAAGCAGCAAGATTCTCCGGGGTGAATGGTTTAGTTAGATCTTTCTTATGTCTCACTGAAGTGATCTCATAAATATCTACAGGAGTTTTGAAACACTTATTAAAGGCAGCTTGCTATCATACAGATTCCTTTTATAAGCATCCCTCATTCTCCAGCATAATCCTGCAATGAATTCCATAAGCCTTCCATTTTAACCTTAACTGTAGAATGACAGTAAAATCATTTAAAGTGAGACTTCACTAAAATATCAAGAACATACCAGATTCCTTACTCACTTTTTGTTCTATGCTATTCAGGTTCCAACAATTTCAACATTGGTTCTTCTGACCTCCAATAGATTCTGATGAGACACTTCAAGGCAGCCATACCAACAACTTCAAGTGCCTCATTCAGTTTTCACACACATGCATTTTAGCTTACTATCAAACAGAGATGAATTAACTGGGGAAGAGTTTCTTTGTCAGGAGAAGGAGGCTAGCTTTTCCTTCAAAATATTTCAGACATTTTGCTATCCTGAACCCTAATCTAAATCAGGTTTTGGGGGGCAGGGGCATTGGGTGTTTTTGAGAACTCCTAGTTTCATTCTAGCTAAATATATCATGGAAAAAAATCCCCTTACTTGATTTATTTGCAGTGCCTCTTCCTTGAATGAAATTTGAATCTCATGTATTTGGAAAATCACAGACAACTGCAGTACAGCTGCATTTTTTAAAGGGGATTCTTAAAGGGAGCTTCCTAAATCCATACAATTCTGCTGAGCCTAGCAGTCACACCACAGCATCTCCTGGGCCAAAACACATCAGACTACATTTCAGAGAGTTGCCTTCTGATCCTGCCAGGCCACGAGGTACAGAAATGTGGGAAAGGCAAGCTACATTAGTCTTTCCATATCTCCAGCAGATTGTTTCATGGTCTGGGTAAAAATACATTTGATTTCACCCAAACCAGTTCACACATTTTCTTAATAAGTACTTACGTCAAAATGTTTCAGCTGTCAGAATATTCACCTCTGAGCCTAAGCATGTAAGTACAAGTCCACACATTAGTTTATCCATCAATATACTGTCTGTAATTTTGTCTATGCATTCCTAAAGCGCCCATCACCCTGATGCATAGGTGTCAGTTCAAATTCTCACCCCATGTTAGTTTGACAGCACTGTCATCCGGGAAGATAGAGCTGTATGGTGCTTCAACTAAAATACAAAACCACAGTTAATTCTGTCCGTGTCTGGTAGCTATTCAGGCAGAAGCTGGTAGCTCCACTTCAAAAAAAGTAGCCAATATAATCCCATGTTCAGGTCAGTGTTCACTTCTCCGATAAGATAGGTTACAAATCCCAAGCCTGGACAAAAAAGTCTTCCTCATTGCAGATTAGCAGATGGATCAGGGGGTGAGCTCGCTATCAGGGTCTCAGGAAGACTGTAAAGTATGAGAGAAACAACATATATAAACAAAATCTATTCTGTTCTTTATCCTACACCAATACTAAGCAAGGAGCACCCGTTCTTTACAGAAGTCTATTCTCACGATCAGAAAGGACCTAGAAGAGATATAAAACAGCAGCTCCAGTAGCATCAGCACCATTTTAATGGCTGAATGTGGAATCTGAAAAAGGGCTTTGCTTCCAGGTGCAGACAAATGTCTGAAGTGAAGATATTGGTTGTCTCTTCCCAAAAATGGCTTTTCTTAATAGATGGCAAAACTTGGGTCCTACTGATTATAGGAAGATCTGAGGGCATTCAGCATGCAGCAGGATGAGGCCCAAAGCATTGTTAAGAAATGGCATTGGTGTGAAAAGGACATTCAGACACTGAACATCAGATGCAGAAAAACAGACCAACAACACTTTACAGTATATCGTGATGTTTTCTTTTGTATACTCTATCAATGACTGTGTGGTATGCTCACAGAAAAACCAGCCCTTGGTAATTGTCAGGGAACTTCATTCTGAGTGCAGGCTCTACTGGAAATTAATTGCTTCAGTGCAATCTGAACCACATCATAAATGTCATGTAGAAGTTGCAGGGAGTGAGGAGGCAATGACAGCTCTATCCGCACTGTTTCATTTAAAGGTGGGTAAAACACACTGCGACAGAAGTGCTCTTCATCAATAATTTAGTCCGCAGTGTAAAGCCAAGCCTTGCCAAAGATGCCAGGGGAGCAGCTACCTCCCTGGTTTTAATGACACCAGCAGGGAGGGGTTGAGGGGCCAGCTCAAATCAACATTCATTGCACATCTGGGCATGTCGGCAGATGAAGATATCTAGGACTGAGCTGACAGGACAAAGGGTTGAAAAAAGAAGTGTAACCTAGAAAACCTTTACTTTGAATTCTTTGTATAAATTCAAGGGGGATGACAGTTCCTAAGGTCATCTTACATAATAAAACTACAGTGATCTACATAGAGAATTTTAACGCTTTCCAACACAAAATCAAAGAAACTGTGAGTCAAGTTTATATTATTCACTTTATGAATGCAAAATGCAGAATCCTTAATTCTCTGAAAAGAATTATTTTAATGAGCAGAATGTTAACAGTTATATGCCTGACTTCATCATAATAACCCTAATTATAGTACCATGGAAGCCCCACTGTATTGGAGGGTCACCGGAGTTCCTATTATAACCCTTATCTTAGGGGAGTTTAATATCTTTGCCATTTTGCAGTGTATCAGCTGATACTTGCCATGCAGGTTAGCACTGTTTTGCTCCTACTTATTGTTCTATAGCAGTTTAGTTTGGTCCTTAAAGAGCTTCAACTTGTCAAAAATAAGCAATTTTTTTCTGGTTTTATGAAAGTCTACACAAAAGCCCACCTACTCACTCTGAAGAGAATATAATGTTCAGGTGCAGCAAGACTGATACATCATCGTACCAAACTACTCTACTCTCACCCCAGGAGGTTACAAAGCCTTGTAGTTACAACATGGTTGAAGTGCTGCCGGTTTGTGGTGTCACTGCAATTCTGGCAGAGCTTTTAGGCAGTAATCTTAGATTCTAGGTTATATGATATATTGGACGCCTATGTTTTGGCTGAGTGGGTGATGACTCATGTAATCTTTACACGGTGGGATGTAATACCAAAGCACTGGAAAACAAATGGAGACAGACAGCCTCAATCTTAGTGATGCATTAGTTACAGATTATAAAACATCAAAGTGTTCAGCTGCCATCTAAATCTGTAAAACAAATGTCTTTTGTCCAGACAAGAGCAGCATCAAAAATCAACCACATCTACCTGCAATGTGGCTAGAGAAATTCTTCCAACAAATTTTGCCTCTGCAATAGTAATAATCCCCACCTCTGGCAAGTTAAGACTAAATTATTTAACGTTGCGGTACCTAGAGCTATAGCTGAAGGCTATTGAAAGGATATAAATGGTTTTCTTTTTCCAGTAAAACTACATAATTCATTTGCTTTTTTTCTGCTCATAGACCCGTTTTGATGAAATGCTAGGTGCTTTCCATGATCTTCACAAATCCTAGGTAAACTAGACCCCTTCAGAGCTGTGCTCACAATAAAAACTTCATCAATGATAACTTCACTGAGGACTACTGAAGGTTTTACTCCCAATGAGGGTCATATGGAAAGGCAACGAACAAAAGAGTTGGGGGAATACAGTAGGTGGAATCTCTCCTAATTGCATCTGACATTTCACTTTCATTTTCCTAGTCATCAGAAGGTACGAAGTGAGTAATTCAGTTCTCAATAATAATGTTCAAATGCTAATGGCACCAGAAGAGCCCTCTGAAAGTACTGCAGAAGAGGTATAACATTTACATTCTGGAAAAGTTACACAATACATGTAGACAGATCATCACTGACTCAGGTGATGATTTCCAAGTGGGGACTTGAAAAAGAATTAGGTCATAATAATTGTATTTGCTGTCTATGAGTAGAAAAAAGAATGTAATCTTTCCTAAGTCTATCCTCAGAAAGGAAGATGCTTGTGCTTATCCCACCCTGCTGCAGCCTCCTCTGGAAGCCTGGCTTTTCGTTAGGGAAGATGCAGTGATGCTAGATGCACTAGGAATAGGATCCCAAGATAAAAGTCTTCTAGATCACTGATATATTTTTCTGTCCAGATAGCATCATAGGCACTGCCTCACTACAAGCTGCCAAACTAAATTCCATATTGTCACAGCATGCCCTGTACCAAGTGTCACCAAGAGGAACCCATCCCTCCACACTCTTGTTACTTGCTCCCCAACACCAGGAGAACAGGTGCTGCTACATGGTCAGTGGTTATTCTCAGTGTTACTGTTTATGCCGATGGGTTAAAAGGGAAGATGGACATTTTCTGAAACACGGATCAGGAGTTTGGCTAGTCTTGTAAAAGCTTTCAAATTACATTGTTCTCTGTAAATGTGAGATTTACTGGAAAGGTCATTCAAAAGCCTATTCCAGTTTTGTTTCTTTGCTTGTTACCTCACTTTTGGGAAGAAGCCTGAATTTTAAAGCAACAGAAAACTGAAGCTGCACTTGTCTCCCTGCTGAATTGCAGAAAATCAGAAGCCCTAATTATAATAAACTTAGATAATTATTGAAGCTTGCACTACTAATGTACAGGCAGAGAGATTAAAATAAGGGTGTGCATGTGCACTAGAAAAGGATAAGTATAAAGTCATTATGTGGCAGACTTCTCTTCCACAGTGCCAGGCTAAGCAGAGCAATTAAACAAACACAGGAAACTGAACGATATCATTTCAAAAAAGCAAGAGTGATCCACACTCGAAGCACAGCTCTTAAGTGTGTTCTTAAGGACCAGCTCTCTTCCACCATGACTCCCCATAATCATTTACACCTTGTGCAAAGCAAGGCTGTGTAACTGGAATGTAAGGGCAGTGAGTTGTCTAAGCGGGCATAAGCAACTTCTCAATAGGCAAAGCAGCAGAGGTTCAGGACCTCTTAACTGCAGCAGTCAAGTGCATTAACTTGTTTAATTTTAAACGGCTATTGCCAGACTCCCAGCTGGTGCAGCCTGGCACAGCTCCATGGATTTCAGTAGAGCTACTACAACTGACACTAGCTGGGGATCTGGCCCAGTTTCTCAATTTGTCAAAAAGATGGCAATTCTTAGGGCACACTCCTGTCCTATGCAAATTGTTGTGACATCGCGGGCTTCAAAACTTAGAGTTGCACCAGACATACTCACCAGACACAGTTCTGCACTTTTACTCTCCTTATGTCCACTGCACAATTCCTCCAGAAATGCCATCATTAAGTATTCCAAGTGCCGAACCCTGTAATGAGACACTTTCTCTTGGGGCAACAAAACAACTAGGCTAAGTCAGAAATTCTAACTTTAGAAAAAGATACTTTCTCCAATGTTCTGTGTACAAAATTACCTGGCAAAAGCAGAACAAAAAGTGTAGAGGACAAGGCATTGGAAAGGGTTAGAGAGCTGGGAATATCTAAACGTAGTTTTCACACATGAATCACTTCAGCTCAGCTGCTTTCTTCCCAGTCTGTGAAATGGGTCTAGGGAACCCTCACCTCCCAGGAGTGCTGCAAGCAGTGAGCATCACTTTGAATGCACTATGTTTTTATTAACACAATTTTGAAGGGGGAAAGAATATCAAGGATTTAACAAAAGAAGCCATCCCAGTAAAAGTGACACTGTAAGTAGTTAAAACACTGAAAACAGTTATTTTGTATGGTATAAAAATCAGAAATTTTATGAAGAAATTAATATAAAATAGCAGAAATACATAATAGTGCTACTTCTGATTAAAAAAAAAAAAAAATCAAAGTCTGAATCCTTTCCCCCAACCAAATGCCCATCATGCAGCCCAATAGGCTTAATCTGCCATAAAGCCAAATACTTCCCAGAGGAGGTGATCGTTAGTTTGAACATTAATTTCCCTTCCCCTCTTCTTGTGTATCCATTAAGTGGAATAACAAGAAATGTTCATGGCCATAAGGTGTGTTTGATGGCAAGGAGTAAAAGAAAATGTGCAATTAAAACATGTAAATGATAAACTGCATAACTCCTCAGCTGACTTGACCAATATGTGGGACTTCTGGGACATGCATACTTTCTTCTCCCATGTTGAGGTCACTGAACTGCAAAGACCCAAGGATGGAAAAAGTTGGAAGGGAAGAGAGAAATTATTAATGCTCCATCTTCTTCTTGTTCGCTTAGATTTGCAAAACGTGTTTCTTGAATGAGTTTGAAGCCCAGCATATAAAAAGCTGACTATTTATATATTTGATTCTTTAAAAGCAATTAGGAATACAAAGCAGATGGTACAGCATTGTAGATTTCCCTTTTCATATTGCTTAAACACTAGAGATCAATAAGTCTAATATAAACAGATGATTTCCATAGCAGGGTTTATAATTAGCTGGCACTGAATGTGTCCAAACTCTAAAATAATTAGCAGAAGCATGTGGCACACCATTAAAACCTTGTGGCTTGTCTGCATTTACATTTATAATTATTAAAGTTAATTATGATGCTTGTGGTGTGGTTCCAAGCTCCTTTACAACTTAGATTAAATATTTTTTCAGTCCTGCTTTTTCTTTCAGCCTACCAAATGCCAGCACTTTCAACAAACTTCACTTCATCAAAAAAAAAAAGGGGGGGGGGGTATTTTCATAGGAATGACTTGAATATTTTCCTAACTAAGACTTTTATTTTTCTAAAGGGACATGACAGGAATTGAGTAACTCATCATTTTGGAAAAAAAAAATCCTGATTAGAAGCAATAATTTCAAAGTTGTCTAAGAAAACCAATATACTTAAGCCCAATGTACTGTTTGTAACTAAAATTTAAAAGAAGATAAACCATTTCATTAAGCAGAATATCTCAATGACATTCAAGACCTTACATCTTTGTTGTGCTCTGATACTGGACAAATCACAGTGAAAAAAGCAGTACGGCTACGTAGAAATGTCATATATTGGGCAACGACTTTTGAAGGTCTGATTTGGGTTTACATGTCTCTTCCCACAACCTGAGCTACAGAAAGCTGCAGTATATCTACCTGGTCACTTATGAAAATTATTTTTTTGAACATTCATCATTAAGACATTCCATGACAAATCCAGAACCCCAAAGAAGTTGCATTGTTTTTACGTCTTTTTTCAATTATTCGTTTCTGTGAAATTTCTTTCTTTAGAGTAAACAAAGATTAATTCAATGTTGCTCTCCAAATGTTGTTCACTCAAATAGGATGGATGCCCTATAGAACAGGGACTCTCTGGAAGATGCTTCTTCTGGAGTACAGACCCGATGTTTCAGGAAAACCATCTTTTCACCAAAACACAAGAAACACTACAGGGCAGGCAAGTGAAAATAAATTTATTTTACCATTCTGCCTTCTGATACAAATCATCTCATACTTTAAGATTATGGGAGCACAGCTTTGAAGAGTATTGCAACTCTTCTATCACGCTTCAATTTGCCCACATGAAATTCCTCATCGCAGTCTTTCTTCTGTTCCGACAAACGTCTGACATAGTTCAGCTGCCTGGCTGAGTGATTGTATTGTAGGCTTTCCTGTTGTAACTTGTGGTATGAAATGTCCATTCTTGACATGGTTCAACCCTAGAGCAGCCTGGCAAGAACTTAAATTTTTTCCATCCAGTTTTCCCCTGAAAACTGTACAGTGACAGGCACACTCTCACTTTAATTTTAACCATTGTGGTGGAAGTCACACAGATAAGCATTTGTGTAGCAGAAAATGCCACAAGCACCAAATGCCAGCAATGGGAATCACTCTGACAAACCATTCCCAGATAGAGCAAAACCTAATCTTTTGCATACAAGTTACATGGTTTTGATCAGCTGCTGGAGTTCACTTGATACAGTAGGAGACCATGAGAACAGGGTAACACGTTATGCCTTGATAGTATCAGTTTAAGTTGTGGGTTTGTTTCAATAAAAGGAAATAAAATATTTCACAGACATTACAGAGGATTAAGGTTAGTTTTTACAGTAACAGAGCCTTCCACATCCCAGGTGCTAAGTATTTCACACACGCAAGTACTTCCATTTCTGAAATCACGAGGAACACCTGATTTCTACTATAGAGAAGCCTCCTCCTTTCTAATGCATTTCAGTTCTTTATATAACATGTCCATCATGAACTTCTTGGCCCTCATTCTTGTTTCCTCTGGCTCAGGCCAGACCTGGAGATGTCTGGAATGTGACAAGGCAGTATTAGCCTGCCAACTATATTCTGTTAGCAAATTTATTTTCTTCTCCTAGACTGATGATAAAAATGTCATGGTGTGATGCTTTAGCAGGCCCAAGAGCTGCCCACCTACAGCTGCAGGGCTTGAAGAGAGCTCTGAGCCAAGAACGCCATAAGGAGAGCAGACAGCAACTCCACCAACTTTGCTCCTTCTGCATTGCTTATTCTCCTGCTAAATGATGCAATGTGACCCCCTCAGGGATTCCAAGTCTGATCATGTTTTTCTCACTATTTTTTCTTTCCTACTTCCTCCTTCTCCTTGACTAAAGCAGCCCAAACTGCTGAATTTTTCATGAAAGAGATAATATCATTGTACATAAGATAATGGCATTCAAATACATCCATCTGCTTGTTAGCTTTGACTACATTGATTGTGTTTCTTCTGAAAGAATATTTACCAGAAAGGGGAAAAAAAAGAAATAAATGAAAGGTTCTCTTTTGTGGTATAAAATATGCACATTTTCATAACTGAAATACAGAATCCCTTTTACATACTTTAGATAAGAGAATAAAATGAACTGAGAAATTAAGAAAAGCACCCTTGAGGTCTTGCCAGGACAAAAGTATTTCCTCCTTCCATTATTTCATTAAAAATCTAGACAGGTTTTACACTAAAACACTGTTGCTTTTTTTTTCCTTTCAGTAAACAATATCTTATTTCAGAGACAAAATACTGCATGTCAATGATTGGGCTTTTTATTAGTCTAAAAGTTTTCAGACGTGGTCTAGAGGATTACTCCTGAGGCAGCCAGTCTATCTTACTTTCCCATAAAAACTGCCCAACCTAAAATAATTCAATTTATCATTCTATTCCTTTTTAGCTATTCCAACAACACAGAGTAAGACCTTAAAATATATGATATCCAATTACCGAAAATCTGATGAAAAATTACTCTCAAAAGTAGGGCAATTGAATATATTTACTGAATTTCAGATGCTCTAGATAAAAAGGATGGCAACATAAAAACTACCTATCAATTGAACTGTTTTCACTTCATTTCCTTTAGGTTTTATACAACAATACCTGTTTTTGAAGTTTCATTTCAGCCAACAATATATTCTAATTGGCTTGTTTACATTTATTACAGACATGTCCTAAAATCTGAGATGTGCTTTATGCTCTTCTTTTGACCTGTTTAGCACAGTAACTACTCTGGAGCACCTGCCATCTTAGGTTGTTATTTGAATAACTCTTGCTTAAAGAACTACAGAACCAAATGCAGCTTTTCTCAGGACTGTCTTGAGCACATTTCAAGCTTAGTGCTGAAATGGCAAACATGGCAATTAAATGTAAATGACAGCAGTTGATCTGATTATTTCCTTCCCTCCAATCTCCTTTTTATTATAAGCTTGCATATTAAGGAAGCAGGAGGGAACAACACCCCTGAACATTTGTCCCTTTGTTTGCTGAGGAGGCGGCCTGTGCCTCTTGCAGAGATCTTGTAAACAGCGGAAATGAGAAGAAATCCTGATCCGCAAGGAACTTCCACATCACAAAGCCTCCAGCCCGCTGCCCCGTGTGCTTCACTCTGGGATCCCAGGAGTTGCCAACTGCAGCTCTCCATTCTATGTGAACTAATGTCTTCTCAGAGAGGAGTGGAGAAAAAAAGGCATTTTCCTGGAGCCAGGCTTAATTACTCATAGTATTTCCAGAATGGAACTGAGCTTGTGCCTTCTCATTTCAGCTGCTGTGGAGCTTATTTAGCACCATGTGAGGATTTCTTCTCTTTCAGCCCAATTCACTCAACTGATTTCCACCCCATTAGCAGAGCTACTCCTGCCTGAAACCTAGAGTGTGTGTAATCCCATGGCCTGGACAAAGAGTAGCATCACCAAGAACTAGTGCTGTCTCTAACATTACTCTCTGTGATGGTTTCCTAAAGCAGAACTTCATCATCCATTGAACACAGAGAGAACAATGCCTAAATGTTCCTCAGCTATGGTTTGGTTTCTTTCAAAATTTAATTTAGTGCAATCACATATAAAGATAATGTGATTTAATCACAGATGTTCAACTAGGGCAGAATTATTCACAAGTTTTCAGCTGTGAATTATTTTTCAGCTCCATTGACCAACATGTCTTACTTTACTCTGTAGTACTTTATATTAATAGCTGATGCTGAGTTGCTCAAATGATGACATCTGTGTAGCAACCAGAAAGCAATTTTTTCTGGACAAATGCCTCCCCTTTTCTCTGACTTCTGATCTGCTGCCTGTCATAAGTTTACTATGCAACATATACTGTGGGAGCTTTATGTCCTAAATACAGAAGACATGTCCAGTCCAGTAAAATAATGCTTTTATAATGATTGCTTCAATACTGTTTGTGCAATCTCTTTGCAAAATCTTGTGATTTGTGATTCTTATCCTACAACTTGATATGCATAATAGCTTGAAGGTGTTGGTGATGGAATTTTTCCAGCTCTTTGATGTGCCAGCAATGACTTGTCCATGTTTCACAGCCACAGACTAATGTGGAAATTACTACAGCAAAATAAACACTAACTCTAGTATTCTGTGGGATACCATGCAGGTGTCAATTTATGGTGCAATCTCACATGCAAAGCATGTATTTTTAATTCAGCATATGATTTCTTAGACACCTGATAGTCTTTTAAAAAATAAATTAAATCCATTACCCACACTAATACATTGATTCAGAGGCTGCATCTTGCACGTGCTTTTCCAGCTATGGACTAATGCATAACCTTGCTTTTCTTCTGACTGGAGATAAATCTGTAGACTTTAGCTGCCACAGCAAATTTGTTGGTCGTGAACTAGAGGTCTTCTATAGTGTGTGCAACGAAAGCACAACCACCTGCACAGGGAAGTTCACATATAACCTTCTCCTTCAGCGTTGTGGAGGCCTTCAATCTGCTCAGGTTAAAGAGCTTGCCAGATGTTCAAAATTTAATAAATATTCCTGGCATCACGTCTCTAGTGGCATCATCAATCATTACTACAAAGAACAGTCCAAAGAGTAGTCTGTGCCAAAATATACCTTTGCTTTACTCCTTTTGCTATTACAAATGGATCCAACAGAGTGCCAGCCACAGCCTCTATCCAGCTCACCATTGTGCAGATGACGGATAATTTCACAAACTTTTCTGGACATCCAGGAGTTCAGAAATACTGCCAACAGTTTTCACAGAGCTGGAAGTCTAATAGTATCAAAAGCATCGTTAAGGTCAATGAAGACTTGTTACATGGATATGTGTTTTCCTCCATATGATATTATTGAAAAGCCAGGGAGAAAACAGCTAATATTATATTGTTAACACTCTTTTACGTAATGTGCATCACCTTAACATCTGTAACATTCTGGTCATATTCAGTTTGCATCTTGTCCTTTTTACCAAAATTAGAATCGCTATAGGAACATATTTATTTGTATACTAGAGTGCTGGGAGCTAAAGGCGTATTTGAAATTCATAGCTTAAGGGCATATAATTCACGCATGTGAAGAGATCATATGAATCTATTCCCAGAAAAATTAAGGTTCCAAAATTCTTACATATTCTTTTGAAAATTTCAGTTTTAAATATTATTTCGCTACGTTCCTCCCTAAATTGATTTAAAATCAACCTTTCTTTGTTATAAAGGAGATTAATTCATCTATAAGGAAAGTAGAAAACAACTAATTGAGGTCTTGCTGAGGTACACTTTGGCTTTTTCAGAAAATTTAGGATGCTTGGTTTTCCAGAGTACATGGAGTGATTATTAACATGGCCTTACAGTATTTGACATCTTAATTCCCTATACTTTTTCCCTCCTCAATTTGATAATGTCCCTCCTATTGAGATCATTATATGGACTATTTTTAGCTTCTTAAGAACTCTTGCCTCTACTTTTGATGCAAGTATATAAATGAAACAACTAAAAAATATGTTTAACAAATACAAAAAGAGAAAGGAAATTGCCTTATACTATTCCATCACAAAAACCATCCAATAGCAGTATCAGCTTAATGGAAGCAGAGGTGAAAAGAGCACTTTAACCAGTTCAGAATCCGACACATCCCTTCACCTGTTGTCTATTTTCAGCTACAGTCAAGAATTGTTTAAATAGGAGCAAAAAAACCCCTGAATTACTTACGTTCTTAACTGCTTTTGCCTGACATTGTTTTGCATTAGCAAGTTAAAAAGATTTAATTGCCCTTTTAACTACTGTGGAAGAATGGAGGTGCCATGCCTTATTTACAGGTAACAGTTTTACCAAAAGCGAAGAGGTATATGGAATCTCTCATCCTGCTGCAAAATTAAACTTTAACAAGTCTTTAAAAAATCTCAGTTTGGAAGTATTGGGCCATTTTGTCCCTTTTCAAGGTCTTAGACTGGGCATTAGCTGCATTTCTAGGGC
The DNA here is from genome assembly GCA_033558235.1 of Neomorphus geoffroyi. Classification (NCBI taxonomy): domain Eukaryota; kingdom Metazoa; phylum Chordata; class Aves; order Cuculiformes; family Neomorphidae; genus Neomorphus; species Neomorphus geoffroyi. The sequence goes on along the minus strand of JAUMJM010000005.1, from coordinate 96,003,944 downwards.
TGATGAAGGAATCTCATGAGAAAAATCAGCATGTCTGGGGCTCTACAAACAGTGCAAAACTGGTTTAGATGTAATTGGAGCTGCTGAAAAATTTCCTGTAGAGTTGAACCTTTACCAACATCAAGAAAATATTCAAATATCTTATTTAGATGAGTTCAAGAGATTAGTATTTATTTGCAATGGAGGGAGGACAGACACATGTCTGAAGATAGTTATCTCCTAATAGTTGATTGGTTTTCTGTTCTCATATATGTCACAAAATTATATTCTCTAATTTTAATTTGTTCGTGCATTCATTCATTCAGTACAAAGTAGAATTCATATTTGGTCAATACTGATCGTAGGGACAATTGGTCAACATAGATAAAAGCTTTTCAAAAGCTCTGTTATCTCAATTGGTAATGGTGTGCTCTGCACACAGCTGCAGGATATTCTGTTGACAGGACTTGGCTTTCTTGGATGTCAGCCAGCTTACTAATATCTTCTTTGAGTACAAGACAAATTGTTGATCAAGGGTTAAATAGTGTTGGGAAGATTTTGGCACGGGCAACAGGGATCCAGAGACAGAAGGGGTTTACACAGAGGGAGGTTACATACCTTTGCATGCGCAGGGCCAGCACAGGCACAGAATGTAGCAGGCAACCAGAAAGGTTCATCTTTCTCACTGCTTTAGTCCATACGAAAAAAGGGTTGTCAACCCTTTGACAACCTTTAGGTTGTATTGTACCCCATGGGATACAAATATTTGGCAAGTCTTTACATTCTTGCAAACACAGGCCCCTGCTTGCAGCTGCCACTCATGCGGATCAGAGAGCCTACTCCCAGCACCTTCTGTTGTGTGTCCTCTTGGAGCCACAGACTTTAGAGACAGGAAGAACCACTGATTATCTAGTGTAACCTCTTGTGCAACTGAAGTCCATGATTTTGCACAGAAATTCTTGTATCAAACTATGTAGTTCGGGGCTTAGCTAGAGCATCACTTTCAGAAAGGTGTTCGGTACTGATTTAAGGACTTAAAGGGGTGGGTAATCTATCCCAATATTGGTTTCAGTGTTTAATTTAAGATTACTCTGGCCCACGTAACGATGCAGATTTCGAAAGAGTCAAGGTTTAGCCAAGTGTGACTTGAGTTGATATATCTTGCCATATTTGCTCAGCAGAATCTCAGATGGTTGCACAAGATAGATACTGGATTTCTGTGCACTAATCTGATCTTTGAAAGTCCACAGGTCCAGATGTCATGTTGACTCAGAAACAGAGGCCTTCTAAACTGATACTTCTCTTGGATATTCTTTGTAATGAAGCTATATAATGTTATTTCATTTTTCTCATTATATTTCTTAAACATTGTCATTACTGAGCATTGAGTTTGTTATATGCTTACATTAAAACTAGGGGCAAGATTTCTTAGGAAGCTAAACATGTTTCCTCTTTTAGTGTTTAATTAAAAATTAGACATACTTTAAGGAAATGTAAATGAGAACTTTGGGATCCTTCAGCACACAACACGCAGGGAGCTGAATTAGCACTATAAGTGGGACAGACCCATTGCTTAAGATGCACAGATTCGTTGGAACATAGCACTAGAGAACATAATGCACGAAGCAATCTCGCCTTTACATGGGAATGGACCAGAGCCAAAATTACAAAACTTGCCTGTCTAACATTAGAAACTTATATCCATTTTACATAAGTGACCTAATTATAAGAGGTATTACAAGGTAGGTGACTGAAAACACAGCCTCTTGAAAATTCAAGCTTGAATTCTTTGCAATAGTTCTGCCCTTATGTTATCTTTATTCTCCATAATCACAAAACAGAGAAGCATCTACCCTGAAACTTACTTCGCAGGACAGACTACAGCATCAAAACCCAAACGTTTTGCATGGTGGGCAAAACTAAATGTTATACTTGCTACATGGCTATCAGATAGGAAAGAATTTGGGGAGGGGAAGGGAGAGAAAATAGGAAGGACATGGGTGAATATTACTAAGAGTTCCTTTAAAAGCTAATTTCATAAGAGCTAACCACTGCTTTAAGGAAAGCTGGTACTTTGCCTCATAAGAGAACTTTGGTGAACTAGACTGTATAAAATTATAGAGGTTATTATGTTTGCAGCCTCCTTGCTGTGCATTCTTCCACAGAAGTGCTCACACCCACTGTGCGTGGCCAAATAACATGAATTAAAAATGCTGCACAGCAACGAAGTTTGGTTTCAGATGAAAATACCTCAGAACTGGTTGGCTATTAACACCTCGGTGTCTCCAGTGGTCCCAATCTCCACATCTCTTTAGGCTGCTGATAATATAATAGAACCAGAAAAAATATTTTTTACTCCAAAGTACACCTGAAATCTAGCTAGAATCACCAGCCTCTAAAGGCTGAGAACAATACAATCCACACCCAATGTTTGGAGGAATATATGGTCTAGAGCCGTAATTTCTACACACTAGCCTCTAAACTACAGTGCACGCACCCATCTGCCCTATATATAAAGCACATGCTACAAGCCCATGTTTGCCATGACAGCCATGAAATCCCAAGCCATTTTGCAGGAGCTGTTATCCTTAGGGATAATAAAATTTGGTAAGACAACAAACATAGGAGGGACCAATGCCAGGTCAGAAAAGAACTGTTTTATGGGTAGCTGTATATTAGTTTTAGGACAGGGTACTGGCAGCTAGTGCCCTAAATTATGTCTGAGGGACATGTGAAGTGAGACAAGTGGAACAGACAATAAATGCCAACTGCCACAGGCAAGGTTTTATGGGGCCAACAGTGGTTTAACATTTGGGCAAATGTTTTAGACATGCTCATTTTCTACTTCTCCCTCTGACTGAAATGACCAACTAGCTGTAACCAACCCACCTCAAGTTTTAAAAAATCAGTATCAAAGTCTTACATAGACCCCTATTCATGATCAATTCTGCGGGTAAACACGTTCACAAAAATGCTAAGTAGCAGTGAATAACAAGTAAATACAAGGAACTGCAAACTGCTTACAGACATTCTGTCAAGTAAATTAATTGCTCAGTTCTACTTTATTAGGAGACCTTTATGGTTTTGGGCAAGCCTGTCTTGCTAAAATCCTTTGATCACTCTTAATACTGGAAGTCCTCTTTTGTGAGGCTAACTTAATACTGTTGTATTCATGCAGCCTAAACTGAGTAGGTACTAAGTGCTTTGCCAGCAGAGTTGTTGCAGAGTATGGAGGAGACATCATTGTATTTATTCAATTTTATTTCATTCAATAGGCTGGACTTCTTTTGTTTACATGGTGCTTTTCTTAGCTGTCATCTTTTTCCTCTCTCAGTTTTCTGTACTACACTATGTTCTGTTATTTTGGTTTTTTCTGTTGTTCTTTATCAAAAATTGAAATCCTTTAAAAAAAATCCCTGACGTTAAATCTTTTATACTTCAAAATCAGCTATTGCCTAAGCAATGGCACATGCAGGTCAAAGTTTAAAAGCTGATCCTACATTCAGAGAATTCAGTACCAAAAGTCTGTTTGAGACCAACAAGAAATAAATGCAGATCCAAGACTGCAACTTGCCTTTTCAAATTTGTCCACCACAACAGAAATCAAAAAATTATAAACAAACTAGTATGTACATTTTAAAAAAGAAGAAAGAACAAAGAGGTAAACCTTGGTCTTGCCACAAGACACCATTCAATCCCAGCAGCCACAGAAAGGCAGTCCATGTCTTCAAGTGAAATCGTGGACCTGGTAAAGTCAATTTAAATAAAGCCAGGATTTAACCAAGTGACCTTTCTCTTAGTGATTTCAATGTCTGTTGCTTCAGAATGGATTGGAAAGATACTTTAGGAAAAACAACAGAAGGAGCAAAATAGGGAAAGAAACCAAATGTTTCCTTCACCCAGAATGCTAGCAAAAGCTCGTAATCAGGAAAATTCAAGGGTCAGTCCTGCAGCTTTGCTTTAATTGTGCTCCTCTTCAGACAAGAATCTCTTAAGGGTGTAAATTGCCTTGTGCTCTCTGCATATATAATGTCCAAGGGAATTCAGTGAAGGACTTGCAGTCTTAATGAAGGAAGAAAACCTGTAGTATCCACACCATAACTTTCTCTGTGCCTTCCAGGAATTAGGATATACAAGCAGAACATAGAGTTGCAATTAAAAAAATCAGTGTGAATATTTTATCCAGAACTAAACTCATATATCCCAAGCAGGAAGGTTTCCTCTTTGTTCAGATAAAATGTGAAATATTCTTTGTTATGCTCAGAAATACGATCAAATAAACAACAACTGCCATATGAGGATGGCAGAGGGGCAGTCTTAACTATGGGGATTGCTAGGTTCATGTACAAATAATGTGAGCACTTTAAGTGCTTCTTTCTCAGGAGTCACAATGACATTCCTTGCTTTTTTGAATTTTATCTTACTGGATTTGCTATTTTCCCTTTCTTAAACTAGACCTAATCAATGCTGCAGGTCAGGTTGAAAGAATGGACAGCCCTAGAGCCACATACATTTAAACCACTTTGATGCAAATATTGATCCAAAGAGCATAGACATTGGAGGTGCTGCTTTTTTTAATGGACAAGCTTCCCCCTCCCTCCCTTCCAGGTTTATACTTCATGAGATAAAATAGAACTGTCTGCCCAAGAGCAGGAATGAATACATGAATTAACAGATCCAAAGATAGACCAGCCTCAACGATAAATTCTGTTAAATCCAGAGAGCAAGATGCCATCTGCATGAAGTGCAAGTGCATTTCATGGCCTTGCTTTCTTCAGTGTTTCCATTTCTTCATTCACACTTTCTAGTAAGGGTACTTTGGCAGGCAACATATACAGTGGTGGGAGAGAAGTAGTGCTTCATGTCAGCATGAACGGTGCTGCTGACACAATGTCCACCACGGCCTGATGCTTAATTCCCATGTATACAAGCCTATCAAAGCATTTTATTAGAAAGCCACTGTCTATGGCTTATATTTAGAAACAGAGAGCGAGTCCAAGCTGCAATCCAAAGACGAGATCAAGGGAAGGAAAGAATTCTAAGGACTGCTTTGAAATTCAACACTAAAAAGATCTGACATTCTTCTATCTGTAGGCATTTTTAGGCTGGACTGAAAATAAAAAGAAAACCTGTTTGTACAGAGACAGCTTTGCCTGGCCCTGTGCCAAGACAGGAAGTCTATCAAAGCTGGGTAATGTTTGAAAGCAACAGAATACTAGAACCAAAAAAAGAAAAGGGGGGTGTGGGGGTGAGAGAAACTAGAATGAGAGGACTTACTTCTACATTGACTTTTTTTGCTGTTTTTCAGATGGCTGTTGATAGCTGTACCACTCCCTGTTTATTCAGCTTGAGCCACGAGTTCCCCATGTGCATGGCCTGACTTCAGGTGAGTGTTACACAACAAAGGCAGCACTGCTCGCGAGGAGGACAGAGCCTCTACATCTATATCCAAACATTAGGATTAATCAATTCATATCTAAGCAAAATTACCCGATTGCCATGGGATAAATCAGGTTGGTTGTTCAACTGCATATGTAAAGTAGTCTCCCTCTGGGTTTATCAGGGATGTTAAAGCCCAAAGTTAGCTCCAGTGGGTCAGAAGAGGATTTGTTTCATGGTGGAAAGCCATTCACTACACATTCACAACACACGCAGGCACACAACTGTAGCAACACAGGGAATGTTGTCTTCCAGCCTTTGACCTTGGAAGCACATTAATTCTTAAGATATCGTCTGCTTTCTTAACTTCTTTAATTTTTTCTTTTCCTTTTTTTGGGGGGTGTGTGTGGAATTTCTGGCTGTAATATATTCATGTACAAATGGTGCTGTCATCTTGAGCTACAAGTTAGAAAGTTATTACTTTTAATATGCCACTACCTTAGGCCTCCACTGTTATGTAAAAGAAAAATAACCTTGTGTGACAGTTTAACATTGATCGATGTGCCTGCCAAATGCAAAGAGATAAATAAGCAGGTGATGAATAAACAGCACTTCAAGTAAAGACATTACGCTGCATGCATAAAACGACGCCAGGCACCTAGGAGCTGTGGGTGGCCGAAGGTTAGCCATTTCATGCCCACTCAGTAAAGCAGACTTAATCGCTTCCAATATTTTCTGTTAAAAAGCACGCTTAATGAGCCAATTTCACAAGCCCAGAGAAACTGATTATTATCTCCGAGTTCCAACTGAGTTGGTTGTTTTCCAAGAGCCAGTTTTTCCTTGACGGGATAAAAACCTTTCAGAAAAAAAAAAAAAAAAAAGAAAAAAAAAAAAGGAAGAAAAAAAAAAAAAGAGGAGGAGAGAAAGAAAGAAACGGAGGAATAAAAAGGCGAGCGGGGCGGGCGGGGTGGCACTAGATGGCAGCGTTGCTCTGCCGGCAGGGGCTGAGGGGATGCTCTGCCTTCTGAGCCGGGCAGAAGCGCTCTCGGGAGGGCTGTGCACTCCCTCCCTGCTCTCTGCATCCTGCACCGACCTCTCCTTGCGGGGCACCGGTACCTGCTGGGACAGTCGAGCTCTCTGCCCTTGCTGTTAGGCGAGTGGATGCGCGACTTCCAAAGCCTAAAACGAGCTTTGCCTTCTCCCTCTTTTCACCTACGTGAGGCAAAGCAGGGCCAGTTGCCCCACCTAGGCTTCCGTGAGATGAGCAGCCTCCTCCACCCTCTAGTAAAAGCCCGCACATGAGTTTCTTTGGGGCAGCAGGGATTTCAGTGCAGCACAAATTTAAATTTAAGTCCTGCGGGGAACTGCTTCTCTCTAGATCGTAGCAATCCGCATTTCCAAGGGTGCTCCTGCTTTTGGAGTAGAAAATAAACTGGAGAGAGACGACTCGCACAACACGGAAGTGACTTTGCATCAGGGCACCCAGGTTCTTGGCAGGGGAAAGTGCCACCCTGCAGCTGCAGAGCAACATAGTAAAAGACACATACACAACCCAAATCCAAAGCAAAACACAAAAAAAGCCCCCCAAACAAGGGTTATTGTCACCAGCAGCAGTTAGTCAATCACCACTTAGGAAAGAAACCCCCGCAACTAAACCTCAGCATGTAATTAACTCATCTATCAAAAAAAAAATCAAATTGAAGTGAACTGTTGTTGGGTTCTAAATCAGAAGCCAAGTTAATTATTTTTTATGAATATTCATAGGAAACTTGTACAATTTCCAAACTAGGCCTTCAATTACTAATCAGTTAACTAAATAACTGGTATGACTACTTCCCAGGAAAGAAAATATTTTAAAATGAAACAGACAAGCACATAGAAATATTTCAAAAATTAGAAGACATTGTTGGAAACTGGATGGTGAAAATTCACCATTTAGATGGTGGGTGCAGAGAAAGCAAGAGCAGAGCATTTTGACAGATGTGATGCTCCCAAGTCCAGATAACTTGCAGACCAGATACAGTACCTGCTGTGTGGGCAGAAGCAAAGACAATGCTGTGCTGGACCAGGCTTTGCATCTGTCCTGTCCAGCAGCCGCACTAATGGTGCGCACAGCAATAAGTGGTGGGAATGGCTCTTCCCTTGAACACATCCCTCTCAAAATATGCTACTCAATTAGGTAGTTGCATTTGTCAAGGACAATTCATGTTGTCTAGTCTCATGAGGGCTAAAACACAACTGAAAAACTCCATCATTATATTGCATGTGTGCTCACTTACAATCTGATCAGGAATACAACCACTATTTAGGAAACAGGAATGCAATTAGACACAAGTCACCATGTTTTCTAGAAAAAGAGATCTTTGAGATGTTGCTGCTGGGAGCTGAAGATGGAGGCAGAGGCTGTTCAGGCAGCTTCTATTGCTCCTGCACAGCAGAGGCCAACCACACAAAACTCAAATCCTCAATAACAATTCATGCACTATGAATTTTGTATGGAAATGTTTTTAATCAAAAATTTAACATGACGCAAGTCCATGTTGTGTATTTCTCAAATGTACAGAACTGGGTGCTCTCACTGACAAAGCACCAGCTCTTATTGGGGAACAATGACGTGTTCCTCACCTCACTTCATTTAAGTGCTGTCTTGCGAGCTAGTGTATCCCAGATACATCTTCCAGCAATGCTAGCTTGTGTGCACGAAGACATCCTATTTGTTGTCCTTTAAGCTCCTGATCTATGAGACAGATTACAGATCAACACAGTTATAACATGTTAAGATTTCATTAGGAAGTCAGTTCTACTGTGGACTTTTTTAATCTTCTTCCTTAGTCAAAAGCAACATTAAAGGGCAATGCCACATTCTTCATTCTCCTTATGGTTTCCAAAGAGACTAAGTAAGTCGAGGTGCTTCTTTTGATGTAATACAAGGCAGTTTTATTCGTTTGGGCTTAAATCCTCAGAAGATATTTAGAAATCTAATATCTACTGAAATCAATTACTCCATTGGCAGTGAAGTGCCTAAACACCTTTGAGGATCTGGGCCTTAGTAAGAAGGAATATTCCACTAAAGAGAATATGCTAAGAGAGTATTTTTGTGGTCTATGTTAGCCCTACGAATTTAAGAGGTCTCCCATGTATTCTGCCAATTTAAATATGATTGTGATTGGTTCCTGACCCAACCAAGAGATAGATTTGATGAAATAAGACTGGTAAAACTCACTTTAGAACAAAGGTTGATTTGATAATCATAATTGCATTTCCACTATATCTATTTTCTTAAGTGTTAGTAGATTTATTAGACTTTTCCTGTATAACCTATGGCTGATTTGCAGCTTCCTTGGTAATTTCTTAGTAGGCAGTAGCAATTTCTTATATCTTCAGTAATGTCTTGAATGTACATTTTTTATATTAATGATCTCACCAGGAGAAAAAGTGTACCGTGAATGTATGATGGCCATATGGAAAAGACAATGAAGTTTAGTAATTAAAACTGAAAAGGGAAAGAACTATGCAGTAATTAGAACACTGATTAATCAGCTGATAATTTTATCTTGATTAATGCTGCTGATTTTCCTCTTCTTCTTGACCTAGGAAAGGTAGGTTTAGACCAATTAAATATAAATTATTCCCTTTTTTCACATTCCAGGCAGATTCCAGTGTTCTAAGTCATACTACGTTTAAGATGTAGCACTGAATTGCTCTTGCTAAATTGGGCAGCTCAACAAAAGGTAAAATAAGGTTTATGTTCCAAACATGCTGATGCTTTTATCTAAGGCAGAATTGGACAGAATCGGTTATCTCACTATTATCTGGGGAATATTAAAATTAGATTAAATTGCAGTGGAAAAAAATAAAAGTCTTTGCCTGTTTTAAAGCCGTAACAGTAGGAAAACTAGAAGGATTCATTCATTTTATTGGGCCCAAGATATGGATGCATAATGTAGTTCTGAAACTTAAAGAAAAGATTCTATATCAATGCCCCATTTTCCCTTCATGTGCGGAACTTTATTATTCATGGGGGAAAAGTGTTGCCAGCACAAATCTCACTCCCATGTCTCTTCACAGACCATAAACAACAACACCTATTCTTGCTTTCCTATGCACAGCTAAGGGATTAAAGCTACTTATTTTAAGTCCTGCAACAGTGGAAGGAATTCCATGCATAGTCTCATTCCATTGTGTTCATATGTGAAACAGGGTATTTCTTGGTTGAAGACATCAACATTTCACAATAACGGAGTCAATCCTTTTGCAATTGCAAATTCAGTTGTGAATATATATGTTAATATATATATTATATAATATCTGGCAAGTACAGAAAATCTCACTAACAAAATCTTAGTTCTGGAAATTCAGATGGAAAACACTTCTTTGTAGAATTGTGCTTTAACTTGCTGTGGTAGGAAAACACTACAATTCCTGGCAAGCAAAACCCTAGCTACTCCCTTTTGGGTCATCTTCAATCCTAGTGTGCTATGAATTCCACACATGCCAGCTTCTTCAGTTTTGCATACTGAAGCGGACTTCAAGATTAGAAAAAGTGTGGAAAGGTAAATCTACAAACCAGTACATTGTTTCTTGGCTGCTTTCTCTTTGTTGGATTTTCAGGTGGCAGAGCAAAACTACACCTGTGCATGCAAAAAAGCTGCTGTTTAGCCAGCATTTTATAGAGCAAAGGGAATTTCATAGACCCCAAGTTAAGCATTTCAGCTGACAAAAAGACTCCTCTTTATCCATCATCTGCACTTCTCATTTCAGTTCTGTCCTTACCATACAATAAGAGAGATCAGGTAGAATTATTTACTGCAAATAAATCACCTAATTGATTCACACTTCTTTGCTTCTCCTGTACTTTTCATAAAGCAAATGTTTCCCACTACTTGTGTGATGCAAATCTGATTCAAGTCTGGTTTCAAGTGCATTTGACTACTTCTAAAAATCATGTGGCATTCTTTTCTCTCTTGGATGGAATTACTCTGCAGGGCATAATGAATTATTATGAAAAATAATGACCATGCAGTTGAAAATGTTTTGTTTGAACATAAATATCTTTGTTAACAAATACATACAGGTGTGCAAAAGAAAAAGATATTTTCCTAAATCAGAAGTAGCCAAAGAGACTGAAGAAACGAAAATAGAACTGGAGATTTTTTTACAGTATTAGATCAAATGTGTTCATTAACCTCTTACCATGTCAACAGACATGGCACTTCTGTGTTCTCTGGCAGGGGAATGAAATAAATGATCCTCTAGTTTGGATCAAATCAAGTGAGTGAAAATGGATGGATCAATCATGAGATAGCAAATACTTCATCACTGCACCACCAGTCCAAACCGAAAGTAGTCTAATTGTGCAAAAAAAAGTTACTATTGTAACTGACTGCCTTTACATCAGCAATAATCCAAAATCTGGTACTTTGCAAATTTTTAGGTACTAAGGCTACATAAGGCCAAAGATTGCCTCACTTGGTAAGTCAGGTATACTAATAGATAAAGCACGCATCAAGAGAACTCTTGTTCTGCAATGACATCTGTATGTTCTGCAGCTGAACAAGAAAATTTAAATATCCTTTTTCAGAGTTGTGAATTCTACAGTCACAGATTAAGATGGAGGTATGGATGGACATAAGCCTGATACAAATTTCCACAGCTAAATAAATACAAGAAAAATAAATATCCCATTAACTCTGTTTCTTAGATATCACACTATATCCTAAAGATACTTTAACTGTTTTGCTCCGGCTATAAACTCTTTGGTGGAAAGGAATGTGCAGTGACAAACATAGTCTGTGCTTATTTAGAAAGAGACGAAATTTAATGTTTTCAAATCCAGGTGCCTAAAATACAGCTCAAAAAGTTGTACTCAAATTATTTTACATGCGGTGTCACTTAGAAGTACTAATCATGTGCCAATTTTTAAGCATCCTAGCATAATTAAAATCGTGAAACTCCATCTAAGTTTGGATTTTTCAGCTAAATTTTAGGCATCACATTTTGAAACAGAGCTCAACTGTATTAAACTAGCTGGAAGACCATCTAACCAGGAACATGATGTTTGCTTAACCAGAGAAGTTTCAACACAAAAGGAAGCAAAGAATTTCAGGAAGATTAATGTAAATAATTTTCAGATACAGCCATGCAACCACTGCCAATTTTCTTGAAAAAAAACTATTACCTTAAGAGATGAAAAAGAGTAATTCAGCCAGAAGTAAGGCAGAATACACAAGAAGCTACCACCACATCACCATTTCTTATAATCCCAGCTGTCCACTAACCATACAATAAAATAGAAGTAACAATAAGATAAACCCTTCACATAATCTCACTTTTTATAATCTTTCGTATGTGACTGAGAGCAGTATATAATTATTATAATTAAATATAACTTGCATACTAGCTATTAAGTACAGCTATGTACTAGTAATATCACAAATTGCTAAAAGTCCACAAGGAAAATGGAAAAAGTACAGTGAACAGACAGACTAATTCTAACAGATTGAAAAATACATATTATCATGCACAGTGCAGTTTTAGCTTTATATAACTGTTTCAACAAATACTTTCAAATAAAATGCCTAAATATTTTAATATAAAATTAGATTTGTAACACTGATTATCAGTGTTGTTTTATAAACCAGCGTAATATCACTGACTTGTTTAACAGAAGTATGTTTCAGGATCAGAAATGAAGGCAAATGAAAACCAAAATATTGATGTTTCGAATAGCTCCAGATGCCTCAAAACTTAATCATGTATGGCAAAGGGATAAAAAAAATAAACCAAATTTCAGAAACAAGGGAGATGTAAATTACCAAGACTTATATAGATAATTTTATTAAATAGCTGAGGACGTGCCTGAAATTTTCACACCTTTGTTTTAAGAGAGTCAAGACATTTTATCTAGACCTTCTGCAATGGTCTTGCTTTGAATAACTTTCTGATTAATTTATACCAGTAGCAGGCTCTTAGGTAAAGAAGTTACTCAGATATTCCAGCACTATCACCACCAATAATAATTATATTGCTGTGCTAGGGGCAAGAGTATTAAAGTGAACTTGACCGAGGGATCCACTAATACACGAGGTAACAGTGCATTTCACTCAAAATTAACAAGGAACACAGTAAAACAAAGGGAATGCTACAGAAAGGAAAGGATAGAACAAGAAACCCATGGAAAAAAAACCAAAAATGGTGACAAGAATTGTATTTAAAGTTTAGAATTTATGATAATAAATTTTCTGTTAACAAGACTACAGAAAAAGAACACAACTATCTGATTTACCATACCTGGAAGACAAACAGAAATAGAGCAGCGACCACACTGAAGGGTAATACAAAAGTATTTTTAAGATCAAGTCATACAGCGTTAAAGTTGATGATACTGAATAAAAACTTCTTTAACAGTAAAATGGAAGAGAGGAGATTACTCAAGATCCAGAAAAACGTTACATCTGACACCTTAACTAAGATCACAATGCACCACATACGTGACTGAAATTATTAAAGGAAGTTTATATGTTGAGTCAGGACAAACATTGCTCCAATCCCATGTAAAAGCCAACAAGTAGGGCCAGGCAGTAAGACTGGCAGTACAGCTGAATTCCTATGGAATTTTGCCAGTCAGAGCACAGAGATTGCTTTGGTTTAGCTGAAAAAATGTTTTAAGGTAATGAAAAGTCTGTGTCATCAGCAAAGAAAACACTGAAGTTAATTTCATGAGGTTATTGATAAACTAAAGAAAGCAAAGGCAAGAGTATAAGTCAAAAGAACATAACAAATATAGTAAAATAAAAAAAGATAAATGCCTGGAGAAAAAAAGAAGTACAATACTAGCAATTTATTACAAACAGTGTTAATCAGATCCATTAGGTGCCTGTTATTGCACAGAAATTAAAAATCCCAAAGCACAAACATTCACAGGGAAGCCAAGTCATGAACAGTTACCCAACTCTTTGCAATGTACCATAGAATTTTTTCATTATTTCATCACTTGTGTAATTCCATACAAAACAGTGTTTAATGTTAGCAGCTGAGATGATAAAATAAAGCACATCGGAACAAAGAATCACCAGAACAGAGGAGTTAGATCTAGAAAAATTAAAAGGTGATGATACAATTTGAGGGATATTCAACACTTTGAACACAATAATTTGTGATCTGAACATCTTGTTACGGAATAACTGAGGTATAGACTCACAGATCCCAGTCTTGTGCCAAGAATTCAATCTGATAAATGATGGATGGATACGGTAAAAAAGCACACCTCAAGATTGCAGTTACCAGATCTACCTTCTAATGCTTAAAAGATTTCCAAAGCCCATGGGATTTCCATAAGGTCTCCAAGACAGTAAGCAAATCTCCTTATACGGGGCACTCCAGGTCTGGATAAGAATGACAGCGAGGAAATCTTTGGAGACCAAGAACTACAAAACATTTGCTTTCAAATCACAGGTGAATGATGAAGAATAGTAGAAGTCAACCACGTGTGATCCACCAATAGCTAATTGATTCCATTTGGAGAATACCCAGTTAGTTAAATTGAATGAAGCTGTAACTTTTAACCAATGTTCACTGTCACACGTATAGCAAGATGCTACTTGTTCTTGCAAAAAGCAGCTTTCAGACAATTTTAGAAAAAAACTCCCTCTCCCACCCAACAGCTAATGACTTTCCAGTCCCACATCAACTCTCAGGTAGTTTTTAGACTTCAAAAATTGCATTCCTAAATAAGATAGCATTACAGAACATTTCACCTCCAGAAGAAACAAACTATAGCTTACATCTCTCAACACATTTAGCATTTGCTTCCTAACATTTTCAGTAGTTCATAGCTTTCAACAAATGGCTTTTCTCCTACTGTCCAAACAGCGTAAGTTCTTCGTTTCCAGCATCACTGATGGCTTTTCTACAGTCCCATTAGATACTTTTTAAACTCTTGTCTCCTAGCTAACTGAACGCACCATCAAATCTCCACAGAACTCCAACTTCTCTTTCCAGCATTTTTTTCCATTTCCAGTCCCAGCAACTCACAAATTCAACACCCGGGCATACTCGTATTTATTCTAAAAGTAGCCATGGTTGCCCTTGGTCGAAATTATTCTGTACTTTTCTGCAGCCCCAACAGCACTTTTCACAGTCAGAATTATTCTCCACATTGTTGTCTGCAGTCAAAGTCACTCAAAAATTCCTATGGTCCCAGCAGCACTAAAAATACATAACAGCCTCCTTACAATAATGGCTGTGAATCACAGCATTCCTCAGCTGACATAAGTAGTTAAAATAGTTTAAAAAAAGTTAAAATAAAACTTTTTAAAAGTTCAAGTGAAAAATGAAAAAAGGTTGAAAAGGACTCCCCTACCGTCTAACAATATTAAAGTCTGCCTCAAATTTACAAACGTACTCAGCAACATCAAACGCGTCGGCTTCAAACACACGCGGCAGCTTCAAACCTGGCAGCTTCAAATGCGGCAGCTTCAAACACACGCGGCAGCTTCAAACGCGTCGGCTTCAAACACTTTTGTGGCAGCCATCTTGCACACGCTCAAAAGAGCACAACCTTAGAAACCTTAGGCAGGCACCTTATCCACTAGGCTACACAGAGGCTTTGTTACAAAAAAGAATTATTGGAATTTGCAGACGTTAAATTAGCCCGTAGAGGGAGCTCACACCGTCCCATAAATGTACAATAATTGGAACATACTGTAATTTAAAACATTTCTCTATTAAGCTCTCTGTAGAGAGGCTACAGAGGTCAAAGTAGAGCATTCCTTACTTTACACCAACCTCTGCGTGTCCATAAAATTTCATTCAAATTAGACTCCATTGACCGCATATTTTGTAGCTCCAACAAACAGAAGAACTGATGTTTGGCCATGTATTCTTCACAACAAGCACAGCTTCTCATAATCATGATTTGCACCTGATGTTGGAACAAGAAAGTCTATGTCAGAACGCACCAAGAACAAAGATCTGTCGGTCGGAATTGTCATGGCAATGCCCTCAATCTCCTCACACGTTCCTTCTGTTCAAGCAGCGATGGTAGTGCTCTTTTTATAACTTGACTAGAGCTGCTCTGGTATGTCTCAGGTTTCTGTGCTACATGCAGTGCTTTCAAAAGAGTATTATAATAGTGTGCTTGATATTCAAAGGTTGAAGATGGAAATTGTTAGCTACTGGACACTATTTAATGAAGCCACAAGTAAACAATGACCTAAATTCCTCTGGAAACGTGGAACAGAACGACCACTCTGTAGAAGAACACATGCAATAAATGTGAAAGGAAAAGGAATTTTCTAATTCCATATTGCAAAGGATACACTGAAAGAAAGCCATACCCTTAGCTGGAAAGGTTCTGAACACATATATTGATTTACATCGTGCAAACAGAAGAGCAGAACACACTTAGTCTGTAAAAAGGAGGTTACATTCCCTCAGCCTGAATGCACAATAGAGAAAATAGGTTTGTAAGGAAGTGAGAAAAAATGTTAGCAAAGCGAGATTTTATTTGACTTCACACAATTTGGGACATTCAAAGTATTGCACAGATTAATCAGAATTCAATATTAAGTAGTATTTTCTACACTGTAACAAAGCTAGCAAACATTTCAAGTTGGCTTTGGAAATGCAAGTGCCTACATCTTTTAGAGATTTTGTGCCTCCCATTTTGTAACAGGAAATTGTAATGCTATTTTAATTTTCTTAGGGAAAATATGATTATTCTAAGAGCCATAAATTCAAATTGTCAAGAACAATGAAGGAAAATAGTATTAGTATGATACATCAAAGCAAGAATAGCCTTTTTGGTTAAAGCTTCCTCTAGCATTCATGTACATCTTGCTAGACTATGTTGCTTCATGAGTGTTCAGCAAGATCATATGCTTTTTTTATATCCTCAAGCTTCCCATCTACCCCAAAGCCAGAAGTTAACTTTACACTTGCTAGTTAGACTAAACTGTTCAACTCCACCTCTTTTCCCCCCCGTAATTATAAATATTGGTATACATTAATATCTTTAATCATAAATTCCAGCACCCTCAACTTTCAAATCCAAAATTGGAGATCTTGTTTTATATCCTTTCCCTGTCTGTAGCCCGTGCTCACCCAGTTGTGTAACATACTCTTCAAATCTCTGATCCTGCAAGGGGTTTTCTCTGTTTAAATAGGAGATTAAACCAGCTGAATGTAGTCAGTTAAGCATGCGCTTTAGTGGTTTCCTGGAGGAGCAGAAGTGTGGAAGAGTGAACTCTGTGAGTTGCAAATAGAACTACTTTATAAAATAGAATATTTAATAAAGCTCTAAGAAAAAATTGGTGATCCATATCACAACAAGGTGTATAGCAGTGGAGAAAGCTCAGCAGTTAATTCTAACTAGGAAACCAGGTTCTTCTCACAAACCTGGGTATTTAACTATAGAGCTGAAAACTTTTGGCTGCCTGCAAATCTGGGCTAAAAATCCAGACAGAAAAGGACTTTTAATGAAATCTGAAATGTATTTCCTAGGTATAAAGTTAGTATTTCCTACTGTAATATCAGTATTCCTGCCTCCACTCCTCTTTGGTATCAGAAGACACAGAACTAAGAAAAACATAGTGTATACTTTTTTCTACTTTTGAGAAGCTCTAATGAAGGAAGAGCTTCAGTTTTAGCTGTAGATCTGAGTGAATAGTCACTACACAACTGCTTGATTCACTGTTATTGATGTATTGCAGAGTCTTATCCACAGGTGCCAGTACAAAGTTTTGGGAGCTGATCCTCTCCTCCTTACATAAAGGGTTACACATTTGATTCCTAGTAAATTCATATAAAGAACAATTCCATTTAGGTCTGCTGGTTAATTTTTTCCCCTCTAGATTTATGTCTATCTAAATTTGATTTCTTGCTTAGTAATACAACATTGTTCAATTTCTTCTTTGAAGCAGTTATGTAGAACTTGAGTTTAATGCACTAAATGAAAAATATTCCCACCTTTATACCTTAAGCAGCTATAAGAAGAAATAAAATTATGTAAAATAGAAATTAATAGCTAATAAACTTCATAGAATTCAAAAGAAATCTGAAAAGGGAGCCCAGAGATAAGACTACGAGTCAGTGTCTTTTGTGTAAGAGCTCTGTTCTCCATCACTGCATTCATTACCTCCTGTGATGCAGACTGAATAGAAGACTAATGCCTATGGGGAAAAAGGGACCAGCTATGGTTACGGCTATAGTTTGAGCAAATAATAACATGTCCGCATCTGCCATCCTTTTTTGAGTCCTCCCAGACATGGGGCTTGTATACCCATGCAAGTCTCATAAATAGCCAATTGCTAACTGGAGTTCACTTTGGGAAGAGCATGAGAACCAAGCACATGCATGGGGTTATTTCCCCAACATCTTCTCCCAGCCTCCAGGAATTAGCTGCTCAGGAATTTCATGAGGCAAAGGTGATGTCTGTGCTTAACAGCTCCCACCACTCTTTCTGATTGCTTTGTGAACTTCTATAAACTTTTAGCATTCACAAAGTAATCCGCATGTGTGAAAGATACCCCCAGAACACTGAGGCTCCAGACAAAATGCAGTCATTTACTACTGCTTAAAAAATACTAACTTATTCTGCATTTCCCTGTAACCACCTATGCCTGACTGGGGCAGATTCTGAAGAGTACTTCTTAAGTATCACCAAGAAATTAGTGTAATTATTTAAGGGTTTCTGATTGGCATAAAATTACAAGAGCTGCTGTGAAGACAATTAGCAGAACCATGCCTTCCTGGTCATCAATCTCTAGAGTCACGAGCTGTAAGAGTTCTTTGACCTCTGTCAGATATCACACTGGCCTGGACAAGATAAAGTGAACTTCCTAATAAAAGAAATTATCATGCATAACTGTAAATTTGCCACAAAGCTTTTATTAAGCCAGCTACAATTCTTAACAAAGCTTTGGGAGCTGAGGAGTCAGACAGCAGCAAGACTTGCTGCTGCACAAAGGATCTCAACATTCAGGTGCTACAGCCCAAGTGAGAAATTTCTTTTCTGGCTTTTTTTTTTTTTTTCCCTAGCAGGTTAAATGTGAAAACCAGAGAAACTAAATGATAACTTATCTTGTATACATAGTATGTGTTGCTTATGTTTAGGGACCATTTGTGAATGTATTTCATGCGGCAAACATTCCTCATGTAATAACAATGATCTGAAGACTGAAATTTGGTTTTTTTCCTTAAAAGTAAACAAAAAATAAATTCCATTTCAGTTGCAGTGCCGGAAGCCTGAAGATCAGTTTATTCTAAGTAGGCGTTACTGATGGCGAGGAAGAGATATTTTAAGAAAGCTTATTTGTATACAGTATCCACAGGCCATCCACCTCAACTATTTATATGAATTCCCCAGTTAATATATAGCTGGGCTAGCAAAAATGAAAAGTTGTATTAGCATTTATCATGCACTAAATATTCAATTTTTCAAAAAATAGGTTCCAGTGATTTTTTTTTTTTCAGATATACATGCCATTGTAATCATTTTTAAAGCAAATTTTTAGATACAGCCTTCATTTTCTGATACATGCATTCACCTCACTCTTAGGACAAAAGCGAGAATAAAATAAAAACTTTCCTGTTAAGTATCATTACAGTGTAGTAATAATGTTTTGAGAATGCAGTTTAAACACCACTTTCACTGTATGATTCCATTGTCCTGGCACTGTAATCTCATCTCAGATGTTGTATGGAATTTTTAGCATTTTTGTCTATTTGTGGTTTTGCTGCTTACCTGGTGTTTTGACTCTGCTTTCAAGCAATTTTTTCCATCTCAACTTTTATTAGGTGGTTGCAGGTGGGGGTTGTTACTTTTATTTTTTTCCTTTGCACTGCAAAGGCTACCTTTTGGAATGAAATGCTTGATCCTGGCAACATTTTCCCATGTTAGTATTCTACGAAATCAACTTGACCAGTAGACCCAGGGAGTGGGGTGTTGGTTGTTTGCTTGTGTCTTAATAGCTCAGTTTACAGTGGCCTGGAAAAATAGAAAACAGAAACCTGCTCGCACCTTCCAATTACTGATAACTTGTTACTGTTCCTCAACACGCCTGTGACAGTTCTCAATATTCAAAGGATTAGTTGTATTTTAAATGAGTGCAAGTTTGTGGAAGCAGCAAATCAATGAGCGGAATTTCACTAGCAATTCTGTATGTGTGGATTTTACAACATTGCATTTTCCATGCACTTTAATAGAAGGAGATTTCTCAATGCTACCAAAGTCACTTATTTCACTACACGGCACTGGCTCTGACAGTGCTGCACCAAACGCTTGGCTTACAACAGATCCCACCCAAAAATATATATGCAGATGGAGAGAGCACAGTAATGCTGGACTGATTCTACCTATCTAGAATGATCACAAAGTCAAAACAAGAGGGTGGCAGCCTACAGTCTTCAGAGGAGATGTCTAGTTTCTGTATTTATGAAGTGCCTCCAGCTATAAGCCCATAAAACCAATCATTATTCCTTCTTATTCTAATCGCTAATCGGTTCGCCTGCACACTTGTAGATCACTTCTCCCAATATAAAAATATCTGTTATTGTATTTCTTGACTAAATGGATACTGCAAGACAATTTGACATGCCATTTACAGTACTAGTAAATGTATCTGTAGATTAGTAGTTGATGTTAGACATTGATCCTATACCAGAAAAGCTTGAGCAGAAATCATACTTGGCCACCAACTCAACAAATACAACAGAAAATGGAAAACAAAATATATTATTGGAGTACCTCATTCATAATTATGCAGTTATTCTAGAACAAATAAACAGTTTATTTTTAAGACAGAATTCTAATATTTATATTAAAACTAGTGTTGATCATAGATGAAACTGAACAATGAGATGCCATTACAGCTCATGTCTCTCATAATAAATTTCTTCTTGAGATCCAAGTAACTTGTATAAGAAATTAGGTTAAATGTAGTGTTTGTAACAGGATTACCAGAAAGAGGAAGTCATACCCCGTCTGAGATAGTCTAATAAGAGAAAACCTTAGAATATAAATGGTTTGTGCAATATAACAAATATTTTCTGATAAAATTAGATTGCCATTCCAGAACTAAATGTTGAATTATTGAAAACCAATGTCAAACAGGATTATGCCATTTGCCTGATGATTGCAGGCATGAAAGTCACAGAAAACTGTGATCACAGCAAGAAAAGGTCTATAAATAAGCAAACAATAACGAACACCTTTGGCAACTCTTCTAGAACAAAGTTCAGGCTAGCAAAACTCTGGGGCCAGAATATCCTGTCACTTATCATTGTTTTACTTGGTAATAGCACCACTGAAATCAACACACTTATATCAGGGTAAAGTTGAATCTGCCTTCTAGTGTTTCATGAAGTTGGAAGACAAAATTAATGGAAAGCCCTAACATACTACTATTGACACGAATGCTATGGAGTCTGTCCCACACACAGATACATCAGCTTTGGTCTCCTGGTATAATGAATTGTTTTCAGAGTACAAAGTTACCTATTAAAGGCAGGGAAGTGAGAATATCTAAAAATTATACTAGTAATATTATGAAAATTTAAACTGTATGTTGGTGGATGTAATATTAACTAGATGGTTGGTCCATCCTCAATATCATTTTAGAGCACTGTAACCATGGAAGCTGATACCAAAATGAGATGTTCTGTTTTACAGTATTACATTTGATATTATGAGATCAGAATTATAACAGAATCAATTGCTCTATTTTTTTAATTTTCTGAGGGGGGAAGGGGAAAGGAAAGGAAATTGGGGCTTGTGGGGTTTTTTTGTTTGTTTTGGGGTTTGTGTGTGTGTGTGAAGCAGGTAACATGCTTTGCCCATTTGGCAACGCCTTTTTTAAAATGAAATCAGAGCTTGAAGTCAGGTTTAACTGAACATCCTTATTAGAAAGTATCGTGGCATCCATAAGAAAATTATTACTGATCATCTCTTAATGGCTCTTCAGAACTACTCAAACATTAAAGGAAAGGTCATCGCAAAGACCCTGTGTGCTGTCTTTCAGGGCACCAAAACTGTATATGATTCTGTGACATTAGTTCAGTCATGTAAATTGTTATTGTTGCTGTTTCTGAACTGTAGAAACAATAGCTTTAATGTCCATTTCAGTCGTTGAGTGGGATCAGTTGGTTAATCGCTGTTGGGCGCAAAATCATGAGTTGTTATATTTTCCAAAATTAGATCAGGTGTAGCTTATATAAAACTTTCTATTGCTAGGAAATATTTTTCTTTCAATACAGTTCTAAGGATTGGAAAGACTTATTTTTGCCAAAATAAAGATATTGGACCAGTATTTTCCCCTTCTTAGTCAAATTCCTACATTTAGCTTTTGGAGGCTCTGAGGTAGGACAATCTGCTTTAAATAAAGTTGTTCTATCATTACTGAGCACCTACAGACCATATTTGTGCATTCAGACTTTAACATTTTCTAGAAAAGTTTGTCAGTTCAAAAGTAAAACAAGAAGGAATTTTTCCCTGGATGCTGTACGATTTTAAGGTTTTGCCAAGGTTCTTTAGAAGAGAGTAGGAATGGTTAGTGCATATCAAAGGAAAAGTCAGTCAGCAAGTTCTTAGATATTTCCAAAAGAGTTTCTTTTCTTGCAGTTTCCTGTTTGGAATAATCAGCCATTTTTTTTACTTCAAATCTCCAAGTATGCCAAGCAGGTAAGAAGTTTTTAAAATGAAGCAT
The DNA here is from genome assembly GCA_033558235.1 of Neomorphus geoffroyi. Taxonomy (NCBI): domain Eukaryota; kingdom Metazoa; phylum Chordata; class Aves; order Cuculiformes; family Neomorphidae; genus Neomorphus; species Neomorphus geoffroyi. The sequence continues at coordinate 95,981,883 of JAUMJM010000005.1, read as the reverse complement.
TTGCCCAACTTGCATGCAGGCAGAAGTGAGGGGGAAAATATAGTATTTATTTAGAGGTTACCATTGTTCTCTTCTTGCAGAGGCAGAGCAAGACTTAAAATCAGTGCTGATAGGGAGGAGTGACTCAGTGCTACCAAAATGATGACTATTACTACAGCTTTCCACCACCAAAGGTATTTAGTCAAACCTCCGTAAAACAGTCTGGACAAAAGGAGAAAAACAGTGGTCATGCGAAAACATAACACAGAGGTGCAAAGGATTTTATAAGTAAAAAATCTGAGTCAGTGCAACAGGTAACTGCAACGAGAAATTGGTTTAGACATCTATTTATGTAGGAATAGTTCAACTAAAAGGTTTTTATAACAGAAAAGGTAATAAAAACATTGTAATGCTCTATTTCATACACAACACAGCTAATTTAAATGTATGTTCATTGAACTGATAGATTTTCTGAATCCAAAACTAAGTCGTAAAACATGTGAACAGTAATGCTGTCTTAGATTAACATTTGAAGAAAATAAACTCCCTGAAATATTAAACTTTCTATGCATTAGGAATATGGCAGATGGCTGAAAACATCTGCAAAAAGAAAGTCCCTTTTGCTTCACATTTAGCCATGACTGGCATCCCTAATGGTGAATCTGTCTTAAACATGTTAGAGGGAAAGATCCCTTACGAACTAAAACTGGAGGTCTCATTAGGCTTCAGTAAATGAAGAAAGGGGTGGAACACTAATGTACAGACCAGTTCTTTCAGCCTCTGGGCCCCAGTCCTACCCAAAGACCTGTGTAAGTGCAGGAGTTGGGTCTTGCCTCTGCAAATAGCAGCACCACGGGTCACAAACAGCTGTGACAAAGAGTTTCATGTTAGCAAGAAATCCTTTATTGCCTTATCATTTTCTTCCTCAACAAGTAAAAGCAATGAGGAGCTTAATAAAGAAAACATACTGTCCTGATTAGAAAACCATATACACACTAAGATTCTTCCCCTGTGGTTGGATTTTACATGATAAAAAGATTTTGTGCTATTTTTTTAGATGCTATTTTTAGAAACATTGAAAGGGTAATAATTTATCCCGTTACTGCTTTCTGAAAGCAGAATGCCAAAGACTAAATTCTGGTTCCACAGAGCTACTGTTAGCTTTTTATTTTTTAACTGTTATCATCATAAAAAAAGAATGAGACAATATGTTTCACTGGATCACTCACTTCTCACCCCAAATTATTTTATTTTAATATAATCTTTTTACATCTGTTTTCAAACCATAAGCTTCTTCAAAGACCAATGTCTCCTGGATGCAGTTCCTTCCTAACAAGTATGTGGAAAACTATTTTTCTGTCCATAATTTTACCATGATTTGGAGTATTCCATCTGAAATATAATTTCTTACAGTAGCATATTAGTGGTTATCAGTATTTTGTATATTTTTAGTCCTAAAAACACATAACATTAGCTTAGGCAGTTAGCTCTCATAAATCTACTTCATCAATACAGTATTGAACTTTGAGCACAGCTTTGAGTCGTTGGGACATACTCAAGACAAACTTCCACAGAGTCAACACACTATGCAGGATTCAGGTCCTCAACACACCATCTGGGGTCATTTTGGACCCTCTAGAAGGTCTGGTCGGCCACAAGTTGCCACTAGTAGGTCACCCATAGACTGTGTGTTGTACCGTGTTTCATTCCTTGCAGATGTTTCAGGGACCAAAGTCAGTGCATTCAGGGACCTGAATCATTCTCACCAGTAAAGGATGAAAGATAAGGCAGAGATCCAGCTGCTCAGCAGCTGATATAATTGACAGACGTAGTACTTGAAGGAGGTGTAAGAATTACACAACCTAAGGGTTGCTCATACACTCCAATGCATACAGAAGCAGCAGTAAGTTTTGAATGCCAATTCGTATTGTGTTTACCTTGAAGCACTGAGAGACTGAGGGGTTTCTAGCAGTGCCCTAAGACTGTGTGAACTTCAGCTTGGCTCACAAATGCTGTCAGAGGCCGTACACACAGTCAAAGCAGCGACCACCTCTGCATGGCTACTAAAAAGCTACATGGAAAAAAAAAGCTTTCAGAAGCTGGCCAATACAGGTCAGCAACAAGATAAATCTTTACAATGCTGTAAACACAAGTCTTTTTGCCATCTTTGTAAGTTTACCGCTATTCAAATGTTTGCCGATGCACCTGTAGTGATGCATAAGAGTTTAACACGCTTCTCATTTGTATTTTTTCCTCCGTGTCTGAACAGCTGATGGCTTTTTAGTCTGGAATTCTGTCTTAGCATGCCAGAGACTGACAGCAAAGGGTGATATGAAACATGATATGTTTCAAGTTTAAATTGAAAAACTATCCTTTATGTTAAAAGACAGAGTGGCAGAAAGAAGTGTTCATCTGAATAATCAACAACAAATGGCCAGGAATCAAATTAACTTAGAAACAAGATCTGTTTAAAAAAAAAAAAACAAACGCACGCCCCATCAAAATTATGTAAGTATAATAAATATATTTTTATAGATATATATGTATTTTTATGTATATAGGTATTTATCTATCAGATGATAGATTCCTGAGCATGTGTGACCTCTTGGGGGGGTTGTCTGCCAAGCTTAGATTAACTTTGAGACAGCAGACTGTCTCTCAGAACCCCCTTCCAGACCTAGGGATGCAAGAACAGATTCTGCCCCAGTCTCACATGCAGTAATATATGACTGTATTTTGAGTATAATAATTTCCATTTGATACATTTAACTTGTAAGAAACACGCAATACTTTTAAGAAAGGTCACTTAGCTCTGTCTGGGAAATTCTCAGTCATCAGGAAGCAGGTGCAAAAGGCCTATGTATTTACATATGTACGCTGAGAAGGGGAGAAAATGGGCTATCTTAGACACCACCGGAAGAGACAGAAGTAGAGGTGACAGTTTAAGTATCAAAGGCAGAATGACCAGTAATATCATTAATGTAAGGTATTCTCCAGCTAAAAATCGATTATGCAGTCATTTCTCAGGAAGATCGCTTATGAACTCAATTCAGATAATTTTTCATGTCCTACAGGTGGAAGCCACACTAATAGACGGAAATGAGGGTTCTCCCCAATTGATGATGTGAATATTAAGGAGAATTAAATATTCTTTCTTCATAAGAACTGATTGAAATGCCTGTGACAGGCACCTCTGCAGGGCTGGGTTAGCTGGAATTCACCCACAGTCTCTCAGCCACACGATTTACTGCTTAAAAGCTGCTGTATCTGTACAGTCACTCAAACTTAAACAAAACAATTTTTATTCTGCATACCAAAAACTAGATCATGGAATAAGATTAATCCCCTTTCTGAGTATTTAGTGTTTGCTGGACAATGAATTCTGGCTCACTTCTCTTGCTGTCTGAATGAAGACTGACCCTGAAATGACCAAACCAGTAGCCTAAACAGCCATGGAAACAACTTAAGGCATTTTCACCCTCCATTTAGTTTAGATGTTTCTTACTGTTAGAACTGCTATTCCTACAGGATTAATTATAAATAGTTATCTACTGATATCTACAGTAATACATTTTGCTTCTGAGCATGCACCACTGAGTTTTATAATGGGTTGTGTATACACTGCAAATGTTAATATTTTCATTGATAAATGACAGGCAACTTCTATTTGCATTTCCTGTGAGATTTAATGATGCGGTGGGATAGCTGTATGGAAACTGAGAATTAATATTAAGACTTAGTGCCAAAGCCACCCCCAGGACAGCAGACACATTGCTCATTAACTTAGTAGAATTTGAACACATTGACACTATGTCATACTTCGGTTCTTGGGATCAAAAGTCACTTTGTTTTCCCAATACCCTACATAGAAACCAAATTTGATAAAATAAGTATCTTGCCAACTCTATTTTCTTTCTCCAAATGCTCCTTTTTTTTTTTTCCTAGAAGCAAAAGGTTCTTCCAGCTTCCCAGGTTGCCTCAGAGCCCTCCCCTGCCACCAGTGTTGCTCTTCTATGTGTGAACTAAGACCGAGCTCAAATTACAATATTCCACTTTTTTTCAGAGGTAGCTACTTCTTGTATGAGAACCAGCAGCAACAGAACTGCTCCATCCTCACCTACATTTTTTTGACCAACTCAACACCACATCTGCACACACATGGAGCTAATTTCCTCCTCTTCACTGACTCATGAGCTGCACTGCACTTTTGGTAGCAAAAGCAAGTGAGCTGTCCACATTAGTTGGCAAGATGAAGCAGATTGGGGGAAGAAAAGGAAACCAATCTAGGGAAGTGATCCTGCCCGACATCCATCACCCAGAAACATTTTGCTCTAATGACGCTTGTAACGCTTGCTTCAGTGCTTAAAAGCTTTAGGAAAGCCCCTGTTACCTAGGACACATCTACTCATGAGTTAGCTGAAACTTAAAGCTGAGGACAATAGCAGGAATAGAACCTTTTCATGAAAGTTTCAGTTTAGTATTTGTAGAATTTCAAAAACAAGACAGAGAGGTACTGGAAAAATAATCTGCATTTTATTTGCCAAACAGTTCTAGTTTCAACTAACTAAGGTATTCTCTTTTTAATGCCAAGCCCCTCCAAGACTATTGAAAAAAACCTTCCCATGTTTACAAACTACAACATATTTCTAGGTGTTAACTTATATTATTTGGTCTCCTCATTTTTCATAGTAATCTAGAATTTTATTTTCAAAGTTCACAATGAAGGAGTTAAGTCTCTGTGCTTTCAACCACATGGAAGCTTCAAACTTGTTTCTGGTTTCTCCCCTCACTTTCTGTGAGCCTTGTCCATGGCACAATCTGCTGAATTCATTTTACAGTGATATTTTAGTGTTTCTTCTCTCATAGAATTTTAATGTGTTTAATCTGACAAACTTAAATCTAAAATATGCACAGACCCATTTTTCTGAGATGTTTTGAAGTCTTAGAGTCCCTGCCTTACATACTGTCCCTGAAATCTCTACAATTATACCTGATAAATATTCTCCTTGCGTAAATTAGAAGAAAATATCTCTCAAGCTGAATACTTCCAGTCCTCTGTAAGTGTACATACAATGGGGAGCAGTGTCATGGAACATTAAAACAAGTTTTATAATTCCTAAAAGGAGAACTTTGTATATATTTGATGCACTAGCACTGACCAAAAATAAAAATGAAACCTGAAAAAAGTGATATATAGCAAAAGGAGTTTTCACGTTGGCACCAGTGGGAATAAAACTGCAGGAGAGCACAAACGCTCACATCTAACCTAAACTAAACCTTCTCCGCAGCTCAGAACTGTTACTGAATAACATGTTAGGAAAATGAAGGAGCCACTGCACACCCATTTGGACTAAACCTTGTCGAAGATATAAATATGCTTTAACATTTGTTACATCAGTGTGGCATTTGTAGACATTTATGAAGGAAAACAGACTCCTTTAACAGAGGCTGGAAATTGAATTTTGAAATGTTTTTTGACAACACTTACAGTCAAAGGCAATTTTTGCTTGTGGTACTACTAACCCAGCACCACCCCACACAGCAATCCTACTGGTGTCCAGACTGACAACACTCTCCAGTGTCTGGGCATTAACTGACTTGTTTCATTCAGCATGCAAATGTGTTGAAATCAAAATCTTATTTAAGCTGCAAAACTGCGTGCAACCCCAAATTTCATGGTTAATTGTGTGTAACTTAAGCAGTACTTTGGTGCTATCTGGAAGTTAAAGTATGTTTATGCTTAGAAAATTGACAAAGAAAAAATAACACCTTCAAGAGCAGTTGTACAGCAGTTCTGCCTTTGACATAAATTCACACCTGTGCAATAAACCAGTGCAGCCTCAAATCCTGAACAACATGGAATGTAAATGGAATTTGATGGCATCTGAATCTCTGCATAATCTCTACATGCGACAAGTTTCACCATTTTCTCTTCAATCTCGTTCACGTGAAATTAATAATAAGGAAAATTGCTTTAGCCTAAAAAAAAAGATATTTAACATTTTGTTCCACTTTCGCTCTGCATAGTTCATGAGAAAGCTTACATTTCCCCCCATTACATTTGTAACTTGTCAATCAGAAGCGATTTGTTTTTTCACAAATTATTTTTCAGCACATAAACATATTCAAATGTTGAATTTATTTATCTAGTCAAAATCAGTGTCTGGCACTACTACTTCAGCCATCTTAGTGTGAAACAGATGAAGGAGTTTGAACTAACCTTTACCCAAAAGCAAGCATTAAAGTGATAAACTTTACTGGAGCAGTTTTGGGTGGCCTGTGTTAACTGCTCATGGGGGAGGTTGTCGGAACCGAGCACTCAGGTTTTCAACAAGGTTTGTCATTAAGATTTCTTTCTCAGTATATTAACATCCCTGCTTAAAAACCATCAATACCAAAGTAAAGCTTTTAAGTATGGCAAAATGAAGATTAAACACCACTAGAAGTGTGGTGCTGAAAAGAAAAATCACTATTATTTCTTTTTTATTAACAGAAGTGTTATCTTGTGGATAAAGCCCTGGGCCTAAAGAAATTTAGATTCATTCCCTGTGCTGTCACAGACCTTAGCTGTGACCTTTGGCAAGTCACTAAATTGCCTTGTCCTCAATTTCCCGCTTTGAAACACGGACAGATGCAGCTCCATCTGTACTAAGGGATGTGCAGCCATGTGACCACAATCGCTTCATGTAAAGTGGCAACATAAGTTAGTGCAGTAGGTACTATGGAAAAGGTGTAATGCCTTTTAGACCATTCATGAAGGAGGTGTAATTCCTCCTTAGGACCCTTTCCCCTCCAGTAGAAAAGTTCCACAATGAAACAAAATACTCATCTCTCTTTGGCCAGTTTGTCAATTTACCATTCTGACCAAGAGTTTTTCCTCATCATATACCAGCAAAACAAGCCTTATCCACATTTTGCACATACAGGCACTCCATCACAGGCAGGAACAATAAACACTTTGATAAACCTATCTCTTACCTTTACATCCACTGAAAGAGCTCAATAAACGGCATCTGTCCTAGCCAAAAGGAGGTCCTGGCATGCTGGTTACTCAGACCCAGCTCCTGCTTCCTGGTACGGGAGACTACTTAAAGGTGGGTATGATCCCAGAGTTGTAGTTGTCAATCTCTTTTTCTTACTAACCAGCTACTTGTGGAGGCAAAAGGCTCTGTCCACACCATACTTTGGCTCTTAAAGGAGCTGCCATTTCCACAAAGACCACTAATTTTGAATGAAAACGTACAAGTGGGCAAACAGTGACCTTGTTAATGAATCTCCTTCCAAATGAAGAATGGCCTTAACCAAGTTGTGAAAGAACAGGATATTGTTTCATTTAAGTGTGTTTATTTAGACCCGAAGACCCATAACAAGGGCTGCAGAGTGGAAATATGCAAGATAAAATGTTCTCTGTCTCAGTAGAAGACATGTACAATCACAAAAGAGGAAAGAAAGAAGAAGTAGTTGTGAATCTTTTATCTAGTTGAAAACTGACCTTCCTTAGCTTGAAAATGCCTATAGGAGTCCCAGGACAGGTTGTTCTGACATTCTTTTAACATCGTTTCATCAGCACAGCCAAAACTAATCACAAGAATATTACCCGATGACAGGTGCATTTATTCTGTCAATTAAATCAGATGGTTAAATCGAAATGTGCCCCAAATCTCTCTTGTTTGCATTATCCATATTGGCATTTCTTGGCTGTGGTTCATTGCTGGCTGGAAGTCATCCAGCCCCTGCAGAGTCACTTTGCAATACTGTGCCAGCAAGTTTCCATGCTCTGCAGCAGCGGTTACACTGAGACCAGAACGGTCCTACAGGACTGACCTGAAATGTTACATTGCTTCACTAAGATTTATTTAAGGAAAAAAAAAAGAAATTCCCTCAGTGAAGTAGATTCAGATCAATGGTTTTGAAACAGAAAAGGGTATATTACTGCACACCTAACCACTGGTGACATGCATGCATTAAAACAGGAATAGAGACTTTTAACATTACTGAACAACTACTCTGTAAGGAATACAAAGCAAAAATTAACCTAATTTTAAGATACTACTTTAAAGAATCTTTTCTGTGCTTTAAAAAAAAAAAGAAAGCATCGCTCCTAATCCATCAGAGAGGTTAGAAAAGCAATGGACATTTAGGTACAACCACAGTAGAAATCAACAAGATGAACTGAAGTACTACCTCCTGTTACCTAACTTCCCAAGAAGTTTCTAAGCAGAGAGGGAGTTTACATAAAATATTTGCTGCGATGATAGTTACAGTGGAGCAAACTAAGGGTGCAGCCAAGTTTTTCATTTTGGTTGTGGTGTACATGCCAGTCAGTGTATTTCAGCTGAGATTTCTCTTCCCAGCAGTAGTGGTGGCTTTGCATTACCTAAAAATTAGACCATTTTTTCCTGTATCACATTTGTATGTGAATAATTTGTTGAGTGCTCAACCCACTCCTTCATTAAAGGAGTCATACTCCCTTTTGTCACTGAGGAGAAATGCATCGTAGCAGGATTCCAAGACAATATGATTTTGGCAGAATATGTAGATGCATTTTGCACTTTCAGCTCCTCGGCGACCATTGATTCCTGATCTCTTCCCCAGCCTCCAGCCTCATCCTTTGCCACTGCATCCTTCCTAATTTGGAAGAATCCCCCACTGACAGCTCTTCCATAGCAGAAGATAATGCAGAACATTGCTGAGTGCAGTCCCATACAAAATAAAGGTCAAACTTCAGAACTACAGTCAGCGTAAGTGGAAGGATAAATACATATAAGAATTGTATTTGTTACATAGTCTCTCAACTTTTACATGATATGCCCGAAGCATTCCCTCTGCAGTCTGGTATTGCTCATATTCACGCACTTGGTCCATGGGTAAAACTACCAGCAAGAGAGGTCTCTCTGAGTTTCCATTAGTCAGGTAAATATCTTCTACTGCTAGGTTTTAAAACCTGTTACTTTTCTTAAACTGATAAATAACGGGCTTAATCTGGCAGTCAAGGACATCTGTTCAACTTACAAGAAAGGCAATGGGAGTTCTGAATAGCACAGAATACAGTCCTGTAAAACATCCAGAAAAAGTACATGCATATTTTTCCTTTCAGTGCATCTATCTAGGCAGTAATAAGTAACAGTCAACATCTTAGTCAGCAGTTTTCCAATGCATTACATTTCTAAATCATTCACAAGGATTCAGTTGTGCATTCCCCACTGGCTCTAGAGGGGATGATGTGGCTAAGTCCACAACAACAGTTTGAAACTTCAGAAATGCAATTTTCCTTTAATTTGAAGTTCAGCAGCTCAGTATTAGTTTTAGGGACTACAAGCCAGGAAACCAAGAATTTTTTCTTTAACTGCCCCTTTTATCCTAAAGACCAAACATGCGATGCCATACTTCCACGCACATGCAGCCCTCAGCCCCCCAATTTGCCTGGCCATGTTCAATGCCATTTCTGATGTGCTCTGGCTATGTAACCTTGGATCAGATAGTTGTAAAAAGACTTGTGCGCAAAAGAGATGTGAGAAGCCTTGCCAGGGTCTCCTCCTCTTTTCTATATTTATAGGAGGTGAATTTGTGGTCAGGAAGTTAGGGTCTTGTCCATAGCCCTCACCTCAGCTCTGCCACAGAGGTTATAGAATCACAGAATCGCATGTTTGGAAAAGACTTTTGAGATCACAGTATCACAGTATTACAAAGTTGGAAAGGACCTTTGAGATCATTGAGACCAGCCTATGACCCAACACCAACACCAACTCATCATCTACACCATGGCATTAAGTGCCTCATCCAATCTCCTCTTAAACACCTCCAGGGACAGTGACTCCACCACCTCATCGGGCAGCACATTGAGTCCAACCGTAAAATGTCTGTGCGTGGTCATGCACCTCAACGATCTTGAGCTAACTTGCTTTCCTGGTTTGACTTCACACTGTCCACTTTGCTGCGAATTTGCCCAGTGACCTGATGTTGACCCTGCTTACCATCCACTGGATGTGACCTTTTCCCATCACTGGACAACCCTTCACCTTGGCTTGCTCTGGTACTGTGGGACTGTCCTTTATCCATGAGATCACTGTCCCCATCAGCCTTGCTGTCACCATCAGTTCCTTGTTTGCCTGGAGCAGCCCACCTCTGCTGCTCCCTAGCTCAGAATAAAGTGGAGCCACCTTTATTCCAAAGGTACCAGAGCACCACAGGATGTCATGCACAGTAGCATGTGCCTCCGAACACAAGGAAGCGATGATGGCACAAGGAAGCAAGAAGCCTTATGTCAGATCCTAAAATAAAGTGATCCTAAAATAAAGTACAAATGTATAATTAACCATTTCTATCAATTTCCCATTATTCACCTTTTATGAGAAACATCATAATAACAAGGGCCTACTTATAGTATAATATTAAATACCTGAAAATTAGTTCATGACCCATTTTCTGATTAATGTGGTTTCACATTCCGAAACAAGTTTTAAGAGAATAAATATAATAAATCTAGTTATTATTATTTAAAGACAGAGATTAAAGAAACCTGGATGCTGATTATTTCATCTTAAGGCCAAAGTCAGTACTTGTATCTGCTTTAAATCTAACAGGATGCAAGTACAGTTTTTTCTGTATAAGCCATGAAATTGTAAAATGGCTTTAAAGTGGCAAGCACAGATTTGTTTTAGGCAAAAGACAGCTATGTAGAACATCAGGACTCCATATTAAGGGTGACACCGCTTATCTTCTCCGTGTCGTTTCCAGTGCCTTTTCTTTCTGTTCTAAATTGTTTTGATACTACTTCTTAATTAATCTATCTTTTAAAAAGCCAGTAATATTCAGCTAGGTAAATTATCTTTGTTTCCCTATCTGTATGCTTTCATCAACAATGCTAGTGGGGAATTCTGCAAACAGCAATGTATATTTACAACAGAAGAATTCAAAAAAAAAAGTATTTTGTATGTGCACTTGTAGGTCCTAGGATCAACACAAGGGAGTGCTTTAGCCCCTTGAAAGATAAGAATATTTACAGATTTTTTTTTTACATGACTCACTAAGCTGAAAGGCTGTTCGTGGCCTGCAATGTAGCTTGTTGGAGTCATGTGCTCTTACAATTAATCAGCCACAGTAATTTTAAAGCTTAATCAATGGACTCATTAAAAAAAAATGTTTAAAAGTTATCTTTTCTTATGTCTCCCAAAACTGTAGAAAAAATATTAATGGGTCATTCAGACCTTAAGACCCCCATATTTTTACCATTTTTAACTAGTTCCACTGATAAGATATACATATCTCTATATATTGCAGAGTTTTATTCCAATATAAGAGAATATTCAAATCCTTCCCAATAACTTATGGGTAAATTTTAATGTCAAACTAATACAATATAAAACTGAATTGGGAAACTGAGGTGGGGGTTAAGCCAAAATATTAAATTTTGCTGTGGAGAGACCTTAACAGAGAGCTGGTGTAAAAGTGCTATTCTCATGCAAGACCATGCAAAGGAGACAGTAAAAATACATAAGAATAACCAGAGAACAAGTAAAGCACAAGTCAAAGTATAATTACCATTTGCTTTCATTACATAAACCCGCAGCTTTCCCAAGAAACTTACTAACATCTATGATTTTAAAAGTAGTACAATATGCATTACACATTTATTCTTCTAACATAAATTATATATCTGTTAAATCACTCATTGTGTTTAAAAAAATACAAACTCCCACAGATACAATGTTTTTCTCTCCTGCACTCCATGTCCTTCTGATCTATCAATAAAGCTAATGCCCATTTAGGGGAATATGTTGTGGGACGACATTACACCAATATTAAGTAAGACAACCATATGTTTCCTCCTTTTGCCATACTGTTTGTGACTGCCCCTGACTCTTGGTGGATTAGATCCCTCATCGCATTGTTTGGTGATGATGGAATGCCTTTTGCAGGTGTTTTGTTGATATAATGCAAAACACAGATTTCAAAAAGCTGAGCTCCTTAGTGCAGAAAGCAGTATTAGCTCCTTGTTTTCCCTTATGATGTAGTCCACAGAGGTCTGCTCTAGCCTCTTACTTCGCAAAATTATCTGAAATATCATCATCCAAGTGAAAGCCTGCACCCTGAACACCTAAAAGAAGGGCTAGGATATTCAGATCTACATGGTTTTGATCATCTTTTTGGTTTTGTTTTTACGTGATCAGTGAAAGCCAGGTGATAATAGACAGATATTATCACACGCAGCAAAGATTTTTTTTCCAACAAGCATCCCCATCTTAAGTGCTGAGGACTATCCACCTACAGAACACAAGGTATGAATCTTTAAGTACAGTGAGTCAAATCCTCATTTAAAGGCAGTATTCCTTTTTCATTCAATTTTTGTCCATTTTGAAAAGCAGCAACGAGGTAAAAATGGATGTAAAGAAGTGTATCAGCTAAAAATCAACACTGACTTAACCCACCATCAGAAATTATATCATCCTGGGGAGATTTTGTGGGTTTTCATGGTTCTAAAGACCCTTGCCTCTCTGTGCTCCTTCTCTACACAGATTGAAGTGTAGGTGCACAGTGTCTCGAAGAAGAAATCAACAAGAGGGAGAAATTAAAAACAACAGTAGTGGAGAAACTCTACATTTATATTTTTATGTTAATGTGATGGTAAGAAAAGGGCCTCTTTTGGGAAGTCATAAAAAAACCCCACGTTAGCAGATCTCCAAGTTGGAGCATAGAAGCTTTCTCCACAGTTGGAGGATTTAAAAGAAGTAAAATGATAACCACATAGTCGAGAGACTAGAAAAGAGACCTTGATGTTTGATAGTTGTAATAACCTGCAGAGTGCTCTAATGGCTCAGGGATCAGGTGCAGAACTACAGCAATAACAAGAGCTGAATAATTATCTCAGCCATATCTGTATAACCACAGTCCCAGAGTATGAACTATATAAGGAGGCTTCAGCTGCCTCTCCAAGATTTCCTGAAATGTTAAATCACTGAATTGGGAGCACTTCCAGCATTAGTACTGCCCAGTTAGAAAGAAATAAAGCCCAGAATCCTCTAGTGGCAGTTCTAATGTCTTTGTTAATTATGAATTATGGGTAAACATGCAGACTCACAGAGGTCACGGCTGTCAGCAACAATACTTTTCAAGAAGGATTTTTATGAGGGTCTTTTTCATTTTGCCATAATGTCCTTATATATACATAAAATATACCAAGAATACAAAAAAAATAGTGTTTGTTTTTAGGGAAGATGTAATTATTTTTCATATGGTTTCTACCCTCTGTACAGTCACCTATCTGCTGCCAGTACGACCCAGTTCATAACTATAAGCTCCTCTGTGAATAACAACAGCTGTACAGTTCCAAGGACCCGGCAGAAAGAGTCACTGGGGCTGGGGTTAGGTTAATGATCAGACACTCTGTTAATAAGAAAGTAGTGGTTTTCGCAGCGAATGGCCAGTCAGGTTCCCATCAGCTGTAGTCACCTTTCACACACAATAGAGAAACAAAAGCTGCATACAGTATGCTTGATTAACCTCGCTTAAATGGCAATGCTGATCTCAAATTTGTCCCAGGAGTGTATATAAACAGGATTAAAATTATATTATGTGTGGATCCTACCCAACAAAAGCAACTGGCACAAAATCATTTTAATTAGGTGGTAGCGGCTGTAACTCATTCAACTTTGGCATTAATTCTTCTCTGTCCCATCAAAGAACTTCTGGGACTCACTGTAAGTGATATAAGGAATAAAGGGGATTTAGAGATAACATTGAACATGTTGCCATAATTGTTGGCTAGTTTGTAAGAAGGCTACATAGAACTCAGACTATTCATGTGAAATTCCACATGGAGGATATAATTTTGCAGTTTTCAAGGTAGGCAAGAGACTTGTAACAAATTATGAGAGATTTTACACAAGTAAGAGCCAAAGATTCTCGTCCAGTTTCTAAGAAACCTATTAGCACCAGCTGAGTTACTTGAAATCTCTCCATGAGCTGAGAAACCATGAGAATTTCATTGGCGTATGGTTTGAGCTCAGTTCTGTGCCCGTGCAAATATAACTGTAGAAAATATCTTTTCAGGATTGCAGTCTTTAAAGAAGTACAAAAGGAGAACTGTCTTTTGCCTCTAAATACGTTTTCCCCATTTTGTAGGGACAGTGTTGAAATAAAGATGATAAACATGATAGTTCTTCTGGGTCAAGATAAACTCAACTCTTATAAACCTTGTCAGCACACATACAATAGCCACAATCCAGTAACGCTGCTATGGTTTGTATTCACCCCTACTCGGTCTTGTGTTGCAAGGAAGCCAAACCTTAAACACAACCTTCTAGAACACACAGGGTGGGGTTGGGTTTTTTTTCCAAATAATGACAAATATTGTAGAAAAACAGAAAAATAACCCTCTCTGAAAATTTAGAAACTTGAACATTTGTCACAGTACTATTGATGACCAATGAAGTTTAGTCCTCTAGATTGTGACAATCTTGAATGGATGAAAAGTTCTCAATTCTATGTCATATCAGAAAATATGTTAAACATTTTTGGTGGTCAATTAATACTGACTCTTATCATGTAACAGAAATCGAACCTTGGCCCATACCACTGGGATTAGGAAATGAAGGTCAAAATTATTCAGCCTTTATTTTTTTCCATGGAAGTGTAAGCATCAGCCTCTCTAAGTTGATGAAAATCTGGCAAACAAAAGGAGAGGGTAACTACAAAGCTCTGCACTTCTTTGGCAGGAACAATAACTGCAGAAAACAAAAAATCAGAGAGGTTGAAATCTTTATTACTTTCCTTGGCACAGACTATAAAACCATGTAATCTGCAGTATATTCCATAGGGGGCACATTGGCAACATGGGAATGTCATAAGTAGAAAAACATATTTCTCATACCAAAATATCACTAGCAGGTAAGAAGACTGACCATTATGTTACATAATAACGATAAGTCATGTGTACCTGAATAGTTAACAGATGGATGAATTAGAGGCTGAATTACTTGTGGTATAACTGATAGCTGTTGAAATCAAGGTTACTGAGGGAAATGGACTTGACTTTGGAAAAAACAGAGGGTATTTGCAGGGCTAAGGCAAACGGCTTCTCAAAAGAAAGGGTTAACAAGCAATGAAAGAACAGAAGTGCATCTAATTAAAACGCATACCAAGGCATGCAGAGAGAATACAAGGGTAAGCAAATGGCAGACACCACATTTGTGTGCAATACATGAAGAGGCAAGTGTGGAATAACCAGCACAAAGGGGAACGTGGCAGGTAAGAAAAATAAGCTTTCATCTTGAAAAGGTGTAATTTTGGCAAGAATCATACAAATAAATACATACAGGCATATATAGAGAAAAACTAAAGTGTGAAGAGGACAGAAGATATCTGTTTGGGAGCATATATGAACAGGAATATCATACAATGACTTGGTTCAAGACATAAAAAGATATATGGATAAAACTGAATTTTAAGAGACAGAAGTTAACGTCATCTCATTTAAAATAGTTTATTAGCTTGCATGATGACCTTTGGAAATATCTCTTCCCCCCAAATTGCCAGTATAAAAAAAAGCCCATGGGAAAGATAACTGCTACACAGGTAGGTATCATTGTTTAACTAAAAATATGCATAAAAGGCCTAAAATGCAAAACACACACGTGAACTGAGAATTATCCTTCTATGCTATCATCTATTACATGTTCATGGAGCTCTCACATAGCTGATATCACCATCTTTGCTTATACAGCACAGACAATGTTAAGAATGAAGAGGAAATACTTGTAATTGTTATACTTGCAAACCATTTTGCAGCTGTAGCTCTGGGTCAGCACTCATCAACAGACTGTGAAATCCATGTAGGAAACTTAAGAGAAAACACTATTGTGTATGTCATTGCTCAGGCTTCAAAAACTATCATGAAATTGCAAGATACTAATCAGAAGTGATATAAACTAGGAAGGACCTCCTTTCAGTGGTCACGCATTTGAGAGCACTTCCAAATATTAGAAACAAAGCTAAAAGGGGAGTGTAAAATTGGCCAAGTACTATTTATTCCTATAACAAAATTCAACAAGCACAGATGAGGAGCACAGAGTGCCTCAACCTTGTAGAAAGCTTGAGAGAGTAATTCCAGATGACTGGACAAGAAGAAAAAAAATAAAACTGAAGCACCTCCAAGAATACATATAGAGATATATAATACACAAGCACACACATCTGTGCACTGAGACAATAAAGATGAACATGATAGTCCATTTTTCTTTCAGTTCACTGAAAAGGGTCACCACTTGATGATGGACTCATTTCCATAGAGTCTGGTCTAACACACCATCGACATTGATGATGTCTTTTTATTGACCAAAATGGGCTTTCAAACAGCATTTTCTGCATTTCTAATTGAGTTGTGCGTGATGCTGTAGCAGCAATGTAATAACACTTTATAAATCATATTTGTTTGGAATGGGATTCTTGATCGGTTAATATCTCACAAACAGGCCATGATTGCTCTCATTTCTAGGCTGCACACAATGTCTAATCCTCCAGCAAAGTGTTATTTAGGGACACTGGTTCAGACATTCTCTGAGGTCCCAGACAAAAATTAAAAAAAAAAAAAGAAAAGAAAAAACAAAATTCCTGAAATTTGGTAAATCTGTTGACATATTAAAAACACGTGGAATTGAAATAGTTCTGAAAAGTTACAGAAGTACTTACAGAAGAAAAGTTAAAAAAGTAAATTATAAACTACTTCTAAACAAAGCAGCAAATCATTACCTTATATGTACCCTTTCTTACCGTGAAGGCAGGAAAGATAAATCTTTGTAAGGAACATGTTGGATACATCTTTTTGCCCATGGCAAAATAAATGCAGGGACGCTGTCCAGTCTGTCAGTTGATCCTGTTTCTTGGCAGAGACCTTGATCTCAGATATGGCTCCAGAGCTGTTGATTTGCCTCATGTAACCAATTATGTAAATAGTTAATTTTTTCAAGCTGACAACCAAACTTCAAAAAAACCTCACAACAATACTAGTGGTTTGGATCAACCCAAGAATAGTCTTTACAGTAAAACAAAATTACCATTTCACACTCCAAGAAGGAAATTAGATTTGTTACAAAATGAAAGCACTTTGTTGCAAAATGTAGAAATGAAATATTTCTAGGGTGAGTGAAAAAAATAAAAATCCATTGAATATGAACTGAATTCGCAAATAATTTTGGCTCCTCAACTTTGCACAATAAGGCTCTTGGCTGATTACTGCAATTCTTAATTAGGAATGAAGCTGCACTCACTGAATGAGGGCAAGCATATATATCACAGATGTTAACACCCTGAGGAGCATACGCTGCGCACTCTTCTCTGTACTGACTTTCTCCCTTGCAAAACTTACACAAAAGTCTTTATCTGTAACGTGCGAGACTAGTCTTTGCCAGCAGAGACAATATCTAGCCTGGAAGCAGAGGTGTCACACTGTAGTGCTCTACAGTCCTCCTCCCAAAACTCTCCAGATGGGGGACTGGCCACATCACACTGTAGCTCTCCTTCCTTTCACATAGCCAAATGTCTTTCTTGAGAAAACCAAAGTATGAAGGAAACAAGGTTTCACTTAGCATACAGTTACAGTGCAACAAACTCTTTCCCTCTAAGATCACTTACATTTCTGGAGAAACTTGGATACAAGAGATAAGTAGAAAAGAAAATATCACAGCAGCACGTCTTCAGCTATGGGACTCATTCTTGACAAGCAGAAAAATGAACAGGGAGTAATACATTAAAAAACAGATGCCAACACAGCTCCTAGATCTAGCTTTTCCTTACAAAGCTGCTCAGATGCACACATATTCCAGTCAGAGAGTCACCTTTGGAAGGGGATAAATACACAGAAAGGGATTATTCAAGCAGCATGAAAAAGATGACATGGATGGAGAGGAAGGAAAACACTATTCCCATTTTGAATACTTGGAAATCAGGACCAGAATAAGATCCACATGGTTAGAATCTGAGCCCTTAAGGCACTCAAAAATGAATGGGACTCCTAAAATGCTTAAAGTTCATCATATGCTGAATTGAGGTGTTAGACTGCAAGCTGATCTGTCCCAGAACAGTGATGGCCTGATTCCCTTGAGGTGAACCACATTTGCACCACAGCAGCATGAGTGAAAGCTAACAAGCAGACAGGAGAGTTTGAAGTGCTGTGGTTTTGAGCTACCTGCCAGCACCTGACAATGCTATGTGAGACAAGAGGCAGCCAAAACCAATGTCAGATCTCCCCAGGAAAGCACCGATTCAGTGTGATATTCTCATTGTCTTCTCCTGCTTCCATTTTTTCCCCATTTCTCATTTTTGCTTTATCCCTTTTTTTTGTTTTTGTTGCCTGAATGTACTTCTAGAGTCCCTTGCCATGGCAACACCTGCAGGTGAAGGGAGAGCTCATCATCCACAAGCTTTGCCAGCGCTGAAGAGGTAACTAATCACTCCACAAGTAGAGAAGTGCTATCTCCAAGATACCCATGAACAATTTGCAAACGTGGGTGTCCCTGAAGCACCCGCTTCTCACAGGTGTTTAGCTTGCTTCTGCAAACGTCAGTAAAAGCACTTTTTCGCCAGTTTGCATCTCATTGTGTACCATGCTTGTGCTTCACACAGAGCTGTAAACTCACAGCTTAACAGGGCTAAGGAGACAAGTCTCTTCTGCATCGATTAATATGTGACAGGCATTAACAATAGGGAAGGTGCTCCCAAAGCCTGAGAGTCTGCACCAACACCATCAAGGGAAATTCATCTGCTGGGACTCTAGATCAGAGAGTGACCAAATCTCTGCTCAAAACAGCCTTCGGGTTTAAATCATCGTCTGTAATCACAGGTACCAAATATGCCACAGAAGGGCTGGAACACTGCAAATATATACCACAGCCTTTAGACATCCAAACACTCAGGTGCTTTTGAAAAGAAACCACTTGAAATTGTAACAGACCTACTCCTAATGACAAAATACAAATGTGTTTCCATGGCTGTTTGAGACTACCTGGCTGCCTGACTTCCAGGGTCAGAATCAGCGTAGACAAAAAGCCTTGGCACAACTTATGTAACCTTAATAGAGTAACCGTGTCTCACAAAGAGCAAGGGGAAGTAGTCAGCACACAGGGAGGCCTAACATGTTCAAATATTTTGTCAGCCAAAGAAGAAATTCACATTCTTCAAATGTCACCAGCCATTCAAAAATTTCGAGCTAGGTTTCGGTCCAGCTCACCACAGCTGAGAGGTAAACAACACAAAGTAGTGCCTCGGCTCAGTAGTTGCTTAATTTTTTACTGTAGAGGTTTTTTGTATATGTAAGTGAATAGATTTTTGCTTTAAAAATAAATACTTTCCCCCATTTTATTTTTTTTTAATTCTAATTATTCTCGTGTCAGAAATATAATTGCACTCCAT